>OU830595.1:89994337-92394337 GCA_917563855.2 Limnephilus lunatus | reverse complement strand
TAAAAACACCACTATGTAATCAATATCATCAACATGTTTCGAAAACAAAATTTTCTTCGTCAGGATAAGATTAATATTAAAAATAACCAAAGACAAACAAGTATAGACAAATAAGAACTATGGACAAAATATTAAAGAGAGAGGTGATTAATTACTTAAAAAACTATAAAAAAACGAATATGTAAAATTAAATATAAAAAATGAATATGTAAAAATTGCATTTATATTATAAAAACTTTTAAAACAAATAATGATAATAGGAAGTCTAAATAATAAAATTATTATAAATGTAAGTGTTAAAATTAAAATAGATTGAAGAGATGGCTATTTTAAAAACATGTTTGGTTTATTTTTAATTATAATCTTATCCTGACGACAAAAACCTTATTTTCGAAACATTTTGATAATATTGATTAATTAGTGGTGTTTTTACAAAGTTATTTGTTGAATTATTACTGAATTAAAGTTAAATTGCTGAATTATTTGCCAACATTTCGTTAGAATGCATTCGTTTTATTATCTAACTAATGTACCTAATAAAAACCAATCAACGACCCATCTTTATCCGTTTCTGATTAATTTAATTGCACCTTTTATGTGTTTTCTGTTAATTACTGATCGTCAAGAAAGCAATATAATGTATGTCCATTTAACCACTCAGACTAATCTGTACGCTTTTTGGAACAACTTATCTAGGTCATAGAAATCGTTTTGTTTCCCTTACCATAGTGAGAAATATGTGACGGTAACGGTGTTGGAAAGAGAAAATACCACGCTTTATATTCAAATTATTTAAAAGTTAGCCATAAAATAATTAAAGTGTACACCTTTATGAAAACAAAGATTCCGACCGCAATTTAAAAAAAGAGGGCTTTGTGAATTTTTTATTAATTATTTTTACATTTTTTTATTTATTTATTTTATACACTTTACAAATACAATAGACAAAAAGTCCCGATAAAACTACTTTTCAGCAGTTTATCTAACGGGTTCTTTACGTTAAAGATCTTATAATAGTGATTTAATAGTTACATTTTTACAATTATATAAAATAAAATTTATTTTTTTACATATTAGATAAAAATAAATTTTTGAAAACATAAATAACATTTTTAAAGTCTTTAGAATAATATGTCATTGTAAGCTAGTACAAGTTAATTCTTTCCGTAAGCCAAGTCTTCAGTAAATTCATCAATTGTTTGTTTCATCATGAAGTTTAAACGACAAAAAAGTGAGGTGATGTTAACATTGATAACGTTTACAATACATTTGTGTAATAAAATACGTGTGTGCTTTTATTTTTTTCATTGCCAGTAATTTCAGCTAGAAAAAACGTTACGTGAGCCATTATTAAAACTTTTTAAAGTTTGCGTTAAAAAATATTATTTTTAACAATATTAAATGGTTATTTATAATAATTCAATTTGGAAGCGTATTTCACCACCGTTCAAAATTTTATTTTTAGTTTTCGGATACGTTCACAAATATTCCACTTATTTGGATTTATTGTACAAAAAAGGTTTTATTACAAATATTCTGACCTACTGACAGAATATGGTCGAGACCTGATGGGTTAACAGTAATCCGAAATTTGGGTGACTGTAGAGTGTAGAATCGTTTCTGAAAATGTTATAAAAACTTATCAACGACCTGTTTTTGTTTTTAATAATTGGTGATTAATTTAAGTCAGATATGATTTGAGATTTTAGTTAGTTTTTTTTATATTAGTTCCATACAGGAGACCCTGAGGAAAATAATTTCCCTCAGGACCTATGCCATCTTTGGGGATGATGTGTAGGGTGTTATAAAGGAAAGGAAGGTGAGCATGTCCTGAGAAGGAAAATGGTATGAGGTGTAGGTAGGAATCTGGGGGTCAGTGGGTCTATGTGTGCGGGACGTATGAATCCATCCCTCCCACTGCGGTGCAAGGCGATGGGTCGAAGGAATCATGCAGGAGAGGTTAAATGGTCTCACTGTACCAGTCCCTCCCGATCCGGCCTGCCACACAGTAAGTGAGCATACGCATTCGCTGCCATGACTTAAACAAACATTTGAAAGAAGAAGATGAGGACTCTGCGCAGAATATTGTTCACTACTAAATTAATGCTCTCATACGTGGCCATTGAGGTCACCACTGAGGAAATCGTTAACGAACTCGATGTTGGAAAATCGCCGAGTTCATGTTCACAAGATAGCCTAGGCTTTAGATATATTTGTTGAACGAGAACATAAACTCTTGCATGAAGATTTAGTCATGAAAAGCTGTATGTGCGATGGATGCCGCGATTGCTGCCTGTTAATAAAAAACGCAGTCAAATAAAAATGTCAAAATAATTTCAATATTCAAATCATTGGACTTCACCCGGTTAATCGGCAGCAAAGAAGGCAAACGTGATTGCATTAGCAACCAGGGTCATGCAGACTGCTTGCAAGGCTGAGACTAATCCCCAAGGTATCAGCATGATCGGCTATTTTTAAATGAGCAAGATAATTACTAGAACAAATACTTTTTGTAAAAATCATGTTGTACATAATTAACTTTTCTAACCACCCTCGTACTAAACACCTTCAATTCTATATTACCACAAGAATATCGGTAGCTGGTCATCCATTTCTAATAGCTAAAACTTGGTCTTTACACGGAAAAATCCCGATCTGCTAACATACCATTTAGCTAACAGCGTGTCTTGCTAAGTATTCAATGTGGATAAAGACATTCGGGTAATTCGAAGAGAGCACGAGCAATCAGCACTTTGGGTATTAGTTTGTCCGGTCACGTACGGCTACTGGGATCGCAGAAACGTTGATGGGCGTCATTAACCAGAACAAACACCGAAACGGTGTGAATGTGGATTGCCAAACGCAAGGGGACTTGAAAGCAGTCGGCACTCGGTAAACAAATGCACTTCTGTCAAGGGTGTCCGTGTTTGTCGTTTGTTTCGTGTTCTGACAGACCGCAATGATTACACGTGTCATTTATCACCGTGAATGTCTGTGACTGTTACGGCGCAATGGAGTTTAATGTAATAAATCAATTTACGCGGGGTAAACAAATCTCGTCACGCTACCTGCTGATTGAATTATGAGTTTTTTATGCGCTCTGTAAAAAATCATTTTGTTCCGAAATCATTTTTTCAGTGCTCACCGGCTACGCTCAGGTTTCAACTCTATTTTATCGCATTCAACAACCTGAAAATGTGGAATAAAGCGAGTATCGCTCTCATCATTTAACATCTAAACATGGCTTGAAAATGCCTTATTTGTGTTTAAAAAGATAAATGTATTCCAACGATCTTTATTTTTACTTACATTATTGATTTGTAGGCCATTTTGAATCTGGTCGTGTTTAACTGCTCCGATTTACCATAAAATGTAATATTCATTTTATTTTCCTTAGATCGTTCAGCTTCATTTGCCATCTTCTATCTCCAAACTAAATTATGCTAAAGAGCCCGCGGAGTTTCCGTTGCCGAACTATTAGTTCACCGCGACCAGCGCACGTCGAAGTTTTGGTCCAAACCAAAGAAGTCAGCATTATAGGTACGGTCAAATGTTATGCCTATCTTTTGATCAAAACGAATTGCAACAAAACTATTCATTGCATTTTTATCCTCTGTACGTACTCATTTTTCCCTAGCTATATTTGAAAAATACGGTTGGTGGAAAGGCCATGAGTAAATTCTCATAATTTACAATAATTTACGACTTCGATAGTCTTCGGATAGAACTCCGACAGGCAAAACGTTGAACTACCCTTATTTTTTCATCCCAATGTCAAAATTTGTTTTGGTTGGTTCAGACAATGTCGTAGATATTTCTTTCAGTTAAAAATAAACATTTTTTCTGAACTTTTCCAAGTAGGTTCTCGATAGTATCGGATAATTTTCATGTTTTCTTCAGTGTATTTTACAATTATTACAATAAAATTTAGTTGTCCGTATTTTCGGGTGGTAGGAAAGCAATTATTCTGCTTATCAATATATTTTGTGCGTGACTTATATTGAAAACACACCATAACAAGATGAATCTGCGTAAATTTTATAAAGCTCCAATCCGTTAAAAATGGTTTTGTCACTGTTGCTTGTATAAAACTTATTATGTCAATTAGCACTATTCTTCAGGTTTTTTATTTGGTTTAATAATAAGATATTCGTAATTAGCCAGGAATATAAAGATACTTCGAAAATTTATTCATTTTGTAAGCCATCTTATTTTACTTTGTTCTATTTTCACTTCGGAGTCAATTTTAAAATGAGATTTAAACATTTGTTCTAAATAATTAGCTGATATTGATGGGAAAATGTCCCAAATTTTCAATATCTGTTAAATTCCTGTAAACTTCGAACTTCTCCTTTAAAGGTTTTAATACTAACAGGATAAAATCTAACGCATTAAAATGTTCAAATGAGAAAATTGAAGGCTCTGTTAGTTCAAGCTAGGAACGGCGGAAGTTAAATATATTATTTTCTTGCTCACGTTAAAAAAATAATTTTCTCAAACAATCAAATAAACAGTGAAAAACATACGTTTTTAGATTTTCACGGTAAAAAGTATTTTCGTTATTTGTTTTTGTTGTGTTATGCCGTGTTGCGCTACCTCCTTCTTTAGCCAACGTTTCGGACAGCGTTACAGCGTCCATCATATGGGCAGATTTGGCAGATCCGACAGATGTGTGGGATCACAGGAGGTAGCGCAACACGGCATAACATCCCAAAACAAATAACGAAAAAAAAATGTCTTTCTCTTAGTTTTTAAGGCTCGGATAGTTGGAGCAAACATTGAAAAAAGCATTATAAAACAAACTAATAATGTATATAACTACTATTGAAAGTCAAATCTAGCGTAGATTATATCAACCTCTTACCTAAAATTTCTAACCTTACTGTGTTGCGTGCTACTACATTATCGGTAAAAAAATTCTACAAAAATTATTTCATTCAAGATACGTTTCCTTATTTATATTTTCGTGAAATATTGCACGGACAGAATTCACATATTTTCGCGGAACTTTTCATTCACGAGAGATTTCGCGAATTCATTATTCATAAACACAATGTATTTTTCCTTCTAAGCATATATTATTCAGTTTTTTTTTAAGAATTTTGGACGTATACCTTTTTTATCGCTTCGTTCTAATCAGAAGTCGGAGGGAATAAAGAAAGGGATACAGAGAGGGACTCCGCTTCTTCTAACGTTAAGACAAGCTGTAACAAATGGTCTGGAATAAATAGTTTGACAGTCTGATTTAAAATACCCTTCCTTCTTTAGCTTTCACGTTACTCCCTTGCCTTTTTATGGACTTATCTACATACTTAAGAACGAAAATCGTTCATAAAAATTTGGGAAGCAAATTTTCTACCGATATTCAAGTTTATTTTTTAAAGTCGGTTGTGGTTTCTTAAGGCATAAATAAAGGCAAGAATTAATTATTTCCAAAAACTTGGCGTAATTTTTACTTCAAAAACTGAATTATAAAGCGGTAACTTTATTTCTTTGTTTATTTTGCGCCAGAACAAAGTTAAAACACCCTTTATTACTGATGAATGATGAGATTTTCTGACTTTTCTACTCCGGAAAGATTCATTTTAATGTTGTGTGTTGTAAGAATATCTTTTCAATGTTTATTTACATAGTAGGGTACGTACAGGGATTTCTTTTTATAACCACTCCCTTCCCTTTAACCTTTAAATGAGAAAGCAAAACAAACCTTCTCAGATATTTAATATTTTAATTCTCATAATATTTTAGTTAGTTAGATAGTTTCTGTAGTTTTAACAATGTTAATGTTTAAGTTAGTCGTTGAGATTTTCAAGTGATTTTGCAGTTTTATTAAACTAACCAGTCATTTGTTCCACCCGCGGCAGTTTGGTTTGAATATAATAATTTGTACATAGAATAATTTCTTAACTACGAGTATTTTTATTCAAGTATATATACGAACTCTTCGTTAAGACAACTTTGTTCAACAAAAATTTAATTTCAAATTCACTGTTTCTATTTTTTTAAATTATTTTTTCTAGTCTGGGCACGTCGACCTAGACTTGCAACAGTTAAATAATTCCGGAATCGACTTGTGATTTATCTAACATCCCTCGACATGCATTTCTTATGTACTTCTTGCTTCATATTCTCATGCTATTTCAACTTTTAACACGACCTGACTCCTAGTATTCTACGGGAATCCCTGACTTCTTCCATCGACTTGCTCGGGAATTAAGGGTTCCTTTCTGAGTATTTTTATTACAATAAAATCGGTTTGGTACTCTCTTAAATTAAGATTTCGCAAGCGAAGTGGGCACTTAAAGCAAATTGATTTTACATGAATATTTGAAAACAAAAAAGTTTTAATTGCAGGTGGCTAAAAATAACCACAAAACAAGAACCATACTTGACAGAGTAAGCCATCCATTTAAAAAAAAAATGTTGAAAATATTTTTTGTTACCAAAAATAAAATTCAAATTTCCCACTAAAACGCACCCTGATTCTTTTTTTCGTTGAATATTAATTTCAGCCGCATGAAATATGTGCGGATTTCAGAAGGCAGAGTCCGCAATGTAGTCACGTATGCTCTTAATTTGCGGTAAACAGCGGACTGCTCGTTAATCCCGCTTGCCGAAAAACAACCGCGAAAATATCCACTACGTTTTGTGCAGTGATCGAAAAACTATTAAGTCCGTAGAGGGATCGTAAAGCAATGGGCCTAATGGTTCTGATATGCTAATCCTGGAAATTGTCGATTTTTAAATCCATTTGGTTAGGTAACGGAATTAAAAAAATTCGTTCCATTTTTTAAATATTGTTTAATAAAATTCAACATGATATTTATAGCGGATATTTTTTTTTGCGCGTACAGATAAATTCAAATATTTTGTCCGCAGTACACAAAAGATAGATCTAACCGACCCTTAAAAGATTAAGCTTGGTTTGAATAATAATTAATTTAATATTTCTGCAATGTTTTTAGTATTTTGCATAACTTTAAATACTATTTTAGATTTATGAACCGAAAAAGCCTTTTCAGCTTAAATGTTTAAAATTCAACACTTTGTTTTTGTCCTCCCACGCTCCGTACCAAAGGAAACTTTTTTTTAACACATTTCATAATTCTCCTAGTTTTATCAAAGTTAACACATCGAACAGTATTAATAGGGTAGGGTCTGCGTGGTTGAATTTCAGAACCCGGCTTCGAGTGCATGTCTGACGCCACGCCATACGAGCTGCGCCACAATTTTGAATTGAAGAATTCATCAATAGATAGCGCTACTTCCATTAGCAGGTCACTTGGAGTCGTGCCCCCCCCTAGGTATAAGTAGTACGAATTAGTTTTGTTGTATCTCTCCGGAAATGCAAGGATTGACGGTAGTACTTAGTTATATCACGCGGCTATATATTACATATGACGTCATTGCCCGTCCCGGTTACTTTGTCCCGGTGTCTAGCTATCACTGAATGACAGTGAATCCGAGGAACGGGCCATTTTTGGAACCAGTTCCTATGGGATTTATAAAATGGTCACCAACATTAACTGGGCGAAGCCGAAATAAAAGCCGCCCGCAGGGCCTGATAGTAAAAACCTGCAGAGCGGGTTTTTAACTGCTAGTTAATATTATTACATGTGAGATCGGGATACCAATTCAGAACTAATACGTTTATAATTACTTCATTTAGGGCGCGCGCGTCGGCCCTCGAAGTTCGCCTCATACCATTCTCACAAACTATCGTATATTGTTTGGTAGCTAAGTTAAGTTTTTTTTTCAACGAGCAACTTTTACCCATTCTTAGTTTTTCATCTAATGAAACGATTTTGCATCATTGTACTATGTTTATATAAATGAAGACATCTCTATAACCTCTGAATTATTGTTATTTTTTTAATTTTTTATGTGTACTTGGCAATAATGATTTAAAATACAAATAAAATTACATCGGTTACATAAGTTTTTAACAATCAAAAAAACAAAAAATTGCATTTCCTCACTATAAAGATTCAATGCTCTTTATTATTTATTATTTATTTGCATTTTCATCGCTGCGCTGTTTCCTTCACAGTTTTGCATCTTAAGGCTGTATTCTGTATTTAGTGTCATGTTTGTCCGCTTGTATCGGCGCTGATCGTAGCCTAGGCCTAGCGACTTCCGCTTTCACAGAACTGGAAGTTGGCTGGCCCATGTGTGTCGGACACTTCATTACTGCAGCAGGCGGATATCCGAAATGTCGAAACTTTCCCGACAGTTTTTACAAAATGACAATAAAGACGGTTTGTCAGAATGACAATATTTGGCGTTGGGAACAAAATATTTTTCGGTGACGAAATACGATTTATTTCTAGGCAGGTGGGCAATGTAGGTGCCTTATAAAATTTACGTTTAAACCAGAATTAATAAAAACATCCAATATATAAGCATGCGAAATACTTCGTGCCTGCTTGGGATAAAATTATAGTCAACTTTTGCAACAATCTTTATAATTGGATCTATCGATTCACCTTTAAAACAGCATAGACGAATGTGAAGATTGTTCATCTAACCGTTAAATTTGTTGAAGTTTTGTTACATATAAAACTACTAAAACTCACATGAGTTTTTCGAGCTGATAATATAGGGAAAGATTTATGAAAAATTTGGTACGTACGTGAACACACCGCACCTCATGGCGTTGAATCTTACGCGACTGGTACTACTGCAGTTCCTGCTGATTTGTTTCTGATTGCTAATGATAGCCAATGTCAGATGGGAGAGGACGAGGACACCGTATAAAATATTTAATATCAATCAGTGATATGGAGGATAGCAAATTTAAAATCATGTGATGTCTAGTGTTTTTAATATAGTGCCCACTGCGTGCAAAGACGTATCGTCTCCGAGCATAAACTTTATAATAAAATGGGTTTGCCGGAACGTGCCTGCCAGGTAAATATGTTTTATGTATCTGTTTGTAAAAAATAAAATTAAATAGTGTCTAAAAACTCACCATAAATTGTACATCGCCCTTAAGGTTATTTTTTACAGAAACAGCGCTTACAAATTATCCCATTATTATTATTAATTAAATAGAATATTCTAAATGCGATAAAGAGCCCTTGACGATGGGTTCGATTTTAAATTCCTGTTTTTCATGCGTTGGTGATTTATTTCAGATACTCGAATAAAAAAATGTATTAATACCGCAATTAGTCGTGGAATGAATTCACAACATCCGTACTAAAAACAAGATAAGTGCAAAACCTTTTAGAAATGCTGCCTTGTTGACTTTTTTGTACAAACGTAGAGTTAACATTTTTTTCATCAAACAAACTCAAAAAAGCATCGTAATAAAGCTTCTTGGTTCCGAGTTCCGACGTCTTGTACTAATTCATAATACCACTCGCTTAGACCTGGTTCTCATTTTGTTTTATTTTTTAATTACAATCTCACAGCACTTCGTTTTAATTTGAGCATGTCAAAAGACGCTTACTATTCCGGACGTCAGAATCCAGAATTTCCGTGGAACGCGGCTGAGCCGGCTGAGCTGGCACCTTCCAGTGCTGGAGCTCTTCTTTGCCTATGTATTTTTCACGTCTTTATCGTTGAATATTAACAACGAATTTTACAAAGCAAAATAAAAGTACCTACATTTTTTTATAGTTTTTTCCGTCGCGTCACCTTTTACTTGCTGACGTTCGTAAATAATGTTTTCTTGATGAAGATTATTAGGTAATCATAAATTCTATTGAATTACTACCATACTAAAACTATGTTACGTTATTGGTAAAAAAAACTTAATAGCTACATTTTGGATCTATGGTAGATACTAACTTTATACTTATTTTTGTACTTTCGTATTTGTATAAAATGTTAACAAAGCACGCTTTATAAGTGTATTTCTTACCTATTCAGTTTCGTGTGCTTTTTATATTAACTCCACACACACAGTAGCTATGTCATCTTTCATACTGTGTCTTTTTAAGGAAAGAAGGAGAGGAAGTTCTGGGAAGGAAAAGGATATGAGGGGCGGGTCCAAAAGTGACGGAAATACAAATCCACCCCTCCGACATGGTTCAGAGTTCAAAAGGTCTTCATCAACTAGTCTCTCCCGATCCCGACCGACACGCAGTTTGTGGCCAAACGCATCCGCCGTCAAGGCCTTGACAAACCTCATCCCATGCGGGGCATCCCTGCGTCACCAAAGGTATCGAACCACTTGGGGTGATCTACGGCAGAGGTGTTGGTTATCCAATATTATCCAATTCAATTCCCAGGGCTGCGGTAATTTAGAAATGTTGGTTCACATTTGGATGCCATATTATTACAAGAAAACTTATTTCATGTCCTGCTCGAAGCCAATGGAACTAAGGCATTCCTGTTTGAGGAATTGCTTAAGACAGTGTTGAAGGAGAAGGAAATAGAAAAGTTTGGAAATGGAAAATTGAAAACTTGGTAGTTCAAATTTAGTCACTAAACACAGGTAAAGCTATTTGCGATCTTGAGAATATATCCAAATAAAACAAGTCGTAACAATAACATTTTAAAACTTATTAAGTTATAAAGGTTTGTGTTTTTTAAAATTTATATAAAATCAATTGCCACCACGAAATATCAGTTGCACTGGATGCAGGGTTAATAAGATCCCCGCTTTGATACAGATATCTTTTTTCCTTTTTACATTATTAACTAATAAATTAATACGTAAGCAGGTATCTGTACCTTTCCACGTTACTAATTCTATATTCATTCGCGCACTCCCAATTCGCTGCAGCATTGTATCAGCATCACACCAGATGTTAGTCCCCAATGCGCCTCTTGCGACAAAAATACCATGGCTGGCTGGAGGCAGGGAACACGGACAGTCGCCATAGGTCGCCGTGAGCCGCATACTGATTGGACGCCCAACGACCAATAATAGCGGCGGGTTATGCGTGCCCGCGCGACTTCCGACTCGGTTTGTTAGGTTATCGGGAATATTGGGTATTCTAAAACCCCACAACCAACTTTTTCCAACGTGATTTTTGCCATTATTTGGCGGTGAAAATTTAATCAATTTTTTAACCGAAAAATTAATGAAATATATTTTCCTTCAAAATCTGATGCGAAAAAAGTTTGGCAAATAAACCCAGGCAAGCGGTTTTTACTATGGAAAATTTATACGAAAACCTAATCTTCCTTCAAGCTTTATTGTTATTTGACATTCGTTTCTTTGGTATAAACACCTATATTATTTACTCTCGTTTAACACGATTTTTGTTGTAAGTTTTGTTGTTGAGATTTGTTCTTCAATAATCGCAAATTCATTTTGTGGCTTCCTTTTAATTAGATGAAAACAAATCACTTTGTATTATTTTGATTAAATGAGTGGTATATACAAAGTATTTTGTTTTAATGTAATTAATTTCAATAATTAATATTCAAATTATTTTGTGTTTGTTTTACAAACAAGAATATAACCTTTTGATTGAACTTTACTAAAAGCATTGCAACTTCGTGTCCATCGTTTTATTTTTATTAACTTTCAGATATTATGTAGTTTAAATTTTCCCTAACATTGGCGTAGTTGTGCCGAAATGAGTAATTCGAAATCAAAATCTTCTTACGACTTAACCACTCAGGCCTCGAGCACATTCTGTCAGCGGGTCAGAATATTTCCAATTTGCATTAAAATCGGAATAAATGGAATATTTGTGAACGTATGCGAAAACTGATAATTATTTTTGAACGGTGATGTAATACGCTTTCAAATTTTATAATAATAAATTACCATATATTTTTTTTTTTAAATAATTTTTTTTTAATCGTAACTTTACAAAGGCACGCCTAACGTTTTTTCTAACTAAAATTACTGGTAATAAAAAAAAAACACCTACATATTTTATGAGAAAAAATTATTACAAACGTTATCTTCAGCTCTCTTTCTTGTCGTTCCATGTAAAAAAAAATTCACCAAATTTTTTTTTTTTTAAATAGCGGTCGGAAACTTTGGCTTCATAAAGGTGTACATTTTAATTCCTTCGTGGTTAACTTTTAGATTTGAATACATAGCGTGCTTTTTTCTCTTTCCAATACCGTTTAGATCATATTGCTCAGTAAGGAAGATACAACGATTTCTACGAGACCTATATAAGTTGTTCCGAAAAGCGAACAAATTAGGCGAAGTGATACGAGCAAAGCTACAGTATTTCATTTACCTCTTTTTGTATCGCGACCCGCACCCGTCATTATTCGTTATGAATGGTCAGGCCACATTTTTGAACAGAAAAGTCTGTCCTGTGGGTCAGATTAGCATGCCTGCTCAGAGTGCTCAGGCACCTGGTCTCTGGTCCGCCTGGTTTACGGTCTACCAGAGCTGTGTATCTCACGAATAATCTGCATAACTCTCACGGTTAAAAGCTCAAGAGTGACACGATGCTCGTACACCCGAGCTTAATGGCGTATTTCTCCTTACCGTGCCTTATTTTATTTATTTTTTTCAATGTGAAATCCAAACGAAATTTAAAGACAAATTTCATTATGTGCATTGTAACGAACTTTGTGTACATATTAACCATAAAGAATATTGTTAATAGTGCTTGTATGCTTAAGTTTTGAATGAATATTGGTTTTGCGTAATCATTGATGGTATTGACAATGACGTTATATAAATAGACTCGCCATAGTCTCACATACTCACAATATAATGTGGAAAGCAAGCAACACTCTTTTGTTTTCAGCGGTTTTCAGTTTAATTTCTAAATTCTTAACTTTATTCCTGTGTGATAAAGATAGACAATCAAAGAATGTACGTGTATATGAATGTCATAGATATATGGTAGGGCGGCTTATTAATTTCTTCGCCGAATATTGCTTTCATATCACGGGTGTGACCTAAGGGTGTGACTGAGATAACAAGATACTCTCACTCGGTTACACAATGGACAGGGAAGGATAAAGAATACAATGACGATTATAAAATTTATTCTAATAATTGATAATAATAAGTAATTTGCGTGTACTTACAAATTAAGTGTTATTCCTTCGCCTTTACGACTAGTTGCCGTATAATTTAAGCATTTTCTCATCACACAAGAGGGCATTTTGGCGCTTTGCAATGCAATTTACTTACTGGTAAGACACGACCTCACTCGACGCGTAGCAGTTTAGTACTAAAGTACTAGAAATAGAGACAGCTACAATCGTCTTGTGTTTGGCTTCCCACTTTGAGATTTCTACCCCGCGTCCAGTATTAATGTCATTGGGTATTGATGGTAAGTTATAATTTGTTTTGTACGGAAACGAATGATGTAATATTATTGGTAATATAAAGATTTAAATGATAAATTTTCAGCACAGCAGAGTCCCGATAAGGCTAAGATAATGGGTTCCTAGGTGCGACCTACTGTTTCAAATTTTCTTAGAAGTGAACCATTCAGAAAAATAAAGTAGACAAGAGTGGGAAGGCTGCGAAACACCGCATAAAGAGGATTATTTACGAAGCACTGCACAAAAAGGAGACCGATTATTCTATCTCATTTTCTCGCAGGCTAAATCCTATTGATGCAAGTGTTTGTCTTTTCTTAATGTCGTTGTTTCATTTCATCGAGTTTCAAATCACAACCGTGGTAAAGAAGTTTTCACTTTAAAAAAAAAAACATTCGATGAGGAAAAATTAAACACACTAGATGTTTTTATAAGTATGCTGAAATAAATTATGTAGCAATATAGGTACTGATTTTAGTAATTAAAGTTTCGAAACCTTAAATTATTCATAAGGCAAGTACTTGACACAAGACTTTAATGCATTTGATTTAATTCTCAAATAATTATTTATTTTATTTGTTTGGACTTTCTGTACGGTAACTTACCAGTACAGGTTTATTCTTCACAGTGAAAGATTCTACATTATTGTTCCTTGGTAAGCAGGTAACTGCTTCGAACTACGTTCCACGTCTACTAGATCCAATCTTGAACATTATACGAGTACTTTGACCCTGTCCGACCTTCTGGAAATATTAACGGTAACACGGAGTGCATAATCTTCTGCACTGCCTCAGTATTAAATTTCATAGAACTTCTCGCGAAATTTCAATTTAAATTCATACATACGAGCGGCTAAATATTATATCATCGTAAACCCATCAGGAGTCGAGTTTTAAGGTTCCTCGGATGGAGATAATATTCATCCAATGTTTAACTGCACAATATGATTCAGCTGATTAATTATATAATTAATAATATATTTATATATATATCCGAGACGCTATCCAGGTTACAAACCAATTCTTAGAATGATTGTTTCCAATGAAAAGGGTAGTTGCCCGTAATATGGAGAAAAAAAAAATTGTTGATAATAATGTTAATTCTAAAATTTGAAAATATGAGATTGACAAATATGACGGTTTGACAGAAGGTGGCAATAGCGAAATTGGTTAACGCGCTCGTCCCGGTTAGACGGAGAGGTCTGGGTTCGAGTCCCAGTTGCGACCATTGTCTTTCTGGTTTTCTGTGTCTTGTTCTCTTTCATATTTTCGTTTAGATTATTATTGTTAACTTATTCTAATATGATATATTTCACTGATGGGAATAACCTTCAAAAAAGTGTAAAAAGAAAGTTTTTCTTATAAAAATTGAATAATATATTTTTTTACTAAATGTTTTTCAAAATGTTAATTATACGTTTCAAAATATTAAAAACCGTTTGAAAACCTCCTCATTTCAAATGAAATAAAAAAATATATTTTCCACAAGTATTGCCGGGTCTGAACAATGCGAACTTAGCTCAGTAGCTAGGGTAGTTGCCCGGAGATCCCGTCAAATCCTGGTCACAGCAATATTATAATGTTTTTTGTAATCGTTTTACATTTGATGTGTATTACTATTGTTTCAGTATTTGATACGGAATTCCCTATGAAAATATCAATTTGAGTCTCTTTTCGTGGTGGTTCATAAATACTTCACTCATATTTCATTTTCCGTGTTATGTATTTTAGTGAAATTCCATAGGGAATGTAAACACCGCGTATCCTTCAACTAAAAAACGTTAAAATGTGGCGTACATTATGACACTTATATTAATATGACGATATTTGCATGCAACCAAGCGAAAGAACTCGGTCAGACAATGTGCCCAACAACAAGGGATTACTATTCGTCATTTTCACGCACCCTTTAACCATCAGCCTGCGAAATTTAATGTTATTTCTGAACACCCTCTATTCTGTTTACCAGGAGACACATACAAAATAGCCCATTACGTTTTTTATGTTATAAGAACGTATGTTGCAAGGAAGGTTTCAACAGTTTTTGGAAATGTTTTTTTTTTTCGAATTTCTGTTGACAGTAGTTTATACGTTTTTCTATCACAACTAAAACGTTACATTATTTAACATCACATGTAAGGTTTTATACTGCGACGAGATATTTATGTTAGTTTGGCAAGTTCCTTGTTATGGATCCATAGGTCGCAAATCCAATAATATTGTAGAAATTAGTTGATGTGTAGCTAGAAATAATATAATATTTTCAAACTCGTTCGAGAGTGGACCATTTAATCAAAATGGTGCTTAAATATGTGTAGGCTACAAAATGTCATTCATGAATGAATTTGAAGATGTCATCGTCCTTACTTTTGTACGGTACACAAACATGTATTTTTATTTAATCGATAGTTACATCATAATATTCCTGCAACTTAAATCGGAACGTGAACTCACCTACAATATAATATGACTTGCTTGGTGAGCAATTAACATAAACGTTTGAATTTGGACAAGATGTCGAATGATGAAATTACAAACAGCTCAAATTGAATGGGAAAGCTGCCTTCAGTCATTGTAAGGGTTCTCTGAATTTCAGGTTTCACGAAGGTCTGTTTATGATTTAATATCTGAGTACATTTGCGGTATTTGCTCTCATTAATCCCTCCAACGGTTATTTCTACCAGAAGTTACTTTTAATCTGACATGATAATATTATTATTGTCAAGTTTGTTCGCGTCCTGCTTTCATATTCGTGGAATTGGGGTAGTTATTTTTCATTTAAAGTACCTACGGTAAGGGTCATCTAATAATAATTTGACCCCTCTGGTTAATTGTTAGGGAAACAAATCTGAATTTGCAGAATATGCTTTCGTTCCCCTTTGAAAGGTGAAATTGTGAACTTCGTGAAAATGCGATTAGGGCGATGCAAACGGATGTGGAATTATTTCTTGTTGAAGAATATTAATGAATTTGTACGTTAATTTTAATGATCTTTGCTGTCGTTTGGGCAGTGATAAAAATATAGGTACTAGGAAATCAAAACATATAGCAAAGCACATCACAAAAATATACATCTATCTATCAACGTATCGAAAAAAAATATTAAATCGACACACTCATAAGAAGGCTAGTTCTTCATGAAGTCCATTAGAATTCATGATAAATACTTACACTCTGCTGCTGAACAAGATGATACCTTCAAAGTACTATAAGTGGCAGTTAGAACTTTTCGTACGTTCACTCAGAACTTACTTTTTCAGAAGGTATTCTTATGACCAAGAATATTTGTTTGTATGAAGAAATCTGCATTAAAAATAACAGCCGAATCTAAGTATTGGTCGTCAAACTTCGCTAGAATTTGGCACGAAGAGACGGAGAAGACTATATTAAAATAAACCAATAAAAAAATCCGAGAGCAACGTTTATCCTTTGGGTAATAAAACTACTACTTGAAAATGGAAACCCATTGTTTTCACGAAAAACACGAGCCAATTTAAATCGTCTGTGAATACTTCCTACCTAGATATTATTTGTTGATAACACTTTCCGGAGTAGCGAATAACATCTTCCTGAATGCGTAAAATCTTTTCATGGCTGGCATATGTTCATGGGAAGTAGCTAATGGGGACTATTATAATGATTCACTAGCACTTTTCCTTGCTCTGGGAATGAATTTGTTAGTCTTTCCAGTCTTCCTTAAAATATTATTTGATTCTTTCACTCATAAATATCCGAAACACGATAACACTTTATTCAAATGATTTGTTTATTTAAATAACGCTGTTTTGTAATACTTCGCCAAAGGGCGTCGCTAATTATGTATTCACAAAATTACTAAGAATATTCAATATCGCTTTAAATGGGTAACTTAACTTACCGAAGTTAAAAAACTAAAACTGAAGTTTATTAAATTTTAGCCCGTAACTAGGTAATATAAATCAAATTTAATATGCAATATTAATAATGTTTTCGATTTCTCTCAAAGGATGTATTTTTTCTGAAACGATGCTTTATTATTGATAGGTCCTGGAAAACCTATTAATCGCTGTTAAATTTCAGACAAAGATTAATTAATGAAACAAAAGATAATATACAAACAGATGGAATTAATCTATTAATTTAATTTAAGACTCTAGGAAACATCGCTTTTGTGTATTAAATTTGCGATAGTGTCTACTAATTTGATTTAACAAGCTAAAGCGGGTCAACAGTGAACCATTTCTACTCCTGCACATTGCGTCAGAGTTTATGGGACCTGTTTTATATGACTTTGTTGTGATAATATAAGGCCACCTTGTTAACGTTCAACATACGCTCTATTACGTATGTAGATACATAAAATTATATGTGTCAGGGTCATAAAAAAGTCCGAATTATTTTGAAGGGTGTTCCATAAATTTATTTACAAGTCGGTTTGGCGAAGGCGAGGATTGTTGAATTAATTTTCTACCCCACTTTATTTTCTATTGTTATTTTATATATCTTTGTTGCTTTGTTTTTATGGTTAATTTTAGGTTCAAATAAGTTCACTGTTGTCACTTTTGAATTAAGCATATAAAACCACCGTAAAAATTTGTCGGATATGTTAACTGTCAAACTTTCTAAAGGGGCGTTCCCTATAATCACTAAGCTCATATTTATTTTAATGTTAATTCCGGAATAAGTGCCCACAGAATAAGTTGCACATTTTTGTTAGACCTCTACTGAACAATAAGATATTTTTTAATTCCTTTTTTCAAATAACCTAATAAATACTAGATAAAGCAAAGCGTGGTTAATAAGTATTTAATTTATTTATTTATTCAACGCCCAGAGGGCTTTTACATGTTTGGTAATTCATGACAGATGATTTTTAAACAGATAAAGAAATAATAAAAATAAATTTAAATAAAAATGCACACTAGTCACAAAAATACAAAAAAAATACAAAAATACAGCGATTTGATAAGTTTACAAAAATACATACATGTTTAGGAATAATTTTGGAATAAGTTTTTTTACAAGATCCACAAAATTCGCCAAGTTGATGTTGAATATGTCAACATCACCTAAGTACTGATTTCCCATAGTGTGAAATCGTTGTATCGGAGAGTGGGCAATGTTGTTCCGCTTATGAATGCTGCAGTAGAATAGTGTATTTTGTCGTGTGGTTTCTGTCGGTATTCGTAAGGTTATGAGTTGTAGGAGTTCGCAACAGTCGAATTTAGAGTTAATTATTTTGAATAAAAATGTTAAGTCGTTTATTTTACGTCTGTCTTCTAGTGTGTGTATTTTTAGAATATTTAGTAATATTTTAAGTCTTCTAGTGGGATATTTAATTTAAAATTTATAAAACGCAGAATTTTTTTTTTGTATTCGCTCAATATTATGAACGTGAATTTTGTAAGATGGAGACTAAACTATCGAGATATATTCAATTTGGCTTCTAACTAGAGATGCATATAACAGTTTAAAGGCGTCTATGGAATTAAAGTTTTTAGTTGTTCTTTACAAAGCCTAGTGTTTTCATAACTTTGTTCATAATTTGGTGGATATGATTGGCGAAACTTAGTTTTTCATCCAAAATAATTCCAAGATCTCTCATTTCCATGACTCTTTCTAAAGCTGTGTTTTTGATGGAGTATTCGAATAAAACAGGATTTTTATTTCTGAAAAAAGTCAAGGTTTTTGTTACATACATACATTTTGTTACATAGACAATTTAATTTGGTTCTCTGTTATTCGGTTGTTAATAAAGCATGTAATAAAAGGTGGAAAACATCATTTTTGTTTGCCTCGTTTGGGGAAATTACAGAATTTCGGTGACATTTCATCATTATAATATTAACAAGGTCCTGCCCTAATTCGGGTAATTTTACGAGTTTCTCGTTCTGCGAGTCAAGCGGTCATTAACGTCCTTCCTAAATAATAAATGTGCACCCGCTGAAATGGGGCTGTGGCGTTGTAATTTTTCAAATTATGAAAAATATATATATAGTTTCATGTAGCATCCAGCTTGTTCTTTAGCGAAGCACTTAATGTCTTGGGAGGTCCCTTTGTACTGAGTTCTCGAGTCAAAAAGCTTTATTATTTCTATCATTTGAATTACTTACTTGGAAAAGGAAGAAGTAAATTGGTAACGATGACTTTCCTGGGTCTGTTTTATGAGTATGTTTTCAAGGTTTGTTAATTCTTTTGTTTTTGGATTTGCTTAATATAGATTTTCCGTTTTTTCGTGAAAATAAAAACATCTTTTGGGCGTTTTGCAATGACGATGAATAATTTTGTTCTGCCAAAAAAAACAAATTATTATTTAACTTTTACCCTTCCTTAGGAAGGTATTAAAAAAAACCTTGAGTAAGCAAATTACAAATATTAAAAAAAAAATATTTTGTGTGCATAACAAAATAATAACAAAATTACATTTGTACTGAATAATTCAGTTGTAAATTGACTGATATTCAGATGTACTTTATTATTTAGCCCCTATACGTACTTAACATACCAGTGCCTGGCGTTAATTGGTGTAAAATACATTTTGATCTCCGGTGACTTTTTAAATTTTTTTTTCATTTTTTATTTTCTTCAAAACCAAAGAAAAAAAAACTTCCACATTTTAATACTGGTTACTTAGTCGAAAAACCGCCAAACTCATTACCGCGACCCTACTTGTCCAATACCTATTGATTTTTACTGTTTGTTGAAAAATAACATCAAAAATGTCACCGGAGACCAAAATTTCATCTACATTTTTTACTCCAAATACGTCAGGAATCACAATTTTTCATTCGTTTATTCCTCTTTTGATTAACTGCAAATATAAGGTTTATAATTTTGTCTGTTTTTTGTCATCTCAAACAAGATTCTTTTCAAACAACTTTATTTCGCCCTAAACAAATCTTTATCTGAGTATTTCTCTTTGGATTTTCCATGTTCATAATATGTAGGTCACCCATTAGAAAGGTAAATATATCAACGCCATAATTCAAAAGAACAGAAAGGGTTCAGAAAGGGGTAATTTGACAGCAACAAAAAATCACGCTGAGACAGCGTGACACCTTCCAATAATGCGCGCTCTCAGCCTGGTTTACTTCCATCTGGAGGAGTTCAGCACTTAAAGCTGCGCCTTACGTGATAAACTGCGCCTCAAACCTCGCCCGCCTCATCTTCAATTCATGGGTTGCAGTCCATTTCTCCGTCGCGTCAGATGATGCCGCAAACAGCGCTGGTAAATAGGACGCCAATAATTTGCATCTCAATAGAGTGCCTTTTGCCTCCGATCATGCCTGGCCAACCATATCCGGCCTTCCGGAATTCCAGCCATCCATCCAAATTGTGCAGCCTCATCTCCCGCGGAGGAGTTTAAACTCTTCATTCATTACGGGTCATACAAATAATAAAGCTTGCCTAATTTTGATTAAAATCACTTAAATTCTTGCATAATCTAATTAAATTAATCGATTATTTGTCAATTAAACAATGACTCGTATTTATGGATGTGTAGACTGCAAAATGGTTAAGACTACTTGTAGGTATGATAATTTTATTGTTTTCAAAAAATATTCTACGGTAATTTGCGTAAGACTCAAAAAAAGATAATATTATAGATGTATATTTTTAATTAGGTATCTACTTAAATTAAAAATAAGCTTTCCAACTCTTGTCATTGAAAAATTGTTCAAAGAGAATTGTTTACAAAGAAGTGTTGATACCAACCCTGATGTGTTAGAAAGAAGTGGGGACGCCCGAGGAAGACATGGCACGAGCAATTGAACCAATTACTTGAGTCGGGTCATGTCAAGAGTCAGAATAGCAGAAGGATGTGTATAAGACGATTTATGAATTTTTTGTTGTTAGTTTTTGGGGTGTTATGTCGTGTTGCGCTACCTCCTTCTATAGCCGACGTTTCGGACAGCGTTGCAGTGTCCATCATCAGGGCAGATCCGGTAGATCCGACATCGTCGGATGATGGACACTGCAACGCTGTCCGAAACGTCGGCTATAGAAGGAGGTAGCGCAACACGGCATAACACCCCAAAAACTAACAACAAAAATGCTTTTGGCCGTGAAAATCTAAAAACTTATCCGATTTATGAATGTTTATGCAAAGACCGATTGTTTTGCAGTCCGCCCTGTGCTTATCTATTTAGATAGAAATTAAAGATTAGTTTTTAGTTTCGTTCATGGTGTACTATTCCAAGATTTAGTTAAAAGCACGATCTTTAAACTTAGTATCTGGTACACTTTGGTTCCTTCACCTTAGCTGTTGATTTTGCTGATGAAGAGTTCCTTTTAGATAATTACTTGACATATCATTCAACAAAGCTTAAATTTGATTATTTGAGGAAATTGGTCACAGTGAATAACATTTTCTGGGGATTATACTTCATTGCATAAGAAATCAATCTTAAAAGTTAAAATTAAAACTTAGTAAACAACTCTTCATCCAAATGCTGCAAATCAAATCATTTCGTAGTTTGAATAATGAATATTTTATCATCATATTTTCACTTTATATCTATTATTTACGACGCTGTAAAGTCGGATGCCGTCGTAAAAATCAAACATGAGATGTTGTATACTTCAATAATAAGACCGCCATAAAGTAGTATTCGTATTAGTGTTGTGGCTCGTTATTTCGGCTCGCGTACCGAAATTTTATTTCAAAGACTGAAAATTTGGAGTGGAGACCTACCCTTCAATGGAAAAGCAATGATAAGTGGGCACGGCTTCGTTAGCTTCCTCTTTAGAACGAACACAATAAGCAGTGCGTATGATGGAGACTTACTTATAAGATTGACTTCTCCATACGAATCCCCTCCTTAGTCCTCGCACGAACTGGCGCCTTGGGCCAGGCACTTGGGGAGAATCGACCTGACGCTAACGGAACTAAAAAAGGCAATGTAGATCGCTTATCAAACGCTCCATTATTTAATTCTTCAATGGGGATAGATTTACTTTTATCGTTCGTGAGTTTTCGTTGTAACTATAAATGTGTTTATTTTACGTAGAGTGCTTTCGGCGTCATAACACGCGTATATATTGTTCAAAACCTTCCGACCAATCCCTTCTTTAACAATTTCAATCCACCGAGTTTTTTTAATGAAAGGCTTTTTTCGCTTTTTAGTTCATCTAAATATTATTGGAAATTGGATGTTATCACTTCCTCATAACAGACTAACCGAGAAACCTCGAAATAAATATGCTGTTCCCACTTTCCGCCGTTTGTTAGCATAATCTGTCTCCTAATAAATAGTTCCGCGGATTACGGTAATGTTTTACAGCCAATGCGCCATATCTCTTGATCCTCTTTCAGTAACCTAATCCTCGCGAGGAAATAAACGAGTGCAGCTCTATTACCAGAGCAGTACTAGCTTGTAAATTATCTCCGGAGATTATGTTTGGTTATACATCGCGGCGGAATTGGCCAACTACTTCCACTCTCCTCCGATAATTCCGCGTAGGTATTAGGTATAGCGGGGTTTACCGGAGATTTCGTTTAAGCTCTCCTTTATTCCTCGATTCAGTTCCGTGTTCACCGAAATGTATAATTCGTCCAGATATATATTCTGCGGATAGTGCATCCCGACAAGTGGGAACAAAATAGAATAATTTTCCTCACCGACGCAATCTGGAAAAGTTTTGAAGCGCGCTTTTTATTCTCGGAGATAAACTAAGTTTCTGGTTTCATAAAGAATTTTTATCTGCATAAAACTCGCAGCCACTTATTAAAACTTGATAATCTGTTTAGTAAAGTTATGGCGATAATTATTTTGTACTGGCTTATATTCTTCGCTGAGATTCTGTCCGTTATTCATTTATTAAATGTATTTCTTGATCATGCGTAACAACATTCATCAGATTTATGGCCGATAAAAGTTTCAGTATTTATTAAAACAGAGACATCGGTAAAAATTTATAGAAAAAGAAATATTTTTTCATGAACCGTCATGAAAATCATAAAATCGTTTACTTTACTCCAACACCGCTTTAACTCTTCAATCGTTGTGTGAAAAGGAAATAATATCCGGGAATGATTCATGGCCTATAGCTGCCATTAAATCTCTGTAACATTACTTAAACGGAATTCGTTCCAGGTGTTTTATTACGGGCGTTTGTTGAATTTTAATGCGGAACGATTTATACAGCAAAGGCTCTATACATCTGAATATATGGATCATTTTATTCTAAACTAAAATAAACAGATTTCTATCATTACTCATTTTCTTTTCTGTCTGTCTTCTCGGGTGAGATGATAATATATATTGCATGACGGAGTGCTATGAAAAACGTGTGATTCTTTAATGAAATGTAGATTTTTCATAACTTGTTCAAAGATAAAATATAG
Source organism: Limnephilus lunatus (assembly GCA_917563855.2). NCBI lineage: Eukaryota > Metazoa > Arthropoda > Insecta > Trichoptera > Limnephilidae > Limnephilus > Limnephilus lunatus. The sequence goes on along the minus strand of OU830595.1, from coordinate 92,370,805 downwards.
TGCACTTCATTATTTCTCTGAAAAACTTGTAGTTGCATTTAAAACATTTGATTGCACCTGCTGGTATTCTAAAAGTTAAGAACACAATATATTTATTAATGAAATGTGCTTGGGATGGTTTTCTGCGTCATCCCTTAAATGCCTAAACAATTCAAATAATAATTTTAGTTTGCGTACATGATTTTTGTCGGGCTAAAGTTTTGCTTTGGATTACTGTAACTGCTGTAGGCATATAAATGAAGTTTTCAAAGTAACAAACAGAAGCAGGTATTTGTGTTGCCTTTTACCGCGCACGGTGTTTGCGTGCTGAGGAAAATGTCTCTATTACAGGCACACCATTCTCTCTGAAACACCCTGCGGATAGAGGTGTGTTAATTCTCGTGTGTTTGTTGTTATCTCGGTTTACTCTGCGGATTTCTTGGCGAAGAGTGTCTCGAGCTGTCTGCTCCGACAATGGATCGTAGTTATAATTCAAAACGTCAACATGGACCATAAACACAGGCCGAGAAATCCAAGCAACCGCTATCCATCAATAAGGTTCTGCGAGCGCCGAAAATCCCCAAATTCACTTCGGCTAAATGGCATTCCCGGTTATTGATGTGTACATTTAATTTAATTAAATGCTCTAAAATATTACGAACAATGAGATATATTATGTGTTATCCGATTTCACGATGTTATGAAAGCTAAATTAATACATATCGATAAATCAGTTAGGCGTTTGTAAGAAATACGGTAGTGTCAGATGTGTCCCTGGAAAGTTTCAATAGGTTGGATCATAGGCTGAAGGAAGACCGAGGAAATTCCGATATTTTGAAAGTTTTTTTTCCTTTCCTTTGAGTTTAAAAAAAAACGACACCCTTACTGGTTTTTTTCTTCTTTATAAGGGCAGAATTAAAAGCATGTAAAAATGTTCAGAAATGGTAATAAGCAATCGCATTACATAATATATATTAAAAGTAATCATTTTAATAAGTTTATATTTTTAAATTGTGGTTTTATGTAAAGAAATACCTCTTATTTTAAATTACCTGTATGTTCTATATCAAATGATATCTATGGCTTAATTCCGAAAAAATACATAAAGTAACATAACGAAACATCCTTTTAATTCTACTTATCAGCACAGCATAATGATATCATCTTCACTCTTAGAACATCAAAGTATTCTTCCTACGAAAAAAAAAAATCTAATTTGAAAAATGTGGCGGAATAGTGGCGGGAGATGAAAGTATTCGGCGTCGCGGCGCAGGCGCCCAACTCCTACGCCGGGATAACCCGTGGCACAGGGCCCGTGGTACTGGCCCGCCACTTCCCGCCAGGCGGCCCGCCACCCGCCACGCGCCCCGCTACGCCACGCTACGCCACGCCACTGCCGTCCCTCATTCCTTCCCAACCATCGTCAATCGCCACTCCACGTCGGGCCTTGTTGACAGCGTGGTGCAAGCAACGCGACCACCGCAACAGTCTCTTTGTTCCTTCGAAATTTCAAAACAATCGGTTATAAAAGAATTTTTCATTTGTTGTGATGTGTGTTGCCGGAAAAAGTGAATGTAATAATAGTTATAACAAATATGTTTAATAATATTTAATAATTTTTGTAACTGAACAAAAGTTGTTTGTTTAATAAAAGTTTGAGATTGAAATGATCACAAGTGATGTTAGCTCAGCTTCTGGGCAAATACTAGTGTTGTGATGCTTGACCCGCTAAAGATATTTTGGGTTTTAACCAATAGTACTTATTTAGGTGAGTTAAAAATAACATAATTCATTGTAAAATATATTTCCTATAATTTACGAATTTTATCGCGAATTATTTTACTTTTACAATAAATTATATGATTTGAATATAATTATATTACATTTCAACGTCTCAAATATTAATTAATTATCCACTTTTCACAATTTCATATTTTCGTTCCGGTTTTATTATGAAATTTTAGATCGTGCATGTGTTAATTTTTTTTACATTTTAATCAATTTTAGATTGTTCTGTACATATCCGAACTTTACCCGTAACTTTGGAGTAATCTGGCAAATTTTCTGTTCATTATTTGTTTCATCAAGATATTACTTAAGTGAACTCATCAGGCTCTGATTGGCAGACAATAAGGCTTCATTTCTTGCTAAACAGAAAATGAACAAAGGAAAAAACTGCTATCATTAGTATTCTTTTTGCTCGGCATTCTTTACTAAGGACTTCGTATTATCATAATCTGATATTCGATATTCGCGTCGTGTTTTTTTAATGCCAAACATTCGGTACTTTGAATTCCACATCACATGAGTTAAACAGTTCTATGAATAAAAACTTGTAATTAATTCTTCAATAATTGGAAAATCACCATGTGGCATAATTTAAAATTAATAAAAATAGCAAACTTTCTCTCAACCACTGTTTTTAATTAAAAATGTCAATTTGTTTCAAAACCAAAAATTTCTTCAAAGGGTTCAAGGAATACTATTTTCTTATGGAAACTTATTTATACAAAATAAAAACATTTATAAAGATGAACCCCCTTGAAAAGCTATATGTACACGGTAGAAGGTGTTATTTATTTAGTTATTACGAAAATTTTCATTACTCTAATTGTTTTGTTAGTATTTATTTTTAATAAATGTTTGAAATTTATTTTATTTTGTTTATTTTTAATTTTGTATTTTTAATTTTATATATTTTTAATATATATGTTTTAAATACAGTGTATACTTAGTATACGTTATATATACAAAGAAAGCTTTTTTATATGTTAATATTTTTTACCAAAATTAGTGGTTTAAAAAAAGTTTGTTATTTTTATTTGATTTACTTTAGTTAAAAAAAGTAATTTCAAAGTGAAATTTTAAATTTATAAAAATCTTTCCACTTGGGTATAAAAATAACTATCATTTGTATGTTAAATCTTTTCATGGTTATATTTCTCGATTCCTTTAATGAAAAATTAAATCGCTCACATTTTCACTGTGTTTTTAAGAAAAACTTAAATTTACAGCTTTATAAAACAATAGTCCTCACTTCAGTAAAACAGTAAAAATATTTGATTTCTTTGTCAAAAAAAAAGTTATAAAAAACAATAATATTATCTTATTAACTTTTTCAGGCGTTTGCCATATTACATGAAGTTATAATTTTTGTAATATACTTTTTGAGCACCTCCCCATCAGTAATAAGGAAGGTATTTTTTAGAATTGTTTTATTACAATATTTTTGTTTGTTCCACTTAGCTTTTTTTCCTTTCTTAATAGAAGTGAAAGTAATTATAATAAGGCCAATAAAAATTAGTTTTAATTTTTTTTTGTAACCTAAAAACGTAGGTATGAAATAAATTTAATATCCGAACTTAACGATAATGAAAACATTACATTAATTAAATTTTTCTTAGTTTAACAACGCATTTAGCTGTCAGAAAGATGAAGGATCAAAATCACGGTCTGAGTTAGGAAATGTAAACTAATAAACGTGAAAACTTATAATTTTTTCTTCAATCTTTGCAAAATAACTTTGTGGCATTATTAATTAAACTTATAATTTTAATCATAATTGAATTTATTACTACAACTTTTATCAGCTTCCATATGAAATAATTAACAGCTTGCGAGATAATATAATTATTTCGAAATGCGGAAAGAGCACAAAATAATATAAATTTTTTTTTCCTCCATCCCGTTTTAAAAAACTGATAGAATTCTCTGTATCTGCTTCCGATCGGCAGATAAATAATATTAATATACACATTACAAAGCCTTTGGTATTTATCTAACTCGATTAAAAAGCAAATCAAAACATTTCATTTGGTATCGCTAATCCCATCGCAAAATTATTTTTGCTCTGATTTCTGATAGCTGAATTTGAAATCAGTGAAATTTTGCTATCATTAGACGGAATCAGACCTAGTTTTCATAGATACCGATCAAATCACGGTGTTCGGTTTTTTTAAAATTTTTAATGGCCTAGTTGTACAGATAAACTTTTTTTAATATATTTGTTTTTTCCAATGCCATCAGATTCATATTTCCGCATCACATTCCTTAATATTCCGTAATATTCAACCGTTTTTTTGTATTATTCGTTGTACAATAATTAAAGCATCAATGAAACGTGAACTCTTTGCTAAAAGTAAAGGCCCATTTAACTTTTTTAATATAAAATTATTCCTCATGCGCGCGATGTTTGCTAGGCCTTGTTTTCAGTTTCAGTTGTAAAACTTTCAAATTGAATATATTATTAATAGTTTCGAAACAGCAAACAAAAAACATTAAGCAGACAGGCCGTACCTAAACTAATTTTGATTATTCTGGATAAGTTTTTTATTCTAATATTGCTTTCGTTTATTATTTCTTAGATTCGTATTCTCGAATATTAAATAAATAATTTTAGTTTTGAAGAAAAATCCAAATCCCATATCAAATAAATTTGCCTTGGATCTACATTTTTACTAAATAGTACAATTATTCTATCCTTTTTCGCTTATAATATAATTTTCTGATGACCGTTGCATAATATTTCATCTCTTTATGTAGATTTTATAGAGATATTTGAATGAATTTTAGAATTCTGGGCACATTTAAATAATTTGTTTCAGAATCTAAACGTAAACATTAGCTTGGCAAATATTTTCAATTTAAATTTAGCATTTCTCTCCTTCTGCTTAGAGGGGCCATGTGACTACGCTCTGGATATTGCTTGTGCGTGTTATGGAGAAAATGGTTTTATTTGTTTTCCGAAATCTTCCACGAAATAAAATAAAGCGTTTCCACAGTATACCCGTGTGATTATCAAAGTCTAATCTACTAAACGTGTTCCTTTGGTGAAATCTCTTTTTAACCTCGTAGAAATTCATGCGTTCCCTTAAGAATCCTTTGTACCATTTTATTCAATAGGACCCCAATCAACTTAAACCGTCATTTCTATCCACACTAATATAAGACCCGATTGTGTAATATACTTAGCCCTTGGAAAGGTACTACATTTAAAAAAGTAATGATTATACCGGAAGGTTACAGTGGGAATTCTTGGAAAGTGGGAATGTTTCTAGTTAAAAACTCTATTCACGGCTTCCGTGTCCGGCATAGTCCCGCTGACTATTACACCGGTATATCGCTCCCTCGACTACTGTTTACCTAATTTAATCCTTGTAAAAACATAATAATCACTCTTTCACCTTGCTCCCTTTTGTTTTAAAACGTTTCACCTTGTACCCCGTGTCAGTAGAGGGTGTGTTTACGTGTCCCTGGTAATAATAATAATCTGTCGTGTCACTGATTCAAAACAAAGAGTCCGAATAAAGTACAGAATTCAAGCGAGAGCTATTATTATGAATTTGAATTTCTTTCGGCGGTGGAATCTTTGTTCATCAACGTTTACTGAAAAAAGAAAAAACAGCCGTTTGCCGCACATTTCCCACCCGATCCACCGCCACCACTCACAATCGCCTTTATTTCGTCTACCGCCCGTGGAGCCAAGGCAAACAGCAAACAGCTCTCTTTGTTCTGGCTTACCCGGTTTGCAGTTGATTCTAGAGGACTTGGGAATTATTTTATTCAAGCGCCTGATTACGGGACAGGTCAGGTGGTGGTTGGCCGGTTAGCTGGTTCTCTGCCGACCCACTACTATCCCGTCCATATATTTGAACTACATCCTGAGCGGTTGCCTTTAATCTCTTAATAAAATTATTCATTTTTCCACAAAATGAACACTTTACGGGGTTCCACTCATGTTTCCACTGCTACATATTTCTTTGACTTTTTATTTAATTTTACGTCATCTTCCTAGATAAATCTCTTCCTAGATGAATCTCTTCCTAGATAAATCTCTTCCTAGATAAATCTCTTCCTAAATGATCTATATCTCGGTTATAAAGCTCATTTCGGGATTGAATAATTTATATCCAACCACTTGGTAATATATTACTTCGTTGAAAATAGTATAATATTTAATGTATTTATACAGAAAACCGGCGAAGTTTATTTGATTCAATCCAAAATTTAACATTAAGTTTACCTGGAAAGGATAATGATACATTTCCTTCATATGATCTACCGCCATTTGCCGACTTTCAAAATATTTATTAAGGAAGTATATCCATCGACTTGAGTAAATATTGAAATATTTCATAGAGCTTACAATGACACAAAGGATGTTAGTAAATAATTCACGAGTTTGGCTCAGAGTTTGCCTTTCGGTCCTGAATGCGACTTGCTTTATAGCTTCTGATTGTCTGGACAATGCGCATAGTGACTTACTGTACAATTTCACTGTATGAATATAACTTTATATATATTTTAACCTCTGTTCGGATATACTGCAATAACGTGAATCCAGCTGATGGTATTTACTTCACTATGATATTGGTACCTGTAGGTATGTGTATTTTTCCAAATCGCACAACTCACAAGCTCATTTTAAAAAACCATTTGAAAAATTATTCATCCATATTTTAAGTTGACATTATTAGGTACCTACCTACTCTTGAAAATATTATTTGCAACGTTTCGATAAAACTTTAAATTAAGGCTTTTCATTTAATCCATGTTTCATGAAAATTCGTCACGTATTTCAATACAAAACTTTAGTTTGCACAACCATTCTTCATGTTTTTAAATTAAGGAAAGTGTTTTTCCTTTCGTCTCTAGCTACGGTTTATCTTTCTTACTTTGAAATGTGTTTTTTATTATTATTTTGAATCTAAGAATTCTCTAGGCTACTGTAGTAATCAATATGGACGCTTTTAATTTGATTGAAAATACTTACGATTTGATCATAGATTTCCCAAATAAAGCTGTCTGGATACAGAATGGAGCACTCGAGCAGAATAACAAATAACTCTTTTGACCCTTTGTTGCTCCGGTACTCTACTTTTATACCAGCACTTAGTTGGGAAGAAAATTTCCATAACTTCGGACATGACGAATGAATTATCTTCTATTTTACTAACACGTCTATTCGTAGAGATGAATAATCCAATTTCGCCGAGCCATTTGAATAATTAAAATATTTGAAGGTTTTTACCAGACTTACTCCCTCATTGCTGAGGATTGTGACCCCTACTCCAATTTCTATGTTGGACAAGGCTCATCCACTCCTTGCGGTTCTGCGCTGCGTGGAGAGCCAAGGACACTTAAGGCTCGATGACACACGGCGAGTTTACAAGCTACTATCTACTAAATTTAAAAGCGGGTGAATCGGCGAGTGAGATTGTCATGATGACACACAAAACTGTCCACTCGCTCAGTAGCTCGCGACATTTTTGTAGGAAACTGGACTCGCACGTAGCTGCTAGCGCCAATAGCGGAAATAACGTGAACTAATCCTTCAGACAGTTGACAGTCGAAATCAGCTGGTTTTTGGCAGCCATATTGGAAACACAAATAAACCAATCACGAGTCGGCTTGTAGCGTGTAAAGTTGAGGACCTTTCAACTTTTTCCGTGGATTGTCAACAATCTGCTAGTTAGCAAGTAACACGATGACACTGAGCGAGTTTACTAACAGATAGTGAATTTCAGAGATAGTAGCTTGTAAACTCGCCCTGTGTCATCGACGCATTACGAACCGGACGCCAGTGATACTTGATCACTCCGGCGCATTATTGACCTTTCTATGGTTCTTCTTCCAAACACTTTGGTAGTGACTACGATTTTTTCAAGTTAGAGCCCTTAATTTGGCGAGCAACGTGTATAAAGTATCCTAAATAATTCGAGAGTGCGCTCTTTTTCGCTGATTCGAAGTGTCCATGTTTCCACACCGTACGGAAATAAGGAGAAAATCAAGGCCCGGACGAGTCTCATCGTGGTGGTCTTTGTTGTGCTTCTGTCAATTTATATCTTTTACATTTTGTTCATGGAGTCTTTTATCGTGCAAATTATTTCTTTCACTTCAGTTTACTTTCTTCCTCCTTCTTCTCCGAGCCTATGAATATGAAGTCGTTCACCGTTTCTAAGCCTGTGAGAGCATTATTTGATCACACAAAGATGTTGCCCTGTCGAACACTATTAGTTTTGCTTTAGCCTTGTTGATCGGTTGCGGCTTTCTTTCTCTATTTTAGAAAGGATGTGTTTTATTACTTCTTCGTGAGAGTCGATAGGGGCATTTTCATCTGCATACCAGACAATAAAATGAAAAACAAATAGATACAATTTGTAGTTTGAATTTGTTATAGTTTGTGTTTAGGTAATACACATGGATAAATGTGCAGTTTTATTAAATTTTACGGGATGTATTGCTATCCTAAGTACCAACACAGTTGGTTATTTTGTAATTCAACATTATGTTCAACCCTCTGATCTTCTCTTTTAAGTCCTGCATAGTAGCACGAGCCACAATAACTCTTTAATTATGTACGAGAGTAGCGAGACTGACATATTGTCTGGTTATTCGTAACCTGGAAATATTTGTCATTCTTTATTAAATTAAATTAAAATATTTACTCCTCACTCGCACAGCATTTAATTCCAACTATTCTATCATTGCTACTTGTAATTAGTTGCTTGCATTTCTCATTTGTGCTACGGTCCTACAAGGATTATTTTTTACTGCTTTCCATTCGTTTTCGTCCTTCCTCCGTTAATGTCACGCCACACTACCATTTCAGAGTTGGTCAGAACTTCGCTGTGGACTACTGGTCTCGCTTGCTTTGACAACTTATTAGTGACTACTGCATTCAGTTCTCCATGAATTGTTTGTCCTGTATTCACCCTTCTGTCATGTCCATAGTTTTCACGCTTATCGCGAACGTTAATACACAAGATCATAGAATATTGTTGTAAACATTCATTGTTAACAACTATTTTGCGTAGTTTATTCGTATCTTCTTTTTAAAATATTCTTATCGATATTGATTTTAATATTTTCGGATATTATAGACTATTGATATTTCCCTGATCGCGTTACATTTACGTTCGTGTAGAATGTAGATAATCTCTCTGTATATTTTAAAGTGAATAATGTGTTCTATTGGATAAAATATCACACTCATTAATCAACTACATTGCATAGATAATAACTTTATATTGATGATTGATAGATTTGTAGTTGCAATGATATTACTAATTAATCATTAGTTAAACTTGTTGTTAAATAGGCTGTACTTTTTCAGTAGTTATGATTTGATATATGATAAAATCTCATGTTCGTGCTAGATTAATTATATTACATGGTTTAATTGTACTCGAGTCGTTTTTTTTAAAATTACAAATCTTTAAAGGATACGAATATTACACAAAAATTATGTTTTCTTGATTGCTTGGGAAATGATTAATTTTAATAAAGATAGAAATCACACCGCTGTGTGCATACGATTATTCGAGGAGATACTTGTGGTGAATTGAGAATACGCTTCCATTCTCGTTAAGTGTCTCGCCGCACTGATGCGATGTTCCGGAGTTATGTTTGTTGTATGTAGACATTAGGCCCGAGCGGTACTCGTACTTCCATCAGGTAATCTGCTGAGCATGACTTTAAACTTTCCGCTGCTTCAGTACGTCTCACTACTTGGAATCCGTATGCTAGAATCTAAGCCCAAGAGGTTACAATTAAGATGTTGTATTTAAACTCAGCGCAAATATAATTAATTTAAATTTCTGTACGAGTTTAACTACGAGTAGTCTATTAATGGCAGTGAGTCTTGACTGAAATATATCGTATTATTTCAAGTTATTCATCAAGTCTGCTAAATAAGGTACTGCCGGCTTTTGTGCTTCTTACCTTTTATAGATTTCTTAGAGATCCAGGCTCACTTCGAACAACATTTCCAACGATAACCTCCTGTTTCGAGTTAAGAGTTTCTATAAGTTGAAATATTTATACAGTTTTTCCTTACGTACACAATACACATACCTATAGTTCAGTCCTGTCCTACTTCGAACAACATTTCCAACGATAACCTCCTGTTTGGAGTTACTATAAATTGAAATCTTTATACAGTTAGTTCTTACATACGTGTAGTTCACTTCATCCTCAAGTACCTTGCCATGTTTTAGTTAATTGGTATTTGTGAACGGCGGAATTTAGAAAATTATTTTATTTGGATCTCACGTACCTCATTATGTGTGCGTACTAAATCCAAGCAAGTAACATTTTATCGGCTTTTCAAAGATTTCGAACACACCTAAGTTTAGATAAAATAAGTTTATACTTCTAAACCAGCCTCTAAAAACTATAAATAATATGTTATCAATAGACAACACATTCTCTTTGTGGCGTTGACTGTTTCCTGCTGTCGACGTTTCGCTCGGGTGAAACTCTAACTTTCCACTAACATAAGATCTCTTCACGGCCTTCGGAAACCAAAACTTCCAAACTAGATCACGTTAAGGGGTGAAAGAGTTTTCCTAATTTTTTTATCCTTGCAGAATGGCAATATATTTTATTTAACGCTTTAAGAAACTTTTCAACGCTTAACTTGTCGATAGGTCGAAGGGCAAGCTTCCTTGTTTATTGCCCTGAGAAGTTACAATTTCTAACTACGTACATTCAAAATAATGGAGGTAATAAAGCGAATCTTAGTTTAATAAGTTTTTCTTACTTAAGTGCCATTTTTAAGCATTATTTCATTATTTTTGTCTCAGTCAGATTTCTCGTGGAAAAAATGAAAATTCTCTATTCTTAAATACTAAATCATTATGGTAAACGTCGTTTATTATTATTCTCGTTCAAACATCGTTAAAAACAACTTCCCTTGTGTATCGACTAACCATGGGGGGCCTAGTCACTAAACTTAGTGGTTGATTAAGTGGTAGTCAGTAACTATTATGTGATTATTATCTAGTGACTAAAGTTATCCCAATAGTTACCTACTGACTACCATTTTTAGCCATTTGTGATAAACTTAATCAACCACCAAGTTTCGCAAACGTGCCCTTTGTGAAACTTAAAAGATAGTGGCTGGGCCCCATAAGCGTTTCATTAAAACTCACTAGAATATGGCCCTATTTTCTGTAGATAGAACCAAAATGACAACTTTACACTTAATAAAAATATGATTGGTGTATTTTACTGAGGGTTCCCTTCTAGAAATGAAAGAATGATCCGATTAAGATAGCAGGCTCGGAACCTTAATTGCCCCCTGGTTCACCATTTTTACCCTAGAGTACAAACAGCAAAATGCGCCCGTGTGTCGGGCGCGGTCGACCATTATAATATAATATGTTTATGTGGGTTGTTAGTTATATGTAAGGCTTCGACCTTCTGCCTCCACAACTAGGACGTTCAACACCACCTTTGTTATTCCTATTTCTTTTAAAGAACAAAGTGTACTTACCGCGTAAAAGAGTGCAAACCACTGGCCGCTTTCCAAATAATCGAAGGCGAAGATAATCTATTCTTTTTTATTAAGGAGAATGGTCCCTGATAATTTTCCAGGAAAGTCACCATCCTAACGCCTTGGTACTTTGTGACCTTTCTGCGGTTTTCCGTCTGTGAAAAACAGACGTCGTTATCTTAAACAAATTAGGTCCGCCCGCCCAGGGCTATTTTAAGGCAGATATTCATCGCAAAGCCACGAAGATTTTACTCTACTAAAGTAAGTACATCGGAAAGTATTTTTTTCTCCATCGGCGAAAGTTAATTGCTTTTATGCGGACACAAAGGAAACAAACGTAGGGATGTTACTTGGTCCGAATCATTAGATTAATAATTATTATGTAGGTATGTTTTAGAAAAGTCTATTTAGATTTTTTTGTGAACACGAACGTTTGCTATGATCAAAAAATATTATCTGAAGTAAATTTTAGTGTCTTTGTTCACTAATTGAATTACACCGCTTTTGTATCTTCGTATTTAAAAAAATTAATGGATTTATACACAATTTTTTTTCAATAAAAGTCAATGAATATTTTACCGTGTTTCAAAAAACTTTTACAAATGGGGTTTCTCTGATCATTCTCGATTGATCCTAATGTTTTTTTAAAAACAAGAAACAATTTCTTCATTTCGATTTCACTAGCATACCCATACAGAAAAAAATACTGAAATGAAAAATAATCGAAAATTCTACCTGCTAAAAAATAGAAATGACTACTGGGAATCTGGTGGAGAAAAAAAGTGTTATTTTATCGAGGAATATCCCCGCTCAATTGGTTCCCACAGCACTTCCTGGCACCCAACGTTTATAGGAACCAAGTCAATTCATTTTTGTCGAGCTTTATAAATTTCTATCCAGGTGACTTTTTTTTATTTTCAATGATCCCTTTCAATTTCCCACGAAATTCTCGGGAAATTTATTTGACGGTTTTTCAACGCGGGGATATATCGGAATAAGATTAGGAGCAGAAAAAATGAAGAACTTACTGAAGTGTACGTAATTGTGTTGGCTGTGTGTAGAGCGATAGGGGTACGGTCGGTACGGTTAACGTGCTACAGAACTGACTGCTCTCGCGAACTGTCTTTGAATATCACGATCTGCCTGAAATATTGTGTAATGCAACCAGCGCTACAATTTCAGGCAGGAGGGTGTTTTTTTTTGTTGGTTATGGGGTGGCGGGGAAGCAGATTAATCTGTTGCAGCGTTTCGTTTGTTGGTTTTCCCTTTGAGTTGTTTCTGTTAAATCTGAAATTAGTGCGCCAAAGAACATGAGCATTTTTGTTATTTCTATTTCGTGGTATTTTTTCACTAACCGTTACAATATAACGTTAAAATCCCGACCGCGGAAAGGCGAAAAGTTCATTCCTTTTGCTCTTGGCTCGATTTTACATGACTGCCCAGCTTTTTAACTCTCGGAAGATTTTTAATAAAATACGGTAGATACCTACTTGTAATTCCACGCAAATTTAAGTTTATCATAACATGAGTTTCTTCCGAAAGTCTTTTTATTTACGGACTAACTTTTACACTCCGGGATTTCCCTGGAAGCCGGAAGCTTCGTCTTTTGTTTTTTTTGTTGTTTTTTTTAAATTTACAACTCGAGCTGTTGGTATGTAGTAATTCCAAGTAAGTAACAACGTCCAAGACAGCCCTGGCATCTAAAAGTTGATAATAAATAATGCCAACCTTCAAAATGTTGGTGCATTAGTCTTAAATTTCGCCGGAGCGGGATTTTATATTTCGTTAGTCCTCGTCGAGATGCAAATAATTCAATCACAATATAAAACGACCTCGTATCTACGAGTTCATTAAAACATCATTGCTGATCATTCAGAATTTTTAATATCTCATTTGTAATTGTGTTTATTGTTTTTGAAATATGCAAACGTTGCCAAACACGGTTCCGGTAATGAACTGATTTTAATATTCATAACTCAATTAATTAGTCGGAAGCTACATTCGACTATTTGACATCTACCGCAGACTATTTATCGGGAGGGTTTTTATTTATAAGGCTTGTTCATTTATACAGAATGTATTGGAAAATTGTCAAAATATTAATTATGGTTTATGTTTCACAATCAAATTTCATCAGGAAAATGATAAGCAATCGAATTATCGTTAATGTAGTTATTTTAAACATCTGTATTGAAGACTTATGATAAGCAATGAAATTATCTTTAATGTAGTTAATTTTAAATGTTTATGTTGAAGACTTATAATAAAACTATGCTGGTCTAATTTTATCTTTCGGTTTTAGGTAAAATGTCACAACAAGGGTGCTTTTAAAGTTCTTAGTTAAGGGTTTATTCATAAGGGTGGGTTATTCATTATAAGATATTTAAGTTTTTAGAAAGTATTCCCCTAATGCCTCTTGCTAAATTTATTTAATTCTACTCCAAATGAAATGATGACGTCAAGGCTTTATTCAATTATTTGAAATGGTATTAACATATTTCTAATTGTAGCCATCAGTTTATACTGTCGAAAGGAATAGATTTTCTGATTAAACCGTCAGCAATTAGAATTCAAGAATAAAAATTATCCTTATTTCGCGTAAACGTAGTATAAATATAAACATTATCATGTATACGAATGCGAATAAAATAAGGCGAAATATGAACCTGTAAACATTTTAATTTATTTTCATTCTTTGAGAAATTTCTGATATTTAACTGAGGCAGCTGGAATTAAACCTAAATATACTTTGATGACTTGCCATTATTACTTACTTTCTACTCGTACCTATTAATGAGTGTATAAACTTTTCAGTAAAAATCACACAAGGGATATCGTATTGTTAAATGATTTAATAGTACCTAATATTTTGTTTTGATATATACCTACGCCACTATTCGACCCTTTTCACAGCTTGTGACATCTGTAAAATCAAATTTTGTGTATATCATGAAACCTCGTTTTATCAAAACGCAACGCAGATATACATATCTGATATTAAATATTTTTAACACATATTTAATTTTAGTTTTAAGATTTTCCAGCTTTGTGACCTGCTTTCTCGATGATATTACACAAAAATGGTATTTAAAAATGCCTGAGCTGTCTGTCTGTATCTGTCAGATATTTAGTTACCACATTGATTTATTGTAACCATTACGTGGTCTCGTCCGAACCAGGCATAATTCTATGCGGTCTAAATAACTGAAAATATCGCAATGAGTTATTTCCAATTAATAATCCCTGCAAGCCTTTCCTGGCATATTTTAATTAGGGACACCATTTTGATCGTTTAGTCATTAGTCAGACAAATACAAAACACGAAATTCTAAAATATGCAAATGTATATAAGCGTGTACCCACTTTCTGATACAATACTATGATTTTACTCATAACTGCATCAATTTTAAAACTTAATATCACTTTAGAGCACATAAATTACCTGTCGTTAATGAATATTTTAAATATTTCACCTTGGGAAAACAGACGAAACTTAAACGATCTAACCTTTTTGTTAAAATTGTTCAACTCTTATTCGATTGTTGTGAACACCTGCATTTAATAGATCTACATTTACGATACAAACAACTAAACAAACATTAACATTGTATATATGCGTGTCATTATAACCATAATTTGCATTCCCCAATACAACGGTAAAAGTAAAACATTGTCTTGGTAACAAATATTTAAACGGTATGGATGCATTTTACAATAATTTGAACTTGGCAAACTTCAAACAAGAGCGAACTAGTAAATTAATAAACTAGTAAATTTCTAACTAGTAAATTATTGTTAATTGCAATTTCATTCGTTTTCAATAATATTATTATTTTGGAATTTATTATGTAAGGAATTAAACAAAATCTTTAGGTTGTCTTATGTCTGTCACTAGTAAAATATTTCAAAACGTCCTGTCTACTAACGTATAAAGTAGAACGTATCCTAGTGTTATTATATGTCAAAAAATCGCGTGGTAAAACACAGTAATAACATTTATTTGTGGTGATCGTACGGATATTGGTATCCTTTTTATCTCTAAACTTAGTATTTGGCGGATTGTATTATTATTTTAACCTTATTGACTCATCAGCCCTATTAGAAAGGATTGAATTTAGTTGCCCTAAACGCAATACCAGATCGATTATTTTATTTTGTATACAAAATTTCAAAACGAAATAAAACTCTTTGCTCAGACGTATCTGCAAATCTTACAATGCCATAAGCGGTATTGACGCTCTCCACTGTACTCTTAAATTGTTTAAAATCCATTCATAATTTTTTTTATTTCTTGGATATTAACTATCCAACAATATCTAGACATTTTGTTTTGAAGAGTTTTACTTTCCATGCACATTTGTTACTTAAATTTTAATTTATCTGCTACCGGTTTCGATACATTCGTGTCATTCACTAGTTTTAAGTTTGCTGATGTGTAAGTTGCACGGATAACACGTAAGTTTCAGTTAAGTTTACACGCATGTGTCGAAACCTGTAGCAGACATATTAAAATTTAAGTATAAATGTGAATGGAAAGTAAAACTCTTCAACAAAAAATGTTTAAAATCCATTTAACCTTTCAATGTACTGAAATCAAAACTATTAGGGGTCGTCCATTAATCACGTGAGGCTCGAAAAGGGGGGGGGGGGGGTCGGAAAAAAATCACGAGAGGGGGGGGGGGTAAAATGAGATATCACGTGTATTTATTTTTCATTGAACGCACGATTTCTAAAGGTGAACGTCCTATACTTTGTACTAAAAAAAAAAAAAACGTGATTTGAGGGGAGGGGGGGGTTAGCCTAAAACCTCACCACATATCACCAGGATGGGGGGAAGGGGTTAAAAAGTTGCTAAAAAACATCACGTGATTAATAGACGACCCCTTATTTGTTTGTTGTTTATTTATTCTTATTCTTCATTTTTTACTTTTACTATGTATTATTATATCCTTTTATATCTACTTTCTTCCTAACCTGTTACCATAAGAAAAAGTAACTTTACTGGTTTGTTTTGTATTTTTTTTTACCATTACCTAAATGTAAAATTATTTTATGTATTTAATTATTTAAAATATATTATACTACATAATATATTTTTCTTAATAAACTTAAACAAAAAAGACTATCTAATGAATCGGACGATCGATACTTGTAATACAAATGTACGTTATATACCATTTTTTTACCATCGTGATTAATCACCGTAATTTTGGTTTTCAGTGACCAAATTCATCCGCATTGGCATCGCCGACAAGAACGACAACCCGCCTTACTTCGACAAGGCGCTATACGAGGCAGAAGTGGACGAGAATGAGGATATTCAACACACCGTGCTCACTGTCACCGCCAAGGATCACGATGAATGTAAGTTCATTCCATGCCTGTACCTTATTACTACCCTCTACCCAATGCCCGCTCCCTTATTAATACTTAAGGCTAGGCCTTTGTGACGAAGACAACCCGATAATGACAAGACGACGCCGCAGATTGCACCAAATTAAAAATGTGTGATAAAGGTTTATCCATGGAGGTGGGCAAACATGGTTTAGAAAACCTAATAAGTATAGATTTAATCTTTCAGGAATTTAGTTCCATTATGAGGAAAGCAGGGTTGAGGTGTTTTATACATTAATTTAAAGTCTATGAAATCGGTGGTCAGCGCCATTTTGATTTTTTGTATATTATCTGTATTGGCACACATGCTCATCAACTGTACACATTTGCTCAAAAATGAGCATGCTTGGTTTGAGCTTACTCATGAATGAGCATGCTTAAAGCCAACAATTGAAAGCCAACAGTCAAATGGAGTCATTTCCATTCGCCCAGAACTAAACAAAATAATCTTATTGCTTGCAACGCAATTATTTAAGAATCTTCTGACGAAAGAAAATAAAACGATTGATTTGGGTCAAGATGTCAACAAATCCTAAAATGACAAAATAATAAATGCTAATTTCAATAGAGTGTGGTTTCATTTTGGAGGTAATGGAACTTTTGGGGAATTTGGAAATCTATTGTGGGTATTTTAGTGACCTTGTGTTCTAAATATAGTCGTGATTCTCATAATAAATCACGAAAAACAAGGTTTTTTCATCTCCCCAGCGATTTAGACATTTTTGTAAAGAATGCGCAGGCGCGAACTGAGATCGGATCGAAATGAGCATGCTCAAAAACCAGCCTGTTTACACATACTTAGAGGCTTCCCCTTCCACCCGGTTATTCAAAAATCATGCTCATAAATCAAACGGCTGTTGATTTGTGAGCATATTCATTTGACTCCAAATGAGCATTCTCAATACTAGCAACGTCACTGACACACATACTACTATTCTAAGTAGCAATTGCTTCTAGGCAGTATGCTCTTTAGCTTCTAATGAGCATGTGTGTCCGTAGCAATATTAGAATACCGATTTCTGGCCTGTTTCAGTTTTTGATCAAATTGCACTCAGCTCCCGAGCTTAACGGTCATGTTGTTATGCTTGTCAGCGTTAGCAGCTGTCACAATTGATCAAAAGGTTAAATAAACAGGGAATAGGCGTTTAACGGGACCTTTCAAATCTCAAAATTAAAAAACGTCAATGATCCTCGATTTGATGATCATCAAATATGATGGAGTGTAAAACATGCCAGTATCACTGTCCTTGTTTAGGTAAAATAATTATTCCATTTTTTAGGTTGCATTTTAACAAAAATCGTGGGAACCCATGGACATACCAATAGATGGACCTGCCCTAGGTGATAAAAGGCGTATTATTTCCCCCTCCCATTGGAACCATTTTATCGGAACCGGCTGGGCTTGCGAGAGCCTTGCGTGAATCTAAAAAATGTTACGTCATCATTCTTGTCCGGACCAGTGTCGAGCTCTCATCGCCCTCATCGGTATATTTTACGAAATAACACGGAAAAAATGGTGACTTGTGTTATTAAAACATGTAAAAATAGAAGTGAATAATATAATAAACCCAATTTTCGTATTACATTCCATAGGTAAGCATTATTTTAGGCTTATTCAGATCATATAATATGATAACACATCAAAATACATGGCGTCGCGAAACACAAAGCCACTGTTTCATCAAGATACATGGCGACGCGAAGCATAAAGCCGCTGTTTACTGAGGTAAGTAAATTATGAAGCATTTGTAAAACTAAATACGGAAACAAAATATTTCACTCCGAAAATAAGTGAAACTTTACATTGCCAAATTTGGACTTCAGATATTTGTTCATATCGTGGCTAGCAATTCGCGCTCCCATGTAAAAAGGTCGAGTCATCGTCCCTCTCTTCGCCCCGCCGTAGTTAGTTTTTACCCCTCACTGTATGTTCTGGTCTATCTATTTGTATGTCTTTGTGGGAACCTCACCTAACTTATTTGTTTAATGTTAATGATCACGTTTTGGCATAAAATTTCTACTTTTGTGCCTAATCAGGATTCCGGCGATCAATTACATTTATTAGAAATTTATTTTAATGACGTTGAAACTATATCGATCTGTGGTTAATTAATGTTCTAATATTTGTTCAAATAGTTTAAACGGATTATTAAAATGTGAAATTAGTTTACGCGTATACATATAAAAATCAAAATATGCTTGCTTGGGTG
Source organism: Limnephilus lunatus (assembly GCA_917563855.2). NCBI lineage: Eukaryota > Metazoa > Arthropoda > Insecta > Trichoptera > Limnephilidae > Limnephilus > Limnephilus lunatus. The sequence continues at coordinate 92,351,944 of OU830595.1, read as the reverse complement.
TATAATTATGAGTATTTGAATTGTCTATGCGTTGCTAAATTCATCCGATTGCGTTGAAACTTTGGGAATTTGATGTGCGCATGGCCGCGATGGTTTCTATATGCAATAGTGAGCTCAGATGTCATGAAATTATGCGTTGCTAACCATTCATTGGTTTGCGATGAAACTTTGGGGATTTGATGTGTGCATGCCCGCGATGGTTTTTATATATAATAGTGAGCTCTGGCAGTAAGAAATTTGTATAAAAAATTGCAATAGGTGGTACGCGAGCTCTTTGAAAACCGAATGCAACGGGACTGAATGTATGGAATGCGAGAGGGGGGAGGGAACTTGGGAGGGGGGTTCGCGGGACGGGGGTAGCGGGGGCTGGGGAGAGGGAAGGCGGAGTTGGAACGCGTAAAGGGAAGGGGAGCGGGATGAATGGAAAAGGACACGCAGGGAGAAACTATTTCTTTATTAAGTGGAATAGCAACGCTTGTCGAGAACTCGCTAGTGATTTATATTTCTTTTATTGCCTTCACAAACCGTTTCCAAACAAGAATTCTAACTAACGTTGGTTGAAATAAATGTTTTCCTCTTAAAGTGTTGAATTATAAATGTTTTTATGGAGGGTCTAAGTTCTTGCTCTTTGTTTATTATTATAAGTTACTCAGCATGGTTCCTGCGTACTTTGTAAGACCTGTTTTACTGTTGTCGCCTAAGAATTTAACAGAATGATCTGATGAGGTACTTAGATGTTTATTTTGTTTTGAGATTGAGTTTTATTAGCCTTTGCGATCGATTTTGTGTATGAAATTTTAACTTTCGAAGTGCTTTCAGGAAAGGCACTGAATCAGTCAAAAATTCTAGTAAAACTTTCCGTTTCGTGCCCCGTGTCCATACACGTTGTTGTTGTATATGTAATTAAAATATTATTAAAAAACTTTCTACTATATTTATTTAACATAGAATTTTAAAATGAAAACATGTGTTTACCTACTCGTACAATTGATGGGGGCTGCAAAACAGTTCATAAAAAAATTAAGTAGACACAAAATCTAAATTGGCACGATTGTAAAATAAAATATTATAGTTGAATAGGTACTGCGGGCTAGCTCTCAAAATAAGATTTCAACCCTTTTACGTGTTTACCGATATGACTTTTTAAAGAGACGAATCTGACTTGAACAAATTGAAACAATCTTTCCAAAGATTTTTATTTCATATTCTCGGTTTAAATCCATTCCATTCTCAAGATGCAGAGACAATACGACAGTTGTCGAATATATGTACGTATATCCTTTGTTAGCAATGTTGACTTTGCTCTTGACCGGCTCCGAATAGCTTCCCCACTTAATATGCCTCGTCCTGACCTTATGTAGCCTTGTAACGTTAGCGGGCCCGAGTGCTCCTCCACAACATGTGTTCCCGGCATAACAGACAAGCCTTACCTTGGCGAATGAAAGCTTCAATACTTGAGCTTCCTCAAGTACGCTCGCGAAACAGATTTTCTTCTGATAGCTGTCATCGCGTCACTTAAAATTCTCATCAATCTACTTCATTACCTCCTTATTGTGAAATAATTCTCAGCCTCCTTAAATTACAAAGCTTGTTTAAAAATAATTATTATATGAAGACATTTTGCGCACTATGACGTGATTGGGTATATCTTTGCTGTAGAAATTCTAATAGAACTAATAATGTCCAAGAAAAATTCATTAGGTACATTTCTAGAAATACTTTCAGATTTAGAAAAAGCTAACGTTAGAAAAAAAATGCTTTGAGGCAAATCAGATTTAGATTACATTAAAACTAATTCTTGTCTCCGACTATGACTTATTTTGCCCAAGATTACATCGTAGCCTTTAACACAAAGTTTTTTTTAGAAGGAGTGCTCTCGTGGTTGGTATTAAATGTCATTTTTTTTATCTCGATAACATTATAATTTTTTTTATGTGTGGGCCTCACTGTGTGAGGATGATATGATATCTTATCATATCATCTTTGTTTTCAATGAAATTTTCAAAAGATTTCGAAAAGACCTCTAGGTAGAGACGAACCAGTCGCGTTGAATAATTATTTTAACCTAGAGATTGTTTCCTTCACTTATTTTTAGTCCGACATATAAATACGGCTTAATATTTTAATGTAGATGGTGAGGACGGTTAATCTGACAGTCGAACTTGTACCCATTCTATTTACAACAAGGGCTTCTGAAAATTTATATAATTTTCAAGTTTTTAAAAGTAGCAGTTGATGCAAAGTTAAATAATAATAATATCAAACCGTGTTTACAAAAGTCAGGTCTAAGAGCCGCTGCGGTCTTTTGTTCTTACTTTCTTCCAAGAAAGATGGATGAAAAGGGAATTTTGTTACCTGGAAGAGGAGGAAATATTTTCGCTGGGAGAAAAGAGGAGAGAAAGGGAGAATGGTAACAAGCCGCTACTCGGAGTTTTCCGGTACCAAGTTTCATATAAAGGAAACGAACAAATTCTTAAATCCCGCTGAAAAAAAAATATTTCACGACCTTACTGACGAATATTTCTTCCTAAATTCTCATCTGTGAAACGGCCGTGTACGAAATTACATTAGCAACATGCAATGAATAAAATCGCTTTTTCCTCAACCTTTACGGAAAGTGAATTTATTTGGCTTAACGTCTTTCCAAATGTGTGCCCGGCCGTAAAATTAGATGTATTAGTTACGGCGAAGACAATTCCAGGATAATCAAAGTCAATAGCTTTTGCAATTAAATCCGCCGTAAAAATAGATTTCTGTTGAAGCTAAAACATTAACTTGATTGGTTTTATCGCTGTGTTAAGAGATAAATTTAAATAAAGTTGTAGAAACGTCTATTTTAATATAATTATCAGTCATGAATTCCATTCCATGTTCATACGAAACTTCGAACCGCAACTATTAGGTGCTTTTCCTTTTTAGAAGTCGTTCTAAACTTCAGCAGCTCTATAAAACTGAGCTTTAGAATCGTTCTCCGCCGGATTGCTGCCAATACCATTACCTACCTCCTACCTACTTAGTTACTTAGCTTATCCAAGTTTTGAATGAGGTCTAGCGACATCTTTCTGTTCACATGATATGATATTATTGCTCCTGGCTTATATGTCCCCGAGTATGACCGTAATAAAAGTAAAAAATGCTTAACGTTCTACGCTTTGCTGTGTGCTTTTCATCAAATGGTACTTTTACTCGGTTAAAGTTTCTTGGACGGGTAATAACCATTCAAAAGTTAACTAGCTGTGGATATCATTCGTTTCGGTTTTTTTTTAACATAATGTTATGATGTTTTAGCCAATATAAGCGAGTTTATTGTATATCTTTAAAATATAACGACGCAATACCTGCAATGAATGAAAATACACAAATATAAATTTATAATCTCATAAAAGGTTTTACGATAATTATTCATAAGTTCCACTCACAAAAACGTTTAGTATTCACAATATAATTCTCGGAAACCTTACCAAGGTTGATGTAAGATTATTTATTATTCAAATTCTTTCCACCGAAGCATGTTGAAAATTTTATTTTTTTAGCTTAAAAGTGAAAATTTTGAATGAAAATGAAATTCTCCCTTTGTGCGGTGCGGTTCGTTAACGACACTACCATCTAAGAAATGTGATCGCCAGAAAAAATCATTTACTCTATATTCATGAGGTGTAATTATACTTAAATAATTTAATTTTTTTCTCCAGCTGAACCACGTTTCTGCAAGAGACTATCAGGTTTCCAATATCGCAACGGTTTACTGGAGTTGTAAAAAGTCTGGTTTATTCCCGAAATTCGGTAATGATTATCGATTTACTTACAGTATTTTTATCTGGAACTATTAGGACAATGATTGGCGTAAGGATTTTATAATTTTGCATTACAATCATGCATTTCATGTTACGTATCTTAATATAGAAGCATAATATTAATAATAACCACTGCCCACAAACAGGAGCTTCCACCAGGGTGCATTATTAGTTCAAGCACCATTCTCTGAAGTAGCCTCCAACAGAATAGTTTGCACAAAGGATGGTCTGCTCATTTGTGCGATTGTGAAGTTATTTTGATTAGGATTAAGTTTATCGAAGCAGAAAGACTTGTCAGACTTTAGAATGTTTGTATTGATGACAGAAGCGTTGCATTCCGCAAACAGTTGTTTCATCAATTAAGAGATATCTACATAGACTCAGTATACCTACATTAAAGTTATTTTGGCATTAACTTATTATCTAGTAATTGTAAGTAAAATATTGAAGAAACAGAGTACATGGGTACAGGTATATATAGATATATTAGTTTTTTAATGGGTGTTATAATATTTTTTTCCTTAAAATAAGTTTCCAAAACAATATTCATCGTGTTTGGACCGATCCAACACAGTGAAGCTTTTTGTTTTTAATGTCCGCTAAACTTTTATCTTAATGCCGCTGAGTTCTGACATCGTAAATAGTTACAACTTTCGTGTTTGAGCAAACTACCATAAATCCTTAAATAGGCAACACCTTTTAGCTAATTGACTAATTAACAATGACTACACTCAACTTGTTTGTTTTCTCATCTTTATTGAAACGCTTTCATTTTTAATTTCCGTACAACGTTTCCTCTTTAGGTATACCAAAAGTTTGCGGAAAACAATTTTTGAAATGATGAATTAATAATATACGCAAGTTCATAAAATATTTTCGATTTAAGAGGACAACACCGATGCCCGGTAACTGTACAATAAAATTTCCGGGCAATTTAACGGTTTATCGCAAGCTTTTAGGCCGGCTTTGACTTAAGGTCGGGATCTTTTATAAGTCTACGTACCGTTTGTTCGGTGAAATTATTTCGCTTCTCTTCGATATTTTATGGAAAATTTGTGAAAAATATCTCTGTGATGACACTGAAAAATATCTGGCAAAGACTACTACTATTGAATGGGGATTTAGCCAATGGATTTTTAATCGATTCTAGAGAAGTTGTAGGACTATTTGAGTATGACGCTCTTTACGACATATGTACGTATCAAAATTGATACATACGTACTTATAAAAATATAACTGGCTTGGCTTTTGGATCTATGCGAGATTGTTTCAAAAATAATAATTTTGTCGATGTTCGTTCATTCACATTTCTAAATAACATGACAATGAAGCGAAATTCTTAAAACGTGTTTCTTCAATAATAATAATAATAATATTTGGATGACTTGTATAGCGCCGTTTTTGTGAAAAATCACCTCGAGGGCGCTGTACAAATTTATAATATGTTTATACAATCTTATTTCTAACTATAAACTAGACAAACCACTACTACTACTTATGGCTAAAAATTGCATCCACCGGTTCATCGATCACCGATACGAAACTATATGTGCAATGATTTGACCAATGAACGCGATGCATCTGAAAAAATGTACTGTACAGGCAGCAAATACATACAAGACCATACTTAACTGGAGGGTCACTAGAGATTAATGTTATTGTTTATTTAGAGACATTAAGACACAGTTCGCACGCAGAGGACATAAATAGGAACTATAATATATGTTCTGTAATGAGCGTATTTTGAAAACAAAAGCAAAATCTTATGATACTCTCCGATAGGTATTTTTATTTAAGGATATGAGAGCCCAAAAAGGTAGGTTTTCAATTTGGACCTAAATTCTGTTGGGCTTGTTATGCATCTAAGTTCCGGGGGAGTTTATTCCAAGCCTTAGGTCCAGACACTTCGAAAGCGCGATCTCCAAATTTAGTATTTGGCTTGCGTTTATAGTATTATTGCCATTAGTCTGCCTATAGCTGATGATGTTGCTGATCTAAGGGTTGACTGCCTCGGACCAGTATTTTCTGGGACACATGGTTCAGAGATGTAAGACGGGACCATTTCATTAATTGATTTAAACATTCATTTGGATCGTTGGACATTTTGACAATCATTGAAGAAGAAAATAATACCAAAAATCTAAACGAATATATGAAAGAGAACAAGATACAGAAAAATATAAAGATAACGGTCGCAACTGGGGTAATGATACTGGGATAACGGTCCCAATTGCTACCGTTATCTTTTTATTTTACTGTATCTTGTTCTCTTTCATATTTTCATTTAGATCTTCAATGATAAAGATTACATTGATGGGACACCCTTTCAAAAGTTATAAAAAAACGGGTTGTTCTAATAAAAATTGTATTTTGACAATCATTCACATTTTTTGTTCATGAGTGAGAAATTTAAGATTTTTAAAATGTTATATTTGTTTTTATAAGAATTATTAAAAATAATTAAAATACAAGGATTACGCTGTTGCAAAATCCTCGTAAGTATGCTAATTAGTTGGTCTTAAAAATATCATTTTCATTAAATATCTGTCTTTTGCTGGCTTTAGAAATTTATTTTTCTTCTCGTAAGTCGCTTACGTAAGTGAAAATTACCAATATAAACGTCATTGTAAGTCACTTACTATAATTTATGGCAAGTTACAGAAGTCGTAATAGGCGCAACTTTTCGACAGGTGTAATCGTGTCCGCGTGAACTCGCGTATCAATTTGATAAGTCGAGACGCTAACCGTAAGAAAAGGTACCTAAACGAGCCGTTGCAATATTCCAAAAATTAGAAGACTTGTTTCCTAAGATTTTTTTTCAGTTAAAGTAAGTATGTTATTATCTCCTGAAAACAATATTAAAAAAAAAACATTCAATAAAATCCAAATATGCACTTCGAAAAGGATTGTAAACCAAAATAAATTTTTCGGATTCCAAAAACCGAAGAGATATCATTTATTTTTCAGGTGGCAAAAACTTTGCGAAAATGAGCATCTTTCTTTTAAATTAGCGGTCCAATCCTTTCTAACTTCAATTTTTCTGTTTGTTTCTGACAAGGCGTATTTGAATTCGAAGACTATTGCTGTCATTTTGCTGTCATTCGGATGAAATTAAAGAACTACATTAAACGTCCGCATTCAATTCAACCGTTAACGGAATGAAAGCTTGTGCAGAGTTTTTTCTCTCAAGTCGTTATTCAATTCCAACACTTTATTTGGGTCCTTCGTCTCTATTGACAAATTTTGCGGAATTTATGACAGCAGCTTGTAGATTGTGGACAGGAAGCCATCTTACCGCAAACAAAGTTACAGGTGTATCAGTCGCTTTGAGTGCGTACATAAATTAAACTTCCTTAATCTTTAATAAAACTACGTTAGCATTAATTACCCTAAGTTAGACAAGTACATAAACGTACTTGTGAGTAACTTATCAAAAACTTACATACCTAAGTCGTAAATTTTACTTATGAGTGTAATGCTAGCCTACAGTTTGTTTCTAAATAAAAGCTAATTTCTGAGTAAATGTGTTATATTTTATGTGCACTTTGATTTACCTCCATTGCTAAATTTAAGACATAAAAATACAATAATTAAGTATTTTATTTTTCAGGTGATTAAATATTTCATAATTAATTTCAAAACAGACTTAAAACCTGATTATAAAGAAATTTAAATTAACCTTAACAAAAAAATTATTCAATATTACCTTCTTTAGTTCATAATATTTAAAAAAAAATAGTTTTTTAGTTAAAATGTTCTCTTTGACTTTTTAGTAAGAGCTGTTTTTTCCTTAGCTGTATTTTTAAAATTATTATAATAAGAATTAGTGTTCCTAGTTGAGGAATTCGTTGTGAAATTAACATATTTCGAAAGAACATTTTTTCTTTTTTGACATATATAGTTCTGAGGTCTTAATGAAATATATATATGGATTTCAAATATAAGATGTCTGTAACATATTGTTTTCAAGTTGGATTTATAAAACTCCACTTTAATATAAAAAAAAATAATAAGAATATTTATTTTATAAAAAAAACTCTTATTTGTCAATAAGATTTGAGATGTAAGCGGGAAAGCGTAACAAAAATTACAGTGTATATATTTAATATGTAATATATATATATTAAATAATAAGTAACTATAAAAATAAATTACATATATAAATTACATGTGGAAAATGAAAATAAGTTTTAAATTAACTTTTTAAGATCAAACTCTTTATGATAAAAAAAAACAACGTTCGACGGAACATTTTATCCTTTTTTCAAAAAGTATCTAAGAGTACATATAATAAAAATGTATGAAATGAAATCTGTAATTCTGAACTGTAAAATAGTATATACACACTGGCGCTTTTTACGCTCTTGTTTGATTTCAGGTGGAGGTTTTCTGTGGTACTCACTTTTGTAAATCAAACGCTTGTTTTGTGTTTGTTTGTCTGGTCATAATTTATTATTCTTTTATTTACATAATCCTGATTTTTTATAAGATTTATATTGTGATCTGCTTGTTGGAACACATTTTTTTTACGTAAGAATGGAAGCTACCTTCCTTTGTTCTTCTATAGAACTATTTGAATAATGGAACAAAAAAGAAAATAATAAAATTAGGTAGGTACTTGCCTAGAAGTAATTGCCCATAGAACAAGTACCTACTCAATAAGCATCAATTTTAACCATAGCTCCCCGACAAAAAGGGCTGAAATTAAATGAAAGTTCTTTTTAGAACCCTATAATAGTTAAAATTGATTATTATTATTTGTGAGATAAATTATTTTTAAAAAATAAAAAAGAGAGGTGAAACTAGCTATTACACATATCGTAATCATCCATTGATTGTTGTAGTTAGTTTAGAAACAATAATATAATAAATTGAAGTAAATCATTAGAAGATATGCATAAGAAAAAAAAAATAACACTAAATTATAAAATGTTCATCTTCTTGATCCTCGATCGATAGCCTCTGCAGTTCTTGTCTTCAAGAAAGATGGTTTCTTTTTGATCCTTGGCCTTAGTAAAGATGACTTATTTTTTATACTGCTCTTCTTAGATGTTAGTAGTTTATTTTGATCCAGTTCTTCTAAGATGTGATAGCATCGTCCATTGGTAGAAGACACAATTTGGTAATGGGCCTTTTCATAGACCCTTGCTGCGTCTTCAAGGTGACTATACGGGTTATCCCATCTTGTCCAGGGTGAGTGGCGATGACACGTCCCATCCTCCATAAATTTGGTGGTGCGTTGTCGTCTTTGATGATAACTAAGTCCCCAATCTTTAGTTGTCGCCGGTTCCCATCCATCCATTTAGTCCTTTGCTGCAGCTCTCCCAGATATTCAATTCTCCATCTTGACCAGAAGCTCTGTCTTAGTTGGCTTAGTTTTTGGAAATTATTAAGCCTGTTTATGGGAATCTGTTGTAGGTCAGGTTCAGCTACAGCTGACAGGTTATCACCAATAAGAAAGTGACCTGGAGTAAGTGCGAAGAGGTCGAGGGGATCGTTGGATAGTGGAATTAAAGGCCTAGAATTTATGCAGGACTCTATTTGGTATAATAACGTACACATCTCTTCATATGTTAATGAAGAGACGTTTGCCACTCTTTTTACGTGATATTTCACACTTTTTATGTTAGATTCCCAAAGACCTCCATGATGAGGACCTTTAGGTGGGATAAAAACCCACTGAATAGACATATTAGTTAAGTAATTAGCTATTTCCTTTTGAGAGACATATAAATTATACATATTTTTCAATTCATTATTTGCTCCAACAAATGTAGTAGCATTATCAGAATACAATTTACTAGGTTTTCCACGTCTGGAAATGAAACGCTTTAAACAATTAAGAAATGCATCTGTAGTCAGAGCGGTGACCAGTTCTAAATGAACTGCCTTAGTAGAGAAGCATATAAATAAACAAATATAAGACTTGACTGAATTGGATCTCCTACTGATTCCAGACTTTATTAAGATTGGCCCTGCGTAATCTAGTCCTGTAACAGAGAACGGTCTACATGGTGACACTCTATCCTCTGGAAGGTCAGACATTATTTGATGACTTGTTTTTGGACTGCATTTAAAGCACACAATGCAATTTTTAAGTATTTTTTTAATAGCATTTTTTGCCATTATAGGCCAATATTTTAGTCTAATAAGTGCTAGTAACGTTTGAGTACCTACATGCAAATTTGTATAATGAAAATGTTTAATGATTAACTTTGTTAGAGGGTGATCGTGAGGTAGTAATATCGGATGTTTTTGTGTTTCATGTATTAGTTTTCCTCTGGACAATCTCCCACCTACATGCAATAAATCCATATGTATAAATGGGTTTAATGATTTGAGATGACTGGTTTTATCTAAGTTTTTTCCCGCCTTTAATGTTTTAATTTCTTTTGAAAATGAATAAGATTGAGTGACCGTTATTAATGAATGTAACGACTTGTTTAATTCTATTATTGAAAGTTGTCCGCTAAATGTATGTTTTTTTCTTGTATTATTAATGAAACGTAGGATATAAGCAGTTACTCTTTGTAAACGCGTAAGAGAAGAAAAACGATAAAACAATTCCCAATCTTTATTCATACTGACGGTTAAATTTATTTTGCTTTTTAATTCCGGTGGATCGATGCAAATTTCCTTATAGTTCGGCCAAGTTACTTCATCTTGAGTTAACCAATTAGGACCTCTCCACCAGATTTCTGAAGAAAATAGACTTTTAGCACTGGTTCCTCTTGATAAAATATCCGCAGCATTATCTTCGGAGTTGACATGCTTCCATTGACTGGTTTCGCTTCTTTCCTGTATTTCTGCAACTCTGTTTGCAACAAATGTATTCCATCGCGCTGGTTGATTTCCTATCCAGCATAGAGTTATAGTGGAATCACACCAATAAAATGTTTTATCCAAAGGTATACCTAGGGATTCCTTTACTTTTTCAACAACTTTTGTTAACAGAACAGCACCACATAATTCCAATTTAGGCAAAGAAATCGTTTTTAATGGAGCTACTCTTGATTTAGCTGTGATTAATTGAGAATGCCGTTTTCCTGATTGGTCTGTGGATAGCATATATACGCAAGCAGCGTATGCTTTTTGAGATGCGTCACAAAATCCGTGCAATTGTATATTTACGGTTTGATTACATATAATTTTTCTAGGTATTTGAAAAGAATTTACACCTTTTAAATCTTCTAAATATTTTTTCCAAAGCTTCAGAATTTCTATAGGTATTTCTTCATCCCAAGATATCTTTTCTTGCCATAATTTCTGCATAATAAGTTTAGCATTCACGGTTACTGGTCCAAGCAAACCTAATGGATCGAAAATACTAGCAATCAGTGACAAAATATTCCGTTTATTATAAATAGGATGTGACGGTAGTTCCACGTGATATAAAAAACTATCTTTTTCGCAATTCCAAGCTAAGCCTAGAATTTTCTCTCCTTCTGGTTTGTCCAAAATTACCATATCAGTGGCCTGATCGGCCTCCGATGACAAATCAGAAGAATTAGACCGCCATTTTCTTAAGTTCATACCGGCCGAATTCATTATGGAGATTAACTGTTCTTTTAACAAATTACAGGATTCCACATTGTCTGCACCTGTAATTAGATCATCTATGTAAAAATCTCTCTCTAAAATGAGACTAGTTTCAGGATATAACTGAGCGTTTTCCATACTCAGCTGCTTCAAGCAACGCGTGGCTAAGAAAGATGACGGTCCCATACCATAAGTTATCGTATTTAACTTGAAATGGCCCATTTCCTCTTCTGGAGATGCTCGCCAAAGTATTTTTTGGAAGACGCGGTCCTCCTCTCTAATGTTGACCTGCCTGTACATTTTCTCTATGTCAGCCGTCAATGCCACTTGATATTTTCTAAAATTTAACAAATGGGTATATAAATCATTTTGTATTATTGGACCAACCATTAACGCGTCGTTTATTGATATCCCGCTGGAGGTTTTTGCGGAGCCGTCGAACACCACTCTTAGTTTGGTAGTGCTGCTGGTTTCCTTCTTGATTGCATGATGAGGTAAATAGTAAGATTTTTCTTCATTTGAAACTGGTTCAAATTTTGTCATATGACCTAAGTTTTCATATTCTTCCATGAATTTAATGTATTGAAGTTTCAAATCCATGTTAGAAGATAATTTCTTTTCCAAGTTTAAAAATCTTTTTTCTGCCATAGGCAAGGAAGTACCTATTTGATCTATACAAGGTCGGAATGGTAAGCTTACTTCGAAACGCCCATTTTCATCCCTTTTTTGGGTTGACTTGAAGCTCTCTTCACAAGCCTTTTCTTCATAATTTTGGTGCTTGATGGACACCAATTCCTCTTGTTTCCAAAATCTTTCAATTTGATTGTGAATCATATTTAAAGATAAGTGACATGAGGATGATTCTTGCTCTTTTTTTGTAGTGCACGTTCTAATTGGCCCGGATAATATCCATCCAAGTTCAGTGCGTTGCAGCGTAGGTCCAGTTGTTCCTAATCTCAATTGATCAGTGGTCAGCATTTCCCAAAATAGTTCGGAGCCGAGTAATATATCCACATGACCGGAAGTGGAAAATTCAGGATCGGCCAATTTCAATCCTGGTGGTATGTTTGCCTCCCTTTTTGGAAAAGAGGTCTGCGGTAACTTGCTGGTGATTTCTTGTAATACCAAGCAAGTAACAAGTTTTTTGTAATTAGAGTTTATTGATGACAATTCAAACGAGAGGCTCTTCTTTACATTTGTTATATTATTATGTAACCCAGAGACCGGCATATTTAATGACTTGTATTTTATGTTTAATTTTTTAGCAAATCGTTCAGTTATGAAATTCACCTGAGAACCATTATCCAACAATACTCTCGCTGAATGAATAATTCCATTACTGTCCTTAACGTTCACCATTGCCGTTGATAACAAAATTGTTTTTTCTGCTTCTCCAAAAGTGGAATGGTTTGAGACTGGTACTTGATCTATGCCATTCTCAGTGTTTTGATCCTCTTTAGGGAAAATATGGAGTAATGTGTTGTGTCCTGCTTTATCGCAAGTTCTGCAATTATTCTTACTCCTGCATTCTTTAGTTGAATGACCTACATTTAAACACTTGATGCAAGCTTGTAATTGCTTGATTTTCTCAAACCGTTCATGTTGGTTTAGTTTCAAAAACTGTTTACAGAAATAAATCTTATGATTTTCCTTACAAACAATGCATTTCAACCTTTGCGACAATAATGAAACTGAAGATTCCTTTTTGTAACTTGACGGTTTATGATGCGCGAATATTGGTTTGGCTGTGGAACATGTTGCTTCCGATGCTTCCAAGACTATCGCTCGATCTGTTAAACATTTTAAAAATTCTTGCAATGTCGGTATTTTTTCTTTAGTTGGATATTGTTCCCAATAGATCCGGGTATTGGAATCTAATTTGTTGGCCAAAATATAAATTATTATTACATCCCAATACTCCGTGGGTAGACCTATGTTTTTCAATGAATTCAAATGTAATTGTGTTTGATCTAATAAACTTCTCAAGGCGACGTGACTTTCTTGTTTTAATTCCTTGAGCTTAAACAATGAATTTAAATGTTGATTAGCTATTACACGCTTATTTTCAAATCTATTTGATAAAACCTGCCAAGCTATTTCGAAATTGTCTTGGGTAATTTCAAGTGCGTTTAATATTTGTGATGCCTTTCCTTTTAAACAATCACGCAAATAGTAATGTTTCTGAAAATTATTTAATGATTTATTATTACCCACTATCGTGACGAAAGCATCCTTAAAAGATAACCATTTCGAATAATCACCACTAAATTCTGGGAGCGAAAACGTAGGTAATTGGATCTTAATATTGTTAGTATCATCAATTTTTTCAATGCTTTTTATGGATTTTTTTGCTAACGTCACTACTTGATAATATTGCAATTCAAAACACTCAAGTGGGCTATCCTCTTCATCTGAGTTACTATCAAACTCTTCGATCTGAGATTGTATATTCTTAAAGCGATTTAACAGTGTGTTTACCTCCTCCAATCTTGTTTCCGTTTCTATTACATCAACTGAATCACTTAATAGGTAATTCTTAAATCGTGTTAATTGTGCCTTCAATTCACCGCGCTTCTTCACCAGTGATTTTAATGTTTGTGGCATAATGCAGAATTTTTTACACAAACATACACATTAAATTATTTAAAAATAAACTTTTGTTTGTTCCACCTTTGCGGGAGCGAATAATAAATAGATTACAATAAAATAAATTATATTATTTAATAATCAGTGGTAATCATAGAGTAAATTATTTGGAATCTACCTACTGGTTAAATTATATTAGGTTGACAATATTTTATCTTGTTGATTATAATATCACGCAAAAAGAGTGGCTCTTGGTGGCGAATTCTTCGCGTGATTTTACAAGTTATATTATAATGCCTTAATACCTTAGGAATATGTAATGATGAATAAGAATGATGTAGACCGGACGGCTGGCTGGATGAGCTGGTTTTCATCCGGCTCGAAGGACCATATGGCGCTTTTTACGCTCTTGTTTGATTTCAGGTGGAGGTTTTCTGTGGTACTCACTTTTGTAAATCAAACGCTTGTTTTGTGTTTGTTTGTCTGGTCATAATTTATTATTCTTTTATTTACATAATCCTGATTTTTTATAAGATTTATATTGTGATCTGCTTGTTGGAACACATTTTTTTTACGTAAGAATGGAAGCTACCTTCCTTTGTTCTTCTATAGAACTATTTGAATAATGGAACAAAAAAGAAAATAATAAAATTAGGTAGGTACTTGCCTAGAAGTAATTGCCCATAGAACAAGTACCTACTCAATAAGCATCAATTTTAACCACACACTCTAGGCTTACTAAAATAGTTGTTGAGCATAAAACACGATCACCCAACATATTACACTTTTTTTTTTACATAAACTCCACACACGAGGCCCTGAGGAAAATAATTTCCCTCAAAATTATTTCCATAAAAGGGCCTATGTCATCTTTGGGGGTGCTGTGTGGAGGGTTTTTTTTAGGAAAGAAAGGAGAGGAGAGTTCTGGAAAGGAAAAGGGTTTAAGGGGTGGGTAGGAATCTGGGGTTCAGTGTGTACTGGTCATCCGCCTCCAAGACCTAGACAAACCTCACTTATAAATTGAAATCGTGTAGACTCAACAAAGTAAATTCAATAAAACATTAATATAAAGTTACACACCCTTAAGGAATTTCCTAAAAGAATTTTTAAATACTGTGTAATTGTAACATTTTGTATTTAAAATTTATTTGTATTCTTCTTATTTTTCTTTCTTCATATTTATTTGCATATTTTTTCACTTTATTATGCTTTAATGATATTTTCCTTCCTGAAGCGACTTTATTACAAGATTATAACTCATTGATAGTGGGTATATATTGTTTTTTATTATTTCTCTAGAGTTTTGACGGTCTCTGTATCCGAGGGGTAAGGCTCTCAACTAGCAATCTTTAGGTCGCGAGTTATAATCCAGTCGTGCGCAAATATTTTTATTTTATTATTTTGTGTTTTTTCAATTTACTTCATTAAAATAACATTATGGTATATTTGCCCACGTTCCAGAGTGGAAGATACTCTCAGTACCGCCCTTTGAAAAATTGAAACTTTGCTTGAATTGGCTTTTACAATTTGGGAGGTTGTTATGGGTACCACCGCCCGGGAACCGTTTTTTATTTATTTATTTATTTATTTAAACGCCATAAAATGACTTTCAGTATTATATTAAGAACAAAATAAGAATGTACAAGCATACAAAATAAATATGTAGTCGTACAAAAGTAAAAGAATATACTAGGGTTATATAAGACCTGACATAAAACAAAGTACCAAGTAAGCTATAAATATTGAAATTGAATATATTGATATACGTGTTAGTAGGTATCCAACTAATGTTATAGCAAGTTATTGCAAAAGGTATTCATTATTTTAATTCTAATCTGTTATTCACAGTTAACTAAAAACAATGTATTACATTTTCTCCTGCAACGTAGATAGAACTGGTTGTGAAAACTATTTAACCACGTCCTTGTTCATGAATATTGATATCCGTCTAACATTGTTTTAGTGGAACAATAGATAAAACATTGCCAATTCAGTTTACATGACGCCATGAAATAATCCATTCGCACGCACAATATTGTAACTGCAGAAGGAAGCAAGCCAGACAAATAACCTAACTAGTTATTAGGGCTCAGGCTTTTGAACATCCATCTTATAGGTCAACTCAAGTGGTTCGCTACATTTGGTGATTTATGGATGGTGGATTATTAGGGATGCCTGGGTTCATCGAGTGAGGTTAATGCGTGGCGGGCAGGTTCGGGAGAGAATGATTGAAGGACACCTTCAGACTTCTCCCGCAGGTCTCCCCGAGAACATTATCTTGGACCGCAGTGGCAGGGATGGATTCATATATCACTTCTGGACACATCGACCCCCAGATTCCTACCCACCCGTCATACCTCTTTCCTCTCCGGAGTCTTCTCTAGTTCCTTTCCTAAAAAGACCTACACACCCCACACGGCATCTGCAAACATGGCATAGGCCCTCAGGGTAATTATTAAGGCGTCCTATGTGGAGCTAATTTAATTAAAAAATGCTCTGTTTGGTGACCAGATCTGAATAGCCAGGTACTTCGCCACTTTTTCCCATCTCATTCCCCTCCCCACTGCCTTCGGCCTTACAATATACCCCAATTGAGGATGGCATAGTCTCACTGGCTTCAATTGGCACTCTTGTGCGGTATTCTCATTAAAAAAATATGTATATAATTTAAAAAATGACAGTTTATGCAAATGTTTAGGAAAGTTCGGGAATTCAAGTGAAGTAAGTTTACGTTCAGAAAATAAGACAGTAAAAATCTTTATTAAAAAACTTTATTTTGTTCCATGAAACAGGGGAGTTAGACTGCCTACAAACTATAAACATTATTAGGTGACATAAATCATAGCTGGAAAGCCAGGGATGCATGAGATGTATGCTTCATGCGCGGTATTTGTTAGGTGACGCTCCACTGCCCCAAAATCCTCAGCTCTCCCCGCACATTTTGAACATTACCCTGGCTGGTGATTAAGAGTTTACATACGTTATTGTTATTATAATACAGCCGTATTGCCAGACGCCTAAACAGGCTTACCATTACTGGGAATTATTTGATCAAATTTGAGATATTGAAGAGTGGAAGCTTGCTTTGATGTCGCGAGGGAAATGTGATGTATTAGCTGGTTCCTTCAATATTCCGTCCATTCAATCTAATCTTTAGTTTTCGGCGATGCGCGGAATATAGGTGATTAAGGAAAACCCATTAGCAGTAATATGAATCACATAAACGAGAACCTACTTAACATACATTCATACAGATTTCTTTATGTATAATGTAAAAGGTGAGCTTATTTATTGCAAGATGTCAATTTCTTTTAACCGTCCAGCTTCTTAGTAGAAGAAATGTAGGGTAAAATAGATGGAAAAAGTACAGGAAAATAAATAAAGTATTATGATTATGAGAATATTATAAAACTTCATTTTCAGGTTCGTTTTTAATATATACACTAGCTCCACACGGGAGGCCCTGAGGAAAAAAAAATCCTCGGGGCCCATGTCATCTTTGTAAATATTGTGTGAAGGGATTTTTAGGGAAAGGAAGGAGAGGAAGTACTGGGAAGGAAAAATGTAAGACGTGTGGTAAGAATCTGGGAGTCAATGTGTACAAGAGTGACGGATGTATTAATCCATCCTTCCCACTGTGGTGCAAAACGATGGGTTGAGAGAATTCGGATGGAGAGTTCAAAAGGTTCCCTCAACCAATCTCTCCCGATCCGGCTTAGCGAACGCATCGGTCGCTAAATCCGTAGGCAAGCTTCACCCCATGAACCCGGGCAACCCTACTAAATCACCAAATGCAGCAAACCACATGGGGTGACCTATGGCCGGAGTGCTGGTTATCATACCTACCTTTCAAATTGAAAATGTGTCGAGTGTTTCGCAACGCTGCGATTACATATTCTCCAAGACAAAAATTAAATTATTACCTTGTCATTAACTTCTTACGCGTAGTATACTTACAGGTAGTGAAAGCTCGTGCTTTAATGATCATTTTAATTCTGCAGCTTTCAAACTTAATAGCCCCCTCATCATCTTCCTTCGTGTAAGTTTGTCTCCACGTCAAAGATCGTCTCCCTAAATGATCATTTCCTTTGCGCTGATATGCGTAACTGTCGCCTAGCAAACCTCGGAAAATACTGATTAATGAGCTAATGGAGTGATTAATTACTGCTGGATTCTTATCATAATGCTTATCCAATTTCACCCACATTGTCATCCAATATCGCTTTATTAGAAAGGTCGGAACAATGTAGAAATTTATTGAGACTTAATGATTAAGTTTTTGTTATAATGCTACCTTTGATTATAATCCTATGTCATAAAACAATATTCCTTAACTTTGCGTGACGTTTTATTATACCGGCTTTTCTAAAGCTTACGTAATCGTTATTATATTATGTAAGATTAATCAGATATCACGGGCCTTAAATTTAGAAGATAGTATCGAACGGACTGTGAAAAATTCCCTGTAAATTATATTAATCATATATCAAAAAGATATATTATTCTGACCGAGGCACGTAACACAATTTTCTCAAGCCTTTTTCTCGATAAGGTCTAAAAAATACGATGAAAAATTGATTCACGTTTGACCGTATCAGCGTTGCCTGAAAGGCAGATGCTGTTCCCTGTACGGATGGGTACACGAGACTCGCGACATAGTAGAAAGTAGAAAATATGTGTTCTTCTCACGCTGGCCATAGAATGTTTATATCAGACAATTTCATAAGCTTAGTCTTGTAATAAAATGCGGAGCATGGTGGTTGGTAGTCTCGCTTTGATGGATCCCTTTAGAGAGGACATAATAAAGTGGAAACAACCCTTGGACTCTGCGGGCGACTAATATGAGATTTTCCGCCTTGCTAGCCTGAAGACTATATTCTTTGACCTCCACTGTGGACTAAATTGATTTCGTTTTCTTCGGAAATTGATTTTCCCTTTCCTATTCATTTTATCGAATTTGTTATGATAAGTGGTTTATTTTCTATTGACGGTTATATTAAAGCCCGCAAATGTTTGGCATGAAATTTATTTCCTACTCCAAAGCTACCTGCCGATACATACCAAACATCGTACTTACAAAAATTCAATTATGTATCGTAAAGGTATTGTAAAAAAAACTATGTATTTCACCAATTACTTTATACAATACCTACTTGACTTAACAGTGATTTCTGACATTATTTGGAGTAAAAAAAGTAAATGGCATTTTGGTCACCGGTGACTTTTTCCATGCCTTTTTATTTTTTTCTTTCTTCAAAATCACAATTTTAAATCCACATTTTGTCGCTGGTCACTCATCCAAGTAACCTCCTAACCCCCCACCCGCACCTAACTGTCCAATACGATGAGTGGAAAAAAACATCAAAATTGTCACCGGATACCAAAGTTCCATTTACATTTTGTATTCCAGATAATAAAATCCCTAAAATAAAATAAATAAATAAACAATGTCAAGAATCACTGGTTAAAGTAGGTAAATCAATTTCGTCTCTTATCACATTTTACGTAGGCAAAAAGGTATTGGTATATCAATTAAATCACTTTAGAAAACTGTATTTCACTAATCGAAAATTACAGCTTGGTAAGCTTTTAAAAAGTAAAATTTTGCTTATTTTTAATGATCTCATCTAGAGAGATTTTCATGTAGAAAGTCTTCATGAATGTTCAATGTTCAACTATTTGCAATTTAATTAAGTACAGAGTTAAAATGCTGCCTTTCCCTGATGCCACCAATATCTCAGTACGTTTAGGATTTCTTAGTTTCCCGATACCCCTGGAAGAATTTTTACAAAAACAAGATGCGGCACCATAAAGCTTTTCCATGAAACTGTAAGTATCTGTTTTCCGCAACCGCTTCGAGCTTTCCATCGTTCTCTTTCGTAACAACGCCAACGTGACTTTTGAATGTACGTCTTCTGGCAATCTTCTACAAAATACTCTTGTAAAGCTCATTTAAGTCGCTTTTAAGTTCCGCGGACGCAACTTTAAATGAATATGTATAAACAAAACCTTCTTACTTTTAACACAAGTAAGGCTGTGTTTTCTGCGCTCTTCCTCTCAAAGTTTTGAGCTGATTTAATTGGAATATCTCTCTCTGACTTTCCAAAGCGTGTTTTGAAAATTTTATGAATATTTTATTTCAATAAATATTATTTTGTAAGGAAAATCCATTTCGCCTGTAATCGGGATTACTTTTAGAATTTTGAAAGAAAAACATCAACAAACCACATTGATTTCGGTACTAATTCACTTCTCTTTATCTTTCAAAATATAAAGTATTATATTTTTCTGGTTTTCGTGGCTTTTTAATAATCAAATATTATAATTTGTTTGTTTTAATCTGATGTACGACCACTTCCATAGCTTAGTGGCTTCTGACGAAATTCAAGTAAAAATTGAGTTTAATTCCCGTTGGACTATATTTATGGAAAATATCCTCGTTGATATACAGATGAGACACGAAGCGAAAAATTTGGTTCCACTTCTTGACCTACAACTGTCCTTCAACGCTCTAATGGCCAATGAGCGGAAATTCCGAATCCGGTCCCCACACACCGTTTATCTAAATAGTGGAACACGTTTCGACAAAATAATAGTACCTATGTTGTTATTATCACACATTATCAATGGTCTGATTACAGTGATGTGTGTGTAAATATGTACATTTATATATCTCTCGGGATGCTCCTGATCGTATTAAAAATGTATGTCCCCATCAAAATTTAAAAAGGTTATGATCGAAGGCTGCATGCCAAACACTTTTATAACCTCGCGTCATCTTTTTTAATGATGAAATCCTCATCTTGTATCCCACTGACTTCGAAAGCAAAGGATTGCTTCTTGAAAGGTTGTCCATAAACATGCCTAAACTGTACATTAAATTTCGGCCTTTTTTGTATGAGTATTCATATACTCCCTTTGCGGGCTTTTTCCTAACATATTAAAATTTTTAATTATGCGTTAATTACGTACTTGAGTTTAAAAATATTCTTTAAATGATTTTTATAAAACCTGTGCTAAAGTGTCCCAAGCAAGTTTGCGCTTTCATTGTGTATTCCGTTTCATGCTTCACATTTTTTATTTCCTCCACGTAGATATAAATTTCTTTTAGATAAAGAATTGTTATAATTAGAGCTGACAAAGAACATAGTGTGAAAAATTAAATCTTTGCAAGGTGTTCTTATGATGGGAAAGCATTTAGGTGCAAAGAACATTTACGATGTTATAATAATAAAAACACTTCTTCAAAATTCGCAGAACATCTCTTAGTACTTGTATTGCCTATGATATGTCTTAATCACACTTTTCTTACTGAATTAAAATTACTCGAATCCTTACACATCAATCTGTCTCTCGGAAGATCAAATCCTTGTACTACTGCACCGCCCACCATTAAATGTTTCTTTTACTTTCCAAAATACACTCATTAAAGAATATATTACATATTAATATTAAAATATTTTCAGGATTAAACAACATGTGTTTACAATTATGTCCTCTGCGTGCGAACTCTATCTAAATTTCTTTAAATAGACAATAAACAGTATTAATTTCAAGCGACCTCCCAGGTAAGTATGGTCCTGTATTAATTCATTTTTAGGCAGCATCGCGTTCATTGGTCAAAATATTGTACATATATTTTCGTATCGGTGATCAATGAACCGGTGTATGCTATTTTTAGCCATAAGTTGTTTTAAATTGTTTGTCTAGCTTGTTAGTCTTTCTAGATTTTAGGCATGTATGGTAAGTTTGTACAGCGCCCTTGAGGTGATTTTTCACAAAAACGGCGCTATATAAATCGTCCAAATATTATTGAATATTATTATTAGTGAATAATCACGTTCCACTTAAAAACAACAAGTTTAAACCATTACATAAGGAAAGAAAGTGTCATAGATTAAATTTTCTTGAACAATTAGAAATCAATAAACGAACGAATGACCCCAATGTAACGGCAATTAATAAAGTAAGGAAAATTATTTATTCCCACTCTTTAGTACGTTTACAACACCTAAAGAATATAACGCACTTAAATGAGTCAGAGCAGTAATGAAACAATTAAGAAAAAATTAAAAATTATTGCCTAGAAAATACCTAAAGAGTGTCGTCTGCTATCTCAATTATTTTCTATTATAATAAATCAATTTGGACACCTTCACAAAATTGAAATTTAGAATCGTATAAATAAGTCGTCTCAAAGTGATTTTGACCACAGTTTGAAAATGGCCTTGTAAGCCAAAACAGCTTTCACAAAAATAAAAATTAAAATACCTGCAGAACTTAATAATAAAAATTTAAAAAATTCAAAAGTGAGTTATTTTTGTTATATTTTAGAAACAAACATTATAAAGGTATTATATATATATATATATACATATATATATTATTTAAGTTGTCTTCCAAACAAAAAGTTGCATGCGCCAAAAAAGTGTTGCTTCACGTATAAATTGGGGGAAAAGATACAATAGAAGACTTTTCAGGAGGTATAAAGTACGATCGTTTTTTGTACGATTCTCGAAACCCAATTCTTGCAAAGTGTTTGTTATCCTGCAAAGTTCCAAAGACTCGGCACCTTACGCTACTACCGACCTATCCAGACCCGCTTAACATGAACACAGAACTTTGTTTTACATGTTATAGAAAAGTTTCCTTCGAGTTTTGAACAACTGATAATGAAATGTCTCGTACTGAAATCCCTTTTTTAAAGGTGTGGCTTCCGCTACAATAGGTCCCCACATATAGCCACTACCAACAACCTACTCTAATATTACGATTCAGTAAAAAGTTGACGTCGCTAAAATATTTTTCATTGATAATTTAATTTTCCGCGAATAACGCAACACTATTATCAAATTCCAAACGCTTTCACATTATTTATTTCATAATTTATCTTATGCATATTTGTAGGAGAATCGGGGTAATAATGTTTTCGCCTTACAAATACATTATCTGATGTATATTCACAATTTGTTTTGATCAGACAATAATAAACCAAGTTTCCACTTCACATTCCAGTATTTTCCGATTGTAAACAAAATTTTATTACATATTTGTGGAGGGGGTTTGAGAGTTGCTCTGATATCAATACTTTAAGAGAGATATGGCCGTCCTTGGTATCTAAGAGCATCCGTAGCACTACTTCTGGTGTAGAGGATATAGCTACTACTTATCTGTTCTGTTCCCCGTAGAACGTACTACGTAGTACCTTTACCGTAGCTGTCAGCCGGGCGCATTGGGCTATGTGATATTTTATATTACTTTGTTCCGGACTTCGGTGGCATGTTCTGGGGAACGATAGCACTGCCAAGTTTTAGCAAAAATAACGGAGCTCAACACGAATAAATTATTTGTCTTGGAGGATTTGTCGACTGCATTTGCTACATTGTATCGCTAACTTATAAATTTATTTGTTGTTAAGATGAATCAAAGCGTTCATTATTTTTAGACGCGTATTTGTATAAGATAGAAATCTTTCTGCTTATGCAACGAATATTATTGCTATTTCCCTCCCTATGTGAATTCATATATTCGGCCCAAGTTTGCAAATAATCGAAGTGCGGCACTTTACATTATTGTCTATCGCTGTGTAAGTTATTTGTGGTAGTTTTTTATAATACTTTTCATTGTGACAGTGATCCTCTTTCTAAACATGCTTTTATGGCAAATGTGAGGAGTTAGTTGGAGATGAAGAATTTTTAAATTTGAGCATTACAAGCGATTTAATCATTTCTTCCTCTGCTTTCATTGCTATCATATTGACATAATTATTATTAAATTCCCCAAAATTTTTTATTTAGTATCTAAGTACACATTCGCCCTTAATCTCAGTGAAGTCTATAGTAAAATTAAATATTTACAACAGTGGAAAACTATTCGAAAGGATTTGTTTACCTATCCGCTAATATTAAGTAACTGATATTTTTATGTTGAGCTATATATTTTTAGCTCCACGCAGTAGACCCTGAGGAAAAAAATCCCTTAGGGCCTTGTCATCTTTGGGAATGCTGTATGGATGGTCTTTTTAGGGAAAGGAAGGAGAGAAAGTTTGGGAAGGGAAAAGGTATGAGGGGTGGTTAGGAATCTGTGGGTCGATGTATCCAGGAGTGACTAACGTATGCATCCATCCCTCCCACTGCAGTGCAAGGTGACGGATCGGGAAAGTCCGGCTGGAGATAGCTAGATTAGATGTCCCTTGTCTCCCCCGATCCGGCTCGCCACGCAGTACGTGGGAAAACGCATTCGGGACCTAGACGAAGCGAACCACTTGGGGTGACCTATGGCAGGGGTGTTAATTATCCAATAAATGGTTAAAAATCATTTAAAAACAATTTAAATGGAAGCAATAATTTTACAAAAATACGTAGGTATAACAAAAATCAGGGAAAATAAATTAAAATGAGAAGTGAATGTATTTTATGAAGGAAAATCTATTTCTCGGCTGCTTTTGTAGGTCAGGAGTGTAGTATTGTGTTAAATAGAAAATCGATCAGCAAGTTTTCCTACTCACGCCACATCCATTGCAATGGCAAGTTTTCTAACACAGCTTTCCACTTTAACTAATTCAGTGTCTACAGTCTACAGTCTACAGTCTACAGTCTGCAGTGTTCAGAGGCAGGGGAATCTTAAGTAATATATTTGCGTGAGAGGGGCAGCGCGGTGTTGTAATTCCCCGAGTGCAGTGTATAAGCAACGCGGCCCATCGCATATGCATGAGCAAGAAACACGGCCGTATGCGGAAGGTGTCGGGTCGTCACGTAAAAAAGTCTATATGTGTTTACGTGTACTGTGACTAACACTTTACATAGTATTACTGCACGGAACAACTGCAATATCAAGTGCACTAATGCTTCGTTTTTCATACATTTTACATTGCCTTGCTCCCCTTGAAGACCGTCTATCATTTATAATTTTTCGTAGAAAAACTTACATTCTTCACGTGTTTATATATTAATATAGGGTCAACGTTAGATAATTAAATGTTTTCTTTGGTAGTTTGGTGTACTTGATACCGAGGGCTAAAGGAAGGGTTCGATCCTGGTAGAGGGCAAGGAAGAAGAGGGGTGAGGGGACTGTTTTTTTTAATACTTACTACAATTTATGGAAAAATATAGTCGAAGATAGTATTGTTAATTCTAAAATTTGAAACTTAAGATTGACAAATATGAAGATTTGGTAAGAGGGAGCAGTGGCCGGCCTAATTGGTAAGGCGCTCATTCCGGTAAGACGGGGGGTTCTGGGTTCGAGTCCCAGTTGCGACTGTTACCTTTTTTATTTTTCTGTATTGTTCTCTTTCATATTTTCGTTTTGATTATTAGTGTTATCATCTTCTTCAATGATTATAATACATTGATGGGAAAAATCTTTAAAAGTTATAAAAAGAGAGTTGTTCTAATAAAAATTAATTTATTTTTATGCATATAAATGGCGGCCGGCGTAGTCCAGCGGTAAAGCTCTTGACTCGCAAACCGAAGGTCGCGGGATTCGATCCCGCGACCATCGTGGAAAATAAATTTTATTTGATTAATTTGTGTTATTTCACAATCTATTCATTTAAAATAATATATAGTATATTTGCGGCACGTTCCAGAATGGAAGATACTCTCAGTATCGTCCTAGTGTAAGACCACCATTCAGAATTGAAACGTTGCTTGAAATGGCATTAGCCGTATTTGGTGACCAGATCTGAATAGCCAGGTACTTTCCCACCTTCCTCTTCTCTATCTCCTTCCCCTCCCCACTACCTTCTGCCTCACAACATACCCCAATAGGGGATGCCATAGTCTCACTGCCTCCAGACCGGAGCAGTTGGCATTCTTGTGCGGTATTCATATAGAAAAAAAAACTAAAAAAGGTTATTATTTATATTTTTTATGATTTTTTTCAAGTTTGTAGTTAATATTTGCTGTGGAACTCATCTTTCGAAACAATAATTGTTATTTATTTGGTGTAACCCTCGGTAAAATTAATGATGATCTTTAATTAAAGCATTTCGAATAAAGGCATATAAGCAGTTTATGGGTAGTCTTTGGAATGATAAAGAAATCGAAATATTATAATTTTCCACTTGGAAGTAATTTAATGTTTGTGAATCCGGTGGAGAAAGCACCCCTTGGCGCAGGCGAAAGTATCCCTATAAAGATGTGAATTGTGATTAATAATTTTACTGAAGTAATTCGTCGTGGGGTATCGGGGCAGGCGGCCCTTGTTACAAAAGAAATTAATTTGTTCTCGTTTGGTGCGGAAAGGCGGATTTCCTTGGCATTTAAAATTCCGGCAGGGTAGTTTTTTAATCTTGTCCCTGGGCTTGTTGGGGCGGCGCGGGTCGGCTTAACCCCCGGAGCGGTATTCATCCGTCGGGCTGTCCAACGTCCAACGCCGCCCTTGGCTACTAAAACAAGGCTTTTTATCAAAATGCTTACATCTACCTAACCAAAGTGTTTTATACAAGTCTTATGCAATTAAAGTTACATTTTAATTATAGCCTTTCCACACTCTCTTTCATAGGGTGAAAGACTGGGCAATCGTCCCCAAAATATAAATCTACTCTCCCAGGCAGGGGCGTGCACAGAGTTTTTGATCAGGGTAGGCAGTAAGAAAATACAACAAGTTTCACAGATTAAAATTTCCATATTCTATCAGATAATTTCAGAATTAAAGAACGACAAACTTTTTGAACCGACAATTAGCATTTATGAAAGACAACTATTTGATAGAAGTACGTATAACAACAGATGTTTTTGTCGTCACTGATTGCCATTTGCTAATTTTGTTCTAGAAAGCACTGCTTAATACTAACAAAAAAACCTCATAGAAGCAAATCCAAAACGACAGTTCTACTCTATTCTTTGTGCATTTCGTAAACATTAAATTATATCTTGTATGAAGTTAGCTCTAGTCAGAAATAATTCCTGCTTAGAACGCATTTTAGTGAGGCAATTGGAGGGCGCGCGTGTAGTTTCTAGTTACAGTAAGTTTATGCCGCGTTTGTGGTATGCCGTCTGATGTGTAGCTCGCGTAGTTTCGGTTGCTCAGCTTTTTCGCTCTTATTTTTGAAAGTGTGTATTTATTTTTAGCAATAATTTTATAAATTACAATATTATTTACATGCTTATATTTTACAAAAACGAGAGGGTAGGCAGTGCTTATGTGCCTATATGGAGTGCACGCCCCTGCTCCCAGGGTTGTTTTTCGGAAACACACCATTACAATATAAGGTGCCCTCGACCGTCATTACTTATTCCGTCGTATCGGCATGTGTCATATAGATTCCGAATCCTCCTTAACAAAGTCAATCAAGCGAAAAAGCACAACAGAAGATGTTCTAGACATTTCTTAAATCGAGATATTATCATTCTGTATCAAAACAGAACGTTGATATAAATAAATAAATAATATAAAAGCATCGACGGAAATTCTAAATTTAAATATATAACATTTTCATCAAATTCAAATCATGATCCCTGCGTAAAGTTTTTATGGCGTACGTGAAATATTCACGTTAAGTAGGCAGCGATATTTTATTGAACTTTTGCTTTCCGAGGTCGACTCGTAACATATTGTGATTTCCTGTTGAGGAAATTTGGCGATGGAAACTATGTTCCTTACCTCCGCCATCTCTGACAAAGACTTCCTAATGCGGCTCAGATATAATTACTTTCTCAACATCAAAGTTTTCGTTGACATGTGCGTGAGATTCTATTTCTGATGATGACAAATTCGTACCATGTACCACATTAACTTGGGCATATGTGACAAATATTATCTTAAATTTGATAAATCGCTTCTCTAGGGGAAAAGCAATTTATTCCAATTTATCCTCTTTGAAAAGTGAGACAGTACAATATACTTGTAAAAAATTTATTGTCTTCTTTGTCAATAAAACACGCGTATTCAACATCTTGGTTATATTTTCAAAAAATATACATATAACATTATATGTTGAAATTCATATTTCATATCAAATAAAATTGTAGGTACAATCGCAACTCGAAGCAACATTTCTTGCTCGAGATTGTTACGATTGCTTCTCAATAAGGTAGCCTATTATTTTTCAAGTAGGTTCTGCCCTTGTGTTGACTTTGGTCCCATTTTCAACCAGTTCTTGGCTTATTCATATGTTTTCATTGAGTTTTGTTCTTATATTTTCAGAAACTATTTTTTTTTAATTAAATTCTTTTATTGTACATTTTTAGAAATATATAATATTTTCAGAAATTATCATTTTTTTAAATTAAATTCCTTTATTTTACATTTTTTTAAGAAGAGCTTATATTTAAACCTCATTGTAATATTTAATCAATGAAGAAGATGATATGAACAACTGGCCTTTACAATACGGCCTCCGTGGTCGAGGGCTCTTGATTCGCAATCCTAGGACCGCGGGATTGAATCCCTGCGTGCGCAAATAAGTTTTATTTGATTCAATTGTGTAATTTCACAATAACTTTATCTAAAATAATATATTACATATTTGCGGCACGTTCCAGAATGGAAGATACTCTCAGTATCTCAGTATCGATACTCTCAGTAAGACCATCATTCAGCATTGAAACGTTTCTTGAAATGGTTTTGGCCGTGTTTGGTGACCAAATCTGAATAGCCAGGTGCTTCCCCACCTTCCTCTTTCCTGTCTCCTTCTCCTCCCCACCACCTTCAGCCTGACAACGTATCTCAATTTGGGGATCGCGTAGTCTCACTGGCTCCAGACGCGAGCAGCTGCAAGCTGCAACTCTTGTGAGGTATACACATAAAAAAACTCTCAATGAAAAAGGAAACAGATACAATAAAATAAAAATTTTGTCTATTTCATATATTCTAATTCTGTGTCTATTTTATATTTTCTAATTCTGTGTCTATTTCCTAGTAGGAATTTATTCTTTGTCTATTTCATATTTTTTTATTCTTTGTCTATTTCCTAATTTTCATTTTTTGTCTATTTCCAATTTTTAATTCTTTGTCAATTTTATATATTTTTAATTTTTCGTCTATTTCATATTTTTTTATTCTTTGACTATTTCCTATTTTTATTGTTTATCTACCTATTTCCTATTTTTTATTCTTTGTCTATTTCATATTTTTTCGTATTTGTCTATTTCGTATAGAGTTGTTGACATTATCCCCTTCATCCTTTATTGTTTTTCCCTCTTCTTAGTAATTTAATCTTTTCATTTATAAAATGAGTTGGGACTGCCTCCTACGTAATCTGCACGTGTCAAAGTATAAATATTAACATAATACTTATCAAAGCATTTTTGTTTCGTAAAGGCGCGACGATTCACGTACCTACATCCTTCATCATTTATTCTTTTGTCAGTGTGTGCCATCATTTTAATATTCAGAATTAGGTTAGCATTTTCATGATTACTTTGAAAGAATTCCAACCGACATGTTAAGCGTGGGCTCCACTCACCAGGGTGAAGTATTTGCGTGACGTTCCTGCACAATAATAAAAAGATCGCTTAATAATAGCTCTATTTTTTGGGATCGTGCTTTTAGGTCGTAAAATTTTATGGGGTATATTTTATCTCCATATTTTGCGGATTGTTATAATTTTCAACAGCTACGGCACAATTTTTTTATGGTATATCACAATTTTATTCATTACGATCGGAAAGGTTTTGCCCAATAAATATTTATATTTCGAGGTACATGTTTACTGATCTACATAATTAGAGATCGGAGCATAGATAACTGTACGATCAGGTTAGATTGATTTCCCTTGTTCCTTATTAGTATTTTCCATTCAATTCAATAATCTGCAATCAGATCTCTCCCCATTATGATTAATCATTCTAATCTCATCGAAAAAGAAGATTTTGTTTTGAAAATACATATAACAAAAATGTCAACTTAAATTTCCTCCTCTCAAAATTGGACAACAAGCGACTGGCGTTCTATTGTGCCGAATAAACTCATGAAAAAACCCCCGGAGAATTACTTGATCATCCTCGGTGAAGTTTAAACAGTAACGGGAAATAAAACACGATTGAGAGTGAGAATGTTAGAGCAACCTACAGCTATAGAGGACAGTTCAATTTGATGGTGAAGCAATGTGAGAATTGACGGGAATCCTGAATATTCATAGTCACCCGAGGGCTATCGCGCTTCCTACATCGCCTCATCGCATATCCCCAGTCGTTTACAGCTGTATTAGCAAAGTGTTGGCAAATACCGACATTTTACCCTCAATATTTGAATTAGACCTCACCCATTGTGCTCGATGAAAAATTGCGATGTAAGCGGTATTAAATTTTATTTTTAAGCGATTGTTATTTGAACGCATCGTTTTATTTATTCATTTTTGTGTCATTTGTTTTATCTTTAAATATTTTTTATATTCCCCAAAATTCTGGTGAAGAGGCAGTTACATGCTATTTGAGCAATAAAAATTTAAAGATTTAAGTAAACATTTAAAAAAAAAAATTATAAGAACAACTCTCTTTTTATAACTTTTGAAGGTTATTTATTCCCATCAATGATGATGTGGAAAAATTAGTCGAAGATAATTTTGTTAATTATGATAAAATATGAGATTGACGTTTATGACGGCTTGATGGAAGGTGGCAACGGCTGAATTGGTAAAAGTGCACGTCCCCGTTAGACGAGAGGTTCTGGGTTCGAGTCCCAGTTGCAACCATTATATTTTTATATTTTTCTGTGTCTTGTTCTCTTTCATAATTTCGTTTAGATTATTGTGTTATCTTCTTCTTCAATATTTTTTGTATTATTTTACGACAAGTAGTTAAAAAAAGAATAATCTCTAAGCATGTTTGTATAGCACAATGGATAATTTGAAAAGCAAAATGTTTGTAAAAATCACCCGAAGGGCACTTTACTTTCACTTTTCTTAGATTTCAAACAAGTGTCTATTTCTCATAGTTCTCTCCGAATTTTTTGCCAACGATTTTTCTCCTAAATTTTCTCATAACGAGACAGTATGTCCCATTTCATTTTCTTGGGATTTCAAATAAATTCGTATTTCCAGCCAACGATCTTTTCATGAACATTTTCACACGACGATATAGCATTAGATTCGTAGTTAATCGTCCCAAGCGTGAGATGAGTCCAACCAACATATTGGCTAGCTCTGGTTTCTTCCTCCCGACCATCCCTGCCCCCACCCCCCACAACCCACTTCTTCGCAGCCTCCACTGTGTCTCGCGCTATTTAATTATCTACGAACCCGCCCTACTTCCAACTACTCTGAGGTTCCTTAAGACCAGAAAGATCTACACTAATATGTCATACAGACATAGTTACAAGATGCTGCACAATTGCGTGCTACCTACTTAATTTTATTTCCTCTCCCCATTAACGGAGTGTGTTCCGAGAAGTAATAATATAATTTTCCAGAGTTTTCTTGAGTAGTACGAGTATAATGATATTTCGGTTGACTTTTTAGTTTTCTGTATAAAATATGTTATCCCCTTAGCAGTTTGTAAAGCCGTACAAAGCAAATATTATCTATTAGAATTTCTAAAACTTCATATCTTAAGATTGTGTAATGTATTTTCTTCATTGACATTGGTAATATTTTCATAATTTGACATTGTCTATATTCTGTGACATTGAAGTTCAGTCAGTTTATTTTTTTAAGTACCTATAGTCTTAAGAATATTATCAACATCAAAAATATAATATATATAGGTATGGGTGCGGTAGGTAAGGTATATCTTCAAAATCATTCCACGTTGGCGCATACACGTGAAAAAACACGGGATATTATAATTCGACTTTCGAAAAAATATCGTTTCTTTTAAAAATGTATTATGGGTAGGTACTTTATCTTTTATCTAAATTCTTCTATCGAATAGTGTCGATTTTGGAAATGACACAATTCAAAGCAAATCCGAGTTCTAAAATTTATTTACCTTACAAGAGTT
The DNA here is from genome assembly GCA_917563855.2 of Limnephilus lunatus. Taxonomy (NCBI): domain Eukaryota; kingdom Metazoa; phylum Arthropoda; class Insecta; order Trichoptera; family Limnephilidae; genus Limnephilus; species Limnephilus lunatus. The sequence continues at coordinate 92,320,143 of OU830595.1, read as the reverse complement.
AGGCAGGACCAGGCAGGACAGATACAACCGAATTAATTATTTTTAATGATATTCTGTATTTTTTAAATAGCATTTTTATGCTTTGACCTACAATATAGGTTGTAAGCATGACTTGATGAATACATAATCTGTCCATATATATTACGTATTTTATTATACAATATCTGTCTGTAAATATTACACGATGTCACACTCATTAATATTGTATTTGGGTGTAGGAACTACTAGTATTTCGGTTTTTAAAAGCTGACAATTTTTATTCAATTGCTACACTACAGCGCCTGCGCATTGGAACGCGCATTTAAATTACGGAGCGGGTTTCGAATTTTGAAGCCAACCGATATTCTGTTTGGGGTGTCGCTGGCAATAACATCGTAATTTTTATATATTATTTTAACCTCCATCTTTCAAGTCTTGTCTTATAACATCGCTTTTGTGAATTATATAATTAATAAAGTTAATCTGTTTTAAACGTTAAACCTCTTTATTAAACGGCTTCAAAATCCGCTCCGTCATTTGTAAGCGCGTTCCAACGCACACGCCCTGCAGTGTGGCAAACATGTGGCAAATGAATAAAAAATGCCAGCATTTAAAAATCGAATTACTAGTATTATTTAAATTTGTATTATTGATTTTTGAGTAGGTACCTTTGGTAATGGTTTACTATTTATGATTAGATTTGTACAAATGAGGTCCCCTTATTTCTTTATATTAAATCCTCAGCACGGGAAATCCCAATGAGGATATCATTATCTCTAGTTGTTTGTAAAGAAAGGAAGACAATAAATCATTATTATTATTATAATTATTATTATATGGTCCCCCTATTTTCTTGTAAACTGCCTTTGCATTTGGGTGATTTTTCAAGTAACCGTCACTGTAAACATGACCATAATAATATTTTTAGATCATCGAATCCTTTATGATGATTGTTTTTCAGCACTTACTCGCAGTTGGTTTTAAAATAACATATAGCCGAAGGACAAAATGTTTGCGAGTTGACGACCCGACAAGTATGGAACCTTTTCATTATTCCGCCGGCTTTTGTTCTTGACTTGTCGCTCCCTCCGTGCTTCTATACAACCCACAGTACTGCCATAGAACTGGCACTGTGCTCCCGCTCCATAGCATTGTTCCTCCGAACCGCAAAATCATGGGAATAATTAAAATGCGTTTTAAGGCTATGCCGGGACGCTCCGTAATGTGCAACACGCTGCGCCTAAAACAATGCAAATTGAAAATACTACGGAGGTACAAATTCTGTGGAAATGTTTAATACTTCAACGACTCAACCATATTTAATCTTTTAATCTCATGCATATTGTTAAATTATTTTTCTTCTTACCCCTGATGCTTCTTATCATCTGATTCCATCATGAAAGTATAAAAATTAATCATAAAAATAATTCTTAAACTTTCTGCCAGCACTGATACGATATTCAATACTATCAACGTTATGGACATAAATCAACTCTTTGCAAGAACCATTATGGTTAATTTACACCAAAACAAATAAAATACAAAGAACTTCTCCAAACTCGTTTTGTTAAAACCAGTTTTGTGCAAAGACATTTTTAATACCTTTTTGGTTTTTTTACATTAACTCCATACGGGAGGCCCTGAGGAAAAATATTTTCCTCGAGATCTACGCCTCTTTGAAGATGCTGTGTGGAGGTATCTTTGAGGAAAGTAACGAGTGAATGTTAATATGTTGAAGGACGGAGGAAACACAGAGGCCGGCCAATCATTCTACAACCGAGCTGTTGAACTCAAGAATGAGTCGTAGAAGCAAACCGTTCTCACGTGTTGGAACCGTGTACATGTATTAGACATAGCTTGCAAACTATGCAATACACTACCAGCTACTATAAGGCAAATAGAAACAATGGCCAAATTCAAACACGTAATAAATAATTGGATTGCAAATATAGGAAATCCCACTATTGCAACCACCTGTAAAACAAATCACATATAGACATTAATATCTGTTTACATACAATTTATTTTAGACATTAATATAAAATTTAATACGTACAACCTAACCTGAATAAAATAATATGATCTTGTCAATCCTAACTTCCATAATTATTAATACTTTATCAATTTTACTTCATCTTTCTTTACACATTTGTAATATTACCCTCTGTATGGGATTAACCTTCACTTCCTATTACTTTTCTAGATGTTTTTATTGAAAGATTATTCTAAAAACCTTAAAGAAAGAATGTATTTATGTTCCTCCTAAATCTGTCCTAGTAAGACAGATATCGGAAATGCACCTGTTATCCAACATTATACAGATAAATAAAAATTGTTATTTTATAGTAAAAATTAAATAGTATTGGCAAGATATTGTATCCCGAGCTTTTGAACTTAGTACTTAGAAGCATCCTCAAAATACTCGGGACAGATAGGAAGTCAAATTAAATGTATAACGTGTAATGAAAAAATCGAAATTTCACTAGAATTCGACCATTTTTTTTAGTGGAATAACTCAATGAGTAATTGAGATATTTAATTAAAATTAAAATTTCCTAGATGCGGTTGAACCTTTTTTTATTTTTCCTGCTTTACGTTTTCGTTTGAGAGTCGTTAATATTGTCTTCAAATAATTAAAGAAATAAGAAGACTGCATTAACATGGTCACATCAGAAGGAGCGACAAATACTAGATTAGTCAACTCAATTCAGGGGAAAATAGATGAAAGACGCGGAACCTCACGCCTTCGAAATTTACGTGACTTGTAAGGGAACATTGTTTTACTTGAGAGTTATTCCGGAATAAAGGCTGTATTATAAGGGTTCCACTATAGCCCACCTCCTGTAGAAAAAGGACCTCAATGAATGAAACCAAGAAACAAGTGAAATCATTAGTATTGGAGCTTTTTAAAAGTTTATTCCGCCTATCGTATTATTTTGGTAGGTACTCGCAGACCCATTTACATCGGTACATGTTATTTTTTTCCGTAAACTCGTAAATCAAGGGATTAGTATTGTTTTTTTTTCGTTCGAAGCATTACGTTGACACATTGTCTTACGCCTCCTTGGTCCAGAATAAGATAAATTTATTGTGCATAGTAGATTTCCGAAGAATAATTTATCTATATTTCTTTTAAAATTTATTTTCTCCTTCCGAATTAATGCCTCCTCTTTAACGGAAACCCCGCATAAATATTATAATAAACCTTCTTACATTTTATCGTTCTTCAGCATCCTTGAGGTGATTTTTCATAAAAAACGGTACTATACAAATTATCCAATTATCAATCTTAATATTATTGAACCGCTACCTGCTGCTAAACTCACTGTGGGATCACAACCATACTTAAAAGGTGGCATGTGTTGGTTTGCATTTGTACATGACATGGTCCTTTTTTACATAAAACCCCGAAGCTCGAATGTGAAAAAATGACGTAACAACCTAAATACGTAAGATGTTTACTCATGCGGAAAAGAGCTTTGTGCTTTGTATTTTTCTCTAAAAAGATTAAGAATCATCTTTATACGGTGACTGCCTTCATTTTACTTTATGTAAGTGCATACATATTTTCATGCTTGGGTAATTATCCTTACTCCCTTACTAATAATCGTGTTTTAAATTTTACATTTCTTGTAAACAATCATTCACCCTACATTAATGATTGTTTATCAGTTACCAAATATTTTCGTCAACGGTAACATTTTTATGGGTGCAATACATTGTATGTCGTATACATGTCAATAGAAACAATACACAATGATTGTTTATCAGTTACCAAATATTTTCGTCAACGGTAACATTTTTATGGGTGCAATACATTGTATGTCGTATACATGTCAATAGAAACAATACACAAGAAACAAAAATAAAATATCTTAAACATGAAACATTATGGTGGCTTGAGCGACATTATCCATTATTAGTGTACGGGCGAACTACTCCATTGGCTGACAGCCAGCAAAACGTATTCTCTGACTTCTGGTAGCGAAGTATCATCCTGGCCGCTTAGTGTCACGTCAAGGCATGTACGCTAGTTTCAGCAAACATTTGCGGCGCGCTGCAACACCAGGGGAGCCCAAAAGGCACCCTGTGCACGCTGTTGCACTGTACTTGACGTGTGTTCACGACGCCCCGCATGCACCTGACCTAGAAGAACAACTGCCTTTACACTAGCAGACTGCACCGTTAAAATCTTGGGTTTCACGCTTCTGTAAATCACACGCTACACAAACGTCCTTGTTTGGCATTATTATGCGTTCAGACCAGTGAGATCTTTGACTAATATATTACTTCCCATCTCACTACTATAGTTCTGATCGACTACTTTTAGCTGTAGGTATAGGCAGACAGCAGTGATCATGGATCCTCGTTTCAGCGGTAATGTTTTTTTTGCATTGTAAACCACCTCTGGTACTCGACAAACATTCTCTTAGCATATGTTAAGCATTTTTCTCTTTTCCCTTAACCACAGGACTAGAGTATGACCTTATCGTCCACGTAACTAACAGGATTCATAAAAATTCCGTTCTATTTTATATAGGTAGCTACTAGCTACAGACCTACGGCATGAAACAGGATGCACGCCATATTTTCTGCCTAAAAATGTTTAAAAAAATATGGAAGAGTTGCCTAGATTGGACTACATAACTTTGTTTACTTGTAGTTCTTTAATCTTGGTACATATAATACAAGTCACTAATTCTTGAATAAGTCAGCTACGCCTTATACGTCATTACATATGTCTGGTAATATTTTAGGTAGCTTGAAAACAATCTTATGGGTCCGAGTGGTTAAAACTTCTGTTTATTTATATATAATAAAATGATATGTTACAGAATTTTAGAACATATCATTTACATGACGAAAGTGATAAAAACATGAAAAAATTGGTTGCTTAATTTGAACCACTCTCATCTTGTTTAGACCATTGATTGCTGTAATCGAACCAAATCATTTTGGAGACAGGCTCCAAACACAGCACATTATAAAAATTACAATTTTACACATTAATATTTTCAAAAATAATATAATATACATTTACAGTCTGATATTTAATAGTAGACAAAAATTTAGGGGAATGTAATCGTTTAAAAGGTTTTGAATGACAACATTAAGAATATTTTACTCATTTAATACTCATTTAAAACTTACATTTATCATATGAAGATAAATCTAAGTTTAAAAAGCACAATACTCAAATGTTATAGTGCAAATGTTTTCATTTACATTTACATTTTTATTATTATTTATAAGCTTTATAAAATGGAGATATTTTTGAATTTCTGCAATGAGTGTATCGAAATAGCTTTGTAGAGATTAGATGTTAGATACATAAACTTAAAACAATATAAAAAATAAAAATTCCTTAAAAAATTTAAATGTTTCTACTTTGGCTGTCAAATTGTCGGCATCGCGTCTGGGTCTCACCAGGTGTTGTGAGTTCTGTTCCTCGACCGGCGCGGCAGTCCTCCATCACTCCGGTTCCATGCCAACTGAGAATAAAGTCAACTCAACACCTCTTTGAAAAGCTATGAAAAAACTTATTATAACGTAACATATTTAACCAATTTTTTTCATAACTTCTAATGACTTTTCTGAGGTGGTTCTGAGTTTGTTTCATTCTGACTTGTCCGGTCATCCATCATGACATAACCAATATTTTCCGGGCTTATTGTAGTGGTAGTACGGGATCTTCAAAATTATCAGGTTATTCGTAACCCGTGAATTGCTGCATTTCTTTTAACAAAAAAAACTCGAATGCTAAGCACAACCTCGAGACAAGCTTCATCGCTCAAAACTCTGCTAATGAAGGTTGAAATAAGCATTGAATCACTTCCGGCGTTCTCTATTACTGTTTTTTTAAAGTAAAACTTCTTTACGCACGCTTGACTTGGGGAGTAAGCTGGTGAATGCGTGACGAGAGCGTTACGAAAAGGGCAAGAGAGAGAGGTGCGAGCACACATTTTCTTTCTCTCTCTCTCTCTCATAGCCAGTTACGTTTCGTATATTTCAGGCCTATTGCCTGTATCACACTGTAGGAGCAAGAGAGAGCAGTGCGCGCGCACATTTTATTTCTCTATTCTTTTATAAGTTAGTGAAGTTTTACTTCTGCCGTGTGGTCGAAAGCACGCTCATTTTTTTTTTTAATTTGAAATAATGAATAAATAAATAAATTTCAAACATCCTTATAATTGACAAAAAATCTTCTTGTTGGTGTAGTATTGATCTTGTTTAGTTTCAACAATTGATTAGTATTTTACCAAGCTATTGGTGCGCATTATACTAAATGTTTCTTTATAAATTCAAGTACCTGTAGGTTACACCAATCTCGTTTTAAAAAAAACGTGAAATAATAATAATATCGATATTATAAATAATAAACTTTGGTGAATTATTTTTAAAACTTGATTGTGCCTAAATGTATACTTGTATATAAATGTATACCGAGTATACATTTAGGCACAATCAAGTTTTAAAAATAATTCACCAAAGTTTGGTAATTAAACATAACTTGATTGACTGCCGTAATGTACCATATTATGAATATGAACCAAATTCATTTTTAGAAAATGAATTTTATAAAATTTATTATGATAAAACTATTCTAACAGACAGAACAATTAGTCATAATAGACCCGATATAGTTTTACATGACAAAATTTAAAAAAATAACTTATATCATTGATATCGCTATTCCAAATTCTTGTAATATTCAGAAAACTGTTTCTGAAAAAATAAGAAAATATACAGATTTAGGAAATGAGATTAGAAGAATTTGGCATTCTCAGACTATGAAAATATTACCATTTGTTATTTCGGCTACTGGCATTATACCTAGCTCTCTCATTCAAAATTTAGGCGTATTAGATTTGTCAAAAAATTTGTACATAAAAATGCAAAAGTCGGTCATTTTAAATACATGTAGGATTACGAAAATTTTTTTAAATATTTATATTGGGGGATCAGTAGGATTTATCGGACCAGTTAGGATTTCATCAGAGCCGAACCCTCTGATATGAAAATATCTGGAGTCGGTGATATATGTTTCTGGTGGATTGACATATTGTTCTTGTATTGTTTTGTATTTATTATACTTATATAGTGCACTTACATTGCGTGAATTTACTAGATATTCATTTGTGGAAAAGTGTCTTTAAGGGTTTAGTCTTTCATTTGTGAAAGATTTAACCCGGACATAAAATCTGGAGCACCGTAAATTTAAGAAACATTCTAGGCATAAATATAGTCCAGTGCTAAAATACTTTCAATATTCATTTTCACCGCGAAACATTTTGATCTGGTAGTGATTTTCATAATATACTGGTATTCAATATCGTGCCGAGAATGTTTCAGCCCTCCCTACTCAAGTAATTAATTTTCCTCATTTATAATGATTACTAATTATCGTTGTAGAATGGAATTACTCAAGGCGTGCTTAATAAACACTTGCCATAGAAAACACCGCAGTATTTTCATTCTAAGCTTTATTTTTAAATAATGTAATTATGACAGGTATACAATATTGTTAAAATAATACTCCCTGTGTTTACGTATAATGTAAATTATAATTATAATCCGATTAATACGTAATTCATATTTACCACAGGAGTAATATTGTAAAATTCATCGTAATAACACTCCGTGATATAAAATGAAAATTATTTTTGATTGACTTTTTAACATTTACTTTCCACTACCCTACATTTTGCTTCCGATTTTTTCGCTCGGCCAATCAGGTGCCATAAAAGAAAACTATCTTTCAAGCGTAGGTTTGCAAATAAAGACTTACAAAAGTGAATAGGAGAATCCTCATTAACACTCGTAGAAACTGTTATATTAATTAATTTTTTCAAATTATTTTTCTGAAAATATTTTTGACGTATCTACCTTTCAGGCTCTGTATTTTTTTTCTTTCTTTTTCACCCAACCATCTCTTACTCTTAGTTTCCCTCCAAAGATCCATCCGTCAAAACAACTTATTTTCTTTTGTTTAACATTTTATAAATAGAAAACATTTGAATTAATCGAAAATCTTACAAAGGAAGTACCTGCCTACAGAGGTTTCGCAACAAAATTATGTGTAACAGACATGAATTATTGAACACCTCTTACTAAAGTGGGCAAAAAGAATTTCTGATTAATTAATTTGCTTTTCCTTTTTCATTATTTAGGTGACTTGCTTTCCCAACGTGATATTATTAATTTGGAGATCTTTTGACAAGGGGAATCAAAGGAAACGGGTTGTTAGTTTTTGGGTTGTAGCATACCTTTGAAAGGTGTGTTTCTGGACAAGGTGTATCCGCCCAAACCTTTTGGCGCCAAGTGCCGACAATTTTATGTGGCAAGTCCATGACAATAAAGCTCCCAAAGTCGCCGTGCTCCGCGCCACCATTTAATACGGCACTTTCCTTGCACTTTGCAACACCGGGTTTTAGAATCAAAGTGCTGCAAAACAACCTGAGAGCAAACTCGCCGAAAACAAATAACCGTAAGGGTAATTCGATATTTTATAGCAAAATGCTATTTACTTTCATTATTTTGTTTTATTTTTTGTGTCTACTCTGGGATACTTCTTTTCTGTGTGTGTCTGTGGTAAATAAATTACTTTACTGTATGACGCGTGTTAAATACATTTCAAAATTATTTTATCAAGAGGACATCAAGTTACAATAATAAATTGTGAATCTTTTTGGTAAAAGCCTCGTCAAAGTTAAACCAATAATTCCCTCGAGTTGAATGTATCTCGTTATAGCCCATCTAACCGTTTTCCACTCTTAGATTTTCCTTTAATTGTCATTTCGGAGATCTTGGGGGAATTTTGTACACAGTAAATAATTGCAAGGCTTGAGAAAAGATTTGTTTTCTTGACGGCCTCCCATTGCAAGGGGGTCCAAAGCCCCAGACTCCTATAAATCACGTTTTTATTAAGCCTAATGTCCTTCACTCATTTCTTTTGTCAAAAACCTCTTTGGCTCTTTGTATCCCGAATTATTTGGTTATTTGCGCTTTTTAACTTGGTTGCTCACTAATAGTATTTTGGTTTAAGAGTAAACTCTTATCAACTAATTTTTAACTTAAATATATAAAATTTAAAATTTTTAAATATATAAAGACATTCGTTTTTTATACATTAGCTCAACACAGGAGACCCCGAGGAAAACAATTTTGAGGCGAATGGCCAATAAACCGAGAGAAGAAACTTAATTTTGTCAATTAATATAATTTATTATAAAATACGAGTAATATGTCGCGCAATATAGATAAGTGTTAGAGAATGCCTACATTGTAGGTACCTTTACATATTTATGATTAATATGTATCTTAGTTTCAGTTTCCTTTTTTGTCCAGCAAAGCTAAAATCTCGGAATAAATGTAACGTAAATCATCGTTGCCTTTTCTATCCAATATACACACAACGTCATCCGTTAAAGTAATTGAGGTATAGCGTAGTTTTTTTCGCTGCCGTAGTGTAGAATTTAATCCAAAAATGTTAATGTTTCCAGGATTTATTTCGAACATTTTCTGTGCAAAAATCAAAGTGGAACCCAATAAATGTTTTCGATAAAGCCGGGTTCTGGTAGAACTGTTGCTGGTGCTGTTCCTCACGTCTCGGGGTAATCTTATTTAGCTCTCGCCTGAATGACTTTTGGATGTAGTATGCTCAGATGCCCTGTTCTACGCAGATAACACTAGTACCTAGTATTTCGTGTCTCTTCTTCGCTTTATTCAGACGAACATTCTGAATCGCTTTGACGGAAATACGTAAGGATGTTTATATAAAACACCACTCGGCAAAATATTCGACAGACTCTCTGTTAAATGTGTATTTCACATATTGAAATGCATTGCATTTGAAAAATACGTATTTTGCGAATTGTTTGTTCTCTTTTATGCCTTGTTATTTCTTGTTTTCATGTGTAACCTCTGTGCCCTGCGTTCCTTTGAAAACTTTTTTTTTAAAAAAGGAATAACAGACTACGTGATTCATATTTTTGACGTTTGGATCTTCTGGAGCAGACGATTTTAATCAGAGCTGTTAAAATTGGATCAACTCTGTACGAATGTATCCGTTTTATAAATCAAAAACAGTATCGAGTCGAACGTCATTCGCTCTGTAATTTATTGCAGATTCTTTATTACATTCCCGGCTTGCGGGGTTTTTTATCCGGATGGGCAGAGAGAAGAGAGATAGAGGGTGGGAGGTGAGGCCAGGTAGGGTGACTGGAGGTACCCGTGCCGCAGGACATATATATACTGTGATACACAAAGGTTATAGCTGGAGAGTCACAATGTGAAGTAGTGAACACAGTCGAAGACCTTTAGACATTACCTAAGATTTATACCGTACGTGTCCTGGTAGGGAAACCGACAAAAAAGAACGGGACCTCTCTTCGTCATAAGTCAAGTATGAAAAGGTCGGCCCCTCTGTTCCCCGATCTGTATTCAACTTCTCTTTTGTCAGTCTCTGCCACTTTTTCTATGAGATTTATCAGCAAAACACGAAAGGAAAAATTACATTCTTACACTGAGAAAAATGTTTGTATCGCCTGAACGGATTGAGGTTTTTCGGAAGAACATTATTTTTCTTTGTTATTTAAAAGTGTTTGCAGAATATTTATAATAAAGTGTATTGCGACATTAAATATGATTTATCAAAAAAATATATACCAGTAATAGATTGACTTGAAAACGGTCCATTAATCATTTGAGGTAAATATTTTTTTGATGTTAAACCCTCACAAAATATTGTTCGCACAATAATTTCTCGATTAGTATAATAATCTTTTGTAAACAGCTTAGGGTTTTCGGCAGGTGAATTTATCAAATGGTTTTATCACGCAAGCTTTTATCTGGTTTTCTTCCAAACTGTGGCCAAACATCATTTTGGGGCAAATTGTGGTTTCAATTTATCGGCCGCCTACAGGAACGCAGTTTCCTTTTTATTTTCCGCTTTAAATTATCAAGCTGGAGTGTTCTCTTTGTCCGAACTCATTTATCTTCCTGTGAGACCGGATTGCGTAAGTCCCAATTATTAATTTCAATGCAACTTTATTACGTCTAATAAATAATGCCTCAATAAAAAATAGGCATTCTCATATTGCAAGGTCTGAAAACTACAACATTTTATGGTTTGAGTTGTTAAATTGAGTGGTAGGTATATTTATTTACGACGCGCATTTAAATCATTTCAAAACACGATACAGCAGTATTTAGCAGCCACCTCTGGTCTGGAGCCCCAAAATACCAGAAAAAAAACTCTCGACTCTCGTGCAGAAACGCGCGGTCCGTTTAATAGATTCTCCTATCTTAACAAATGGATTGCAATCTTTAGAGCACCAGGTGTCAGGTGGGAATTTTGTCCTTGTTCTACCGGTATTTAAGTGAAAAATGCTCCGAAGAACTAACTTCACTGATTCCTTTGGCACGATTCAATCAGCAAACACGCCAAACGTGCGCCCAACATTTGTATACAGTATATATGTGTCACATGATAATGGGTTGTTTCGACGACTTGTTCTTGAGTTCAACAGCTCGGCTGTGAAACGATTTGCCGGCCTCTGTGTTTCCTTCCTCCTAATATATGAGTTTTTTCAAAACCCTCCACCCAGATTTCCCAAAGATGACATAGGCACTGAAGGAAATTGTTTTCCTCCGGACCTCCTGTGTGGAGTTAATATTAAAAACAAAATAATAATAATTACTGCACGCTAAATCCTCAAACATGATAACGTATAACGTATAGCATATCTGTGCGGTATGAAATAGTCATGCTTTTTCTCATAAAATCTTCTCCTAAATTAACTTTATTTTTTTAAACGAACATTCGAGTAATATTCAACTATAAATTTTTAATGGAACTTACACAACAGGCACAATACTTTTATGTTATCTTTGGGAGAAAAATACTTCTAACATCATTATTTATTTTAATCCCGCATAATTTTGTTTCGCAGTATGATTTACATTACCTTGCCTTTATATTATTTAAAAATATATCATTTTTAATAACGAAAATACCCTATTTATCTGAAGAATGTTTTGTTTTGAATGCGCATTTCTTATTTAGTTTAATTTGATACTTAAAATAATAGATATCGTGGATTCCATCACGGATAACACTGCCTTAATTCCGCGTGTTTAGGGTAGAAAAAAATGCTTTACCGTAAGGTTTTTTTTTAGTAGTCGTAATAATAAATTGAAAGCAAGTGCTCATCCACATAAAACTAGGTACCTAAGTGCCTACACAAGCCGCCCTTAAACGTTATTGGAAAACGTTATTGATCCTCCTTTAAGGAGTTGTTTTTGGCTGGTGAAGCACTCTGGCCGCATTTTAATAGTTTTAATCTCAAATCCAAGTTCGATCTTCGATCTTTCCTGCCTCCAAATTAATGTTTTAACTCGACATTCAAATGAAATGAAAATGCAGAGATTTTCGGAAAATACTTTAATCGTCGGCGAACTTTGATATTTAGATTTAAAGTGCGAATGCGTGTCGTAAGCTTTCGATTGTGATAGACTTTTAATAGTTTTAATCATCCAGATTTTTGCTTCTACCTCATTTAAAATTACAATTTAATCCTACGAACTTAATGTAAATCATCGCAGATGATAAAAAAATGTACTTAGTTATTAGATCAATCAATGACTGCATTAAACTTCAAGAGGACCTCAATCGTCTTTTTGTCTATTGTGAATTAAACAAACTTGTTGTTAACATCTCAAAATGTAATGAATTAACATTTAGATGTAATAAAAATAAAGTTTCCTTTGTATACACATTGAACTAAACTTTATCAAACACACTGATGAAGTCATCAACAAAGTCAATAAAATGCTGGGATTTATAATTCTTATAGCAAAACCCTTCCGCAACACAAACACTCTATACTTTAATTAAACAAAATCAGGAGACAGAAAAATCAGAAAAAGATACTGGTTCCACTGGGACTCGAACCCAGGTCCCTTTAAATCAATTACAATCTAAAAGTTGACTACATAAAATGTGCACCTCTATGAAACCAAAGTTTGCTACTACAATTTGAGAAAAAAAATATGAAGCTTCGTGAATTATTTACATTTTTTTTATGAAAAGACCAATTTATAATTCTAGTAAAATCTCTGATAAAATATGTGTATTTTCGAATGGGTTTTTTCTTATTTTCGTTAACAGTAATTTTGGTTACATAAAACGTGAGGCGAGCCATTTTAAAAACTTTATTATATTTGCTTTTAAATTTTTAATATTTAAAAAATTATACGTTTATTTCTAATAATAACATTATAAAGTGTACCTTACCACCTTTCAAAAACAGTTTCATTTATATAGATATATTCATAAATATTCGATTTATTTGGATTTTATTGCAAAGTGGAAATTTCTTGCCCTTCTGAAAAGTTATGTCCAAAGACTAGAAATTCGTTTACTGAAAACTCTCGAATCAGTGAGCTTGCGCATTATGAAATCGCTACTATTTCTTTGTGGATTTTTGTAACTGGCAATATGTTTTCAGCTCAAAGCGTCATTTATATCATAAATTGTGTGATATATATAACGATACCTATACATTTGTCTATGAAGATGGTATATTATTAATCTACGTGAGTTTGTCGGCCCCACTAAAAACTCTCGCTTTTACTGTATGTTGAGTTTACAATATTTTTTCCATTCCATATATGATTCTTAGAAATTCTCGCTGGAAAAATCAAAGAGGGTATTTATATAGACATTGAGTTTTTAATATATGATTTATTGTATCAGATATTTGAAAATTTAATTTTTTTTAAAGTAAAAGAATTTAATATATACTTTGGTTTTTCTTAAATTACTTTCTTGATAAAAACATTTTGTTGAAGACAAAGAATGAATAATTTTATAAGTTTCGGAGAAAGAAAGAATAATTTTTGATTCCTGGAACTAGCTCAATTTGAAATTTATTTTCTCACGGTCATTTTTATGTCACGAGAAGAGTATTCAAAAAGCCTTCATGTTCTAATAAAATACACAATAGAATATAAGTTACAATATAAAACCTCATATATTTATATTAATGGTCGTTAAGCTTTAAAGGACACGATTTAACAGGGGACAACACACGGGCGAATCCGGGTACGAAAGCTTGTTTCATATAAAATACAATAGATCACCGCTATAATAACATATTGCGGGTTTACTGTGATAAATATCATCAAAACTTTTTTAACGCTGAAGCATATTTATTTTTAAACAGAATGCAGGTATTTTCCGTTTTCATTTTAAAAATTCTGCACATTGTTCGATTTTTGAAATTCGTACAACCCTTTGTCGTTGACTTTCGATTTTATTTTGCTAAATAACCAAAGGGAGGAGTAAAAAATTTTACAATTTTTTGTTTATGTTTTAGAAATCGACTAGTATTTTAGTATGAAGTTTTACAACCACCACCAAACGGTTTTATTACATTACTTACTTTGGAGTAAGCTTATTTAAAATAAAGTAGGTATTTTAACTATTGTTTTTATTTTGATAATGTCCCTTTTTTCTTTTCGTAATAATTACCATGTAAATATTTTTAACATGAAGGCACCTTTGTGAGAGTGCGATTAATATTAGATTACGAGTTATGAAGCGTAAAAGTGGAAGTTAAAAAAAAACTGTTACCAAACAAAAGCTTGTTAATCTCAATAAGTCCTGCCGAGTTATTATTTACATCGGGAACGTAAAAATTATTACAATTTTTTGATTATATTTAAAAAAATGATTAGTATTTTATTATTAAGTTTTACCACCACCACCAAACGGTTTATTACATTACTTACTTTCGAGTAAGCTTATTTAAAATATAGTAGGTATTTTAACTATTGTTTGTATTTTAATAATGCCCCTTTTTTCTTTTCGTAATAATTACCATGTAAATATTTTTAACATGAAGGCACCTTTGTGAAAGTGCGATTAACATTAAATTACGAGTTATGAAGCGTAAAAGTGGAAGTTAAAAAAAACTGTTACCAAACAAAAGCTTGTTAATCTCAATAAGTCCTGCCGAGTTATTATTTATATCGGGAACGTTTTCCCTCGTGCTCGCTAGTGTTTTCATGCGTCTTTTCCTGGGAAAACTCTCAGTGGTAATTTAAAATTTAATGTTCCAAGTAAATCGTGTAGTGAGCTTCTCCGCCCCACTGCACTTTCTTCCCGCTTGTAGCAGATGTGGAGTTTGGATGTCTTAAGGCGATACAAAGATTTCCTGCTTGTCTTCCGTGTCGTGCTTTATCTATGCAAAACATATTTTATACGTTTTCTGCGAAATTTAAAATGGTTTTCTCGTTATGAACACACTCCACTCGAAAGCACTTAGACGTTAAGTAATACAATGTATCTTCTTCTCGTGTGCTTGGAGTTTATAATGTTGTTCTTGATAAATATCTAATTTTTTATGTGAATGCCGCACATCCGAGTCCCAACTGCTGTTTGCCAAGCCAGTGAGATTATGGCATCCCCAATTTGAGAATGTTGTGAGGAAGGGAAGGAGCTGACGAAAATGAAGTTAAGGAAGTACCTGGCTGTGTAGATCTGGTTACGAAACACGGGTAAAGCCATCTCAAGCAACATTTCGATTCTGAATGGCGGTCTTTTAACTTGCCGCAAGCATAGTACCTAATACATTATATTGTTTAAATGAATTAAGTGTGAAATAAAATTTAATTAAATTACGTTATTTGTTTTTAATAATACGCGTTGATAATTTTGATTTTATCGGGTGGTGTATACAAAGTGATTTGTTTTCATTGAAATCAAATGTTCTTACGAACGCAGGGATTATTTTTATAACTGAATGTTTTATAAATATATAAGCGTTGAGCTTTAAAACACGTTATTTATGATAATAATAATCCTGTACAACCTTATTTTAATACAGGCCTTTTCATGAAATATTATCTCAAAGGCGCTTTACAATAACTATATAATAACCAAAAATTATAGTTTTAAAAAACACCTGAAAAGCTATTTGGATTAAGCGTACTAGTAAAATAAAGCTTGCGCATTTTTTCTGATGTCAAAATTTGTACTGCAAAAAAAGTTGTTTTGGAATCAATCAGCTATCTCTTTAGAACCTACCTACATATATTGGTAATTTTTTTAACGTCGTTTATAATAGCATTAAAATCATGTTTATAAGGTCCATCCATCAATATTATCACACCCTAAAACCGACAATGCCAATTTCGTATAATAAAATTATACGAAAAGAAAAGTACCTAAATGCATCCAGAATTGAACCTGTAATTTTCGTTACCTCTTCGTAACCTATTTCGTAGACTATTACGTAATTAGCAAATTTCCCGATAAGTATAATTGCAGTATTCTTAATATTTGCTCTGGTTTGTTGGTTGGTTTGTTGGTAGAGAAGTAGTAATAGGAAACCGACTGCTTGTATGTCAATACATTCGGAACTGGTCTGACATGCCCTGGTAAGTGGGTAGCGGCTGCGGGAATTATTGAGTTTCGAGGGTAATAGAGTTGGACAGTGATGTCATCGAGCCCTACTTGCAGTCTGACTTGAATTTCATTATACTCGAGCATGCCATGGCTCCAATAACCATTCATGATTGATGGACGTGACTTTCGAGTCGAACTCTACTGCCTCCTACGTACATATATGTACACAGTTTAATTTCAGCATTTAAGACTTGATTTTCTAAACTGACGGTTCATTAATATTAATGTTTGGGGAAGTATGAAAACTTAACGTTAGCTGTACATTCACGAACAAATATTTTACAAGAACGCTGAATAATGTTCGAATTTGGTCGCTTTAATAATAATTAATTTTAAATCAATTAGGTGCTGTACTACTGTGGGTTGTAAAAGGTGAGCTTAAGATGTTAAACAAACAAGGTGTTTAATGATCATTAATTACCAACTAAAAGTAATCTGAGCAACAGCCTTCCAAATTAAACGTCGGGTTTCAATAGGCGCCGCAGGATGATTATTATATCCCTTGAATCATTACAGTTTTCACTTAGATAAGTGATATTTAATTCACGGGAAGGGAGAATAATAATTGAGCCCTATTACTAAAAGCTTGAGGGATATGACCGAGGAGGGGGGGTGGACTAACCGCCCATTCACTACGCAATAAACGTTCCCCGTTTCCCGTGATTATCTCGCCCTGTTAAAGTATGATATATTCCGCGGCGCACAGAAGAATTGGGATAAATGGTCGGAAGAGAAGAGAAAAACTGTGCATTGTGCTCGGCGGAGGATGTTTGCGAAAGGTTCAGAATAAATCTCTCCGTTTCAAAACATTCAATTTCCTATATCTATTGGGAACAAATGAATTGTTAGCCTTTTGACTGTGGGATACGTCGATTCCGGCTTTGTTGTTAAATTATGCCGTTTATCTCGTAGCACCAACGTAATCATTTAGAAAGGAACCTGTGAGTTTGTATTAGGAACGGTGGTGGTTTTTTTCTAAAATACGTTTATGCAGTGAACATCCAATAAAAAGATGAGCAAGTAAGACAAAACTGCTTCATAATAATATTAGCACATTATAAACAGCGCGCCATTAAAATTGTGCCTTTAAAATCAACGCAACCGAAAAATACAGTCGAAAAGCAACCCGATATTCCCGTGTTGTGCGTTACGGAATCAGCACAAAATAGTTCATACAAAAACAAAAACCTACGTCAAAACAAGCCGATCTTTGTGTGCCGCGCAGAGAATGTTTGATGCCACGCGACCTCCGGTATTTGACGAGTGTCACTGAGATTGTACAGCCTGAGCCATCGCCACCCGCTAGCTAGGTACCTACATAGATCAAGTTTTTTTTAAGTAGTTGGTAGTAGATTTTTGTAAATTTTGTGTTTCTTGCATTTCTCCAACCGTTTTTAATGGCATTTGTAAATCTGGTGGTAAAACGCACTGTTGTCTTAATTGTCTCAAGTCGCTAGTTAAGCAACACTATTTTGCGCTTTCTCTAGTTTGGTTTCGGCTTTCAACGTTTGATTTGTCGTAGTTATTCTTGTTAGGTGTACCTAATATTAAACAATGGCGAAGTACAAGGTTGTTTACATAAAAAAATGCGAGTTCATGCGAAAAGGTAAGTACTTGAAAATAAAAAATTAGGGAACTTCATAAATTTTTATGACAGGTGTACAAATATAATATTTTCCCTTGATATTCTGAACCCCCAGTGAAAAAACCATAAACCGCCACTGATAAGGAATCTCTATCATCGATCGAATAGTTTTTTTATAGCGCAATCACTTAAATACTTAAGCAATCGAAGTATTTTACCAAGTTTCGGGGTTTTCTCACTGTTTATCAAGACACTTCTAAACGATCTAACTTTACGGAGCAATTATTTATTGAAGTTGTTCCGCTGGAATGGCGTGGCAGCTACCTACCGTACTTTAATTCGTAATTCTCCTATCCAGCTGATTAACATTTTAAAAAGAGGACATTTAGTGTACGGTTATATGGTGCTGAGCGGCCCCAATAAATTAAACGGCTACATAATGTTACAAGATTCCTGGATAATGTGTTTTACATATGCTGTAACGCAATTATCCGACGAAACAATTACGCCATAGTGGGGTGGCTATCTCCCCAACCCCTTTCCCTCCCCAGCGCCTTCCCGCGGCTCCCGCGCAGGTGTTGCCATTTTATGTTTAACCGCCAAAACATTTTGCGCCCTGGTTAAAACCAGTATTCCCCTATATCGATCAGGTCTAATTGCAACGGAAAATTGTTTCGTGCTCTACAGTTAAATGAGTTACGTGGCGTACATTATTTGCTCATAGTAAATTTATTATTATGAAATACATGGATTTGTTTGGTCAAGTTTTAAATTATCCACGTGCCCTTCTCTGTTCAGCGGGAAGAATTTTTTTTTAAAACATTCTCTTCAAATAATAATAATAATAATATTTGGACGATTTATATAGCGCCGTTTTTGTGAAAAATCACCTCAAGGGCGCTGTACAAACTTACCATACATGCCTAAAATCTAGAAAGACTAACAAGCTAGACAAACAATTAAAACCAACTTATGGCTAAAAATAGCATACACCGGTTCATTGATCATCGATACTAAAATATATGTACAATATTTTGACCAATGAACGCGATGCTGCCTAAAAATGAATTAATACAGGACCATACTTACCTGGGAGGTCGCTTGAAATTAATACTGTTTATTGTCTATTTAAAGAAATTTAGATAGAGTTCGCACGCAGAGGACATAATTGTAAACACATGTTGTTTAATCCTGAAAATATTTTAATATTAATATGTAATATATTCTTTAATGAGTGTATTTTGGAAAGTAAAAGAAACATTTAATGGTGGGCGGTGCAGTAGTACAAGGATTTGATCTTCCGAGAGACAGATTGATGTGTAAGGATTCGAGTAATTTTAATTCAGTAAGAAAAGTGTGATTAAGACATATCATAGGCAATACAAGTACTAAGAGATGTTCTGCGAATTTTGAAGAAGTGTTTTTATTATTATAACATCGTAAATGTTCTTTGCACCTAAATGCTTTCCCATCATAAGAACACCTTGCAAAGATTTAATTTTTCACACTATGTTCTTTGTCAGCTCTAATTATAACAATTCTTTATCTAAAAGAAATTTATATCTACGTGAAGGAAATAAAAAAAATGTTAAGCATGAAACGGAATACACAATGAAAGCGCAAACTTGTTAGGGACACTTTAGCACAGGTTTTATAAAAATCATTTAAAGAATATTTTTAAACTCAAGTACGTACTTAGCGCATAATTAAAAAATTTAATATGTTAGGAAAAAGCCCGCAAAGGGAATATATGAATACTCATACAAAAAAGGCCGACATTTAATGTACAGTTTAGGCATGTTTATAGATAACCTTTATTTATTATTTTCAGTAAATTCGTTCCGAAGCAATCCTTTGCTTTCGAAGTCAGTGGAATACAAGATGAGGATTTCATCATTAAAAAAGATGACGCGAGGTTATAAAAATATACACAGTGTTCGCTATAGAGCGTGAAGGAATATTAATCTTATACATTCTCGTACAAATTATATGTTTTGCGAAATAAGTGTAGATAGGTCACTGTGTATTAACTCTATTTACTACTTTAAAGTGAAATCAAATGAAAAATACATAAAATAATATTGCTTCTTCTCCTATATTTTTCAGAAAAATTAACATTTTGAGCTTATATCAGATTGTGACCGTTTTATTTTTTTTATAGAAATACCGCACATGAGTCCAAAGTTCTTCCTACAACTAACTGTTCGAAGTCATTGGAACTGTGGCATCTAATTGGGTACCTCTGTTATGAGGCTGGAAGCAGATGTGAAGGAAAATACTTTCTTAGTGAAACTTGTGCACAGATTCTCAATTTAATAGAATAAGCACCTATAAATGAACGTTGATCAGAAAAAAATATAATCATTATCATTACAGTTAGATAGTTCATTATTTAATGAAATTTAGAGGGTAGTTTTTTCACAGAATTTACATCATTCACAAAATTTCAAGAATATTTCAAGTTTTTTAAAGGTTCTATGCAAGTTCTTTTATTATATCATTATTGGCCAGTTGTTTCACACAACTGAAATAATAACAGAACTTGAATAGAACTTTCACAGAACTTGAAAATTATCTTTGAAATATAATGAATGGTTCAAATTACGGGCAACACTTTTATCTGTATATATTTTTCTCTATAGATTTCAGAAGAATTATTCCACAGGTTGCCACATTTATTATTCTCTTGTATTAAGTTAATGTAAGTATTTTGCATACTGCTTTCTAACCCCGTATGCATGGACATTGGAGGGTCTAGAGTCGTTCAAATAAATATAGCTTCGTTCAATAAAATAGTGTCTTGACGTTTGCGGTGAAGGAGGAAACCATATTTGTTTCCTTATAAAGCCGCCGCGCGCCGTTGAGAAAGTGGTGCGGGGTCCCCTCCAATGTTCAAATTCTGTGAAACAACTAACCCCAAGATTATTTCTGGTGCTTAATGCTAGCAGTGCCTGAAATTTGTAAATCAAACAAAACGATAAAACAATATTTTGACGTCCACATTATATCGGTCATAATTTCATCAATCTGGAGCACTGGACATAGGTATTCATAGCATTCAAATAAGGGACATTTAGAGTACTTTCTGATTAATAAATACATGACCAAAAACTGACATTTATTCTCAGTGAACAGGTAATACGGACTTATTGTTCTAAAAATAAACTAAATGATACTGCATACATATATATATTATGAATGTGGCCTCGGATAAAGAACGCATGGTCTGAATTGCAAGTAATGCCTACTACATATTGTATGATTGCGACAATAATAAAATTTTCCTGTGGTTTTGGTGAGTTGAACCATAATGTCACTGTGCCATTTAAACTATTTAATTTCCAAAGGGAATAGCAGATACTACTTTAAAAACTCCAGGATACTAAAATTAGTGTTTTTAATAAATTACGGTTGGTGCGGGCTTGGTAAATTCTCTTTGTGGGGGGATACATGGAAGAGTATTAGACAATAACCTTTTACGTTAATATCATGTTGTGTATTTTATGCATAAATCAATTTACTACCCGGCCAGAGATTGCTTTTTGGATATCTTTCACACAATATCGAGTCTCGGCTTATTGACTTTAAATGTTGAGTGCATGTTTTGCCCGATTCTCATAAGTGCACTGATGCCGAAACGATTAATTACACTAATCCTGCAGAGCAAATTCCATTGCAATACCGATACAACAAACACAGTATTCTCGCCTGTCCCCAATGCTCAAATGATTACAATCCGCCAGTCAAGCCACAGGAATCTAACAAACTAATTGCCAAAGGATTAAGTTAAAAAATATTTGCACACCGCTTTTGAATCAAAGGTTTTTCAATTTTCTCGTTATTCACACATATTTTTAGTAAAGGATTATATAAATACGAACATTAATAATTATTGTACTAGAGTATCGCGGTGATTGCGATGATAAAAATAATTTCCTTTGAAGGGCGGATCAAACAGAACACTCGTCGGAATTAAGTATTAACTCCAGACCTTCTCATTAGCGATGCTAAATTTATTTAACCTCTTCACTGCTCTCCACGCGGCGTGATACGGCTATAGCCGTGGCTGACTATCTGGCCATGACATTCTCAAATGGCCCTTTGAACTTTGCGTTCCATTCCCTTTTTCCCGTAATTCAAATAACATGCCGGTTTTGTTACGATTCTTAAAACGTTTTGATAATGTCACAAAGAGATTTCGACGCCCTTATAACCAGGGATATATGTACGTATCTTCACGCCTCGTGCTAGTTTATTATTAAACACGGTCAACTGACAGTTTGTTTTTGTTATGAGCAACTGTCTGTGTGTGTGGTTGCAACAGTTTCAACCCAAATAAATGTACGTGTTGGCGATATATTAATGTGTTAATTATTAGTCTTGAATTGTGTAAGTTATTAATTCACACCATCGTGTGTGCTAATAACTTACAAACATAAATATATGCATGGGGTTAATGCTAGAAGTGCCTATGTCAGATTTTAGTAATTTGAGTAAGTTCTCAGAAAGTTCTTAACCCTGGAGTGGTCGCGTGGATTACATAATGTAATCCATTCATGCAAAATTTAAGATTCCTCAAAAACTAATCATTGGCGCGAATCATTTTATCTTCAGTGTACTTTATGTTGGATAACTCACGGACGCGTTCATTTCAGCGCTGGTGTCGGGCACGCATTGATTGTGTTACAGGAGCTCCGCAAATTCGATGATCTATACCTGTAATCCGCGCGACCAATTACGTTTTGCATATACGAAAAGTGTATGCTAAATGCAAAAAAAATATTTTTTCCTTATCATTCTATAATTTTATGTTTATCCTGCTCAGAAACCAGCAATTAAATTACTACATGTTATTTTTTTATTTTACTTTTTTTGTTATATCAATAAAAGTGAAAGACGTAATTTTTAGTTTAAAAAAAGAGGTCGTTTATGTTTTGCTTAATTGTGAAAAACATAGAAGTTATGTTTAATATATGTTGCTCATTTCTAATAAACAATGCTTAGATTATAATATTAAAACATAAATACACAATAATTCTAAATGATTTCACTTGTTTTTTTTAGTTTTAAAATGGTCTACATATGTAATCCACGCGACCATTGCAGGGTTAAAATATATCTTATTTCAAAAGTCCGAAAGCGTATGTCAGCCGCTTTAGATTAATGAAACAACTGCACTATGTCTTATTATTTTAAAAAATTGACTAATTGAATTAACTGGCTTAAATGATTTGATGTATTATATTGATTTGATATTCAATCGCATGATAACGAAATATTTTTTATTTTGGTTATTCTCTTATTTGTAGTCAATCTATTTTTAAAATAATATTTTTTAAATGTCGTGTTGAAGTGTGTTTTGGTGGTTAGATCGCTATTGCAAAAGCAGTGTTTAATACCTGTGCTTTTTTCGTCGTTAGTGTTTTCATATATTTCATCATAAATATGTGTAGTTTAGATTATTAACTCGATTTCTACAAAGTGATGATTAGACTAGTATTGCCCTAGTGGTCGCAATTCAACTAAACCGTTCATTTTATCTCATATTTTGAGTTGTGTTATCGAATATAAATAGATTTTCTCTTACGGAGCAATCCGCTAAACGGATTAAATAATTTTACCGTAGAGCAGGCTCCAAATTACATTAGCTGGTCCGCCTGCAATACTCGTGCTGAGCAAATACATTCAAAAGTAACATTAAACATCCCCTCATATAGCAATCTGTGAGCGGGAGGTTTCTCCGGGTTTAAGATTGGCCTCACAGCGTTTTGACTTCTAAACCCTAATTCCTTGCCTAATCACTCCGGAATTGCCTACGGTAAGGTTGCTTGCTGAACCATATCAGATTAATCCTTCTATCTTACTCTCTCGGTATCAGGTACGCTCTCCCACTTTTCACCCTTAAATTGCCCAAAGTGTTTAACGGACGGATCATTTTCTTATTGTATGTTAATATAAATATTCAAAACATTATCATCGTCATTCTGGCATACACGCGCGATTAAATTTAAAGTATGATAATAATAATAATAATAATAACGTAATATTTGTATAGCGCAGTTTTGTGTCATTTCACTTCAAGTGCGCTTAACTATAATAAATTTAAAAATAACCCTACAGTGCTCCTTACGAGTTCATTACAAAATATTGTTAAAATAATACCTATGAAATAAATAATACACAGTATTTACAAAACAATGACAAGAGAACAAAGATTTACAAAACAATGCTGTTATAGCATACAGGACAATAATAATAGACAATAACAGTATTTTTGTAGCACAGGTTTTGTAAAACAAGAACTTTTAAACTAAAATATAATACACTAACTTCTTACAATAAATTCGGATATTAAACATAAAATTACAATTAGGAGGAAACCGAAACCAAACAATTACCGGATACTTGAGAACATGACTTATTACTTGTATTGAAAAGACGTTAGGATTCATGAATGGTACGATTTTTTGAATAATTTTGTTTTTAAAGCCCGTTTAAATTCTGCCAAATATTAGTAAGAGCTGAGGGAAGTTTATTCCAAATTCCAAATGAGAGGGCCAGTTACACAAAAAGAGCGATCATAGTAAACGGCTCGATTTGACCGAGAAAGTTCGATTAAACGATTAAACGATGATTGCAACAATTTCTGGCATTATTATTTCTATTATTTTTATTTGAACCCCAGATATGAGAAATATTCATTTATTCAATATACTTCACGCAATAAAACAACGTACCTACTAGGTAGGTAATTTGCCTATCTAAAGTTAATCGAATTTACCCACTGCTAGCCCCGCCGACAACGGATAAAGTTACGCGATTTACGTACCTTTTATATCACTGAAACATTCCGACTTTCAATGAGAAAATCAGGAGAATGATCGAGATTTTTTTTCTGTACTATGTTCACATTATCATTAATTGATCTCGATTTTCTCGGATCGTCTCTTGACCTGGAAACTCGCGAAGAAAATAATCCTCAAACTATAAGTCAGCCCGGAGATTATTCTTGTGAAGTCTTGATGAAGTCTTGAATGGTACAAATACCCCCACGAAGCTATAGCCGGACGGAATACTCGTTCGAAGTGGAACTCGCTGGACTTCATTGGAATTTCATGACGACCGGGTCAGATGAAATACGGCTGCGGAGGACTTTGTTTTTCCCATTGTCATAAAGCATGGCTATCGCGGCTTCCACGGTGGCCTTTAATTTCAAACTTTAATTGCACGCGGCTGGACCTTTTCATTAAAGTGTAATGGTTATATACCTGCGTAAGAGCTCGGGAAAATTATAACAAAACACACTTATCATACTTAAGCAAACTGAAACTTTTAAATTTTGTTTTAAGTTTTAACTTTATGACTCTTAAGCTTAGGGATGACTCTGTCAAGCGATATTTTATTCATAAATATTCTACAAAAATATCTTATGTAGTGTTCTTAGTGGGGGTAAAGGGAATACAGTATTTATTATGCGGAAAGGTTTTGACATGCGATATATAAATCCTTACTGCAGTAGGTACTGTACTTTACAGCTTTTTTTGCAAACGGAATTTAATTTGCTTTACTTATTTGAATAATATTCGGAGAGCTGCCGGCATACTTTAACCAATGTGTTTCCTTTAACTGTTAATAAACAACGTACGATAGTATTGTGTACACAAAACCTTTTAACCTAAAATTTTATTAATTGTTGACACTGGTGGGTACCTTAAAATTATGTTGTACTAGCTGGTTCCCGGCAATAGTTGCAATGCCATGTTCAAAGAAATAAATTGTTTCTCCCTGCATGTCCTTTCCCGTGCGTCTCCGTTCCCCTTCCGCATCTCCTACGCTCCCGCGTTCCCCTTCCATCTTCTCCGCCCACCCTATCCCCTCTCCCGCTCCCCGGCCCCGCAAAACCCCCTCCCGCATTTCATGTATTCAGTCCCAGTACATTCAGTTTTCAAACAGCTCGCGTGCCACCTATTACAATTTTTTAATTCAAATTTTCATTTTTCGTATATTACAAATATTCATTTTTGTATATTATAAGAACAATCAATCAAATTTGGTACCTAACATAGGTAGGTACCTATTTAAAATATTTCTAATTTTAAAAATCCGTAGACAATTCTTTTAATACAAAAAAAAACAGCTGCCTGCTAAATTCAATTTAATCAAACTTGCGAACTGTCAAACATGCGAAGTTAAAATAGTCGTTAAGTTTTCTGAAATTATTCAATCTTCTGCCCAATTTTCTTAATTTTCCTTCTGCAAAGTATTAGAAAACTTTTTTAAAAAAGATAAATGAAATAGGTAAAGTTGTTCTGAAATTATGGCGTCACCAAGAGAAACAGGGATTCATTTTTTATATATATACATAGATTATTATAACTTATATATTATTCTTGTTTCATTGCAGCGTCGCGTATTCGATACGAGATCACGAGCGGTAACATAGGAGGAGCCTTCGCCGTGAAGAACATGACTGGCGCTATCTATGTGGCCGGAGCACTCGACTATGAAACCAGAAAGAGGGTAAGCAACTTTAAAAGAAACTTACGTTTTAACTTCCCCGAAGAGAAAATATTACCCCAACAAATAATGCGATCTGAAGTCTAAATCGGAAGCAATTTTCCTGACATGATTCGGTAACTTTTCTTCTCCGACTTCATGACTGCGTAATTGATTGATGATTCATAATTTATATCCAAAATCATAAAATCATTTAGGAAAGCTTGTTTGCTAAACCACTGCTCTCGAATTCGACAGCTTGGTACAATGATACTTTGTCGTTTGAGCGAACAATTTGAGATCAATAGCTGTCATTTACAATGTAGTAGATACTTACAATATTTTCTTTGTCGAATTTATCTCAATTTTATTTAAATTTTTATGATGTATGATAGCTTCAAACATTTTGTAGCAAAAAAATGAGAAAATGTAACTTTATTAAAGGAATATTATTTATTTGTGTAGATCTTCGTGATTTTGTAAGATTTTCCTCGCAAGCGAAAATAATCAATTACTGTTTTGTGTAAAACAACATTCATTCATTTTGAACCAGAAATAATCTTACATTTCTGATTATGTGCGCGCTCCTTGATAACTCCAACAGATTTATGATTTGGGCATAATTTATGATATCAAAGATTAAGTTGCTAAGGGAGTACGGCAGTCTTGAATCATGAGAAACTCTCTGAAATTATTTTACAGCAGAAGGCGCGGCAGACTCGCATTCCACAAAATGTGTTCGTTCTCCGATATGGTGCCATGAATATTTCTGAAAATATTAACAAACGATGTCGGTTTATGAATTCCTTCTCTTCGAGGAGTACACCCTTCCCACAGAATTATTGTCTCGAATAAATTTGACAACGAAGCTTTTCGTAAGATTTTAGATTCTCACAGCCAATAAATAGTATTTATGTCATTTCTAATAAATTTTGCAACCTGTAATAATTATTCATGAGAATTTTGAAAAAATTAGATCCTTGAGGTGCTTGTGTGGTAAAACCATGTAGGATTGTGTAAGAAATGTGGAGATTCGCAAAGAATGCTAGACTGGTGTAAGTTAAAGCTTAATGTGTAAGATTAAAAAAGGGACGCTTAGATGCTTTTGACATGTAGACCGAATAAAATAATAAAGGAGTGTAAATGACGGGAATGTGAATGGTAGAAGAAGTCTGGGACGCCCGAGGAAGTCATGGCACGATCAAGTGAACCGATACTTGAGTCGGGCCATATCAAGAGTCAGAATAATAGAAAAGTATGAATGAAACGATGTACGAATGTGAATGAGGCAAGGAGTGTGTGCCAAGATCGAGTTATTTGGCGCTCCGTCCTCTCTGCCTACGCCTGCGGGGAAACGGCGTGATAGTTAGGCGTAGCAATTATTCATGGAGGAATTTTATTTTAGCAAAACTTTCTTCCGCTTTTTGATAAACGACCAGCCTGAATATGCCTGTCTTAATTTGAATCCGGTTTGGTCATTAATAAAAAAATTGGATGAAAGTTTCAATAAAAAAAGTATATTTTGTTTTACTTTAAAGCCGTGTTGCTTTCCCTCATCCTATTGAGCCAATGCTTCTGAGCCTAGAAGTGTTCACCATTAATCATTAGGGCAGATGTTGTACATCGCATTTGGCATCACATCAGCCCCCATCAAGACCATTGCAAATCTGTACGAAACGTTGGCCCGAGAACGATAAGGAAGAACAACGTGACTTACTTCCTTTAAAGTAAAACAGCATAACGTAGAACATATATTTAAAATCATTATACTAACATAAGTATTTCAAAATTGATTTTGTATTGCTCTGTGAATATAAAAATTTGAAACTGTAAATGATTTATTGAAACGTTGTGCTAAGCTTTACAAAAGAAGAAAATGGTTTCGGCTCAATATTCAACTCGTTTACAGAAAATCTTCGGATAATCCCACTTTTGCTTTAGGTAGCATTAATACATATTCGTCAAAACTATTCATCTTGGGTCTATTCAACCCTCCGTCATTTCTGTCCTGAATATTAAAATATCGCTTTTTGTTCTTCCGACGAGGGAATGATTTTACTGACATCATTAATCAATCTGTTATTTCAGTGGAGCGCGTCACCCGCCTAAAGGGGGTAGGCCCAGAAAATTTCCGCAGTTGCCAATGTTCTGCCTTACCACTATACCAATGTTCCGTCTTGTCATATTGCCAATGTTCCTGCACAATCATCTCATGTTTCTAGACCCCTGTCCTATAATATTTTCTTTTCAGATACAGGAAGCTGAGTTCAATACACATTTTACCCACCAAATCTTTGTTAAATAAATACATACGGTCTCCAAAAAAATAACTGAAATGAAAGGTGGTTCATTTTACAAAAGTCGTATCGTATAATCCATAATCTTTACTCTAAAAGAATATTTTTCTACTTCATCGCGTAGTTGTAATACGGTTGGTTTACAAGCAAACCGCTATCGTTGTATTCATTTTATATGAATTGTATAGTGTCGTTCGATTTTTGTTCCTTCTTTTTCGATGGCGCTACAGCCCATATCGAGCTTTGGCCTCCTGCAACATTCGCCTCCAACTCCTCCTGTTCTCAGCGGCTAACTTCCAGTTTGTTACCTGGAGAAGCTGTGCTGCATCCCCTCTTACCTCGTATTCCCACCTCAGTCTGGGTCTTTTTTGTTTCAACGTTTTTAAATTCTTTCAAATTTGTAGTGAAACTTACATTTTGAAAAATAATATCTATAGCTTTAAAAACACCACTTTACTTAAGTCCCAAGACAATTAGTTTCAGGCAAAACCGTATTATCTTCTTCATGGAAAATATAATTTTAGTATTTGTAATGAAATAACTTTTTAATTTAAAATAAAACAATAACTTTGTAAACACAACTTTTACTTTTTATATACTTTATGCCGACCGGGTTTCGCTACAACCGTAGCTTCTTCAGGGCAGTATAAAATAAGGTTACATGTGTGTTATAGATAATATATGATTTAGCAATGGGCTGGACTCCTCAAGTGAAGGAGGAAGAAGGCATAAGTGTAGATGGAGAATTGGGAAGGGAACGGGCGTGTTCTTTGTAAATAGGGAACAATCTTAGTATGGGACTTTTATTTAAATTTAGTTGGTTATTAACTACCTTACTATTAGTGTTTATGGCTTTCCTTAGTTTAAATTATAATGTCACATCACAAAGTATCTGCTTCATATGAACAAATAACATTTTCTTAGCGCATTCATGACATTTCATCTCTAGCGCGCTGTATTCTAGGTTCAAATACGTAGGTACTATAAATCAATTGAGAATCTATTCAGAGGTCCTCGTCCTTACTTAATATTACTCTCACAGCTGTGTTTACATTATATAAGCAAATTACAATTACGTTCCATACATCAATAATCAAACCATGCATGTATTAAAGCTTGGAATTCATATTGTAAATTATATATTAGTTTGAAGAAGTAATACATATTTATTTTTAAAAATATAATTTGCATTAAATTTTCCCGAATGGCGAATGAGGGATGATCTCTCTCTCCTTCCCATTAAAGACACGTGCAACAGAAAAAGAGCAGACAACAGAAGATACAACTCAGCGGTAGCAGCATAAAGCGGTGTTTACACCAAGTATTATTTGTTTGTTTGAAACGTTAATATTTCATAAGTTTGTGTACCTACAACTTAAACTAATATAAGCCCGAGAAAGAAACGAATGCGGCATGCAGTCATATTTTCCGCGCACCAGCTTTTAGGGGTGTATCGCTCTCTTAAGCACACCCATCACGGATATAATCTCGTGTTCCGCTCCCTTACTGCCTCCAGCAATTTGCACCGAGCATGCATCGCATACGAATGGGCCAGAGACGTATTTTTAATACCATATATCACAAAATTACAATTTGTTTTTCATTTAGAAAATTTATCAAACTCCTCTTGGCAAGTTTTACGCTTGGGTAAATTATGGATTTCGTTAAATAATTATTTATTTATAAAATACATGTTACATATATTAGAAATTTACGTAGATTAGATTTATTAAATCACCATACTAGGCGGCTGCCTGTTTCATGGTGATCAATTAAGGATAGTTACTTTGAGTGTAGTCTAGTGCAATAAATATATAATTATAATCGTAATAAACAAACATATTTGTACTACATTACAAAATTACTCTTTTTTTATTTAGAAATTTTACTATTGAAAGATTTTCACTCGCAGTAAATAATAGATTTCTTTGACTAATTCTGGTTTTTTAATTAAATGAAGACAATATTAGCGAAACTCAATCGAAAATCTATGTAGAAACAGAAAAATCGGAAAAAATATATGGGCACATCTGGGACTCGAACCAGGAACCTTCGGTATTCCGGGCCGCAACTCTACCAACTGAGCTAATGTATTCCTATCCGATTTGGTCATTTTTAAGTGTATCATACTTCGACTAAGATCTACCAACATTATCTTCATTTTATTGACACATATTTTATTGGCTGCATATCTTTCACATTTTTCCGATTTTTCTGTTTCTAGATTTTCGCTAATATTGTCTACATTTAATTAAATATTACAATTTGAGGTTTTACTCATAAAGTTAAAAATAAAAATAAATATTCATCCTAGACTTGCAGAAATATCAATAGAAGTCGCATTTTAAAAAATAAAACGGATAAACATTTATCCAGACACTGCTAGATAGCATTTAATTCGGGTTTGAATCTTGCAGTCTTACATAAAGATAGCAACCAATAAAACATGATTAAAGAAAATGAAGATAAAGTTGATAGTTCTTAGTTAATAAAAATAAAAATTCTGGTTTTGTTTATGTGATGTGCCTGCGTAACCTCATTGTATAATCTTAAAATTCATTTTTTTATCCAGAATTGTAACCAGACTGCTCTTGGCAAGATTTTCAATTGCAGTAAAATATGCATTTCGATAAAGTCTCGTCATTTAAAAAAAAATAATGATATTATGTAGATAGATAACCCTAACGATTTGAACATGTTTTTATGTCATAAAGTTACTCTTTAATATTTATTTTCTTGTAGATATGCGGCCGGACAGCTCGTTGAATTATTTATTCTTACTTGTTAAGTTCTTATGATTTTGATTAAAAATGCTGAATAGCGCATACGAATTGCTCAGAGTTATTAATACCATTTATTATCATAAAGTTACTCCATTTCCAGCTAGAAATATGATCAGACTTCACTTTGTAGATTTTTACTTGCATTAAATTATGAGTTTCGTTAAATATTTCTGGTTATGCTTTTAATTAAAGACAGTGAATAGATAGATATAAATTTTGGCTGGATATCAAGTTGCGAGCTACGTTAACCTATAAAACTTCCGTTAACAGACTATTGGGAGGTTATTATTCCGTATCTCGTGCATCCATATTTAAACAAGAATTCATTGGCTTGGCTCTGAGGCGAAGCCAATCCATAAATATAAAATCTACGGAACCATCAAATCTAGGTTGTGTAGCATATAATATACTGGATAGATAGGACTCAATACACCTGTACAGTGTACAAGTAACAACCTGTTTAACCTGTATTGATTTTTTATAACTTTTTTTTCATTAGCTCTACATATGATGTCCTTAGGGAAGTCATTTCACTCAGTCTGTGTCATCTTTGGGGATGATGTGTGGAGGTCTTTTTGAGAAAACAAGTTCTGGGAAGGAAAGAGGTTTGAGGGGTGGATGGGAATCTGGGGGTCAGTGTCCAGGAGTGACGGACGTATGAATCCATCCCTCCCACCGCGGTGCAAGGCACTGGGTCGAGAGAGTCCTGCTGGAGATGTCAAAGGTCTTCCTCGACCAATCTCTCCCGACGAGACAAAGCAACGCTTCCGTGACGCTTGTATTGTAAACATCATAATTATCTTGTGATAATTTAATATCCAGCATAATATTGGCAGCAATTATCCAAATCTAAATTTAGTGTAATTGCCAGGCCTACGATAATTGTTAGACATGACGGTTACGGTTCAACAAAGTGGCACTTCATCACTCCTTTGAAAATTCATTAAAAGTGATGAAAAAATAGTTTTTTTTCATCGTTTTTAATGACTTTTTAAAGGGGTGATGAAGCGCCGCTTTGTTATGTTGTCCGGTCACCCACACCTAACCCCATGAACTCGGGTACACCTGTTAAGTCACTGAACGTAGCGTACCACTTGGGGTGACCTATGGCAGAGGTGTTGGTTATCCAAATTACCGTCCCCGGGCGTCTGTAACCAAACCCGCCTCTTAAATTATCAGATTGTATAAAACGATTTTGATGGTTTATTTGTAGATTTAGCCGAAATATTATCTATTCTGTGATATTGCACAACTCTTCTTTACAATCATCATTTAGACTGGCAGTGCCAACAATATATTAACGTAAAATTCAATAAATTCTCTGTACTCTGCGAATAGTTTCCGCTTAATTTCAGTTATATTATTAATATATTATAATGTGTACCATAGACAGCGTAGACCATTAGGCCACGGGGACCGTCAGCCGCAACTTGAGAGATTTACGACTCACTATTTTAATCTCAGTCCTTGTTTTTGACTTGACTGTATTCAGTACTTGCATTAATTAATCTATCTCCGAGATTCGTTAGTGGGCTGCTTACTAGCGCGATGATGTTACCGAATTGATACTCGGCACTAGGTAGGTTCTGCTGAAAGCCGATATTAGTTGTGAAGCCACTTCTTGGTAATAGGTACTCTGAAGTCGTTTAGCTTCAATTACTGTTCTTGGTGGTGAACTGGGGTCACGTCACAGCGGAATACTTCGTACTTTGACCACTAGGAATTTCTAAATACTTGATGCTCTGTTTCAGTTTCCACTTTTCCTTTTCACATACACGTGTAGATTTAAGTGTAATGGAAAGGAATCGTTCTAATTTACCTCAACACACTTTTGTGTGTAACACTCGGTTTAAAAAATACTCGGTTTTTTCGCGGTTCTTTCCACAACCCCACAGAATATGTAAATAATAAGTGGATGAGAGTGTTTTTATCAAGGGATGTATCAATATTATATGTGCGTACAAAGTACCCTCTCGCAATTTCGGAGAGTAAATAACATTTTTCAAATTAGTAAAGTTTAAAACTAAACGATGACAAATTTGTTGCTTAATTCGTATTAATGAAGGTTTTCAGCTTGCTTAAAAATGTAATAAAAAGGGAGTGTTAACCTCGAGCTGAATACGAGTACCTATACATTGCGGCAGTTGCCATATACATAGGTATGTCATCACATCGCGCCACTGCGAGATATAACTGACAACAAGAATTCCTTGCCCCTTACAAATAAACGCAGGGATATATATTTATGTTTCTTTCTGAAGGAAACTTGTGGGGTTCCCTTCATTCTTTATTTTTCTACTCAATTACGTCTTTGGGGAAATACGGCGATAGTACAAAAAAAATATTCCCGACTTTTCTTAGATTTCCTGACTTTCTACCTTCCATATTTGGCAGAAATTTACCCTAAACAACCTACGCTTGTCCTCTTTCGTACGTTAATAAGACAATATCTTTTTTATAGGTGCATAATATCGTTTTATTTAAATTGGTTATTTGCCAGAGGAAATTCCCATGTTTTATTTTTCCTTCTTTGAATAATATCGTCGTAAGTTACATAGCCGACTCACGTCGTTGATTTACGTCCAGTTTAATGCTTTTAAACCGCGAACCATTCTACATACAAATATAATACTAGCTACTCAGAACAAAGTTATGGGGCAGGACCCATCCATTAGTGCCGAGGAACTGGAAGAACCCACATTACCTGCCTGCTTCCACTCCTACTCGTTGCTGAGTTGTGAACAACATTGTGAATTAAATAATACATTTTGTGGGTAACAACTTAGCGAGTATTTATTTACCCACAGTAAAATATATGCCCCAATCGTTTATATTTCATTTGCTGTGTATAATGCCCGTGCCAGACATGTGTTCAAAGAAGTGTTCAAATAAGTGTTCACATGTGTGGCACGGGCATTTGACACTGTGTTCACTTATTTGAGCACTTAAGTGCGCTTTGCCGTTCCGTGTCGGTTTCTTTAGCGCACATCAAAGGGATCAAAGTCCAAATGTTTGTATGCCTGCCACACTGCGCGAAGCCCAGTAGCGCGAGCGTCGCCGTGGAGAGAAGACGTTCTCCAAAAATTACTGAAGTAACCCACTGGTCTAGGCATCATTCATCAACAATGGTTTTTAAATAAAAACGACTACAGGGAAAACATTATCTTAAAATTATTCTATATTCAATTTGGGAGGCGGGAATGGGTACCGCCGCCCCGGGAACCTTTATTGGATAACAAACACCTCTGCCATAGGTCACCCCAAGTGGTTCGCTACGTTTGGTGATTTAGCTGGGGTGCCCGGCTTCATGGGGTCAGGTTTGTCTAGGTCTTGGAGGCGGATGACCAGGATAAACTGAACCCCAGATTCCTACCCACCTTCAAACTCTTCTCTCCTTCCTTTCCTTTAAAAACCAGCCACACAGCATCCCCAAAGATGACATAGGCCCTGAGGGAAATTATTTTCCTCAGGGTCTCCTGTGTGGAGCTCATGTAAAAAATATATATAAAAATACGGTGACTTATAATTTCCCTGATTTATTTTTGTAAGTGTTGTGCTAGCTGTAAAATAAAATTCACTTATACCTTATTCTATTACGATACATTTCAAACATCCGTTCACGTCTTCGTTTTGGCTGTTTTTGTTTATTTATTTGCATGTGTAATAAATAATTACACGCACATAAATAATATAAGCAAACTGTGTCGACCAAATCGTCGTCCATGTTATGTGAGGTCTACTTGAAAACTGTGAGCTCAAAGAAGTGATCAAATCTTTGAACACATATCTGGCAGTGACACACATAAGTGACCAAATGTGTGAGCACAGTCTTCAAATAAGTGCGCACTTATTTGAACTCGTGTCTGGCGCCGGCAGAATAATCGTATTCAGAGTGTTCTACCGGTACCACTTACATTTTATTAGGAGCCTACTTCGCGTGAATTACATAGCTTTATACTTTTCGAAGTTAGATATTTCCACCTGTATTGTATTTAATTATTAATATTACTAGCGCCGGCCCATGGAAAATCACTGGAGAGCCTAAATTCTTGATTCTCACTTACCATTTTAAAAATAGTACAATAAACTTATTAAATTACAGATGGGTACTTAATCGCTTGTCTGAATTCTTCACAATCACACAATCAGTTGCAATTTTGAAAATGTTAATTGATAAAACCAGATTTCAAGCAGGGCTAACGCACAGCCAACCGAAAGATAATTTCTGATTGCGTAATTATATCAACAATAATTCTACTTCGGTATTTTCTTTTTCATTTGTGTCCGAAAAGTGACCTAAAACCTTTACTTTGGTGACTTTATACGTTATTCAGTATACCTGAGCACCGAACTTGATTTTTAATTCTTATTAGAAAATCACACGTTTGAAAAGCCGCAATGCTCCGCGTGTTGGATAATTAAAATAGGCCTTTCAAATCCCTACGGGTACAAGTATTTATTAACATCCTTGTGATTTCAATGGATGCACCGTACCTAAATAAATAAATGTGCGTAATTTAAACCATACCTACCTACATACAGTGGTAGCCATTTACATGAAGTAGAATGATAAGCACCCATTTTCAGAAATTATTCAATAAAAATATATGTATGCGTGTAGACTTTATAATGTATATAAGGTGTGTTCTTTAAAATTTGTTTTACATTTGTTTGGGTAGGTAATGAGTTACACGATCATTTTCTTTTTGTGTTATCTCTCATTTTTACTTATTAGCATTTATCAAGATTTTGTATTGCATATCTGACAACAATCCCCGAAAATTACACTCAGCACCATAAGGGCCCAATACCGCACAGCGTGGCTCCATTTAACCTCATTCCTGAATCATTAATCCTTGGATCATGTTGCAAGTCTAAAGTAAAAAGGGTTGCATTATTTAATCTAAGAATTCAAACTTTAGAGATAGAGTTTTAAACTTTTTATGCGGTTCCTTCTTTTTCCTTTCAGCAGTTGACGTGGTCTAGCAGAAGGCTTCTCAGTGCAGCGCACATGCCGCGATTACCAAACAACATTTTGGTTTAATACTCCAGGAAATACAGAATAAGAGAATTGTTCCTGAATTATTGCTTCGATAAACCTCGGTTCGGCCATGTAGCTGATTTGGTTAGATCAACTAGAGTTAAATGACTCAACCAGCGAGAATATAACTAAGCTTTCAGGAATAAATCTGCTCGGATTTCCTACCCTATGAATTCGAATTACTCGGAAACATTTTGATCAATCGTTTTCTTTTCTACGAAGTTAATCTCGCGAATTTCAATTGCTCCTGTCATAAAATAAAATATGTAACCTTAGGTCATGCACGCTAAAGCTTTTCAGTGTACCTTTTTCGTAATTCTTCCTGAAAACCTGAAAAAGAAATTTACAGTAATCGCGTGGGGAGTAGGGATCGCCCTTTTATCATTTTTTTTTTAAAACGGCGAAAATTATTAACATTTTGCGTAAGGAATGTACGTTCCCCGTACTCATTTATCAAGACAGACCTACGAGTATATTTTTTGGAAAGCCTCGCTAAAGTTTTTCAATTACATTTCCAGTTTCCCGGTGCGTTAGAGAGAAAATACATATCACTTTTTATGACATCGCCGGTGGCTGGTGATAGCGATCATCGTAAAAACATTAATCCTTTCAGGTGTTTAATCCCCGAAAATGGGCGCCGGTCCAATACCTTTTCCAGATACATCCTCTAATACCCAAATGGATGGCCGTTTCCAACACCATAAAACTGTTCAATTTTGCATGTAAACTGTAATATTATTGTGTTGATTCAGTCGAGATAAACGTAGAAGCAATATTGAAGAAATTGAGTTCATTTTCCCTTAGCGATGTTGAATCTTTGGATACTTTAGCTGCTTAAATATTCACTTTGTTCCGCGGTTTGTTTGCTTAGCTGTGATATTTTCTCAGGTTTTCTATTTAAAATTGAAAGTGTTGTTAAATATGTGTCGGTAATCTGTTTAGTTAACTGTTGGTTTTACTTATTAACGATGGGGGAAAGTTACTGAGCCCGGCTTTTATCTGGGGCTAACTTGATACTCCATTTTAATTCTATTTAAAAACTTCTTACTATAAGTTTTCCAGGGAAATAGCCTTAAGTTTATAACGGTACATGTTTCTTGGTTAATCTGGTACAGTTCGCTCTGGACCACAGCCTCCGCACCACTCTTATTCATCCCTCCGCCTCCTCTCACCCCTTTCCCCTAATTATCCGCTTCATTTGGTCCGTCGTCGCCGATCAAGCGCCCCGTCATTAGCTCGCCGGTGTTTTCCGCTGTACATATTATTAAAATTGCTGGAAATGCTAATGTTCACTAAAATTCAGTATCTGCCAAGAATCTGCATTCCTATTATTTTACCAGAAAGTTATAATAAACTTTAATTTATGCAACGAATTATTCGATTTTAAGCATTTCATTTCCATGCAGTCTGGACTCTTCAAACTTTTAAAGAATGTGAAAGCTGGTTATTATTGTAATTCTTGAAATTAATATAATGTGAGGTTTATATTTAAATCACTCCATAGATCCTTTGTGGGTACATAATAGAAAGTTAAAACTAATAGATTTGAGTCAACTGAATACGTCAGTAGATACCAACAGGCCAAAAATTACAATGAATATACGTAAAAAGTTATTTTTTAACGACTGGAGAGGAAGTGATGAAGTCGGTATTTTAAATACGAGTGGTTACAATTACTTAACATTATAATATTCTAATGCTTATGTTTGCACATCTTATTTTTGACAATTTTATATTATTTCGTTTATTGGAAAATGGTTGCTTAGCATTGTACTTTATGTAGATTTGTCATCCTTTTATTTTTAGCAAATATACTCTAATATTAACAGTACGTCCACCTCCAGTAAAATATTGTCAGGATTAACAATGCCGGCCGCTAGAGTTGCTAAAATAGAATATTGACGTTGACATTCCTTTGAATGGTGGCAAATTGAATGTTTATAGTATGTACTTGGTGGCGTTATTTTGCTCTTTCTAATTTATATTTTGATCAATATTGAATGACCCACAAAGTAGGTTCTGCGTATGCGGTTTATGAATTAATAATGAATAATGACACAGTAATGCCCTAGTGAGATTGAAGGCTTCCGTCTTTTATTTTAGGTACCTATTCTATTACACTATTATTTTTTAGAATGAATAAATAAATATCTACTAAAATAATTTTCAGTTAGGGGTAAGTTTGCACAAATATTATAAGAGGAGTACAATATTGTATTAATTTGTGAAGAATTAAGTTTTTACAAATACACTTCGGGGCGCGCCACTTCTGGCCGCCGCGCAGAAAAGTAAAGACCGAAAGTAAGATAACAATTTAATAAGAGAGCAATTTATGAACAATTTAAAGATTTACCCAAATTTATAAAAAAAAACAAGCCTCACTACTCGAGCCGCTAGGGGCGCTAGTGAAGCATACTGCCATATGAATGTATGGGGAATATTAGTAGGAGGTATTACTAATATTACAGGGTATTTGCTTTTAGCTACCGATATTTTAAAAGCTACATTTTGTAACTACGTACGTATCGTATCGTACCTTAACCTAACCTAACCTAACCTAACCTAACCTAACCAATTATTTACGGGCAGTCATTGAAATATACATTACAATAAGGATTTATGAACATTTATCATTACATTTTTAGTTGTTTCTAGTATTAAAAAAATTGGGAGGCGCTATGTTTGTACATTAAAAATCATTTTGTGTCGAAATTTATTTTTTATTTATTTGAAAAAAATAAAACAGATCGGTCATAAACATCAGCGAATCCATCCCCCATCATAGTTAAAGAAATATTTTGTTTTCTTCGATAGGGAACTATTAATTGCGCTATCAGAATATAATAAAATATGTAGTTTTATTGTCTACGATCTGTATTTTGGCTTAAAAAACTTTTTGTTTAACTTATTCGGTTTATTCGCTCCCAACATTTTCAAATAGCATTATTTAATTAAAATATACTCGAACTTGGTGTAACTTCTGTCATTTCAGTTCATATTTATATTCCTGATACACAACCGTATTATGTACCAGGAGCACATAATATAATATGGGTGGGACCTCCTCCGTACTCCGCAGTTTGAATAGGAAAGTTTGCTCTTAAATACCCGAAGCTCCGCGCTCACATCCCCCCATATCCAGTTGGTGTGTTTCTATTTTCCAGGAGATATCATAGCCCGATCTCCCCGCCCAAACAGAGATGCTAATATTTGCATGCGCGGCAAGGCTAGTTCACATTTATTTAAGAACTTTATACGAGCTCGTCGCGCTTATGAATCCTCTGAAAACATTTGGAAGATACGATTTATGATGCATGATGACATATCGAAATCATATTAAGATGAAGCCATGCGAAATAATGCAAAAACATACCAAATCATTGTTTTTGTTTTGAAAATTGGATGGCTTAGAAGTATTAAAGATGCTTCAATTAAATACTGCGTGTAAAACATATCTGGCCTTTAAAAATATGGGTCATTTTTCTTTATAAGTCTTTTAATAAGCCTAGAAAAAAATAAAGTGTTAGATCTATAAAAAAACACTTTCAAGTGCAAACTCTGCTACTTATAAACCCCTTTTCGGATAAGGTTTTATTTTATATTGTGGAAATTCAGTTTATTTTATAATAATCGCAAAAAATATTTATATTTATGCTTGGACTTCACAAAATAAAATATGCATTTTCGCGTTGTTATTTTTAACAACGATCCAGTCGGCCGGCACTGAACTCGGCGAATTTGGATTTTCAAAATTAACCTAATGCCATGGACGTAAGAACTATGTCTTGCCACACTCATTTTGATTTTAGTACCGCCCCGTCTGCCAAGGGGAAAAGACGTCCTCAGATTCTGCGTCGCTTCGTTCCGTGAAATCAATTTTAAATTTCCTTGTTATTACAATAAACAATGCGTAATAAAGGAATTAATGTTTTTACAGGCCTTTATGAAATCATCCTGTAAAAAACAACTCTTAAATACCTTTTCCAACCTTTCCAAAAGCTTTTTCTCCAAGTCTTGTCTAGTATTTTTAAATCCCTCCCGAAAAGGGGCGTAGATTCCGATTTCGATTTTTCCTGTAACCTTAACCAGTAGCCTAGCGGAGGTGGTTTAGAGGGTTATCAAGTCTGTTCTAATAAAAATATTAAGTGCATCTTTTGAAATGGATTACTGCAATTTACACTGCGGCGTACAGATTAACCTTCAATTGGGATGATTGTGAACCCGCGAAGACTGTGTGAAAGGAGGGAAATGAGATCGGGAAAATTATGGTTGG
This sequence comes from Limnephilus lunatus, assembly GCA_917563855.2. NCBI lineage: Eukaryota > Metazoa > Arthropoda > Insecta > Trichoptera > Limnephilidae > Limnephilus > Limnephilus lunatus. The sequence continues at coordinate 92,279,215 of OU830595.1, read as the reverse complement.
AGCCTGGCTATTCAAATCTGATCACAAAATACGGATAAAGCCATTTCAAGCATCGTTTCGATTCTGAATAGTGGTCATTCATCAGGGCAAAATTCAAAGTATCTAACATTCAGGTATAAAGTAGTTCAAATAATTGGCATGATGTTTTTTTCTACAGACGACAACGTGTACTTTGAAATAATTATGAATAATAACAATTATTTTATATAGCGCAGTTCTGTGAAGGTTCACCTCAAGTGCGCTTAAATAACTTCAAATATCTGATTTATACGAGCGGGAATATCAACCGTTCGTATAAATCTATGTATTAAATTATCATGGTTCCTGATTATGTTCGATTTATTTTTTCTTCCCAATTATAAAGACAATATTCAGTTCGTTTAAATTATTTTCAAAAAATTACGCAAAGCTATCTGCGTGGAATTCCGAGTGGTGTACCGGGTCATATAAATTGGATGTAAGGATTTTTCCTCGAAGGATTTCGTTTCCTCTTCTTATGTTACGCAATTAAGCACGCAAGCGCAACTTTCCGCAATTTTAATCTCTATTCTTATAACTCATTGGTACCTACCTACAAGAATCTAGTTACGTGTGTTTCACTGGTACATATAAGTACCTACATACTTCTCATACTTGTAATTTACTGGTACATACTGATGTGAAAGAGGTACCTACTTTCTTGTAATTCAATGGTAATTATTAGTAAGACATCTCGTTTCATTACGATTAGGTACTTAATAGTAGGTACCTACATCCTAAGTACAAACAAGAAACTTGTACCCTGAACGTAATCAGCTATTGAATAATTAATTTGTTAAATTCGCATGCAAAACTGTTAATGACGATAATATCGTATTTAATAATATTATAATTCCTTCGTTCTCCTAGGATATATACCTAATAATTATTATTAATATCAAGTATGTATCCATTGTAGTCATTATAACATAAAACAGTTAAAGCAGTGCGTGTAAACACGAATTCTAATTTTAATTGAGTGGGTCTTAATTGAAATAATCAATCTGTGTTATTATTTTTAAATTTTCATACACTCACACTGTAAAAAGTAGAAAATAGAGGAAGGTTGCGATGATTTTTTTTTTCATTAGCTCCACACATCATCTTAGGAGATGTTGTGTGGTGGGTATTTTTAAGGAAGGGAGGGATAGGAAGTTCTGGGAATGAAAAGGGTATGAGGGGTGGGTAGGAATCTGGGGGTCAATGTGTCCAGGAGTGACGGATGTATGTTGTTATGTCACTTTATTGAGTTGTCATGGAACCATATGTACTACGGACTGGCTTTGAAGTGAGGTTATCAACTTTACTAGAAATCTATTTATTGATGACTTTCTGAAAAGACTCGCTAAAGTAGCCAAAAATATTACGTTTTCATTTTTTCTTTTTCGTTTCGTGGAATGAATTTTTTCATCAAGCAAATCAAATACTAGCTTTTCCGAAGCTCTTTGCACTCTCATTTTCTTGTTTATCCGTGTTTATTGGCAGAATATTTGGAAAAACCACTCAAATAATCGCGCATATCACACTGTTTACGTATCCAATTGTGCAAACCTTGTTGTAATACGTGCAGTATTCGGTGCTTTTCACCCAACCAATTATTTTTCCACTCCGACTTCAATTGGGGCACGAATTCCATCTGAACTTTGGGGTGAAATCATACCGTTATAATCCTTTTTTCATTCCCATCATATCCCCCGTTCCATCTATTAATATTAAAATCAAGGTTTTTTCGCAATCCATTACTAAGATACTTATATTAAGTGTCGTAATTATTGAGAGATTTTCTGGGATAATTGGTAGCCATGAAAATTTCCAAGATTTAGTACGCAATTACGAAAGCAAAGTCATTAAAAGATTAGGCAAATTTATTGTAATGTCACAGTGACGTAACTACTTTCTAGGCAGCCTGAGACCCCATTATTTTTCGAAAGGGGGAACGATTTTAGGAAGAACTGCAGTGTAATACGCTTTGTGTTCATGAGATATCCATCATAATCTATCGCGTATGCATCATTTTTCACTAATATTGATAGCTTAATTCGTTTCAATAATATTATAGAGAGCGATAATCAATAACATTAGGGAGAGCGAATTCTCAAAGTTTCGCGCGAAGTTGCCCTGGGCCCGTGTGCATACTGATTGCAAGCGGAACGAATTATATTTTTGTATCAACTATTTGAAACATCGCTGGCGCGCCTTGCATTCAGGACAATTTATTTAACTTCTTTGCATAATGTTGGGCATTTAAAAGCATCTCCTAAGAGTAGGTTTAAAATAACTCAAAAACAAAACTTATGTCGAAATTGTCTAAGTACAATTCACTCTACCAATACATGTAAATCGGAAAATCGATGCAGATATTGTAATCAAAACCATAATTCTTTATTGCATTTTGATGACACTTCATCCAATTTTTCTCATAATATTGAGCGAGAAGGTTTGACAGTCGTCGCGGCGAGACGTCCTAATTATAACTAGCGCAATCTGATCGCATCGCATTTATGTAAAACATAACAATTCATTGTCAAAGTGAGCTGCAGGTCAGAGGTGATCTGATCGCGCAAAACCAATACATCACAGATGAACCTGCTTCCTGCCAGTTTTCCGTGAGTGTTTCCTACCTATCCATATTATTGTCATTGTATTTATACGGAAATGACTTGCCAAATATTATAATCCTTTAAGCGGGAACACATAATATGTTATATTTAATTCACAACAATTTTTCAAAAACATGAATCAGAAAGAACGAACGTTAGAAACATTGGATGTGCTGGATTTTTCTACATATTTTTTTCGTTTAAAATATATGATAAGGGTGACAATATGCCATTCGTCGCGTGTTCTATTCCTAGGCTGGCTAAGTCCTCCATCACGACACAAGCAACATTTTCTGCTTACTGTGGTGGTAGGACGTGATTTTCAAATATTGTCAGGTTATTCGTAACCCGTGAACTTATGGTTTTTCTTTTTTTTTAATAAATAAAGAAATTCTGAAGAATTTAGCATTGTAATTTTCGTTGAGATGACTCACGACCCTTTGCTGGGGTTGGCTAAATTGAACCCCCTCTTGATAAAATAATGAGATGGGCTTGTGCATTTTGTTTTTTATTATTTAATTACATTTCATTGCAAAAACAAGCCTGGCTGGTTTACAAACAAACTCTCTAAGGACCCGGGGGGTTTATCTTTACGCCACTGTAATAACAAATTTTCAGAGCGGCTGTCCTTACCAAACGAACTTAAAACTTTTGCTGCGATCTTATTTTGTTATTTGACTACCCGAACGAATTTAAAAATATTCTGTAATATTCCTAGCTATAATTTTCAATCTATGATACTGAACTTTTTGATGAGATATCCTCTTTGATTATATAGAATAACAAATTTGAACGGAAACAAATATTCCACTATCTTAGTACATTTTGGTTCTAGAGCATTTAACGAGCGGTCTGTCTTTCTTACACTTCGCTGAAATTGTATATCGCCATCCCATTTGAATTTCGTAATCCCGGTGAATCACAGTTTTATATGGAAATATGGGGTGAAATTAGGCCCATAATTGGCTCACGAAACACGCGCTCAAGGCACTTGTGTTATTCTTTGTTCTATCATTGATGATATAAGAGACCATTTCACTTATTCTTATATGGCAGTTGTTACTACCTGACTTTTTCCAATTTCATCATTATTTTTCGTTATTGAACTAATAAAAATTATGGAATAATCGAGTCCAGTAATCTATGCCTCCAAAATATTTAAATTTCATCACAGACATGGACAGATTTTCTGCTTTATGGAAGATGGTATCTATTAAAAAAATGGACAGCAATAATTCACTGTATTTCAGATCGATACAATTTAATATCTCTATTCCCTTGGGTGTCTAGACGCCTAGACTTAACCAATTGAGTTGCCATAAACGCCAATTATTGTTTTCATAAATAAGTGGTATTCTGCCGTGCCATTGGACTGTAAACTAGCTAGCCAAAGGCAATTTTGCCACGTCCGCGTCCTATCACCGCAATCATTTTCAGTACCTTGGCACCGACCATGCCTTTTTCCGGTAGGCGTAAAATCTGGGAAGGCGGTGTTATCGGTGAAATCAGAATTATTTTTGCTTACAAAAATGTCTTACCTTTCCAACCTATAACAACGATTGACCGATGATTGTTGAAACATGAAAATTTTATTTTTAATTTTGTAAAAAATGTTATTGAGAAGTTAATGTGGGATTATTGAGAAGCTAATGTGTAATTTGTGAGAGAGCCGCCCTAAGATAGAAATAGTCTGCTAAATAAACGTTGGCGAAAGAGAACTATCGCAAATCGCAAGCTTTCAAAATCTGCCAACTGCTTTATAATTTATTCATTTTGAATGTGTTTCAACTGCGAACGACCACTTTTACTTTTCTGATATGCATAAATCATTATGTTTGAAGTGAAAACTTCTTTAGAGCCATTGTGAATTTAAACTCGATGAATCGAAAAAGCGACACTAAATGGAGATAAACACGTACAACTATTTTTATTTTATTAATGTTCTTTATTCAGTAAAGTTTATATGTATATTACAGTAAATGGGTAATTTTTTGGCCATCACACTAGGCACATGCCCGTGTTGTAGTGGCCAATTTTATGTTAAGTATAAAATAAGTTGAATGAAAAACAAAATAATATAAAAAATAAAATAAAATAATTTATACATCTAAAACAAGTATGAAGTATAAAGGAATTAAAAATAATACAAAATATCTACATACGTTTAAGATATATGAATATAAAAAATAAGTATCTATAGGATTTGACCTGCGAGATAATGCGATAGAATAATCGGTCTCCTATTTGTGCGGTGCTTCGTAGTCTCCCCACTCTTGTCTACTTTAGTTTTCTGAAGGTTTCACTTGTACCGCGTGTGAACTACGCACAATTTGTTTTTTTGAATCATTTCATTTACAATTTGGTCATGCATGTACACGGTTCTACCACACAAACGCCTCGTGAATGTCTACTGTTGTCAGAACCAAATTAATATTTTAGAATTTCGTTTATAGTATTATACACATGTCTGTAGATTTGTTTTCCAATGTTTTCTGAAATTATTGATAGCAAATAAATCGCACACGAAGCCTGCCGAATCAATTGGCAGCCGGTGCAAAGACAAATTCAGGAAACTACGCCTCGATTGTGTGCACTCGAACGTGTGCACCGCAAACATCGCACATGAGGATTGAGAATACATTGCCCCTGTGTATAATCAATTTAATCTTATTGTTATGTTGGAATTCATGTTCGAGAATGTATCCGTAGTACGAGTTGCGGCTGGCTGCGTCCGACAACCTGAAGGAGAACTACACCACGGTGGTGATCCACGTGAAGGACGTGAACGACAACCCTCCGGTGTTCGAGCGGCCCACCTACCGCACGCAGATCACTGAGGAGGACGACCGTAACCTGCCCAAGCGGGTCCTGCAGGTCAACCGCTTGACGATCACTGAAAATAGCACTTTTCAGTTGTTTAAACTTTTCTCCATTTTTAGTACCCGCCTTGTTTTTGTTAATTTCGCTATTTTTTCCATTTCATTTTTAGGTTCCAGTTTTTAATATTCCATTATTTATTTCGTAGTTTGTGATATTTTTTAATCTTAATACTTTTTTATTATTGTTTGTTTGAAGGTTGGATTAAAGTGGATACTTATTTTTCCTTAACATCAAAACTAAACCCATAAATTTCGCTCTAAAAGTATTTTCGTCAACATCTTTATCAGATCTGGCCGAAAGAAGTTAAAGAAACTATAAAAAGCATTGTTTTCTTGCGAAAGCTTGGATATCTTAGTGGGATTGTTTGGGGGGTGTCCACGTAATCCCACCTGACCGGTCCCGGTCCCTCCAGACCCAGACTTGAGAGGAGCGTGTTCTCTAAGCCAAGGTTTGTATTCTGGTCGGGGCTTTGATATGATAAATGGAATTTCTTTTCGGGAATCACACAATATTCTCTCAAATGAATTGGCACGACCGCGCCGCTGTTTGACTAATGAATTATGGTCTTAAATTCGCGACGCCTGTGGGCCGCTATCTTATAACAAGCCATTACAGTATTTGCCAGAGTAATCGCTTACATAATAATGATTTATCGGCGTTTTAGCGGAGAACCACGTGTACTTGTTTTGCCAAAGTGGTTCCCTTTATTTGCGCAAATTTCGCGAAATGCTTTTTGTCGCTAGGCATTGCTTCAAGAAGAAAAACACGCCATTCTAAAATCACTTTCGAGAACACGCTCTTCGAACGTTCACCGATTTTTTATTATTTTTTTATATTTTTGTGTATGTTTTAGGCTAGTGCAGATTATGCAGTTGACAATTGATCGTTTGTGTATGCTATTTTCGACCAATATTAATTTGTGTTCTTGTTTTGACCCTGTTTTAATTCCCCATTATTCTTTGAGTATTGTTTAACCCTGTTCGTCCCGCTTGGTATTTCTTTGAGTTAAGTATTTTGTGTTGTATGGCAGTACGAGTTAACCCTAGTAGCGTCGGACAGCCTGAACGAGAATTCCACAAAGGTGATAATCCACATCGACGACGTGAACGACCTCCCGCCGGTATTCGAACGGAAGTCTTACACTACCCTGGTGCAGGAGGAACTTCCAGGACCGCACCCCTATAGCCTTCTGCAGGTCCTTTATTATTTTTATTTTACCCTTAATTCCTCTACTAACCAATCGGGAAATAAAATATTTTCTATTTTTGTAGAAAGCAATCACTTTGTGGTTTGACATATTAAATAAAATAAAAAACTTTTTTGTTTAAAACCACGAGATTTATTAATTTATGAACCGACCGGTTTCGCTTTACTCGAGCATCTTCAGGGTACAAATTATCTGAAGATGCTTGAGTAAAGCGAAACCGGTCGGTTCATAAATAATCTGGTGGTTTTAAACAAAAAAGATTTTTATTTTATTAAAATAATTTCTACTTCCTACAGAGAATATTATCATTTTGTAGTGGTGGTGGATAGGTATCGCAACATATAATAATGTTTTTTTTTTTAAATTAAATTCGGAATATCCATACCGATAAGAATTTGGTTCGATTCTTGTTGGAAAAATCGTATTTTTTGATCGATGTTATTTTACTTTTTTAAGAGCGTACTTATTATCCAATTCTGAAATAAAATGTTAATTTTATATGCTTTTATGAATAAATAATCCCAAATACATAATATTTAGTGGGTAAACCAATAAAGTAGGTCCCTAATCATTTTAAAGCCTTCATTTGCACATACAGCATACATACAAATATACATGCGTACGTACAAATACCCAAACACATTAGTTTAAAAATACCATGTGTACCGTTCTGTACCTACATTTAAAATATGTATAATGCAGGTACCTACCGGTATTATCTGAGCTAATAACTGCAGGTAAGTTTACCCAAACCTCTTTGAAGCACAAAAAAAGTTAAATTTTCGTTATCAGAATATAACCTGTAATTTTAATAAATTACAAACAATCTCGTACATAAGGAATATAATAAACTGTCTGCCGTAGTGTTTGCATGCTTCTTTTGTGTTTTATTTAACATTACAGCATGATATATTATAATTGATTAACCACATAATATTATGTTTAGTATAAACGTAGTATTTTTCCGTGTTTTCTTTTTATTTTATTTTACTCCAGATTTGCATCTAAAAATTCAATATGGTGAGATGTGTATTTTATTTTGAAATCGTAAATCATATTTTTAAAATATATTCTACCTCTGCCTATAAAAATAATATTTTTAATATTTGGCTAATTCATATAGCACCGTTTTCGTGAAAAATCACCTCAAGGGCGCTGTAAATATCAAAAAAATTACAACTTGTACAACTACTTTGTTCTTGGTATTTCTCAAATTAATTTATAAATTCATTAAATGCATATTTTCTGGAAAAACAAATTTTGTGAAAATTATACGTAGTAGGTATTAGAGATTTATACCTAATCCATTTTGCTGAACTAATGAATTTATTAAACTCAAATAGGTCACAGCCACTGATGGAGACAAAGACAGACCACAGAACATTGTCTATTTTCTCACAGGTCAGGGAATTGATCCTGATAATCCAGCCAATAGCAAATTCGATATCAACAGGACCACGGGAGAAATATTTGTGTTGAAGGTAAGGAATTTATATGTATTTTATTTGGCAATTTCTCCACAATTGCGATTTTTATTTTACTCAATTTCAACTTGATAACTCAATTTTCCAAAGAAACGTAAAATTACTGTCAATTCTGAATTAATAAATGTGAACAAAAGCTAACTATCTTTATTTGATTTTCAGCCTCTTGATAGAGATCAACCCAATGGACGTCCACAATGGAGATTCACAGTATTTGCTCAAGATGAAGGTGGTGAAGGACTTGTGGGTTATGCTGACGTTCAAGTGAACCTAAAGGATATCAATGACAACGCTCCCATATTCCCTCAAGGAGTCTACTTTGGAAACGTCACAGAAAACGGCACTGCTGGAATGGTTGTAATGACAATGACGGCTGTGGACTATGACGACCCATCAGAAGGAACAAATGCAAGATTAGTTTATTCCATTGAAAAGAATGTCATTGAAGAAGAAACCGGCTCACCAATCTTCGAAATCGAATCTGATACAGGAGTCATCAAAACCGCTGTCTGCTGTTTGGATCGTGAGAGAACTCCAGATTACTCTATACAAGTCGTTGCTATGGATGGAGGGGGGTTAAAAGGCACGGGAACGGCATCTATAAGGGTCAAAGATATCAATGATATGCCGCCACAGTTTACCAAAGACGAATGGTTCACCGAAGTTGATGAGACTGATGGAACCAATCTTCCAGAGATGCCTATTTTAACAGTAACTGTTCATGACGAGGATGAAACAAACAAATTCCAATACAAGGTTATTGAAAACAGTGGTTATGGAGCTGATAAATTTACAATGGTGCGTAATAACGACGGAACTGGATCTCTCAAAATAGTTCAGCCATTAGATTATGAAGATCAACTTCAAAGTAATGGATTTAGATTTAGGATTCAAGTCAATGACAAAGGAGAAGATAATGACAATGATAAATATCACGTGGCATACTCTTGGGTCGTTGTCAAGCTTCGTGATATAAACGATAACAAGCCTCAATTTGAAAGGCCTAATATTGAAGTGTCCGTGTATGAGAATTCCGAAGTAGGAAAAAGTTTGGAAACCTTCAAAGCAACTGATCCAGATCAAGGAGGAAAAAGTAAAGTTTCATACGCTATTGACAGATCTTCTGACAGGAAGCGCCAATTCTCAATCAACCAAGAAGGAACTGTCAGCATACAACGAACTTTGGATCGTGAGGAAACACCAAGGCATCAAGTTAAAATATTGGCTATTGATGATGGTGTTCCTCCCAAAACTGCTACGGCCACCCTGACTGTGATAGTTCAAGATATAAATGACAATGCTCCCACATTTCTTAAAGACTATAGACCTGTTCTTCCAGAGCATGTTCCTCCCAGGAAAGTTGTTGAAATATTGGCCACTGATGATGACGATAGGTCAAAGAGCAATGGTCCTCCCTTCCAATTCCGTCTCGATCCTGGAGCAGATGATATCATAAGAGCTTCCTTTAAAGTAGAGCAAGACCAGAAAGGTGCTAATGGTGATGGTATGGCGATTGTGGCATCTCTTCGGTCCTTCGATAGGGAGCAGCAGAAGGAATACCTTATTCCAATTATCATCAAAGATCACGGAAATCCTGCTATGACAGGCACTAGTACTCTGACTGTAGTCATAGGTGATGTTAACGACAATAAAATGCAGCCGGGATCCAAAGAAATATTTGTATATAATTATCAAGGGCAAGCACCGGATACTGAAATAGGAAGAGTTTATGTATATGACTTGGATGATTGGGATCTTCCAGACAAGAAGTTCTATTGGGAAGGTACTGAGCATCCACGATTTAAACTCAATGAAGAAACTGGTATGATACAGATGAAGCAAGGCACCAAGGATGGCAAATATCATTTGCGGTTTAAAGTTTATGATCGTAAGCATACCCAAACAGATGTACCTGCTAATGTTACAGTAACTGTACGTGAAATACCTCATGATGCTGTGGTGAATTCAGGTTCTATTAGAATCGCCGGTATTACAGATGAAGATTTCATCAGAGTTTGGAACTATAGAACGCAAAGCTTGACTCGCAGCAAGGCTGATCGATTTAGGGATAAGCTGGCTGACCTGTTGAATACTGACAAGGAAAATGTAGATGTCTTCAGTGTACAATTAAGAAGAAAACATCCCCCAATTACTGATATAAGGTTCGCTGCCCATGGCTCTCCTTATTACAAACCGGTAAGACTCAACGGAATTGTCCTCATGCACCGTGAAGAAATTGAAAGAGACGTTGGAATTAACATTACAATGGTTGGAATCGACGAATGTCTTTATGAAAATCAAATGTGTGAAGGGTCATGTACAAATGTACTGGATATCAGCAATCTTCCGTACATGGTGAATGCAAACAAAACTGCTTTGGTTGGAGTAAGAGTAGATGTACTGGCTGAATGTACTTGCGGTGCTAGGAATTTCACTAAGCTAGAATCATGCCGAACTAACCAATGCTACAATGGAGGTCGTTGTATCGAAGGCAAGTATGGACTATCATGTTCTTGCCCAGCTGGTTACAGTGGGCCAAGGTGTCAACAAACCTCCCGAAGTTTCCGAGGAAATGGATGGGCGTGGTATCCTGCTCTAGAAATGTGTGACAGCTCACATCTTAGTTTTGAATTCATTACAAGAAAATCTGATGGAATTTTACTTTATAACGGTCCTATAGTACCACCTGAGGCTGACGAAACAATGGTTTCTGACTTCATATCAGTGGAGTTAGAGCGTGGTTATCCGAGACTTCTGATTGACTTTGGCTCTGGAACATTAGAACTAAGAGTCAAAACTAAGAAGAGTTTGGATGATGGTGAATGGCACAGGCTTGATATATTCTGGGATACCGAAAATGTTCGCATGATTGTGGACTACTGTAAATCAGCTGATATTCAGGAGTTGGAAGATGGAACACCACCTGAATTTGATGACACAAGTTGTCAAGCCCGTGGAACAATCCCACCATTCAATGAATATCTGAATGTTAATGCCCCACTTCAACTTGGAGGACTGTATGTTGAACAATTTGATCCAACACATTACCATTGGCAATACATGCCGGTTGGAAAAGGATTTGATGGCTGTCTGAAAAATTTAGTTCACAATAGCAAGTTGTACGATTTGGCTCATCCAGGCTTGTCGAGGAATTCAGTAGCGGGCTGTCCTCAAACTGAGGAGGTGTGCAATCAGGGAGAAAACACAGCTCGTTGTTGGGAACATGGAACTTGCGTAGGAAGCTTTTCCGAAGCCCGTTGCCAATGCAGACCAGGTTGGACTGGCCCAGCTTGCGCTACTCCTACGATACCAACTACTTTCAGGCCACAAAGTTATGTCAAGTTTGCTCTCAGCTTTGAGCCCGATAGATTCAGCACCCAGATCCAGCTACGGTTTCGTACCCGCGAGCCACACGGTGAATTATTCCGTGTCAGTGACCAACATAACAGGGAGTACGGAATACTTGAAGTTAAAGATGCCCGCCTGCATTTCCGATACAATCTGAATTCATTGAGGACTGAAGAGCGTGATGTTTGGCTGAGCGCAGTTGGAGTAGATGATGGACAATGGCACGTTGCGAAAGTCAGCCGCCACGGAAGTGCTGCCACTTTGGAACTAGATGGAGGAGAAGGAAGACGTTTCAATGAGACATTTAGTTTTGAAGGCCATCAATGGCTGTTGGTAGACAAGCAAGAAGGTGTCTACGCAGGTGGAAAGGCAGAATACACAGGAGTTCGAACCTTTGAGGTTTATGCCGATTTCCAAAAGGGTTGTTTGGATGACATTCGCTTGGAAGGAAAGCACTTGCCCCTGCCACCCGCCATGAATGGTACCCAGTGGGGTCAGGCTACTATGGCTCGGAATCTAGAACGAGGCTGTGCTTCTAACAGCCCCTGCATAAATGTCATTTGCCCGGAACCATTTGAATGTGTTGATCTGTGGAACGAGTATGAGTGCACGTAAGTTCATTTTATAATATTTTCTATATGAATTTTATCAATGAAATTTTATTCAAAGTAAAACTTACTTAAAAAATGTATCAAAGTTATTGCCATCAGCAAATTTCTTCATTTTATTTTTTATGTGTAAAGTTTCATTAATGTGTTTAAACCCCCCTTTTCAAGAATATTTTAACCTTTACAACCGCACTGAGTTCTAATTGATTATTTTGTATTATATTTTTAACCTTGCTAATAATTATTTATCTGTCTATTTTATTTATTTTATTTAAAACTTTTTAACATTTCATGAGTTAACCGCTGTATGTAATAAAATATGTACTTTAAAACTAACAATATTGATGTAGCTGCGGAGAAGGTCGTATAATGGCACCAGACGGGAAAGGTTGCACCGATAAGAATGAGTGTTTGGAGCTGCCGTGTCTGAACGGTGGAACGTGTATCAACCAAGATCCTCGCTTGCGATACCGCTGCATCTGTCCCGATGGGTTCTGGGGGGAGAACTGCGAGCTGGTGCAGGAGGGGCAGACCCTCAAGCTCAGCATGGGTGCCCTGGCCGCTATACTCGTCTGTCTCCTGATCATACTTAGTGAGGACCCAAACTAGACCAACCAACCAAATCAACCACTCTCTTAGTCCATGTGTTGTGCTAGATCATTAGTTCCCACCATGTTTGTTGTAAAGACACATCATGACTCCATCCATCACACACACCCACTTCTCATCGCACTGCATTTCTCATAGCTAGATATAGATAGAACATCTAAATACATTCATGCAAGGGTTGTAAAAAATTATGTTTTACCAATTTCCAAATACTGAAAAACGCCAAATCGATATTTCATTAAAAATATAAATACAATATATGTATGTATTGCAATATATATATATATTATAATGTAATAAACTATGAATTAATCAGAAGTATTTATAGAACAATATAATCCTATTCAATATTGCTAACATATTGGTATACATTCTTATTATCAACATTGCATGAACCATTCCATTTATGCACATTTTCATCTATTCATATAAGTTTATGTAAATTATATTTTATTCTTGATGTTAGATGTACAGAACTTCAAGAATTTAAGGATCTCTTGAGAATAATTTGAACAAACATTTTCACTTTGCTGAATGAGCCAAATCTCCTCTTCACTTTGGAAAATCTTCTCAGTCATCTTAAGTAATCCATAATATTCTAGAATATTGTCTGTATTCGTAGTAACACTGGTGTAATATGTATTAATATAATTAACATCTGCATGATAAACAATGTATCTCTAACAACTCAGTGCGGACCCACTTGGTAAGTAAATACATGTATTAACTGTTGCATTGTTTATAACTTCATCACAACAGATGTCCGGCCGGACTGAAAAGCTCGGGACCAACTTGCGTCAACGAAGACGAATGCGAATGGCGACCATGTCAAAACGGAGGAAAATGTGTTGACTTGAACATCCCAATGCGCTACGAGTGCATCTGTCCTATAGGATTCACGGGACATAACTGTGAACTAGAATTGCTAGCTTCTGGAGTTATTACACCCTCTAGGGATTTCATCATAGCTATTATTGTTTGCTTATTCCTTTTGTTGGGTCAGTATGATTTTGCTATCACATTTCTGATGATCAGAGGTAGACTTTGCTATTCCCCAATAAAGAGTAAATCAGAAATCAAAGAATACTAAGGATGGGTTGTTTAAAAAAATTTGACAGATTCATCACATATTTGAAGTTAATTTTCACGTTCTGTGTGAGTTGTATTCAAGTTCTGTGATTATTTCAGTTTTATGAAGCAACTGGCCTATAATGATATAATAACAGAACTTGAATAAAATGTACACAGAACGTGAAAATGAACTTCAAATATTTGATGAATCCATCATTTTTTTTAAACAACCCATCCTAATTGTCCTCTTTTGGCTTAGACCGGTCTACTTCGGATACATTGTTCACTTTTTACCTCATGTAATGATTTATTATTCATATTTCATAATCGCAATAAGTAAAATTACATCAAGAATTGATATATTATATAATTGATATAATTGATATATTGATATATACCTTCAGCATTACATTATATTTAAAAGATAAGACATTACATGAGGTTAACCATGCATTTTTTTCATCCAACATTTGCAATTTAAAAATTGAGAATATTCAGAGTTGCTGCTATGTATGTACAATCCTTGTTGTTTCTTGTCTCATAAAAATAACATTTCTGTATTTTGTAAAGAAAATTCAATGATTATGTACAATGTACCCAGGTTGTAGATTTTACAACAATGTTTCAAAATAGCAAAAAAAAGTGTCATAACCATCTAAATTTGTTGAGAAAAAAATTGCATAGAAGTGTTTGCACAAAATATTATTTACTGACCATCCCATTTATCTTCACTGTAAAATATTTATGCAAAGTTTATTTTCAAAATAAAGCTTGCAGAATTTTCTTTTGATAAATGGGATAGTCTTTTGATTTTGAAACAATAACTGTTTATTTTAACCTCTTAGAGGAAAAAAACTTAATATTAGTTGTACTATGTGTTAGAGTACATAGATTGATTTGAATACACACACTTATTACTAAATATTATCATTTTTTCTATGGATAAATTCAAATGCAAAAGCAAGCAGAATAATTATGAACCCATTCTTAAGCAATTAAATTAATTTCCAAACTGCTAAAATTAATTAATGTCTTATTCTCTGTCAACACAATATCCATTTTGATGATCATTTTAGATCTCCTAAAAACGTTTTTTGTATGTGAATATTAATTTGAATACCAATTTCCAGTCCTCGTGCTCGTGTTTGTTGTGTACAACCGCCGACGTGAGGCACACATAAAGTACCCGGGCCCGGACGATGATGTGCGTGAAAACATCATCAACTACGATGATGAGGGAGGCGGCGAGGATGATATGACTGCTTTCGATATAACTCCGCTGCAAATACCCATTGGAGGACCACTACCTGACCATCCACCTACAAAGATTCCATGTTAGTATAATCATATTATATTTTCAGCCTTTTAGGGGAACCGCTGCACAGCCCTTTTCATTCAAAACCTGATCTTTGATATGAGGCCAAAATAAAAATAATTGGAAATTTTTTTTTATCAAAAGATTATTTTTTTAATCAAATATCTAGGACTACCTATTGATTTTTTTTTAAATTTCAAAATATAGGCCATTAGATTTTAGAAGCAACTTTGGCATTTATTTGTTTATTAACGGTATTAAAAAAAAAAATTATACTACTTTCCAAATATGATGAAATATAATTAAAAATTGTTAAAGAAAGCATTTTGATGGCGTAAATTCAAATTACATATGACCGATTTACGATAGAACAAAAATTTGTCATATATTTAAATTCAAAATTTCATTTTTATAATGTTTTATTTATTTTTTAATTTTATATATCATTATATTTAAATGGTAGATTGGGCAACATTATTAAGATGAAGCCATACTAAATAATACAAAATCATACAAAATCATACGTTTTTGTTTTGGAAATTTGATCGCTTAGAAGTATTATAGATGCTTCAATTAAATACTGCGTGTAGAACATATCTTGGCCCTTAAAAATATCAGTCATTTTTTTTATAAGTCTTTTGATAAGCTTAGAAAAAAATAATTTATAAGGTCTATAAAAAACACTTTGAAGTCCAAACTATCCTATTTATAAACCTCATTTCGGATATGGTTTTATTGTTTAATGTGGCAAATTTAGTTTCTTTTATGATAATCGCAAAAAAAATTAAATTTACGCCCGAATCTCACAAAATAAAATATAATATGCATTTTCGAATTGGTATTTTTGACATCACGGCGACAATACGGCAGTCGACGAATTTGTAATATCAAAGTGAACCTTATACCGTCCACCGAAGAACGACTGGCAGCGGCCCCTATTTTCGGTCACTACTCCTCCGGAATAAACGGAGAAACGACGTGTTACGCTCCGCGCCGCTTTTTTTCGTGAAATCAATTTAAAAATTCCGTTTTATCACAATAAAAAATGCATAAAAAAGGAATTAATGTTTTTTACAGGCCTTTACGAAATCAACATGTAAAAAAAAATCTCAAATATCTTTTCCAACCTTTCCAAAAGCTTTTTCTCAAGTATTTTTAAACTCCTCCCATAAAAGGGCGTGAATTCCGATTGCGATTTTTTCCTGTACTAGTGGATCGCCTTAATACACAACAAATTGTCAAAGTTGCCTCAAAAATTGTGAAAAAATGAATTCTGAAAATGAATGACCTATAATTTATAATTTAAAATAAAAACAAATAAAGTAGCACCCGTACTAGATATTTGATGTATATTTTGATTTAAAAAATAATTATTCTGTTTGGTTAAGTATTTTGACCTCAAATTCAAAATGTAATACATGAAAAAGGCAGCGCAGCCGTTCCTCATAACCCTTAGAATATAATAATAATAACGTAATATTTGTATAGCACAGTTTTGTGTCATTTCACTTCAAGTGCGCTTAACTACAATAAATTTAACTACTTCAAACTGGATTCACATCTTATTCCTTATGCATATCTACTCCTATGCAGATCTGTTAGAAAATGAATTTACTATTAAACCAACAACCTTATTCACTTTTTTGTACCCATAAATCTTCTATTACCCACATAACATGTAAATCCTGAGTTTATTGAAGAGTGAGTAAAAAAAATGAATAGAGTGTCAAGAATTAACTTAGAATCACTATGCCCTTATAAATGTGAGATAGTCGAAACTTGAAGGTTGTCATTCTTTAATTCATTTTATCAATTCAATAATCCCCAAAAGTAATCATGTTTCAATTTGTTAAAACTTAAGGCTGGAAATTATGCCACTCATATGATCGGTTGACTGACGATGTAGCGCTGATGAGCTGGACCGATGGTCCTCGTACACAGTGTATTGCGAATCACATGTCGCATAGCACTTCATTTCTTCATTCATTCGTCTACTATGTCTTAATATGTAATCCGTATGTGAACAACATACGCATGGCTCTATTTCCAGCCTAACTGAACTATCAATAGATAAATAATATGTATTTGAAGGATTTTAATTTCTTATTTATTTTTTAAATTTAATAATATTGTAATACAAAGCAGAACTTGTTTATAATAAACTGTTTTTATACATTACATAAATAATAATATTATTAAATTTATAAAATAAATTTAAAAAAAGTTAAAATGGAGTTCTACAAAATAAACTTAATAACAATAATAATATTATCTAAATAATTTGGTATTATTTTCCAGTCCCTATGCTGGGTGTTGGCCAGGAACCGAATGTCGGCATGTTCATCGAGGAGCACAAGAAGAGAGCTGATAGCGATCCCAACGCTCCGCCATTTGACGACTTGCGCAACTACGCTTATGAAGGAGGCGGAAGCACTGCAGGATCCCTGAGTTCCCTGGCCTCTGGTAAGCTTGTTTTAGATGTAGATTGGAGATACGTATAAATGGGTAAGGTTGGTTTCCCTCAATAAACAAGTTTTATTGTACAATCCACAGGAACTGACGATGAACAGCACGAGTACGACTACCTCGGGGCGTGGGGGCCGCGTTTCGACAAACTGGCCGACATGTACGGCCCGCATCAGGAAACAGAGCTTGAGGAGGAGCTGTAGAAAATGGACAATTCGTCACATTGCGCATCAACCAAATAAACATCTTCTTAAGTTAATTATATTAATGTAATCAATCCATTTGTATATATATAATACATTTCAAAGTACATAACTTGCAATGTTATAAGATCTTTTGATATTAGTAAAAGTCATCTTGATAGACAATTTTTTCACTTAAATGCTGAATATAAATCATTTTGCTTTGTACTTGTATGATAGGCCAGTATAAAACTTAGCACTTAAGACTGCAAAACATCAACGGTGCATCTCATTATTCACTTAAAGTAGTAGTTAAATGAATTGTTGCCAGTTGTATGGAGAATGAGATCCAATACCATTATACCATTACTACTTACTACTCACTGTGAGCCAGAACGACCGCGACGGCGTCCGTCTGGAGCGCATTATACTTAGCAATGACTTTCAATAATTCTCATTTACGTTAGGACACAATATAGTAGGTAAACGTGTAGTTATGTATATAGATGTTAAACAGTAATGTGTTAAGTTGCGTGTGAGTACTATTGCACTAAGACCTAATTGTATTATTCTGGTCAAGTATGGTTCGCTCTCCGCTCTCTAGTGTGAAAGTTGACTTTGAATGAGGAAGAAATGAACCAGTCATTTGATAATCATTATGTTTGTGTTGCGAGAGCCAGTGCCAACTATTTTAGATAAATATTGTAATGTTAAAAGTAGATGGAAAGTGTTTGCACCTATTCAATTATTTATTCATAATAATATGTAATCGAATACACTGATAGATGGCACTCGGAAATATTTATTATAGAATCTAAACTATGATCTGCGTATTGATATTCTGTAAGCTAAGACTAATATTATTGTAAAGTTGTAATTAATAAAGAATTATATTATTGTGTTTTCCCTGATTTATTTCCTTTGTGTGAATGGTTTTTTAGAATGATAATACAATTTGACTGATCATAATCAAGTGGATGTTTGTATAACTTGGTTTTGCGAGATTTTATCAACACATTTTAATACATAATAAATCAAAATAAGTCATAAGTTTTGAATCCATACATGTAGTAGAAAACACAATTTAGACTTAAGTGAATTATTGCACCCGAAGAGATGATTTTGTACAATGTCAACTTAATTACTGTATTTATATAGTAATGTTAATTTGTAATGATTACTCGAGATTGAAATAGTCAATAAAAACCTCAATATTTTACTAAAGGAGTAACGTTAATGTCAGTTATTATGTTATTTGTCTACACTGCCAATTCAATGGAAATTAAGATAAATCGCATGTAAATTTTCTTCCATCGTTCCAGCATCACAACTTTTATATACTTTTTATTTCATTCTACCATTTCTAGCATATAGTTTTTAATAATGCAGTAACTCTCGATTCAAGAACTAAAGAAAGTATGGCAAGTATTATTCATTGAAAAAATGGAACGGCTCAAAATCTCGAGAGAGAAATATGCTCAAGCACCTACTCGTATGCAACATCTATTGAAATGGAAAGAGTTTTAGAACACAGGCCTAACTATTTCACAAAAGATAATATCGGATTAGTGGTTGGGGAATTTGTTGGTTCAGATGAGTAGTTCAAGAATTCAAGGGTTACTGTAAAACATTTAATTACCTACAGTTATGAAATTTTCATTAAAATATCAGCATTAATGCAGGTTGTAAGTTACTTTTGCTTCCGAAAGAACATGTATTGTGCTTCTAATTTGAGATTTCTACCATCATTTTTTATTTAGTGTTTTAATGTTTGTATTTTTTTATTTGAACTGTGATTTTCTAGCTGTATACATTTACAATAAGAATTAAATAAAGCAAATAATATTAATTGTACCGAATGGTCTTTTATTTCATTTCAAATTTGATTAAACCCTACATAATAATAATTTGAGACTCATCAGAGTAGCCGCACTCTGCAGAATAAATGACCGGCCGATAGTTCGGTTGGATCGGGCTCCATCCTATGCATTACGCAAATGAAACTGTTTGATTGGTAGGGGGTGTGCACACTATTCAATAGTCGGCCGATTGTACACAGGTAGTTTGCAAACAGAATTGATCGCTTGTTATTTATTCTATGGGCACAAAACAAATGTTACCGAAAACTGCTATTGTTGTTCTTATCATAAAAAGAAAGAGAAAAATTTAGACACTTCAATCGACCAAGGCAGATTTCTACAGGAGGCGTGGTCCGGTGATTTATGAAGGACAATAAACTTGATACTGTAAATTTAATATAAAAATACAAACAATGATTCTAAAAATTAGTTTTATTATATTTTGTATAATTATTTGAACAGTGAAAAATGATAGAAAACTTAATCTAAGCTTTGGCCAATTGCCGAAGCTCGAAGTGAACTGAGAGCATCACCGATTCAACAATCATGTTACTCCCAACCTATTTGCGAAATTACTATTTGTTAATGATTAATATGTTAATATTGTGGTGAATATTAATGAACACGGTTATATTTGGAAACTCATTTATTGAACCTCCTGAGCTGACTGATCTTGATCGCCAGCGTATCCTTGGGGATACATTTTTTTTTTAAATTGTCTGAATAAACTAGCCATTCTGGGGAAACTAGATACATATATTGATAGGTAATATGCTATTTTTTAAATATATAAACACATTATCTGGTAAGACGGTACCATATACAAAAACATATTTGTGCAAAAAACAAGTAAGTTATGACGAAAATAGAATCAGACGGTGCACAGTGATAATTTTGCAGCAGTCCACGAAGAGTTAAAATTATAATTATACTTTTTATTTTATTTGATCAAAGTATTCATATTATTTATTGACAAAGATAATAATTAGATAAAGAGACATGTGAACCCATACTGGAGAACTACATTGCTGCATTTGGGATTTCCTCGAGCCTTGCTAAAAATAATTTCTCATAAAAGTACATATTTTTGGTGACCAGTACAAAAACCATGTATTATTAGACATGGGAGGTATAAATGCAAAAACATGAAAACATGGTAAAAACCATGCATCTGGCAGCACTGGTTTGATCCTGTACGCGTATTTCCTTTTCCATGTTCAATACGAGGCATGGTTGGCGACCATGCCTCGTATTGAACACGGATTTGTAATCCCATTTTTTCTCCAAACCCGTGTCCAGTAGAAAGCAAGCGGCATTCTACTGTGCACGGGTTTGTAACGCCAATCCCTTCCCAAACCCGTGTTCAGTATGAGGCACGCACAATATAATGGATGGGAAATAAAACGCAAACAGCCTTACTAATAAAATAAATAAAAACACTTTATAATATAGTACTTATAACACTTTATAGTACCAATCTTATAAAATAAATTCTCTAAAATAAACTCGCATGTCATCATAATTTTAAAAAACATCCCAGGTTTTGAATGGTTTGTTTGGCAAAGCAGGGTTTGTCTAGCGGGTATGTGTAATTATTCTAAACATTTCTTTCAACATAAAAACACTGTATAATACAGTACTTATAACACTTTATAGTACCAATCTTATAAAATAAATTCTCTAAAATAAACTCGCATGTCATCATAATTTTAAAAAACATCCCAGGTTTTGAATGGTTTGTTTGGCAAAGCAGGGTTTATCTAGCGGGTATGTGTAATTATTCTAAACATTTCTTTCAACATAAAAACACTGTATAATATAGTACTTATAACACTTTATAGTACCAATCTTATAAAATAAATTCTCTAAAATAAACTCGCATGTCATCATAATTTTAAAAAACATCCCAGGTTTTGAATGGTTTGTTTAGCAAAGCAGGGTTTGTCTAGCGGGTATGTGTAATTATTCTAAACATTTATTTCCATGTTCTGCTGTTATGAATACAGGTACAAACTTGTCTATAATGGATTCACTTAACATGCCTCGTACTGAACACGGGTTTGGGAAGGTAATTGGCGTTATAAACCCGTGCACAGTAGGATGCCGCTTGCCTTCTATTGGACACGGGTTCGGAGAAAAAATGGCATTACAAATCCGTGTTCAATATGAGGCATGGTTGAAAAGGAAATACGCATCCTGTACTGGCCTATAATATTAAGGAAATGCTTTCATTGATAAAACAGAAAGTTACTATCCATTGCTCCATTCATAAATCAGGGAGACATCTGTTGATATAGTTATGCAAATAATTGTATTGTTAGTGAGCAAACATCTTAGGATCGTAGCTTCAAACCATTTTTTTATACACAATTATTTGTACATACTTTAAATTTCAGGAGGTATTTCACCAACCTCTCAATACTTGCCATTGAAATAAATAAATACTCGCACTAGGTAGAAAACTCAGTTATACATATATATAAAGTGGCGGTTTTTCTAATGTATGAACAAGGATTACAATATTACTATAGTATGAACAACGCGCCATTACCCCATCTTCTTCTTTGTGTGCCCTATAAGGTCCCCCCCGGCGTTGGCGATCACTCTTGAAAATGTCTCTCTGTCTTGCGCTGCCCGGAATAGCTCCTCCGCACTTCTAATGCCGGTCCACTCTCGTATATTTCGCAGCCAAGACATTTGTCTCCTACCAGGCCCTTGGCAACCTTCTATCTTGCCTTTCAATACTAAATAAAGCAAGTGATACTTCTCCCCTCGAAGTATATGACCCAGATATGAAATTTTCTTTATTTTTATTAATGTAAGCAGTTTCCTATCAGCTCTAGCCTGCCTGAGAATTTCTGTGTTGGTGATCATGTTGGTTCATGGGACCTTGAGCATTCTCCG
The DNA here is from genome assembly GCA_917563855.2 of Limnephilus lunatus. NCBI lineage: Eukaryota > Metazoa > Arthropoda > Insecta > Trichoptera > Limnephilidae > Limnephilus > Limnephilus lunatus. Next base: position 92,256,664 of record OU830595.1, on the reverse strand, counting down.
GTGAAGCCACATTTCGAAGGTCTCTAACCTGTTCGTGGTATTTATTTTCAAGGTCCATGTTTCACATCCATACAGCAAGACCGACCACACAAAGCATTTTAGCATTCTCTGCCTTAGTTTTAGGCTGATACATATTGTCATTGCAGAAATGGGATTTCATTTTACTGAACGCAGTTCTTGCTGCTTCAATTCTGCACCTAATCTCTATATCTGGGTCAAGAGTCTCCGTGAGAATACTGCCGAGGTATCTAAATCCAATGACGTTATATTATAAATAGACTCGCCATAGTCTCACATACTCACAATATAATGTGGAAAGCAAGCAACACTCTTTTGTTTTCAGCGGTTTTCAGTATAATTTCTAAATTCAAAAGTTCATTCCTGTGTGATAAAGACAGACAATCAAAGAATGTATGGGAGTGAATGACATAGATTCATAGTAGGGCGGCTTATTAGTTTCTTCGCCGAATACTACTGTCACATCACGGGTGTGACCTATGGGTGTGACTGAGATAACAAGATACTCTTATTCGGTTACACAATATGACAGGGAAGGGTAAAGGCGGGTAAAACGTGACACACGGGCAAATATTTTTATATTTATTATATGAGTTTTCATTAGTAATACAATATTGGTACTATTATAGTAGTATTTTTAAGTACATATTTTATTATACAGTACAGGTTATAGGTTCAAATGATTATACAAATCTATACAGATTAATAACACCTAGGACCGTTACTATTTACAATTTTCATTAACGACATTATTAAATTAATGAACGCGTTACCCTTTGTACGTTTTACCCCATCTTTCCCAATGGAATAAAACGAATGTAGGACGCTGTGTGAACCGACCTACTGTTAGTAGGTTTTCCTTGTTATGCATATGTCACTTTGTGATGCAGCGTTCGCTGTCTCCTTTACTCGTATATTATTGCGGGCGGGAAACATGAAAATTAATTGTAATAATTATAAAAATTGATAATAATAAGTAATTTGCGTGTATGTACTTAGAAATGAAGTGCTATTCCTTTGCCTTTACGACTATTTGCCGTGTAATTTAAGCATTTTCTCATCACACAGGAGGGCATTTTGGCGCTTTGCAATGCAATTTACTTACTGGTAAGACACGACCTCACTCGACGCGTAGCAGTTTAGTACTAAAGTACTAGGAATAGAGACAGCTACAATCGTATTGTGTTTGGCTTCCCACTTTGAGATTTCTACCCCGCGTCCAGTATTAATGTCTTTGTCTAAATCTCTCAACCTTTTCGACATTACAACCATTTAACTGTATCATTGATCCAGAGTGATCTAGTCATCCAAATGTCATCCATTTAGTTTTATTCACGTTGATTGTTAGGCCCAGTTGCTCACCAGCATTATTAACAAGATTTAATAGGTCTTGGAGGTCACTGATACTGTCAGCTAGTAATACAGTATCATCTGCATATCTTATGTTATTAATGACAACTCCGTTGATCTTAAGACCCTTCTCGGTATTACTTAGGGCTCTTCAAGACATAGTTGGAATAGAGATTAAATAATAGTGGCGACAAGATACAGCCTTGTCGTACTCCACGCTGAATGGCGGTTGCATTAGATCTCTCATTCCCATGTCTTATTTCTGCTGTTTGGCACCAATACAGGTTTTTAATGAAATTCTGTTCTTTGGTGTCAACGTTACAATCTGCAAGCATTTTCATTAGGTCAGCATGTTTTACCCTGTCCAATGCCTATTCAAATAGGCAAAGACTTCCTTTCTTTGGTAACGACACTTTTGCAATAGTACATCGACAGACAATAATGCTTCACGCGTCCCAAACATGTTTCGGAAACCAAACTGAGTGTCATCCAAGTCCGGCTCGCACTTATTGCGTATCCTGGCATGTATTATTCTAAGGAATAATTTAAGGACATGACTCATCAGGCTTATTAATCGATAGTCACTGCACTTCTTAGGGTATTGTTTTTTAGGCAATGTCACGAAGGTGGATTTTAGCCAATCTTGGGGTATATTCCCTGTGTCATATATAGAGTTAAATAACCTCAACAGGTAGTCAACATTTTCATTATTAAAGAGCTTCAACACCTCAACTGGAATATATATCTTCTGAAGTCTTTATCGCATGAAGAATTTCTGATTTTAAAATCAATGGTCCATGCAATTGATCGCTAGGAATATTAATGTCAGGTCTAATATCTTTGAATGTATCATGAATATACTTTTCCCATGTTTGTAAAATATCTTTTTCATCCAATATCAATTTATTGGAATCCTCAACTAAACATGATGGGAGTAATTTTTCTAGAAGTGCCTGTAATTTACTTCAATTTTTTGTGAAGTTTGAATGCATTGTGACTACTACTGTACGACTCTAGTTCTTCACACTGTGACTTCATCCATTCTTCTTTGGCTTTTTTAATTTCACATCTAATAGTTCTTAATACGTTTTTATATTGTGTCTCATTATGTTTGTGTTTACGTCTCTCATCCATTAAGTTCAAAATGTGGTCAGTCATCCAATTCTTTTTTCTAATTTCCTTATCAGCTTTCAAATTTGTATCACAGGTTTCACTTATAACTGACTTAAGGTTATCCCATTGTGTTTGTATTTCTATCGATGGATCACAAGGGAGTAGCCTAATATTATCGTCCAAAGTCTATACCCTATTTCTGACTACTTCTTTGTGGAGTTTCGAGACATCCATTTACCCCATAGTAAAATAAATCCGCCTGTATGAAACATCCACCTCTATAGTAAAAATATCCACCAAAGGGAAGCCCGGCCCAGCGCAAAACGGACACGGAAGCTAAAAACCTATGGTATATTTCATACATCACAAAGTCTTTTCCGAACGATGCTAGTAGGTAACTAAGGGCCAAAATTTGTTATTCATATGCACCGCGACAGCTTTGTTAGACTCGGAAGCGAACATTACTGAACGCATTCGGGTGATGTATCTGCTCTGTGGGCTTCAAACATAGGCACTTACGCAGATATATTTAACCTTAACGTGCATCTCAATATTTGATTTATTGTTTTCAAGTAAATGATTACGCGTTTTATTTACTTGGTTCTACATTTCAACAATTATTTGATTTCAAGTAGGTAAACTGTAATTTGCGTTTTTAAAATTACTTTATGCCACATATTCCCAAGCCACAAATGTATTATTTCAAGTCGCTAATGTAGTAGGCACTTATTGACATTTTTGAAAATTATTTTTAAACTTCATAAACAAATAATTATGCTATCATCTAGATCTCAGTTTTTAAATGACGTGACTCCATAATTCTATGAAGAAAAAAAGCTGCTCACAAAAAGCCGCTTTTCTTTCCTTTTTTAAATCCCCGTTTAAGTCATTTAGTTAAACGGGGGAATCCCGCAATAACCGATATACAATGACAAACCACGGAGAGCAATATTATCACGTTTTATTTCATTCCGGTTCAAACGTTATTTATTACATTGTAATACAATACAATCTTGTTCTTCTGATTATTTATTGGTTAATTAGTTTGATTTGTGAAAAGAATGAGTGAAAGTAAAAGAGATTATCCCAGTGGAGCTATGAAAAGAAAAAGTAAACAGAACAGGGAGGAGGTTATAAAAAAAATGCCTAAAATTTCTCCATTTTTTCAGCAATCAGCTTCTGTGAGTGATTTAGATTGCAATGGTAAGTACTACCTATTTATCTACCAGTAGCCAAGGGTGAATTTTGTTTTTTGGAAGAACAATGGCAACCTACAATTCATGAAAATACCTGATCACGTATTGTACCGAGCAATAAGGGACCTAACTAATTTTGATACAGGGCCCCTCCAAGGCACGCTACGCCACTGATCGGACACCAAAATGACATGTACATTTTTTTACTCAAAATATGGCCAGGAATCGATGGTTAAGATCCCTCGGGTACGTCCTGTTACACCCTGTATAGATATAATAAATATATATATATATATACAGTGGACCCGCGGTAATCCGACAAACGTTTTGCAGGGCGATGTCAGATTATCGAATTTTTTGGATTATAGAGTACTGCCTAAGACCCTCTGGAATTTTTCCGGTCTATAGAGGGTCCGAACTAGAGGATTTAGAGGTCCGGAACTAGGAACCTGATAATAATCTCTTCGTCAGAAGATTTCATAAAAAATATTTTCCTCTTTATCCATTCCACGGCACCAGATCTCCAAAGCTCCCGAAGTAATCTGTGTTTCAGCAGCAACTTGCTCGATTACTTTCCAATCATGCATTATATTAGTGAACATTTACCGAAACTTTTATGTACAATCATCTGATAGGCTTGTCGGATTACAGGGGGCGCCGGATTAGCCAGGGTCAGGATTACCGCGGGTCCACTGAATACATATATACCGAGTAGCAAACTCGAACATAAAATAACTCGAAAATATATCTTATCCTAGCTTTGTTACCTGTTATCCGAATAGTCCTTTTGATAACTATCAAGAGGATGGTGAACTACCCCTTTAAACAAATAATAGTATGAAGGAGTGTTTATTTTTTGTCTGGAATATGGAATTGTCTAGACCAGGGGTCTACAAACTTTTTAGCCTTAGGGCCACATTGATAAGTATTATACAAGCTCCAAGGGCCAATTGGGTGCAAAATTCGCTTTTCGCGGGCCGGATTGATGACACTGGCGGGCCGGATGTGGCCCGTGGGCCGTAGTTTGGAGACCCCTGGTCTAGACTGTCACTGCATTATTGGGTTCAAAGTCAGTGTCAAGAGTAAAAAAATAGTATAGTGAATATCAATCAATTTGCTTAGCTGGTAATAAATTTATTCTATGGTAATAAATTTATTCCCAATATCTAAAAAAGTCTAAATTATTATTATTATTTACTAGCTGGTCCCCGGCATGCGTTGCAATGCCATTCAAAGAAATAAATTGATTCTCCCTGCAAGTCCTTCCCCGTGCGTCCCCGTTCTCTTCCACCTTCCCCTCCCTCGTCTCTTCCCTCTCCGCGAACCCTACCTCCCCCGTTACCCTTCCCCCGTTGCCTTTCCACCCTGCCGCTAAAATATATGAAATACATACATTTTCATTTATACAAAATTTCATAACGCCAGAGCTTACCATTCTATATAGCCAATATGTTATTCTGATGTGTGAGCTATATTATTGTAAAGTTTCATTAAAATCCATTTAGTAGTTTTTGCGTGAAAGAGTAACAAACACACATACATCCATACAAACTTTCACGTTTATAATATAAGTAAGATTAAGTCTAAAGTATGCTGCAGCAGAGTGCGAGACATGCATTTATTCTGACGAAACTGCTCGTCATGTAAATATTCAGCCCTAGTTACAGGAACCAGCGAAGTCAAAGAATACCGGTAATATTAAAGTTCTTCAATAATAAAAAAAATTGTATTAAAATCTTATATTTATTATTTGATAATGCTCAAAATACAAATTTATCAGAAAAGTATTCCAGTACAATTGCAACAAAAACTACATTATTGAGAGATAGTTAGTAGGTACAGTGGTGTCCAGTAGGTGTATGTTTAAGGGAAGCCATCATCGTCTTCCTCAGCCATTTCCTTGGCCAACTCAAGATCTTGCTGTTCCCTCTCCCTACGCTCCTCGGCACTCTCCAGCTCCTTGCCGTACGACTTGGGAGGATAACGCATGGCTTTCACACTCTGCTTGTGAAGATCCAGGCAGAAAGAGATCCTCTGGTGGAATGCGAGCTGTGGCTCTCGAGTGCAATAGATGTCGGAACTCTCCTTGCTACTCATATAACCACGCTCGGGATCCAGAGTCGCCTCAATGACTCCATCCCTGATGGCTTTAGCAACAATAAACTCTGCATCTTCAGCTGAATCAAGTCCCAATTTACGGGCAATGTCTTGAGGTGAAATGCGGGAATAAGACAATCCAATGGACCGGATGGCTGTCTTAATAACATTATGGCGCAGCCTCAAGATCAAAGTAAATGTATGGTCAACCCTGAACTGAGGACCGAAGCTTTCCAGCACTTCGCCGAACCTTTGAAGGTTGCCCAACCTGACGGCTTGGGTCAACTGAAAATATGGAGCAAGGGCTCGACGGAGAGCGGCTTGCCTGAAGATTTGTCTCTCAGGGATATCTCCTAGCAGCAGCTCCACCACGATGGCCAACTTCTGTACAGTTTGGCGGAAACCAACAGCGGCTGTCTGCGGGGCCTTCCTCATGGCCTGCACGAGGTGCTTATGGGCCTCGCTGTACTCCAGCCTGGCTGCCTTTATACGTCCCAGGTAATACAGAAAACGAGCCCACTCGTTGTTACTGGCTGTCTCAGGATACACGGACTTGCTCACTAACTTATCTGCTTGATCGTAGAGAGAGTAATGCAAGTAATTGCGCAGAAGGCAGTTGATCAACACTGCCTGTCCTTCGAAATCATTTCGCAGAGTAGATGTACGCAGACGCCCATGGAGGAATCCTCTTATTCCGTCTAACTTCTCAGTGAGCTCAGCAACACGTGAATGGTAGAAATAACATTTAGCAGCCACAAGATCGAGAGTTCTTCGATTTTGAGAAGTCACTTTAGACATCAACTGCTGAGAACATGTAACAGCTTCTTGCAATTTATTTGTGTCTAATAATCTCAACAGAATGAGTAAATGAATATAGGCATCCACTTCTGGTACTGGTACCTTAGGTGCACTTCGCACTCTCGGTGTTTCAGGTTCAGCGGTTCCCGCAGGTAATTCTTCGACAAAGGCCAAGAGAGATTCCTTGTCTGAACCTGCCGGATACAACTGAGAGATGATCCCACGGAGAACAACGCCGCTCAATTTCCTCCTAGTATTAGGCAGAGAGCGCAGTACCCTGAGAATGAACCTAGGCTCCTTGGATGTTACAGCCTTGTCAATTTGTCGGGAATGTTCCCTGAGATCCTGAACACTCACGACATCGGCATCGCGCTTGACGTCCGCCGGATCAACTTCGACAGGAGTCGGGCTGTCGACATTCTTCATCTCCACGTCCTGAACCTCGGTACCACCCATATTATTCCAATTATATGAGAGGACTACAAGCAACTTAATATACGTTTAATTTCAACCAAAAACTTTATACAATGTCGATTCTACTGTGAATTAGAAGCGACAAAGAAAGATGAATGACAAACAGCTATCACGTCAAAAACTGCAATGTAAGATCCATAGATTTTTCGTTGTAATAGACAAGACATAGATAATAAAATTCTCCATCTGTGAATTGCAGATAGTGATGTGCAGCCGAACCGGTAGTTCTGTGAACCGAGAGTGAACAGTTAGGACGCTAGCACACTACGCACGATATCCGGCCGATTTTTCCAGGCCGGTTCTGATTTGTATGGTAAAATACGCAAGGTAGCGCACCTACCCGCCAGGGACCATCGTATACAAATCAGCGCCAACCGACTTAAGAAATTAAAAGATTATATTAAGGTATTTGTGGTGGAAACTCTATGTAGGTAAAATGCAGAATATTATGAGAACTAACGTTACGAATAACTATAAAAAATGCTTTTACTGATCATCCAACCATACTGAAAAATAATATTTTCAATTACAAGAAAGAATGTACTGTAATTTCCTTTTCTTTAGCAGTGATTTTATATTTTTAAGCCTGAACGAAAGAAGAAATCTAAAAATGACTAAATAATAAAATTAAATGCCAATTTCAATAGAATTTCGTCTCATTTTGGAGGTAATGGAACGGGTGGGGAGTTTTAACATCTCTTCTTGGTAATTTAGAACATGTGCATTGGCAACCCTGCTTTAAATAATATGACGAAGCCGGAATATTTTCAAGATATCAACATAATCTTAAACAGTACAAATTTTCCGTCTTCTTATAACTTCCAATTATTGCTATTGTCCAGGGAAATTTTGATGGACGACCTGCGCCTTTTCACAGCTTTTGTATCAATTATCAATGGTAGTAGGTGTGGATCAATCTGAAAATAAAGTGTTTGCTCGCACTTCTAGACTTATTTTGAGAAAAGCCTATGTCAGACCACGCTATACATAACAAGCGTTTTTGCGCGTGGCCTCTACAGATTATGTGTTGTTGTAGTGTCACACCGTAAATAAACCAAACCAAGCATGTCACACGACGCTATAATCTTTCTCCCCTTCAGCAGGAGGGGGTCAGGTTAAGTAGGGAGCTGCCGTGATCAGGCTACTGTCAGCTGTCAAAGTGACAGATCACGTACAAAGAAATTATATTCCGTTCTAGATAGATATAGCTTGTGCTAGCGGGGGATTGAGAGAGGAAAGATTAATAATAATAACATTTATTTGATAAAAGAGTCACTGCTCAGCTGTTCATTCGGAATTCTCCCGAAATGTTGGTGGCTTTCAGCATTGCCTCTAATTTACTTAATAAATAATTCAAATAAAATTCGAATTTAATCAAATAACCAACGTTCAAATTAAAACAAATAAGATTCAAATTAAATAATATAAACACAAACACAAGTAGGTATCTCTTTCATTGTAAATTCTATCAATTATTATATTTTACGGTTGACTGGGCAATCAGAAAACATTCGCTGAAGAGCTTCTTGGAGCACTGCGACGTGGGTGGTTTGGTATATTTATGACTGCGACGATGTCGATAGTCAAATAGTCTGTATTTCTTTCCAAAGTTTTGAGGTTAAATTGAAACTACCCTCGTATATAGCAGTTTTTTTGTATGGGGAGAACAAGCAAGTGGTTTCTTTGGCGGCTATAGATAACTCATAGAGAGTTGGAAGCAATAAAAATGCTTAGAATAGGGTACATGCAGTATATGTAATATAGTGTTTTCAATGCATTTAATACAAGTAAAAAAAATAACTTAACTCGAATATCACACCTAAAACCCCCGAAAAAAATTATTAAATTAATTAATTCACTTTTAAAGTTGTATGAAAATTCATACATCAAAAACGAGTCATCATTGACTTGCGAGATTGTGACGTCACAACGCACCCACCTAGTCCCACGTCAAATTGTTTTTGTTCCAGTTGCTATGCTGGTTTGAATAAGTTTGATAGTCATAATCGTTTAGTTATGCATTCTAAGCCCATTCGTTTGTGTAAAACATATATTGTAAATACATACTATCATGACAGACAGTGGTTTTCTACAAAGACAGTCTGATAATTTGCCAAAACTCGACGCGATTATAATAGCAGTTACATGTACCTTTTCATCGCATGACACCGCTTTTTACACATTATAACATTATTTGTGACCTTTATAAATAGTTTGTTTGGTGTTGAAGATGTTGTATTTGTACGCTTTGGTACAATACAGTATTTATAAACGGTATCTACGGTCATTTTCTTCGAAAAACAAATGATCAACTGCAGACTGATTACTGGATTACGACTTGCGACTTATGACAGCTGTCAAGAAGTGCGCAGTGACGTCACAAGCCAAAACCGCGCGAAAAGGGCGTTTTAGCGCTAATTTGAAAATGGAATATTCAAAACGTTATTGAAGGAGTATTTCCTATCGTAAAAAAATTTTTTTTGAATATTCCAGTTTGTAATTTTTTTCTTTAATTTTTGGTAAAACAAAAAAAATATGTGATTGTACCCTATTGATGTATTTATGTATTCGTGTGAGCTTCAAACCACGCATAAATAACCAAAAGGACCCTCTGCCTTACTTACGCCCGCTCATTGCAACTAGTGTAGAAGAGCGAGCTGTTATGACCTCACTAAAAGTGCACTTACTAATTATTCAGTTTGTAATGTGACATAAGCCTAGATTAACAATATAGTATAGGTATTGTTACTCTAGGGATGTAAACATACAAGTACCTACACATAGCAAGTGAAATAATTATTAGTTTGTAAATTTGAAATAATTAATAGTTTTTCATTATTTTCGATTCGAATCTTTATTAGTAGATTAACAGTGTGTTTGTAAAGTGTGCAAGTGTAATATGTATTATGACATCGTGGATTCCTGTTATAAGACGGAACCTGGCAAATCACTGAATGGAAAAAGTCGTGAAATATATGGGAAACTTTTAACTTCGATTGAATGAAAATCGAATTTTAATGCATATTTTTCCTTCCATCCCGACTGAAACCGACGTTTATTTTGATATTTAAGTTTAATAGTAGTTTACCTTTCAAAATCTATGCCTATTCAACGTGTAGCGGCATGAGGCGGCTTGTGGATTATTTAATTTTTAAAATATTATGAATATATACTATGATAAAATAATTTTTTAATTAACACAATCTTTTTTTAAACTTGTCGTTATTTTTATCCATTTAAATTCAATCCTGAAGATTATCACATTTAGTAAATAAACTTTGTTTTGATAACCTTCAGTATTTCAATAAAAATGTTGTAAAACAAAATAAGCTTTATGTATCCGACTTCAACACGCTTTGGCTTCGAATTCTCAATTGTGAAATAATCATTAATTATTTTTTTTAAAGCCTAAAATGAAACACGCTGTATGAAAGTTTTGCATCTGTGTGAATACTGTGACGAAGTCAACTTAACTTGCGAGACCTATACAGTGTGTAAACCACAAACCACCGCAGTCTTTCGTGGATTGGTATATTTATGCTTTCGTCAAAATTCACATTTGACACATTTGATGTAACTTCCAGAAGGAAGAAATTGAAATGAAGATATGTCGAAGAGAAATTCGACATATCCTTGTTGCACGCAAAAATGTCCTTTGTGGGTTTTAGAATATTAGGAAATAATAAAAATTAAAAAATTAGGGCCCTATGTTTTTGTTTTTTAATGTTTTTTTTTAATAATTACAGAGTTACATCTGACACCTTAAACAGAGCGTCAAATGTCGTTTTTTAAAATAAATATTTTTTTTCAAACACTGGATGTACACACAAAGGATATTTTCATATTTTGTGTAACAAACGTAGGTTCGGCTGCGCTGCCTTTTTCATACGAATTTTAATTTTGGATTTGAGGCTAACGTGCCCAACCAAACTGAAAAATTTAGTACGAATATGTGCTTTTTTATCTATTTTTTCTTAAATTTTGATATATTGGTCACTAAAAATTCAATTTCGCATGATTTTGAAGGCAACTTTGGCATTTTTTGTTAGTTAATTATAATTATAAAAAAATATTCTAGCTCTAACTACCTAATGTGCTGATTTAATTTATTGAAAAAAAAAACAAAAATCATAAAAAAAAATTCTTTCAATAGAAATTTTAATTTAATTATTTGTGCTAAAAACGTATGTAATTTGAATTTATGAACATAAAAAAACTTTATTTTATAAGTATTATTTTATATTTCATTACATTTATATGGTAAACGGATCATTTTTTTTTTAAATTATCATTAACTCGCAAATAATTGAATTGAAAAGGGGGATTCATTTATGTCCGATTATTTTGGAAACCGAATAAAATATTGATACGGGATGTATTGTGCATAACTAATTTTGACAGCTGTCAACTGCGTGACCACTTTGGCTTCCTATTTGATCTGACCCCCTCTCATCAATTTTCAAATATCGCCTGGCCAACAGATCACGGCATATCATCATTGCCACGCTCACCCTTATATATCACATGTCAACTCTGAGGTGTGGCAGGTATGTATGGGATTATATAGCGAGCGTTATGGTGATACAGGCCACCCCCTAAAGACGCGTGCTAGGTATGGCGTAGTCTTACAGTAGGTACATTAATGTTTATCACTCGGTTTGTCTTGCCAGCTCTTACTAGAGATCAACTTGACGGACGCAATCTCTTAGCAAACATAGAGTCGGCATATTAGATACTTTTTAAGCATCGGATTCACGTAGCGTTAAAAGCGGAGCACTTATGTGTTGTACCGCTATAAAAAAATTCTTCCTATGGTAGAAGAGGGGGTTAGTTGAATTAGGGAGCTGCCGCGAAATATCATTTCTTTGTACTGGATCTGTCAACTTGACAGCTGTCATCCGCAAGTTTATGGAACTCCGTAGTTAAAATGACCCCCTCTCCTATTTACGGCAGAGAGGGGGTTGCATATCTTTTCTAATGTTGCGTGAGCAGCGGTTACGGCGTATAACGTCGAGCTTATAGCGCATCATTTGCTTAGGTGTGGTGGGTCTGTCTGGGATTGTATGGCGAGCGATATTGTCCGTGCGATGATCTTTATGATATTTTATAGCTAAGTCTGTCGGCCCCATTGTGCTCGCTGTGAGAGAGATTAAAGTCCGTTAAGTTGCTCTCTGATATGATACCTGGCAAGCTAAGCCTACTGAAACAATTAGTAAACAATACTTACCTATATAACTGCCCATAGGAAACCGGTCCTATATCAGTTGATTTTAATGCCCGCTACAAGAGAGATTTACGTCCGTCAAGTTGATATAATACAAGAGCCCTGATAAGATAAGTGATTTAGCATCATAGTAAGAGGGATGAATTCTTACGGACGCTCTGATCTCCAGATTACTACCCACTCCTCATACTTTTTTCTTCCGAGAACTTCCTCTCCTTCCTTTTCCCCAAATCGAAACTCCACTCAGCATCCCCAAAGATGACATAGGCTCTGAGGGAAATTATCTTCTTCAGGGCCTGATGTGTAGACTTTACTGATGTAAAAAAAAACAAAACGAAAATATTTATTTTTTGTAAGTGTGCACAGCATGCAATTTTGTAAAAATATACAAGGCAACAAAGAAAGTTATATCATCTTCATTCGTTACTTCCTGAAAAAAATTGTGGTAAGCATCGTATGTTCACAACCAAAAAAATTAATAATAAAAAATTCGTACCCCGTAATATTTTTTTTTGGGATTTGCAACGGCGAAAACTAGGGATTTAGTTTAGAGCTCTGTTGGTTCCTGTTCCCACGAAAAAAAATCTACATATTTTTTTAGGAAATATAATACATAGGAAAGATTTTTTATTTTTCCTGTCAAAACGAAATATTGCTGTAAAATTTATATTATTTTAATTCCTGAATAAATTCCATAGATAATAATTTTACAAAGTATAAAGTGAAGGCCAAATGCAGCCTGCCTAGTAAACTAGCGTAACCAATACTGGCAAGCATTATTTGCTCGTCTGAAGTCGTTCATTTACTGATGTTTAGTGAAAAATATTTCTGAAATCTTTTGGTGAATTGGATTGCATGATTCGAGACATTAAATAATATCAGTACATCTCAATTTGAGCTGACGGATACTTTATAGACTTTCACCCTGAAGTATCAATGTGTTCTGGAAATGGTTTGCAAAGAGGACGTGGTATCATGGTTTAAAGAGTTAGAAAGCTATAAACGTATCGATGCAATGTGTAGTCTTTTAAATATGTGCCTCCCGTTTGAATTGAGGTTCATTGGCACATACTTAGAAGAGCTGGGAAAGCGGGATTTCCAGGAGTTACGTGGGGCAGAAGTCAGGGCCAACAGCAACGCAGATCTTGCTGCTGACATTGGCGGAGCTAATACAGATCACAGAACACGTCGAAAAATGGCACTATATGTGTCTCTGCTCCGGTCGTGTAACTATGCTTGTGCATCTACCCTATACAATGTGATGGTTGGATTGGAACAGTCTGGTCTTCTTGGAGGAGTTTATGGGGATCCTTTGGAAGAGCTGTTATTATTGTACACAATGGCTCTGCACCACCCGGCATTTACATTTGATCAGCACACTCACTTTGGCGAAATCCTAGAAAAACTCAAATTAGAGGATGAGAGAAACAGATATAATCCACCACCAGTCACCATCAACACAGCGCAATCTACCAATAGCTGTATTTTACATACCAGTGCAGCGCCAAACCTTTCCATCCCCCGACCTGGTGCATCAGGGTTAGCTCCTATGAATCCTCTGGTTTACGTTAAGACGCCTCCTCTACAGGTAAGATGTCTTCTATTCTAATATTATGTCCAAAGAGTCTAACCCCATTCATTTTGTTTTGTAAACTGTTAATTAACTGACTTTTTTGTATTCAGCAATAACTGTGTACTTTCTTTTCATTAGAACTTCCATTTTATCTTGAACTGCATAGATTACCTCATTGACGAAGCTGTAAACAATAATATTTGTGTTACCTCAAATAAATCATCTTGTTTTTCCTATTCCAATACTAAAATAATGGATACAGATATAAATGTTTTGCAAACTGAGAGACATTTTCATTGCCGCTTCGTTTTATTTAAATAAATTTTATGTAGGCGTTTGTACTTGTTTTTTTAGACAAATAATGAAGCAGATTACATGGAATGAAGATTAGAGATTAAAAATTCAGGGTGTATTTTATTAATATTTTGTTTTGTTCCTAAGTATTAACTTTATTAAAATGTAAGTATTTGATTTACTTAGTTGTGCGCCTTAATCTTTTTGCATTACCTAACACAATTTAGTTTGCGAGTTGTTCATAGTTAACTATCAATGATCAATAGTGTAAATTGGAATTTTTATGTTTCCTGCTCTGTTATGAACTATCTATCTCTAAAATTAAAAAAACATGTATCGTCTGTGTAAATTCAATAACGCTGAAGAACTATTTGTCAAAATGTTCAAGAGGGTCAAAACATTACAAAGCAATTTTGTCAATAAAAAGGATAAACTATTTTTAAAAGCCTTCTATTTTGTGTTCCTGTTTTTTGTACTATCTTTGTGTCTGTACAAAATTAGTTGTAGCATGTATGCAATATTGCCATAGGATTATTTGTGTTCGATCCGCAGTATTGGATCTAGGGATATATGTGATCTTACTTGCTTCTTTAGTGGGGATGATTCATTCACAGGTATTGACTTTAACTGAGTGCAAACAATCTATCGGTCAATTTCAAAATTTTACAGTGCCAATCATTGCGGCTTGTACCGTTTGAAGGAAAGCGCCAAAAAAAACCTATTTTGAAATTATTTGCGCATACGCGGTATTGAACTTACGTAGACGATAATATAACAATGCTCCTCACTGGGGAGTATTTAAAAAATGGAGATGGTCTAGTAACCTAGTCACCCACACCGCTGAGTGACTAGGTAGCCTGATAAAGGCAGCTGAATAGCCAGGCCGTCGTACCCAATCCCATTTTCTTGGTAAGAATCTAATGTGCCTTTATGCCTTGTGGAAGTGTTAAGATACAAACTAAATAATATTGATCCATCTGCTTGAAGATTTTTTTTTTAGTTCTTTCCCTTGATTTTGGCTAGAGATAAATAATATTCAGCACGTCGTAAATATCCATAGACGTGAAATAACATTACCATTCATAAAAAAAATATGATAGCAAACAGGAGTTGGCTGATATAAAAAATGTTCGGGTTATCAGGGTTATGAAATTAAACAATAAAAATACAATGCTAAAAAATGCACATGACATGCAGGTAGAGCGTTGATTACCTCATTAATGAAAGTTACATAAAAGTGATGAATGCTTATTTTAATAATATATATAATATTGTAAGTGCATAATACTTATCTCAATTTGTTTACCCCTTTATTTTTTGACTTATTCACATTCTATGTTTTTACACAAAAAAAAGAATACCTCATTTAATTTTAATTAAATGAGGTATTTCTTCCCATATTCAACTAATTTTGGTAATAACTGTGTTTTTACTTATGATTGCACTAAAGTCAGCTCTGATTTACTATGGACGGGTGGTTCCACAAAACTTGAACAATTCCATCAAATTTCAAAGTCAAAATTCAAGTTCCAATGATGAAATAATGTTCAAATTCTTTGAAACAACCCATCCTAAGCCTAATGGCCTTCCACGTTTAAACTAAAACTACTCAATCCTAAATTATTTTTAATTGTAACAATAATACCAGGATTGATTCGTTTAAATACTCACCTAGATTGCATGCAATTGTCAATACTTTCTCAGAAATAGTAGAATCAAGAAGAAGACTAATAGCATACCTCTTAACTGTTCGCTGCCTTATTTGATGCCACTCAGATGTATCACCGTAGGGAGCCACTCCCATGGGAGTGATTAGCACTGAAAGGGTTAAATAATTACTAATGTAAACATATTATTCCTCGGTATCACTCATTGCTACTACAATTTATATTAGCTAAATTTACTCCAAATTAATTCCTTTTCCACTAAAATATTTATATCATAAGTATGTGAAAGCCCTTATCCATTCGATCGAAAAGCCAATGAATCCACCTAGATTTCACCGTTTATCCAATATTTTTCAGTTTTATAGATTTTTTTTTTTAAATTGTTAAATTTATAATTCATTTTAATTCATAAAAATCACCTACCCAAGTTTGGGTAGCTATCGCTTGGGTGGTTATGTTTGGGCGTATAATATAATAAATAATTATGTAAATATTTTAGGTTCATCCCATAAAATTGATGATATCTTTATCTTAATAACATTTGCAATTCCTGGGCCAGCCCGTTGTCTCTGAGCAGATGGGCGAGCTGATAAACCCCGTGGTGGGCATGGCCAACCAGCCCATGCCCCCGGAGCAACTCTACTCCATCATCACAGAAGGGGTGCACACCATGCAGGGCTTGGCTGCCATGCAGCACTACCCCATGGAGTACAACCCCGTGGGGCAGGGCCACTGGCCGCCCCCTGGGCATGTCATGATGGCGCCGTTAAATCAACCCATAGAGGTATGAATATTGGACATACGTACACACCGAAAACTCAAAGTACAATTGGAAAACAGGTGCATCACAGAACCAGAAACCAAAACACTTTTTACAACAACTAAAGGTTAAAAAAAACGTTACAACGCCAGGTTTACAATTCAACACATTTTAAAAGACAATAACTCTTGGTATGCCGAAGCTAAATTTTCACCAGCTGATTCTATTTTGGTCAGCTGATTCTATTTTCGTAATGGCTTATTTGTTTTTTTTGCAAAATGTTGTTTTTATATATTGTACCGTCTTGCCAGATAATGTGTTTATATATTTACAAAAAAAAATTGCGATAAAAAATAAAGCGATCTGGGAATATTATATACTATTTTTATTAAAAATAGTTTTTATTTATTTATTTGTTTTGGTTACAAAGAATACATCAGTACAAATAAGCTTTGACTGTCCAACTAGGAGTCTCCCGTTCTAGGACAGTCAAATTGACAGAAACATTTTGATAGGCATAAATTTAATTTACAAATGACCGATTTATTTATTTATTTACTGTATACTATATATATTTTTATTAAAAATAGTATATAATATTCCCAGATCGCTCAGAGAATTGTTTTTTTTGATTCTGCCAATTGGATACGTCGTCGCTTGAGAGGTTAACATCTGTTATTAACCCCCTAGTGTCTGATTTTTTTTCAAATTTGACCTAAAATTCCAATTCTGGACTTAATTTGCTCTAAAACGAAAGCTCAAATCAAAAAAAGTATATCACAAAATTGACACCAAATTTGATGTTGATTAACGAGTTTCCCTCTTGTACTTTGAGTTTCCAGATACCGTGTATATATTTATTGTGGAGTTTTAAATGTTCACTAAAGCTGTTAATTTGGGCTGGCATTTCAGTGTACTCAGGAATGTTATAAAACAGATTAGAATGTCAGGAAACCTATCAAATAGCAACTTGGTGATGGTAAATAACTTTCAAGCCGAGCTTAAAAAGCAACTGAAATACAGGCCCTTACACCTGGTTATTATTTTATCTACGGTAAGACGTAAGACCATGCTTTAGCAAAATAAAATTTTCAACAAAACTTCGTACTGGTCCATATTATAAATTAATGAATTAATTATAACAGTACCTATAGATAGTTTTACATATACCAATTTTAACAGACTGCGGTGAAATAACCAAGCCTTAGGCCGTTCGTATATTTATAAGCTACGTGACTGTGATGCAACCACAAGTGGCCTACTGATATGCTACCCTTTAGAGATCGTTTCCGTCTACGGCACTTCGCAAAATATATTATACTTGATAATTTTTTCACATGCAGCTGCGGAGTTAATACGATGTCAAGTGACTCGTGCTATAAAGACAGCATTATTTTCCTCTATCTTTATTATGGTTCTATGCCAACTCAGAATCAACTCAACTCGACACGTCTTTGAAAAGTCATTAAAAAGCTATGAAAAAAAATAATTGAAAAATAGTCCATAACCTAACCTAACGTAGCTTATTTAACCAATTTTTTTGGAATTCATGGTTTTCCTGCAAAGAGGTGCGGAGCGTAATGAAATAGCACTCCTCTAGAGGTATTGGCGCATAATATAGGTTACCTGGTTAACGCAAAAATCTCATTTTTCGATCTTTCCCCAAATCTGGATTTACCCCAACTAGAGCATGCAATACCATTATATCGTTACCGCAATTTCGCGCTGTTTTTCAGTACTGCAAAACCGAGATTAGAAACGTGATTTCGCAGTATTAAAAACGAACCGTGATAGGGAATACCCGCTACGAACAGTGCGTCGGGGAATTCCCTACAGCGAACTAACATTTGTTTGTAGTCATACTGAGTCTCACTCGCAAGTCAGACAAGTGAGTGACTAATCTGTCCTATTTTATTTGTTTACTTCGTGAAAGTGTGAAAAAATAATTATTTTTACTTAATACATTAACATATTATACTCGTATCCGTGAATCAAACTTTTTTGTTGTTGTAAAAAATGAATACTACAATTAATGGTCTAGAATTCAAAGACTTCAATATAGTGTGGAAACATTTTATGCGATTTATAGATCGTCAATCAGCGAAGTGTAAACTCTGTCCAGGTTTAAATTAAAACTAGTGGACGATCAACAAGCGGACTACATACTCATTTACGCACTAAGCACGGAATTGGAGCTAAAAATGTTAACTCCGACGAGATACCAGAAGAGGTTAATTGTCCTAGCGCAACACCAATTACGAGCCGCAGCCAATCTACCGAGGTAGCAGCTACAAACTCAACTTTAATTGATGAAGATGTCCACATCGAAAAACTACAATCACTGGCGAAAAAAAGCAAGATATCACACTATGTCGAAAGAACTGATTCTCTTTCTATGAAAGTGTCCCGTATGGAGGCAAAAGATGGATTTCCATTTAGTTTTCATAAGTTCAGAAGATATACGGTCTTTGTTTGTAAAAGCGTGATATAAGTTGCCTAAATTCCCCAATTCCATTAAAGATATGGTAATGAAATATGGCACTGAAGTTACATAATAAACAATTGATTCAACAGTTTCTATTATTAAAAACACAAAATTCAAAAATTCAGTATTACTTTCGACGAATGGACGTCTAATCGTAATAGGCTGTACCTAAACCTAAATTTGCTTGCAGTTATTGATGAAAAATCAGTATTTGGTAGTTTTATTTTAACCTCCATTTAACGATTTACTAATTTTGCAATATTGCAAATTTTGCAGTATTACATGACCGATACCGCAATATCGCGGTATAGAATATATACTGCGGTATTGCATGCTCTAACCCCAACTCACCTTATATTTTTTTCATAAAAAAACTATCTAAAAGAAAATTTTGGGTAGGTGAACCCAAATGTCATTATGTTTTGTTTTTTGTGATAAGTTACTTCTTATAGAAGTTAGGACCAGGACCCTCCAAAAATTGTTAAAATTGCCTGTTTTGAACACCATCAACAAACATTCAGTGTACAAACTATGTAGTTAATGTATTTTTTTAAAACAGCGAAACGTACCTACAATAGTATAGTATTTTTTTGGAGGAGAAAAATGGAGAATACAAAAACCTCGATTTTGATGATTCTATTTATGTATTATCAGCCTGAGGTGCAGTTGTCCCTTTCGCCCAGTATTCAGGGGAGTAAGAACCACAGTAACAGCAACAGTTTGGTGTCTCTAATTATTTCCAGTCTTGATTTTAATATGTTTTATTAATTTGGTCCATAATAATAATTTAACATTTATGTTGGTTTTTTCACTTCAATTTTTAATATGATTATTATTTAATTTAAAAAAAACTTTATTTATGAACAAGTTCTGCTGTGTAATTAATTTTATGCGTTTTAGTTGTTTCGCCTTCTGAAGATATTATCAAACTGTAGTGTTGCCACTTACAGACACACTCACAGAATAATTAAGTTGAAACAAAGTGTTATTTAAGAATGACTAAATACTGCATATTTACCATTATTTGTTAATTTTATTTGAGCACAGTGAACACCCTTCATCTTGTCCTCACCGAGCACAAGATTAACGACAGTGCTGTCAATTCAGCTCAACTTCCAGATGCTGACATACCCGCCGCCCTCGCCTGTGCTGTCGCAGCCCTCCTCGCCCTGCGACAGTCGCCCCGCCTCCCCCCCAGCGCTGCGCCCCGCACCCCCCCGCCCCACCTCACCTTCACCAGCCGCACCGCCGCCCCTCGCTGGATACCCCGCCCCCACACTCGCACCCACACCCCCAGCCACACCCCATCCAGCACCACTACATCACCGGATTCAACGCGCTGACCATCAATGAGGTCAGTCAATTTTCAACTACATTTTCAATAACCAACAATGTCGGATGTGCAAATTGGTAACATTGCAAAAGAACTGTTTTACATTTCGTTTCTACATGTTTAATATTTTGTTTTCCTACACATTTTTATTGATTTCGAATGTAAGAAATACAGTTTGTTTTTATATGTTGCATCTTCTTCTGGTGTCGTCGCCTCAATGCTGAGGATCGTATCTTCCAACTCCTCCATTGCTCACGGTTCTGTGCTGCATGGACAGATGAGACTGATGTTTGGCTACCCGCTATCAGTCCAAAATATCAAGTTTCTTAGTTTTTTTTAAAAAAATTTTACATTAGCTCCACATTGAGGGGGCATCCATTAATTACGTGAGCATAAATGGGGGGGGGGGGGTCCAGCAAAATCACACGTTACTTGAAAAAAATGTACAAATTGGCCCAAATTTATCTCACCGAGGGGGAGGGGGGGGTCTCGATTGGAAGAAAAACTGCTCATGTAATTAATGGATGCCCCCTTAGGCCCTGAAGAGAAAAATTCCCTCAGGACCTTTGTCATTTTTGGGGATGATGTATGAGTCTTTTTAGGGAAAGAAAGGAGAGGAAGTTCTGGGAAGGAAAAAGGTATGTAGGGTGGGTGGGAATCTGGGAGTCAAATGTGTCCAGGGGTGATGGACGTATGAATCCATCCCTCCCACTGTGCTGCAAGGTGATGGGTCGAGAGAGTCCAGCTGAGGGGTATCCCCCAACCAGACTCTCGATCTGGCCCGCCACGCAGTAGGTCGGTAAATGCATTCGCCGCCATGACCTAGGCAAGCCTCACCCCGTGACTAAAAAAACCAAGCAACTACTCGATATGGACAGCACTCACCTCAGGAGCCACATCCAGCTGATTGGAAAGGAAAACGCCAATAGATGCAGGAAATGTGAAAAAAATTAAGAGACTAAATACATCTATGGTGCCAAAGCCCTGCCCTGATGGGAACAAGGCTTAGATGTCTGAGAACCAAGAGACGTAGCAGAATATTGTAGGCAGACAGTTGACAGCCTATTTTAGATGTATATCAAGAGCTGGATTTTGGAAGACCAGAATGAAAAGATTGGTGGGACTGGTTGTCTGATCCACAAATCCACTTCGAGGGCACCTATCCGTTTCCTTTTGCTGGCTCTGAGTGTCCATGTATTTACACCATGTAGTAAAGTGGACATATTTTGAATTATACCCTACTTATTTCATTAGAAGTATGGTAATTTTAAACATCTCTTATGCAAGTAACCAATTTGCACATCTGAAATTATTCATTCGGTCTGTTAATTTTCATATTTAATTTAATCTTGTATTTAATGTATGTATTTTCGGAATTTTTAATCAAATGAAATGAAATGCGAAATATCAAAACACTATATTTCTTGATCTCAAAAACAGTAAAAATGCAGAAATGAAAGTTTAAAAGGCCCTAAAAAACTATAATAACGCACATTGTTCTACGGGACCGTTTATATATTACGTAGGTATTCTATCGCTTATAATATGAATTCTTTACACAATCAGTTTCAATTTAGAAAATGTCACATTCAACGCAAATTTGAGTTCATTGAACCAGAGATACGCAGTACGCACGGACAACTGAATTTATTATTTTTGGTGACTTCATTCTTATTCGATTTTATTATACAGAGTGTATCCATATTTTAATTTAAGGTTTTACCCCATAAAAGCTGTGCTTGGAAGGGGGGTGGGTGGTGGTGTTAATTTATATACCTACCCATATATCTCATGTAATTTGAGTAAAATGATTAAGTATATTCACACCTATTATGAGTGGCAGGCAAATCGTAAAATCAGGCCGATCATAATGCGCCTGAGGCAATTCACGATCTGCCGCGAGGCATTTCACGAAGTAGCTAGGCGCATCATGATCTGCCTGATTTTACAATCGGCCGCCGACAGATGCACAACTTGTACTATAAACCACCTTTATTTATGATCTTTTGTGCATTGTGGTGTTTGCGTGACGGATGATTTGTATCCATGAAAACATATAAACCGTTTTTGTCCATGGTTACAAATATTTCCCTCATCACAGTGAATTTTTGCTATTTGCTCTTAAGCAGACTTTTAATGCAAGGATATTGTGGGTTGAAATCCTGTCAATATTCCTGATTTTAATTTGCATATTGTGAATTGTGACTAACTTTTGTTTATCTTAAAAAATGTTTAAAACTGCAATTGTAGCAGAAAATATGGTCAGCTGTTATGTAATTAAATACAAAGTTAATATTAAATTTCTTCAATCAATATAATAACAGTTGGTGGTATTGGTTGCCTTCAATGGTAGGCTGATATGTGAGATTTTGTTTCCTAATCGATGTGAATACCGCACAAGAGACCCAACTGCTCCCAACCGTCTGGAGCCAGTGAGATTATAGTATACATATATATATGAGGCTGAAGGTAGTCGGTAATCTTTGGGTAAAAGCACAGCGAAGGAATAAAATTAAAATGTGATATATTTTCATTTCAGAGGCACTTGGAGGAAGACAAACCACTATTGGATCCAGAGCTGCACTTGAAAGCAATAGCGCAGTTGCAGTCCATAGAAAACCAGAACGGAATGAGGCGGTTAAGTGGTAGGCGAGGGGGAGGGGGAAGTAGGGGTGGGGGAGGGGGATCAGGCGGAGGCAGCTCATACTGCACCACCCAGCAGCTGCGCTCCACTCTGCAACACCAGTCCTCGGGCAGCGACTCGGGCTCCAGCACGGGTTCACACTCCCCGCCCCGCCAGGTGCCGTCCCCCGCACCGCCCTTCATGCGCTCCAACTTCCCCCCGTCCTACAGGCCCGGCTACTCCCCCTGCCCCTTCCCAGGCAACGGGGAGACAGGCTACTTGCCGGCGCCGCCCTACGCGCCCGGTTTCCTGTCCGTGCCGCTGTACGCCCCGCCCAAGCTGTCCTGCTGGAACTGCGGGGCCACGGGCCATTCCGGCGCGGACTGCAAGGAGCCTTCCATCGACGATATGACTCGGGCCACCGTCTATCAGCTGGATTACAGTACGGCCCCTCCGGATACTAATGACAAATAATGTTAATAATAACTTTTTATTAGTTATGTATCTTATTTTTGCCTGTTGATCGTTCAAAATGTATTAGATAAGTTGCGTCGGAATATAATCCATCGCCGATGGGACCTACCGTAATGCGGAATGATGATTTAGATATTTTAATGTTTGTTATCAAATTTTTCATGTCTCAAAGACTTAATGATCAGGGTGATAATTGGAAGAATACTTGCTTTGTGTGTGGGCATTTATTATTTTTGAAGCCATTTAAACAACAACAACAAATGCTTATTTATATAATATACACATCAATTTATACTTTGTAAGTTATGTTTTTATAATAAATTTATTCATAGAGTAGGCGATGAACGGAGCTGAATGTTTTCCTAAGCAAGAGAGATTATCATCCCGGCTACTAACTATTATATTAATGATCTAATTCTTAAATTACTATTCCCATTTTTATAGTGACTTTTTTAGGTAACATAAGTGTTTTGCCATGAATTTCACCGTACTCTCTATCTACTCGTACATGTTTTAAGCAATAGACGTACGCAGCCAATAGCGCCGCGCCTGTATCATTTTAGTCATCCTTGTGTTTGAGTGATGTTCTCAGGGTTAAGTTACGTTAAACAGCCAGCACTGATTAGATTCACACTGGACACTGGACACCGAACACTAACACCTGGAACCAACCAACCACTTCAGTCACTGGCTGCACACTCATAGTCAATGTAAATAATACAAATCTAGTTCATAATAAATGCTATTTGTGATTGTTTGTATATGTATATACAGGTATATATACTAGTTAACTCATCAAATTGATATATTTGTAAATTATCTTGTAATGAGTGTGTTCGAAATAATTAACTTTTACTTTCACATTATTTAAGAAGAAAAAAATAAATAAATGCTACTTGAAACATCAATACATATTTTAATAACATCCCGATTGATGTAGAAGGTGCCGAATGAAAAGAGCACAGCGCACGTGTCTAATATCCAAAGAACTAGGTGAGGTGAGTATCAATCATATAATTAGTGTCTATCAAAGTAGATCTCTCAAAAATATATTGCAAGAAGAATTCTTTATCCCATCTTTGTGTTTACCATCATGGGTTGGGTGTATTTCCCGAATGTTGGAAATAAAAATAATTCACCCTTCTCACACCTCGCAACATACCCTATTTCGTGATGCCAATCACACTTGCTCTGGACCAGGAGCAGCCCGTCCTAACGTTCACTCGTGCGTTGAACCGCCAAAAAAATTGAGCAACTTTTTGCAGCTTATCATATTCCTACTAGGGAATGCAATTTCGTTCTCGCGAGATCCCGGCCTTTTTTAGCGAGATTGATCTCGGCAAAAAAAAGCGAGTTTAACGAGATTGCATTTGAGCATAAAAACGTCTTATTGTTGCTAGTGCATAAAAAATATTAAAGCGTCTATTAATGCTGTCTTTGATGGTTTAGAAGAGTGGTTCTCAACCTTTTTTAGCAGGGACCACTATTACATTTATTTGTTCTCACAGGGACCACAAGCAAACTGTTAAATCGCTACCTCTCAATCATTAATACCAAAAGGGTTAAGAATCAGCTTTTGGATACCTTTTGATTCGGTTTTTGTAGTAAATGAATAAATGTTTCGTGGACCACATTTTAGATCTCGCGGACCACCGGTTGGGAACCATTGGTTTAGAAGCATCGATTTACTATATCTAACTTGAGTTTAGCCCTCCCATACCTGATTTCAGTTGAAAGGTATCGCCCCTGTGAGTAATTTCATAATACAACTACCCTTTGAATTCCGTCGCATCTCTTGCGTGACATACTTGTTTTGCTAGGAAGAAATAATCAAATGTTACTTTTCCAGATACATTATAATGTTGAGCTGAAAGCTTATTTAGCGCCGTTGTGATTTTAAACATTAATGAAACGAAAAAGCCACAATAAAAGTAGACATATAGCATTTAGCGAATGAGACAGAATAATCTGTCACATCTTTGTGCGATGCTTCCTTAACCTCCTGTACACTTGTATTTTTGTTTAAGTATTCATATAACTTAATCAATTGTTAATAATAAAGTCTGTGATAGCACTTAGGTACCTAATATATTTCTAACAGCCTCAATTTTGTGTTTTAAAAGTGATCTTCACGAAGTTAACTTGCTGGAAAACAAATTTGCTCAACCCAGACCATCAAAAGGTAAAAACCAATGCTTCTTGCGATCTTTTCAGATTGAAATAATGCACTTTCTTTTTGATAAATGTTTTTGTATACCAATATCTTTGGTTCCGTGTAATTTTTAAGACCCACACGCCTTGTCTAGATATACCTACTTGGTCATTAAGAAGGATAATAAAATACAAAATATTTAAAAAAAAAATTAGATGTGGATTTCACTTTTTTGCTTATCATCTGACAGTATTAATACCCTAGCGACTGTACGGTTGAAATTTAAGATTCAGAGTACAACTCTGACACCTCGCCATATGGAAACCATCTGCGAACGTGAAGTTAGTGACTGGGCTACTATCATAATAGAATCGAATTAAAGCAAGTAGCTTATAATGCCGAAAGATGGTGCCACTTACGTTAACAGCTAGCATGAGGAACATTGCCTGGCAAGCGTAAGTACCCTTGGATTTGCATTTTCATGAATCTCTTCAGTCTGGATATGGATGATATTATATATGTGAAGTTTGTGATTAAGTTTCTGTCGAGCCACCCGCAGGAGCGGGTTTTTAACTGCCAGTATCTGATTATTATCAATGACTGCACAGTTTAGGATTTTTGTAAACCGAAGTGGCGCCCTCTGTTATTTTCAACATGTGATATTAATTATTTTTTTATTATAATAATAATAGCCTTTATTCAGACAGCAAATTACATTACATTATTTATAATATTTATAACACTTATCATGCATCGACTCCCTGTCTGTATGTCACTAGTTGACAAAGGCCTCTTTCAACTGTCGCCATTTCTCTCTATCATTAGCTACTCTTGTCCATGTACCACCTGCTATGGCTTTGATGTCGTCAATTTGTTTTGTTAAAATCACAAAACTCTCCTTTGGGGGTTGTGAATTACCTCCCTCTGGTGCGGAAGGGTTAACTGAAAATTAACAACTGCTGTGCAGGTTCGGCTTGATTTTTTACTAAAAGGGATGGATATGAAAAATAAATTATGAACTCTTTTTTTTAATTTTGCAAACATGTACGTAAGTACTTACTTTGTACCATGTAGTAAATTTTAAACTATTAGGACGGTTTTAACATAAAAAATAAAAATTGAGTAATTATTATAGTGCTTTTTTCGGTGTAATTTTTTTTTATTTTTGGTTCGTTTTCTTCTTTCACATTCTTAATTTCCGATTTAAATTATTACTTATCTCAATGTTTAGTAGTTTCAAAACAGAAAGAAAATCACTTCGTTCCCTTTGAAAAGTCTTTAAAAGTGAAGAAAAAAAATAGCCCGTAACCCATATTATATCCTTTTTTTCATCACTTTTTAAAGGAGTGGTGAAGTGCCGCGTTGTTGAGTTGTCAGGTCACCCCCGAAAACTATTGATCCTGTATTTTGTTACAAAACGCGGCATGTAGATGGCACTGCAGTATAAATAAAATATTATTGAAACCATGGCGATCTTTCATGTTTAGTTTCCATAGTAAATAATTATTTGTTGACTGATTTTGGATTTTCACACAAAATAGAATAATAATATAAAAGGTTGTAACATGGACTTTTCAAGCGGGATCGATCTAATAAAACTTGCTGAATTACTAAAACCACCACAGGAAGAAGTAATAATTCAACAGAATGATGATTTGCCAAAAGCGGGTAAGCTCGCATCCCTAAACGATATAACTAAATAATGATGCATTCACAAGCTTCACCTAATCTTCTTCCTTTCCGTTTTAGGCTACCTTCTCGAAAAACCTATTCCCCCTCATCAAGGAAGAAATTTAAAAATTGACCAAACGCCAGTTCCCAAAACAATAGAGGAGTACGAACTACAACAAGAAAAGGAATTTTCTCAAGCACTACTCGATGGCAGAACTGAAGCAGTCTACGATATTAAATACAGGCAAGCTGTCACTCCTGAAGATATTTATTTGCAAATGGGTGCCAAATCCCCAGCGACTGCCAGTTGTGAGGACATGATTTTGAGCATCCATTTACCCGGCGAAGTCTTCACCTCGTTGGAATTAGAAGTGACCAAAACTGGCGTTAATTTATCGGGATTTTCGCACAAGCTCTTCTTACATTTGCCACACCCCATTGATCCCGATTTATCGAAAGCTAATTGGAATCAAGATGACGAAAAACTCGTACTTACTCTTCGAATGACGAGGGAATTTGACTATGTGAATTTTTAGTGTGGTTATTACCTACTCAATAAAATAATTCCCTTATCGCATTTCTAATTAACTCTGTACCTACTCATTTACATAAACCTAGTATATCATAAAAAAATAGACGAGCTTGACGAAACCAACGCAGCCGTGTCTATATTAACAAACTACCAACCCCTGTGAAATGATATCGCTCTTTAAAATTTCCGATTCCTTTTAGAATATGTGCGAATTTTTGGCGCCTGCAGGCCGTGCCTCCATAGCTCAGGGGCAGAGCACTGGTCTTGTAAACCAGGGGTCGAGAGTTCAAATCTCTCTGGGGGCAAGCAAAAAACCTTTAGAGGTTTTTATTTTTTATTTAAAGTAACATAATGTTAATTACGAAGATCATTGAAACTGAACGAAAATGTTGTTTTTTGTTGTCTATCTTCACCTTCTTGGAATTTTTCTAGTAATTTTGCGGTTACTAAAATATACAATGGGAAATATTTATGTATTTGTTTTATTTTTTACTTTCAATTTTTCCTTATTCCTTCCGTATTATGTGACCTAATAATACTACGCCAAATTAACAATTTAGGATCAGAACAGTCATATTCAACCGGCCGCGGCCGCGGCGACTCGCCGTATTTTACTGTACGGCCTATGCTAAGTTTCAGCACTCAGCCATGTTGATAACTAGGGTTTACACCAGTACCGGATTATCCCTAAGGCAGAGTAGGCAACTGCCTAGGGGCCCCGCATCGGCTGGGGGCCCCGCGGTCCAAGAAAAATAACTTTCGTCACGGTTCGACTCACAATTAGTGAGCAACTCCGGCACACTTTTGGAAAAAGTCAGCTTTCAAGATGTTTTTAATATTTTATTTTTTTATTACGAACATTATAGGTTAATAACATTACATACATTAAACAAAACCCAATAACTTTTCACTCACAAATAATAAATAAAAAGTCAATAATTAAAACAAATATTTAAACATTGTTGTATTTTACTTTACTTTCCTTCGTATCAATGGGGATATGATTACAGGTGCCGTGTGTGGTTTATATTGGCATTTGTTTTGTTTACAAGCTTTAGTGTGCACTACCTATCTGCTTGCTAAAATTCTTTGTTTCTCTTCATAGCAAGGTTGTCTGGAAGAGATCACTTTAGTGATAAGACCGCTCATTGTACTATTGTATTCGTTTAATTTTTTTTATTGAATGGTGGTGAAGGCATACCTTCGAAATGTAGTAAAAAACAGATAAATTATGAATAAAATTACGTTGTGGTAGAAAAAAAAAAGGTTTGGAAGTTAGAAAAGGGTAAAGTGCAGTGGCGGACTAAGCCCGTCAGAGGCCCGGGGTGGAAAAGCTAGATGAACCGCTCCCCCCCCCCCCCCCTAGTTTAAGAAGTTGATGTAATATTACAAGCTTTTTCTTCAGTTCACACGGGCCTCTGACTCTGGAGGGCCTCCAAACGCCTCCATGTTCCTTTTATCAAATCCTAAACAAGGCTTTAAGGCACAAGGCCACTGTAAAAAAAATTGTCATTTTTAAAAAATAATTTTCTGAAGATGTATTTGTTCATAATGCTCTCACCAAATGTTTTAAGGAAATTCGCAAAATTGACGGATATACCTACAGCATATTATATGAAACCATTTTAAACAGTTTGTATGTTGAATTAACGTTCATCAAAACTTTGAACGCGTTTTTCTCGAAACTGCTTTTTTCAACACGGTTGACAACATATTAGAAAAACTATACGTCCGATTTGCATGTACTAAATCTTAAACTGTTAGTAAATCCAATCAGTATGGCACCACTTAGGGATTTTTTTATAATGTGCCCCCTTCTATTTTTTTTATGAACAATGAAAATTTTCCATAAAAAATCGAAATTAAAATTCGTTGTTCCGCCATTTTTCCTTATTTTTAAACAAAATTCACCTACGTGGTGAAATAGACACTAGATTTTCAAACAGTTTAAGACCTGCAAATCGGATCTATGGAGGTTAAAAATGTGTTAACAAAGTTTAGAGAAAAACACAATCAAAGTTTTGCTGAAGGATAATTCAACATTCAAACTGCCCTGAAAAACCTACGGTTGTAGCGAAACCCGGTCGGCCTAAGTATGTATAATAAAAGTGGTGTTTACTAAGTTATTGTTTCACATAAAATGCTGTATCTCCGTCAATTTTTCGAATATCTTTAAAACATTTGGTGAGAGCATTTTTAACAAATGCGTCTTTCAGAAAATGAAATTAAAAAAATGAAGTTACCAAAAAATTTTTTTACAGTGTCCGCCTTAAGTGGGAATCACCAGATAAAACCGGAAATATGTCGTTTTTAAATCAAATTTTTGACGTATTGACTCTTTTTCACCACAAAATTATAAATTGATTTCGAAAGACTGTTCTTTTATCTAGTAAAGCTACCCCCCCCCCCCCCCCCCCGTTAGTCCGCCATTGGTAAAGGGGCCCCGAGACGTGCATTGCCTAGGGGCCCCGACATGGTTAATCCGGCCCTGTTTACACATCGAAGAAAAAAAATCATTGGAAAAAAGTAAAACGTATTACATATTATTGAGTTGTAAGTTTTTGAACAAAATGTACCTACGATGAGGTAAATAAGTAAATGGTATGGTGTAGGTTCCTACTATGTTGTAGCGTAACATCGCAAACATAGGATTGCTGTCCAAAAAGAAAAATGGTTGAGGTGGTATTTCACCATCCACTTGATATCCATAGTACAACGTATATTAAGGCTTCGCGTCAGTTTTTTTTAAATCTGAATATAACACAAGAGTCCCAACTGCTCCCAATTGTCTCGAGCCAGTGAGACTATGGCATCCCCAATTTTGGTATGTTGTGAGGCGGGTGAGTAGTGGGGAGAGGAAGGAGATGTGGAAAATGTGCTTGGTTATTCAGATCCAATCACCAACACGGTTAAAGCCATTTCAAGTAATAAGACTAAACCTACATACATACATTGTGCACCAGCGTAAAAAATAATAAAAACATATAATATAACTTTTTTTATCCGACTATAACACAAGAATCCTAACTGCTGTATGCTGTGAGGCTGAAGGTAGTGGGGAGGTGAAGGAGATGTGAAAAATGTACCTGGCTATTTAGAACTAGTCACCAAACTTGGCTAGAGCCTTTTCAAGGAACGTTTTAATTCTGAATGAATACTGACGAATAGCAAAACACGACAAACCTCTATGTGCAGTGTATTTATAGGCCTTTTTTTATGGGGATAAATCAAATATGTACACATATTATGTAATTAATTATTATATTGAATTTATTGTAATTTATATATCTTTCTCTGAATAAAAAAAAAAAAAAAATATCTACTTACAATTTAGGGGGCGGATATGTTTACCGCCGTCCCGGGAACCATTTATTGGATAACCAACACCCCTGTCATAGGTCACCCCAAGTGGTTCGCTACGTTTGGTGACCGGGGTGAGGTATGTCTAGGTTTTGGCGGGGATGCTTTTGCCCTTCTAATACGTGGCGCGCCGGAGCAGGAGAGACTGGTTGAGGGGGACCTTTGGTATCTCTAGCCTGATTCTCTCGAACTATCGCCTTGCACCGCAGTGTGGAAAATTTACTTGGCTATTCTATTCTAGATCTAGTCACCATACATGGCTAAAGTCATTTTAAGTCCCAACCATAATAACCAATAACCAACACCTCTGTCATAGGTCACCCCAAGTGGTTCGCTATGTTTGGTGAATTAGCAGGAGTGCCCGGGTTCCTGGAGTGAGGTTTGTCTAGCTCTTGGTGGCGAATGCTTTTCCTCACCCACTGCGTGGCGGTACGGATCGGGAGAGACTGCTTGAGGCAGACATAATCTAGACCTCTCCAGCCGGACTCTCTCGACCCATATTTGTGTTATATTCAGATAAAAAAGTTATATTAGGTACCGATATGAAAGTAGGAATCTTTAACGGTTTTTTGCTAAGCCTACTTCACGTACAAGAATGTCGTATTTTGTTATTACCGCATACTCCTTCGGAGAGTCGAAATTATTGTTAGTAAAAATATTTTTGCAGTTTAGTTTCACTCAAGATACCTTCAGATGTAGGTATATCGACTTTGGTTGTACGGCCGTATATCCTCTTTGCATACTTACTTAATAAATAATCTTTTAGGGGATCAACTGTCGGAGGGATCAACTGTCGGGGGATCAAATGTGGGAATATCAACTGTCGGAGGGATCAACTATCGTGGAATCAACTGTTGACGGACCAACTGTCAGGGGATCAAATGTGGGAGGATCAACTGTCGGAGGGATCAACTATCGGGGGATCAACTGTCGACGGACCAACTGTCGGGGGACCAAATGTGGGAGGATCAACCGTCGGAGGAATCAACTATCATGGGATCAACTGTCGACGGACCAACTGTCGGGGAATCAAATGTGGGAGGATCAACTGTCGGAGGGATCAACTATCATTGGATCAACTGTCGACGGACCAACTGTCGGGGGATCAACTGGATGTGCGTTTCAGCTTTCAATCAAATTTGTAATAAGCTGACAACTTTAACAACATGATACCACTCGTGATAGTTGTCCTCTTCTTTTTATCAAAATTGCTTCAAATGCTGAAACGGACTTAGAATCGGAATTTATC
Source organism: Limnephilus lunatus (assembly GCA_917563855.2). Taxonomy (NCBI): domain Eukaryota; kingdom Metazoa; phylum Arthropoda; class Insecta; order Trichoptera; family Limnephilidae; genus Limnephilus; species Limnephilus lunatus. Next base: position 92,224,221 of record OU830595.1, on the reverse strand, counting down.
ACGAACCTTTCAACTGTCAAAAAGCAAAATGGCGCTGCAGGGCCATTTGATAATTTGTGACCTTAAAAGTCTTCAAAATTTACCATAAAATTAATAACCTTGGTCAAAATTATGACGTTAGCTAATAACATCGCAAGATAATTACCATTTTCAAAACATAGCCACGTTTATCTTCTATATATCTAAAAATGTTTGCATATCCGCTATGCGTTGCTAAACCATTCATCCGATTGAGATGAAACTTTGGGGATTTGATGTGTGCATGCCCGCGAAGGTTTCTGTATTCAATAGTGAGCTCTGGCATCATGAAATTACGAAAAATTAATTAATTAAATAAAAATGAATCGCAGGCGGGAAGGCGGAGAAGTCGGAGTGGGAACGCGAGAGGGGAAGGGGACGCGGGAGAGGAAGGGGAAGGGGAACGGGACGAATGGGAAAGGACACGCAGGGAGAAACAATTTCTTTAAGGGGCATAGCAACGCACGCCGGGAACTCGCTAGTAATATTATAAAAATAAAAATAAAAGATGCAGCGGTTCTAAATTTGCACAATTGTAAAAAAATAAAATATTACAATATAGAATAACTTAAGTAGCCTACCATTAATTGGCAAGTTCTGAAATAGGGTTAATACTTTTTTTCTATAAGTAGTAGTCTGTATTTTAATGATTGGATGCGATTTGTTTTTATTGTTATGTTAAGTTTGTGGTTAATCTCAAGCACCTATTTTTTTTCCAATTAAATCTTCACGAATGTTCATCAGCTATCTTAAATATTTTGGTATTTATTGAGAACGATTCCTTCACTCGGTCTGTGGGAACGTTACTCTCTGATGTGATCTTAATTTGAGCAGAGTAGCGCGTCTGTGACTACCATGTGTAATATACATACTACATGAATATGCATCATTTATACATTCTTCGGTATAAAAGGGAAGGCACACTACGATCAGACCACTAAATGGATTTAGATCTCGCGCGCGTGGCCAACGGAGCCACTTAATTAAATTGCCATATCAATAAAGCCAGTAAACAGTGACAGCCAGTAATCAGTCTGGAATCACTGTGAGAACATCTATTGCTAATGGGTTACTAGTGCTACTGCTGCTGGTGATTTTTGTTATAAATTTTATTTTTGCTTTTAAAATAAAAATTAATTTTTATCAGTACCTACTGTACCTACTTTGTGAACTTGGACTTCTAAAAAAGGTAGATAAACTAACTATAACTTTTATTTATTATTTGTATGGTTTATGAGCTTTACTACCCGGTTCGGCCGAGCTTAGGATTCAAAATTATATTTCTTGAATTATTATTATTGTATAATAATATGGAAAAAAAACATAACGGTGTCGTATTTTTTAAAGTTTAAATTTTTAGGGTTTCAAAATTATTTTCTTGAGTTCTTCTTATTGAATTATAAAATGGAAAAAAACATGACAAAACATGTGTCTTAGTTTGTCAAATTAATGTTAAATGTTCTAACCACCGCACTTCTATTAGGCATAGATTTTGGAAAAAAACACTACGTTTCAACTTAATTACTACAAGAAACAACTAATTACGTTTGGAAAGATGGTAAAAGATATCTACATTAAAATTACATTTTTATTCAAAGTTTAAATTTATCTTATATTCGATTTGCCGCCGTTTTGTATTTTTTATGAATTGGCTTTTGCGAAGTTTCGTTTCAATCTAAATACGCTTGCATTGCATTACTTAGTTAACCCAAACTAAGAACCTAATAACCTAGTACGAGAATGTGCATTTAAACAGTTTTTTCTAGTAGTGACGATTAAAATTAAGTGTAATTTGCATAATCTGTACCTAAAAGTACGGTGCTAAAGGGAATAATTACTCCTAAATCATTTACTGATATTAATATTCTTAAGTAGTTGAGTCAGCACCTACCTACTACCAAATTGGGGAAATAATAATATAACGGGTATCGACTACCTGCTCAATTGTTGAGATAATAACTTGCTTTGCATTTTTTTCACGTATACGAGTATTTATATATTAATATTTTAAAGGGTATTTTTGTGCCTAGCTACGAGTATCTACCCCACAACTTTATTGATTTATTTCATACTAGCTTTTACCCGCTTCGCTTGCGTGGTATTTGGCAGAAATTAGTGTAGGTACAAGGTATTTTCTCACCTTAGTTAATGTTTTTTTCGTGATGAAAAGAAACCTATGACACCCCTCATTTCCCAACTAGCCCTATGCAAAAATCATGTCGATCGGCCGCTGCGTTGCGACGTGAAAAAAGAAACAAACTCACTTTCGCATTTATAATATTACTTAGAATTAGAATTAAACTTTTTAAACGCTAAAATTGTATGTAGGCAATCAACATTTTTACGGTGCTCCAGATTTTGAATCTTTCCAAAATGAAAGACTAAACCCTTCCACACACTTTTCCACAAATGAATATCTAGTAAATTCACACAATGTAAGTGCACTATATAAGTATAATAAATACAAAACAATACGTCAATCCACCAGAAACATAATGGGAAAATATTTCACCGACTCCAGATATTTTCATATCAGATGGTTCGGCTCTGATGAAATCCTAACTGGTCCGATAAATCCTACTGATCCCTCAATATAAATATTTAAAAAATCTTTCGTAATCCTACATGTATTTAAAATGACCGACTTTTGCATTTTTATGTACAAATTTTTTGACAAATCTAATATTATTATTATATTATTTAGTTTGCATAATATTATTAGGTATTTAAAATATTTAGCATTATTAAAAGGTTTCAGTTTTTATTTTCCACGGCCTCCGTGGTCGAGGGAGAAGGCTCTCGACTTGCAATCCGGAGGTCACGGGTCTAAATCAATAATATCCTACTAATATTATAAAGGCGAAAGTTTGTATGGATGTATGGATGGATGAATGGATGGATGTATGGATGTTTGTTACTCTTTCACGAAAATACTGAACAGATTTTAATGAAACTTTACAGTAATATAGCTCATACATCAGAATAGTCTATAGGCTATAACTTGGAGCTCTGGCATTATGAAATTTGTATACAATTATACGTTTATTGTCCAGACGAAAAGCAAAGCGTTGCTACCTAATTGTTTGACATGAGCAGTCATTTTGTTATTTGTTTAGGTTGTTATGGAGATCCCTTTGCAGTCAAGATTTATAGCGCGTGTTTGATTGTTACGTTGAGGGAGTAGGGTTGGGGGTAGGGGGGAATAAGGGGGGGGGGAGGGGGTGGTTGAGGGGGGGAGTGGCGCGTGCGAAGCCGGGGGCAAAAGCTAGTATAGAATATTTGCGGCACATTCCAGAGTGTAAGATACTCTCAGTATCGCCCTGGTGTTAGACCACCATTCAGAATCGAAACTTTGCTTGAAATGGCTTTAGCCGTGTTTGGTGACCACTTCCACCATCACCCGTGACCCTTTCACCACCACCTGTTTGGTGACCCTTCCACCACCAACCGTCTTCTTCTCCTCCCTACTACCTCCTACCTCACATACCCCAGTTAAGGATGCCATAGTCTCACTGGCCCAGACGGGATCAGTTGGGACTCTTGTGAGGTACTCACATAAAAAAACTAAAAATGTTAAATATTAATAAGTTTTTATTGACACTAAAACATTTGTAATTAATTAAGTAACGAATATAGACTAATTGAATCTGCCCATTGTATGTTCTGTCTACATTTTTGTTTTATGCCAATCGTGCAAAATGTTTGAAGGTACCTGTTCCTACACGCTTTGAATATACATACCTATTTTGATTTTTAGCGAAATTAACGTTTTTCACATTCCAAGAGGTGAATGCACCAAGTAATATTTTCGTTTAAAAATGTATAAATCAGTGTTTTAAATGGGGTGTCTTGGGAACCTTATTATGCACTTCATTCCATCAGGAAAAATTTGCAATTTTTGTCTTTTTTTGTAATATGTCGAAATTTATAAAATATATTATATTTTTAAATTTATATAAAATATATTAAATTTTAAATAAATTCAAACAAATTCAAACAAATCAAATGTGAAATATTTTTGCGACATGCGTCACAATATTCAACTTCAATGAAATTTTAATTAAAAATTGAAACTATTTATCACATCAGACTAGCGTAAAAGTAGATAGTAGATACCAAAATGATTTTATGAATTAATAATTATTTTTTCGACATTCGTCAGTGGACATCCTTTAGCGGCCCGTTCGTATACATATTATTTGAATGACTATCCTTTTCATAAGCGGTGCTACATTTTTTGTTCGATTGGTATGAATATGATTTGTCTTGTATTTTTATAATGTCATTGTATAGATGTCGTAATTTTTCAAGTTTACTTACATTCGCTGGTAAATTTATTCATTTGAAAGGCAATGAATGTTCACGAGGAAGTTTTTTTTAATAAATACTTTCAGCTTCCTAAATCCTACAATAATTGTTCACTAATATTCAGAGATTTTTCACGGGTCTGAGCTTGTATCTGCTATTTTGAATGTATCGTGAACGGTTCTACTGTGAAGTTATTTGAAATTTGTTGGGTCGTATAATATCGTAAAATTTGGCTTGGTGATTAATTTTATTTAAATGTATTTTACTGTAAAATTGCTGACGATGTCCTGATGAGTCAAATATCGAAACTCGTTTTTCGCTTGCAACAAAGTAGGTAGGTACCTTCTACTTCTACTACTTCGATTCCCAGTGATGGAAGCGGAGGGTTGTTGTACTCAGTTTTAAATGTTTTTCTTATTCTTTTCTTTCTATTCTAATAAATATTCTCAAATTATTGAAGTAAAACTTCTTCACGCACGCTTGACTTGGGGAGTAAGCTGGTGAATGCGTGACGAGAGCTTTACGAAAAGTGTGATAAAAAAAAAGTGATGGCACAGTTACCCCGGGAACCATTTATTGGATAACCAACACCTTTGCCATAGGTCACCCCAAGTGGTTCGCTACGTTTGATGACTTAGCAGGGGTGCCCAGGTTCATGAGGTGAGGTTTGTCCAGGTCTTGGTGGCCGACACGTATGCCCACCTGCTGCGCAGTGGGCAGGATCGAGAGAGACTGGTTGAGGGAGATCTTTTATCCTCCAGCCAGTATCTCTCGACCCATCACCTTGCACCGCAGTTGAAGGGGATGGATTTATATGTCCGTCACTCCTGGAGACACTAAGCCCCAGTTTCCTACCCACCCCTTATATCTATTTCCTTCCCAAAACTTCCTCTCCTCCCTTTACTTACAAAAACCTTCCACACGGCATTCCCTAAGATGACATAGGTCCTGAGGGAAATTATTTTCCCCAGGACCTCCTGTGTGTAGCTAATGTAAAAAAAAATGTATAGGAAAAGGTGCACTCGAATTCGATGACAAAAATATGGAAAAAATCATCCTCACATTGATAAAAAACGTGCTTCGTAGTCTCCCCACACTCTTGTCTACTTTAGTTTTCTGAAGGTTTGAATTCTACCGGGTGCATGTGAATTGCAAACTCTGATTTTTTTTATGTTGTCGTGTTTGGCGTATAATGTAATTTTTTGAATGCATTATAAGACGGAATGGAAACTGTCGTCTTTCATTATACATTTATTAAGATTTTGGAAAAAAAAATAAAAAGTAATACTTCATAATTTTATTTTTACTTAGTCGAGATTTTTTTTTCATAATAAAAAAATCTACCATGAAACACTCACAAAAATTGTGATTTGATCAATATATTTTATGGCGGTATATATTTCTTTCAAGGTTCAAGTATATTTGGAGTAGTCCAAGTATAGTATATCGGAAATTGAACTTACTAGTATACTTAAAACATCGTCGTAAAAGTTTCTGGAAAACATTATCCAAATCATGAAGATAAACCATAGAAATCGCTGAAAACTTATCTAAAGCATAGTCCCTCTCAGCACAGGATCTCCTAGTGAGGAGGACTACCAATATAATTTCTATTTTATATATATACCTACATGTTTAATATAAAAATGTAAAAAATAATAAATACATAGTATAAATGGTAGAAATACTAAGAAATTTTTTCCATAGGAAAGCAGAAATGCACAAAATAATTTGCAAGGCAGATAGAAATATTTCGCCATTAAATTTATACGACGAGAATGACAGCATTCTTATAAATACCAACCAGGAATTATTAGATTCCTGGTCAAATAAAATTCTTCACGCAAAACACTTCAACTATCTCAACCAAACATATGTTGACAAATTTTCGTCAAACAAATGGTTGAGTATTGGAGAGTTGAGCACAGAAATAAAAGGCTTTATGCTTTCCATTCAAGATAGAGTCATTAATACTAAAAATTATAGGAAGCATATCATCAAAGATGCAAATCAAATTGATGATTTATGTAGAAAATGTTTGGCTTTTCCGGAAACTATAGAACATATTATATCGGGATGTTCTGTATTAGCGCCGTCCGAGTATAAATTTAAGCACAATCAACTTTTAAAAATAATTCACCAAAGTTTGGTAATTAAACATAACTTGATTGACTGCCGTAATATACTATATTATGAATATGAAACAAATTCATTTTTAGAAAATGAATTTTATAAAATTTATTATGATAAAACTATTCTAACAGACAGAACAATTAGTCATAATAGACCTGATATCGTTTTACATGACAAAATTAAAAAAAATAACTTATATCATTGATGTCGCTATTCCAAATTCTTGTAATATTCAGAAAACTGTTTCTGAAAAAATAAGAAAATATACAAATTTAGGAAATGAGATTAAAAGAATTTGAAATTCTCAGACTATAAAAATATTACCATTTGTTATTTCGGCTACTGGCATTATACCTAGCTCTCTCATTTAAAATTTAGGCGTATTAGATTTGTCAAAAAATTTGTAAATAAAAATGCAAAAGTCGGTTTTTAAATGTTTATATTAAGGATTTATCGGACCAGTTAGGATTTCATCAGAGCCGAACCCTCTGATGTGAAAATATCTGTAGTCGGTGAAATATTTTCCCATTATGTTTCTGGTGGATTGATGTATTGTTCTTGTATTGTTTTGTGTTTATTATACTTATATAGTGCACTTACATTGCGTGAATTTTCTAGATATTCATTTGTGGAAAAGTGTGTGGAAGGGTTTAGTCTTTCATTTGGGAAAGATTTAACCCGGACATAAAATCTGGAGTACCGTAAAAATTTGTAATTTGTATTAACGCATTGCAGACGTGAACTGTTCCCACAAGATCGTTTTACAAAATAACGAATATTATATTAATCGCATGGATTATCTTGTTAAAAACGGATGCAGTTCTGTGTGTTGTTATTGATGTAAAAGACACAATTTTTCTCCTTTTTTTCAACGGAACAACGAAAAAAATAGGTTCTTGGCAATAAAAGTGTGAATGATTTCTCCAAATTTTGAATGTGATGACATAAAAACATAAATTAGCGAGGAAAGTCTTTATGCAAAATGCAGCGGAATAACTGTGTGATTGGGGTGAAGGGATGGCTTTATGTTAAAATGATGCAGATTCCGTTCCAATCACTGGATACCAACAGACTGGGCATAATCAAATTCATGAATGTTGTCCGAGATTTTGTAGATTATAAGTTTCAACGGTAATCGGGTTCATCTTTAATGTCTGGTGATTGGTGAATCAGTCAATGTGCTAGTTTGGATGCCCTAAATTAAAAAAAAAATACACCACTTTGCATATCCACTTTGCTTACTTCAGAATACCTACAATGAAAGATTTAAAGTAATTTGTAATTATGCATAAATTACCGGGCGTGGATTTTACGAAATTAACTTTATTTTTATTTTTATTGTAAATTAGAATAGTAATTATACACAATAATAATATGTTACATATTTTTAAAATATTTATATTGAGGGATCAGTAGGATTTATCGGTCGAGTTAGGATTTCACCAGAGCCGAACCCTCTGATATGAAAATATCTGAAGTCGGTGAAATATTTTCATATTTCCCCATTATGTTTCTGGTGGATTGACGTATTGTTCTTGTACACTTTTGTATTTATTATAGTTGTTTGTTTGGTTTAGTCTTTCATTTGGGAAAGATTTAACCCCTACATAAAATCTGGAACACCGTTAATATAATAGTAAAAAATGATTGTGTATAATTATAATTCACTAACAGTTTTAAATTACCCAGTTTATAGAGAAATAATCTCGGGTCTAACTGGGGAGCTAGTCTATTTACCTACTTTAGCTATGTATTTGGAAATAATAAAGTGTTTGAGATAAAGTATTTGGGAATAATACTGATTATAGGTAGTATGTATATGTATAGTTACAAAAATAGAAGAGAATACTTTCAAAATTACTCCATAATATTACAAAATATTGGACCATAAGTAAAAATACATATAATATCTAATAGCAACAGAATATCAGCAGAATATTAGCCACACAATAGGTATATAGGTACTTATCTGAATTACTTGATTAGAACAGAAACTATTGATCTACGCGTTTTACCATAAAGCTTGCAGATTCAACAGTTCTGCTATAGAGCAAAAATAATACATAATGCGGCCTACACGTTTTTTTTCATTTCATCGTGTTGAGCTGATCGTGGAATTTGATGAACCTTGCACAAATGCTTATCGCCTATTATAAGTAAATCAGGTGGATTTTAAATTGATGATTTATTTTTTATTTGCCTGTTATTAGTCAATCAGGTGGATTTGAAATTGATGATTTATGTATTTTTAGTTAAGATGATGATTTTATTTATGTATTGTTATTACTTTTTACTTGTTAGTCTTTAATTTTTTATTTATTTTGAAATATGAAATGTACCTACCTATTGCATTGCACTACCCCTGCACACATTCTGCAATAAACAATTTTTTTATTATTATATAATAAATATCTTTCAAAAGAAACATTGGTAGAACCAACATGAATAAAAATAAAATAGACAATTAATTTGAAAACATTCATTTTCAGAACAACACAAACCATGGCGTCCAGGACTCTTCCCATCTTATTGGTGCTCCTCTGTGTTTTAGCACTCAGTGATATGAAAAATTGGCGGTATGACAGAAGTAAGCCAAGTCATTATTCTTACACGGTGTCCGGAAACTCGTAGTAAAAGCGGAAAATTGGTGAATCTACATAGAGATTTTTTTTTCGATCTGAGTACTTTATATATGTAAAGGCAGTGGCGTGCACAGAGTTTTTGATCAGGATAGGCAGTAGGAAAACCGCCAAATTGATTCAAATAAATAAAAAAGAAACTTGCCACAGATGGCTCCCTTCGTACAAGTTTTCGCTAAGTGTACTTGCTGCTGGCTGTAGATGATGTAGGTTTAGATTAGCTAAGCCACTTTAAATATACAAATAATAATAATAAAAATAAATAATCGCTTCATGTATGCGTATTATCACAAGCCAATCAATGGATATCCGAGGTGGCCTTGATAAAAGCAATTGGCGTTGTCTCACTTTCATACTTCAGATAACAACAGATGTCACTGTCGCCACTGATTGGCATTTGCTAATTTGTTCCAGAAAGCACTGCCTGATACTAACAAAAAAACCCCATAGAAGCAAATTCAAAAGACAGTTCTACTCTATGCTTCGTACATTTCGTAAGTATGAAGTTAGCTCTAAGCAGAAATAATTCCTGCTTAGCCCGCATTTTAGTGAGGTAGTCGGAGGGCGCGCGTAGTTTTTAGTCACAGTTTATGTCACATTTGTAGTATGCCGTTTGATGTGGCGGTCGCGCAGTTTTGGTTGCTCAGCTTTGTCGCGCTTATTTTTGAAAGTGTGTATTTATTTTTAGCAATAATTTAATAAATTATAATATTATTTACATGCTTACGTTTTACAAATACGCTAGGGTAGGCAGTGCTTATGTGCCTATATGGAGTGCACGCCCCTGTGTAAAGGAATAGGTACCTACCTAGAAATGCATAGGATTCCTTTATGTTCGAATTTTAAATAGGTGTCTTCATGGAGACAGAAAATGATAGATGATTATTGTTTTGTTGTCTAGCTGGGTAGCACAGATTGAAGTAATAAGAAGATTGAAAAATAAGTTTATAATTACAAAGTGATATAATATTTTGAAGATGGACAAATAACTTTAATTGTAGTTTCTTTGTCAGCAAAGCAACTCATCATATTTGTATGTCACATTATTAATAAAAAAATACAACAAATAGACAAATTGTCTAATATATATACATATGTATAATAATTACATTTTTTTAACTTTTTTTCGGCTACTAAAGGGTTAACAAGGGTTTTTTTTAACCTGGTCTACGCAGTAAGCTTCGCTGCATTTTAACAGACATTAAGATGAAGCCATACTAAATAATGCAAAATCATACAAAATCATACGTTTTTGTTTTGAAAATTTGATCGCTTAGAAGTATTATAGATGCTTCAATTAAATACTGCGTGTAGAACATATCTTGGCCCTTAAAAATATCGGTCATTATTTTTATAAGTCTTTTAATAAGCCTAGAAAAAAATAAATTATAAGGTCTATAAAAAACCCTTTGAAGTCCAAACTCTCCTATTTATAAACCTCATTTCGGATATGGTTTTATTGTTTAGTGTGGCAAATTTAGTTTCTTTTATGATAATCGCAAAAAAAAAGAAATTTACGCCCCAACCTCACACAAAATAAAATATAATATGCATTTTCGCGTTGGTATTTTTGACATCACGGCGATAAAAGGGCAGTGACGAATTTGTAATATTAAAGTGAACCTTATACCGTCCACCGAAGAACGACTGGCAGCGGCCCCTATTTTCTGTCACTACTCCTCCGGACGGAGCGGAGAAACGACGTCTTAGGCTCCGCGCCGCTTGTTTTCGTGAAATAAATTTAAAAATTCCGTTTTATTACAATAAACAATGCATAAAAAAGGAATTGATGTTTTTTACAGGCCTTTATGAAATCAACATGTAAAAAAAAATCTAAAATATCTTTTCCAACCTTTCCAAAAGCTTTTTTCTCGAGTGTTTTTAAACTCCTCCCATAAAAGGGCGTGAATTCCGATTTCGATTTTTTCCTGTACTAGTGGATCGCCTTAAATAGCTGATATTATTCTCCTGTAAACCACAAACTAAGAAATTCCAACTTTAAATTCGATTTACTCGAAAACGAAAGCTCAAATCTAAAAAGTTAAATGTCAAAATCGACTCCAAATGTAATGCAGATTCAACAATTTTCCCCTTGAACTACGAGTTTCTGGACTCCGTTTATGTTGTATTATCTTCTTCACCACACGTACCTACTTTTAAGGATTTTTTATAAATATTTTTTTTTCATAAAAACAAATTCTAAAACTATATTTATTTCTCAGAACTCGGGCATATTTTGCCAGAAGGTCAAAACCAAAAACGTGAAAGGTGATAAAATATACTTTGAAATTTTATAGTCAGAAATAAATATATAATTTTTGAAACATAAAAATGTTGGTTGCAAAAATAAACAAGTTTTAAAAATGGCTCACCTTAAGTTTAACTAAAATTACTGATAGCGGAAAATATAAAAACACTCACTTATTTTATTAGACAAATGTATTATAAACATTATCGTTGCCTCAATTTTTTATTTTATTATATTGTAATTATTTTTCATGTAAAAATAATTAATAGAAAATGCCCCAAGTTCATATTTTTTTTCAAATTGTGGTCTGAAACTTTGGTTTCATAAAGGTGTAGATTTTATTTGTTTTGTGGTGAACTTTTAGATTGTAATACAGAGCGTGGTATTTTCTCTTTCTAACACCTTTGAGATCATATTTCTCACTAAGGGAGACACAACCCTTTCGAACCAAACAAAAGCGAACAAAATAGCCTGAGGGGTTATCAATATAACATATTTGACCGTCTGCTTATTATTTATAGATAAAAAAAATAATTATTAATTATCATTTTAGGGCCGAAGCTTTATGGCGATAAAATTCCAAACACTGCGCTGATACCGAAGACTAATAAAGTCATCAAGAAAATAGTGCTCTACCACAACTTCTTCAGGACGAAAGTGAGCCCAAAGGCATCAAATATGCTCACAATGGTTTGTATACATTTCAGATAATTTAACTTGGTGTTTTCAAAAAGACAACTACGAAGAAAATACAAATTTACGCACCAGCCCACGCCGAAGATTAATTTCCTTTTAACTTTCTTCACTTTGCACTACACTATAGTGCATAATAATAAACAGAAAATAATTATGATAACATAATGTTTAACATGCACTAAACTTTTCATCACAGCTTAACACTGACCACAACCCCACTTTCTGTGTGTGCATTATTTATCTATTTGCGCACAAGTTTCATCAATTTTCTTCTTTATTTATTTACGTAACAATAATTTATGAATCTCGGTGTTTGATCTGGCGCTTCTTGTGTTTAGAAATAATTAAGCACGTGTAAATATTCTAGAAGAAGCGCCAGTCTATTAGCCATGTTTCTGCAATCATCAATCACTTCCAGTTAAAGCTTTACTACTCGCAAGACCAAAATAAACAGTATTCTAATGAAGAGTGTCACTTCATAATATTGCAAGTAATGATATTACTTGGTCGCGTGCTTGAACCTGCTTAAACAATAAAATCATTATAATAATGGACACCTATGTGTTGTGCCATCCGTACAACGTTTTGTCAGTAGCGAAAGCTAATGAAATGTGTTTATTCGTGTACCTTCAAAACAAAGTGAAAGCATTGTCATAATAGCTTTCTATTGGGACACCCGTATAACAAGACACTGTCTTACGTAATTATTTTCGAGGATCAATTTTTTTTTTTGTATTAATTTCGACGAGTAGACATTTTGTTTCAAAGTTTCGGTATTGTAGAGAGCTTTTTTCATACAAAAGTTTGAATTGGAATAAAAAAAATTTTTTTTTTTAAAGGTAACTGTGTATATGGTATATATGTGTGCCGGTAATACTGTTCAATAACCAGATTCTCTATTTTTCGGTGTTCTTTTAATATTCAACCTCAAACCTGTAAGTTTCGTGATTTGACAATATTCGGACTAAATTATTTCCTACCTCTGTAATCGCGACTACAAACATATTTTAATTAGGCATATATTATATTGGTTTTACTTACATATATTTGTTATTCGTCTGTTTTTTTTTTGTTTTCCGCCGTTCTATAAAGGTTGAACCTCCACTCGTTAAAATTAAAAATGTGCGATTTTTTTCTTAATTTTAATAAAGTTGTTAATTGCCTACAAACTATAATTGCTTTCCTCTGACGATGTCGAGTTTAGGAAGTTCTTTCAAATCCAATTATTTTTTGCTGTGATATGCTCCACTTAACAAGTGGAACAATCTCTTCAGATGAATCCATTAAGACACACACTCATCTCCCAGCTTATATTCGATATTTATTCTTAGACACTATCGAGTGAATTTATAATATACCTATGACATTATTGAGCACTAGCAACTTTATTCAATGGCAGTAAATGTATCTCTTGATCATTCAATTCCCTCAACGAGAAGTGGGTTACCTCGATTCAAGCCCATCAGTGCATATTATATTCAATAATATATGTAATGTCTGCAATAATATATACCCACAAGGGAATATATATGCATGTTCTTATATTATTATGTGGTAGGGATCAATTCACCAGGCATACACAATAAAATTCATGTGCGGGCATTGTGCTCTACTCCGACACATTCAATATCCTCGTAATCAAACACATTAATGGACCGCGACCACCCAATAGACAGCCCTGACTTCTGAGACCATCATCTTCCTATCTCATCTCCCCAGCCCAGTTAGCGAATAATTTTCGCGATTGTTATAAAGATTGCCATAATTAATGTAGGACATAATGCCATTGTGTACGCAAGGGGCAAGGCTGTGGGTGATGTGTAGGTAGTAGGCATTCTGCGTATGCGCGGATACAATGAGTAATCATTATTTTTTTATTAAAGTAAATTGTTTCAATGATGATTTCGTATTTTATTGTCATTTAGATAGATCTCCATACTTGCATTAATTGTTGAATAATATATTATAATATTCTGTGTTTTTATTGAAATTTATTATATGCGATGGAAAATTGTTTAACTACACAAACCAAATAATTCTTTTTTATTATTATTTTACAAATTTATTGAACTGTTTACATTCGTATTATATGTATTTTTTTACAGCCTTACATCGAATTATCGAGTTCAAATCATCGGTAATAAGGCGTTCGTCAAATAAAAAAATTGCACCAGGTAGCTAAATTTACAAAAAAAATATTTTCCTTATCCGTTTTAGCAAAGCGCCTTGACAAAATGACAGTGTAGTACGTATTACGTATTCATAATTGGCCAAGTATATTGGACCAATTATTGTGTATAAATAGATATGTACTTACCATCACTTGGTCGTCCAAACCAAAGAAGATAATCGTCGCTAGACACTTCTTGCCAGCCATCAGAATCCTACACATGAGTATATGATACCTATAATGTAAATAATTTTAAAAAATGCACACACTTCTTGGCTTGCGTGTTTCTTTAAACTTAAATTTGGATTTTAGGCTAAACTACCCAACCAAAATGTCAATTTCGATGTCGAGGTTGGGAAAGAATATTTTTTAATCGTAACTATTAGCTGGTAAAAATGCCAAAGTTGCCTCTAAAATCATTTTTTTTTTTTTTTTTCAATTATTTCTGGCTTTCACCCTTCAAGGGTGTTCTAGGCCATCATTTAAAATTACAGAGAAAGGGAAAGGTGAATTTAAATATTAATTTTATTTAAATGTACAAATTTCAGAATTATATGGAAGATTGGAGTCGAGTTCAGACTTAGAAGAGATGAAATGTTGAATGGAGGGGAGGCAATTTTAGATAACGCTTGATAGAAAAGAGGATATTTATTTAGAGAGGGACAACCAAAAAATATGTGATCTAAAGTGCCCACATCTAGACCACAGAACGTACAATCTGGGGAGTCAAGGATGTGAATTTTAAAAAGGTGAGAAGGAACGGAACAATGACCGATTCTCATTCGAATAAGTGAGGAAATTTCTTTTTTGGAAAAATGGGGAAATTTTTGAAACCACGGTTTTGATGGGATAGTCCTTTGTATTGAGGCGTAGCGAGCTCCCTTGGATTGACTGGCAATGTTCCAATGCTCTGTCCAAACATTGCGGGATCTATCTTTGATGATGGAAAAAATATCAGATAGGGGAATATGGTTTACGAGGGTAACAATAGGGTTGGACGCTCCTTGTTTTGCCAAAGAATCTGCAATATCGTTACCCACTATGCCAATGTGTCCAGGAATCCAAACAAGAATTACGGTTTTTCCAGAGCTTTGAATGGAGGCTATCAGCACTCTAATGAGACATACAAAGTGATCATCAGGATGAAGAAGAGGACAGGATTTAAGTTTTTGGAGGGAACTGAGAGAGTCAGAGAGAACAAGGGAATGTTCACAATTATTTTTGATTATATATTTGAGTGCTTCAATTATTGCAATTCACTCAGCAGAAAATATTGAAAATTGGTTTGAAATTGAATAAAATATTCTATCATTAGAATTATTGTGGTAAACGTTAATACCTATACCACAGTTAGGAGAGTCAGGAGATTTGGAGCCATCAGTAAATAAAAGAGAAGAATTGGGCCATTTAGAAGAAATAATGTCATTGAACATATTATTAACAGTACGGGCTGGGAGATTGGAATGACTTTTAAGGATGCCGATCCCTTCCAAAATTGTTGGGGATAGGGTGACGTGACTATATTTTAATTTGTAGAGTGGAAGAAGATCATTTTGGATAATTTGAAGCTCTGAGAGAGAGCGAAAATTTTTACAGATGGCAGGAAGAGGTTTAGTTCGAGCTCTGATTGCAGATGAATGTGTTGAGTCTTTGAACAACGAAACTCTGGGAATAACCTGATGACATTTAGAATTTAAACATTTAAGAACAAATTTGTCAGCAAACAGTTGTCGCCTTAAATAAAGTGGGGGGTCAGAACATTCCACTTGAAGGGAATTGATAGGTGACGACTGCATCGCTCCAGTTATTATTCGCAATGACTTCGATTGAATTTTGTCTAATTTACTGAGTGCATTTTTGGAGGCAGTACTAAAAAGTGGGCAGGCATAGTCGAGATGACTTCGAATAAGTGCATTGTAAAGCAACTTAATGCAGGTAGGGTGAGCACCCCACCAAACGCCAGTCAATGATCTGATGATATTTAAATTTTTTTCACATTTAGTAACTATATTGTGAATATGGGAAGACCATTTAAGTTTCCTATCAAATGTTACTCCCAAAAATTTTACTTCAGAGGCGTTGGGGATTGGAGAGTTTTTAAATAAAATTTGAACAGGAGGATTTTTATGACGGTTTGAGAAGGTGACACACTGACTCTTTTGAACTGAAAGTTCCAGACCATTTAAAGTGAGCCATGTGCAAAGGGCATCCATGGCTTCATTAAGATATTTGACGGCAAGTGGGATGATTTTGGATGATAAGAAGAAAGCTAAATCATCTGCGAACTCAATAACTTTTACTTGAGGGGGAATAGAGACATGCATATCGTACGTGTATATATTATACAGTATAGGGGATAATACATCGCCTTGGGGTAAACCTTTCCAAATTGATCTACTCTGAGGAGTAACATCTGGTAGTTCAATGAAAATTTTTCTATCAAGAAATAGATTAATAATAGATTGGACAAACATGGGGGGAAGGCCAAGGCCTAAAAGTTTTTTTTAAGGATTGGGATGGAAACATTGTCAAAGGCACCTTCTATGTCTATAAAGACTGCAAGACATACTTCATGGTTAGAAATGGATAAATTAATATCAGTGCTGATGATGGCAAGGTTATCTTGCGTAGATTTTTTTTTCCTAAATCCAAATTGAGATGGAGAGAGAAGCTGATTACTTTCGACAAAAAATTCTAACCGGTTTTTAATTAATTTTTCATAAATTTTACTGAGGGTAGATGAAAGAGCAATTGGCCTGTAGTTGGATCCAGAATTGGGTGATTTGTTTGATTTTAGGATTGGGATGATTATTTGAGAACTCCAGTCATCAGGCATTATGCCAGACTGGAAGATTTTATTTAAGATGCTTAGGAAGTGATTTAGAACATTATCATTACTATTTTTGATAATGCTATAAGGAATACCATCTCTGCCTGGAGATGAGTCTTTGACTGTTGTTAAACAATTTTTTAATTCAATTAAAGTGAATGGAGAGTCTAGCCAATGATCAGACATAGGAGTGTTGTGGATGGGAGTTATTTCATCTAAGTTAGGTACAGAAGGGGGGGCAATTTTGTCCAAGAACTCATCTATCCATTTGGAATGAGACGCTCGAGGAGATGTTGAACTGAAGGAGGATCGAAATCTTCGAATCATAGACCAAACTTCCGAAATTGGAGTATTCGGAGATACAGAACTGCAGAAGTTGTACCACCCGGATCTTTTTTTTGACCTCAATACCCTTTTGGCATTGGCTTCGGCATTTTTGTATA
The DNA here is from genome assembly GCA_917563855.2 of Limnephilus lunatus. Taxonomy (NCBI): domain Eukaryota; kingdom Metazoa; phylum Arthropoda; class Insecta; order Trichoptera; family Limnephilidae; genus Limnephilus; species Limnephilus lunatus. The sequence goes on along the minus strand of OU830595.1, from coordinate 92,206,736 downwards.
TAAGATAGTTCTCCATAGTCATATTGTGACGATACGAAAGAGATTTAGCTTTCCGAATTCTCACTACCTTAGAACATTCCTCATCCCACCAGGGAGTCGGAGGGAGTTTTTTAAGAGATTTGGTTTTAGGGGGAGGATTTGATTTATTTATTGCAGTTATGAGCATCGATTTGAAGTTATCGTAGTCATCTTTGACAGATAATATATCGGAAGAGGGTAAATTTTGTATAAACTTATCCATATGCGAGTTAAATTCGTCCCATTTGGTGTGTTTTGTTTTAATCTTCGTCGAAATATGGGACTTGTCTGAATGGAAAGAAGTTTGATAAGTGATGGTGATCGGGAAATGATCACTGGAGCAAGGATCGGGGGACACCACCCACGAGGAGAGAGGTGCCAGGTTTGTAGAGCATATGGAGAGATCCACTGCACTGGGGTTTGTGTTGGGGCGAGAGATTCTCGTAGGAGATCCGTCGTTCAAAAGGAAAAGGTTGGATTCATCTAAAAAATCCATAACATTTCGACCATCTCGATCAGAGAAAGCAGAACCCCAGACGGGGGAATGGGCATTAAAATCGCCCAATAAAAAGAATGGAGGGCTTAGTTGACGGACTATTTGTAACCAAGCTTGCTTATTGAAGTGCGATGATGGGGGAATATAGATAGAAACAAAGGATGTGTCCTTTATTTTAGCTGCAACCATTTGAAAGTCAGCATTGGGGGGTTTGATATTATTTATTGGGGAAAACGAAAGGGATTTTTTAATAAAAAGGGCAGCACCGCCGCCCGCACCTTCCGGGCGATCATCACGGAGACAGGAGTACCCTCCCATATTAAAGTGGGTGGATGGAGTAAACCATGTCTCCGAGACAGCAGCCACAGAAACAAGGTTTGAATTTAATAGGTTAAGAAGGTTCGATTTGTTAGAAATAGCACTGCGGCTATTCCACTGAAGTATTCTGACATCTTGAAGTGCCATTTTGAACAAATGATTTTAACGTGGAAATAATAGAAGCAGCGTTGGACGGTAGATTTGTTTGAGAAGAAATTAGGTCAATTAGAAGCATAATAAGAGTTTGTATAAATGAAGAATTATCTTGTGAGAGTTGTTCAGAAAGTTTTTGATGGTTTGTTGAGGACGAATTATAGTTGTTTGCACACCCATTTGTGGCATTTGAAAGAGGAGAACCATTGGGATTTAAGAGAAGTGAGTTGTGTTGTTGCCGATCGTATCCAGGAGCCGGTTTAGAGACAGGGTTTTTGTACATAAATTTAGTTGAACGAGAAGATGTTGAGGAGAAGGGGAGAGGGTTGGATGGAGAGTTACTGGATAAAACCTCGGCAAAAGATTTTTTGACAGGCGGGAATAGTTTAGAAGCCTGCAGAAAAGACAAGTTCTCAGAGGCCATGGAAATTTTTATATTTTTTTGGCGAGATTGTTCAGGGCAAGAAGAGTGAATGGCGGAATGAGCGCCTGAGCAGTTAAAACATTTAGGTGAAGAGAGAGAGAAGAACATTGGTCAGCCGTGTGGTTTTCTCCACATTTGAAGCATCTGGGAGGGGATCTGCATGCAGCTTTGGTATGACCAAAACGGCAGCAATTATAACATTGGGTGGTGGGGTAAGTGTACATTTCAACTGGTAAGGAGTTGAAAAATAAATAGATATGAGAGGGAAGAGATTGTCCTTCGAATGTGATCACAACAGATTGGGAGGGCTTCCAGGAAACGATGCCCTCAGAGGTGTCCTTATAATTTAGCCTCCTGGCTTTTATGGGATTGCCGATATGTTGGGGGGTTGAAAGAGAAGACAGAATTTCTGGAATGGACAGATCGGTCGAGATACCCCTGACCAGGCCCATTCGAGTGACATTGAAAGTTGGGATGTACGCCTTGAATTTAGAATTAGATGTAATAAAAATGTTTTTGATGAAGTTGTTGGCGGCTGAACCTGAGAGGAATTCAATAGAGATTCGGAAGCGACCCTCGGCTTTTACACCTCCGGGCTTAATCGAAAGGTTCTTGTTTGTTGAAAGGAATTTACCAAATTCAAGAGGATGTATGGTTTTACCTTGTTCAGTTTTTTGCGCATATACAATGAAGGGGCCACGGGAATGAATAGAGTAAAAGTTTGTTGGAGAAGGTTGAGGAAGAGCTGGTGGGGACTGTGAAGACGAAGGCGAATCATGTTTTTTTGGGGAAGAGGGATTGAATTTTCTTTTTTTTATTGAGGTTAGGATGACAGATTCACTGTCTGAAATGTTTGAAGGGTCTGAAATGTTTGAGGGTTCTGAAATGTCCGAAATGTCTCCATCTGGAGGGTCAGGAGGGGGATCTGGGGGCTTTGTAGGAGGTAAAGGAGGGAAATACTCCTCCATTGTTCAAATTACAGGAAGTACAAAAAGTGACAGAAGTAAAAGTAGAAAGAAAAGTATATAAATATCTGAAAATGAGCAGCAAGAAGTGACTCCTGGAAGATCAGGGGGAGAAGAGTCCTCAAGACACAACACACTACACTTTTTACAGCCAAAAAACAATTAAAAGATTGGTTTAAGATGATTTTTGAAAGAGCAAAACAAAAAAACTGTTGACAGCCAAATGTTATTGTTGCGAGTCCTCTAAAATCATTAAAAAATCGAATTCTTTCATGGCCTATATTTTGTAATTTAAAACACAACTATGTAAAATAGCTTACAACATCCGTACTAGATAGGTATATGTTATACCCTTTGATAATAAACATATTAATATGTTTGGTTGGTATTTTGGCCTCAAGCCTATCGTATTAATTTTATTTTATTATATGCTTATATGTACACTAATGTACAGCGCCCTTGAGGTGATTTTTCACGAAAACGGCGCTTTATAAATCAGCCAAATATTATTATTATTATTATTAAATCCTAAAATGAAAAGGGCCGCGCTGCCGTTCATTCAATGAATCGCTCTTAATTGTATGAACAACTTCAGAAATGGCATAAAGGAGCAGCCCGCGCCGCCCAGAAGTGGGCTGATGCCTGCCAGTACTTGGTCCACGACCCGCCCATCGGCAGGCATGTTGAAGAATACGGAACTTGCGGTCAGAACATCTTCGTCTCCTCACACCAAGTGCCATGGTAAGAATTTCTTTCTTCCACTTCGTAGGGTTGGTTATAATGGTGGAGGTCGATGTGGGATGCTGAGATTATTTAGCCATTAGTCGACATCATCGGAAGTCACTTTGTTCAGCACAGATGTGCCTTTAGGATCTGATGAAGGGGACATTCTTCCATAAAAATTGTTTGACTTTGTTCACATTCAAACAATAAGGAATTCCAATATTTTTCTAAAAAGAATGTTCACCTTTTAACTTAAATATCGTTAGTTTTTTTTTTTTTTTATAAATGTCGATTTCATAAGCTCGCCGAAATGGTCGAAATCTGACGGGATACGCGTGACATTACACAAACCTCGGTTTTGTCGGTTAGCGAAAGATTAATCCCACTCGGGTCGCTATGAAATCAACAAATACCAATTTAAATATTTAGCGAGGTTTCCAAAAAACATGAATTCTTTAGAAATAAATTGTATACCGCAGTGATAACCCATGTGCGCAGATGGAGCAGTTGGGACGCGGTACACTAGTAATATAGTAAGGTACTCACATAAAAAAAATTAATTGATTTTTGTAAAGATTATATCAGATACGGTATCATGCAAGGCGAGTTATCATGAAATAATAATGATATTTGGATAATTTTTTGCATAGCTCCATTACTGTGATTTTTGTAGTGTTGTGATTTGGAAGATTTTTATTTACTTAATTTATACTTTGTCGAATCTTTATCTTTAACTTTTTATTTATTTTACTTTTACTTTGTTGTATATTTGTCTATATTTTTGGTATTTTTTGAGTAAAGAATCAAAAGGAAATTCGGAGAGGACGTTATAAAATCCGACAATTTTTTTTTTTTAATGGCGATTGTTGTAAATCAATGTTTTTACAGAATTTAGATTTACCTATTTTTTTACAACAAGCAACGAAACCACAAATGCAAGTGTGTTTTGTCGGTGATTATTTCCTTATAACGCACATCCTGGTGATTAATAGCTAACGTAGCTTTATTATTGTTAATAAATCGTGCCAATTTTCCAGCAAAAAATATTGGATATTTAAGAAAATTTAACCGCAAACAAAATGAGACACTAGGTCGTGCGTCAACAGATGCGTATAGCCATTTATTATTTCAATTTAATAGTTTTCCCAGTAGTTAGTATTTGAAAAATCTCACACCGCAATAAATTGCCCACCAAAAATAGATTCAACTATGGCAAGGGTAGACACAAAAATACACCTCAGCATTTGGTTCCATAGAACGGGCAATCTGCCTAGCTAGGAACTAATAACGACCTTCAAGACATAATAACACTTGTACACATTTTAATGTCTATAGTTATTTTGAAATATTATTACTATGTTATTTTTACTATATAAATGTATCTAATGTAATGTAATAAATAAATACACTACAAAGAATATACCCATTCTCTCTCAATAAATCCAAATATTGTAGAAAACTTTGATGTAAAATAAAGTTCAACGAATGTTGTCTTAAAATGGTTAGGAGATTGAAAGAAATATGAATAATGAATTTTTATCTGTTTTTTATTTGCATTGGTCAAGATATCATGGACAATAATAGTAGAAACGTATCCCTTTTTTATAACAGCCGCTCCAATACCAACTACTTACAAAATGAATTCATACATCGAGCCTGCCATTATCATAACACACACCTCCTATATATAGACATCTTCAATATAACTTTCAACAAATTCAAAGCAACACTATTAGATAAATGTAATGCATCACAACACACCCCTTAATATCCATATTTATATTTATTATATTATTAATCAGATTTCTTTTCCTAATTTGCAATATATTTACATATTCCCTAATTACAAACATATAATCCTTATACTACTACAAGATCATAAGCTTACCCTTTATTGTGTTTTTCTATATTCTTTTCATGCATATTATATGAAGCTAAATACTTGCTTCTCTTAAATATTTTTTTCTTAGTTTTTTCTTTATGTTTTGTTTTAACTTCTCTTTAACTATTTTTTTTTTAGTTTTTCTTGTCTAGCTATTAAAAAAAAAAAAAAAAATTACCAGCGAAAACATGTTTTTAGGCTTACTGTTTTATTTTAGCACTCTTTCTTTTTATGTATCTTTGTAAAGCTGTTTGTTTTCCAAATAAAGATATTATTATTATTATTATTATTAAAAATAAGAACACGTTTTGAGATTTATTATTCAACTGAATACATTATTGATTTCTACGTGCCTGTACTATTAAATATGTTCATAACCACACTATTACAGACAAACCTAACAACGACAAACCTACCAAGCTTTATTATCATCATTCTTCACATATATTTTAATTAATTGAATGAAAAATAAACAGTATTGGTATTCGTCAATATTCTCAGTTAGGTATTTGTAAGATTCATCAAACTTATCCAAAGAAACATCACAACTCCCAGACTTGACAATATGAAAATTATTGACCTGTTAGTTGTGTGGACAAATGTATCAGGATAAAAGACAAATGACCCAGCCGTCAGGGGTCACTCGTTTATTTTTTGAATTAAAGTATCAAGTTATTCGTTATTTCGAAATGTTTGTCCCTCTGTAACAAAAAAAGCATTACTTAAGTTGAACCTGCAACCACCCGAAACAAAACGAAATGCTTTATGTTGCACTATTTTAGAGATCCCACAGCAAAAAACCCTTTTTTATTTTCTTTTCTATGTATTTTTATGTAACCAATAGCGAAAATGTTCTTAAAATACTACTTTTTCTTTTTCACATTGTCAAATCAGTCTTATAAAATTGATGTTTAGATATAGAAATCGTGAATGATACATAGATTGAGCTGATTTAATTAGGAGAGTAATATTGCGTGTCAAGAACAGCTGAGGGGCTATTGAATATATAAGTCATTCTTCTTATTTAAAATGTCAAATGTGTACTACTGTCATGTTGCGAACACTCGTTCTAGACAATTTAACACTATCGCACATAAATATATTTATAGGCGTAGAATTGCCGAACGTCCAGTGTATGGAAATTGACTGAATACAATAATTCATTCATTCTGTTTACTCACGTGTGGGTCAATTGTTTGGTAAGTAATATATTGTTCTTATTTAAAATGCGATGAGTAATGATTGTAATGAAGGATGAAATAGTAGGTAATACAATGATCTCGACCAACTGAAAAGATTGTGTCAAGCTCAGCTGTTATTGAAATAACGGAAGCTCGTTCGAAATATAAGATCGATCTATGAGACCTTGATTATCATTTTGTTATCATATATTACGGTCGTATCCAGGGTTTTCGTCCAGTGGGTTTCCGAATACACTTTTTTTAGAAATCTGTTCTTGAATGTTTGGTAAGTGGTAGAATATTGCTGACAAAAGATAAATGACAATTAAAAATCTTTTTTTTTAGCCTCAATGGGGATCTTCACGAATTTCCCTCATTAACCAGATAAAACCGGATATATGTCATTTTTAAATAAAATTTCAGACGTATTGACTCTTTTCCACAAAAAAATATAAATTGATTTCAAAAGACTTCTTTTATCTAGTAAAGCTATGTTTTAAATTTTGAGAAAATATGTTTATTTTTAGTACAGTAAGGTTTTACCGTAGATCGTTGGCAGATTTGTTAAATTTTCAAACCAAATTTTGTATTATACAATACATCACACATTTCAAATCATATAACCATGCAGTAAAATAAATCAATAAATAACAATTATTGATTATAATATTTGTTATCTACCCTTTGTGCTATGAATAAAAATCTTGTTTAAACGTTAGTTTATCAATTAAAAATAATAATTAAATCAATAAATTATCTGGGAAAGCTATGTTTCAGAATTTGAATTTTAGTTTAAATAAAATCATTTAAAAAAAGATCCGCTCACGTGTTTTGTGACGAAAATACTTCAGTTTGTCTATTTATTTACGGTCTTAAAAACTAAAATGTTTAAGATTTTTTTTGCATTCTTATTTTGAACAGACATTATTGAAAAATTATAAATACTTATGATCGAAAAATAATTACAAAAAGTACATAATTTTAATAGTTTTATCATCACGCCTTTTAGCATTTTTGAATGTTGGTATAAATTACAGCAAATTTTGAATGAGATAAAATTGATATTGAGTTATCATTTAAAAAAGCTGGTACTGAGAATAATTAATATTTTTCATTGTATATTGTACGATCGTAAGAACATCTTTCGACTAAATATGAATTCTCGGCCGCTTAAGGCGATTACACCACGTCGTGTAAAATTCTAGATCAGGTTGCTAACAATAACACTCCTTGTTTAGATGGCGATAAGGTTTAAATCATAGATTCTCAACCTTTTTTTGCCCACCGCCCACTTTGAGAATATTATTTTTTCTAGCGCCCCCTAACTCGTGAATCTGAAACAGCAATTGTCGTCACAATTATATTTACCAAAACGGGGGGGGGGGGGGGGGTGAGGAGGAGGAGGGGCGTTGTAGGATGGGGCAAGATGGGATATAATAATAATAAAAAAAGTTGTTCACAAATAAAAGATAATATTATACATAAAAAAAATTTCAAGAAATATGGCAATTTCAAAAAAAAATCATGCGGTGGTGAAGATTTCGTTAATGTGGGAAGACTCTTTCAAGAATCAAAAGAATTTCCCTTTTGAATTTGTCCTCACTGCCGCCAAATATATCAATCTCGGAGAAGATTTAGTTCGGGAGCTATATACTCCTCCCTACAGGGAGAACCATTGGCAGGTTAGTCCTACAAGCAGGAAGATAGAATTATCTATGATGACGCTGCCTAAGATAATCATCTGGAACATAGAGACTCACGCGCTCCAAAATAGCTGAGTTCTGAATATAGCCTTGCAGCAGTCTGAATAAGTGGGTGGCGGCACACCCCTCTCTTCTAAGCTACAGGGAGTGAAATCCTAGCATGCCCAGAAGAAAGTTCGTCGGGTAGAGCCATAGATAGTGGTCGTACTCCCTCATATAGAGAAATCTTAGATACTTTGTTTGGACCCTCTCATACATGAGGGAGCACCCCACCTCATGAGGATTCTAGATAAGCGAACCATTCTCCAGCCTACTGCGGACCAGGGAGAAGTATAAAATCTTCAGAGCACGGGTATCCCGAAAAACTCTGACGGTGATAAGAGGACGAAATATCAACTTACTTTCATCCAAAGATCCTTTATATTTGAAACTCGTTTGAGATTATGACTGAGCATAGTGTACCTGTGATAGGTGAGACTGGTAAGCTCTGGTAAAAGTCAGAACTACGCATTTCAAGGCATTGAAAAGAAGCTGGTTTCGTTGACTCCATTCTGAAATGTTATCAACATCAGCTTGAAGGCACAGGCAGTCTTATTAGAAGAAATAATTTTAGATCGTCAGCGAACAGCAAAAAGCGAGAAACACGGATGACCCCAACAATGTCATTAATGAAAAAGGAAAAGAGAAGAGGCCCTAGGATCGATCCTTGGGGAACCCCAGAAAAACAAAAAAGTCAGCAGATTGGAAGATTCCATGTGTGACAAGTTGCTTTCTGTTCTTGAGGTAACTTTTAAAAAACTTTAACGTCTAAAGGGAAAAATCCAACTGGGCAATTTTTGTGAGTAAGATATCGTTATTCACAGTATCAAAGGTTTTGGAGAAGTCGTTATACGAACAGTCTACTTGGTATCCACTGTCTAGGAACCTGGTGAAAACCGTCAGATTGGTTTCAGTAGATTTTCCTTTCCTGAAACCATGGTGTTTGGGGATAATGTATGCGTCTATCTGAGGCATAATGAATTTATGAATTAGTTTTTCAAATAGTTTAGCAGTAGCTGATAATATGGCAACAGACTGGTCTATCATTTTTCGAACCTTTCTTAAAAATAGGACAAATTTTGGAAGTTTTCCATAAATACTTCAGGAAAAGTGGAAGTTCTGATAGCTAAGTTAAAGATAAGATATATAATGGTGTATTTAGAAACTCGATGCACCCTTTAATAAAAAATACGGGAACGAAGTCTTGTCCGATAGAGTGCGAGTTCTTCATAAAACTTATGGCACTCATAATGTCAGATTCTGTAAGCATATCAAAATCAATGTTTGAAGCCCCTCACCCCCTGCGTTAGCCACACTCAAGCCACGAAATTCCTGATTACCTTTTATCATGGTGTGTTCAAGACCACCATCCTTCAGAAGGGGTTTTATATAGTGCCAAAACATCTTGGGATCACGTGTGATGTTTTTCTCGATTTTGGACACATAGGTTCGATAGGCCTCTCGAACCTCAGGCTTGGTCTTGGGATCCTCAGGAGTATATTATATCTCTATGACTTCTCTTGAGAACCACTTCAGATACTTGCCACCACTACCGCTTGTCGTGAGCTAACGAAGCGCTCTAGTTTCCTCGTTAAAATCCATTAGGATAAACTTGTAAACTTATAAATCATTTAAATAATTTTAAAATTACGGCGCGCGGCGAAAAAGACGTACGTCCTGCCGTCGAACTATCTGGAGCACTGATGGGGTGGGATGGGTTTCTCTGGGTCTCCTACCGCCCCCCTCAGAGTCTGAAACGCCCCCCAATTTGCTCTTGGTCTTCCACCGCCCCCCTGAAGGTCTGAAACGCCCCCAAGGGGGCGTTATCGCCCACGTTGAGAACCTATGGTTTAAATTCACCTTTGACACCAGCCGCCTGTTGTGATTTATTCAAGAAAAAAACATTGCCAAAAAGCGTGTTTTATTTTATTTTGCGAAGTTCGGATAAATTATTTACATATTTTACAATCATTGTCTAAAGAATTTAATTTTCCACATTACACAATAAAACCATAACCGAAAAGAGTAGGAGATTTTGAACTTTCAAGCAGTATTTATTGGCCTTATTCATTATTTTTTTCTGGGCTTTTAAAATTCCTAATTCAAAAATTATCGATTACTTCGAAGTAAAATATGTGTTCAACTCGCAGCATTTAATTAGCATCGAAAACATTTCTAAGCGTAATTTTCAAACCAAAATCACATGATTTTGCATTACTTATTTATTAATGTTTCCCTCAACAACTTACTCTACAGTAGGGTTGCCATTTCCAAACTTTGAAATCCAGGATTTGAAGGTAGAAAAATCAGGACATTTCGGTTTAAAACCAGGACTATAAATGTATAAGAGCAGTACCTAATTTTTATAGTTACAAATATTGCACTAAAAAAAGAGTCAACTACCTTCACACGCGCGAAAAAAGATTGGAAAGAGTAGTAACGCGCGAATTTCAAACCATAGGTCCTTAACAGGACTCTTTAAAAACTCAGGACGATGCTTAAAAACTATCCAGGACAGCCCAGGACACCCCGAAAAACAGGACATGTCCTGGGAAAACGGGACGGTTGGCAACCCTACTCTACAGCCAATTCTGTACAACCCTGATAATGTTGTCTTTTATTTCTTTATCAGGCATGAATTAAAGCTTGTGAGAAACCATGTAGGTACGAGTGTGTAACAATTGATACACTTATTGACTTGTCCATCATATAGATTATGATATAGGAAAAAATGTATCTGCAGTATGAATTGGAAGATTTTTTCGTGAAACTTGTTGTTTTCTTGCGGATTTAGATTTACACTACAAGTTATGTGTCGCAAAAAATAATATAGCTATTAAGTTTGCAAAAAATACAGGAATTGAATAATTAGAAGCCAATTAATTGGACATTAGCCAAATGTGTTAACAATGTTTATTTTTCGTCTGCTGAGATGATCAAGACAATTTATCATGTTATTGTGCAGAGTTTTACATTATGTATCACTTTATCTATGTGTAACCTCTGGGAAAGCAGATTTAATTTTGTAATTTAAACAAATAAAACTGAAAATAGATTCGCAATACTTTCACCTGTAGAATGTTTTATATTTGACTAGCATCGAAGCAGATGTTTTGGTTTTAGGAATGAATATATTAATGTATCATTGAAGAAGATAACAATAGATAATAATCAAAACAAAAATACGAAAGAGAACAAGACACAAAAAACAGAAAAAGATAATGGTCGCAACTGAGACACGAACCCAGAACCTCTTGTCTAACCGTGACGTGCGCGTTTACCAATTCCGCCATTGCCACCTACTGTCAAACCGTCATATTAGTCAATCGCGTATTACAAATTTTTAGAATTAACAATATTAGATACCTATCTTCAACAATTTTTTTCCGTATTATTAGGCAACTACCAATTTTATTGGAAACAATCATTATAAGAATTGTTTGTAACCTAAATAGCTTCACGGATAATTTATCCGATTTTTATTTATATGGAACTATTGACTTTTTATAAAAGTCAAAATTATAAATGAATATTCATTTTTTTATAAAAAAAACTCTCATTTTATAACTTTTGAAGGTTATTCCCATCAATTTAATATATCATTGAAGAAGAAGATATCATAATAATCTAAACGAAAATATGAAAGAGAACAAGACAAAGAAAAACAGAAAAAGAAATATTCGCAGCTGGGATAACACAACTGGAACTGGACTTTTCTTTCATATTTTCGTTTAGATTATTATTGTTATATTCTTCTGCAATGATCCAACGCATATTTTTATTGGCTGCAAAATTGATGGGAATAACCTTCAAAAGTTATAGAAAGATAGTTTTTCTCATAAAAAATTTAAAAAAGAATAATTTCCGTTCTACCGTAAGTAAAATTCTAGGTGGGTTGAATATAAGTTAGATTAAAATAAATTAATAGCTGTGTACCTTCTTCGAGGAATAAAAACAAAGAAAAAAAATGTGTGCAAATAAATTACTTATAAGGGGTGCCCGGAAACTCGCAGGTAAGAAAACTGGTGAATCTTCATCACAGAGAAACCAACTTTTTTTCGGTCTGAGCATTTCGCTGTTTTTCTTTTTTCCGTGTTTTTTGGCAAAAATTACAAAACTTTTGGAGTCGGGTCCACACCTCGGTGGATTTTAAGACATTAAACAACAGATAATATTAATCAACTAGCGACCGATTTAAAAAAAAAAATCGGACTCGAATTACTCAAAAACAAATTTAAGAAAGTTATTCGACATAATCGATTTTAAATATGATGTAGCAGATTCGTTCTTTATAATGTAGGTATATCTTTAATCGCTGTGTTTTTATAAAAATCACGGTTTATTATAATTGAAGGATTCGTGAAGCTGAAAGTATTTATCTTTAAAAAAAATGTCTCAGGGCAATTGTCAAAAACAAGTATTGTCAATTTTAGAGAAGATCAGCAATTTATCTTTAGAATTAACACGGTTAGTAAACTTGAAAAATCCTTGTAAAAAGAATGACTTCTGTAAACAAAAGAAATACACATTTCAAATATCGAATTATTCGTTAATTAATTAAAATTTAATAATTTCGTTGTGTACTTTATCCTTTTTCTTAAATTTAAAAATAATACTTGTATGCAAAGCAAATCAAGTTATACAGTTCATTGAACCGGAGAGTTACAATAGAAATTAGGGATTTTCAGTAATCTGTAACTTATTTAGATGCTTATTTTTACCCATTACCTACTTCGCTATTTACTGCAGGTATTTTTCTCTTTTCTTTGTATTTTTTGTACAAGTATTATGCTGATTCATTTTGTTCATGACTTGTTTTTTATTGTACCGTTTGCTTTAGTGACAATTTGGATAAATTGAATTTCCCAACCGTTTCATTATTTTTGTTATTATTATGTAAATTTTAATACACTAATTTAATTTTTGTGATAAGTAAAATCATTGGAACGTAAGTAAATAAATAAAGTAACACGGTTCTTTAGAGTACTTTTAGTCTGGGATAAAACTATCTGTTGAATTAAAAATTAATATCAAATATAATGAGGAGTTAAATTCGTTTCTCAGATTGTATAATTATAATTATAGCAAGAAAGTTGATTATTTATGTCTTACTGCGCTTCAGGGTTAATACGGAATATTTTTTATTCAAACAGTTAGGTTTAGCTTTTATCACGAAAAGTGAGTATTTATGTCGCGGGAGACAAAAACATGCAAAAAATATGCATTTAACATTTTAATTTCGTTTAAATTGATTCATTTACGCGGTAACGCCATTTTATTTTCACCGTTTTTATTTCATAGACAATCATTAATAATTACACAAACCCGCTAGACATCCTATGCTTTGCCAAACAAACCATTCAAAACCTGGGATGTTTTTTTAAATTATGATGACATGCAGCTTTCGTAGTTTAACCTTAGGAATATTCCGTATTATCCGTGCCCCAAACTTCGATAACATGAACTTTCCGTATTATCCGTGAGGTGGACCAAATGCATATTTACCGAAAGTCGGTATATTTTGGAACCCCATTTTAAAGTTCAACAAGTGCATTGAGATTTTTCTATTCGCTCTTGTCTCTTCCACCCTCACGGAAAAAAATGCCACAAAATATCCATACAGCAGCTCTGTCAAAGTTAAATGTTATGATTTGTAACGCGCTAATGTTTTTTGACAAATAAATGTTTTTATTATTATTATGTATAGGTTTTATTGAGAGAATTTTTTTAATGAAATTAAAAATACACTTTTTCAGGCTATTCGGTGTTAAAGCCTGGTTCCTGGAGCACCAGAATTTCACTTACGGTTCCCCAAACAACAACCTACACGTTGTGGGACACTACACACAGATGGTTTGGGCTACCACACACGAAGTAGGATGTGGCTTCACCAAGTGTCCCTATGGGGGCCCCAGAGGGAAGCCTTTCTTCAACTACGTGTGCAACTACTGTCCCATGTAAGTTCTATATCCTAGGACAGGGGTCTCCAAACTTTTCAGCCGGAGGGCCGTACTGATTACTCCAGTGAGTCCCAAGGGCCAAAACCTATCATTTTAATTTTTCCAATTTATTCTCCTGCCATTATCTATAATTTATAGACAATTCGCTAATCACGCGCTCTGAGTGAGCACACGTGTGCTAAATTCGCTAGTTCAAGTTTTAATTGTGTTATATTGTATTGTCACGACTGCGACGCTTGACGACATCGCTTGACGACGTAGTGCGTAACTCCTTTAAACGTGTTTTTGTGTTTTTAAAAGACATCTATATAACAGTATTTTGATTTGACTTGTTTTTGGTGTGATTTACTATGGAAAGTATGGCAAAGAAGCGAAAAGTAGACCGTGAGTGCAGAACATTCCAAGATCAGTGGAACTTTCAATATTTCGTAATTGAGTCCAATAAGAAAGCACTATGTTTGATTTGCAATGAAACCATAGCAGTTCTCAAAGAATATAATATTAAACGTCAATAAGAAACAAAACATTTTCAAAAATTCTCAAAATGTAGAGGAAGTTTGCGGACAGAAAAAATTGAAGCTTTGAAGCGTGGATTATAATCGCAGAAATCTTCGTTTACGAAACTCAATAATGAACAAGAGGCTGCAACTCGTGCCAGCTTTCGTGTGGCTCTTGAAATCGCAAAACGTGGAAAACCATTCACCGATGGAGAAATGATCAAAGAATGCGTAATTGCAGTAGCTGAAGAAATGTGCCCTGAAAAGGTAAATTTATTTAAAACTCTCAGTTTGTCAGCAAATACTGTGGATCGGAGAGTAGAAGACATCGCAGAAAATATATCATCTCAACTGTCTGGCAAAAATGGACATCTTGAGTGGTTTTCTCTGGCCTTGGATGAATCAACAGATGTTTCAGATACTGCTCAGGTGCTGATTTTTATTCGAGGAGTGGATAAAAGCTATGAAGTGTATGAAGACCTTCTTGATGTTGATAGTATTCACGGCACAACTACTGGTGAAAATATTTTTAAGGGAGTTGAAAATGCCATTTTTAAAAAGAATCTTCGATGGAAAAACTTGAAATCTATTACAACTGATGGAGGCAAAAACATGTGTGGAAAAAATAAAGGTGTAGTGGCTCTTGTGTCAAAGGCTGTATAAAATGATGGTGGTTCAAAACCATTAGTCTTACATTGTGTCATCAACAGTCTCCGTGCGGGAAAGGATTGGATATGTCTGAAGTTCTAAAACCAGTGATATCAATTGTTAATTTCATCAGATCCACTGGACTGAATCACCGAGAATTCCGCGAATATATTAAAGAGATTGGAGAAAATGATTTGCCATATCATACTGCCGTACGCTGGCTAAGTCCTTCAGCGCTTCTTTGAACTTCGATCAGTGATCGAATTTTTTTGAATGAAAAGAATCGCCCTCTTACCAAATTACAAAACAGCGAATGGCTGTGGAAGTTAGCATTCTATGTCGATTTGACAAAACATATGAACGAACTGAATTTGAGGTTGCAAGGAGAAAACCAACTTCTTCCTGATTTATACACTAATTTCAAATCGTTCCGGCAGAAAATAATGCTGTATTTTTCACAATTGCGTAAAAAATGTTTCACACAGTTTAAAACATGTGAAATATTCAGCCACACTACTGAGACTGAGTTTCTAATAATAGAAAATTTCTAATAGTTTCTAATAATAAATAATAGAAATATTCAGCCACACTACTGAGACTGAGAAGATAAATTTTGATACTCGTTTCTCAGACCTTGATATCATTGTGAATGAAATTAAGATTTTTCAAAATCCTCTTGATATCGACTTTGAAACCCTGGCCCCGGAACTTCAAATGGAAATTATTGATTTACAATGCAGTGATATAATTAAAAACAAATATAAAACTCATCTTTGTTGGAATTTTACAAGAGTCTTCCGCTGGCACAATTTGATAATTTGCATAAATTATCAAATTGTGCTCGTGGGCTGATTTCTGTTTTTGGTACTACTTACTTGTGTGAGAAAACATTCTCCAAAATGAAGTACACAAAGAATATTAACAGATCTAAGTTAATCGATGAGCATCTTAATTTTTTTTAAATAATTGGTACAAGTAAAAATGATCCACAACTACAAACACAGTGTAAGTGAAAAATCACAATTACATAAATCTCATTAGTATTTTATATGTTATATGTTAACGAGTTTATACTCGTGTGCTATAATTTTTTTATGTTTATAAAGTTAGTTGGATTCATTACAATTATTTGTTAGTTTGCTTTAGTTTAATTTTCTGCAAAGCTTTGCCTAGCCCGTAAATAAAACCGAGTTACTATCATCAAAGTATCATTCTGAGTTTTTTATCCTACATATCACAATCACAACAAAAACTTTGTTCAAAAGGCGCGAATTCACCGCGAATCGTTTTGCGCGAATATTCGGCTCGGAAAGAGCGTGAAACGCGCCAGCATTTGGAAACTTATTAACCGATTCCTAATCATAATTTTGCCGCTCCATTTCCATTGATACGTGCACTCGCTCTGCAGTTCGCGCGTACATAAACTGGACTTACGCTGGCGTACTACACCCGATTTACGCCCGTATTTTTCGCGCGATACTTGTGGACGCAATATATTGGTGCCCGAGCGTATGTATTCGCGCAAAAAAATTCGCGACGGCTTCGCCGCTTCTGAGCAAGGTTTTAGCCATTAGCTGTCGCGGGCCTGATTGATGACACTGGTCCTAAGCTGTCGCGGGCCGGATTGATGACCCTGGCGGGCCGGATGCGGCCCGCGGGCCGTAGTTTGGAGACCCCTGCAGGACATTCGACATTCCACATCATTTAAATTGCTAAGTAATTCTCCGGAAAAAGTTTAGAACAAAATATTATTTTCGTGCTCTGTTGATTTTTTTGCGAAGCTTGAAGGAGGCTCTACGGAGGAAATGTCGGACATCTGGCGTCTGAATTTCAAAGTTCCCTATTTTATTTCAGATGTTGTAAAGATGTTGGTTGATGGTCTATTCTGCCACCACCGAGAGATTGCCCACGAAAAAAACGAAATAAAAACGAAAATGTCCAATAAAATGTATTCGTACTTTTACATATTTTTTAACTACCAATTTTTTTCTACATAAAAGGTGAATAAATGTATACAAGTTACTATCGCAGACTTGTGAAAAAACTTGGGACATGAAATTAAAAAGGCTAAACACATAATATACTTTATTTATTAAAAGAAAATAACTTAGTTTACATCACTTTATTTTTTGTACACTATCAACATGTTTCGTGAACCATGTTCACTTCTTCAGGAATAAAAGTATACTAAAGTTAAAAAATTAATTATAGATTACATATGGAGAGAAGGAATTGAAAGAGGGGGAAGGGTTGACAATGGTGGGAGTTTCGAAGAATTGGGGATTACCATGCTATTAGAAGTGAAAGGCCGGTTAAGTGGGAAGATATTTATACATAATATACCTATGTGTTTTACCTATCCAAATAAAAAAATTGACTCGACTAAGACAACACACAGCTATTTGAAAATGAGATTTATGTACATTTTTCGAAATTTAGAGTTTTACATACTCACGTCACATCACAATCGATATTTTTTATTACACGCAAAAAATTTTGTTCAGTAAATACATTTTTTTTAAATTTTATTATTTCACACGCCATGTCATGGCGGCTTGGAGTTTACAGATAGAATTTATTCATATTGATAATACATAATAATTATTGTTTTCAATTCTGTTTGATTTGTAAATATTTAATGCAATAACTAAATTAAGAAAATTAAATTATTTGGTTTAATTATTATTTTTAATTAATCAATGATATCTTTAATGTTTCCTATTTTTCTTTATTGTTATCATTGGAATGTCGAATATTAAAGTGTGATCAACTTCACCATCTTGTGTGGGGTGATTTCATCATCCTTGAGTTTTATTTGAAATTGGAAACATCAATAATGTATATATCTGACTAATATGTATACATCATACAATATATTGTAGTTATAAACGTGATGTAAGTAAATAAAAAATAAAAAAATGTTTATGGTAATGTTGATTATTGTATTTTTCAGTGGAAATTGGGCCAACAAGCTAGGGCGGCCCTACAAGCGCGGAAAGATGTGCGGCCTCTGTCCCAAGTCCTGCAAGGTGGGCAAGCTGTGCACCAACCCGTGTTCATGGGCCGACCAGTGGAGTAACTGCAAGGAGCTGATGAGGGCAGGTCGGGGCTGGCTGTGCGCCACCAACACCCCCAGCGGCAAGGATCGCCTCAACCACTGCAGGGCCACTTGCAACTGCAAAAATCAGATTCATGAGTGGCGGTAGGGTTCATATGACAATCAGGTCATAGTTTTTCAGAGGCGGACTGCCGATGAAAATAAGCTTTTTATGAAAACTTTTAACTCTAACTCTTATAGAGTGTGTTTGTTCAGCGGTAGTAATAATTAAGCCCGGCAAAATTGGGAAATAATTATGACCGGTTAGTTTTGTCTTTCAATGCTTCCTCGCCACGAATACCAAAAAAAAACACTTAGGCACAAACAATATAATTATTTAATTACCCTTTTTTCTTAAAAAAACTGTTTGAATTACCTGAGGTTAACATGTTATTAACACGTAAAAATGCTTATTACTCAATTTCCGGTACCTATCGGACAAAATTTCAATGCTAAAAAAATACTCAAATGGTACAAGTGACAACCGTAGAATATTTCAATTCAAAAACAACATTTCGAATACCCACGTCATAAAGAAGAAAATTGAGTACTACGTTTGGTTTCTTCCCATTTTGAAAGGCAAATACATAAGGAAAACAACAAAAACATGAACAGCGTGTTTTCCTAGGTTCTATCTATGGGCATGAGTTCCGGCACCGGGGGCCCTGGGTTCCTGCCCCGCGAGCCCTTGGGGTAAAGACGGAACTGGCTACCACACTTTTAAGCTGATATATAAAAACAATGGTAAAAAATTCAAAACGCCTGCAATCAACGCATTGTTATTTTTACGCTGATTGTGCGTGCAATCAACGGTGAAGGTGAATTTCATATAATTGACTGACCATAATTATTACTTTCGAACCAATATGGGATGCTAAAAAAGTTAAGGTGACTCTTGCACGGGTCTTCTATAAGAACACCTGTTTTGCAATTTTTTAATCATCGGGCTTTGAGAAAATACCAAAGCAACATTAATAATATTATTTATTTTCAATATGACAAGTGGCTAGGTGTGCAAATGAATAAGGTTTTTTTTTAGTAAGCATACTAACTTATCGTAAGATCTTTACGAAATCTGTGTACACTGTGTAGTGTAAATGTTACATAATTATGATATCAATTAGTTTATGCGATTGTATTTGATAATCTGATGCAGTATTAATAATTGAGAAGAATATTAAGTTTTCACCAACTTAGTTATCATCTTTCTATTATCACTACAGCATTTCATTAATGAGAGAAAAACAGTGTTTAAATTATTTTTAGTTGTTTACCCTAAACCGAGAATATTAGCAAAACATCTGATGTGCGTAGTGCTTGGTATGTTATGTATATATTTGTGTATACCTATTGGTAGGAAGGCACTTTTTATTTCACGGATGACTAACTAGGCTTTAAAACAAGGGATATGTATCTATTTACATAATAATTTCCGTTGTTGCGATAGTTTTTAGTTCCTGTAAGCACCGGGTTGGTTTAAGTATAGTAAGTTATTTCGCATTGACTTCAAAATCAAAATTTGAAAAATTAATTTGGAAATTTCCTTATTTTTTTATTTTATTTTAACGTGGTAAGTAATTTATTAATTTATATTGTGTTATTTGATTTGTGTCGCAATATGAGTATAAAACTTCATGTGAAACAAACAATACTTTCAATTGTCACTGTAAAACAATGTTCTTGATGGTGTGTAAAAAGTGAAAATTCAAAAACCATGTATTTTTGAAAGAACGTAGAACATGTAACTGTCATTAAATAAACATCAAAAATATATTTGCTTTTACTACGGTTTCGCTCTCTGTGCGTGCTGTGTCGATAAATTTAATATATTATGTATTAAAGTAGAATTAATGTGTCTGATGTTTTAATAAAATAAATAAATTGCGTAATATGTAAGTTAACATTTTCATAATTAAAAATATTATAAATGCAATAAAAATATAAATTAATTGAGCACCACCTGGGAAAATGAAGAGACTCGACAAACTCGTTTGAGAAAGAAGTTTAAAAAAAACATTAGCGAATTGAACAGTTTATGTAAATATCCTAAAATTGTTACTTACGCGTATTTGTCAACGAAAATAACGATCCCCAAATCGTATATTTTCAATTTGGGAAGCGGGTATGGGTACCGCCGCCCCATTTATTGGGCAGCCAATACCCCTGCTAAGTCGTTCGCTACTTTTTGTGACTTATCAGGGGTGCTCGGGTTCATAGGGTGAGGTTTATCTAGGTCTTGGTGGTGAATGCTTTTGCCCACCTGTAGTGGGCGACTACAGGTGGGCAAAAGCATTCACCACCAAGTGCAAGATCCAACCTGCCACCTGCGGGGCAGGTTGGATCGGGAGATACTGGTTAAGGGAGACCTAATCTAGACCTCTTCAGCCGGACTCTATCGACCCATTGCTTTGCACCACAGTGGGTGGGATTGAATTTAACGTCCGTCACTCCTAGACACATTGACCTCCAGATTCCTATCCACCCTCATCCCTTTTTCCTACCCAGAACTTCCTCTCCTTCCTTTTCCTAAAACGACTCTCCATACAGCATCATCAAAGATGACGTGGGCCTCAAGATTTTTTTTCGTCAGGGTCTCCTTTAAAAGTAAAAAAATCTATTGTAAAAAAAACTTCTGAGCTATTGTAAAAAAAATATATAGATATATATTTTTTTAAAGAAAATAATTGTACCTACTAGATTCTTTGATTTGTGACTAGATTTCAAAAACAAAAATGGGCATATTTTGAGGCACTTCAGTCAAAAATAGGAGTCACCTAACCTAACCTACCATGACCTCTGATTACAACAAACCTTCGCCCTTTTTTTCTAAACATCCTTTCCACGTTGATTCATCAAACATCACTCAAATAAAGCACTTACTCGAATCGAATAACCATTACAACCATTGCTATACCGAAGGACATTGAACATTAACAATACCAGGAGAAGCGGACCATGACAGCTAAATGTTGGTTGGCTGAAGCAGGGCCGGAGGGCTTCCGGCATGGCACCGGGCATAGCCGGGTATCCGCACTCCGGTGCTGGTGCGTACTCAGAGGTAGGTTTACTCGTACATCGTACCTATCAATAGTCGGTGAGGCAACCACCTTCAGAGGAAATGAACACTGCCATTAAACTTTAAAAGAATAGCCTATCATTTTATATCGCTTACGAGACGAGAAACCAATTACGTCTGAGCATTTTGGCCCAACTAACTAACAAACAATGCTGGACGTACATGGGTACAGATTACAGATAGAGTCGATGAAAAACGATACAACTTAGATCTTCTTTGGCACTATAGAATAAATAATAACACAAAAAGTATGGCGTGTGTTTCGTAATACAAATATTTGCTTAAAAAAGGCATACAAAACTTTGTTTACGTAATTCAAATGGGATGGAGATCTACATGTTAGGCGAGTGTAAGTGAGACGAAGCGCTGGGCTGTTGAGCTAAACGGAGTGTTTGGATAGCGGAAATTTGAAATGTATAGGACAATATATCCAAAAGTGAGTTAATATGAAGCTATACGTGAAATACTATTTAGATTAAATCTTTACTACGAATCAGTTTACATTATGAACATCAAAAAATATGCTACGGATAAATTGAAGCTTTTACTACCTTTTGTATGTATTGGAATTACAATAAAATTACGATTTACATAACGAAAAATATAAGCGTAAACTACTAAATAAAAACTACTCAATGAAGTAATAATATAAGAAACCATTTTTTTAAATACCCCTATATGGCTAAGACTATTTTTGACGTTTTGTATGTTCTAACATTTTTTCATTCTTATAAAATTATGCACAAAATAAATAAAATCCACTTTGGCGCTCACTTGCCTCGTGCAAAATAAGACGCTCGATTTAAAATTTTGAAGGCGTGAGATATTTCTAGCATTATATATGTAATTTTTCTCCGTTTTTTTTCCCTTTCGATCTGCGTCGTTGAAATATTTTTAGGAAAATAACTGCGTCTTTTACGACGTGCATTTTAACCAAGGATTTTTTTCCTGAAAAATTAAAAATCAATTAAATACTGTTGTCATTCAAAAAAATTACAAAAATGTTGAGCATTCTGAAAGATCTATTCAATGTTGTTATTTTATAATGTATCGGTCTATAAATACTGGAGACATGATTTTTTTTTAAAAAGAAAAACTTTCTTTTCGCTTTCCTGAACAATTAACATTTTTGCCTTTACAGCATTTCAAATTCCCGCGATCGATTTGTTCCCAATCAAACGTGTATTGTATTGTATTAATCAGACTAGTTTCTTCGTTTCTCTGCCCAGAACAAGTGGAACTATCACAGTCCTATTTTCAGTGAAATGTTATCAGTCTGAAGTTAGTGTGCGCCAAGAAGAAGAGTTATTCTGGTCACTAAACACATATAAAGTCATAAACAAAAGAAGTTTCGATTCTGAATGCTAGTCTCCACTTTGGCAAAATTAAAAGTTTTCTTGAAACTGTGACTCTTTCGGGCGATTTTCTTTTCGAATCCTCATGTAAATGAAATAAACAACCTGTTTTTACAACATTTACAGATTTACGTCTCACGGATATTGAATTTCTGATGTATTTTATCATTTCTCAAATAGTGTAATTTATTATCGACTTTTTTAATGACAGTGTTTTCCACGACGATGTTATTGCGGTATCGAATGTAAATAGTTTATTGCCGGCCCTGTTTAAAATAATATTATCTTTTTAAGAATAAATCAACTTATCATAATATGGAATATTAAAATATCCGCATACAACTAACATAATAACAGGACGTAAAAATACAGTAAAAAGCATTATCAAACGAAGAAGATAAAATTAAGTATGGGTGTACTTGTGGAGTGCAGCGATAATTTTTCAAGGTTGGTTATATCATTGAAGAATAAAATAATACTAATAAATATAAACGAAACATGAAACAGAATAAGGTACAGAAAAATAAAGAGGCAACAGTCGCAATCGGGACTCGAACCGAGAATCTCTTGTCTTACCGGCGCCACAGCGCAAACCTACGGGACGGGACCTATATTTTTCCTGTCATTTTTTTTTATTCTCATATTTTAAATTCAGATTTATAAATATTATCCTCGACCCAATTTTCCCCTATTTTTTAATATTTGTAATATTGTTGCCAAAAATATAGGGAAAATTAGCTGAGGACAATATTGTTAATTCTGAATTTGAAATATGAGATTGACAAAAATGACAGAAAAAATATAGCTCCCAATGGTCGAGTTAGTTAAGGCGCTGTGTTCCGGTAAGACAAGAGATCCTGGGTTCGAGTGCGACCGTTACCTCTTTATTTTCCGATGATCATGTTCTGTTTCATCATATCTTCTTATTCAATGAAGTATTACATTGATGGATACAACACCCAAAAGTTATTAATAAAGTTATTACCATAAAAATTGAATATTATTTATTTACGACTGTGCATGGAAACCGAAAATAATAGCTAAATAAGACCCGAACTCAGAAGAGACGTCGATGCTTAGTTTGTTGTGGAGTTTGCAAGGCCTGCTAGGACGAAAGCTCGGTCTCCGAAATCTGGGTTAGGATTTCATACAGGTAAATATATAAATAAATATGTTCATAGTGATTATCTGTGGCTGATGAAGATCAAAAGGTTACTTACCCAGTCCTGATAATATTCGTATAGAAACGTTTTCAGGTTCATGTCACCTCGGAAAACAATCAACAAGTTTGATTAGGATCCACTCACAGCGTTGAAGCCAACGAAGGTTCCGATGGTCTTGCACATGAAACTATAAATATCCATAATCTCGAGTCTATGCAAGAATCTTTGAAAACTCTCGCTGTCAGCCTTGCCGCAGTGCTGAAAACGGACAAAAAATGTGTAGGCATTCATTAATTAGGCTTTTCTGTCGATTATTGCGTGCAGGTTCCGATATCTATAGACGTGCGTGTGACCTACAACCACGCCATATTATGAAAACACACTATATACAAACAAATACTTTACATAAACCACACACCTATTCAACACATTGTATCATTTTAATACCTATAAATATGGTATAGGTATTTGTATTCAAAATAAGTGTACAGTGTTGCAGGATGCAGGTTAACTTTTTTGCTATTTATTCAAAGGATGCTAGTGCACGTTAATGTGTAGGTACGTGTCGTATTATTAGCATGTATGTAATCCCGACCTTGAGCTAAACAAGGCCTAGAACAGCGTGCATTTTGGCACCTTTTAAAAATACAAAAAGATTTCAATTATGTATTACCTAATACCAACGAATGAACCAACAGTGTGGTAGTCAACGCATTAAACTTTGATGCTAAAAAAGGTTTTATAGTGTCGTGATTTTTAAAAATTAATATTAGTACGTGGATATGTACCTACCCTTTGACGGTCGAACACTGTACATAAGCGGTTAGTAAATAGATGACACAAATGCTGAAATCTACACTATTTCTTACCTTTGAAAAATCTAAACTCCTTTTTATAACATGCTTCAAGTTCAAATTCTCATGTAAATTGAAAAAAAAAATTGAGCTATCCTAATCTACTTCTAATTTCCCACCTGACTTACGAATCCAATGCTAATTATAAATAATAACTACATACATAGCTACCTAGAAATTGTTATTATTATTATGCGGCTTCAAGAGCCCAAAGGACAATCCATTTTAGAATCAAAATCCCAACGCTATGGTAATTCCACTCTCAGACTCTGGAAAAGGTAATTTTATACAGAAAGTAGGTGCAGATTCATTTAAATTCCGATTCCGTAATTTTAGATTCGTGTAACTGGGGTCAACATTCTCAATGTTCGCAGCATTGGTTCTTCAACTTCAATAATGATTTTCTGGCAAGAAGATGTTCAGAAACCATTAGGAGAGAATGATAGTGTGATGGAGAAATAATAATTTTATAAACATTAGGAAGCATATATCTAAGAATTTTATCTTCGTCTGAGAAATGCTTCTTTTTTGGTAGTTACTTACCATAACTTTTTATTAGTTTACAGGCATTTCTGCTGATAGCTCCCTTGTAATATCTACCAGCCCACACCTACCTAAACCTTCCTCAAAGATAGTTTTCATTCTTAGATTCTAAACTCTATTCCTGATACAAAATGTATAACGAAAGTTCCAATGCTTATCACACAAACATACACCAACACAATATATGTAGGTATACTAACTTATATTGTTATGTATAGATCCACATCACAAACGTTTCAAGTATAATAGGCATCATAATTGTACGACTCGTTGCAGTCAAAGACTCATACTTGTTGACAATATTATATTTCTGTGAGTAGGTACTTCCCCAGCTTTCTCTTTTCTATCGTTTTACCCTCCTCAGTCCCTTCAGCCTTACAAAATGCCCCGATTGGGGTTGCTATAGTCCCAATGGCTCCGAACAATAAGGACTCACATTATTATATTTTTATAATAACGACTTACATATATACGAAAGGAACTTACAACTGAACTCTCAATGAATTGTACAATATCTCTCTGAGACTATACATTTCCCATAAGACTCTAAAAAGGAAGGTGGTTTTTCGAATTATTAATAACTAGCTGGTCCCCGGCGTGTGTTGAATGCCATTCAAAGAAATAAATTGATTCTCCCTGCATTTCCTTTTCCGTGCGCCCCCGTTCCCTTCCACCTTCCCCGCCTTCCCCCTCCCTCGACTCTTCACTCTCTGCGAACCCCACCTCCCCCGTTCCCCTTCCCCCTGCCTTCCTCCCTGCTGCTAAAATATATGAATTACACACATTTTCATTTATAAAAAATTTCATAACGCCAGAGCCTACCATTATGTATAGCCTATATCCTACATATTATTCTGATATATGAGCTATATTATTGTAAAGTTTCAATAAAATCCATGCAATATTCGATGCGTGAAAGAGTAACAAACACACATACATCCATACAAACTTTCGCGTTTATAATATTAGTAGGATAATAATTATCGATTACCGGTCATTTAAAAAAGTCGTTAAAGGTTTTGGTGATATATTTTAAAACTTACTTCTTCCGAGAATCCAGTCCGTAATATAATAAAATTTAATGTAACTGATCGAAACGCTGGAAGATTTCCGATAAGTGTGAGCCTTATTGCTCAATTAACTTTTATTTATGAAAAATGTTTAATGAATTCACACATTATATTAACTAATGGAAATAATATGTTTACAACGAGTGGACGCAATTTGAATATTGATATTTTTTTCTACCTAACAGAAAAATTAGAAAAAATACATACTTACATAACATCCACTTTCATGGGAACATATTGGAATTACTTGCAGTTCAAGAGTGATTACCAGGCTTCGCACGAAACTAAACACCCTTTTTATAGATTTTTTGGCTTACTTACAAATGAATAATATGGAGCAAACAATTTGGAGCTTTATTTAATTTTTTGTTAGCGAAATGAATTTCTTCAATGCTCCAACATGATGGAAATGAAGTGATCTGAAAATTTTTGCAAACTCATGTAGGTATCTACTTACAGACAGAAAATCCTATTTTTCAAAGATTTCTTTTTTGATAACTAAAATTATGCGTATTTTAATAATAATAATTTGTAATATTTTTTAATCACTTATTCCCCGCCCCCCCGGAGAATCTCCAAAAATGACAAAGGACTCGGGAAAATTATTTTCCTCGGTGGAGTTAGTGTAAAAAAATACTTTGTGACGAATTTATTATTCGGTAACATTGTGATTTACGATGTAATCAAACATCCTCTATTAACAGTGACCTCCGGATGGTTTCCTTCATCTATTGCCGCTCAACGAGGAAAGAGTGATAATCTTGACAATATTTTGGCAAAATTGTATGTAATTATGTAAAAACGGGCCAAGGTCAAGTATAATTATATCAGCATCTCCAAATAAAGCTTGTACACCTCTATAAGTATAGGTGAGATGTAACAAATATATTTTAAAAATAAACTTTTCACTTGTGTTGTCTTAATAACAGATATATTTTATTTCACAGATATTTTAGTATCGCCCTGCTCAAAGACCACCATTTGGAATCAAAACGTTTCTTGAAATGGCGTTAGTTTAGTAATCAGATCTGAACAGACAGTCCCTGAGAGTACATACTTCCATCCTTCCCCAGCTTCATTCATTCCTCAAATTGCCAATAGAGAGTCCCAATGGTTGACCCTTATGCATATATTGTAATATTAACCCATGAAAAAGTTCCATATATTATATCAGAGACTTTCTTATATTCGGCACTCATTTTAGAGAGCAGTTGTGTACGCAAGTAAAATACCGTTCTTCTAAAACCCACCCGCTAATCTTTACCTAATCTTAATTATTTCCAGTCAAGCCTCAAAGGACTCAAAAAAACTCTTCACGGCTGGAGGAACATGCAGTTTAAAAACATTTAGGAAGCTCCTACAACGCGTCGACTTAACTGTATTATTATACGATTTTAATTATGTGGCTTTTAGAAATACACCTGGAATAAATTTTGAAGTAGAAAAGTAAGAACCCTTCGGCTATAAATGGTATGAGGTCTGGTTTTTGTACTGGAGGTGGTCAGGAAGGCGCGACGGGTTCCGCTCGGTTTAGCGCCCTTCTTCATTATATTGGACCCTAGAGGGAAGGCTGAACTCCAAAATAACACACCCAGACGTATTGTGAAACAATAATTTTAACATACAACCTGTTGCTAGTATCATGTTCATCATTTTTTTGATATTCAAGCAGTAAGAACTTTATAGGAATCATTCAATTTTGATTCCTGTTCTTAGCGTGCCACATTTTTATTTATAGATACGAACGGAAGTATTTTTTTAATGTGGTGATGATTTGATCTTGAAAAATTATACATGAATCCAAAGCTACAAGTTGTTGGTTATAAAATAAAGCACCAGTCGAATAGGTACGTACTTTATATCCAAAGGTGTCTTCCCTCTCTGAGAATCCCATCTCTCCCGTTCCCCTTCCCCCTGCCTTTCCTCCCTGCCTCTAAAATATATGAAATACACACATTTTCATTTATATAAATTTCATAACGCCTGTGCTTACCATTATATATAGCCTATATCCTATAAATTATTCGGATGTATGAGATATATTATTGTAAACTTTGGCGTTTATAATATTAGTAAGCTAATAATTATCGATTACCGGTATTTTAAAACTTACTTCTTCCAAGATTCCAAAAAACAGGTGAAACGTGTTCAGCAATCCAATATTTATATTATTCAATAATTTATTGTGAGCATTTTCTACATAATTCGCGAAAAATAATATCTTCGACTTTTTAAGGGCATTATGTATTAAGCTCATATCGAACCTTGGAGGAAGATCTCGATGTAAGCTTCAAACCAGTTTATATAATCATTGCGTTGGACGTTTTTCATGCGTAAGGCACAATATGGATAGTGTGGGAACGAAGCTTTCTTCCGTTGTAAAGCTCTCTGAAGGCCACCGGAAGGAGGGTGATAGAAGGGTTTAGACCGAGTCGCCGCACCTTCTTACACTTCCGACGCTAATAGCGCACCAAGGCACCTGCAATACCTGCAGCCCCTGCCTCTCTCCACCACCCCTCACCGACCGCCAACCGCCCTGCTCCCTGGGCCCGAGCGCCAACAGCAACAGTATTCTGGTCACGCGTCAGTGCACAGACACCACTCCTGCCACTGGACTCGCCGTGGACTGCGGACAGTGTGAGAGGGGTCATTGCGAGTTGTGAATGGCTTTGTTTATATCGTGTCTGAGTCCGCCAAACCTGACTGCTCTTCTGCTCGCGCGCTTCAATGCATGGGAATTTTGGATCAAGTTCTAGCATTGTTCAATTGTTTCTCTTACGTCATCCAGACCACTTGTTTGTAATGCTGTTCGTTTAATTACTACATCTTAAAAATGTTTCAAATAATCAAACAATACATTCATTCTAGGTTGTGATTTCTTTTAATCAATGTTCTGAGTTCGATTGAGATGTGTGAAATCATCAAAGTTATAAGTGCCTTATTTTACGCACGTGTGTTTCTGCTCACTGCACCGTGACAAGTATGCATCTGCGAGATGTAAATCTCCTAGGAGAAAAGTGAAATTTGTATCGAGATTCTTGTGTGAACTGGCTGGTGAAATGGTGTGCAATACAATAACAATAGTTGCCAGCGCAGTGATGAAGGACGAGCGAGTAGCGCCTGCAGAAGTAGTCTTACCAGTGAGGAAGAAGTCTTTGAGGAGATTAGCATCAACGCGAGGACTCAAATCAATTCCTTATGATGAGGATATTAAAGAGAAATTATCAGAGCCTGAAATCCAGCAGTCTGGATGGGTGAGGATATACGCAGGACCAGACCCCTTTGCGGACATGAAAAGTCAGCTTCTTTACCTAAATCGGGATTCAGATATTAAATCCGTAGCCAAAAGTCTGCCTCTTCCGTCTAATTTGACCATTTGGATTCAGTATGGGAGTGGAATTTCCAGAAGGCTCCCAGATCACGAGTGTCCTCTGAAGTTGCAGGATGAATTCTTGATTAAGCTCGGATTCCACGATATGTCCAGGAGATCAAGGATGGGGATTGACCCGGATCTTCGCTTCTTGATAAGGATCCATGGTGGGCCAGCCCCACCACCCCCCGGTCTACCTGTAGCTCCGAGATCTGCACCTTTACAGGTCTTGAAGGGGCTAGTCTTCCCTAACTGGAAACGCAGGCCAGTTGCTCTGGTTGGATCAAAACTCCTTTTATATCCAGGTAATTATGTATAGGTACCTAGTTATTGATCGATTAACATATTACTAGATCATGGTATAAATGGTACTTGCCAATAAATTGTATGGAAATATTTGACACATATTCAAATGTCTAAACAATGTTATAGTTGAAGATGGCCATGAAGATGAGAATACGATTAGCTATAAAGTATAATTTATTAGAAGGTTATTTGGTCCGGAAATATTATTTGCTTAGAATTGAACAGTTCTTTTTATTACATGGTAATATAACACAATATGCGTAAGTTAAAATATACGAAAGGCATATAGTAGATATTATACGTATATAAATAGGCAGAAAGGGATTTTTAAAGATTGGATAAGAAACTTTGCAAACTTAAAAAGCTTATGTATATTTTTAAACAAATGAAC
Source organism: Limnephilus lunatus (assembly GCA_917563855.2). Taxonomy (NCBI): domain Eukaryota; kingdom Metazoa; phylum Arthropoda; class Insecta; order Trichoptera; family Limnephilidae; genus Limnephilus; species Limnephilus lunatus. The sequence goes on along the minus strand of OU830595.1, from coordinate 92,176,504 downwards.
ATAACAAAATATTAGCTCTAAAAATACAAATGTGTTCAAGTAATCTTCACGCATGCTGTCAAAGTCAGTTATTTCAGAGGAAAGTGGGCAATCGTCAAATGGTGATCATTTACGAATAAACGCCCCATTTTCCAGTGTCTCTTAAAATATAAATATGAATATTTAGAATTCCAAGCAAAACCACATTTTTAAGTTTGTTTTCGATGCATTAGCCGGGATTTATTATTTGAACATTTCATAGAATCTATGAAATAGATCAGTGAGAGCAGGCTTTTCTTTACCCTAAGTTTAATTTACTCCAATTTTTTCTACAAATTGACCAAAGAGATTCATAGAATAAATCTGGTGAGAACGCGCCGTAAAGAGCGTAATACACAAGCCCGATTTTCAGCCCGGTTCCAATTAGAGACAAAAGTCAACATTTTTCGATTTGCGCGATTGCTATTTTCACCTCTATTTTCATATCTAGGATTTCAATTGTCATCATTGCAAACAACACATGAACCATACTGTTTGTTGTGATGCCTACTGAAATCGTAGGTATAAAAATAGAGTTGAAAACAGCGATCGCGTAAAGCGAAAAATGTTGACTTTTGTCTCTAATTGGAATCGGGCTGAAAATCGGGCTCGTGTATTACGCTCATAAGGCACGATTAAAATTACCCGGAATATTTATCTAGATCTAGGCAATGACTGCTTCTTAAAAGTGTCGCCAATCATCATTGTAGATGGTAACGTCATTGGGTAAATCTAAATACGCTCAATGCTTTTTTACCATCAATACCTCAGATTATTCACACCACTCTCAGACTCAGATAGAATATTAGATTATGTATTTATTTATTTTATATAATATCTTATATTTCAAATATACATATTTCAGCAATGTCGGATTCACTGGGTAGCTCACCTGTGCTGAGGCCTCCATTTTATAAAACAAAATAAATTAAATTTTATAATTAAGGTAAAATTATAGGTAAAATGAATTATTTTATTACCTAAATAAAATTAAAATCGGTAGGATTATATTATGTGTTGTGTGCTTGTGAGTGATGTGTGTTTTATATTGATACGTATCTACGTAAATCGTCCTTATTAATTATATTCTGCAATGAAAATAACATCGTGCAAACACCGACGAATACATTAACGTAGTCTTACAACGTGCAACCTGTGCATTATACCTAATTTCCTTTCACACAAATGAATCACAGAAACAGAGTTGACCGTGTCGTGAAAGTGAGAGTAAAAATATAGTTACAATGTTCACACAAAACGTGATTATTATGTTAATATAATCACTAGATAGGCACGCTCTTACTATAAAATGTTGTCAAACATAATATTATTATAATGTTTTTTTATGTTTTTATACGCGATTAAGTTCATATAAACAGGCCCGCACTAGGAGGCCCAGGGGCCCTAAGCACTTAGAAAAGTGTGATCAGGCGAGGCGAACGGAAGTTGAGAGGGAGATATAAATTAGTGAAGATAGAAAGAGAGAGAGTTACGTTTCGTATCTGTAGGGGTAAGAGAGAGAGGGGTTCGAGCACGCATTTTCTTTCTCTCTTTCTCTCATAGCCAGTTACGTTTTGTATATCGACACAGTGCAGTCCTATTGTCTGTATCACTGTAGGAGCAAAAGAGAGCAGTGCGTGCGCACATTTTCTTTCTTTCTTCAGTGTAGTTTTACTTCAGTCGTGTGGTCTAAAGCAAGGGTGGCCAACCGGCTCGCGGGCCGCATGCGGCCCGCAGGATGTTCACTTGTGGCCCGCGGAGCATACGCACACATTTTTTTCTTTTACTGTATATAAAACCGGATTTTTCAAAAATAAACCTGTCTCGACAGACTATTGCTAGACGTGTCGACGACATTGGAAAACATATTGAAGATAGTTAGAAAAATTGAGCATCTATGTTTATATTTTATGCTCTAGCATTGGATGAAAGTACTGACCTAACAGATACCGCCCAAGTGGCGATATTTATCAGGGGTGTTGATGTCCATTTTAACAAGATAGAAGAATTAGCGGCACTGTATCTACTTAAGGACACTACTTGCTCACGATATTTGTTAAGAGCTCTTACATCGACTGTATCGCTTTTAGTTACGACTCAACAACATATCGGGATTAACAACAGATGGTGCTCCAACAATGGTTGGAAAACTCGAAGTTTAAGTAAAATTGATTGAAAATGAGGCGTGCAGAGTTGGTAATACTGCGATGCTTAATTTTCGTTGCATTGTTCATCAAGATAATTTATGTTCCAAATCCCTTAAAATTGATCATGACATGAAGGTGGTCATCAAAACAGTAAACTTTATTAATTCGAAGGGGTTGAATTGGTTGAATCACATCAGTTCCAGAGTTTCTCTAGTCTTTGGATTCAATGACGTTAAATTTTATGCAAAGTTTATGTAAGATCAAAAGTACCTAAGTCAAAAAGTATCCCAGAATTTGAAGACAAGGAGTAAATTAGCTGCTTTGCATTTCAGGTCGATATAGTAAGCTACTTAAATGTTGTTAATACTCGTCTACAAGGGAAAGATAAAACATATTTGGAAATGAAGAAATATCCTCTGTCGATGATTTCGCTATTTGGAAACACTTACACGTGTGAAAAACTTTTTAGTCGAATGAAGCATATTAAATTTCAAATGAGAACACGTATCACTGAGGAACATTTGGAAAACTGTGTTTAGCAACAACATCAATCGTTATCAACATTGATGCACTTAGTTCTGACAAACAAAATCAAACGTCTCACTAAAATTTATTATATTTTGTTTATTTTTTGTATTTCCCAACTCTAATCTAATAAATATGTTTGATTCTCATTTTTGTTATATCTTCTTAAAAAACCAATATAAAGGGTCCGCCAAATAACTTTTTTTTTTTGAAAATGCTATAAAAAAAAAACTACTGAATATTTTCTCAAATTTCTTTTTTTATTTATAAGTACAATCCTTCCGGTTAATAATGAAAAATAATTTCATTCAAATGGCTGCCTCGGCTGGCCATGCAGTAGCCTACACGATCGGTCCAATTTTTAAGCACATTATCGATTGTGTGCAGCTGTATTTCACCAATGGCTTCACGAATATTGTCCTTTAAAGCGTCAATTGTCTCTGGCTTGTCGGCGTAACATTTATCTTTGAGGGCACCCCACAAATAATAGTCCAACGGTGTCAAATCGCAGCTCCGAGGTGGCCAAACGACATCAGCTCTGCGGCTGATAATGCGATCTTCAAAAACAGGGCGCAAAACATCGAGTGTAGCTTCGGCTGTGTGGCACGTAGCGCCGTCCTGTTGAAACCAAATGTTGCCAATATCCTCCTCTTCAATTTTTGTGAACAAAAATTCGTTCAACATGGCCCGATAACGATCGCCATTGACTGTAACGGCCACTCCTTGCTCATTTTCAAAGAAAAATGGCCCAATTATGCCTCTGGACCAAAATCCGCACCAAACAGTGACTCGTTTTGGGTGTACCGGCTTTTGACGCTTTAAAGGACAATATTCGTGAAGTGGGCCAATTGACGCTTTAAAGGACAATATTCGTGAAGCCATTGGTGAAATACAGCTGCACACAATCGATAATGTGCTTAAAAATTGGACCGATCGTGTAGGCTACTGCATGGCCAGCCGAGGCAGCCATTTGAATGAAATTATTTTCCATTATTAACCGGAAGGATTGTACTTATAAATAAAAAAAGAAATTTGAGAAAATATTCAGTAGTTTTTTTTTATAGCATTTTCAAAAAAAAAAAGTTATTTGGCGGACCCTTTATTTCTTGTTTGCTTTGAATAATAAAAGAAATTTTAAATTTTCGGCTGCTAAAAAGTTTGGCCGCCCATGGTCTAAAGCACACTCGTTTTTTTAAAATCTATGTATAGTACGATGATTACATATGTTGATAATTTAATATTTATTTTTTAATTAATAATAAATCACTTTGTTTAAACCACTTTTTAAATTAACAATATCGACATGTTTCAATAACAATGTTAACTTCTTCATTTCCTGAAGAAGATAACATTGTTATTGAAACATGTCGATATTGTTAATTAAAAAAGTGGTTTAAACAAAGTGATTTGTTATTAATTAAATAATCAATAATGCCACAAAGTTATTTTGCAAAGTTTGAAGAAGTAATATTTATTTATTTATTTATTGTTTCTTTACATGTTATTTCTATGTACAATTCAATTTTTAACCTCACTAGGACAAGCCTGTGTCGAGGTTAATAATTCTACAAAGTAGCAAAATATAACACAGAATATTAGTATTGAAGAACAATATTGTAACAATAATGTGCAATTAAATTTCAGATAATTCTCACGCAGAAGGCGTCTAGTACATCGCATTGTAGGGTATGTAGGGTGACCATAGTGATGATGTCTTAAATATTTTTACAATATAATTTGGTATTAATGGAAAAATGATTTTTACAATATAATAATAATTGCTTTTGATTTAGCAGGGCAAAGATTGGAAAAAAAATTCAATCTAAAATGCTATCAAATAAGCAGGGCAAAAATGAGAGAAAAAAAAAACAAATTTTACAATATAATTATAATTTTTAAGCTTTCAACTTCTCCCTTAACCTCATTCATGGAGTCTAAGCGAGTAATTATATCATCATATTTTTGACAAATAAATTCGGTTGTTTTTTGAAATTCTAACATTTTTTCAGTGTTTTCCAGTATTTGAGTTTTTATTTGCTCTAGTTTCAAATCAACGTAAGACGCAAATTTTGAAAAAACATCTTCTTCTGGGTTAATGTCTTCAGGTACAGCATTCACTTTGTTTTTACTGGAGCTGGTTGTTTTACTCGAACCCATGGTCGCCCTAGCAGTATATTGTATTTTGGCAGAAGCAGTACGATTTTCAAGCGCGGTCTGAGACAGTGAAACAAGCAAGCTGTATGGTCAGTGTAGGAAAGATGGCGACGGTGTTGGCCAATCACAAGATCTGCACTTAACTTTGAATTTATGTCTATTTCACTATAACTATTTCCAGATGTCAATTATTCGAAGTTTACTTGAATAATCTCGTTTAAAAGTGCACAATTTATATCACAATCAATGTCTTGAATACTTGGGTGAATTTAGCAACTGTTAAGGATTGTATTGTTTACTAATAAACAAAATTTTGCGATGTTTTTGACGGATCACTTTTACTGTGTGTTATTTTGATTCAGTAGGCAGTATTACATCAATGGGTAATAAACAATTATTGTTTTTATATACGATACGATACGAATGTACCATCCCAGCCAGGAGCACTCCGTCCCGGTAAGACCCGGTACAATACTAGGGGACTCTGATTTGTTAGGACACGCGCTCTGAGGATGGGAAGGAGGTCGGAGCTTAATCGACCGCTATACATGGCAACCTAATAAGAAATATTGGAATTTACACTTTACATAAGTATCTACCTATTTCCTCATTTGTATCAGGTACCTACTTCTATTTTTTTTAATTGGCCGGTAAATTTTGATTTCTTTCGAGATATTATTTTTTTTCTATGTACCAATTTGGCACAATGCTGAGGCCTCCGGGGTTGGGGCCCTCGAGAAAACTGAGATATTATTTTGCGAGTTTTGTATTTTATGTACCTACCTAGCTTTTTGGCATCTAGCCGGAGCCCCCTCTGATTTATTTTTTTAATTATTTTTTAAATTTGAAATACGTACATATGAGAGATTTACAGAAGAAAATTACATTATTCTTAAAAACTAATTACAATAAAGTAATTTTTTGTTAATGAAATTACCCAATTTAATACAGAAAAACATTTCTCTTGTTTAAATTGGGGGGTCATGCCATTTCAAGTAAAAGATAAAAGATACAATGTTTTTTGTTTGAAGTAAGAAATAGATAAAATGTATTAGGCTTAGGCCCCTTGGTTCTAGCAGAAGTCCGACCCCGCATATAAAATCGCTTCTTTTAGTATACAGCTAGCGCAAACCTGTAAAAAATCAAGGGAAATTATAATTATAAGATTTGTGAAGCTAAAGCTTAAGAAAGAAATTGCCTCCCTTTAAAAAAATGACCAGAAATTTATCTCTAGAATTAACAAAATCACGTCATTAGTCAAATGTTTAAATAAATAAAAGAAGTACGCATTTCAAATATAGAATAATTCATTAATAAAATATTGTTTGTACCTACTTCATCGCTTCTCTGAATCGTTCTCACAATCAGTTCCAACTTTGAAAATCAAAACAACCGGAGTTACACAGAGACCACCGAAATTATTATTTTTAATAGCATGCTAAGACCAGGATAAGACATATTTATTATTTTTATACTTTTTAATAATATCAAAATTATGGAAACACTATGACGTCTATGCGCGAAAAATCAAAAATACTCTTCCCACACTTTAATAGAACTTTTGAAGTGAAACTTCTGTAGCCCCGCTGTGATTTGGATTTCGGATGAAACGGAAATGACGATTACTGCACCTGTGACGCATCAACTGCGCTCATTGGCCGCTTTGATTATGATGTCACTTTTAAAGGCTCCTATTGGTTTAGATATAAAACGGAAATTACGTTAGGTCTGCGCTCATTGTTCGCTTTGATAATATAGACTCTTGACTCACAATCCGGAGGTCGCGGGTTCGAACCCGACGTGCGCAAATAAATTTTATTTGATTAATTTGTGTTATTTCACAATTAATTCATTTACAATAATATATGTATAGTATATTTGCGGCACGTTCCAGAGTGGAAGATACTATCAGTAGTTGAGAGATGTTTATTAAATTATTGTGGCGGCCCTGTTAATAATAGAATCAGTGGATGTTTTGAGGAAGTGAGAAGTGTGTTGTGTGTATCAATAAAACGTATTTTTTATGGCATAGAAAGAGGTTCTGCGTATTATTTGAAAATTATAGACACGTTCATATTATCTGGCGACAGTTCGTTTTATTTATAGGCAGACCATGAAGGAGGAAAACACGTGTAGAATTTTTTTCACTGGAAATATGTTGGTTACTTTTTTATTGTTATCAAGTGTAATTTGTAGAAGCCCATTTTAATTAAGATTTTATTACATTAGTTTACAATATAATTATTAAATTGATATAAAAACAGTATTTTTATAAACTACCGTTGTGATTTGATTTTAAATTTTCTGTTTGAGATTTTCACTACCAATAGTATTATCATGATCTATTGGGGTATTTGCTGTGTTGCGCTACCTCCTTCTTTAGCCAAGGTTTCGGACAGCATTATAGTGTCCATCGTCAGAGCGATGTTCTGTTTTTTTTTTTAATAAATTCCTTTATTATTTATTTTAACATTTTTCAATTAAGTATCGTTAAACTGATTGATACCAGTTTGTCAACGGGTTCTTTTGACATTTACTTTTTTTTTAAATTAAGACATTTACATAAAACATACACTTTATATATATATACATAAAAACATATATTTTTGGAAAAAATATTGTTAATAAAATTTATAAGAAATAAAGAACCTAGAAAATGAGAGAAAGAAAAAGAAAAAAAAATAATGGAAAAACATTAAAACAAAAAGCGGAAAAACAGAGAATAGTACCAAAAAGTCCTTTCACTTAACCATTTTTTAGGGCAGGTACATTTCCTACTGAACTCTATTCACAGCTTTTTATTGAGTTGGGTAACATGTTGTAAATTATTGGAACATGGTATTCTAGAGTTCTTTGATCGTATTTTTTTACGGTGCTCCAGATTTCCATATTTTATGTCCGGGTTAAATCTTTCCCAAATGAAAGACTAAACCCTTCCACACACTTTTCCACAAATGATTATCTAGTAAATTCAAGCAATGTAAGTGCACTATATAAGTATAATAAATACAAAACAATACAAGAACAATACGTCAATCCACCAGAAAATAAAAAATGGGAAAATATTTCACCGACTCCAGATATTTTCATTTCAGAGGGTTCGGCTCTGATGAAATCCTAACTGGTCCGATAAATCCTACTGATCCCTCAATAAAAATATTTCAAAAATCTTTCGTAATCCTACATGTATTTAAAATGACCGACTTTTTCATTTTTATATACAAATTTTTCGACAAATCTAATACGCCTAAATTTTGAACGAGAGAGCTAGGTATAATGCCAGTAGCCGAAATAACAAATGGTAATATTTTTATAGTCTGAGAATGCCAAATTCTTTTAATCTCATTTCCTAAATCTGTATTTTTTCTTATTTTTTTAGAAACAGTTTTCTGAATATTACAAGAATTTGGAATAGCGATATCAATTATATAAGTTATTTTTTAAATTTTGTCATGGAAAACTATATCGGGTCTATTATGACTAATTGTTCTGTCTGTTAGAATAGTTTTATCATAATAAATTTTATAAAATTCATTTTCTAAAAATGAATTTGGTTCATATTCATAATATGGTAGGTACATTACGGCAGTCAATCAAGTTATGTTTAGTTACCAAACTTTGGTGAATTATTTTTAAAACTTGATTGTGCCTAAATGTATACTCGGACGGCGCTAATACAGAACATCCCGATATAATATGTTCTATAGTTTCCGGAAAAGCCAAATATTTTCTACATAAATCATCAATTTGATTTGTATCTTTGATGATATGTTTCCTATAATTTTTAGTATTAATGACTCTATCTTGAATGGCAAGCAATAGTTGTGTTATTATTATTATGCATGCTAGCTGTTTCGCTTTCCGAAGGTATTATCACACCTTTTGACAGTTTGATCAAGTCTCCGGAAGGCGAAACAGCTGACATGCGTAATAATTATTTATATTTAAAAAAACACATAAGTACATATATAATAATAATAACCTGAATATATTGGAAAATATCCTACTACCGCCACAGTCAGCGGAAAATGTTGCATGTGCCGTGATGGAGGACTTAGCCAGATGAGGAATTGAACACACGACACCTGGGTGGGCCCAAACGCGATGCCAACTCGTTGACATTTGACCGCTTAAAATGCATACACTGTATTACTGCATAACTAGTACACAAATAACCTTTTTTAATAAATTTAAAAAATACTGTTAAAATTAATAAATATTAAAACTTTTAAAAACCTTAAAAAAGTAGATTAATATCCATACTCTTGGGGTACAATCAATATTGGTGGATGCTTGTTCCTGAATGGTTTAAAGTTCAAGCCTTGAATCAAGAAAAAAATTAACTCTTCATAGTTTTTTTACCTAAAAAATTATGGGTTCCGTACAAAAAAGTAAATTTTAAAATTAATTTGCTAAAAGCTGCAATTATTGGTAAAAGATAAAATTAATAACGGGATTTTTAATTTTCGCCATCTTCTTATTATATATAAAACAAGTCGGGTTAGTTACAACATTTATCAAGAACGGCTGGACCGATTTTTATGATCTTTGATTTGTTCGATTTGTTTCCGCCCCGAATAGCCATTAAAATTCTTTTCCTCATACATTTGTGTGGAACGAATTTTGAAAGAGCTGCAGCAATATTGTTATAAGTATAATATTGAATAGTGAGCGAATTCCAAAAATTCAAAAACGTTAAATGTCAATTGCGCTGATTGTTTTGCTTTTGTTCTTATACATATAATGCTGCCCCTCATTCTTACACACTAAATGTCAACAGTCGAAAATGAGACATATGGTGAACGTATGTCTTTTTTTGTATTCCCGGGTTACGAATAACCCAACATTGTTTGAAAATCTCCTACTACCATGACAGAAAGCCGAAAATGTTGCTTGTGTTGTGATGGAGGACTTAGCCAGCCGAGGAATCGAACATGCGACGCCCGGGTGGGACCCAAGCGCTATGCTCAACCACTGACCGGTTGCACCCCTCCAAAGGAAAAATACAATAATTATAATAAATCTCCCTCACATGTATAAAGAAAATGAAACGCAATTCCCGTAAGTAAGATGAAAAGTAAGAAAATCACCAAAAGTATAAATCCGTACAAAACGCCATCTCAGATACTGGCAAAAACAAAACACGGACAATTGCGCATCTACAATTGCTTCATTGGGTAATGTTTAACTAATAACAAAACTGAATTTATTTCGGCTATAAGTTAACACAACAGTTATTGATTCTGAGGCGGTACGAAGTTCGCTGGGTTACCTAGTTTTTATATATATTTTCTGTATTATGAAGTAGGTACTTTTAAAATATTAGATATGTCTCTGTTATACCGAATAAAGTATGTAGGTAAGGAAGAAGGTAATGTAAAATACTGGCATCTACCAAGATGTGTTCTGTAGGCTGAATTTTGCCAATCAATATATATTATAAAAGAAAGTCCAAAAAAACGTGCGGACCGCAAAAACTCAGAAACGAGTCCCGGTACGATAAAGGGAGTTATATGGTGTGGTAGACCTCTATCCCCCTAAGGAATAAGGGTACCCGTTTTTACCTAAAGGGCGTGCTTTTGAAGATATAAGGGCTGGGAGTTCTAAGAGGACGTTCTTGAGTTCGAGAATACTAAAAATTTCCGGAAACTACTAGAAAATTCGATAAAACTCTGGAAAGTTCTGGAAGGAATGGAGGAGTATGTCAGCGAGTCTAGAAGGTTCCGGAAAGTTCTATAAGGTTCGATAAAGCTTCAAAAAGTTCTGGAAGGAGTGGCGGAATATGTCGGTGGGTCTAGAATCTAGAAGGTTACGGAAAGGTCTAGGTCTAGAAGGTTCGATAAAGCCGTAGAAAGTTCTGTAAAGAGTGGCGGAGTTTGGCGGTAAGTGTAGAACGTTCCGAGAAGTTCTAGAAGGTTCGATAGAGCTGTACAAAGTTGTGGAAGGAGTGGCGGAGTATATAGGTGAGTCTAGAAGGTTCCGAAAAGTTTTAGAAGGTTCGATAAAGCTATAGAAAATTCTGGAAGGAGTTGCGGAGTATGTCAGTGAGTATAAACGGTTCTGGAAATTTCTATAAGGTTAGATAAAGCTGCAGAAAGTTCTGGAAGGAATGGCGGAGTATGTCGGTGGGTCTAGAAATTTCCGGAAAGTTCTGTAAGGTTAAAGCTGTAGAAAGTTCTGGAAGGCGTGGCGGAGTATGTCGGTGAGTCTAGAAGGTTGTAGATAGTTCTGGAAGGTTCCCTAATGCTCTAGGATATTTTGGAAGGAGAAAGTTCTAGAAGTTTTCAGAAATCGGTGAGTCTAGAAAGTTTTGGAAAGTTCTAGATATTTGGATAATCTTAATCTTCAATATACATTATTATAAAAGTGTACAGTGTGCATGCCGCTAAAACTCAAAGACGAGGCTCTGTCCTTTACGATAACGGGAGTTATATTGTTTGGTAGCCCTCTATTCCCCATCCATGAAGAAAGTTCCCGTTTTTACCGGAAGGGCGTGCTTTTACATAAAGATATAAGGGCTGGAAGTTTCGCCCCCTTTTTTTCTAGAACAGTTCAAAACATTCCGGAGTACTCTTGAGCATTCCACCATATTCCAGAACATCCCCGAACATTCTTCGGGAATAGGATGGACCGTTCAGGGACATACCGGAACATCCCAGATCATTGTGAAACATTCCAGAACACTCCTGAATGTTGTGGAATGATCTTGAATACGTGTCTTTTTTGTAAGGGGCTACCCATATGGGGTATATAAAACAAGATCCGTCATGGATTCGAACATCAATTCAATCTCACATCAACTCCCTGAGCGAAGTCGGATACCCCAGTCAAAGTATTTGAGAGCATTCCACAACGTTCCAGAACATCCCGGAACATTCTGGAAAATTTTGGAATGTTCGGGAATAGGGAATCGGGAACATCAATGTGAAACATTCCAGACACTCTCGAATGTTGTCGAAGCCGGGTAACCCAGCTACTAATTAATATTTGGTGTAGCATTTCGTATCCTTCAAAAACCATTGAAGAGATATTACTTTTCGAAAAGGTGTCCCATTTTAGCTATGGAAGTGGGATGAAAGGGGAGGTAAATTGCAATCAAAATGACCCCATATGTACCTAGTATGTATGTCCGATTCTTCAGCCTTTCAATGTTATATCGATTTTAGTTTTTTTAAATACCCAGTACGCCATAAAAAAATATTAAAAAATGTGCTGCTTTTTTGGATTTTTGCTAAATGATGCATCTTTAGCGAAACTCAATCAAAAATCTGGAGACAGAAAAATCAGAAAAAAGATATTGGCACCTCTGAGACTTTACTCATAAAGCTAAAAAAATGAGATTTTACTCATAAAGTTAAAAATAAAAAATATATATATTAACTCCGAATCCATATTACAAGAGTAAATCTATTAACACTCCAATACACGCGCCCCCTAGACAGACATAAATACACGCGTGTCATCTGTCAGATGACTGTTCACTTATTTATCAAAAGTGAATATATAATTATTTTCGAAATTTTGCAGAACTGTCGAGCTAGGCGAGCTTGAGGAATACTAGGGCGGGGGACCAGGCTTCCCTCCCTTCATCAAACTTATGACGAAAAAACAGAACCGGTCATCTGTGAGATGACGCGCGTGTGTCGGAGTGTTAAAATGAAATTAAAATGAACTAAAGATTGAATATCCGAAATTGTTATATGGACACGGAGTACCAACATAAAAATTTAAAGAATAAAAATGTTGGCATCCTTTAAATGAATATTTTTTCAAGTCGTTAAAAAAAAATGACGTAACATAGAAAGGGTTAAGAATTGGACCACCACATGTTTGTTAATTTTGATTGCAACCTTTTTATTTATTGTAAAAAATGCCACTTCCGTCATGTAAGTAGGTACTTAAGTACTTTAAACTTGAGAAATTCTAGTAAAATGAAAATAAACTTCCTTAAAAAAATACTTGATAGGTTCAACTTTCTATGGTAGATACATTTTTTTTGGTTAGCTGTATTTGAATGGTAGGTTTTATTTAAAATATATATACATATGTATTATGTATACGAAACTATTCTAATATGGATACGAAATTCAAAAAATGCTTACATTAGATAGATACATCATTTAACAACTCACTTATTTTTTAAATTTTTTTTACGGCCTAACGGACATTAAAAAAAACACAAAAATTGATATAACATTGAAAGGGTTAAGAATCAGACCACCAAATATAGGATCATTTTGATTGCAAATGACCTCCGCTGTTACCCAACTCGCAACTTCTTTCGATCCATAGCTAACGGAACTTCCTGTATATTAAAGCATTCGCGAAAAAATCAATTACCTCATTACGATTAACTCGAATTCCAGGCAGCCTCGACGGTCCCCCCGAGGTGGTGGAGATGGGTGGGGGGGAAGTGGAGCTCCGGGGCCCCCGCTCCAGCCGCCTGGTGCTGCGCCTCACGCCTCCCGCACCCCCACCGGCACCCAACTCCCCCCCTAACCAGAAGGACAGGCACGTCTTTCTGGGGTTTGACCATTACTGGGAGAGAAATCTCTGGTTCGCTTGGATTAAAGAGGTGAGTTTTTACTACTTTTGTTAATTTATTTTTAATGTACTGTGAACAATAACAATTGTAAGTTGATTATCGTTTGAGCAACATAACACAATATTGTCGAATTCGCGAACTCCGGAGTGGTCTGGAAGATTGATAAGTTGAGTTGGTATATTATTAGTAAATACCATTGACGGGTATACTTGGTCGAAGGTAAATACTTACCAAAATGGATTCATTCATAATATAAATATGAATTCATGGGCTTACATTTTTTATTTGGAAAATAAAATAATACACTGATGATTTTGTACTTTTAGAGCTTATTACACTATTACACTTTATGTTTGTTTTATTTTTCGAAAGTATTTAAAAATCACTGATTTGAAAATATCATAAAGAAAATTTAGTAGTGCCATCTGTGTATTACAGTAGAAAACATTTGCAAGTAGTAATGTAGTTATGGATAATTCCGCTAGATGTCGATATCAACGAATTAATGAAATATTGCAAACAACTTTGGTATTTTTTTCATAGATGTCGTTGCCTGTAAAAAAACGAACTGAAATTGACAAAAACAAGATTCACGGTGCAAGACATTAGACCATAATTATATTTATACATAATATCTATGCATTAGACATTAGACGATTAGACATTCGATTCTTGTAGGAAGGTAGGTACATACGAAAATTTAAAAAAAAAAATCCTCCAGATTCCAATTACTTATATTCTTTGAAAAAATTTGAGTCCCGACTGCTCCCGAACGTCTAGCTAGGGCCACTGTGACTATGACATACCCGATTGTGGTATTTATTATAATATGTTGTGAGGCGTATATAAGTGCAGAAAACATTTTAAAATATCTTATAATTTTACTAGCTGGTACCCGGCATGCGTTGCTACGCTATTAAATGAAGAAAAAATCTCCCTGCGCGTCCTTTCCCATTCGTTCTCTCCCCTCTTGAGTTCCCCTCCCCCCTACTGTATTTGCCTCCCTCCTCCCGCGAATCCCCCTTCCTTTCTCATTCGTCCCGTTAACCTTCCTCCTCCCCTTCCTCTCCCGCGTCCCCTTTCCATCTTGCGTTCCCGCTCCTCATCCACCTTCCCTCTCCTCACTCCACCCCCTCCCTTCCCCCGTTCTACGAAGCCCCTCCTGAGTTCCCCTCCCCCATCCCGTATTCACTTCCCCCCTCCCATATTCACTTCCCCCCTCCTGCGGATCCCTTTCCCGAGTTCCCCTAATCCCTCCATCCCCCTCCCGGTCATCTCCTCCCAACCTTACCCTTCCCCCCTCCACCTTCTCCCCACCCTCCGACACCCCTCCCCCCTTTCTTACCCTCCCCCCTCTCCATCCCCTACCCCCCCCCCCCAACCCCACCCTCCTCCCACTCCCCAAACTCTCCCCCCACCCACCTCTCGTATTCCACACATTAATTCCCAGTTTTTAAACTGTTCGCGTGCCACCTTTTACAATTTTTTATACAAATTTCATAATGCCAGATAATGCCAGAGCTCAACAGTAGTTTTATACAAAATAACGAACAAAAAAAATAATTATCCAATTGGGTGCAGTCGTTCGGAATTTATTCGCACACATACATTTCTACATTTTTAAAGATAGATATTTTATGACGACGACGCCAACAAAGCACTCTTTTTAGGTTGAATAGCCTAATTCAAAAAAATATATCGTTTCCAAGGCAACAATTTGTTTGCTTTCCTTCTGACGTTTGCAAAGAAAAGTAGGTAGAACAGTTTATATGGGAAAATTAAATTGTTGTTTTTACTGTAATGTCATTGTTTTTACTATCTTCCTCGCAATTTTTCCATATTTTCTCACATTTTAATGCTTCCCTGGACTAAGACAAACATTTCAAAACCAAAATCAGCTAAATAAATCGGCCCGAGTAATAAATCGGCCGTTCTCGAGTTTTAGCGAGACAAACGAACACCAATTGATTTTTATTTATATAGATAATAGGTACAACCAAAAATTTAAAAAATCAGCTTGTTGGATGTGGTTTTCGGAGGCCCCACAAAAAAATTTCCTTGCGGTGATCAGGATAACTCATGAAAGCTTCATCTGAAATTAAACAATTTTTGTTTTCTATTAGTGACAGCCCGTGTTTGAAAGTACGATTTAACAAAAAAAAGAAATTTGAATTTTTGACTGAGTTGCATGCGAAATAGTACAATTTTCAGTATTTTTCGGCCTTGTACTATATATACTTACTTTTTTTTTAAATCCTTCGTTCAATAGATATATTATATTATAGATCCCGTTTTTTAGATGAAAACTTCATAAAATATTGTTTAAATGTTCACTTTTGTGTAAATGCTTAAAATTTCAAATAATAGGAATAATTTATTTAGCACATATTTATTTGTATACGTATATGAATATAAAAATCAATATAGATAATGTTTGTTTATATGTATGTGAGTCGTCTACGCATTGCTATATTTAATGCATAGGAAATGTTTGAAGCTTTCAAAATATATTCTTTCCACCCTCGCGAAGGTTAATCAACATATATCTTAAAAGTTTTTTAAATCATTACAAAAACTATAAAGAAAATATCAAAAATGTCACAATTTGAGAATGATATTTTGCAAGCCATCGATTGTTCAATCAAAATTCAATTTTAGTATAAACTCTTTAAATTAATGAATTTAATCTACTAACCTGTGGTACCAAAATTGAATACTTTGAATGTAAAAAAATATATTTATTTTAAATTGGTACCTATGAATGTTAGGTACCAAATTTGATAGATTGTTCTTAAAAAAAATGAATGTTTGTAATATATTATGAAAAATAAAAAATGTTAAAAAAAGGTGGCAAGCTAGCTGATTGAAAATCTGAGTGTACCGGGACTGAATACATTGAACGCGGGAGGGGGGTTAGCGGGAGAGGGGAGAGGGAAGGCGGGGAAGGTGGAGGGGGAACGCGCGAGGGGAAGGGGAGGCGGAAGGGGAACGGGACGAATTGGAAAAGGCACGCAGGGAGAAACAATTTCTTTATTAGTGCAACTCACGCCGGAAACTCGTTAGTTATACATAAAAAAAAGGGAATTGCTTTTTTCTAACCTTGGAAACTCGTGTGATGTGAATTAATTGTTGGCGCCCGTACACACGCAATATGAAAATTAATTAAAATGTAGTTTTATCCATAAACAAACTCAAATATTTCAAGAAAGGCTAACAGATACAATATTCATTATATATATTCAATATTCATTACATTATATTGAATCACCGTTACAAAGAGTAAAAAGCGTTTTTCCGTAAAATAATTAATCTCACGCCATCTATGAAAGAGAAGATAATGAATTCTTTAAAGTATCACCTTAAACTGAAAAAATAGTTTTTTCTGTTCTTATCGTTACATCTACCATTTACATAATATTATTTAATGTACCGACATATTATGATTTTTAGCAAGTGAAGCGTGTCAAATGTTGTTATCATTGCTTTGCTCCAGAATTTAAATTCCCCATACAGTTAAGTTACCCGCTCATATTTTTCTGCCAATTTAACATAAGGTTAAAAAATAAGTATTTTGAAAAGACATTTTCTTTCCATTTTTCTACTAATTTTCCTCATCGTAACCAATATAACAATTTATAAGTTCCAAATGGGTGACTTTACGGATTATTTGTTCTATATTTATTGAACCAGATTTTGCAAATGCAATTGATTCATAGTTATGCTATTTACCCGACATACATTTCTTATACTAAGTGGGTACTTTGCTAGATGTAGGTTTCATCTTCCTTTGCAAAAACTGTTACAGATTACAGTGTTGTAGTTGAAAACTGTTTGGGATTATAAAACGTCCAGATTACTTTTGAGGGTTCTGTGGAAGGGTTAAATTGAGAAATAAATCACATTTAAATGTACGAGCGTCTGAATCTCAAGCGTGATGTAGTAATTTGATTTTTCTTATATTTTCAGTATTTTTTTAAAAAGATATCGATACAATCCAGATAACTTGCATTTTACAAAAAAATAATTTATCTAAAGTCTACAAATTCTCCCTACCTGAAAAGGAACGCTAAATATGTATATGTAAATTTAATTTAAGAAAGATAAACATTCCCGGGTTACAAATATTCAAATGGTCAGAAAATTACCAAATAAATTTTTACGATAACTCTATATGAGAGTGCTAGGTTTTTACCCATGGCTGTTGGAATTCATGGGAATGCTGGGTATCTGCAGCCTTAGTTCCAGAAGAGATGTCGCATTACTGCTGATGGCTTATAAGCTTCTAAATGGTTTTACATCGGTACCAGATATTCTGGCTAAAATAGGATTCTATGTCCCACGCGAGGCCGCCAACACAGGCTTTTGATTCTTCTCAGTTGCAAAACTAACTTGCCAATGGTGATGCCCCTGTGAAGAATCTCTAGGTTAATTAATTGCGTCGTAGGAAATGTGGATATTTTCCACAATGAGTTTAAACGTGAAATATCTCTCATGTTTTAATTTGCATAATATGTAAATGTATTTATTATGTATATACCGCTTTTGCAATGCATTGGTTTTTACACTGTTTTTGCAAATAAATAAAATACCCTGACAATATTTGAAAATCTCCTACTACAACAACAGTAAGCGGATTTTTTTTTTCTTATGTCGTGATGGAGGATTTCGCCACCCGAGGAATTAAACTCATGACGTCTGGGTGGGACTGAATCGCGATGCCAACTTAGCTATTGTCCGGACATATCACATATCTGATTATCACCTGCAGCTCACTAGCATTTTTTAAAAATATTATGCTTGACAGTACAAATATCCACTTATAAAAAGAAAGCGGGTAATTTCCCTGCGGTGTGGACAACTCCAGAGATGAGTATCTAAAAACTGAAATATTAATATTTTCGGGGAAAAAACGACCGTATTCATAAATTTCCGGGGCCTAAATAGATTGCTTGTTTGTGCAAGTTTTCGTTTGGTCGTGATTTACTAGTTTCAAAGAATATTTTGAAAGATTCATGATGCGTTTCAATGGGAAACTGTAAAAAAATGTTTGATTTCAATCAACAAATTATTTATTGTTATTCTATTTTTTAAATCTAAGTGAAATTCCTATTTTCCGACACAGAGATCTATCTATCATACAAAAATAATCATTAATCCTGCCTTGTCTTGTTTCTCTTACATTTTATAATTATGATTGATGTTCAACAATGAGTAAAAATCTATCTACTGTGTATTGAACGTTTTATGAAACAATGGAGCATTCTACTGTTAATTCCATATTTATTACATAAAAGTAAAAGCAAATCGTATTAGACGATAAAACGTAGAATACACCCGGTAGAGACTATTAGATACGGGTCCATATATCATGATCATCATACTTATATGAACATGCACATTGTTCACAGATGTCATTCTTACCAGTGACATTCACCTTCAGTGACAGTCACTGGGGACAGTTGATTCAGTCGCGAAGATAGAACCGGCTGTAACCAAACCCCCAGAGTTAACTTAGCAAAGACGGCAGTAATTTAGAAGGCAAATAACGATAATATATTCTGATAAATGCGTCGCAAATTTGCTAAATTATTTTTTGCTCCGAATATTACTCAAAATACTGTGATCAAGACAAGTCCCTTCTTTGGCAAATCGGAATGAACCAAATTATAAATTAGTATTGGGGAATCTTACCAAAATTGTTCGACTTCGAGAAAATGTGAATTTTCGTAACAAGAATATTTCACGTGCTGTTAATAACTTTTTATTCAAGTTCTGTGTTGTTTTGTGATGGTGATTAATGATCAATGTTGGATTTGGCGTGATAAGAGTTATTTAGATATCTGATGTAGTTTTAAAAATGCAAACAGTAAAAAATATGATTCATGCTACTTACTGTGAAATTGATTGTTACCCGAATCTCGGTTGGATTTGAAATGAATAATGTGAGGCTTGGACCGGAAACATTGATATTGACCGAAGATTAGTAAGAAGTTATTATTGTGTGCAGAAGTGAACTCTGAGGTTCAACGACTTTGACAAACAACAAAAATATGATTTTCTAAGCCTTCCACAATAGCCGCGGGATTTTTACAAACATGAATGTAAACAAGATTGAAAACGGGATAAATATGTAGGCTTATGGAAAAATTTGCATGATGTGCTGTGTAAATCGGTCGGATAAACTTTAAACATGTTCGAATAGCCGCTTTTAGTTCGACAATCCCGTGTATTTAGATAAAATATATATAGTGGTTATGAGGTGTGATAATGGTGGTAAAACAGTAAATTCGCTCAAAAAGTGACGTTGTCTGTGGATATGCTATTATCCGTTTGCGCGGTGCATGTCGAGTCAGTAAAGATGAAGTCGCGTGTGACGTTCTTGGAGTGTGATGACCTCAGCATCACCTCTGGCTTGGAGCAGGACTCCCTCGAACCCATCGTCATGTCGGATAAGGTGCGTACTGTAAGTATTACCAGCGCTGCTCACTTCTTACTGCTGATCGGTGTAGGGTGGTACGTTGATCAGATTACCTATATAGGTACAAATAGTACAAACCTACATTACGACTGTGATGAGATTAATAATATATACCAATGAATAAAGTATTATTTCTACATTCATGCTACAAGATTATAGATATATTTATATAAAGAAGATTGTCTGTGGCGGGCGAGCGACGTTTGTTTGATTTTAATACAAACTAGCTGGTACCCGGCATGCGTTGCTATGCCATTTAATAGAGAAATTGTTTCTCTCTGCGTGTCTTTTCGTCCCGTTCCCCTTCCCCTCTCGCGTTCCTCCTCTCACTCCTCCTCCACCTTCCCTCTTCGCACTCCACTCCCTCCCTTACCCCTTCCCATGAACCCCCCTCTTGAGTTCCCCTCCCCCCTCCCAGGTTCCCCTACCCCCTCCCACATTCCATACATTCAGTCCCGGTACATTTATTCAGCTCGCGTGATATAATGCCAGTTCTTACCAGTAGTTTTATACTGACAATAACGAACACAAAAAAAGAATTATCCAATTTGGTGCAGTCATTCGTAAGTTATGCGCGTACATATATTTCGGCAATTCATTTTTATTTATACATAGATAGATAGATATACGCTTTAATTCCGAGATTGATTAAATTTTGCAAACTCGGCAACGCCGGGGACTATTGCTAATTAATTTTATAAATATGAAGATTTTGATAGTCGTCTTTTAAACATTTGTCTTATAATTTAGCGGGAAGGTACAATTTACGACCGTGTAAAATAATATTGTACCTACAATCAAAATAAAAGTTTAAAATTCATTTGAAAAATATTATTCTTTATTAGTAAGGTTTAACGAATGATTTAGAGGGAAATTTGGAAAGTTGATAAGAGTAAGATTTTTAAAAACTCAGCAATCTCTACCTACCTATCAACAAAAATCCAAAGCATATAAATTTTCCCTTTTTATCCCGGTGTATACTTTGTTTTGGTTTTAATTATATAACATTTTCACAGACCACCCAGCACATATCCAGTTCCCAAAAGCTGGATATCACCAAAGCAGGCTTCGAGGAGTTACCAGACGAATCCTTGCTGCACCAGGACCTGGAGGAGTTCATTGCAGGACACAACTCATTGGGTCAGGCAACCTTGGATAATCTACGAAACCTAAAGAGACTGAAAGTCGTCGAGCTGAACGCCAATAATTTCACCAAAGTTCCAGAAGTTTTTATGACCATGACTTGCCTGAGAATCCTGAACCTGGCGGATAACCAGATAAGAAAGATCCCGGATGGGATTGGACTTCTGAAAAGGTGAGTTTCTACTCCTACTATTAAATTTGAACACCGCGTTGTGATTTACATGTTCGATCTTCGATCAAGTATACCATTTTCATCGGGAAGAGATAATTAGGGAAATCAGAATCACTACCGTGCAGCGCGAAACATCCGTATTCATTTCAAACAACAAGCTAAGTTTTATTTCACATACGTGAACGCTTGAATGGATATGGATAGCCTATGTATTGCATATCCACATTCACATAACATTGGAGCAACAATAAATTTTCATTCGCGGCCATATGCCAATCTTGGTCTGGTATGGTCTTTCTTAATCCCTTAAAAATTCTGGCGTATTTTATCAGATTTTTTAAAATATTTCCGAATTAATGGAAAAATCCAAATAAATGGAATATTTATGAACATATCCGAAAACTAAAAACCGTTTTTTAAAGGTGATGAAATACATTTAAAAATGTTATTATTAGGCATTAAAATATAATTTTTGAAATATTGTGATACAAACATAAAAAAAATCAAAAATGGCTAGCCCCACTTTTCTTCTAAATAAAATAGCTGATAACGAAAAAAATAAAAACACATTCATATTTCATTAGAAAAATGTATTATAAACGTGATCGTTATCCCTCTTTTTTTGTCATTCCGTGTAAAAATAATTAATAAAAAATTCCAAAAAGTTTCATTTTTTTTTTCAAATTGCAATCTGAAACTTTTTTTTTTGTAGAGATACTCGTATAAATTAAAAAATTTATGTTGTTAATTTCAAGAATTTAGGATAACGCGTGGAGTTTTCTCTTTCTAATACCGTTAAGATCATATTTCTCAGCATGGGAGTAAGGCAGACACATCGATTTATATGAGACCTTTCTGAGCAGGAACAAATTTGGTCTCCTGTGATTAAACGGGTTACTTTACCTACCTCTGAAAGTTAAGGGTTTCCAAAAACTTGATGAATGTCTTTATAAACAAAGGCATAGGTACATACAACGGTACAATTCCAAATAAATCGTGGGTTTTCATGGGTATCTGTGTGAAAATCATTTGTTTTTTAGCCTTTGTAACCCCGAAATGACACATGTTAAAGAGCTAAATATATGACGTGGTGTAATGGACTGTAAGATTTTTTTTACCATTACAAAATAAGATAAGTATGAAGTATGTAAGCTAAAGTTTCGTAGTTTCTTTCTGCATCAACCTGTACACTCAGTTTCAAGAAAATCTCGCTAGAGGCACCACACACATCGACTGTATAACATAATATATTACGAACAATTTTCATGAAAACAAACTACTTCACCTTTTTTTCCAGTAAAATACAAGTAGATGTCTCATAATCACTTTATGGATGTGACCATTTTTTAGGTTTTCTAGGAACGAACAACTTATTTTAACGAATTATTCCTGAAATTAGATGGGGTAAAAATGTAAATGAAATTTTGGTCCCTTGTGACATTTTGATGTTTTTTTCAACTCAAAACATTAGGCAATGGACAGGTGAAGTCGGGGTGAGGGTTTGGGCCGTTACTTGGTTAAGTGACCAGTGGTGACGTGTGGAAGAAATTTTGGTTTTTGTTCGGTTTTGGAGAAAGAAAAATTGAAAAAAAAACACAAGAAAAATTTCAATTACATTTTTTACTCCAAATGTCAGTAATCACTGGGTAAAGTATGTCAAGTATTATATACATATTATTACGTATTATACTTAGGTATACCATATTATATTATATTGTTATGGAAAAGGGTGTCACACTTAGAAATCTTGCTAAGAAAGAGGATAGAAAGGCACCTACCTAGATTGATTTTTCTTTACATTAGCTCCACACAGGAGGAAAAGGGTGGGTAGGAAACTGGGGGTCAGAGCGTCCTGACGTGTGGAGTGATGGACGTATGTATTCATCCGTCCAAGTACGGTGCAAGACAATGGGTCGAGACAGTCCGACTGGAGAGGTCAAAAGGCCTCCCTCAACCAGTCTCTCTCGATCCGGACGGCACGCAATGGGTGGGCAGACGCATCTGACGCCAAGACCACGAAAATCACCCCATGAACCCGAGCACCTCTACTAAGTCAACAAACCTAGCCAACCAAAATTATGGAAAGTTTTTTGTGCAAAATGAATAGCCGTAAAGTGTGAACATATTGGCCTTTTACCGTAGGGTAAACAATTTGTTCTGGACTAATCCACAAAATTATGAAATAAACATAAAGTGAATTAAATAGTTGAAGTTCCAACACTCGCCAGGCTCGTGCCGCCAATAATAATTTCCGTTTCCGTGCCGGTCGGCCGCCCTAGCGCGACCGCGTGACAAGGCTGCACTGCCACACCGCCCTCCGCCCTCCGCCCACCACCGCCCATCCTGCCTCCAGCGAGCAATCGTCTAAATAAGATCAGAGGATTTCAAACAACTTTAAATCTTCCCTTATCTATTTATGTCAATTAAAAATATATTTTTAAGAATCCACGTAGAAATATTGATAACCTTTTGTATGTAGGCATCGATACAGATATAGTTCGATGAATATCGGTAATCTTCTTTTGGAATACTTTGTGGTGGGTCCTTTTGAGGATGTTTTAATACCGTTAGGTTTCCATGCTCTTAATTTTATGCCGCCGCTACCCCAATTTCCACCGATTTATTACATCTCTCCCTTTAAACACGTTAAGTTTTAAAGCACTTAAAAAAATGTTATTCTTAAAGATAAAATCTAGACATTTCCCGCGCCGAAGCGCAAATTATATAAAATTCCCTCGATAGAAAAAAAATCGCAAAGTGTGCTCCAAAAATTATTATAAACACGTTTGTTTCAGTTATTTTACAATAAAATCAGTGTTTCTTTAAATGCTGTTTAAGACAACCCCCGCGACATTTTTGCTCTATTTTAAACGAGTCGTGTTTTATGAAACATTTTCACAATTGTCGCATCGATTTTGTCACTTTAAATATTAGCGCGCTCCTCTAACATTCGTAATTTCACTCCATCTTCTTCTTTTTGAGCCCGTTTGCGGCGCCTTATTATTAATAATTTTGCTAAGTAGGCACAGAAAAATTAGTGACCGGACAACTCAACACGTAGCACTTCATCACTCCTTTAAAAATCTTTAAAAGCGATGAAATAAAAGTTAGATAAATTTGGTTACTTAAGGTTAAGTTGTGGCCTATTTTTTTAACTTTTAATAACTATTCAAAGAAGTTTTAAAATGCCCCTTTGTTGAGTTGTCAAAGAATCAGAAAAATTGCAGATTTATAACTTAAACATTATATCCATTACAGAGTAATTACTCTCGTCCGTGTTAAGTGGAGATGTTGAATATGCATGGTTTTGTGGTTTAATTGTTATTTATTGTTTTGTTAAGATGGTTTATACCGGCTAACTAATAACCTAGCCAAGGTAGTTAGGTACTGTAGACTCCAACTCTAGGCGATGACATGAATGATAATAAAGTTGTAGATGCGTCTTTTCATGCGTAAATATTGATCATTTTTGCTGATTATATCATCTTCATCGGAATATATTAACACTTCTACAATGATAAAAGAAGTTAGGTATGTAGATTCATATACAACATCTACGAGCTTTAAAGATTTTATTTTTTTTACATTCATTCCACTTCAAAAATGACATAGGGCCTGAGGAAAACAATTTCCCTCAGGGCCTATGTCATCTTTGAAGACACTGTGTAGAGGGTCTTTGAGAGGAGAGGAAGCAGTGACCATGGGTTTTAAGAGGTTAGTGCTAGTATGTTGTAGGAGGGAGGAAACACATAGGCCGGCAAATCATTCCACAGCCGAGCTGTTGAAATCAAAAACGAGTCGTAGAAACGACCCGTTTTAATGTGACAAATATCAACTGTATGCTTAATATGTTGGGAAAATAATTTATGAACACATTTTTAAAATTTATTTTACGCGCAGCGGAATTTAACATAGATTATAATAACAGAATTTACCTAATGAGTTATATATAGAAAATTATGTAAAGGTTTTTAAAACATGCAGTAATATAAAACTGAACTAAATACGATACAATGTTATTGTAACGTGTAACAGTAACATACAATAAAATAGAAACTAAAACAATATTATAAGACAAAACGCTAATGCACGGGTTTAGAGAGTCCTACTCTACGAGTCAACCAATCAAACCCATCCGCCGCCCGCCAAGATCTACTAAAACCTCACCCCATAAACGTAGCAAACCACTTGGGGCGATCTACATCGGGGGTGTTGGTTGTTGTTGTTACAATTTGTCTTGTGTTCTGTACATAAAATTAATCATGGCGACTAGGCAGAGCTGTCAATTATGTTGAATGACTGTATTTAATACAATCGTAATTAATGCAATCGATTAATCAAATTTACATAATTAATGTTTTAAATTGGAATTTATGTGAGTGCCTACCTCAGAAATTTGTGCTGAAGTCGTTCTATGTTGTTTGAAGGAACTTTGCAATATTTTTGTTTTACTTTCTTTAATATTTTGTTATTTAAAGATAATATTTATACCTAGAAGATAATAAAACGCTGATTGAAGAAAAAAATAACAAACATCGTTAAAACGAACCTTCATCTTTCGTAACCGTCGTTATGTTATTGGATTCTCTAAATTAGCCGGATGTGGTGGGCATTAAAAAAAGAAATCACTTAAAAGTTTGCAAAACATCCTCCGATGTATTTCTCCATACTCTGTTTTCAGTCATTGATGTTCTTTAAAATTATGACACTTCATTTCCACAACTTATTATGATTTGGATCTAGTCGTCTAATAAAGTAAACGCAGTAATGATTGCTTATGGTCTTAGGGTTTTTTTTTTTTTTTTTTTTAATTTTCACAACATCTGATAAACAAAGGTTAATATATGGTTATATAAATAGTTTATTGGTATGGGGCAGTCTTTTGTGTGGGTTGTGTGGGTTTGTGGTTATTGGGTCATCAAAATAAATAAGTAATTAATATGATTTTAAATTAAAATAAGAGATACGAACAATCGTACAACACATAATATTATATGTCAATGGCTAACAACATCATACGAATCCCATGCCAGCCTTAATGAAGGACATTTTTTCTAGAAAAATATATTATGCTTCTTGGTTGTCTACAAGAGTACATGCTTCTGCTTTTAAAATTGTTCTTTTGTGAAGTATTTCTGATTTAGATGCTTATAAAACTTTACTTCTCTTGTTTATTTTTGACCGAAACGAGAAACCCTGCTAAGAGCGTCAAACTAGGATACTACATCAAACACCCATAACATCAAATATCTATTTTCATTGATTTCATAACACCTCAATAAGCAGAATAGCTAAAGTATTAAGTGACTACCGTTGACATGGATAACTTAAATTAGTAGTAGATTATACACACAAGCAGGATTTCAACATTTATTTCTGGAGTTCTAGCATAGTGAAATCGATAAATTTAAAATATCGGATCGATAGGCCTAACTTTCGAAGATTTTATATCGATGTCCCGAGCACTGTTTCAGTGTTGACAGCGGAACCGATATTGACAGGGAATAAATAAGAAATAGATATAAGCTGGCCACACTGAAGGTATTTTCTATGAATTGACACTACAAAATGTCAAACGCCAAGCAATTATGTAAAAATATTAATAAATTGGCAATGTTAAACAGAAATACTAACCTAAATATGCATTGACCGTCCGCATAGTTTTTTGACACTAAACTGGGGTTAATCAGGTCTTTAGTCATACTTCAACCGCTTTAGTATCTCAAAAATCGAATCGAATAAATTGGTCGATTCTTAGTTGAATTATTTAAGTCTGTGGAACGCGCGTATGACTTCTTTCAATTCTAAGAGCTTCGTTAGTTGAACTCCGTTTAATAATAAGCCAGTAATTTTGCACAACGAACGTATATTAACAATTAACTGAAACTTATCTGATACTATAGAGTCCGGACGAAAATTTATCAATCGTCGATCGGAATATCTCTTACCAATTGTTGACTGAGATTGTAAATATTGATAAGCGACCTTAGATGACGGATTTGGTCAATATCGTATTGATATAGGGTTTTATCGATCGTCCATTTACCTCTTCGCATCTTTACGGGGCGATACTAGTTGTTTCTACTGCAAGCACCTAAAGCATAAACCCCTATTTATCGTAAACTGATGAAAAATATAACAAGCATCTTTTCGTAAGCATCGCCTGGAGAAGATCTTATTAGGCGGGCAGCGTCCGGTAGATTAAATCAGAGCGCATCGAGTGGAACGATGACCATCATCCAGAAGCAGCCACAGCATCCAAAGGTCCAAAAAATACATCCCTTCACCTCATCCTCTCCTCGTTCTTATGCAAGCCTTTTGTCTCAAAGCCTCAAGTCATTACACCGCTTATATTGCGTTATAGCGAATGGAGGGAGAGTAGACCCGCGACGGAAGCAGTGGCTATCGGTGTAACAGTCCAGTACAAAGAGCCAGCCATTGGACATTGTAAAAAGAAGTCTTGGAAATAGTGGGAAAAATTATAAAAAACAAGCATCTTCTTGACATCCAGAAAAGCTGAAAAAGTTGACGTAACAGTTCAAGAATATATTTTCAAACCATTGATATTTACGATCAAAGACGTGTGACAAAAAAGGGTTGCATTTCGCAAGTCCAGTGTATCATTTTGTTTGGATTTTGTTGTAAACAATAATGCAATATGTGAGTCATTATCATTTATAACCCAGTGACGTGATATTCGCGCATCATATTGTCAGTGTGCCTTATGGAATCATAACAAACGGTAAAATTGAACAGTTACTCGCTTTGGTTTTTATTTTTATTCGGCTATTATACTAAAGACGCACGTGTAAGACTTTCGAGCATGACTGCACTGCTTTTATTATTTTTGAGCATTTTTGTTAGTTTTTTAATAATTTTTTAGAGTAGGTACGAATTTTTGGATTTTGTTGTAAAGAAAAGAAAATTGTTGTCGCGAAGTGGAACTGAAGTGATAATTATGAACAAGAAATTCGTTGTTTGAAGCAATGTTATTTTTTGGGAAAATGAAAACTTACTCATTTCCACCATACTCCTTGATTTTCTAGTTTGTTGACAATCCACCATGATCAGGTTAAATATTTAAACAATTATGAAATACAGTTATTTTAGGTACCATTCATGAAACATTTCAGGTAAAAAACCTATCTGAATTTGAGTCGAGACCTTTAGCCAGCCGGTATCGCTAACTAAAAAATACATATTAGCTTTCAGACTTTCTGTGTCCCCAATCCATATATATATGATAAATAGACCAAATGCACGAAATGAAAACGATAATTCTGAACATTTACGCAATCATAAAACAAATTTATTATTAGAACTAGTTGGGTTACCCGGTTTCGCTCAGGACAATAAGATAGTGTTCTGGAATGTTGCACAATGATGTTCCCGATTCCCTATTCCTGATCATTCCATGACATACTCCGCCACTCCTTCCACAACTTTCTACAGCTCTATGGAACCTTCTAGAACTTTCCGGAAGACTGTTCTAGAAATCTCAAGAGGGCGAAACTTTCAGCCCTTATATCTTTAAAAGCAGGCCCTTTAGGTAAAAACGGATACCCTTATTCCCTAGGGGGGATAGAGATCTACCACACCATATAACTCCCTTGATTGAACCGGGACTCGTTTCTGAGTTTTTGCGAGCTGCACGTTTTTTTGGACTTTCTTTTATAATATATGCCATATTCAAATAAATAAAATGTTACTCCTTACATGTCCTTTCCCGTGCGTTCCCCTCCAGCGTTCCACTTCCACCTTCCCCGCCCCCGCTTTCCCGCTGCCCCGTCCCGCCAACCCCGCTGGCACTGCATTTCTTGACTCCTCTCCCGCCCGGCCCGTAGCCGAAACTTTTTTCTAACACTAATAATTTTAAACTCGTGATATCTTTCTAATTAAATATCCAAATTGAAAAATTCAAAAAGTCAAATAAAGGTATTGAAGCTGTCTTGAATATGAAGTAAATTATTTTGATAAGGATTAAAACCAAGATACAAATAAAGAGCCCTTTCAAGCGGCGAGATTTAAATTAAATTTTTACAATAAAAGAATACTTATTGTGGCATAACCATAATAGTTAGATATATGTTGTTGCAACTTTTTTTGTAA
Source organism: Limnephilus lunatus (assembly GCA_917563855.2). NCBI lineage: Eukaryota > Metazoa > Arthropoda > Insecta > Trichoptera > Limnephilidae > Limnephilus > Limnephilus lunatus. Next base: position 92,147,213 of record OU830595.1, on the reverse strand, counting down.
ATAATGATGTGTTCTATAAAGTCGTAGTACATTATTTTATTCTATCATCAATAGTTTTCGCAGCGCACGCGATTTAAAGAATATTTTAGGTAATTTTTTTACACCCTGGGTTACATTATTGAAGTTTTAGTAAGGATGCCTATTTTTTTAAATAACATAATATAGCCTATGTCACCCAGGGATAGTGTAGCTTCCCAACAGCGAAAAAATTTTTCAAATCGGTTCAGTAGTTTCGGAGCCTAATCGATGCAAACAAACAAACAAACAAACAGACAAACAAATATTACCTCTTTATATAGTGTAATAATAATAATATAATATAGTAGATATAGTAGATAGTAGATTATTTTACATTAGGACCATTTGGGGGCCCGGGGGGGGGGGCTGAGGATAATAATTTCCTCAGGGCCTGTGTCATCTTAGGGGATGCAGTGTGGAGGGTCTTTTTAGGAAAGGAAGGAGAGGAATTTCTGGGATGGTAAAATTTATTAATAAAGGGTGGTTAGGAATCTGGGAGTCATTGTGTCCAGGAGTGACGGACGTAAGAATCCATCCCTTCCACTGCGGTACAAGGCGATGTTCCGAGAAAGTCCTACTGGAGAGGTCAAAAGGTATCCCTCAACCAGTCTTTTCCGACCCGGCCTGCCACGTAGTTGATGGGCAGATTCATCCACCGCCAAGACCCGGGCAAGCCTCACCCCCGTTAACCGAACACCCTTGCTAAATCACCAAACTTAGCGAACCACTTGAGGTGACCTTTATCAGTTGTAGTGTTGGTAATTCAATAAATGGTTTCATGGGGTTAAGTTTGCCCACCAGCTGCATGGCAGGCCGGATCGGGAGAGAATGGTTGAGGGAGTTCCTTTGACTTCTCCAGCCGTACTCTCTCGAAACATCGTCTTGCACCGCAGTGGGAGGGATGGATTCGTACGTCTGTCACTCCTGGACACACTGACCCCCAGATTCCTACCCACTTCTAATACCCTTTTCCTTCCCAGAACTTCCTCTCTTCCTTTCCTAAAAATACCCTACACACAGCATCCTCAAGACGACGTAGGCTCTGAGAAGAATTACTTTTCTCAGGGCCTCCTGTGTGGAACTCATATAAAAAAAATGGCTACTGGAGCGGGGGTACCCATAGCCTTCTTCCAAATTGAATTAATAATTTTTTGATTTGCAGGTTTAATGAAATTATTGGCATTTGTTTAAGTTTAAAAAAGCCCACCCCACCACATGTTTCACGAAAATAATATCCAAATATTAGCATTGATTAGGCAGTAGATTATTACGTAAGAACGTATATTACGAGCATTTCTGTAAGTAAACGTAAGTTACGGTACAAAGCACAGAGCCAGCCAACACTCTCAGGGCAAGGCTGACGTCGAGAATGATAATAATCAGACGATAAATATGCGCCTACCAAATATTTTAATTTTACAAAAAAATAATTTTACGCGTTTATATTTCAAGTCAATTACTAAACTCAGTTTTTGTCCTATCACATTTTGTTGTTGTAAACTAAATTCAAATCTCTCACTCCAAACAATTATTTCCACAATAGAATATCGCAGCTTATTTTCTGAAAGATTTTTTACTTGTTCAATGTGGAAGTATTCAGTAGGTACTGGATGCCAAGTTATAGAATGTACACTATGAGTATTTAGTGTTCGAGTTCATAGGGTGAGGTTTGTCTAGATCTTGGCGGCGAATGACGAGACTGGTTGAGGGAGACCCAAAGATAAGAGAATTCGGGAGACCTATCTCCTCTTTACCTAGCTCTCAAGCCATCGGCTTGCACCGCAGTGGGAAGGATGGATTCATATACCCGTTACTCTTGGACACATTGACCCCCAGATTCCTAACCACCCCTCATATCTTTTTCCTTCCCAGATAGTCCTTCCTTTCCCTTAAAAGACCCTCCACACAGCATTACCAAAGATGACAAAGGTCTTGAAGAATTTTCTTTCTCGGGGCATCCTGTGTGAAGCTAATATATAAAAAGCAAATCTAGGCAAGTATTACCTTGTTAGAACGCCCATAGATATACAGGGTGTCCGGGGGTAAAGTTCATTAACTTCGGGAGGTGATTCTACATGATGGTAGGAGTAAAAAAGATTAACAACTTTTTCCGAAATTCCAACTTTTTATTTCCCATACAAAAAGACGTACCTACTAAAAATCCTTAGTGAGATGTACGATCTTACTTGCTGAGAACCTGCCGGGCGCCCGACTCGACTGTGATTGTCCCGTATCGTAACAGCGGAAAATAATAAATCTGGCCCCATACGCCGGACTAATTTAATCAATTTTATTTATTTATTTATTTATTTATTTATTAACGCCCTAGTGGGCTTTTACAACAGATATTAAAAACATTAAAAAATTAAACATCATAAAAGAAATGAAATACTATGAGTAATAAGAAAAAATCAGTAATAAGACCATAAATACAATAAAGTGCAATGTGTAAAAGCTAGTTAGTAGGTATAAACAAACAATTATATGTGTATAATAATGTACGATGATAAAACAGAACTAAATAGAACAGCAAAATAAAATAAAATAAGGTTATAAATTACTGGTAAGATTTTAAATGAGAGGAGGTTTTATGAAAAGAACAAAAATAAGAAAAGTTAATTATTAACAGATAAAATAGAGATGAGTTGTCTCTTGAAAATTGCAAAACTGTCAACACCAAATATATCTATAGATTCACAATGTTTATTTGCAAGGCTATGCATTCTAGGGATTGGTGAATTAATAGAATAGTTAGTATTGAGGGTATTGTTAAAATTGAAAATATCTTTATTGCGAGTTAGTCTAGCAGGTACATTAATACAGATTAATTCTAATAAATTAGGGCAGTCAACTAAAGATTTGATAATTTTGAATAAAAATAACAAATCAATTAACACTCTTCTATCTGATAATTTAAGGAGTCTGGTTTCTGCGCGTAAGTTATTATAATTTATAAGTTCAATTGGAATTTTCATTTTAAAATTAATATACCGAAGGAATTTGTTTTGTACCTTTTCCAATAATTGAGAATGGATTTTGCAATATGGTGACCAAATGGTGGAGTTGTACTCTAATTTGCTTCGTACTAACGAGCAATACAGATTTTTTAATGTTGATACATTTTTAAAATTTGCACCATCACAGTAGTGTCATTATAATTTATTCATAATAACTTACTTTGTATCTATACACCACAAAACATATTTGATGTAAACAAAGTTATTTATTTTTGTAAAAAAACTTAGGCTCGTTTCGTGTTTTATATTGTTCTCGTAGCTAGTTTAAACACATAAAAAAAAACAAAGTTCCAACTTCCCCACAGGTTTTCACAAAGTATATCTCAACTGCATTTTCCGAGTAGCTTTTTTCATCGTATACAGTATGGAAGAATTCGTATTTTCCCCAAATCGCATCGACACTATGAAACTACTTATCAGGGCCGACCCTGTGTAGGCGCTGACTCGCCAATAATACGTAACACCGCCTGAGGTTTTTACTAGCGCCAGGCGCCGCGCCGTTTGGACCAGGACCGGCCCTGTTACTTAAATAATAACGGAGACTTCTAGCATTCTGTAGGTAGGGCATTGTAAATTAAAATCAAACGTAAGATGAGGACCAATCACATACATAGCTAGCCTTTACTGTCAGAGTATGGCTTAAATCTACAATGATCTACATAATAATCTACATCAGATGGGAATTTCTTTTCGCTAAAATATCTTTTAGCCAAAGAAGTTTCAAAAACTTTGCAAACTTTGCAAACAAAGTTATGCAATGCACTTGAACTTGCCTTTAGACAGAACAAAACGTATTTTTAATATAAATCAGACACCAAGACTAAGATCATCACAGATTTGATTAAAACCAATTTATAAGTATGCATTTCTAATGGAACGATAATGTTTGTCTTGTATTTTAAACGTAATTGTGTTGTTATTTGTATTTTTTGTTATAAATTGAGCCTCGACTTCTGGAGGCGCAGTTTCCAATGGTACGATGCCGATTGTCTTTTATTTTAAATGTAATATTGTGTTGTTATTTGTATTTCTGTTATAAACCGCGCCTGATCTCAACACAAGAGTTCCCAGTGAGACAGGCATAGCACACTAATGCCTGGATCACACGCACCGAGCAGATGGTCGAGACAGTGTTTTCGGCCGAGTGCTTGGTTCGTGTAAGTGTAAACACATCAAACCGCATCAAACACATGTATACACGAACCGAGCACTCAACCGAGAGCACTGTCTCGACCGTCTACTTGGTACTTGTGATTCAGGCATAATTGTAATCGAATTAATAAAGATGATGAAATAAATAATAAAATTATTAAAATAATTTATTATTATAAGAATCTTAGGCTTATCAGATTTGTTAAAGAATTTATACATAAAAATGCAAAAGTCAGTCATTTTATATACATGTAGGATTACGAAAGATTTTTTTAAATATTTATATGTATATATTTTTTTTTACATTAACTCGTTAATCCCTCAGGGCCTATGTCATCTTTGAGGATGCTGTGTGGAGGGTCTTTTTGAGGAAAGGAAGGAGTGAACATGGGTCTTGAAGAGACCCATGTTGTAGGAGGGAGGAAACACATAGGCTGTTAAATCGTTCCACATCCGAGCTGTTAAACTCAAGAATGAGTCGTAAAAACGACCCGTTCTCATGTGACTAATGTCAACCGTGTACAAATGTTGGGCTAATATTAAGGGATTAGTAGGATTTATCGGTCCAGTTAGGAGTTCTACCGAGCCGAACCCTCTGATATGAAAATATCTGGAGTCGGTGAATTATTTTCCCATTTGGTCTCTGGTAGATTGACATGTTGTTCTTGCATTGTATGTATTTATTATACTTATATATGTAGTGCACTTACATGGCGTGAATTGAATAGATGATCATTTATGAAAAAGTGTGTGGAAGGGTTTAGTTTTTCCTGTGGGGAAGATTTAACCTGGACATAAAATCGGAAGCATGAAAAAAAAGTAACAAAATTTTTACATATGTACCCTATTACAACAAGACATTTTTTTTTAATCTTAACATTGTGTTTATAAGCTCAATTAAAAATATATATCTACAATAATCACAGTATTTCACACAAAAGAATTAGCAACTGCATTTTCCGGATGTTTTTTTCATCGGTTACAATATGGAAGTTACTTACCTATTAATGTAAGAACGGAGACTATCATAAATGAAAAGCAGACATAAGGTAAAGTACAAGCACATAGCTAGTACGGCTGTGGTTGGCGATGGTAATCAGCGGGTGCGGGTGTTAGCCAAGCGGCGGCCCGCGGCCCGCATGCGCACTGACCGTTGCAGCGGCTCCTTACGACACCAACACTTGGAGCATCCACTATCTCGGATTCCATTGTTCGCCGCTCATATCGCCTATTCTTCCAATTACTTCCATTTACTTCCACTTTCGTTTTCTATCACGTAGAACCGTCATTACGTAAATGGCCATTTCGTTCATACGTCAAGAATGATTACCTAATAATTAACAGCAGTGTCTTGCACTTAACCTAACTATGGATGTATAATTATCATGTAGATACACAATGCAATATTGCCGTTGTTCTGGTAATAGATACGGTGTTTTCCAAATCACTGTCGAAATACACAATTTATTTTGCCAGTGGATGTTTACATGCTTTTCTTAAACATCAAACATGCAAACATTTTCCCACGTTCTTCATATTTTGTAGGAATTTAGTTTCCAATATATTAACATAATCTTGAAAGCAAATATCTCCGTGGTTGTGAATTTATATGTTTATTTTAAATGATTTATGATAATACTGATAATTACGACAACACGCAAATCACTTGATCAGTAAGATTATTGTCTGTGTGTAAATCTAGTAAAATGAGTATGAAACCTTCACGGTATCTAAATAATTTGTGAAAATTTTAAACTGTATCGTTCGCCAATCTTCAGAATCCGAAATAACACATTTAAAAAAATATTTTATAGCCTAAAAACATAACTAGTGTCCGGAAGTCTATATCCTTTTACTAGTAAGTACAAACTTGACAAGCGTTTTCCGAGATGTAATCAAAAAGGCCTTGCATTTTCTTTTTTTTACTTTCCAGACAAGTAATATCATAAAATATTTTTTAAAATGTTTTATTTCGGATTCTGAAGATTGGCGAACGATACAGTTTAAAATTTTCACAAATTATTTAGATACCGTGAAGGTTTCATACTCATTTTACCAGATTCCAAGGTCATCAAACTTTATAATTTTGACATCAAATTCTGATGTAAAGAAATCGATAAAAAATCAACCTGTAAAACACATTTTTTTTTACTAGTATTGAACTTTCATACTCGGGAACTCAGAGTCAGATATGGGTGCGTGATTGCCTTCTTATATGTATTGTAATCGACAACGGGTCTATTTGCCGAGTTTTAGCTCGGTCGGATCTTGGGAGGTGACTTAATTTCCACTTCCAAGATTCCATTTAATGCAAACGTTCATTCCACCAACCAAGAAAACAAAAGTGAAATTCAAATAGATCTATTTAAAAACCTAATTAAATTATTGAAAACTATTGCTTACCATTTTAATAAAAGATAAAGGTAAATAATTTAATCACTCTTGTAGATATTCTTGTAGATATTTGACGACCTCCGTAGTCCAGTGGCTAAGACTCTTGACTCACAATCCGGAGGTCGCGGGTTCGAATCGAATTTCTGCATTTCACAATTAATTAATTTAAAATAATATATAGTATATTTGCGGCACGTTTCAGAGTGGAAGATACTATCAGTATCGCCCTGGTGTAAGACCACCATTCAGAATTGAAACGTTGCTTGAAAATGACTTAAGCCGTGTTTGGTGACCAGATCTGAATAGCCAGGTACTTCCCTACCTTCCTCTTCCCCACCTCCTTCCCCTCCCCACTACCTTCAGCCTCACAACATACCCCAATTGGGGATGCCATAGTCTCACTGGCTCCAGACGGGAGCAGTTGAGATTCTTATGCGGTATTCACTGTAAAAAAAAGATATAACTGCACTAAAACAGATATTGCTGTTTTTTTTTTCATTTGTAGTGTCAAAAATCATCCTTCACTATCATTAATAATTGAATAACCATCTATCACTTTCATGTATATTAATAATTGAAATATGTTTTTTACATTGACTTTCAGTCTTGAAGAGCTGCACCTTTCCAGAAATGAGATAACCCGCATCCCGGAGCAGATCCAGCATCTGGGCTGCCTGAAGGCGCTCGACCTTTCCCACAACCGTCTTCAGAAGCTGCCGGCGTACTTCAAGACAGACATGAGGACCATAGGCTTATTGGTCAGTACATTATACCTTCAAAACACTTCCGGCAAACTTTTAAATCAGAGATTCCCAACGACGACGACAACGACGGCTAATGGGGGGCGGTGAAAGGCTACAAGCGAGCGGTGAGGGAACAAAAGGCGGTCAGAAGAATTAAAATAATAATAATTCTTTATGAAATCAAGTAAGTCGTAGTTACACCAATTAAATGCAAGAATCTTACATTCGAACCTTTCAATTAGTGATTTAAGTATTACCTAAGAATTTTTGTTATTTTGATAATATTGTTAAAAATATTTTATTTTTTTATTTAGAAAGCAACATCTTAGGATTACAAAAAATCTCAGAATGCTGAAAATCCCACCCCTTCAATTATTATTGTTTTCACTTAATTTTTTTTTGCCGAAAATAAAAATAAAATATATATATAAATAATCCTTTCACACAGAAAAGTGAATATTATAAGTATTTCTGTCCTAAAGATGTAGTAATTGATCATGACCAACGTTAGCGAACAGGTATTTCCCTATTAACTGATGTAATTGATTTTCCATTCACCCTAATTAAAGTGCGTCAAAATTGATGTCAGTATGCAATTTCTTTGAGTCTGTATTGCTACAGGTACAGCGGTGATTTTCCACAAAAAATTGCTTTGTGAAATTGTCCAATAATGTTATCAATCATAAAAAAATCAGCTAATAAAACAGTTACAAATCCAATACCTATTTTTGGCTTTAAAGGAACCCTATTGATCTGGATTAACAGTTATCGTAGTAAAAGAAAGCTCTGTGTTAAAATAAATTCTGTAGAATCTTACATCTTCGAAGCCACAAGTGGGGTTCCCCAAGGATCTCACCTAGGACCAATTCTTTTTTTTTATTATTTATAAATGACATAGTTAGTGTATTTAAATACATACAAGTCCTTCTCTTCGCTGATGATTTGAAAATGTATAAAATGATACGTAATATAGAGGATTGTCATATTTTACAATCAAATTTAGATAAATTGTATCATTGGTGTGTGATCAACTCGTTATTTCTTAATATTTAAAAATGCTAAGTTATTCGTTTTCGTAAAATCCAAAGTCATGTTACCTATGAATACCCTTTAAATAATGTAAAATTGACGCTCAGATCAGGGGCTTAGGTGTTATATTTGATGAAAAGTTAACATTTACTCTGCACGTAAATGAAATAACAAATAAAGCTATAAAAATGCTCGGGTTCATATACAGAACAGCAAGTGGTTTCAAGTCACTAGAATGTTTGAAAACATTGTACACTTCTTTAGTAAGAAGCCAGGTAGAGTACAATTCGCCAATTTGGTCCCCAATGTATAAAATCCATTCCAACAATATAGAAAGGGTACAGCACAAATTTCTAAGATTTATTAACTTTAAGCTGAATACTCCAATTCAAAATATTAACTATGTCCTTTTTATGAAACAACTCAACATAATTACGCTGTCAGATAGGCGGATCATCTTTGACCTTGTACTATTAAATAAAATTATTAATAATTGCATTAATAACCCTGAAATTCTCTCCAAAATAAAATTTTACATACCGATCAGAAATACGAGACAAAGTGCTACCTTTTTCTGTGACAATTTCAAAACAAATTATGAGGCTCATACACTTATTAATAGAATGCATCATCTGGGCAATAAATTTGGGAATACTGTAGACATATTTAAAGATTCCGTATTAGTCACAAAACGAAGTCTTTATAATTATTTTAGTAAAATGTATGATTTCACGACTCCGTAGTGAATACACTTTATATTTCTATTTTCTTTTAGTTTTTATATTTCTTTTTACAAATTTCGCTTTCCATACCTATACATTTAATTTGGTTTAAATTTATTATAAATCAATATATATTGAATACTATGTATTTGCTAACACAACTGTATTACTTATATATCTATCTTGTAAAAGCCCACTAGGGCGTAATAAATAATTTAAAAAATAATAATTACATGTCTTCCTCAGCACTCTCAGCAGGTTGTATTCTACTGTACAGATTTTGCCCACAGATGGAGAACTTCTTTTCACTATTGTAATTATTATCTCTCTGCTTCCCGTTGTTATTGATATTTGCGTTGTTGAACATCAAGTTAAGATATTAAAATTGGAGAAAGAGTGATTATATTGTAATGACATTGGAAGATAATTAAATACAAATTACTAAAATAATCTTTCCACACATTCTAGGATATCCACAACGCGAGGGTGGATGGCGCTAAAAACATAAATAACAACAACAATTACTGCCAGAATGGAATCATCCCCGGGAATAATCTCAACAGTGAGGAGTCCCGTCCCCTCAGCAGGATCAACCTGAGGGACAACCAGCTCAAGGGAAGCATTATCCTAGGAAACTACGGGGTAAGAATTCAAAGCTTATTTTAAGATATGAATAAAATCTTAAAACAAATTATGAAGATCGTTCTATATTTGATACAAAAATTAATTTCCAAGTGGGGTGAAAGCCAAAAACCCTAAATTTTGATGAAGACGGACGTTTTTCTGTTTTAGAATCTAACTCAACTTGATGTGAGTGAGAACTGCATTGAAAAGCTTGACCTGAGTGCCTTGGGAAACTTGGAAGTTGTTCAGTGCACGAAAAACCAGTTACAAGAAATCTTCCTTAATGGACGCTGCTTGATATCACTCGTTGCTGACTGCAATCGTAGGACTATATTTTATTTTAAGAATTTATCCATTACTATCCCGTAACGATCCATAGAAGATAATTATAATACTTTTTTGTTGAATATTTCTAGGTATTGAGAGACTACACGTGAAGCCTGCCCCATCAAGATTGCAGCATATGGATTTGTCTCATAACGAATTCACGACCCTCCCTGATTGGCTAGGAAGCTGTCATGAATTAAGGATTCTGTTTGCCAATCATAACAAGCTCACAAGCTTGCCTGAACATTTATTTTGCAGTGAACTAAGCTCTCTCCACACGCTTCGTCTCGGTTACAATAAACTCCACACATTACCTTCCGTGCCCAGGCTACGAATACCGCTTCAAGAGATATTTTTACAAAGCAACTGTCTACAATCGTTACCCGCAAACTTTTTTGCTGCGTGTGATCAGTTGAAGTCTTTGAATCTTTCTAACAATCGCCTCACTCACTTGCCGGGAATTGTTGAACCTTTAGAAATAGAGAAATTATATCTGACAGCGAATTGTTTAAATGACACTGTAATGGAGACTTTAGGCAGCTTTCACTGCTTGAGAGTGCTGCATATTGCATACAATAGCCTGACAGTCCTGGCAGAGCATTGTATATCAGCGTGGTCGGAAATGGAAGAATTAGTTTTATCTGGAAATAATATTAAACATCTACCAAATAATTTAGCCGGTTTACAACATCTAAAAATTTTAAGGATACATTCCAATAGACTACAGAGTACTCCAACGTTTGCATACAGTTCGTCTTTGAAAGTTTTAGATTTAGCACATAATGAATTAGATGTTATAAACTTAGTGTCACTAGTACCTAAACAACTCAAATTTCTAGACTTATCATGCAATGTTAAACTAAGGGTTGATCCGAAACAGTTTCACATGTATCGTTCTCAAAGACCTATGAGTTTAGTTGATGTCTCAGGTCAGAATAGGCCTTCATTGCCAACACAACCTTGGCCTAACTACGAAGGAGGTGAAGTGAGCCTAGAACCACCTTGGAAAGTTGGATTTTCCGAAACGTCTGGAAGTAAATCACATTTATGTGTATCTCAACTGCGACTTCCTGCATTTTGCAATACCGAAGGACTCTTTGGACTTTTTGATGGTGGCGATGATAATGAGGTTCCTTTGATCGTTGCGAAATCGATTCCACGAATCATTCTTGAAGAAAGAGCGGTCAAAGAAACCGCCAACGATTACATGAAATACACAATTCTCTCTGCACACAGAGAATTGAAGGAAAAGGGTCAACGAAGTGGTGCTTGCGTTACGCTTTGTCATATTTCGAGGTTGAAACCACAACAAGAATTGGGTTTTGCGCCTACACCGAGGCGCTACGTCCTTCGCGTAGCAAGCGTTGGGGAAGCCACAGCAGTACTGTCCCGCCCATCGGGGCCAGTCAAGCTTACCCCTCAACACACCTATCAGCGTGTTGGATATGCCGACAGATACCCCCACGTTGTTCCGAACCCAGAAATCATTCAAGTTATTTTACAGGAGTCGGATGAATTTTTAATTTTAGCTAACAAAAAGTTATGGGACGTCATCGATGTAGAATCGGCAATCGAAGAAGTTAAGTCTGAAAGCAATGTCATCTTAGCGGCTAAAAGACTTCAAGACTTAGCTCAAGGTTATGGGATGGAAGAGAATTTATCAATAATGGTTTTAAAGTTTAACGGGCCCGGTTCTGACGTAGATCAGCTGATGAGAGAATTGAGGCACACGATAAAGAAAAGTAAGTCACTCGCTAATAATGTACCTCCTCCACTTTGTCAAAACGGATGCTGTTGCGAATATCAAAATAACTGCTGTCACAGTTTAAATCAAACACCGACGAAACTCCAAGGTAGTGACAGATCGTCACCAAGCGGTCAGAGTGATCAAACAACGGAAGTGATCATGAAATCCGCGCAACCGGACAAACAAATCAACGGTAATGCTAAAAACCTGAACCATTATTTGAGCGCGGTAAAGCTTTCCGGAATTCCCAAAGCTCCTCCGCCTCCATTATTTATTCAAGACAATAGCATGCGTAAAATATCTAGCGAACGGCGGAGTTACAGAGGGGTCGCCAGGGCCATAAGGGCACGTATAGAAGAACAGAGGGAAAATGAAAGGGAAGAATCAGATTCAGCAGTCTCGGAGGAACAATTCAAATGCTGGGAATACATGCTAGAACAAAACACGCAGCTCTTATTCGATAAGGAACTAAACACACTGTCTAAAGGATTTACAAGAAACCCTAATGCTAATCTGCGAAACCTGCGCAATCTGTCTACGAGTAGTCCGCAGTTGACTATGCCACCACCACCTCCGCAGCCTCCTCTGCTGTCCAGGCATTTCGGTAGTGCGAGATCTTATAACCCCATGGCTTTCAAGCCAGAGATGCGCTTTGGTTCTGGAAGATCTCAGCTAAACGGCGGACCTCACGCTGCTTACTTTGGATCTCTGCAGCGACTGATGCCTTACAACTTGGAATACGACTTTGCAGTTATCCAGGAACGCGGGGCCCAAGACTCCTTGGATCAGGATGGCAGAATGCAGCAATATTGGGGCGTCGCTACTACGGAATTATAGATGCCTTTTATGTACATATATTGTAGTTACCTTTGTAGGTTAGTGCATAATGATCATGTGAATATAATGTAAATAAAAAAATATTTTAGAATTGAAATCTTTCTTTATTCATACGACTAGATAAGTTCAAATAAAACTTGAATTTCTATGCTGTGATACTTAATCTTTGGACATATTATTTCTACATTAACACAGTGAAAACATTTTATGCAATACTGTGCGTAAGTGAGGTTTAATTCTTTGATTCTCGACACTCTTTTCACAAACATAAGTAGTCATATTAAGTTTGGTGCTAAATCATTATTTCTACCAACCAATATTGTACTTTATAAACAGCAATAATTTATTGTACGTACATTATGAAACTGATACATATAATTTGCAAGGTAAATGTGAAGAATGTCATTTATATAACAGCTAAGCCTAAAAACAATAACATGGCAAATATTTACATGTACAAACATCCATAATATGACGAGCACTCAGACGACATTATAAATATTTTAATAATCACATCTTAGACTAGGAGAGTGATACACAAATTAATACTTATGTAATAATATTGTTAAAATCTATTTTTATCATGTAATCAAGACGGAAATATGGATTTATACAGTTTATACACTTATATTATTACATCCGACTCGGATAAAATTTCGTTTTTGTACTGTTGTATAACACTTTTAAGCATTTCTGAAAAGGTATACGAGATGTTTATTTTCTTCAAAATAAAGTCGAAGACCATTTGAATTTGCGAATAGTCTCGTGTGAATTTAATATGATTACACAATAAAAAATGATGTTTTGTTCTTTGGGAATAATGAGTGGCTTAGAACCTCGAAGGATCTACAATTTATTCAGATATAATTAAAAATATATATTTGGAAGATGTTTTTGGTAAGTTTGTTATCTCACGCTCATCAGTGCTAGGCTGTACAATAATGGTGACATAAAATTTAAATAAAAATATGTAAATAATTTAGTATAAATATAAGCTGTTTAAATATAACTGTGTTAAAAGGAGGTTACAATTACACAACAAACATAATTTAAACCATGACTAGATATCATCCAATTGTGTAATTTGTTTAAACACGTGCTCGTCTCTTGACATCTTCATCTAATTGACAAAAAAAATGTGAATACAAAGATGTGATTTTTAGTAAAAACCTCAATGCAATAATCAATTATCAAGAAAATTATGATTGGTTATTCAGCATTGAAAGCCTAGTTTGTTCAGATGAAATAGTTAGTTAATACAACACCAAAAAAGTAAGTAAAATTTAAAATTAATTTTGAAATTACTTTTTTACAGCAGTTTATTTTATATCAATACGCCAACCGGTTTCAGCAGAACCTCATCTTCGTCAGGTAATAATAAATAAAAATTAAATTAATAAAAAAGACAAATGCACGATAGTGCTTAAACCGATTAGTGTTTTTCAAAATATTAAAGTGTTTAAAATATAATTAACAATAAGCATCTGCAAACTAAACTTGTAATTTTTAAAGGTTTAATTAACTCACTTCCCCAATGGTATATTTAGATCGCCAGCAATAATAATTATGATGAAATTTAAAACATTTTTAAATTGCTATATTGTGCATTCATTACTTGAGTAACTATTCATCATTGATTAATTTCCAACCATAGTTCAGGGTTTAGTTCAGTGGCGCACTGTCCGCACGAGCTCGGGGGCCGCCCGGGTTAAACTGCGAAATTTCAGTATCGAGCTGAGTGGCGCACTATCTGTAGAAGTTGGGCGGGCCGGGGGGCCCAGGGCGGGGTCAGTAGCGCGGCGCGGGGGCCTCTCCCAGCCAGGAGTCGGGCGAGGGCGGGAAGTCGGGGTAATGCGGGGGGCTGGAGCCGCTGCTCAGGTCAGAGCCGCCGCCCAACCCGTGGACACCGGCGCCTGAATGACCTGGAACAACATTATTATTTTAGTAGATATGAATAGAATTTAGTTTTAAAATAATTTAGTAGGAATATAATTTAGTGGATACATAATTTAGAAGGAATATAATTTAGTGAGACGATAATTTAGTAAGATGTACTTAAATAGTAACGTTATGTAGTAGGTAGGAATATTTAAAAGTAGGAATATAATTTAGAAGGAATACAATTTAGCATGAAATATAATTTGCAGTATTTTATGAGTATAATTTAGTGCTAATATTTTAAATAAACCCCAAATCAGAAAACAGACGATTTTAACTATGATACCAGTCATTACAATTTAGTCAATTCAATCATCAAAGTAGGTGCATATTTGTGTACGTAGTATGTACATACAATGACATTCACCCTTAAACTTAAAAGTGATGTTAAATTCACAAATTTCTTTTGTAGTAGGTACCTTTGTTTGTAAATTCCCCAGAAGTTGTAAAATACAAAAGCAATAGAAACGTATCCCTTTACGGAGAAAATAGTCTTGCAAATATAAAGGTGGGTGTTTGTGTATGCTGTACTATAAATCATAAAAATATTAACAAAATAAAACTTGGAAAGAAATAAAATACACAAAGGTATTGTGTGTGGGCTGATGGTAGTGATGTTACGTCATTATAATAAATAGACAATTGAAAATATTTTCGAATAAAATTTTTTCTTGTTTCTTTGCAGTTAAGTAATGAAAATGTTTTATTTTTTTATTAACTTAATGAGAAAAACCTCCAACTAGCTGTAATATTTAATCATACAAGATTAAGATTAATATTAGCCTCTGAATCGAATGGAATTTGGAACAGAAAAATCAGAAAAAGATTCGGTCGCAATGAACCCAGGACCTTAGTCTTGCCGGGGCTCTGTAGTTGCTCTACTACTGAGCTAATTCAACCCTGTCCCCTTCGGTCGTATTTAATTTCTTTTATTTTCTTTTCTTTTAAAAAAAAAGAAGGACAAAGTTTCCCGGGTTACGAATAACCCGACAATATTTGAAAATCTCCTACTACCACCACTAACTGTATCATACTTCGACTAAGAACTACCAACATAAACCAACTACTTTACGGTGCTCCAGATTTTATGTCCGGGTTGAATCTTTCCCAAATGAAAGACTAAACCCTTCCACACACTTTTCCACAAATGAATATCTAGTAAATTCACGCAATGTAAGTGCACTATATAAGTATAATAAATACAAAACAATACAAGAACAATACTTCAATCCACCAGAAACATAATGGGAAAATATTTCACCGCCTCCAGATATTTTCATATCAGAGGGTTCGGCTCTGATGAAATCCTAACTGGTCCGATAAATCCTACTGATCCCTCAATATAAATATTTAAAAAATCTTTCGTAATCCTACATGTATTTAAAATGACCGACTTTTGCATTTTTATGTACAAATTTTTTGACAAATCTAATACGCCTAAATTTTGAATGAGAGGGCTAGGTATAATGCCAGTAGCCGAAATAACAAATGGTAATATTTTTATAGTCTGAGAATGCCAAATTCTTTTAATCTCATTTCCTAAATCTGTATATTTTCTTATTTTTTCAGAAAAAGTTTTCTGAATATTACAAGAATTTGGAATAGCGACATCAATGATATAAGTTATTTTCTTAATTTTGTCATGTAAAACTATATCGGGTCTATTATGACTAATTGTTCTGTCTGTTAGAATAGTTTTATCATAATAAATTTTATAAAATTCATTTTCTAAAAATGAATTTGGTTCATATTCATAATATGGTACATTACGGCAGTCAATCAAGTTATGTTTAATTACCAAACTTTTGTGAATTATTTTTAAAACTTGATTGTGCCTAAACGTATACTCGGACGGCGCTAATACAGAACATCCCGATATAATATGTTCTATAGTTTCCGGAAAAGCCAAACATTTTCTACATAAATCATCAATTTGATTTGCATCTTTGATGATATGCTTCCTATAATTTTTAGTATTAATGACTCTATCTTGAATGGCAAGCATAAAGCCTTCTATTTCTGCGCTCAACTCTCCAATACTCAACCATTTGTTTGACGAAAATTTGTCAACATATGTTTGGTTGAGATAATTGTTTGCGTGAAGTATTTTATTTGACCAGGAATCTAATAATTCCTGGTTGGTATTTATAAGAATGCTGGCATTCTCGTCGTATAAATTTAATGGCGAAATATTTCTATACATTATCATCATTTTTTTAACAAATATTTTTATTGGCTCCTATTTTTATGTATGATTGCAAGATTCTTGCTATCTGGATAGTGTCTTTGATAAATTTGTTCAATTTTATTTTAATGTGCGACATCTATTGACTATTCTGCAAGTCTAGGATGAATATTTGATTTTTATTTCGACCTAATGAGTAAAACCTCAAATTATTGTAATATTTAATCACATTAGCTACTCTCAATCAAAAATTTGAAACAGAAAAATTGAATACTGTCACATCTAGGAAATGTTTTTGGAAATATTTTTAAATGTTTTTTCCAGTATTGACTCACCAAACGTAGACAGAAAAGGAGCGATCTAAATATGAATTCTATATGAAATACTGTTCAAAGGAGATCCAGAAATAGTTGATTTCCACTTCAATAAAATTATAATTGTTCTATAAAAAAAACTATTGGCCAATCTTTCACAATTTTCAAAAAAAAATCTACACAGTATCGATAGATACTATTTTTATTATTATCCTAAAAATACTCCCTAATAAAAGGCTATAATTTGAATAATGGTTATAAAGCGCTGTTTACCGATAGACGTGTATACGATCTGGTCGCTGTAGGTGTAGGGGTGTCCGCCCAGCGGCAGGGGCGGGGAGTGTCCGCCGCCCAGCGCGTAGGGCGGGGAGTGCGCGCCCCCGGGCAGGTAGCGAGCGTGCGGGGACGCGCCCTCGTCCAGGCCCATGTGAACGGTGCTGTAACTGTCGTTACTGAGATCTACAAATAACAAAATATATATTAGCGTTAGTATTGTTTGCCAAAAACTATTAACTTTATACTTTACTCGCGAAGACCACATACTTTGTTTCAAAAGCGCATTATCAAGAGTTTTTTTAATGATGTGTAGTCTAATGAAAATTGCTAAGTTAACAAATCTTAATCAATGTTGCACAAAGCTCGAATGCCATATTTCAGCTTTTCATTGTCATGTCGCTGTCTTTTACCCCTTTACCAACTTTTAACCGCATAGTTCTATATTATATATTGATAATAGTCCTGGTAACGCGCTTTACATAATATGTCCCCGGTACGGTAAAATGCTGCGCGTACACTTGCGAACATAAGCGCGAGTCGAGTCCCGAATTATGGGAAAGGAATGAAGCAACTGGAAGTGACTTTTGGCGCCGTTTGAGGTTGCTTCGTTCCTTTTACATAGTTCGTGGCTCGCAGGTTCGGCTTGCGTTTGTATGAGCAACCTAAACACATAATTTTCTTAGAGGACACACATAGCACGTAATTGTGAAAATAGTGTTAGATGCCTACACCGTTGTAAGTAAAATATGTAGAAAAAATGCTTTCGAAATTCCGCACAATGTATAATAAAGTTTTGTACTCACCATGATGACTATAACTATCCAGGTCCACCTTGAGTTCATCCTTGTCCAGGAGTTTATCGTGTCTGGGCGAGGATCCTCCCTTCATGGACCTGAAGTATTGACTCCATCTTGTGCGGCCGGCGTCTTTTTTTAACCGCTTTTCTTTTGCTCGTCTGCCGAAGAAAGAAATACAACGATTAAAATATTTATTATAACTTATTTTACAAAAAGTTTATCTTCAACAACAGTTCACAGAAAAGCAATTATTGTACAGATTCCAAAATAATTACCGTTCTAACTTATATGAGGAAATTCGAAAGCAATAAGGTTTACTCAAAACCATCGATTTTTACAATTCAGAGATCTAGAAAATTATTTTTAAATAGTTTGGGCGATCGATTCATAACACCATAATGCTTCTCGTAAAGCGTGGAAGTTTACTTTTAATTATTTTAACTTAAACAAAATTAACGTTTACAGGATAACAATGAATTTTTTATTCAGTTTACCACATTGTAAATCTAAGTATGCGCAACATTCACAACCCTACGAGATGTAGAAACTTTCAACTGTACCTTGGAAACATGTAAAATCAAACTAGCTGATGTACAACATCCCTCGATGCAAAAATTATGGATACCTACTTCTTTTTACTATTTTTGTTGTTTATTTTTTTTCTTTTTTTTTTGTTTACACTGTAGTACATCACCGATCCAATTTCGACGAGTACCTATGTATAATTGTTTGTTTGTGTATACAGGGTGTCCGGGGGTAAAGTGCATTAACTTCGAGAGGTGATTCTACATGATATTACAAATAACTTTTTTCAAAATGCCAACTTTTAGGGGTTGTTTGGTGGTAAAAAGATAATAGCTTCATTATTTTCCGCTGTTACGATACGGGCCAGTCACAACTATGCTATGTTGCCACAATCGTACCCGGCGGGCGCTCAGCAAGTAAGATCGTACCTCACACTAAGGATTTTTAGTAGGTACCTACTTCTTTTTGTATGGGAAAAAAATGTTAATCTTTTTTAATTCTACCATCATGTAGAATCACCTCCCGAAGTTAATACACTTTACTCCCGGACACACATTGTATAGACAATGAATAGAACTTAATCGGTTTTTACAATGTAATTATATTATATATTCATACATAAATATCATGTAAGTATATTTAACATATAAGTAATGTTAATATTACGGAAAACTTAGTTATGTTTTCATATCAGAAATTTTTGTGTTAACTTTTGTGATAATATTCTGAAAATCGTATCGAAAAGTCGTTACGAGCCACCTTTGTATTCAGGTTCACAATAATGTATATGCTACATAAAACCTTACGCGCTTCCACGTAGGAAAATCAATATCAGCCGCCATTTTGTCATTTCGGTTTGGTTTGGTACCCGATAAACCCTCCCATTTCATTTCTTCCGTCTGCTTTTATTGCGTTGTCTGCAGGACGAGGGGAGAAGTTGGGGTTGTAAGGGTGGAGGGGGAGGGGTGGGTGGCTGAGTACGCCTTACAGCCGCGTAGAGGGAAATCTTTGTAGAAACTTGGGCTTATAGCACAAAGGAAGAATTTTCATAATTTTATGCAAGACAATGCGCCAATTTTTGCTTTGTTGGATGTGCAACGCCAAAGCGAAATTAGCAATAGTAATATTTTATTGTTAATCTTGCTGTTCGATGGTGGTTGTTAGGTTCTGATATACCTACCTATTTGTTATATTTTAAAGTAGAAACTTATAGAGAGTGACGCGCAACAGCATTATATTTTTCACCTGCATGCGCATACAATACAAATCTTTGCCTGTGCAAGTTACTCAACTTCCACAAAAAATATTTATTTTTGGGTAAATAATATTAACTTGGTAGCTTATACAGGGTGTCTGAAAACTCGTAGTACAAGCGAAAAACTGGTGAATTCACATCACATTTGGAGTCGACTTTGTGGTATAAATATTTTTCACGTGAGCTCTCGTTTTCGAGTATATCGAGACCGAAGTTGGAATTTTTTTTAAATGTATAAAGCCGTAGACCCATCTCTGAAGGTATTTTTAACCCCTTTGTTGCCGAAAACAATAAAAAAAAGTCGAAATTCTCTCTGGAACCCTAACAGGGTCGATTGATAAAGATTGTATCGAAACTTTCGGTAACTTCTTATCGTTCTCTAGGACAACTGAATATCTAATATACAAACAACAATTTTCGTCGAATATATTAGGAACACTTTGTCATTAATATTCCATTAGTTGGTGATATGCAGTCAAGCTAAGAACAATGAGAAGTTACCGAAAGCTATCGATACAATCCTTATCGATGGATCGTGCTAGGGGTCCAGATCGGAAAAAGGTTTTATTTGGGTTCTATACGTGATTCACTAGTTTCCCGCCTGCACTTAGATTTTACCCATTACAAAAATAAATGTTGTACCTTTTAAAGTAAGAAGGTATCCTGCAAGAACTTTACTATTTGCTCACATACTTCAATGTTACATAATTGACTTGAAGTAAATTTTAGGTTACGTCAAGAGACCAAGAGATTGTATAGTATGTGTGAAGGTAATAAAGAAAGGAGTGTTTCTCCTAGATCTAGTGGTATGTTTGAGACTGACCTGTTTTGAAACCAGACCTGTACCACCCGCATGTCAAGGCCCGTGTCCTGCGAGAGCTGCTCGCGGACGTGCCTGGCAGGCTTGGGGCTGTTGTTGTAGGCACTCTTGAGGGTCTCCAGCTGTTTGGCAGTGATGGTGGTGCGGGGTCGCTTGTTGGGTGAGTCGCCATCCAGGGAGCCGCCGTCTAGCATAAGAACACCTTACACATTACATTAATGCAGTCTGAGTCACAAAAACGGGGAGTATCACGACCAGTTTTTTTTAAGTGGTGAGGTTTTGTGAAGGAAAACGCTTCACATATTCAAATTTGGCATAGCAAAATTTATTGAAAATCATTCTATTTGGTAATAAAAGAAATATAAAATATATACAAACAAAAATATACTAATTTTGATTGCATGCGCGAAATCTCTTTCAATGAACTCAAATTTATTTCGACTTATTATTCTAGTCTAGAAATAAAAATTCTTGATATTTCGATAGTTTAGATACTAAAATTTCTCCATAAAAGGATTTTTAAAATTCGTATTATTTTAAAAATTATGGCCAATTTAGTATGACCGGTTTATACGAAATCTAACTAGAATCTAAATAGAGCAAAACTTTAACCGCGTTTTTCTCAAAACTACTTTTTTCGAAACGTGTGTCACGAAATCTCAAGTTCTAATAGATTGATTTTCTAAAAACTAGCATTATTTTTTTTTATATATCCCTCTATGGGAGGAACTAACAAAAAAATTAAAAAATATTTTTTTTTATGTTTAAAAATTCGGAAAATTCAAAAATATAACTGAAAAATTGTTTTTTTTTGAATAGCGGCCATTTTGCGAGAATTTTTTTTTCATTTTTGTTGTTTCCTACCATTATATCATTTATACTGATAAAGAATCTACCTTTTTTTATTTTTCAAATGACCAGAAGGTTTTGAATCGTTACAAGATGGACACGTTCCTTTTTACCCCTCTACTTCAAGTATAACTTTGTGAATTTTTTTTTTGTGAATTCTTAAAATATAAATAAATATGTACAGGTGTCTACTATAAACAATGTATGGCTAAAATATTAATAATTTTTTTTAACGACCGTCAAAAAACGCCAGAACTTAGGCTTCTAGACTAGAATACACCCTTAAAGTGTTGTTTTCAAAAATGAAAATGATCATGAATTATGAATTCAGACGTGCGATAAAGCAGATAATCTACCTAATGCATATTTTAACAGTAAATTATTTCAATATTTGAAATGATTTCGCATAACGATTTTCCCGGGCACCTCCAAGTGCTTAGGGTGAACTATGGCAGAGGTGTTGGTTATTCGATAAATGGTTCCCGAGATGATGGTACCAATTCCCGCCTCCCACATTGGGAATATACCTTCTTTCTAATTTCGATTGTCCGTGATGTGAAATATTCCTACGGTATGAACTCAGATTTAAATTTGAAATATTCAAAATTGTTTTCAAAATTAGAACTGATGATTGTGTGAGGTCAGACAAGCGATAAAGTACTTATCTACCCACCTGCCTACAACCATAAAATATATATGTTTTGATATGGGTATTTATTTTGTTTCTATTTTTAACAATTTGATTTTACAAGTTTACAAACGGTGTTTATTCGAAAGCTAAATTTATGACGTCTCTGTAATTTGTCAAAGATATATAGATAGTTAGATATTATCTTAAATTTTTGGCGCCTAAGAACATTTCTTACTCTTTACTTTTTTATATTTATAACTTTTGTGCTTTCTATTATTTTTAAATATATCTTGTAGTCTATACATTTTACTATAGATATTATTTCATGTATTTAAACTTTTTATTTTAACTTGTACTTTTACATTATACTTCATATTGTATGCTTTACGTTATACTTTCATTTTGTACATCTTACTTTTTTACTACTTTTTACCTTTTGTTTTTGGATTTAACTTTACATATATGTAACTTTCTTTAAGTTATTGCATTATAATATATATATATAAATATAATTATTTTAATGGTACATGTTGTGCCGTATGTTTTGTAATAAATAAATAAAAAGTAATTTTAATGAAAAGAAAATTGGAAATATTTGTTAATTGGAAATTTTTGAAAGGCAATGTGATCTGAGGCAAATATTTATAAATGCTTTCGACTTCACTAAGTCTACAACTATAATTTTTCCCTGTGATTTTCGAAAGATCTGCATTAATTTGTAATAAAATAAGATAGTAATTGTGGTGTATAATTCTGTAAAATTAATTAATTTATAGTTTTGTCAAAATTAAATAGGCTAACCATTAGAACTGCTGGCTTTGGGCGGATGAAAGAAGAAGGCTTACAAAAAGAAGATTGGCAAAATATACACCCATATCATGCATAGATTTTTAATAATGTTGAATTAATATACTTACAGATGCGGGTTGATTTTTGCATTATTTTTGCGTTTATACGTTTTTGGTCCGGAGATACGAAATTAATTTATCAATTTTTTATCATGCAAAGACCCGGCGATATATTTATGACCTATATAAATTTATAAATAATAAAAGAAATTGTCCATAAGTGCAAGGCCTATACATAGACTCCAAAAACTTCTGAACCGATTTCGCGGAAAATTTAAAAATTCGTGCCAGGAGTGTTCAGAGAGTGGTTGGAATGATAGATGATGTCGGAGATGTCCGAGGAAGATGTTTGTAATGTCATAAAATTTCAATTTAAAATTAAAAAAGATTAAAAACTATATTTTACTACGAAACAGAAAGTAAACTAGGCAACATGGTAACGTTATGAAAATTAATTTAATGAGCAGTCAGTATTACAATATTAAATTGATTAATGTTATTTTGAAATCCTGCGTAATCCTTGAAGAAAAATTCTCCCTGGAATCGTCGAGTTATGACGTATTTGAAGGTTTGTTAGACGGAAATAGATCCAATATTGAATAAAAATATAAATGAAATGTTGCATTGGAATCTATTGTCACTTTATTGTAACAAGTACTATTGTCTGCTAAGTAATAATTGTTTTTTAATGTTGGGGTGAAACAATTTTACATCTCGAAAATTTAATTTGTACTTCAATGTTTTTATGTTAATATTTTTTTCATGTAAATAGGGCACAAGAATCCCAAGACTATGACGGTTCCATGACAGTTGATACCCCGACAATCGGCCCCCGGCATAATTATATAGTTACAATTTGCAGTCGGTTAAGGGAAAGTACGGTGTACCTTCCTACTAAGTGTAACTAATAAGTGTAAGTAATATAACTAAGTTTCTCTGAAGGGGTGTGCAGAGAGAATGTACCGTCAAATAAAAAACTTTGTATATATATTCATTCAAATGCATCAATGTAAAAACTATCTACTTGTTTATATACTGTATATTAAGGTGGGTCATTTAAAAAAATGTTATTTTTAAATTCTAAAAGCAATAAAAGGGTGCCAAATAGGTTATTTCGAGTGCATATAAAAGTTACTTTGAATCATTTAAACCATATTTTTGTAATCTTCCTTAGCGAATATTGTATATTTTTACGAAATCATTTACAAAAACTCCCAAGATTGACTTTCGCAAAATAATACCGAAATTTTCGAGTAAGAAGGATTTTTCTGGTATTTGAATACACTGACTTGAGATAATTTGAATTATATTAATATGTATTTTTAATAAATAAATCAAAAAATCCCTCTATTTCGTATTTTATATAGAATTGTTAATTTTTAATGGCTTATCTAAATTTTTTTAAAGATTTAACAAGGGTGGGTTTTTCTCTATTATGTGAAATTTCAAAGTCAATCCGGAGGAAAAAGGTGATATCCAAATATTACTAAAAAATATTTTGGGATTTTATATCTCCATTTAACACCCTTTTATCACTATTAGACAAATCAAAACAAGATTTTTTTTCCCATACAGTTTTGACTGTCGTGACCCACCCTACTGTATATTACAAAACATAGATAAGTACAAAAAATCGAAACATTCGTTTGACGTCTTTACCAATTTACCTATCATTAAAAGTATTTTTGAATTCGATCCTTGGTTTGAAATTGGTAAATAATACACCAAGAAAGTATGAATTTATAATAATTATATTTCGGGGATAAACTGTACTGTGACTGTTATATCCCCAATTTGGATATGTTGTTAGGATGATGGTACAGGGGAGGGAGAGGAGATGGGGAAGAGGAAGTTTTGGAAGTACCTGACTATTCAGATCTGGTCACCAAACACGGCAATAGCTATTTAAGCTACAAGCAACTAAAGAGGGATTCAATGTTTAAATTTTAAATTGGGGATTGTTCAAATTGAAAGGTTCGAAAAAATATGGTTTAATCTAAAGTCTCCGCTTCATTCCGCAGAACAATATTGTAGAATTAAAAACGTTAAGATGGATAGGAGGAAAGTTATGTATTTTCTATGACTTTGAAGACTTCAATCCTAAAAGATAAAACAAAGCTTTTAAATGAAGAACTAAACATCTTAGTGCGATTCTATCTGAACAGCTAATCACATGAAAGCGATCCTACCTTTAGCCCTTGCAGCCTCGTAGTCCGTCTTGCAGACCAGTTTGCGGTCCTCCATGAGGTAGAACTCGTCCCCGGTGTTGAGCTGACGAGCGCACACGGCGCAGGCAAAGCAGGGCAGGTGGTAGACGTGGTCCTGGGCGCGCCGCACTACCTGGGTAGGCGGGATGCCCTGCGCGCAGCCGGCGCACTTGCTGCCGAACCGCCTGCACCCACAGCGCAACCACACAATAGCACTTTATTTATATTGTTACATCTTTGAAATATTAATTGAAAATAAAGGAAGAAATGTGATATGTTCATTGAAATTTGCGTAAGATGTAATGCGAGGTGTAAGTGAACAAAATGTAGACGTCATTTTTCAAATTAAAAAAAATATATATTTTTATAACTGAATAGTTGGGTGTAACCAGTAAATTCATTTATCATACTTCGGCTCATAAATGTGTAAATTCTAAAAACTATAGTACTTTATTAAAGCCATAAATTCACTGGGAATTCATATGTCATATATATTGGTTTATAAACGTGTAAATTCTAATTATACAATTGTAAATGTTCTCTAAAATGGTCTGGAAAGAATCTCCTACTTGTGATCTCACTAAGGAAACCACTCATTCACTCTGAATGCAATAATTAATGTTCTCCAAAATAACCTTGAAAAAAAATCACATCTTTGCGATTCTTTCAAAGACATAAAGAAACCATCCCTTCGTTCAGAATACAATTTTTAATGTTCTCAAAAGTTATCCTGATAGAAGCTCATTCCTGTGATATCTTGAACGAAACCATTCCTTTGTTAAGAATATTATGAACTAAATATACAATTTGGCTGTCCTGAAACGGGTATCCTTCCCAGTTGGACAGACAAAGTATCATTTTGTAATGCATTGTAATATATATATATACGATTTTTTTCTCCAAATATGCTCCGGAATCACTGTAAAAATTCTTGGGGCTCGTGCTGTTAAACCTTTATATATTTTATAAAAGCTTTTTGTTTGATAAAGTAAGCTTTTTTAATATATCAATACGCCATAAGTATTTTCACAAAACAATTCGTCAAACATAATAGATAATATTGAAGTTCTATGAAAATTCTATTTAAGTTCTGTTATTATTCTATTATGGGTCAGTTCACAGACCTTCAATATTAACTTTAAAATTTGATGAATTGTTCAAGTCCTGTGTAACAACTAGTCGCCTCTTAAAAAAAAGAAACTTTAATTATGAATTGAGAACTTTTATAGATGCAGTAATGTTTTCTCGTGAACCTCATCTGCCGACAAGGCAGTCAAACTTTACATATCCGAGAGGTATAAAGTAATTGTTTTAAGTATTGAAACTTTTGAGTTTAAATACTAGATAATTTACTTCGCTATGGCGGAAACGTTGACCCAGATTATTCAGGTGGGTCAACCCATTGTTAACTTAACAATAAAACACCATCTAAATTTGATGACAGGGTACCTACGGGTTGAATCATTGCTTAGTATACTAAAAAGTATTATTCCGAACAATAAATTTGTTCCATACAAAACTACACTGGCAAATATTCATTATGTCTAACAACACTGTCTTTCTGATTCTGGCAATTTCTTATTGAGGGTGTCACCGAATTCGAATTCAATCTATTTGAGCGTAGTATATGCTCAAAATAGCTGAATATCTACTTAATTTAAAAAATATATATACACTTTAGAACTAGAGATAAAATAAATAAAACATACTAAATCCCAATTCGTTGATGTAGTTGGAGAAATTACGAAATGATATTCTATTAGAAGAAATATATTAAAAAAATGGTTACCGTAAATACGAGAAAGACCCGACACAATCAAGCGAAGCAAAATCTCGTGTCATGTCATGAGCAAGAATAACGGAACAGAATGCATGACACAATGTATGAATATGAATGAAGCAAGGAAAGTATCCCAAGACACAGTTGTGTTGTGGTCTGCCCTCTGCCCACCCGTGCGGAAAGGGCGTACTGATTAGTTATTTAGTACTAGTATATTTATATATAAAAATACGTATATTTTGTGTTGACTAATATGTGAAGGTCGTTTCAGGGTAAATATGTGTAACAAAACTCGATATACTATACACTCTAAAAATAATAAATAAGATGGTATTCCTCTATTACGGATGCTACTTACTTAAAGAAATCGTCTTTGCAGTACAACTGGCCGTTTCTTGCAAAGCACTTGTCGGCCAACTGCGCTCTGCACTCTGCACACTGAAGGCATTTGGCGTGCCAGGTCCTTTCCAGGACTTTCAGGATGAATCGGTCTAAGATGAGTTCCTGGCAACCTCCGCATTTTGGTATACTGGCTGAAATTACAACGAAACACGGTTAATTTTTTTGAAACACAAAGTTTTCAAAAAAATATGTAAAAATGAAAATGGCTTGAATTTACAAGGAAAGGGAAATGTTGTGATTTATACGGAAAAAGAAATTCGTAATCCTGATGGAAAATCAAATGATTCTTCTATTAAAAAATAATATTCTCTTCAATTTTGTTTTAAAATATCCTAAATTAAGTATTTGTAACTGAAACATGCTGTATTCAATCTATTCAATAATCTGTCAAAAGTTGGTGGATTGTCAAGAGATTTTATTCATGGTTTTCAATTAATTTAAAATAAAAAAAGATATATAAAATGTTTCAAGGCCTAATTAGGGTTCCGGTCTTGATAGTTGACTTCAAATAGAGATGTTGCGGATTCAAATCCTAGGTGTTTTAATAGCTAATCGTAAGCTTGATAATTTATAAAAATGACTATATTGTCAGTGCATTGATAAAAACAAGCTTGTAAAGCTGTACAAGGGAAATAAACTAAACTTGACCTTGAAGCTATTTCAATGTGTGTCAATGATTATCGAATGGCTAAAAAGATATATTATCGAAGCTTTCAGTTTTTCATGGTCAACCCATTTTTAACCGATGTTACAGTATACTAGTCCCAGCGAGAGCTCGTACGTACAACATTGACGGTCATCCACTTCCTTCTTCGCGTCTTGTATGAAAATGAAAAAGAGATACTAGAACGATGACATCAGAAATGACCTCTCGTTGGGACCAGTAGATATAGCATTCTCGTACATAAGTCTTAAACCACAGGGGTATTTTGTACATCCATACACAAATGAAAGCTTTTTCTCTTTTTAAATTAATGTCATGCAGTCATGAAACAAGAATTCGCATCAGGATCTAAGTATCATTAATTAATTAATAAATTATTAAAAAATAATCATCTTACAAAGCAAAACTTCCGGTAGGTGTTCTAATTGGATTGGTGGTACCCGGAAATCATCTGAATAAGAAAGATTTTCTCCACGGTACATGGCTAATGTTGTCATTTTTAGTAATACACACTCTTAAAAACACGAACACTAACAAAAAAAACTAATAAAACTCCGCATATATTTAACGAATAACACTCCCGTCGCACATAGTTTAATTAGTTCCGATATCACAAAGTCAATTTATTAATTCAAAATACCTTTTCTAAATTGTATATTTTATTAAAGGTAAATTATATTAAAGAATCACGGCTTTCAACACACATTTAACTTATTGTAACACGTATCTGACAGGTCAGCTTTTAAAATTTAACATCTTCGTCAATGTCACGTCAAAGCTTGGCACGAGTGGTTATGTGACGTCGCGACCGTCGGTTACTGCGGCGCGTGCGCGTCCCCTACTGATCGCGGCGCCCGAGTTCATCCCTTCCGCAGTGGGCGGCGCCGCGGCCGGGACCGTTTTGCTGCCATTGGATGCCGTCGCGACGCCCCGCCTACGTCGCTCTCGGCGCTACGACCGCCGTATGCCGCGTAGCAAGTGCATCATACGGCTTTATGCGCCCCCGATATCAGGGAGTTTTTCTTTCTTGATAAATATGGATCAGCGTACAAGATAAAGTAGAGGAGCATATTGCAACTAATCTCGAAGTCTAGAAATGAAGGTAAAATATTCACTTTTCGGTATAATCATTAAAATATTACGAAAATAATACCTACGTAAAAGAGAACAAATACAATACAGCAACGCTTCCAATGAAACAAGACAAAAGCGCCTTATGTAAACTAGAAACATTTTGGAAAAAATATACTTTTTCTCAAAGTTCTCGTTTAGTTTGATAACTAAAGCCGTGATTAACATTACCTATGTTTATTTTTAACTAGAACTTCGCATAAATCCAGCATAGTAATTTTTTAATCCTACTAGGTGGAAATCAAATACGGTAAAATGTTTTTTCTTTCCTTTTACATAAAATAGTATTTGTATAGAATAATAGAAGAGCATGTATGAGACGTTGAATGAATGTAAACGAGGCAAGGAATGTGTGACAAGACCGAGTTGTTTGGCAGGCCGTCCTCTCTGCCTACCCCTGCGGGGAAACGGCGTGATGGTTAGTTAGTTAGTATTTGTTTTCAGTTTTAGAAATAATATTCACGTCTCTCAGTGAGAAAACACAAGTCAGTATTGAATCATTGCATCATTGCAAAGTTTTAATCAGAGATCGGGTCAAGTAATCCTGTAACTCGTACTTCTTCTTAACCAATTTTCTTCCACTGTCTACACCAAATTACCCGATTAACGTTTATACAATCCGTCTAACTATGGAGAGTTCAACTCTATTTTGTGTCATTCACACAGTACATATGTAACATAAAGTACCTAATTATTGAAATTCAAATTGATTATTTTTTGTAACTTTTTATTTGTAAACTGCCCTGAACCAGTGGTACTACAGCAACCCCAATTCTGAATAGTGATCTTTCATTGGAGAAAAAAGTTAGAGTAGGTGACTATCTACCACTTTGATTATATATATTCTGTAGAGCGTTCATTTTAGGTAATCACAAATATATACATTTATTCATCAAAAATGATCGATGTTAAGTCTATATTCAAATAATACAGATGAAATAACACGTTAAACGCCACATACGAAAGAGCAATAAATGGCACAATACAGTAATAAAATTATAATGATTTATGCCCAATGTGCCATTCTGCGCTGCAATAAAATCCTACGCGCAAGTAGTGATCAATGAAATAAAAATGCCAATAAAACCAATCCGCTAAGTCAAGTGCAAATAAAAATATTGATAGTGGATTGGGGTACTAATGGGCCGTAACAGACGAGGGTAAGTTTTAGTAGGTATTGTATACGTACCATACCTACATACATTATATACCTAATGGTATGTTCTGTACTTTATTATGTTTTAAAGCTTTCAAAAACTTCAGAACATTATTTTGGTGGAATTTGCCAATAAACAGACGCATGGCCATTTTTCAAAAACTAAAATGAACGAGTTTGATGCCATCAAAACGGTATCTGCAGGGTGAATTTTATTTTTGTTCTCTAAATTATTTTTTTGTATGGGTTAATGATTCACTTCTCTGTTTCGTGTTGAGTTCCAAATAGTGACGCCCTCGTGGTATTTTGTCAAAATAGGTAAAACATAGATTTTTTTTATATTAGCTCCTAACAGGAGGCCCTGAGGAAAATAATTTCCCTCAGGGCCTATGACATGTTAGGGGATGCTGTGTGCAGGGTCTTTTTAAGGAAGGGAAGGATAGGAAGTTCTGTGAAGGAAAAAGGTATGAGGGGTGGGTAGGAATCTAGGGGCAGTGTATTCGGGAGTGACAAACGTATGAATCCATCTCTCCAACTCTGGTGCAAAGCAATGGGTCGAGAGAGTCCGGCTGAAAAGGTTAAAAGGCCTCCCTCAATCAGTCTCCGTCGACCCAATCCACCATGCAGCAGGTTGGAAGACGTATCCGCCGCCAAGACACGAACAACACGAACATTAACATAAAAAGACAAACCTCACCCCATGAACCCGGGCACCCCTGCTAAGTCACCAAACGTAGTGAACCAATTGGGGTGACCTATGGAAGACGTGTTGGTCATTCAATAAATGGTTCCCGGGGCGGCGCTGCTACCTATACCCGCTTTGCAAATTAATTTATAAGGAAGATAATATAGGTAAAAACGTCGGGTTTAGTCATTAGTTGTAAGTTATAAGAAACCAGTTATAAGTTTTGAACTATACAGCCCCTCATTCCGCATTTATACCGAGTTAAAACATATTAGTCATATTACTTTTCAACACTTTCTGAAGATAAAATCTATACATTTGCACAGTCGAAACGGTAATTAGGTATATGAAATTCTCTGGAATTCACACAAAAAAAATCGCGAAGAAAATTATTAAAAACACATTTTGTTCTGTTTTTTAAGATGTTATAGGTATGAAAAAATTCACAGTGTATGCAACTTAAGCATTTGTCGAGAGATTTTTGCTTTATTTTAAACGAGCCGTATTTTATTAAATTTTTTCACTACTTTCGCTTAATCGTTTTTTTTATACTAGCGCGCTCCCTCTTACATTCGTATTTACGTATCTCACTTTCTTCTTCTTTTTAACTCTTACTACCGGGTTTTACGAAATGTACTTAACTTACCTAAACAGTCATTCCTGACATTATTCGGATTGAAAAATGTAAATGAAATTTTGGTCTCCGATGACTTTTTTCCACGTTGTTTTTTTAAAAAGAAAAATCATCAAAGCCAAACCAAAAACATTATTTCACACTAGTCGCTCAGGCGAGTAACCGCCCAACCCCTCACTCCGACTCTAACCGTCCAATACCTGCTGTTTTTTTATGTTTTAAGTTGAAAAAAAAACAACAAAAATGTCAAAGAATACCAAAATTTCATTTACATTTTTTACAAATAATGTCGGAAATCACTGATTAAAGTAAGTCCTTTAAAACCCTGTATATATGTAATCTGTTTTACGTGGTAGGTACGTGTCGTAATCTATGGGAAATAGTTTAGGACTCGGGCGAACTCTATTTTCAGCTTATGGTTTTTGTTTTTTAATGTTTATTACTGTCTGATGTGTTTTCATCTCGAAGAAGAAGTTGTAATACAGAATAAGTTTGTTTTTAATTTCTTAAATCTTCTTTGGATGGTTTTACTATTTTATAAAGGGACCATAGTGATTATTTATCATCTACTGTTATACCAGATCATCTAAAATAAATTAAAATGTTCTTCTTCAACTTGAAATGATTTTTCAATATTTATTGTAAATTCCTTGGCGGCCTCCGTAGTCGAGGGATATGGCTCTCGACTAACAATCCGAAGGTCGCTGGCTGTGCGCAAGAAAATTTTATTTGATTGATTTGTATTACTAAACAATTCATTAATTAAAAATACTATTAGATAGGTATATTTGCGGCATATTCCAGAATCGAAGATACTCCCAGTATCGCCCTGATGTTAGACTACCGTTCAGAAATGAAACGAAGCTTGAGATGTTTCTAGCCGTGTTTGGTGACCAGATTTGAATAGCCAGGTACTTCCCCACCTTCCTCTTCCCCATATACTTCCCCTCACCAATACCTTCACCCTCACCAATATATACCAATTGGGGAGGATATACTCTCATTAGCTCCAGGCGGTTGGGAGCAGTTGAGACTCCTGTGAGGTATTCACATAAAAATTTAAAAGAAATCATTCACTCAAAGATAGAATATTTTACGCAACTGATAGTTGTACTTAAAATAAATCATAATTTTTCTTTCATAAATTGTGCAAGTACAATTATTTTTGGGAAAAACGATTTTTACGAGTTATGCTTTAAAATATTATGTACCTACATACGCAATTGCGAATATTAATAAATAGTTTGGTCCATACACACTCAAATCTTTAAAGAAAAGCCAACAATATCGGGGATTCATTCCAATTTGTTATCCTTTCTTGAAAGATTTGAGTTTTTTTGTTATATACAAAACTATTTACTTATTCATATTCATATTACGTATGCACGGACACAAACAATTAATTAACCTTAATATAAGTAAAATATGAATTCTTTTGAGTATCATCTTTATAAGTAATTAATTACATTACTAACATGAAGAAATCATTATATTCATAAAACTTCCTATATTTATTTTAAATCATTTAAAAAAAAGAACAAAATACCTATTTATGAATGTAGCATTATATTATGCTCCAAAGAAGTGAATCGCGTGAGCGCAAATTATTGCTAGTCGATGTTTATGAATATAAATATATTGCTTCTCACGGAATTTTCAAATCATTAGCTTGGTGTAATAATCGTAATTCTGGATCCAAACAGAGATAATGAATTTATTTTTATTAAGACCTTGAAAATAGTGCAATGTTCGTTTGTTTTTTTTTTATATATCCATTATACTCGTACCAACAGCAATATATAGGTACCTACCTTTCTTAATGTTGCATTACCGAATCGCTTAAAAAATTAAGTATCTAGATATCTATAATAAGAAAAATGTATGAAAAACATGGCGGGTCTGTTATAGTTAGAACACACTGCCGGATAGCGAAAGTTACCGAATTCTTATCCTGACTAAAACCACAATTTTTATTTTTTTGTTCTTTCACACATGATTTTGATAATAATTATTAAGAGTATTTCAATGTTTAGTTAAACAGGATGTTAAGGGACGTATTACATGAGCGCCACAAAGGAGACCCTGAGGGAAATAATTTCCCTCAGGGCCTATATCATATTTGGGGATACTGTGTGGAGGGTTTTTTAAGGAAAATAAGGAGAGGAGAGTCCTGGGAAGGAAAAGGGGCGGGTAGGAATCTGGGGTTCGGTGTATCCCGGTCATCCGTCTCCAAGACCTAGACAAACCTCATCCCATGAACCTGGGCACCCCTGCTAAATCACCAAACGTAGCGAACCACTTGGGGTGACCTATGGCAGAGGTAACCAACACCTCTGCCATAGGTCATCCGATGAAGGTTCCCGGGGCGGCGGTACCCTTTCCCGCCTCCCACATTGATTTTTTAACCAAGATCATTAAAAAAATTACTAGGTATTGGACAGTTAGGGGCGGGTGAGAAGTTGGACGGTTACTGGGCTGAGTGACCAGTGAAAACACAAAAAAAAAATTGTTCAATTTTGAAGGAAATATATTTTTTTAAAAGTCATCAAAAAAATCCAAAATTTCGTTCTCATTTTTTACTTCAAATAATGTCAGGAATCACTGGTTAAAGTAAGTCAAGTACGTCCCTTAACAGACTGTATATATTATATTTGTACTTATTTGAAAGCTTCAAGTTAGTGTTCTGTGGATCCCACGACAATCATCATAAACAAAACTTGACACGTCCTTCAGCAAGTAAACACATCGAGCCCCAATGTGTCCCTTTATGTCGCGTACAAAAACATCCTTTGAGTAGAGTTCTAATCATAAAGGCACACAGTTTTGTATGTTTATCTGATAAAGAATTACACGTCCGCTGTACGGCACCAGTCTCTTTACATATAATAACAGTAATTCCGCAAAAGCACTTCAATTAGTGTGGCCGCACGGGCGGCGCGTGTCGGCTGCTAGGCGCGGGGATAGTGGACGGGGTGGGGGAGGGAGAATAAAGGAGAAATAAGGTTTTAATGGCTTCGTGATCACACGACAGATACAAAGATAATCTGGCTGCGAACGGCGCCAAACCTACGAATTGTTTCAATAACAGAATATGAAACGGGTGACGCGTGACCACGTCATAATTTTGATGTGAGCATTCATGAGAGGGATGGTGCCTGTTAAAGCAAAATGAATGGTGGAAATGAGATTTGGTTGTAGTTGTAGGGAATCTCTACTGGAATCACTCTTGATTCTAAATTCATATTTGATGAACACGTTAACGACATTAAGTGCAAATTACTTAAAATGATGGGATTTATTCAGAGAATAATATGTAAATGTTTCAAAGATCCTCAATCAATTCTAACCCTTTACAATACCTTAATTAGAAGTAAACCTAAACTTGAATATGGAAGAACTGTTTGGAATCCACATTACTGCAAATATTAAAACTTTGTAGTTTCGGTTAAACAAATGCTAAGATTGTTGCCTTGAAATGTGGATTGCACGAACCTCTTAGTCTTAGATCATACGACCAGACATAGATTGTCTGCGACTTGAATACTTCAAAATTAATACACTTAAAATTAGAAGGCAAATGACTGATCTAATATGTTTACATAAAATAATTCACCACCATCTTTATACTGTCTTAGTAGTATTGAAATAAATATTCCCAATTCCCATTGTTTACGACACCGTAACATGTTTCACCTGAATACATTTAAAAATAATATTGCCTATTTTAGCCCTCTGACCCAAATATGTCGGTTCCATGCTAACTCAGAATCAAGTCAACTCAACATCTATTTGAAAAGTCATTAAAAGCTACGAAAAAAAACATTGAAAAATAGCTTATAATCTAACCTACCGTAACCTATTTAACCAATTTTTTTTATCCCTCTCAATAACTTTTCAAAGGAGGTTCTGAGTTGATTTCTTATTACGAGTATATATTCTAAGATAGAGGGTACGGATTCTGAAAATTGTTCTGCGATTGCTAAAAAATATGTTGTGCTAATTATATTATGTATCATTTGTGACTCTAATTGTGTCTCTCGTGTCACTTGCGTCTTGAACTTTTATGTATTTTAAAAATTTTCTATTTTTATTGGTTTTATTTCTTACACTTTATTTAGTTTTTTTTACATTAACTCCACACAGGAGGCCCCGAGAAAAATAATTTCCCTCAGGGCCTATGTCATATTTGCTTGCTGTGTGGAGGGTCTTTTTGAGGAAAGGAAGGAATGAACGTGAGTCTCGAAGAGACCCATGTTGTAGGAGGGAGGAAACACAGAGGCCGGCAAATCGTTCCATAGCCGAGCTGTTGAACTCAAGAACGAGTCGTAGAAACGACCCATTCTCATGTGACTAATTTCAACCGTGTACAAATGTTGGGGACATGTTTGGCGTGTTTCCCGACTATGCACCGGTGCCAAGGAGATCAATGACGCTAGTTACTCGGAGCATCTTCCATTGTAATACCGGTAGAACAAGGACAGCATTCCCACCTGACTAATCACTGATCTAAAGATTGCAATCCGTCTGTGAAGATGGGAGAATCTATCAAACGGACCGCCCGTTTCTGCACAGAGTCAAGGGTTTTTTAGGTATTTTGGAGCTCCAGACCAGAGGTGGCTGCCAAATTCAACCGTGGGGCGCACTTGCGATTTGTACAGGGTTAGCAGTTGTGTCCTATTAGAGTATCTGCGGGCTCTGTACAGTACGCCCAGTTTCTGAGAGGCTAACTTTACTCTGGTTTAGATGGAGCCCCCATACCTGAGCTGGTCACTTAGAGTTACACCAAGCATATCAATGGAGGTCCTGTTCGGAAGAATACTTCCGTTGAAGGAGACTAGATTATCATTTCAATCCCTTTTAGACGTTATCAAACATGATTGGGAAACATTAAATTCGACGAGGTTATTCTTATACCCCCAGAGAATACACTCTCGAGTTAACCGTCCATTCTTTGCTTCAAAGCCCTCCGAGCTATTGTGGTTTGTGTGCTCTTTGGAGGCTTGTCAAACAAAAAGCTATCATGGACTGTACTGTCATCCGCGTAACAATGAATCGGTGCACATGACAAGAGGTCGTTAATGTGCAACAGAAACAATGTCGGAGACAGAACCGATCCCTGTGGGACGCCAGGATTTATCGAATGCGAGGAAGAGGTGAAACCGTCAGCAACCGCCTGAATCGACCTCCCCCTCTATATGTTTATGTTCGAGAGCGGAATGCTTCTATGCTCTGGACCCAGAAGTCGCGGATTCTTAGCAAATAATAATTATAATGTAGATGTAGATGATTCGTGTAGCGCCGTCTTTGTCACTTCAAGCGAAAGGGGAGAAAATATTATAGTGGTGCGTAAACAAAGTTTGTTATTTTCATTTAAAATGTTATTTATTTTAAATTTTATGTTTGCAACCAGTTTCAAAATGAAAAATAATTATCGCCGTGGAAAGAGACCGCCATTCAAAATCAAAACATTGCCTGAATTGACTTTAGCTGTTTGCCCAAGTCGGAATATTCAAGTACCGCCCGACATTCTTCTGTCTGTTATACATCTCCCGCTTCATTTATCATCAGTAAAAAGGGAGTAACCTACATAGATCCACTATCTTTGGGCAGTTGAAACTGGGCGGAATCACGTATAACATAATACTAAAGGCATTGCGTTTTTAAGGCAAACAGTTTTTGTGAAATTTTGCACTCATTCCATAATCATCGCAAACGAGGTTGCTTAGAAATTCACATACCACAAATATGAAGTAACGCAATTCTGCAAGAGTAGGTAAGATCTGCATTACCCTAAATATCCGATAAATCTAAACTGCTGTGAATTATGCAACAATTTATTATTGTGCTAGTAATGGTAAGCTTTCAGTAAGACGAATGTGAATACTGCATACATGTGTGTGAATAAGAGAACAACAAATCAACCGAGTGCATGACTTTTCACATGTGGCGTTGGAAAGGGGTTGGAAAGCCATAAATATGGAGTGAAATCCTGCGCGAAGCCACGTATGGCGATGCGCGTGTGTAGCGGGTATCGTGCATGGTGTTGGTTAGGGGAGGTGATTGTAGACGAGCCTTTCCATTTAGCGGCAGTCTGCCCGTCAGGTGCATGACACGTGGCGACCATTTGTTCTGGCTCGACACCCAGCGCGGTGCAATAGTAGTGCATCCTCTAAATTTAACCAACAATAAGGAATGCATGTCGTAATCCTTAGTGTTCCGTACTTGTTTGTAACATTCTAACAAATCTCTGCAATATAACGATTTTTGTCAGTTGGTTCTAAGTAAGTACCAACCTTTTATGAAGGTCATTGAGCAAATAATGCATTAATAATAATACATACCACCTACACACAGGTAGGAATAGATTGAATATTGATTAGCAAAATCCTTCTTTTATACATAGAAGAATCCATTCAATTTGAAAAAATATACCAAAAATGTTCAAAAGCAATTTCATGAAATTAAAAAAATAATAATATTAAAAATAAAAATAAAACTCTTGCATGTCGTGCTTAGTTTTCTACAGTGGTTCTTTTAATGTTACTTACTTTTTTTTCTTCTTTTTATTGGAAGTTTATTTGAACAAAATACATCTATGTGTGTGTGGATATATACCATGAAACATTTAATTTTCATAATTTTGTATCCATATTTTTTTAATAAAAGATGTACTCCCATTGAAAGCTATTCTTGTATGTATGGGAGGAAGTTATTTATTTAGTTATTAAGGAAGGGTTGTTTAAAAAAAATTGACGGATTCATCAAATATTTGATGTTAATTTTCACGTTATGTGTAAGTTCTAATCAAGTTATTATATTATTATAGGACAGTTGCTTCATCAAACTGAAATAATCACAGAACTTGAATATGACTTACAAAACGTGAAAATTAACCTCAAATATTTGATGAACCGTCAAATTTTTTGAAACAACCCGTCCAAAGAATATTTGTTTATTACTGTTGTTGTTTTTATTATGGTAATCGTGGACAATACATTGATCACAAATGAATTCAATGACCAATTGTCCACGATTGTAATACACGTATGATACTTGACTGTATTTAATGACTAGATCTGAATAGCTAGGTACTTTCCAAACTTCTCTTCCTTTTTCCCACTTCCTTTGGGAATACAACATTTGCCAAATTAGAATGACGAAATTTCAGGAAGTTAGTCTTTTGTGCAGTAATCACATAAATATTTTTAAAAGCATCCTTTTAATTGTGAATGGTGATCTATCATCGTACTGAGAAAATCTTCCACTCTTGGTTTACGAGATAGCCCTAGGTTCTTAAATAGGTACACAGTTGACCATGAAATTCGACTGTTTCTGATGAAGAACTATTTATTGAGCAGGAGTTCTTTTTGCATCTATTCGCTAAATAAGGCAACAAAACATGCACCACCTTTAATTGTAAAATTTCTGTCTTGTACCACTCCCCTGGTCCAATAAACCAAGGTTCTCTGAAAACCAAGGTCAAATGTACCTTTTAAATCTTGCTATTTTTTGCGGAGTTATGCCACAGATCCTAATTACGCAAAAACACAAATCGCAAGTAAATATTATTATTTCCTTATGTCAACGCTGGGTACCCGCCTACTTTCATAATTTTAACCGCAGCGTGAGAATAAAAATAAATGCGCCATGTCACCATTGTTCAGTAATATTTCAATGCAATGCGTCTCCAATCAGTTTGTTTTATTTAATTAAGAAATATAAAATAAGTACATTTTTAAAATATTTTATTGTTTCGTGCATGTTAAGCTTATTAAACTAAAAACTGAATGTTATTTTTCTTTTCGTAAACCCAACAACTAAACAAAATACCTCTCTATTAAATGGGTAAACCGTTTTTTTATAAAATATAATTTTGATGAAAAATGCCTCTGAAAGTGGGTGCAATATGCATGTTTAATAACTCCTAAGTTTCCAGATACCTATAGAAAAATGTTAGATGTAACTCACAAAGTATACTTAAAATTTGTGTTTTTTTTTTAAATAGTCTCTTCGCTCGGAGTAAGTGGTATCTACTAATTCAACCTCATTTGAGTACCTGAATGCAAAAACGACCTCAGGGACCAGAGGTCATTTTTCGGTAAAACGTTTTATTTGAACGATCGATTCCTTCTTTACCCACTGTATTAAAATCAGTTCGGTCTGTTGTCTAGATGGTGCTATAAGCATTTGTTTTGTCCTACTTGGAGAGTCGTTTTTGCATTTAAAACGTCAAGTGGGTTGAAATCTTAGATTAACTTACTTAATACTATACCAAATATAAAATGGCGTCCACTGCATCCGACAGCTCTGATTCTTCTCCCGAAAAAATAGGTTTAAAGAAGCCAAGAAATGAAGATAAGTGGAGGAGAAACATCTTAAAGAATAGAAAATGTCGTGACAATCATCTCTACAAAAAAAGGAAAGAAAATTGGTGCTAAAACATTTAATTTCGTCTCTAAGTGTTGTGCTTAAAACTTATATTATAAAAGTAAATATTATAAAAACAACAATTTTCTTATTATTTAATCACTTAAAATAAGAAAAACAATGGAGTTCTAGTTATCTTATCCCTATAAATAAGAATAAAAACAGTTTTATGCAAGAACGACCTTTATATCATACCTACTTTTTTAAATTTAAAAACAAAGGGTTAATATTTTTTGTCCAAAACATTAAAAATATTACTGAAGAAAGATGTGTTCATTATAAGATAAAATATCGTTGAACAAAAGTACTACAGTGTAGAATTACATTAGTTGAAAATGTTTAAACGCGAATATCTCAAAACACGATTTTTGCAATGAGGTCGTTTTTGCATCCAGGTACTCAATTGAAGAATGTTATGAGGCCGGCAGAAGTGAACGGATGGGAAAAGTGAAGACAAAGAAAAATAAAAGAAGGTTTACCTGTCTAATTATAACGTTCTTAGAATGACAAACAAATATAAATTGATATTTATTTGCGATCGATGTCTTCAGGCAGTGCCTACGTTCGTTATAAGATCAAATTCAAGTACGTAGCCAGTAACAACCTCTGGTTATTTCAGAAAACTCGGTGTATCTGAGACGAATTGATTTCGTTGCTTCTGGACCATTGTTTCTGTATTAACGACCGAAAATATCCTCCAGCTGTGTAAGACTTAGAGACAAATAATACTCCATACCATTCACTTGTGGTATATTGATTCGAAGGGAAGCGAATTCACCTTCACGCATTACGGCACAGCTATTCAATAATCGATAAACGTGTAAATTCACGGTGCAACATAATCGAAGTATTTGGTATCATTACTTCTTCAAATTTCCAAGAAAGTTTTGTGAGGATGCAATGATACATTCGAAAAAACGCATTATTAAAAAAAATATATTAAAAATCATCTACGCAAAAACCAACTACATGCAACATTACTTTTTCAGAAGAATATGCAGAGAATACAATGAAATCTTTTCAGACGCTGATATTTCCCATTTATCCTCAGGTGAATTTTCTATGCATACTAGAAAAAAATAAATCAAAAGTTTAATTACGATTTCCCAACCCCCGCTGTGCTATGTGCAAGATCTTAGATATTTTTCTCACTGCCTTTATGTTGTTTTTTTTTTTCATTAAAAGATGTATGTATTATTTTTTTAAATAGTTTAATTTTATCTTATTATTTTCCGACAAGAATAAAATATAAAATTCCGCCAAATTAAAAAAGCCACCAAAACGCCATCACAGCTGACGTACCAGCCAGTGGCGTTTTCTATGTTTGAACCGATTCCGATGGAAAAATAAATAAACATGTATGAAAACATTAAAATTATTCATTTTAAGTACAATGATCAGAATCAGAAAAAATAAACCATTAGAGAAAATACGAGTAACCCATTGCACATAATCAAGAATATATTTTTTTCTTTTAGATAACATTCACGTACCTATTTTTTGCGGAAACTTAACTGGATTATGCAACCCAGTAAACTTGTCATTTTATGTATAATTGTGTCCCAACTCCCAATGAAAATAAAATGTGAAAAAAAAGCTTAACCAATCTTTGTTAGGAGATGGCATAACACCATTATTAGATATATAATCGATTACACGTAAATGAACTTGAGTTTTCATGCCTAAATTGCACATCATTTTACTATCATTGCTGTATTTTGTTTGCGTTTAAGCGTAAAAAGTGAACCGAGACATGACATTACGAAATATATCATTGTGTACATGTTAAAAGATAAAACGCTAGTTTCATAAGATTAGTAAACGAAGTAATACATAAACAAAACCGTCTGCGTCTGTTCCGTGTAAAAAAAAAACTTTTAGTTGCTTTTAATTTATATCTATACCAACTTTGTTCATGACTGTTTTCGCATCAATGATCTCGTACTTACAATTAAAGTTTTCAACATGTACCTGTTAAAAGATAATTCCCCAAAAAAATTGCACTCATTTTGAGTAGGTACTTTATTCAAAGAGAACATAGCGGGTTACTAATGTTAACAGAAGTGAAAAAGTGTGTACCGATACATGGATTATATCTACAATCTCAAGAGTGCTTTATAATTATCATTATTTTAAAAATAATTAGTTTGGACTCCACTTTATTGTGAATACAGACATCAACCAACTAGTTTGGCATCTTATTAAATATAGTAGGCACAAGGTACGTACCTTGTGCCTTCTATAATTAATAGGTCTGTTGCCCGTGTTTATTTATAATTTACGGAATGGACGTACTTGTACCAGCATTTTTACTAAATTTTGTGTCATGTATGATCTTCCTTTTATTTGTATCTTGAATCTGATATTGAATTTTCACAGATATAACAGTATTAAAACATGAAATAAAAATCATTTAGAATACCTGCGCATGCAATGCACACATTGAGAATTATTTCGTTCCTGCCATAATGTCATTTATCCAAATCCTATCTTTCCGTAACCATCGCCTTGTTATGAAACTATTTAAATTACGTGAAGATTGTGCAAGTTCGAGTGTTTTTGTTTTGGACAAATTAGAAGGATTCGGACTATTACGGAAGCAGGTTGTTGATGTTGTTAATGAATATTATCTCATTTTTTTAGTAATCATTCGGTCGTTTGGCTATATATACCTCGAGGCCTTGCGTTTGAATTAACTATATTAAATTGATTATGTTTTATATGCTCCTTCACAGAGATGGTACAGTGGACAGTGATGGGTCTTCCTTTTTCCTCCCCATAACTTGATCTAACCTACATTTTTTCGTTTGCATTAGCTCTATCTTTGAATATGCTGTGTGGAGGATCTTTTAATTAGCTCAATTTTTGAAGGAGAGGTAGTTCTGGAAAGGAAAAAGTATGAGTACCTACGTCCCTTAATACTCTAATTTACTTAATTTATTTTGGATGAATAATTGTCTGAACAGAAAATACTATTCATAATATATAATATGACGTTATTTTTGTGGAATGCCAAGGCTTATGTTATTAAAAGCAACGGAATAATAAAAGTGTACCCCTCTTTTGAGTATTTTTTTTACACAGGAGACCACGAGGAAAAAAATTCCCTCACGGCCTATACCATATTTGGCGATGCTATATGGAGGGTCTTTTTATGTAGCGGTAGTTATGGGGAGGGAAAGGGTTTGAGGGTGGGTAGGAATCCGAGGGTCAATGAATCCTTCTTTCCCACTGCGGTGCAAGGTGACATGTCGAGAGAGTCCGGCTGGGCAGTTCTAGG
This sequence comes from Limnephilus lunatus, assembly GCA_917563855.2. Taxonomy (NCBI): domain Eukaryota; kingdom Metazoa; phylum Arthropoda; class Insecta; order Trichoptera; family Limnephilidae; genus Limnephilus; species Limnephilus lunatus. Next base: position 92,103,799 of record OU830595.1, on the reverse strand, counting down.
TAAGTTCTCCTTCAACCATTCTATCCCGATCCGGCCCACGACTCCTCTGCTAAGTCACCAAACGTAGCCTATCACTTAGGGTGACCTACGGTAGGGGTGTTGATTATCCAATACATGGTTCCCGGGGCGGTGGTACCTAAACCCGCGTTCCTAATTGAAAGGTATAGGCCAATTCATCAAAAACCAGTTCGTTTAAATTGTTAACGGCACATTTTGAAGTTCATCTAAAGCTGTACAATTCGAATGCAGTTGCATTAAATCATCACTCGGATTATTAGATTTACTCTCCATCTCTATTATTTTCTCAAAACCGTTTTGAGCATGTGGAAAACAATATTTTAACTTGTCTAGCAGTCAAATAAATATTTTAAATCTTCGTAGGTAAAGATGAAAAAGATCTTATAGACAAGAAAACCTGGAAGCAAGAACAGGAAAATATTAAATTAACAGAAAAAAAACTAAATTTCTGCTTTTTTTCTTTTTAACATATCCTCCACTCGTCATCTTTGTGTATCTTGTGTGGAGGGTCATGTCAACCGTGATGTCAACCGTGTACATGGGCGCGTGTTTCCCGACTATGCACCGGAGCGGAGGCGATCAAGGACGCTAGTTCCTCGGAGCATCTTCCATTGAAATACCGGTAGAACAAGGACAGCATTCTCACCCGACGTCTGTGCTCTAAGGATTGCAATCATGAGAGAATCTATCAAATGGACCGTCCGTTTCTGCACAGAGTCGAGGGTTTTGTCAAGTATGTTGGGGCTCCAAACAAGAGGTGGTTGCCTAATTCAATAGTGGGGCGCAGCTTTTAAGTAAACAAAAATATATGTCTGCTCCTAATGCAATCAGTATGAGTATAAGAGATACCATCGACGTTGAAGAGAACTAATAATATTATCAGTGGCTACAATAAATCAACCAAGGTGCGTTAATAGAATTCTTTGAAGATAATAAAAACTTATAGAATGAAAAAAAACTAGTTGGTAAAATAATTAAGGATATCTGACCAAACGATGGTACCACACGTGCCAACATGGCTCAGTTGATCAAATTGTTTTATAGGAATATTTCTACACTTAAAAATTCATAGGTCGATATTCAGCTTAATGACCAAAGAATATAAAGTTAGTCATAGATGAAAATATTCGGAGATAATAAAATAAGATATAATTGTACACAGGCCGTGTCCGAAGCCCCACGCGATGTTTCAGGGCTTCGGCGCGTGCCCTATCCCTGGAGCAAGGGCAAAGGGTCCCAGAATGAGCCCATCTGCCCTAACCAGATGTCCCTCTGACTCACTTCTGACGCCTGATTACCTACCTGATAATTGGCCATCAATATACCTATGGTCACGTGGCCATAACTTATACATCTCATAACTGGTCACGGTCAAGGTTGTTTATTTAATGAGATTCAACAACAACATGTTATGGTAGGAACAGGATTTTCGGAGTGTAGATGACTGTTATTCTTTCTCAGTATTATTAAATAATACTTGTAGGCCCGGTATATCTGCCAGTCCGTATCCTTGCTGTGTACGACATTCCTCGCTTCAATTTAAACGGGGTAAATCTAACGCTTAAGCTTTTCTAAGCCGCAGAATAGTTCCAAATTTAGACGCCGAGACGCTAGCAATCATATGCCAAATCTAACATTTACGTAATTAATATTTGAATACTTCACACCGAAATGTACGTAAATTAAAATATTAGCCTAATTTTACAAGTATATAAGACTATTTTATTCATCGAGCGATGAGGACGGACGGTGTTATTACGTAGTTGATAATCAATCAAAAATAGTCTGTAAAGGATTTTAAAAGAGTCAACTTCAGTTTTTTTATAGCGGTATTTCATGAATAGTGCACTGACTCTAGCAAAACAAATACTAAGCAAAATTACAGTACTATTAGCCCAATGCTGATTGAAGTGGGAAACTCTATATCAAAAAATAATTCGTGAATTAAATCCGCCTAAAAATAAACTGCCGTCGTTTTTTAAATATCTCGATCACAACATCGCGATTTACCGATGCACAGAGACGTCTCGGTGAATAATACAGTAGAAAGCATAGATTCATGAAGACAATAGATTAGTTTTTCATAGAAAAAAGAAACACGTTCCTCTATTAAATTCACACACAATACTCGTAATATTGGTGACGTCTAAGCTTTTGACCAATATGCGGATTATGTTCAAAGCTGTGCTAAGCTCGACATTCCAACGAAGCCGAGCTTATAACCAACTGATATACCGGGCCATAAAAAGACAAAAAACCATGAAAAAACCCTTGAGCGCGGAGATGGGTGGTCCGCTTGATAGATTCCTCTATTCCCCAAACGGATTGCAATCTTCAGAGCACGGACTTCAGGAAGGAATGTTGTCCTTGTTCTACCGGTATATCAATGGAAGATTTATATTAACTTATTTTTTACCTTGACCATTGAAATCTGTCAAGATTGGCAGTTGGTAACTTATAACAAGTGATAGGCACGGGTAATTGAAACATTTGAGTACTAGAATGATTTTAAAATTAATAGCTCGGATGCGGATGACAGCGCCTGTTTTTATTTACAAAAAAAATCAAGAAGGCTTAAAGGCTGATTTTTTGTTCCTTACTGCTTTAATTCTGTAAAAAAAACTATGAAGTCAATAATGCGATGTCGTTGAACTTGTCTTCGAATAATCGATTATTCAGTACAACGAATCGAAATGTTTCGATAGTACACAATGTATTTATAGATTATTTTTAGTTTCGAAATGTTTGAATATATTTTATTATATTAGAATTGAAATTAAATATTTGTTAGTTTATTGTTGCTTTACATGGGATTATTGTTTATATTTAAATTTTAAATCTCACCAATATTGGCTTGTGATGGGGTTAAAAAGTGTATGAAATAATGAAAATAACGCAAAATTATACATTGATATAATTACCTAATGTCGAAATGATTAGGTTGATCATATTGATAATTTCTTAATGGATAAAAAAATATCTTTATTATGTCCAGGTCGTATACAAACACTCTGATGGATTTCCTTCGTATTAACTACTGCAGATGTACTAGTGTCAAATTGTTAAATAATACCAAAGTTATACCTTATTAAATTCAGGGGAATCCTATGAAACTGGGCAATTCAGCAAAATATGTCTCGTCAGTTAAATGGCATCTGGCATTACAAAGAACTTAAGCGTGATACCTTATTAATTCAATATTAATTGCGTTTCGTATAGCAACCAATAAAATAGTAATTCCAATGAGGTGCAAAGTGGAAAAAACATGTTTTTTGTTTTGTTTTCCAAGATTTTAATATATTTAACTACCTGCATAAGTTAATAACTACTGTGCAAGCGAGAAGGGGATACTAAGGTAAGTATTATTGTTATAGATTTATGATAATTAACTAAAAATAAAACACAGCAGCAAGACTACTAATGAGAGTAGGTACCTTCCTTCTGATTTGCACGCGGATTCAAATGTGGTTCACCTTCAATTTACTAGAACTTCTTATAAATAGATAAATAGTAAGTAGGATAGGTACATCTGTGTCTAAATAAAATATATAGATCTGTATAATCACGTGAGCTAATCACTTTTTCATGGAACCCGCGAAAAACCCAATAGATGTTTAACACAAAAAAGACCAACAGACTCACTTTAACCAGTGATTTGTGGTATCTTTGAAGTAAAAAATATGCAAATATTAGTCTCAGCTGACGTTCTTGTTTTCGTTCTAATTTAATTTAAAAAAAAAACTTTCGCATATCGTCTCTAGTCACCTAGCCGAGTAATTGCCCAATCCTTCACCCCGACCCTAACTAACCCTAACGACCCGAAATCAACCTGCAAAAAAATCAATCGTTTACAAGCTTACATCAATATAATTTCCATCATTGGTTAAACAAGGTTCAAGAAATTTATTTGCCAAGCAATCAATACATTATTTTTAACCGTAGATAAAAAAAAACTAAGGAAAGTACCTACTTATTTACAGAAAATGCGCCGCTGGCATTTCGCTCGTCATACAAATAAATATTTCAGACTATTTGTTAATTAAGGTCAAGGAACGGAGAGGTTTATAGGTTCTTCTTTATTTGTTTAGAATTTTCACTAAGATAAATTTCTTTATGTGTAAAAAAATTACAATACTAAAAATTTTCAACGAGCTCTTCCGAAGTCCGGGCTCCCGGACTGCTGTACAGGCTGTAGTTTGTAAACGTATTTTAATATTATTTAAGTGATCGGTCAATGCTCTTGGTACTTGCCTACAATAAAAGCTACTCCCTATATTCTACTGAAAAAACTAGTTCTCGTAGATTAGTAATATAAGCTTTGCCATTTTTTTTATGAATCAACACGTCAAAATCTAACGTTAAAAGAAAAAACATTATATATAGATTGTAAAAAAAATCAACATTGGTAAATAAAATATTCGTAATTTAAGCATTTACTTTTTTAATCTTTGCTTGGAAACACTTAGTATAATATTCTTCACAATAGTTACGATGTACTTTCTTATTCCCGAGCAGTAGGATACTGAAAACTGTTTTTTTTTTTTAATTTAGCATATCCACGCTGTCTATGTTCATGTTTCGGTAGATGATGGGCTACGCTGCGGTATTGATCGCATGTCAATGGGACATCATCAGAGCACCAACCACCGCCCCTCCCCCCACCCACCACCCCCTGGGGGCGCTAGGGGCCGCGGGCCGCACCTACCCGCTATCCAGTCCTATCCGCCCCCTGCCCACCTGGCCGGTAGGGGTAGGTGATAGTTAGCGGCCAGTAGTTAAGGCATATAGATTCCTTATTACTACTAGATTGGCTGTTACATTAAGTGAATAAGCACCATGTATAAAACACAATAAATTGCCCCGGAATTTTACAAAGGCGTGCGTGAAAAATATGTTTCCAATATTTGTAAAGGTTTTTCTAATTCGTCACATTACATGTTGTTTTTTTTTTACATTAACTTGAGGAAACCTGAGGAAAATAATTCCCCTCAGGGCCTATTTCATCTTTGGGAATGCTGAGTGGTTGGTCTTTTTAGGAAAGAAAGGAGAGGAAGTTCTGGGAAGGAAAAGGGTATTAGGGGTGGGTAGGAATCTGGGGGTCAGTGTGTCCAGGAGTGACGGACGTATGAATCCATTCCTCCCACTGCGGTGCAAGGCGATGTTCCGAGAGAATACGGCAGGAGAAGTCAAAGTGACTTCCTCACCTATTCTCTCCCGATCCGGCCTGCCATGCAGCCGTTGGACAGACGCATCCGCCATCAAGACCCGGACAAACTTCACCCCATGAATCCGGGCACCCCTTCTATGTCACCAACGTAGCAAACCACTTGTTATGACCTATGGCATAGGTGTTGGTTATCCAATAAATGGTTCCCGGGGCGGCGGTACTCATACCGTCTCCCAAATTGCAATTCAATTTACTACGAATTAAACATTAATGTCCTGTCAACATTCGTCAAATATTGATTTGACGAATTAGAGGAATCACTAAAAATATAATTGAGAGTCGAAACGTTTATCTAGCTGGTGTTAAAAATATCTCGACGATCAAATTTTTCAAATAAGCTTCTTAGTTTTCACAATTTGTTCAAAAGCTGAACGGACTTAGAATCGGCATTTACCGGTGACCGTTCAACTGCTAAAAAAATGGCTCTGAACCGCCATTCGATGACAATGTTAAATTTGAATTTCTGTGTAACATATCATATAAGTGAACATAGGTATAATATTATGATAAGGCACTTACGTACAAGTTTTCAAGTTTTTATTGGCTCTCACAAACACCGAGCATCCTTAAGAAATCCATAGAAATGTTATTAAAACAATAATATCAGTTTTTCATGTTAAGCGATCCACTAGTACAGGAAAAAAATTCACGCCCTTTTATGGGAGGAGTTTGAAAATACTTGAGAAAAAGCTTTTGGAAAGGTTGAAAAAGATATACGAGAATTTTTTTTTACATGTTGATTTCGTAAAGGCCTGTAAAAAACATTAATTCCTTTTTTATGCATTGTTTATTTCACGAAAACTAGCGGCGCGGAGCCTAACACGTGTACTCTCCGCTCCGTCCGGAGGTGTAGTGGCAGAAAATAGAGGCCGCTGCCAGTCGTTCTTTGGTGGACGGTATAAGGTTCACTTTGATATTACAAATTCGTCGACTGCCGTATTGTCACCGTGATGTCAAAAATAACAACGCGAAAATGCATATTATATTTTATTTTGTGAGGTTCGGGCGTAAATTTCATTTTTTTGCGATTTTCATAAAAAAAACTAAATTTGCCACATTAAACAATAAAACCATATCCGAAATGAGGTTTATAAATAGGAGAGTTTGGACTTCAAATTGTTTTTTATAGACCTTTTAATTTATTTTTTTCTAGGCTAATTAAAAGATTAATATAAAAATGACCGATATTTTTAAGGGCCAAGATATGTTCTACACGCAGTATTTAATTGAAGCATCTATGTATAATACTTTTAAGCGATCAAATTTTCAAAACAAAAACGTATGATTTTGTATGATTTTGCATTATTTAGTATGGCTTCATCTTAACAGCGTTATTGGGTACTTACAAATTAAATTATTACAATTATAACAATTAGAATAATTAAATAAAGATTACATAACTAACCAGTTAATACCACGGTGAATAATAATTGTAGCTATTAAAGATTCATGAGAATGCTAGGAGGGCGTCATTATGTATATTATTAAAATTAAATGGTTATTTACGGAACCATTTCAGCATAATAACAGTAGTTAAAAAGTACTTGTGAAAAAAGTTCAATCGTCTGATTTTTTTATGGTATTTATGTATAAATGGTAGGTACCTATAAAAAATATTTATTTGATCCCACACTTTTACATGCAACAAAAACAGCAGCAGTAAACGGTTACTATGAAATAACACAAAATAACAAAATACGATTCGTCAAATCATAAAAAATATATAACTGCCTGACAAAACAATAGATAATCGTCGACAATCAAGACCAACGCACAAATGACTTGCAGAAGTAAACACTACCATAAACCATAATAGCGCATTATTTATAACGGTGACAAAAGATCTGAAATTACTACTTACTTATATTTTTAAAAAACCGGTTTGACAAAAGGACTGATTTCAACTTCTACAAAAACAAATTAGAATATTTAATTTTTTATTCTTCATCATAAGCACACGCTCAACTGCCAAAGAAAATTTAACAGTGTAAATATGTATAACACTAAAGCACACATGTAGCGAGAAACCACAATCAGATATATACAAACAAAATTACATAGATAGATACATATGACAGAGGCAACATACTCACAGGCATACACACACTCAAAGGCACAAAAATACTTGAACATACTCATAGACATATTTATACATAAGATTACGCGCATCAATCGATACTAAAGTATAGGCGTTTACTTACAATATCAATATAAAAAGTTTTGATCTATTAACCATTAGTTTTTAGATTTTATGCAATCCAAACCTACATAGGTAGTATGATATGCAGAAAAATATGCTGCCATTAACCAAATAAAGCAAATTCAGATGTAAATGATGTCAAGAAATAATATCTTCCGTAAAAAGCATTCCGTTCAAAAAATGTGTGGACTTTTTCAGATATAAGGCCACAAAATGAATAACTCCGGGGGTAACTTTCTGTGACAACCAACTGACTGAGGTTAAAATAAAAACACTGCGGAATAGCTACAAAAGGATGAACTCTGATAATGACATCAACTCTCAACTACTGAGCCGGCGTAACCTTTTTCTAGATTGAAAAGAATTATTGGCCCGGCTGAGGCTCGGCGGGACGGGAACCTTGGGGCAAATCTGTGCAAATTAGATCACGGGAAGAACGGGAGCAATATTTATTGCCCTAAACTTCTGCGGGTGTTGCTCCATCTGGCTTCCATATAGAGAAATATATATTGCTGAACGATGAATGAGATTTATTTGGAAGACAGCAACATTAAAAATGTATAAAATATTTAAGTGTTGAGTTTGTGGAAGATTGTGAAAAAATAAGCAACTTGGGAATACCAAAAATAACAGATAAACAGAGGTGACCACAGTCATTTTATACAGGACACATAACTCTTTTTACTGAATCGCCTATTGGGCCTTTCCAGTTAAATTTAATTGGACTATAACAATATCATTTTTTAATGGCTACCTCGACAACATCTTTATATCGAAGGAGTACGTTGACTGGGAAATACCAGAAAAAAGAAGAGTCATTTGTTTTGGTTTTGTGTTTATAGTTACGAGTTCCTTATCTAAAAATTGTTGGACGGTGTGTGTTTTTATGTATTATTATTATAATAATAAAAAATAATGTTTTATTCCAAGATATGTGAAGGATAGGGCAATCCCAAACGTCCAAAATTGATAGGTAGGTATACATATTTACATGGTAATATGAGAATACAGCAAAATTTTAAGAAACTAAATAATTAAGGGCGTTTAACCAGCCAGCGGCCAAAAATCCACATTTCGTCAAAAGATGTTCTTACGATCGTACAGGGCGGTTCCAATGAGAAAGATTAATTATTCTCCGTACCAACTTTATGTACGTTCTTTTTAAAATTATAACTCAATATCGATTTTATTTCATTCCAAATTTACTTTAATTTATACCTTCATCCAAAAATGCTGAAAGGCGTGATGATAAAACTATTAAAATTACGTTATTTTTGATATTATTTTTTGATCATAAGTATTTATCAGAATGTAAAAAAATCTGAAATATATTAGTTTGTAAGTGCGCAAATAAATACACAAGCGGACCAATTTTCGTCGAGACACACATGTACGTATATATTTTTTAATGATTTTATTTAAACAAAAATTAAAATTCTCTGACATACGTTTCCCAGATAATGTATTGATTTATTTTACATCATGATTATATGATTTAAAATGGGTGTTTTATAAAACAAAATCTTTTTTGAAAATTTAACAAATCTGCCAACGACCTATGGTATAACCTTATTATATATACTAAAAATATTTTTTTTCGCAAAATTTAAAACATATGTTTACTAGATAAATGAACCATCTTTCGAAATAAATTTATAATTTTTTGTGGAAAAGAGTCAATATGTCTAAAATGATTTAAAAATGGCATGTTTCTGGTTTTCTCTGGTTATTGCCTTTTAAGAATAGAAAAAAAAACAGAAAGAAAATTTAAAAAAATTATAAAATCAATTATGTAGGTCTTGGTCTTGAGTGAGCTCGGGCCCTGCGCTCGCTCAGGAGTTCAGGATTGCGCTTCGTGCTGGAAGTCTGCGTTCACCGCCGTATTGTCGGGGGCCATCCTGGCTCCTGGCTCCAGTGACCCGGTGTCTCATCAGACCGGTGAATTCATTCAGTCCTATTTCTGTAAACATTGTCGATGCGCTGCTGCACCTTCTTTAACCAAATAAATTCTTTGAAGTTATTAATTTATGAATGAATGAAATGAAATTTATGCTATGAATTTATAAAGAGTGTTTATAACGCGAATTCAATAAAATAAAATAAATATAATTCTGCAGGCGTCATTATTTTGGATCTCATGTGTTCATTACTAAAAACTATCATGTCCCGGAGATTTACCAGCCTTAGTAGCTTTGATGGCCTTCATTATATTATTTTCAAAGAGGTAGACGTTTTGTCCATCATATTCCATAACATCAGGAACAGTCAGTGCTTCTCCGTCATTTGTTTTTGGGGTATTATGTCGTGTTGCGCTACCTCCTTCTTTAGCCAAGTTTTCGGACAGCGTTGGCTAAAGAAGGAGGTTAGCGCAACACAGCATAACAACCCAAAAACAAATGACGAAAATGTTTTTGGCCGTGAAAATCTAAAAACACAGTTGGTGCTTCGTTTCCAGAAATATCTGTAAAGGTTCTTCTAATTGTCCTGGCCATTTCCTCTGCGTTTGTGGATCCGTCAATTTAGCTGGCGATTCAAGTTTTTGGTTTGACCAGGTTATTGCTTTTTTCGAGAATTGAACGAACGGTTTTTTGTCAAGCTATTTTACGATATCGTCCATCTTTGTTTCTTCGGCAGAGCTTTGCTAGTGTTTAAGGGCTCTTTTGAACTCCTTCCTTTTCCGTTTTCTATCATCCGCAACCTCCCATTTTGAATCGACGTGATAAATGCCGATCTGGATTTTCCATAGTGTTCCTTGACTTGTTGACTCTACCCAGCAATGTGACAATGTGTTTTAGGTTTACTTTGATTGGCAGCTTTTCTTAAGGCCGTTATACACGAGCCCGATTTTCAGCCCGTTTCCAATTGGAGACAAAAGTCAACATTTTTCGCTTTACGCGACCGCTGTTTTCATCTCTATTTTCATATCTACGATTTCAGTAGGCATCACAACAAACAGTATGGTTCGTGTGTTGTTTGCAGTGATGAAGATTGAAATCCTAGATATGAAAATAGAGGTGAAAATAGCGATCGCGCAAATCGAAAAATGTTGACTTTTGTCTCCAATTGGAAACGGGCTGAAAATCGGGCTCGTGTATAACGGCCTTTAGGGCTTCCCCGATTTCTGTTTACATTGTTTACGCATTTATCACTTTTAAAATCAAAATTACACATGGATTCGGAGTGAGTAATGAGTGAGTAATGAGTGAGTAATGCTTCTGCCACAGGCGTATATTTATTGATTTTCTTGTTCCTTCTCCATATTATGTCATTAGGCTGTTGCGGTGCGTTAGATTGTTATAGGTAGATTTTCAACAGCGATTATCTACGCAAGATGTCGGCCGGTGATCGGACCAGTTGGTATCGTAGTGCATTTGCAGACCACGTATGTTGTCCTTGAGACTATTAGTGCATATACAGGAAGTGGCATTGTGTGCATCTCAAACATATGTATATTTTGATAGGTTAATAAAACGTTCTGCTAGCTGTAAAACAACTGAAATTAAATTATTTTTACGAGTTCATATTTATGTCTTGGTTGTACCTATGGTGTTTGAACCCGTTCTCAATGACTTATGACAAATAAGTAGTAAAAAAACTTCTTACACGTGAATTGCAATTAGACATGACTGAGCAAAATCCTAACCGCAGATCGTTTGAAAAGTACATTTCGATTAGTTTTGCCGACCTGTCCCATTTATATGAAAGTACTTGCTAATATAGGCACTGGTCATTCTGGGCAGGTCACCTTGCATCCTAACACGTACCGCACTTGTATTTAAAAAGAAATAGGACAAACCACAAAACACCAAGGACGCGAATTAGAACTTGAATAAATTATTTGAAATTTGATGAATTGTTTGATTTCTGTGAAACAACCCGTCCCTACGAGGGTGTATTAATACTAGGTAGATAAAAAGTATCAATGTAAGTAAGTGTAAAGAAGGTCTCAATATTCTTAGGTTACCATATTTTTCATCTGTCTCAAAGGAAGCAAAACTTGAGAATGTGATAATTTGCATTATTTTTGACAAAGCTTGAGCTAATTGAAACCCGGTCGGCTATCCATGTACTAATTCAATAAAGCGTCGAACCAATTACGGAGTATTTTTCATTTTATCAACAATACACTTACATACCCATAATATTTGTATGTTTGTTGGAGTAAGGTAGGTATCAGGTGCAGATCAGTGAATAACAATTTTGAACGACAAATTTTATGAAATAATTAAGAAATCTTCATTTACTGTAATAATCCAAGCCATATTCCAGAGTCTTCCAGTCGCATCAGTTTTATGTGGAACGGTCAATGTTGCAATTCGTCGTGTAAATACGATTTCGTAACGTCAACTCCCTAGATGTGTAAGTTGTAAAATTAGGTCATCTTCAAAACACTGGCAAAACAACGCTTAAGTCATAAGTTTACCTAGATACCTTGTCCTCCATAGAGTCCACAGATCCATCGGTCCATCGGTCCATCGTTGATCCGCGTCACCCATCAATACACAATGTTCGTCCCATTTCCCATCGCACCTTGCTGGATAATCACTGCGGCCGGATGATAACAACGGATGGTCAGGTACAATGGCTGGTAGATGATAATGCCTAGTACTGGGCAGCTAGGTCGGCTGACATTGATCACTTCCTGGGAGTGCTGCGCCAATCAATGGTCTGATTTATTAGCCAGGTTGGTTTTACAGGTGCGCCAGAAGTAGGAATTTTCAAGTATGCTAACTATTATTTCGAACTCGGTTAGTAACCGCTGACTAAAATTCATGTAAATGTGTCAAATTTGAGGTGATCGAAAGGTCAGGTGGTACAGTCTGCTAGCAGTCAAATTGGCCAAGTTTTATACTCACAGCGGGTTCCTATACTTATTATCTTCTCAATACGAGTGACGCTAAAGAGCGTAATGGCCATTATACACGACACCTTTTTTCAGCCCGATTCCAATTAGAGACAAAAGTCAACATTTTTCGATTTACGCGATCGCTATTTTCACCTCTATTTTCATATCTAGGATTTCAATTGCCATCACTGCAAACAACACACGAACCATACTGTTTGTTGTGACGCCTACTGAAATCGTAGATATGAAAATAGAGATGAAAACAGCGATCGCGTAAAGCGAAAAATGTTTACTTTTATCTCCAATTGGAATCGGGCTGAAAAAAGGTGTCGTGTATAACAGCCATAGTACACGAGCCCGATTTTCAGCCCGATTCCAATTGGAGACAAAAGTCGACATTTTTCGATTTGCGCGATCGCTATTTTCACCTCTATTTTCATATCTAGGATTTCAATTGTCATCATTGCAAACAACACATGAACCATACTGTTTGTTGTGATGCCTACTGACATCGTAGGTATAAAAATAGAGTTGAAAACAGCGATCGCGTAAAGCGAAAAATGTTGACTTTTGTCTCTAATTGGAATCGGGCTATTAAGAGCGTAATACACGAGCCCGATTTTCAGCCCGTTTCCAATTGGAGACAAAAGTCATCATTTTTCGCTTAACGCGATCGCTGTTTTCATCTCTATTTTCATATATACGATTTCAGTAGGCATCACAACAAACAGTATGGTTCATGTGTTGTTTGCAGCGATGAAAATTGAAATCCTAGATATGAAAATAGAGGTGAAAATAGCGATTGCGCAAATCGAAAAATGTTGACTTTTGTCTCTAATTGGAATCGGGCTGAAAATCGGGCTCGTGTATTACGCTCATAACGCTCTTTACGCTCTTAAGTGAAGAGGTCTGTAGCTATCTAAATTCTTAAAATATGAAATTTACCTACCATTTTTGGTTTTTAAAACCCTCATTATTTTAAACAGATTATTGCAGAGAGTCGGTTTGTGCGATATCTAAGGAAGTGCAAACACTGAAACTTGAGTTCTGGCGTCATGAAATTTGTGTGGATTTGTCAGTGTGAAATTTCCAGAACAAAAAAAAAGTATTTTTAAAAGTATTTTCATGTCCCTTAAAAAATTGGAAAGGGCCATATTTATGTAGGTTTCGTTTTCTTATATAACATAAAAAGAGGACAAAGCCAGAAGTGACTAATAATAAATACGCTTTTCTGTATTAGCGACACTTCGAGTAAGTATATTGATTTCGCGATACTTGTGTGTTAATATAACTGTTAATCTGCTGTTAACTTTTCTGTTACAAATATTTATTTAGGTACAAGTGTTTATCGACAAGTTTTTTCTTCATTGCTAAGGTTTGCTGAAGATTTCTTATCTATTAGATTATATCAGAATCGGAATGCAATCCAGGTAAACAATTCACATGACAAGCCTTGCTTACTAGATTTATAATAGAGTGTGCCTGTTGCTTACTCGATGGAAATATCCAATAATTCTTAATTGCTGCTAATGGTTTTAATTGACAAATTCAAATGAATAATAAAATATCACGCTATGTTAAATACTTAAAATTATGGCAGCATAATTTAGATTTTAATAGACTAGCCATCTTCAGTCACATCTCAAAACAATATGACATAGATGTTATGATATTATATACTACAACGTCAAAATTTCCGTTACATACTTGCTTGTAGTTATTTATTTAATTTTATTTGATTGTAATGTAAAGAATATGGGTTACATTTTTACAAAAATATTTTATAAAATATTACAGTAAAGAAAAATGGAGTTCAATGTGTTAAACATTAAATTATGAATTCTTCATACCATGTATATCCTTACTTTACATGAATTTTTAACGCATGGAAAATTTATGTAATTTGACTTTTAACCTGTGATTTTTCGCGAGCCCGCCCACGGGTCCAAATTTTTTTTTAGTTTTTTTTTTTTTAATTGCGATTTTAACCCTTATGTATAAAGAAACTGTACAAATGACAAGGTCAGAATCGCTTACGCCAATATCATTATTGACGTGACCGTCAGTTTCATTAATCTGGCTACTCTAGAATATTTGTAAATGAATTTTCTATGACTTTGCAGGTCAATTTTGGCAACTGCCAAAAGCAAAAAAAAACGATATTTTACGTTTTCAAATGCACAAAAAGGTCTTTATTTATTTGCAAACTCCTTTGATTTGTGTTTTTTCATGTTGGGTTAGTATTCAAATTTTGTGTAGAAATAATAAATCAGTCATTAATTATTTTTTGTTTTTTATGAGTTTTTTTTTTAGTTAGATAGCTATTCTGCAAAAACCTCTTGCCATATTGTCATGTAATATACATGAATAATAAGATATATTATCTGCTAAACAGAAAACAATCGAAAAAAAACAATTCCTTTGTTTTTATATGGATGTTTGACCAGAAAGCAACAAGGTAATTTCCGCGCGGTTTTTCGAAATACCACCCGACATTCAATAGTAATCTAGCTTACCTACTCTACTTATGTGGTTAGAAAAATACAAAGATGCATTATACTCGTAACAACAGATTATTTTTATCTATTTAAATAACGCTATTACGGTTACTAAATACATATGGTCGCAAAACAATCGACTTTATTTTATCTTTTTGTCTTTTTGATTTTACGGATTTATTACATTAAATAAGTTTTACCTGATTCATACAATTATTCCGTCTCCTCTTTCCCAAGAAATTAAGATGAAGAACAATGCAATTATTACGGATGACGCAAACTTTCGTGCATTAAAACACAATCATTATATTCTAACAGCTTATTGAGCGTAATTATTGCAGTCGCTAATTCCTACAAACGCTGAAGGGCGATTTAAATAGGTGCAAAAATAACTACAACAAACTAGAAACACGTTTTTGCAGGTGAATTTTTCCATGGACTACTGATTTATTCAAATGTAATCAGGTTATTCAGATAAAAGTTTCATTTATTTCATTGGGAAGATATTATTTTTTTAATTTAAATTTTTGAAGTAAAACTTATTTACAAACGCTCGACACTTGGGAGTTAACTGGGGAATGCATTACGAAAAGCATGATGCTAACCGTAATTGATGCGTACGGTGATCGATGCGAACGGTGATAGAGGCGAACGGGCTGGCGTTTATGCACGCTTGACTTAGTTTAAAGGGGCATTACGGAATTAAAGATTACGTAAAGAAAACACTTTCTGCCGGAGATGTTTTTGAATAAATATTAAGAATACAAGTTTTAGAAACTTTTAAAGTCGCGACATGTACAGCATTTCGTTCAAAATGTTTCACAATTATGCATTAAATTTTAAAATTATTATGACGTTTACCAAAAATACAGTTGCATCGACAATGCATAATTTTCCACCAGTTAATATGAACTCGAGGTAGGTACTGGCGTTCAAAATGCGAAGGAATTACAAATACAATATAAATAGTAGGTAGGTAGGTAAGCGACGCGATACTAGCGCCAGGTACGGGAATTTTTCAATCCTAGCGGGAAAAATTGTAATGTCCTCCCGCGGTTATCCACATTACCATTTAAAACAAAACTTCTAACTAGCAATGAGAACACTCATAAAAAATTACTTTTCTTTGGTGCCTGCTAGAAGTTGTATGTGTAGTATTGGTTCGGAATTTGTTTCTGCGTCTTTTAATTCATTGCTACGCGTCTTAATTAGTGTTTTTTTTCACTCTTTTTTTCAATGTCAGTGTCACGCCAATGTCAATGACACCCCAAATATGTTCTTTTATAAGTTTGTGAAGTTTTACTTCAGTCGTGTGGTCTAAAGCACACTCGTTTATTTTATTTATTTATTTGATAAAAAAAATACGAATACATACATTATAAGGAAACTTTGACTGTCAATTTGTTTTTACATTAGCTCCACACAGGAAGCTCTGGGAGAAATTATTTTCCTCTTTGTCATCTTTGGGGATGCTGTGTGGAAGATTTTTTTAAGTAAAGGACAGAAAGGAAGTTCTGGAAAAAAACGGTAAGAGGGATGGCTAGGATTCTGGGGTTCAGTGTGTCCAGGTCATCCGCCGCCAAAACCGAGACAAACTTCATCCCATGAACCCGGGCACCCCTGCTAGGTCAATAAAAGTAATCGGGGTAATCGACGTAATCGGGGTGACCTATGGCAGAAGTTTTGGTTTTCCAATAAATGGTTCCTGGGGCGGCGGTACCCATTCGCGCCTCCCAAATTGAACTAGGAAGTTTTTCCGTTTTAGAACAATCAAATTGCCTGGTTTAGTTCACATTAGGTAGGTAGGTACATGCAGTTATTTATAAAACATAGTACTAATGAATTACGACACAAGTGCCATAACAGACTCAAGGTCAAGTGTTATATAGTATAGCATTATAAATACTAAAAAGTAATTATTAATTCACAACTACTTTATTCTAAAAGCAATAAAGCAACTAAATAGTGTATGTATATTCAAGCAACTAATACAAATTAAAATGGTAATACATTAAAGCCATAATAAAATAAATTCATTGATTCATGAAACAGAAAGATTAAAAATAAAAATAAAATTTTAATACATTTCTCCACTCGAATTTTCACCTGTGTTTTTATGATAATGCGTGATAGATTCGGGAAGGTATAGGTAGATAGGTACCTAATCTTAAAATTTTAGTGTGATATTTTCATGATCGTCTTCTGTTTTCTTAAAAAATAATATACTTACAAAAAGGATTATTTATCAAATAGTTTTTTTTTACAGTGAATACCGCACAAGAATCTTAACTGCTCCCGTCTGGAGCCAGTGAGACTACGGCATCCCCAATTGGGGTATGTTGTGAGGCTGAAGGTAGTGGGGAGGGGAAGGAGGTGGGGAACAGGAAGGTTGGGAAGTTATGGAAATTAATTAAGTAATGGCATGTATCTAATGATTATTATAATTCTCACAATATCTATTATATTTGAATCTTAATCGAAACTATATCATGTAAAAATATTTTTAATAATTCAAAATTTCACAGTTTGATTATACAGAGTTCACAGTTCGATGACAGTTTGATTTGTTATATATAAAACTTTGCCTAAAAGAAACGTTATTTTATATTTTACTTCGTTATTTAATTGTTTTTATTTTTTGCTTTTGTCTGTCTTTTTATTTTTTATTCAATAATTATTACCCTATTCTTAAATTACAATATACCTATTTATAAATGGTACAAATCGTATTTTGACACTAATCTACAAAATTACGTAATAATACATTCATTAGCTGATTGAACAATTTCCGAGGAGTATTTTCCTTTTTATAATGATAATTATTTTTATTTTTATTTTAGTAATTTGTACATTTAAGTTTATAAATTTCTAATTAATTATAATATTTCATTTTGCAGCTAATTAATTATAATATTTCATATTCACTATATTTTGTCTAGTTTAATGTAGTTCACAATACATCTTGAACTTTCTAATTGGTGTGGACTTTAAAGTTTCTGGTAGTTTCTAAGACTTACTGCCGTTGTTCCCAACTTTTCAATCGATCAATCTGAGCCTCCGATCAGCTAAATGATTTGTCTAGTACCTAACGCTCGATTCGCCTGTTGGTCGGAGAGTTGCATTGGGAAGAGCATATTTGTGCATCTGAAGAGTGTTAAGCCAAAATTTCGGCTTAACACCTTCCTACGTTCTTAATACCTATACTACTCAATAAACGCAAACTCTTGTCACCGCTGCTAATCTGTTAACATTTTTAGGATAAAACTCGTAAATTATTATTAGTTATAAACAACATACCTGGAAATTTCCAAGAATTAATCACGATTTATCATGGTTATAATAATTAGATATGTATAATAATTTGTAATTGTAATTATGTATGGAAATGTAACAACTTGTTTTATTATATAAATAATCAAATACTTGATAAAGGGATAAAAGATACAACACATCTAAAATTTCGAATTTTCCTCCTAATATTTACTTCGTTATAAAGTGATCCACTTAGTAGCCCCATCGGAGTCAAAACGTAACGCAAACAACCAGTCATCCAAAAAGTTGCACGAGAAAAAACAATAAAGCGATATCTCACAAGTATCGCTTACACCCCTGTCCAACGCTGATGGAAGCAGATTGCTGTAAATACACCGTGATAATTGCATTCATCTCGGCAGGGGCGCAGCCGGACCGAAAAAACTTTCCGGCTTCGGCGGAAAATCTATTTAGCATTCACCAGCTTCATTGAAAAGACTCCCAAACATTCACATTTTCTCTAAATATAGATAATATTAATTCATTATGCGTTTTATGCCCGTCAGTCACGTAATGTAAACTATGCAACACAATTGGCAGAATTCTGATTAGCGATTTTACGACAAAGCAAATTCTTGTTGATTGTTTTTTTTTTACATGAGCCCCACATGCCTATGTCATCTTTAGGGATGCTGTATGGAGGGTTTTTTTTAAGGAAAGGAAGGAGATGAGAGTTCTGGGAAGGAAAAGGGTTTAAGGGGTGGGTAGGAATCTGGGGTTCAGTGTGTCCTGGTCATCCATTTCCAAGACCTAGACAAACCTCAACCCATGAACCCGCATTTAAAAACATCACACTATAAAGTACAAGATTTAAGGAATTTACAAAAAAAAATTCAACTGTTTTTTTAAAAAACAGTTTTATTTAACATTTTGTTTATGTCTATAGCCATTAATTGTTTTGTAATCTTTTTTATGCGAAAAAATGTTTTGATGTTTATATCTTAAATAAATAAATTAATGTTCCTTTCTCCGAGACAATATATGTATTTATAAAAGAACGTAGAACCATCTAAATATGTTTTTTGACCCATAAAACCAACTGTGTGAGAACCATAGAATTACCGTGTACTATGGTAATTGGTCGTGTACCTATGGAAAGGAGGAAAAGAGTTTGGGTGCAAAAAATGGTATTTGGTGTATAAGGCCTTTATGGAGACCAAGTCATGGACAAAATCCTGATTGACTGACGTAGAGAAGTTGACATAGGACGATTTCTTGCAGCAAAAAGCAATAGATATTCAGAAGTGGAATGATATCATCGAGGAGACTGAGCTTTTTAAGACCTTAGCTCAAGTGGGTATTAATTGTTAAATTATTTCCAGTTACAAATTGAAACACTTTTAATACCTAGACATACTAAACCGCTTGGGAAACTCTGCTCGTAATATTTAAATTCACCCTTTCGATTACAATTCATTGCAGCTCCCTTAGGAAGAGAATACAAATCAATAAAACTTTATAACTTTCTGCCTCCACTTATAATAATATTGATTTGAAGTTTTGTCGGTCATGATAAATGCCTAGCGCAATTCAAAGAACAGTTAACTGAGGGGTAGATTAAACAATACCTTTTATATTTACACTCCTTCAATCATTGCATTATGGTGGAAAACATAACAAAGGTCTGTGGAAAATTTTCCGATAATGTTATTGCATAATGAATTAATGAATGAGTTCACTCTAATAACATCGCGACTCAGAAGAAGGAAATAATTTGTATAAAAGACAATGCCAGTTAATATCTAATCTTTATGGCAACGAAATAAATCGCGTGATTTAATCCATTTAATTCACTTCCTTTATCAACAATCGCTTTAATTGAACCGCAATATTGAGCCACATTGATTATTTATTCAAGGAAATACGGTATGCTTTATTAAATCTGGTCTCAGTACTCCGTAAACGTTAACTAGCAGTTAAAAAGGTGAATGTTTTAAGCAGTCACTAAAATCTTAGCCCCCTTTACCCTTATTGCCACAATCCATTAACAATGTATGAATGTATGCGCAAACAGGCGATGCGGTATGGGCGAATAATTTATTCATAAGGGTTGCGGGTCGGGTGGAATTGTATTGGCGGGAGATGGTAGGGGGTGGTAGCTACCCACACACCGCCCGAGAGCTTTAGCCCGGATTAGCAGCCCATATAGCCGCCTTAACAGCCCACTTGCTGGCAATTGGCATAAAATTCTCTAAGAGCTTTTAACGTGCTCGCTTGCATATTTAGTGACTATTTCTGATGGTCCTCATATTAATTATTAAAGGCAACGGCTCTAAGGCCGCGACAGATTCAAGTCTAAGCCTACAATAAGGAACTCCGGTGACAAAGATTATGGCTTAAAAAAATACATATTCATATAGGTCAACATTTGGGAGGCGGTATGGCTACCGCCGCCCCGGGAACCTTTATTGGTTAACCAACACCTCTGCCATAGGTCACCCCGAGTGGTTCGCTATTGGTGATTTAGCAGGGGTACCCGGGTTCATGGGGTGAGGTTTGTCTAGGTCTTGGAGGTGGATGACTAGCACCCACTGAACCCCAGATTCCTACCCACCACTTAAACTCTTTTCCTTCCCTGAACTCTCCTCTCCTTCATCTCCTTCATCACTCCACACAGCATCCCCAAAGATGACATAGGCCTTGAAGGAAATTATATTCCTCAGAGCCTCCTGTGTGGAGCTCATTTATAAAAAAACAAACGATAATTCTAAATATGTAAGTTTTGTTACTTAATTATACGTAGAATTAATAAATCGTTATCTAAAAAAAAATAAAACACTTTTCCGTCATGGTTGGCATCACCGCATCAGCTGTTTCTAACGTCGCTAAGCAAGTTTTCGCAGTTTTAAATTCTAGTGTTGTATGAAAAATTGTATGTTTTGTTGTCAGAAATTTAAATCTAGATTCGCTGTTTTTGAATGTATACAAAAATCAATGACTGTTTTTGAAAGCAGATGAAACACTATTTCAGATTTTAATTTTACAAACGCAAAATGCAATCAAAAATATAAAATATCTGATGTAAAAAATAGGATTTTTTTTCGATTGTTTTGTCGCTAGCCAATTATTTTTCTTGTAAAATTAGAAACACCATTTTATATGAAACCAAAAAACATATTTAATTACGCAGAAGTATCATATTGTCTATATTTCCATAAAAAAAATTTTTGGAATACTTGTACTATAATTTTTAGATTCAAATACGAATCTAACGAATTATATCTTTCTAAAACTGCTTAAAAGCTATATGCAAAAGGAAGTCGAACGACTATTAGGTATTACGAATCCGTTTTAGTTTAGTAATGAGTTGACCCTATTGATATAAAAAGTAAAATTCTTTTGACAACACGGGCATTTTAGCTTGAACCTTAAACTATAAAAATAAATATGTTGTTATTTAAGTCAAAATGTCATTATTAATAAAAAAATAATTTAAATCGACTGCAGTTCCTTATTATACATACAGGCACATAAGTATATGGAATGATCAGTAGTAAGAACATTATAGGCAGTTATTTTTATTATTTTTTCAACAGTAAAAAAGAAGATATATCCTTCACAAATCACTTTTCAACACTTCATAGAGCCTCCCCCACTTTGCATTGTTTGCAAATAAAAACAGGTGGATAAAAAAACTAATAAATAAAAAAACGCCATGAATGGGAGAGATTAAAACTTATTGTTATCGCTTACAGTCCATTATGTCGCCGCGGGGAGCAAAACATTTCTCCGGCAGACAATGACGTATTAACGTGATGACATTTCTTCTGTTGGCAATGTTGGTAATGTTGGCACGCCATATGGCCAAAGCCTTTTAGGAGCGGAGCGTGAAATGGTGCTGACCTGCCGAGCCGATCTTGCGGAACAAGTGCCAGTGTCCCATTGAACAGGGTAAGTACTGTACATTGAAAATCAGGGGCGCCTATCGTTATTATGCTAGTTTTGGGCGCATACGGGCGCCCTAAACTAGGGAGCGTCTTCTTGATTTACCAATATACAAAAATTTAAGCGAAGTCTCATCGATAATCTTCATTTGTATTTAAAAAAAAATAATAAAAATGAGCGCCCTGTGGTGAATAGCAAAAACATTTTTGGCATAATCATAAATTTAAAATACACAAGAATGCATAAAAAGTTCATTCTGAAACAAATAGATAACCTTTATTTAAAAAAAACACTGATATTAAGGAGTTTTCTTATGCGTTGATATTTTTTTTATTATTTATTAATCTTAAGTTAGACAACGACGTGTGCGCTAATAATTTTAGAAACATGAAAATATAAAATTGAATTTTTTTTGGAAACATAATATATCTTTAAATATTTAAAATTTAAGTACTTACATGAATTCAATCAAAATTTGAGGTAAACATACTTTCTAAATTCCTTTTTAATACTTCAGATCTCAGTAATTTCATTCGGAATAATATTATAAAGATGGACGTTAAAAAAAGTAAGTAAGTTTTCTGATAAAATCATGATCGACCGATTCACGAAGAAAGAGAAACAACCGATTTTAATTCAAGGTAGACTTTCGTTTTGGTTGGAACACGTTTAGGAAAGGCAGGTTAAAAAAAGATTTCATATTTCAAATGGAGATTCTTTATTTGCTACTTATTTCACGTGGCTGTATCTATATAACGTCCAGGCAGCTTGAGAGATGCCACACTCATGAATGAATATAAATGCAAGACTATAGATATATTTTTAAAAATGAATATGCCATTTGGGTTTTTGAGAGCCGGTTATACTCCTCGCGGCGGCACTGACATCATGACTGTATCGGAGAAGTGTTATACCATGATGGATGTACCGCGCGACATTACAGGGATTGGGGGGTGACAAAGCTGACTCCGAGGGGTGGCCACGCTGGGGGGAGTGGGGTAATGAATTGAAATGGTTCGGGTATTATAATGCGCCTCCCCACATGGCGACAAAACTCGCGATGGTCACGGTAATCCAGACCGTTCTGTTACCAGCCATGCTCACCTACTGCCTAGGGGTGGGGAATCGTTTGTATACCTTTAATCGGCAAATGGCTTTCGAGTGTTTAAAACGGGTGGGTATTTTTATAAAAGAAATTGAGTTTCATTATACTAAGTACACTCTAATGACAGTGTTTTGTTTATTATCCCCGACGCGATCAAAGAAACACAGACATATTTATTTAAAAATATAAACCGTTAAAGCATGTCACACATCATTCGGAATTAAATATTTTAAGATGTTACATTCATAGGTAGCATATGATTATGCTTCATAAAACTGAAATAATCACACAATCACACAACAGTGATGAACTTTTACAGTACGTGAAAATTAGTTTAATTTTTTTTATTAAATGCACATAATCTAACAAACTCATAAGTGCCTAATATCATATTTTCATTTTTTTTCAATCGATAGCATTGTGGATTTCATGATATTTTTTTTTTATCAAAATCATTTCATTACCAAAATCTTTTCTTTTCATTATTATTTTAATACGAATACCGCACAAGAGTTCCAACTGCTGCCAAGCGTACGAAGCCAGTGAGACTATATAATAATTATAATCCCCACATAGGGTGTATTGTAAGTTAGTGGCGAGGAGACGGGAAAGAGGAATGTGGGGGTGTATCTGATTACCAAACATGTTCGTTTCTGGTCACCAAACACGGCAAAAGCCATTTCAACCAACGTTTCAAATCTGGATGGTGGTCTTTCACAAGGGCGACACTGAGAGCCTCTTCCACTATGGAACGTGCCACATATATTTTACGTATTAGGTATATATTCGTTTTAATTAATTACTTATTTGTGGAGCTAATTGATTGAAAAGTGATTAATTAATATAGTTATCATTTTCGCATGCCGGAATTTTAACCCACAACCTCGATATTCCTAGTTTAGAGACTTACCCCTCGACCACGAAGGCCGTAAAATATTATTTAATCAAATCTTTTAAAATTCGTCAATAAATGTACCATTATATTATAATATAATACATTGGTGCGATAATCCTTCCAATCAATACTATTTATAACGCAATAATGATTGTGTCAAGCCGATATGATTGTTATTTCGGTGCAATGCTTATAAAAGATCGATCATTTTTAGTCAGTGGACAAGTCGATGAATAGATCCCATCACCACTTAGTGAATGTGCCAATCAATAACAACATTTACGACGAACAGTATGAAGGTGCGTATAACAGGTTCGGCCGACCGGAATAAACCCTTAGAGTAAGTGTCCCCGCCAAACGGAGGGTAACGTGTTTATCATTCCACCCTAATATGGCAAATAAATCCTGAAAGAGTTGATTTAATACATTAGCGGCTGAATATCCTCAGATGATATTGGGGGTGCGCGATTGAATCTAATACCGTCCCGTTTAGTGCATTCAAATTTGGATATCCTTAGTTAAATTTTATTTAAAACGTATGCAACGAAACCGCACGACATAGTAAGGAAATGGTTGATAGCCAGGTGGGTAAGATGCTCGACTAGCAGTAGGATCGATTGATTACGATACTCACAGTTGGCAGTGACTTAGCTACTCACTTATCTGAACTAATTTTTAGTCTAATTTAGTTAGTTTGGTCTAGTATAGTCAAATGTTTAGTCTAAAAGGTTGTACAAATATTAGTTTTAAAAAGTCTTGTGATTAAGTTCCAACTATCGTGATAACATAGAATATTTTAGTATATTTGCTTCTTAATATTATATAAATTAAATAGCTGCTCAGGTAAATTTTACATCAAAATTAAAACATTTCGAGAAAAAGTTATAATTGAAATCTCAGATTTAAGTATTTAGTCTGTAAATAAAACAAATGTCGCATATTCACACATAGTTTTGTAGGCGAGAAAATAAAATATCTTGTCCTAATTTTATATTCCTTCTCCGTAAAGGATTGCATTTTGGGTAATTTGAAGCTAAATCGAATGACCTCAATCTACAAGGACACTAAACCACACATTTTTCTGTCTGCAATCAACTACCTATAACACTGAACTTTGGTATTCTATAGTATTCTATGGTACTCCTATAGATCCAAGGTAGACTTGTAGACCAACTATAGTGAGCATAGCGTAGCACATAAGACAGTAATATTCGTGCGTTTCTCGGAAAGTGGAGCGAGGGTGCGTGGATCCGCACTCTACTTGATTACTCCCCCCATTCTTCCCCAAACCCCCTAAACCCAACCCCCATTTCCCCCCACCACATTTCCCCGCCAGCCCATTTTCCCCGTCTCTTTATTTTCCTCCCTTTTCCTCTTTATCTCTGCTTTCCTTTCGCCGTCCTTCTCTGTTCTCTGAGTTCAGCAGGGCCTCCCTTGCATCCATAAGGATTCTTATTTCTGTAATCAAAGACCGACTCGTCCTCCTTTATTACCATTTCAAGGCATAATTGATATTCTGCAGGTTTGGCTTTAATAAATTAAAAATTATATTCCGTTTTGCGCTCTTGTGTGAAAAATTCCAATTGCCAAACATCAGGTGACAATATTATTTTTTTTCAGGGGAAATAAATATATCGGTAGGTACTACCCCCGTCAATAAAATACTTTTTTAGCGAGCAATTAACAACCATAAAAACCTTATTTATCCGATTTTATACAATGGTATCACCGCCATCACCGGCCACCACTCTCTGGCTTGGTGCATGATATTGCACATTCATTCCGGTTCGCGCGTTCATTCTTTCTACCTGATTTTCCTCTAAGAAAGATAATTATAAAATCCGTACCAATTATTGTAACACGAAGTTTTATTGTAAAATATATTTGACTCGCGTTAAATAAAGAGTTCGTATTGAAAACCTCCACAATACACGCATCCAGTTTACAGACGTGGCAAGGTTTGTAAACTGCCAAAACATTTTTTTATTTATAGTAGTATTTTTTTTAGTTTTATTTATCCTTAAATATGTTCTTTTTTCTCTCCTATTCTTATATTTTATTATCTGTTTATATAATATAATATTTCATGTATGACTATCACAACACGGGCAATAGCCTAGTATGGTAGTTAAAAAAATTGGTTAAAATGTAACATGTAAACATTTATGGAATAATAAATAAATAAATAAACCGACTGGATAAAATACCAAATATACCAACATTGCAAAACTTTGTTAGTACTCGTATGTATACGGCTATTAAATTAATTATTCTTAAGATGTCCGTGACAACCACCAACATACTTTTTTTCAATATTTTGCTCGGTGTGTACCCCAGCAACCCGAAAGCCCTCAAAAACATCCTTACTCATTTATTTATCCTTTATCGTCTGATATCTGTAAACATCAATTTATTTTTTAAAAACAATACCATATTTGTAATGAATTTGAGTTTGAATTCTACAAAGCAAAGATATTGTTAATATACACATTAAGTCCGTGTAAGATGTGTATCTTCTAATTTCACAAAAGTTGTTTTTTTATTTATTAATATTTAAATCTTATTAGTTATAAAACACATCTTGGTTACTTTTCTTAAGTCTTTGAGGTAGCACGATGTTCAAATCTAAGCCAGAGCACTATCGATGAACCGGAGAATGATGAAAACCCTCCGGCAATTTGTAAATAAATCGGTGCTATGGTGAGCCCCTAATAACCCCCTCAAACGAAAATGAGTAAGCTGTTTTAACGGTTACGTGAAATAAATTTCGTTTGCATTATTTCATGGCCCATAATCATTTCAATCGATTTTATGTTGGTTGGATTTAGCTACTTAAATTATGGAATCACTGCAAAATCGTCGACTAAATAAATTAATAAAAAAATAAAGTGTTGCTTAATGAATCATTAATTTATAAATTCTCGAGAATAAAATCGTCATTGTTTTTCGAACTCATTTTTTGAAAATCTTCAATCGTTTATACTCAAAGATATTGAAATATAAGAGATGTGCTATCTGCAGTTTTTACTGGGTGGGACTGTGTTTTCTGACGTCGCCGATATTGTTAACGAATACTACTGTAAACCTTCAAAAAATCAACTAAATGGAAAAATTCTTTCCATATTCAAACTTTATTGTTAACCGCACCTGCACATCTTAAAAAAATCAACTAAATTAACATTTTTTTTCCGTATTCTAACTACGCCCATTAGGTAGTAGCCCGCTGACGGTCGGACGGTCATCATAGCATATCTCTTGTATTTCAATATCTTTGTTTATACTCGACATGCTATACAATTTTTTGTAATAATTTCATCCAGGTTATTCTGTCTTTCATTTCCTATTAACATTTTTTGCCAAACTGTTTATTCAAAACAGTAGATAATAACAATTTTTTTTAAAAGAAAGACAAACATTCCCGGGTTACGAATAATCCGACAATATTTGAAAATCTCCTACTACCACTACAGTAAGCTGAAAATGTTGCTTGAGTCTGATGGAGGACTTAGCCAGCGGAGGAATCGAACACGGAAAACCTAGGTGGAATTCAAACGCGATGCCCAATCAATCACTGACCAGTCGACAATAACCCATTACAGTACGTCTTGTTCTCATAATGGCTTATTGCGGCTATTACTGAACACCGTTTGGAATAAAAAGAAGACTAGATTTTAAATTTAATAGACTATTTTGGCGTGTTGTTAGATGTGAAACGAACCCAAAATACATATTCCTACCTAATCCATATCCTCCACCGTCCCATTGACTAATTCGCCTACAATGCTTCCACACCTGCGCCTGAGCTTGAGCGGGAATGGCCACCATTACCGCCCCCGCCCCCGCCCCCGCTCATGGCGCCCAGCCCGCCCTTGCCAGCCAAGCCTCGCACAGATTTCTTACGGCATCAAATATACATCGTAATACTCTCTTAAATTTTAACGGCCGAACTTAAAGCTAAACAATGCCAAAGTGCAAATGTGGGTTCGCAGGTTTATGCGCTTTAAAGTCAAAAGTCAAATTAAAAAAGCAATTTTTGTAATCTAAATTTTGAGCGTGTTGTACATAGTTTTTTTTTCGGCAAAAAAGCAAATTTTATTAGAAATAGGTACTTTTTAAAATATTTATTTAAACATTAACGGAAAATTTTGCCAGCATGTGTAGTGGTAATATTTCATAGGTTATTTTGGATACTCATGACAATGTTATGATATTACATTAACCATGATAAGAACGATTCCTGTCACATTTGGAGACTGTCTTTGTAACTTGATTTACAGAAATTTCAGAACCGAACGAGACTTAATTCAGAAAATATTATTTCATGGAATACGAGTATATCAAATAAACGGAATATGTACCCACCTCTCTGAAATTAGACGCTTATTTATTTTAATTTTTTTTTTTTTTTTTTTTTTTTTTTTTTTTTTTTTTTTTTTTTTTTTCCATTTATTTATTACAGAAGATACATTATTTATACAGCAAAAATAACATATAAAATATAATATTTATATTTCAAAATAATCTTTTTTTTATACAAATAAACTATATAATAAATTTTCACTGATTTTTTTATTTTTTTTGTATGATATTTCTCTTCTATAGAAGCAGACGCTTGTGATTAGAAGAGGGACGAGTATCGGGATGAAAAAATATTTAAAATATATTAACAAAATATATTTTGAATCTTTTGATTTAATTGTGGTAGATACTTAAAAAAAAAACAAATTTACAAGTTATATAAGTTATGATGATAAATTTTATCAATTTGTTATTTTTACTTTAAATTGCTCTTTAATTGCTTTTAGTAGGCATTTATCGTCTTCGATTGTTCTTATTTTTTCAGGTAGGCTATTGAAGTATTTTTTTCCTAGATATGTGTAATGATGTTGTGCAAATGAGGTGTTACATTTTTGTGTTGGAAATATATGCTTTTGACGAGTACGACTTTCAGTTAAAAAGCTATGATTTTGTTTTTCTTTTATTATTTGGATTATTATATTTTTTCGAACTAGATCATTAAATTTTAATACTTTAAATTCTTCAAAAATAAGGTGAGTTGGATAATCTCTTCGTTTTTTCAATATAATTTTTATAATTAGACGTTGCACAATTTCAACAGGGAGTAGATTTGTTTTGTATGCAGCTCCCCAGCTTACTACAGAGTATTGGAGATTTGACTGTACTATAGCATGGTAGACTGATGTTAGATTTTCTAATGAGAGAAAGTTTCGGATTTTTAAAAATATGTAAATTAATTTCCTTATTTTGTTAACGGTAAGGTTGATTTGATCTTTCCAGTTCAGGTTTTTGTCTATTGTTATTCCTAAGTATTTGATTTTATTCGAAATTTTTAATGTGGAACAGTTTATTTTACAGTTATTATTTTTGTGATCTTTAGAATTGTCATGTATAATTATATCAAAATTTACCGGAATGTCCTTTGATTTTATTGCAAATGGTATAACGTGAGTTTTTTCACTATTAAGAGATAGTAGATTTATATCAAACCAGTGTTTAAGTATGTTTATGTCTTCTGTTGCTTTTTGTTTTACAACTTGCCATGTGATTCCACTTTCAATAAGTACTGTATCGTCGGCATAAGAGGTTATACTACCATGAAGTGACTGTGAGAATATACCGTTTACATATAAGATGAATAATATAGGACCTAGCACAGTACCTTGTGGAATTCCATATTCAGATGTCTCTTCGTCGCTATAAATGTTATTTATTTTGACACATTGAGGGCGATTTTTTAGGTAGCTTTTTATCCAATTTGCTACGTTTTCATTAATGTTCAAATTATCTAATTTTTTCATAAGTTTTTTATGGGATATGCTGTCAAACGCTTTTCTCAGATCTATAAAAATACCTATACATTTATTGCTCATATCAAGGTTTTTATATATGCGTGATGTGACATTTGCAATCGCGTCTTGTGTGCTGCGCGCTTTTCGGAATCCGTATTGATTGTCGTGAAGTATTTTGTTATTTTCAATAAATTCCATTAGTTGAGATTTTACGATTTTTTCAAATATTTTTCCAATATTTGAAATGAGGGAAATTGGTCGATAGTTAGTTACATTTTGTGCGTTTCCACTTTTGAATATAGGTGAGATAATTGCCCTCTTATAATTAGACGGAAATATTCCATTTTTTAAACTTAAATTAATTAGGTGAGTTAATGGTTTTATCACGTGGCTTTTAATAGATTTTAACATATTTGCAGTTATGTTGTCAAAACCCGGTGACGACCCTCCTTTCATATTTTCAATAATGTTTAGAATATCTACTTCCTTGATCATTTTAAAATGGGACAATGAGTTTACACTATGTATATCTTCAATAATGTGTTGAGTTGTCGCTCCCTTTGTTACATTAATTTTTTTAGCGAGGTTTTGTCCAACTTTCGCGAAGAAGGAGTTGAATATATCCGCGCATTTTTTAGGGTTTTCCTCTGCATTTATTTTTACGTCATTTTCGTCTACAATTACCTTGATTGAATGTTTTTGTTTATTGTTATCTATTGCACAGTTAATTGCTTTCCAGATTATTTTTGGATTGTTTTCAGAACTTATTATTTTATGTTTGTAATATTCATCTTTACTAATTTTTAATAAGCGTGTCAATTTATTTTTATATTTTTTATAATTAAATTCTATTTTTTTGTCGTTTGGGAATTTTATTGTTTTTTTGTAAAGCTTACCTTTTTCTTTGATTGAATTTAATAAACCCGGTGTGATCCATGGTTTCAAGTATTTATTTTTATCTAAATTACGATATGGAATATCTGTTTTTGAGTTTTCTACATGTTTGGATAAAATGTTTTCAAAGTACTTTGAGCATATTTCAACTTCTTCGCAGTTGATTACAGGTTGCCAATGTTCCGTTTTCAAGTTTTCAATTAATTTTTGCAGATTTATTCTGGTATATGATTTTTTTATTGATTTATTTTTTGTTTGTATTGTTTTTTCTTCCTCGTACAAAAATATACACGTATGATGATCGGTGATGTTATTTTTCCAGACAATGGTTTTTATTTTATGAAGATCTTTTATGTTAATATTCGTCCAAAAATGATCTAGGCAAGATGGTTTCTGACCTTGAATTTCGCGCGTATTTTCATTTATACACGATTTAAAGTTGTTTTCAGTCATACAGTTCAAATATTCATGTTTTATTCTATTGTCTATATTTTTGTTAATATTGATATTAAAATCCCCTGTTATTATGCAAGTTTTGTTTTTTAAATTTGATATTATATTTCGTATTTGTTCGATAAATAAATAAGCGTTCGATTCATGCGTTCTATAGATTGCTAACAAATAATAATTGATTTTGTTGTGGTTAAGATGGATTTCTATGCAGTTTGATGAATCTAAGTTGTGTTCTGAATGTGTAACAATATTATATTTCTTACTTACGAATATCGCAATGCCACTGTTTTTATTTATGTTTGTGTTTGTTTGCATGTAGATATAATCACTTAAATTATAATGTGGTGAGTCACTGTTTGTGTATGTTTCAGTTAATACTATAACATCCGGCTTTACATTAAGATTATTTATATTGAGTATAAATTCTTCTATGTTTTTTTGAAGGCTGCGGATGTTAAGATGGAGTATTTGTATACCAGAGAATTTGTCAGTGATGATTTCGTTGCACTCTTTTGCACTTTGACTATTGAATTCACTGATTTTGAAGCAGTTGTCCAGTTGCGTGTTTACGAAGTCATCCATAGTTGTTTGTTTTTTTTTTGTTTTTATGATATTGTAATATTTTTTTTAGTTCTTTTATGTATGTGGTTAAAGCAGAAGAATGTGTCCGATAAATAATAATTATATTAAATGAATAATTTTTTGAATTTATCTCCAAGTTTAATAAATTGACAATATTCACCATTATTTCATTTACACTTGTGACAGCGTAAATATTTAATATAAATATGGCAACGC
Organism: Limnephilus lunatus; assembly: GCA_917563855.2. Lineage (NCBI taxonomy): Eukaryota > Metazoa > Arthropoda > Insecta > Trichoptera > Limnephilidae > Limnephilus > Limnephilus lunatus. The sequence goes on along the minus strand of OU830595.1, from coordinate 92,071,858 downwards.
CGTTATTTCTGTTAATTATATATTTTGTTGCGTAGTACAAGTAACTCGGTATATTATAATTAATTTCATTCGATGAATGCGTTTTTGATAATATTATAGAGTCAATTCTATTTAATTGTTTAATAGTTATTAGAAATTCTTCGAATTTTTTTTCCAAAGATCTAACGTTCATGTATATTATTATTAGGCTGACTGTAGGTTTTATATCAATAAAATCGTTTGTTTTATTTACCGTGTTTAAAATCCTTTCGTCTATTTTATATAAGTTATCTATTGCGTTTATTATAAATTCGTTCATTTTGAGGTAGTAATAATTATTATAACAATAATGTTGGCGCTGGGAATACACTTCACATTTGCAATTATAGTAGGTATTATATGTGTGTATATTATCACTGCGTGTTAACACTTTGCGGGCGGGCTTTTGGAAATATTTTTTTGAAATATTGTAGATATTATTTAGGTTTTCGTTAGACTTGTAATTAATAATATGCATAATTAGTCGTAATCGATGCGATCCCTCGCAATTTTCAGCATTTTGTTTCTATAGTTGCACTTAATACTGTTGGCTGTGTGGTCCGTGGTATTTTTTTCTCCATATTTAGAATTTTGTCTGGTGCAGTTTACACACGCTGGTATTGTTTCTCTTCCCGGACATTTTGAAAGGATGTGGTCGCCCATGCAGTGTGGGCAAATTGGAGGGCCGGTTCGGTGTAGGCACTTTTTAGCTGTATGCATGAACATACAGCAATGAAAACATTGAGTTAATGGACTGCAATCTTCAATTTTTACTCGTTGAAACTGTATATTTAGTTTACCGAGTGCAAGAAGACTTTTCCGCATTTTGCCACTGGTTTCCAAGATGTAGCTAGTGAATTGGCGCTGTTGTTCATTTACGTTTGTATTTTTTATTTCCGTTATTAGTGTGATTTTATTGTCTTCACTTTCCTTGTAAACATCTTCAATTCCTTCGTTCTGGGTAATTATTCCGCAAACTATTTCGTCTTCAGTAAGATTTGATTTTAATCCTTTTATTATTATTTTTGGTCTTTTCTTTTGAATTTCATTTACCACCAATTCGGTATTCAGTTTTTTTATTTCGGCAGTTAGGGTATTTGCATATTCCTTTTTTGGGCATGATATTATTATTTTTTCTTCTTTTGTTTTTCTCAACCCATTTATTCCTATCTTTATGTTGCTTAAATTTATTTCTTTTTTTATTATCTTTTCAATTTCTTCTGCTTTAGCATTATTTTTGGTCGACGAAATGATGATTGAGAATCTCTCTTCTTCTCGAGGAGTAACTTTAGTTGTTGATAATACCTGGGCATAGGATGGTATTGTTGCGTTTTTCATTATTTTTTCAATGTTTCCCACCAGTTGGTCGTTTTTTTCAATTAGTTTTTCTTGTAGTTGAATTATTTGTTGTTGCATTTTTAATATGTCAGATTTTACTTCATTATCAAGATCACCAATAATTTTTTCGATGTTGGTTTTGGTTTTCGAGTCTTTAATCGTTTGGATTTTTTGAACTTCATTTTTTAACGTTATTAATAATTCTTCTACCGTCATGAAAGTGTTACGGTAACGCGAGCGCTAGGACAGTACCGAGGCACGGGCTGCCGTTACGAGCGTAAGAATATTAACAACGATTCCCTTTACCTAGATTTCACTTAATATACAATTCCAATTACCTTGATTGTACTATATCTATATAATCACTATTACTGAGATTGTACTTTATATACAATTCCTATTACCTAAATTGTAGTTAATATACAATTCCTATTAATTAGATGTCCTGGATTGTACTTTATATACAATTCCTATTATTGAGATTGTACTTTATATTTAATTCCTGTTTCCTAGATTGTACTTTACATACAATTCCTATAACCCAGATTGTACTGTATATACAATTCCTATTACCTAGATTGTACTTTATATACAATTCCTATTATGTAGGTTGTACTTTATATACATTTCATATTATGTAGGTTGCACTTTATGTAAAAATCCTATTACCTACATAGTGCTTTATATACAACTCCTATTACCTAGATTGTTCTTTATTTAAAATTCCTATTACCGTGCAATATTGTCATACAATAATTCAATTGGATTTTAAAATTCATTTAAGAATCTTAGCACAGAAGATACGTCAATAAAACAGCAGCAGGTACATTATTTAGGAGTTATCTGATTGAATGAACTTGGAGTAATCAACTACAACCCCAACAACCAGCGTATTACCTACCGCTGCCTTTATCCTGACGTCCCGACCGTGAAGAGAGGCTCCGAGAGGGGAGCCAAGTAATCAAACGCTAATATGCCAAAATACAAACTCTTACTAGACATACCAAACCTACAGCCATAAAAGAGCCTGAACTAGAAAATAAGCATTAGAACGAAAAATTCACTAGGAGGGCGATTGAGCGCGGGCACAAGGATAATATGGAAAGTACGAACACAAATTAAGTAAATGTTTTTTTATTTCTGTATAAAGTACAAGTAGTTTTTATGAGTACTTGTATATTATATGAATTAGAGGTGCATTCGCTTAGTTGCAGAAAAAAATATGACTTGCAGATTTTTTATTTTATTAAAGCGGTTTCCTGTGTAAAAACGTGTAAGATAGAGTAGATACCTAAAGCGTAATAAGGCCCAGTAGTAAGTGTTCAAAAAAATAAGAAGGAGAGATATGTAAATACGAATGTTAGAGGGAGCGCTGTAATATTAAAAACGATAATAATTAAGTGAAAATTGTGAAAATGTTTGATAAAACATGCCTCTTTAAAAAAAGAGCAAAAATCTAGTGAGAAATTTCTTAAGTAGGGATTAAAGAAACGTGTTTATAATAATTTTCGGAGCACACTTTGCGATTTTTTTCTATCAAGGGAATTTTAAATAATTACCGTTTTGATGTTGCAAATGTGTTGATATTAAATTAAAGAATAACATTTTTATTTTTAAAAGCTTAAAAAATTTTAACATTGAAGGAAAGTATGTTGTAAATTGGTAGAAATTCGGAATGCCGAGTCTTAATGGACGCGCAGTTCGCGTAGAAATGTAAAATTTCAAAAATGTCTTAGTTGTGTTTTATTACTGTATCTCCAATGTTGGTCAAATGAGATCGGTATTGAAATATACCGAAGATAACATATATTTTCGGGTACAAATGTAGAATCTCCTAAACCTACCGTGCAATAGATATAAACGTAAAGTTAAAATATTAAATATTTTTTGTGGAATTACTAATTGTAATATTTCTTTTTCATCAGTGGTCAATATTGTCTTCAATGATTAAATATTAATAAATATGGTAAATCCTTTAGGCAACGTTTTTAGGAGCACAGATATCATATCATATACGAGTATCTTTAAGTTAAACGAAAGCCCGTGCCAGTTTATTTCAGATACTTATTTCCGTTCAATATAATCTAATTTTCGAAGATTTGCAAACTTTCAATTCCAGTTTTTTCAGTATTATTACTTTATTTTTATTTTTATCTATGGAGATATAAGATTTTGAATCAAAGCAGTTGAAATTATTTTTGTGTTTGTAATTTGATAGTTGTTAATAATTTACAAATTTTGTCTTAATTTTTCAAAAAATCAGATACCTACATAAATTAATTAGATTCAACTTCATAGAATAGGAAAATACATTTTTTTTAAATCATTAAACATTTCAGAAAATATTTTTAAAAAAAAATCCGTAGAGCCGCCATCCAGTGTTAAAATTGTTGGTTGGTGTCTAAATTTAAATTTCGCGATGAATACAGCAGTTTCACGCTTCAATAAATTTCAGCGTATTGTGCTGCGAAATCAACAATAATACTCATACATGTCAATTTCGTAGTTCACCGAACAGAATCGGTATTTTTTCCTGTCAAAAATAAACTTATACTTGGTATTTGAAAGTCTAATGCATACATGAAACAACAAAGACACAAGTACTCCATGACCTTGAGGATGCAATAGATTGGAAATTAATGGAATTGAAAGGAATTGAATGGATTGAATGGAATTGGATGGAATTGGATGGGATTGGATGGAATTGGATGGATATGAACGGAATTTAATGGAACTGAAAGGAATTTAATGGAATTGAATAAAGTTGAATGAAATTGAATGTATTTCATTGTAATTGTAATTGAACGGTACTAAACGTTATTGACGGCCTCCGTGGTTGAGGGGTACAGTTCTAGATTAGCGATCCGAAGGACACGGTTTCAAGTCCCGGCGTGTGCAAATTTTTTATTTGCACACGCATTTATTATTATATAATAATGTTAAAAAAAATCTTCTTTTTTATTACAGAAAATAGATTTTTTTCATGTTACCATTACACCTGTCGGCATTACACCTTGTCGGCAGAAAAATTTTGCAATTTAATAAAATACGAGTACATAATAAAAACATAAATTAGTAGGAAAAATATTAAGACAACGTCTAAAAATAATTAAAAATGCACGTGGAGTCAGTTAATACAGAAAATCTGATTCCAATAGCCATGTTTTTAACAATAGTGCAATTTTAGGTGTCGAGCAACATTTTTTCAAATCATATGGTAGCATATTAAATATAAGTGGTACAATCAAAGATATTGAAAAATATATTATTGAATATTTTATATTGAATATCTTTGGGTATAATGTATTCAAAAGTTAACTAGTCATGTTTATTAGAAAACCTAGGTACTATCATACCTTCATTTTGTGTAAGCCTAGTATTGTACACGTGATCCACCATTGTTTTGTATGGGCTATCTAGGAAATGTTGCATACAGATTTTATGCCAAAAAAATAGCTCTAATAGGTAAAACATTTATGGATTTATACATTTTTGTGATATTTTGTCGCTGGTCATAAACTGCTTTGCTGACGAGTAATTTGATCATGGCGTTTTGAATTGACTGTACATGTTGGATGTTTGTCTTACATGAGTGCCCCAAGAAGTTATACCATATCTCACATTAGATTCAGCCAAGGTATAAAAATAATATATAGAATATTTGCTGCAAGTTCCAGATTGGTATATACTCCCAGTATCGCCCTGGTGTAAGACCACTATTCAGAATTGAAATGTTGCTTGAAATGGCTTTTTCCATTTTTGGTGACCAGATCTGAATAGCCAGGTACTTCCCAACCTTCATCTTTCCCATCTCCTTCCCCTCCCCACTACCTTCAGCCTCAACACGCCCCACAATGTATCGAAATTAGGGATGCCATATCTCACTACCTCCAGACGGGAGTAGTTGAGACTCTTGTACGATTTTCACATTCACAAAAAAATGAATGAAATTGAATGAGATTATATGGGATTAAAATTAATTGAAAGGAATTGAGTGGGATTGAATGGAGCTGAATGAAATTTAGTCTATTTGAATGGAATTTAATGGAATTGAGCATGGAACTATAATCTAATCCATACTCTTGTGGCCGTTATACATGACACCTTTTTTCAGCCCGATTCCAATTGGAGACAAAAGTTAACAGTTTTCGCTTTACGCGATCGCTGTTTTCATCTCTACTTTCATATCTACGATTTCAATTGTCATCACTGCAAACAACACATGAACCATACTGTTTGTTGTGATGCCTACTGAAATCGTTGGTATGAAAATAGAGTTGAAAACAGCGATCGCGTAAAGCGAAAAATGTTGATTTTTGTCTCTAATTGGAATCGGGCTGAAAATCGGGCTCGCGCTCATTAGGAATTGATATAGATTATATAGAAAGGGACTGAATGGAATTGAATTGGAATGAAGTGATTTGAATGGGATTGGATGGGATTGAATGGGATTGGATGGGATTGAATGTAATCGAATGGGAATGAATTGGATTGAATGGGGTTGAATGCGATGGTTTGGGATTGAAAGGTATTGAATGGGATTGATTGGGATTTAATGGAATTGATAAGAATTGAATGGGATTGAATGCGAATGACTAGATTGCATGGATTTTTTTTTTTATTTATTAAAAGTATACAATACAGAATATAGTATATTATATAAAGCATTGTACTCCCAAGAGTTAATAAACTCATTGCGGGAATGATACGCATTACATGAAACATATAGCTGTATGTATTAAATGGACATACACAACATTATTATTTCAGATAGTCATTCATAAAATGAAGTTTGAGCATTTTAGTTTGGGTCTTTTTACATTGACTTGCACATTTGATCTCGTTGGGTAGTTGATTATATTTTGTGTAAGCTATGTATTCTAGGGATCTTAGTCCATATTTTGTTGATTTGATTTTTGGTATATGAAGTTTGTTGTGATTTCTTGTGTTGTGTTGGTGTACGTCGCAATTGTAATTGAGTGTATTTAATGAAATTGAGTACAAATTAATGGAAATGAACGGAATATTGCTAAATAATCTTTCACAAATTCATACGATTTCGTTTTGTCATATTATTGCATATTTAATATCATTCTGCAAATTCGGCATAAATACCATTTCCGAATCTGAACAAGATTTCCTGAATACGAATAGATACCTAATACATATTGGGTACCTACTAAAAATCACCCGGGCGATCAGTAACTGCATGCGAAAAATGAAAAAAATATAACCTCACTTTATAAAATAACTTTTTAATAAAATATGCTCATGAAAGTACTTCGCTGTACCTATTTATTTAGTTATTAATATCATTAACGATTGTCCCCACCTTCTACGGGCACGGCTGATTAAATTCTATTATTAATTTTATGGGATTCACTAGGGTCGCAAACTCATCACAGGCATATTAAATTCCCACTGAAAGATATCTCGGAAAAATATTTTTTATGCTCCGTAATAAAATGAAACCTTAAGATGTCGAAGTATCTTAAAATTTATGACGTTTACGTGGAACAAATAATAATTGTTCCCGGAGAGCAGAAAGTTGCGGAGGTTTCTCCGGCGAATACCCTCCAATGGAGGTTCTTAATCCAACATTGTGATTGATTAAAATACGAGGGGCGCGGGGAAACCCGCGTTACTAGGGGTGCGTTATATATACTTCATACTGAATTCAAACAGGGCTGCTGGTACCCGCTACCCAGCAACGAGGGTAATCCTACAGCAGGTTGATCTTGCCGTGCACTCTCATGGAATTCGTGAAAATATCTCTGTTTCAAGCAATATAAGTAATATCTATCCAGACTGTATTAAGATGCCCAGGAGAATACAGGTCTGATCCCAAAATGAAGTAAGAAAATATGAATTCATTTTCGCACTGCGTGAAGTATTTTGACTACTATGTTCTGAATTGGTCCAAAAACTAATTTTGTAATAAAAATAAATAAAAAATCGTAGAATTTTTCTTCTGAGTGCACGTTTCATCTGCAAACATGAAGTTTGCTTAATGTAATATAGTCACATTTTTATTTTTAACCCCCGACGCAAGGAGCGGTGTTATAAGTTTGACTTTCTGTGTGTCTGTCTGTGTGTGACCGATTACGAAGCGTTTTTTTTTGTTTGAAAGCTGACGTGATCGAGATGGTTCTTAGGTACAATTCATAAAAATCTGTTCAGGCTTTTTCAGGTCATCAGCTCTTTTTTGTCGTGGGTTGCTTAAAATTTTGAAAATTTTATTTATTATTTAAAACATTTTACAACATTGGATAGTATTTTCAATATTTTTATTGATTTAACAAAGTTGTATCTACCAAATTTTTGGCTACATGTTTTATTATATGTGACTCTAATTATATTACGTGTAATTCTAAGTATATTTTATTATCATAGACATTTAAATTTCACTGATACCAAGAAGAATATGTTGAATAGAGCGGTTTGGAAGCGGAAAAATTAATCTGTACCTACGGTTTACGGTAATTTAGAGTAGGTAAGTATTGCCAAAATTATTAATTTCATTTCGGGTTTTAATATTATCTAAAATTTTGAAAAATTATGCATATCGAGTCCAGCCGTTTAGTCAGACATCTCCAAAAGAAAGCTAAATTTTCGTTGAGTCTGCAGTTATGTGTAAAAATGTACCCTCTCTCCGGAACAACGCTCAGATTACCTACCCAAAAACACCACCAAATCAATTATAATGCAGAACTTGTGGTGAAATAAACAAAATGTTGACACTTTCTGTGTCAGTAGGATATTTCGAAAAGTCGTTTTAATGGACCGGAAAATAATATTTTTTGATATATTGTCCGAATATTGCTTTCCTAATCATCTCAAAACTTAGTATTTGAAGATGTCTGACTAATCAAATGGACGATCGATGTTGTTAATTATGCTGTAAAAAATGAAATACCAAATAACGTGTTGGTAAAATAAAATAATAACTAATATGGATCACCTTTTGATAGATCATCAGCGCTTACAGAGTATTATCAAACACATCAACAACAAGCCTTCACCAATTACGGTATTAAATCGATGACTGATGAAAATATAATATCTGAATAACGTGAAGCTGAACCCTCGTCAATGTTATTATTAATGGCCGAGCCACTACCACTTTATGCAATAAAGGATCCGTTCATTTCTGGACGTGTTTTGGCTTTTATTATTCAGAGATATTCTCCATTCTAATAATTGAATTTACAATTTATGATATGAACTGGTCAATCTATTTTTGGATAAGTTTTTTTTGGAAAAAACCAAAGTGAAGAAGGAAATTAATTAATTAGCTTGAAGCTACCCAAAAATTGTTGCTTTTTGTTCTGAAAAATATATTATTGCAGCAATACAATAGGCAAAACAGGTTACAACTATTACTAAGTATACCTGAAAAACGATTACAAGACAAAATTTCACTAGCGTGAGTTTCAGGTACTACTGTGCCAGAATTACACGTGGATGGAATCACTTACGTACATAAATTACACATACGAACCCTTTGTGTTTTTTGTTTTCAAAAATTTAATATTTAGCACTCACTTAAAAACACCACAATTTAAAAAGCAGACGATTTTTTGCCCTGTGTAATTTCTTTAGGAATGTGATTTCTTTCAGCGTAATATTGATTCGTGAAATTCATTCTTGTGTTATTTTATCAATACAGAAACACCCCTTTATATACGTTTTTTATATTTTAATAACAAGATTTCATGAATGAAAAATTTTTGTTGTCCACAATTTAGAAAGAAGTTGGAAGATGATATATCATAATAGACCTTACTTTAGTATCGAAACTTTGTTTGAAACGGCTAAAGTTATAATTGGCACATAGTTTCGTTAAAATAATAAAATGTATATTTTCTTGCTAAAGTATTTACCAATATCTTAAAATGATAATAGGTAATTGCAATATAACCAAACACATAGTACGTGAAATAAACATTGAAAAATATACCTACCTGTATATATGAAAGGTGTTTTCCAAAAATTATATAACTTTTTTATGATATATCTGCTACTGATGATTTGTTTAACTGTTATTTTTATTTTGTTGGATGAGCTTATTTCTTGTCTCGGAACATTTTTTTTATTTACTCATGTATGTTGAGTGTTCGTATCCTTTTTGCACCAGTCTGATAGAAGGTTAGCAAGGGGTTGGTTGGTACAGGGTGTGGGTATTTAGCTACCTGCAGCCTGTCATAACTCTTGCATTGTAATTTCCACTACGTTGAATATAGAACCAAGAATCTACAAGCTAAAATGGTAGGGTACCAGCAGAACAAATGAAGCCCGCTTTGCAAGGGGTACACTTGCAGTATTTTAATGAGATTCTCAAAATCGCAACAGTTATTTTTTTATTATTTATTGTGTGCTGGAAAAAAGAGCGTTTGGTGTAATAGCATGTCCAATTTAATGCACCAATAAATAATAAAATAAAATATTCTTCTACAATTAATGTCAGTATTCAAATACTTGTCTGAGTAAGAATCAAGGTCAGCCCTAGACTTTAAGATCAATATTTTTTATTGTGTATTTTATAGTAAAATTGAGCGAGTCTTCGTATTATCAAAATACTAATGGGACAATGGCCTGCTCATCTGATATTGAAACTTAAAAGGTCATCTGTGCACAATAAAAAAATCATATTTTAGGTAGATAGTTATTAAGTTATGTAAATGAATTAAAATTTAAAAAATGAAAGCATATTTTTTACAGTGGGATGTCTGTGGTACCGAATGCCGTCATGGCAAACAATATTATTATTTGTAATGGTATTCCTGCGGGACACCGCGGGATACAGAAACGCTGTGGAAGGGCAGTAATAGGGTGGGAAAGGGTGGGAGGATCCCCGCAGAGTAAACAACAAATATTTGGGATTGTTATAAATGCTCGAGTGCCCTCTTTCAAAGCTAATATTTTTAGCTAATAAAGTTATCGAATAATGGTACAGGAAAAATTAAAGATCAAACATTGCGGAATATCAACATGTTTAATTTAATTATAAATTTGAGATAATAAAATTATGCATAATGTTTTTAAGGTTTTTTTCAACGAAAAACACAAAAATCTGTAATGTTAAATGTTGAATGTAATGTTAATATAATCGCAGGACCATCGTAGAACTTTAACTCGAGCTTCGTATTTGTTGAATTGTCAGGTTAATTAATTGATGAAGTTACTTAGGTAATAATTATTTGTTTAGCCCATACATGCAAACAACATAAACATACAAACTAAAATCTACTACCTATTGGAAACCTAAACTGTTGGACTATAATATAGGCCTTACAACTAATGATTAAAACCTATAAAAAATTGCAACTTCTATCTATTGAATAACTCTATTCGTTGAATAGATAAAGAATATTACATCTGATGGAAAACTCACTAAATAAATAATTGTTTATGACCTATGATAAACCTATGGAATAATTTACAACTTGTTATTATATATAAAATTGCTCAAGATACCAATCAAAAATACACGCATGATGAAAAATATGTAATGTTTGTATAATTAATGGACAATTCCCTTAATGTACTGCCTTTTATTGAAATATTATAATAATAATAATAATAATAATATTTGGACGATTTATATAGCGCCGTTTTTGTGAAAAATCACCTCAAGGGCGCTGTACAAACTTACCATACATGCCTAAAATCTAGAAAGACTACAAGCTAGACTAACAATTAAAAACAACTTATGGCTAAGAGTTGCATACACCGGTTCATTTATCACCGATACGAAAATATATGTACAATATTTTGACCAATGAACGCGATGTTGCCTAAAAATAAATGGTATTATATTCCAAGTGATGTAATATTATTAGATTCCTTGTATAAAAAAAGACGTAGCCGACGTTAAGCCGACGACGTAAAAAAAGACGTAGCCGACGTTAAGCCGACGTAGCTCAGTTGGTAGAGTAGTTGACCGGATATCAGAAGGACGCGGGTTCACGTCCCGTCGGCGGCATTTATCTTTTCTCGGGAGATTTTTTCAATGTTGATGAGTGTTTCAGGCTTATAATTATTGCTTATAATAATTAATAAAAAAAGAGTTAAAACTCATAATGAAGGATCAGTTATTCCTTAAAATGTATCAATAAATTCTGCGATTACTCAAAATATTAAATAAACTACTAATGACAATAAAAAATAAATCTATTTCAACTCCTCACACGGGAGGCCCTAAAAACGAGAGAAATTATTTTCTTCCGGGCCTATATCTTCTTTAAGGAAGCAGTGTGGAAAGCTGTGTTCTTTTTTAAAAGAAAATACTACGTTTATTTATACGACTTGGTTTATTTATACACATATAGTTAAGCTCTGTGGAACTTACATACCTACCTACTTAAACGTAGGTACACATATATATTTTACTTAATTTATCCTCATAGTTGCTCTATTCTCTGGCGTCATAAATGTAAATTTATACCTTTTAGTTTAGTAATCTTCTTATTTTTGTCATCATAAATATAAATCTTCACTTGATATTTTTGTAATCTTGTTAATTTTATCATCATAAACGTAAATACGTTAATTTATCGATTATCATTATTTTATCTACCATTAGAAAATATTTTAAATTGCTCTGTGTTATATATAAATCTTTGCCAATATGTTATGTACCTGCCGACAAACTACAAAAATAGATTAGTAGCTTTAAAATATCGATAAAGTCAATATAACAATAATTATGTATAATAATATTAAACATGGAGTACATATTTTTATTTATTTAATAAATCTTTCGAAAACTAATGACCACCAGCATGTCGCCTTTTTGATCTCAGCAATGCAGTGCAACATAACTCGATACGATACTAGTTGTGATCTAAATCAACAATGGATCGGTGAGGACTGAGGAGGATACTTGAAACATCACAATACACACCCGGAAACAGATAACCGTATCATAGCGCACGCCAATAAATAATTATATTTCAGCTGGGTGTTTTGGGATAAGGGTTGATTATTGAACAAGCGCACAGTGTGTTCCTCAAATTCATGTTAACTGTTAATATATAAAAGATACGTTTGGAAATCAGCACGTTTTACTTTTATTACATCTTTATTTTTTTCTTTAATTTTGAATGCATAAGGATAAAAAAAATTTGCGCATAAAAATACATAAAATATGAAACAAAGTAAGTAATGGGAACCCTACAAAACACTGACTGTGTTTGGGTAATGTAACCAAAAATTATCATTTTACTTTTTTTTTTTTTAAAGAGGTTATATTAAGATAAGATAGTAGGAGTACCTAGCGAGATAGTATCATTTTTATTTTTTTAAAAATCCAGTTACCGGCATGCGTTGCAATGGCACTTAATTAAGAATTTGTTACTCCCATTCGTCCCTTCACCGTTCCCCCTCCAACTTCTCCACACTCCTTCTGCGTTCCCCTCCCTTCTCCCATGTTCCATACATTCGGTTTTCAAACAGCTCGCGTGCCACCAATTGCAATTTTTTTTATCCATATTTTAATTTTTCATATATTTCAAACATTTATTTTTACATATTATAAGAATAATAAATCAAATTTGGTACCTAACATAGGTACCTATTTAAAATAAGTTAATCAAATTCAAGATTCCGAACGACAAAAGAGTATGTATGAGATGATTTATCAATGTAAATGAACCAATGAACCAACCAATTACTGTTAAATCTATTGTGAAATCAGATATGAGCAGGTAAAAGTGTGCCAAGACTGCGTTGTGAGGCGGCCTTTCCTCTCTGTCTACCCCAACGGAGAAACGATGTGATGGTTAGTTAGTTTGTTAGTTAATTACTTCATTAATAAAACGTTTGTGAGTCTTAACTTATAATTAAAAATAGCAAACGTATACATTAAAATATAATTACAAACAGTAACAATGTCATAAAAAAGCATTATCTCAGTTTGCTTATATATTTCCAAAGTCAAAATTCAACTTCGTATTTTCACAGACCAAACGAAGAATACTAATTGAATTAGTATCCGAATAATTGAATTTAATCACCCTGTGCCTCGCATTGCTGGGGGCAGATGGGGCCCCCCGCCGCGCCGCAGATGAAATAGGGGCGGTTTAGGGCCGAGGCCGGACGGTCTGGGCCGAGGGGCCGGGGGACAGGGGCCGTCTCCTAATGGGGCACTCCACAACACGCTCCGCTGATCACTCAAAGTCACGTCAATGGGCCGGTACAACTGTTCGAATCCTTTCATCGCCGTAACAAGTGTTCCATTTTGCAAACAAAAACTGTGATTACAACTGAGCGTGCCAAATGAACAGTAAAGTTATTGTTTGTAATCAAACTCTGTAGTTAATGTCCCCTTAGAGTAAAAAAATCTTAACATATTCTACCTGCGTGGCAGAGCGCTACGCTAATTGGCTCTTAATCTAAAGATCGCGGGATCGAAGCCTGGCATAGAAAAATAACGCTCAAAATAATGCTTAAAGGTTAACGCGCCTATTTTGTCGTAAGGTCAAATTATTTCCACTTTGCAATAAAATCCAAATGAACGCATCCGAAAACTAAAAACCGTTTTTGAAAGGTGATAAAATACTTTTATAGATTTTATAAATCGAAATAAACATATAAATTATTGATAACGAAAGAAAATTTTTTATTAGTCAAATGTGTTTATAAATGTTATCATGTACTCACTTTTTTGTCGTCTCATGTAAAAATTATTTTTTTTAAATTACAAAAAATTTTTGGTTTTTCATACTGCGCCCAAAAACTTTATTTTCATAGTGGCATACATTTTTATTATTTGTAATTTTTAGTTTTGAATATAAAGCGTGGTAATTTCTCTTTTTAACACCGTTTAGATCATATTTCTAACCATAATAGTAAGGGAGACACAACGATTTCTATGACACATGTATGAGTTGTTCCGAAAAGCGTTGTCCCGGTAAGACGAGAGATCCTGGGTTCGAGTCCCAGTTGCTACGGTTAACTTTTTATTTTTCCGTGTCTTGTTCTTTTTCACATTTTTGTTTAGATTTATTTGTATATCTGATATATTGCATTGATGGAAATAACCTTCAAAGAGAGTTTTACCAAAAAATAAACGACGTTCTATTTGAGTTGTAAGTTATTTTACTTATAAAGTTACGCAATATAATTTAAACACGTTATTATCATTTAATGAGCAGGCCGCATTCTGCTGATGCACTCATATCCGATTTCACGATAAGTTAAACAATAAATTGAGTCGTTTAAATTTTTTTAAATATGTTCGTCCTTCGTCTCTCCAAATGTGATTTATTTATTTATTAATGGACTTACGTCATAGACTGAATATTACATATGTCTATGACTTACGTCCAATTTACAAAACAATAACACGAAATAAAAAAAATGTACATTATAATATAAAGGAATATGTATGGAAACCAAAGACAAAAAGCAGAGATAAACATAAGAAAATAGAAATGATTTATCTTTTTTTGAGCGAAGATAAATATATACCTATACATAATATTTGTACCGCAGCCTCAACGTTCTAGAGTGGAACATCCGCAAGTATCGCCATGGTGATAAATCGCTATTCAAAAACAAAACGTTACTTGAAATGACTTTAGCTATGTGCAACGGGAAAGTATATAAATAGCAAGGTACTTCCAAATATGCCTATTAACTTTATCCTACCCTAACCACATATTTCAGCATCGTAACTGGTTTCAGTTAGTTCACACTCTTTTATACAAATTGTCAAAAATGCGTAATGCGTATGATTAAGAAAGGGACGCTCGGATGATTTGGGCATGCAGAGCGAATGAAGAAGAATACATGACGAGATTAACAATGGTAGAAGACATAATTGCTTTGTGGTCCATTCTCTCTGCCTCTCATCTAAGATAGTTAGTTAGAAGTATGTGTACGATATATCCCCAGTTTCTACTAACGACTAATAGATTTTTTTATATTCCAGTAGGTATCTGAATTTTTTTTTATTAAAAAACAGTAGGTTCTAATAATTTTTATTATGCCATGGTGACTTGAAAATATGCTTTCGCTAAGATATATAATGCCCTGGGGGCGCGCACGCACACCCTCTTTTTATTTAATTTGTGATGCCGTTCTACAACCTTGTTTTATATGATTCATAAACATGGACCAACTCTCCAAGGAATTGAGAGAAATGATTTATAAAATCAATAAAAAGATGTTTTGAAAAGCAATAAATAATTTTCACGGACCTTCGTCGGGGAAATTAATCATTATTTTTCAATTATTTCCACAAGAGAAAAATCAATTCCCGAGGGTTTTATTCCATCTTTGGGGATGCTTTGTTTTTGAAGAAAGGAAAGAGTGAACCTGGGTATTGACTAGATCCATGTTGAAGGAGCCGAATTGTTGATCACAGAACGAGACGTAGAAACGACCTGTTCTCAATTTAAACAAGTATACCGAAGTTATTTTATTATGAAAGCGCACGCGAAGAAAACGTGACATTTTCTTATTGATTTAAATTTAAAATTGAAATTTGGTCTGATTTATCACTAGTAAAAATATTTGATCGATGGATGAGAATCTTTGACAAAATCTTTTTGGAATAATTGATTAATGTGCCGGAAAAAGCTTAGTTATTAATTTACAATGATTTACTGTAGTAACAGTTAACAATGTACATGATCTCAAGCAGTTATTTAATTTATATTTGATGTACATTGGAAAACGTAAATCGTTGTAATTGTATCTAATGCTACGATTTGTTTCTTGAAACAAACATTTTTTCATTGACAAAGATAATACAAATAAATCTTAACAGTTCTAGAAACAGAACAAAACACAGACAAATAAAAAGGTAACTCTCGTAATTACGCCGCTACCCGAATTTCTATCGATTTCTTGCAATTCTTCCTTAAACATTTGAAGTTTTTAAGCTCTTAACATCCCCCACGCCGAAACGCAGATTAATTATATGAAATTCCCTCGATAGAAAAAAATCGAAAAGTATGCTCCGAATTTTTTTATTTTCAAGCCTATATGTACGAATATTTTTTAGATTTTTGCTCTATTTTTAACGAGTCGTTCTTATTAAACATTTTCACAATTTTCGCATCGATTTTATCGCTTTAAATATTCGCTCGCTCATCTAACATTCGTAATTACATATCTCTCCATTTTCTTCTATTTGAGCCCGGTTACGGCGCCTTCACCAACTCGGCCGTTTCAGTAGCCGTCCCTTTTCATTTCATGTAATTTCTGTCAATCTCATATTTCAAATTTAGAATTAACAATTTTACCTTTAGCTAATTTCCTCATTTTTTGGCTGCTATCTTTATAAATGATCACGAGTTCACTTTAAAAAAAGGAGATTTCTCGATCAATTTATGCGTGGCAATCAACAAATCGATGGCGTCATCCCTCCTCGCCTATCGCGTATTCATCATCAGGATCGGTCCCTCCCCATGCAGCTGTTGTAGATATATGGCAGCAGAATGACTTTAAACAAATTACTCCGCTATCATTACGAGACCCTAAAACAATAGATGCGATCAGACCTCCACTCACTCCACTGACTCTGCGTTATGCGTTACGTTGAAACGAGGGTCATCCAGTCATACACCCTTATGGTCATTTGTGTCACACAGGGTGCTGGGATTTGTTTTTATAGTTTTATCAAATATAACACATACAATTTATTAGGCAAATATTTTATAAACATTGCCGTCAATCACTTTTTTGTAGTTTCATGTAAAAATAATGGATAAAAAATTCTCAAAAAAATTTATTTTTTTCAAATTGTAGTCGGCAAATTTGGATTCATAAAGATGTACATTTTAATTATTTGCAGTTTACTTTTGGATCTGAATATAAAGCGTGGTATTTTTTCTTTGTAACACCGTTTAGATCATATTTCCAACCATGCTAGTAAGGGAGACACAACGATTTCTATGAGAACTATATGAGTTGTTCCGAAAACCGAACAAATAGACCTGACTGGTTAATATTTCAAATTAATGTCGGTTTTAAAAATCGGATTTTGCAAGGTCGGTTGCGCGGTTGATTCCAATCACTGGGACGGAAGGTTCAAACATTAGTCGAATATTTTTTTATTATTTTTAATTGGTAAATTAATATTTAAGACAAGATTTTTATGCATAGCACAAAGGGTAACAATTATTATAAGCATATCAGCCAAATAATTATTTGGCGGGTGGGAGATAAGCCGACGTAGCTCAGTTGGTAGAGCAGTTGACCGGATATCAGAAGGACGCGGGTTCAAGTCCCGTCAGCGGCATTTATCTTTTCTCGGGAGATTTTTTCAATGTTGATGAGTGTTTCAGGCTAATAATTATTGCTTATAATAATTGTTACCCTTTGAATAATTTATTTTTATTTTTAAAGCACATTTTAAAATAGGTGTTTAAAAAAAAAGTTGTCTTTACAGGTGTATTTTTTGTCATTTTTTGCGTAATCTGTTTTTAAATTACAATGTTAACATTATATGTATAAATAGTCTAATATTCTTTAAAAAGTACCCAAGAAATCACTTTCAGATATTTTCCAATTTAGATGATGTTAATATTTTTAATTTTCAAACACCATGTGCATAATGTAAAATAAGCTATGAAGTTGGGAGCAATATTCGAAAATAAATCAGATCCCGTCACGTCCGGACAAAACTTCACCTGGGCACCTGGATAACTCACCATAAATGATGATTTTAACAATCGGTGATCAAACGGTTTATGATCGAGTGGACCAAAACTCCGTGCAAATTTCCAGTGTCGCGGGTTCGATCCTCTTCAAGCAAAGTCTACCATCAAACTACGACCACATTAAAAATTCCACGATAGGGTTAGGAATACATCAAATTCTGCCTAGTCATAACCCACGAATGTTTGTAAATTTGAAAAGTTTCAATCTTAGTTAGTAGCAGAGCTGTCGGCTAGAAAAAGATTCTGTGCTGCGTTTTTTCAGATATCAGTATGCGTTGCAAGCCACTTATTAAAGAAATTGTTTCTCCCTACTTGTCCTTTCCCATTTATCCCGCTCTCCTTCCCCTCATGCGTTCCCACTCTGCATTTTCAGCCTTCCCTCTCCCCACTCCCCTCCCCCGCTTCCCCCGTGCTGCAAACCGGCTCCCGCGTTCCCCTTCCCTCTCCTTCGTTCCATACATTCAGTCTGGGTACGTTCAGTTTTTAAAAAGGTCGCGTGCTACCTGTTTATTTTTTTTATATAAATCTCTTAATTCCCGAGCTCTCCAGTATATACAGAAACCTTGACGGGCGTGCTCACAACAACTCGCCAAAGATTCATCGTGATCGGATGAATGGTGTAGGAATTTCACGACGCCAAAGCTCACCATTATATAATAAAAACCATCGCGGGCATGCGCACATCAAATCCCCAAAGTTTCATCGCAATCGGATGAACGGAACCCATGAGGGACAAACATAATATGCATATATGCAAGCAAGTATTCAAACATATAATATTTCTATACATGTACCTATATATAGATCTGTCATAGGCTAAAAACAGATTCCAGGATGTTGTGTCTTCTGTCTGAATCAAGCTTTTTATAAATGTATCTATAAAATCTCCATTAATTACCTTAATCAGCTATAATCAGATTGTAAAGGTATATGATCTTAGAGTAGATATCGTTATAAAATGAAAATACATCATTCTCCATGTTTATTATATAGCTGATAATAAGCTACAAGATACTAGCGTTAAGACAAAATATAAAGAAACTTTTTCAAAGGCTTATGATTTTCAGTACCTATAACATACCTACCAATTATTTTTTAAAACCGTGCATTAAAATCTGTTTATCACTCAATCAAAAGCCAGTGATTATCATTTTCATATGAAGCGCAACGAAATGGGTTGCAACCGGAAGTTAATAAATATTTGATTCGCTATTCACACCCCTATTTGCGTGGAAAGGTGCCTTTTGTTGGAGCAATTTGGAATACTAGGGAGTCATCTGCCGGCAGGAAGTTATTGTTGTTCCGAACCCCTAACCATGGCGAATCCATATGATGTTGTGTTCTGATTGAAGCATGCATGCTTCGTGTGATTTATTAGTGATGGAAATATTGATCGTTTAATAATTAATAGGCGGCTACCTTAAAATATACAAAACTACTTTTCATCAAAACAAACGCTCACTTGTTTATTGAATTCGTTATTGGTAAATGCATGCATTTAATTTAGGTATCGCTGCCCCGGAAACCAATTATTGAATAATAGACACCCCTCCCAAAGTTGGGTCGCTACGTTTGGTGACTTAGCAGGGGTGCTCAGATTCACGGGGTTTTTCCAGGTATTGGCGGAGAATGCGTTTGCCCACCTACTGCGTGGCAGGCCGGATGAGGGAGACCTAACCTAGACCTCCAAAGCCGGACTCTCTCGACCCGGCTTGCATCGGCTTGCACCGCAATGGGAGGGGTGGATTCATGCGTCCGTCACATTGACCCCAAGATTCCTACCCACCCCTAATACCTTTTTTATTTTCCAGAAATTCCTCTCCTTCTTTTTCCTAAAAAGACACCCGCATAGCATCCCCAAAGATGACGTAGGCCCTAAGGCTTTTTTCCCTCAGGGCTTCCCGTGTGGAAATAATGTAAAAAATATCAGTATTTAGTACCTACATATTAGGTAGTAATGAATAATCGTTTGCTTGTTTTCAGAAACCATAATATTATCACGATTATTCAAGACTACCTTAGTTAAATATACTAACAGTTAGTTAATTACGTTCCTAAAACAATATTGTTTTTTATATGAACACTGCATAAGAGTCCCAACTGCTCCTGCCAGTGAGACTACGGCATCCCCAATTGGGGTAAGGTGGTAGAGAGAGCTATTTAGATCCAGTCACCAAACATGGCTTAAGCCATTTCAAGCAATGTATT
Source organism: Limnephilus lunatus (assembly GCA_917563855.2). NCBI lineage: Eukaryota > Metazoa > Arthropoda > Insecta > Trichoptera > Limnephilidae > Limnephilus > Limnephilus lunatus. The sequence continues at coordinate 92,051,621 of OU830595.1, read as the reverse complement.
ATTTATTTTATGCCCATAAATCATGCATCAAAACTCAACATAACTACAAACATAATACAATTACAGATTGCAGACATAATACAACAGATTATTTTGGTAAGTATAAAAAATAAAATAAATGCCGATGTTTAGTATGCCAAAGATAAGTAAGTGTAGTGATTACCTACTCGTGCAACTTAACTAAACTTAACTTAACTTAATACAACTCAACTCAACTCAACTCAACTCAACTCAACTCAACTCAACTCAACTCAACTCAACTTAACTTAACTCACATCGATTAGCGTTTCACTTTCATTATAGCGTTTCATATAGATTAGCGTTTCACTTTCATTATAGCCTTTCAAATAGATTAGCTTTGCACATTTATTATAGCGTTTCATACAGATTAGCGTTACATATCGATAAGCGTTTCACATTGATCAGCGTTACATATTTTTTCGTAACGTTTCATATTTTTTCGTAACGTATTCATCATTTTACCCCCCCCCCCCCAAGTGTCGAGCATGTGTAAATAAGTTTTACTTCAATAAACAATTACCTACAAACATAATAACGCGCAGAGATAAAGAGAGGTTGATATTTTTGTTCTCCGGGATATAAATGATTTGGTGTCAAAAACCTTGCGTAGTAAGTTGTTTAAAATATGCCTTTTATTTCTCGAAACAAACTGCTTATTAACCAAAAATCGACTATTTTCCGTTAATAAGCATCGTGTTTACATTCGGTGCAGCGGAACTTATTATTCGGAAACCACAATCAGCGGTCCACGTGCCGCCACGTGGCAGGAAACCTTTTCGCTTAGCGGCTTTTGGGGGCCCATTCTTCGCGGCGGGCTTGATGAGTTCGATTGAGTTTCCGCCCCCACCCCTGGCTTCTAAATTCTATCTACTCGTTCAAATAAACCTCTAGTCGGAAATCAATCACGGAACTCATCGCAAAATGACACTCTCATAATCTACATAGTAACTTACTTATGTATCGAAAGATGAGTGTCATAAGCAGTACGGATTTGATCTGTATTCAAATATACAGTTTTATTCCGAGAATGATGAAATTTTGCACACTTGACCTACAAAACAAAAGGAAGGTGACTGTCTAAATTAGGCTAAAACTCAATAGTTTTCAATAAACACGAGTACCTATCTAACCTACACAATTATCATTGTAAATCACATCGAGAACTAAATGTAGATAATGTTTTTGTATTTTCAGAATACAAATAATACTATTTTTCAAGAATGTGTCATATTCTTCAAGTAAGGTAGTGTCAAGTTCGAATAATTTATCGAAAGGTACTGATGTGCATCAAATACCCAAAATGTATATTTTCATCATTAGTATTCAACAACAAAACTACATAATTTATTCTGCTTAGTTAACTGGTGACTGTCATTTTAAAAGTTTAAAAATGATCTAGTTAGAGTAATAGTTAAATATAATTGACTTGGTGAGAGTCCATAATTCGAAAACGAACAGCTTTAACCTCCTTTAATGACTAGTTCTTAAGGCTCAGTTCCCGGCCCCAAAAAGAAGAAGATGGAGAGATATAAAATTACGGATGTTAGAAGAGCGCGCTAACATTTACAGCGATAAAATTGATGTAAAAATCATGAAAATCTTTAATAAAACACGACAAAAAATAGATCAAAAATCTTGCGCTAATTGTCTTCAATTTTATTTAAAGAAACGCTGTGAATTTTTTCATACATATAACTTGTAAAATAACCGAAACAAACGTGTTTATAATCATTTTTGGAGCATACTTTGCGATTTTTTTCTATCGAGTGAATTTTATATAATTTGAGTTTCGGCGCGATGAATGTCTAGATATTATCTTCAAGAATAACATATATTCTTTTAAGAGCTTAAAAACTTCAAATGTTTAAGGGAGGTTTGCAAGAAATCGGTTGAAATTCGGAGAACCGCCTCTTAAAGGCCCGTTACTTCACCACCTTCATATTCGCAACCTCTTCTAGCTTCACAATGCTTCTGAGATATTTTTCACTTTGAAAAGGGTATAGGTGAAGGTTTAAAAAATTTGTACACTTTAGATAAAAATTGCCACGTGTCATCTAAAAGCTTTTCCCCCGATTTTAACTAGAAGGTAAAACACAATAGAACATAGGAATATTGATCTAACATAAAATAAAAAATGGGCACGGAAAAACATCATAGTTTTTTTTCTGAAATCACATCGGTGTTGGTTCGACTCAACATAATATTGACTATTTACAGTCAACTTCTGCGTTTCAAGACTCTTGAGCTCTACAAAGGGATCCGCCCATTGAGTGCCTTATGCATAGGCATAGGGCATGGTTCCACAGAGGGTTCGGGGTTTCAAGGGCCCAGATCACTGATCACTACAACCCCATCTGTTGGCAAGAGCCCTTAATACGAGTGTTCAGTACAATACTGATGTAGGTAAATAAGATTAATTATCTTGTTTCATCAGTTTTATGACTTTATGGCAGTTTAGCGCGCAAAAACATTAATAATAAAGGTTAATTTTATAGCAAAATTAAGATTCGATTTTTAAAAATCAATGTAGGTACCTAATCTTATCTTCTATCTATATAAATAAAAATCAATTGGTGTTCGTTTGTCTCGCTAAAACTCGAGAACGGCTGGGCCGATTTAGCTGATTTTGGTTTTGAAATGTTTGTCGTAGTCCAGGGAAGCTTTAAAAGGTGAAAAAATATGGAATAATTGCGAGGAAGATGGTAAAAACAACAATTTAATTTTCCCATATAAACTGTTAGAATATTTCAAACTTCAGAAAAAAGCAAACAAATTGCTGCCTTGGAAACGATGTCTTTTTTGTTTGAATTAGGCTATTAACCCTACAAAGAGTAATTTCTTTTCTAAAAATGAATCGCCGAATTGTATGTATGCACTTAACTTCCGAACGACTGCACCAAATTGGATAATTGATTATGTATAAAACTAATGTTGAGTTTTGTATAAAAAATTGTAATAGGTGGAACGCAAGCAGTTAGAAAACTGAATGTACCGGGAATGAATGTAGGGAATGTGAGAGGTAGGAGGATGAAGGGGGAGGGGTAGTTTTGGGGGAGGGGTGGGGGAAGGGGATGTCAGGAAGGGGGGGGTGGGATAGGGCGAGTGGAGTGCGGAGAGGGAAGGTGGAAGGGAACTCGGGAGGGGGGGGGGGGCGAATACGGAAGGGGGGAGGGGAACTCGGGAGGAGAGTTCACGGGATAGGGGAAGGTGGGGGGGAGCTGTTTTAAAAATGAATGTGTCGGGAATGAATGCATGGAATGCACAAGGGGGGAGGGAAACCTGAGAGGGCGGAGGGGAACTGGGGAAGGGGGAAGGGGGGGAGTAGAGTGAGGAGAGGGAAGGTGGAGGAGGAGTGGGAACGTGAGAGGGGAAGGAAGCGCGAGGGGAGGAAGGGGAGGAATAAGGTGAACGGGACGAATGGGAAAAGACGTGCAGGGAGAAACAATTTCTTTATTAAATTATAGCGACGCATGTCGGGTACCAGCTATTTTGTATAAAACTGAAGGTGTGGTGGAGGGTTTGGTGGAAAGAGAGGGGGAGGGAAGGAAGGGGGGAGGGATGTAGGAGGGGGTGGGATAGGGTTGGGGGAGGGGTGGGGGAGGGGGATGGTGGGAGGCGGAAGGGGGGTGGGGGGAGTGGAGTGGGGAGAGAGAAGGTGGAGGGGAACTCGGGAAGGGAAATGCCTCATTGTGTCATTTTTTACTTAACCCTTAACTACCTGACGTCATGAATTTAATTCAGCCAATAAGTTAATATAACAATTATTAAGTTCGCCGGGTCAGCTAGTAATACATAAAACAAAGTCGAGTTAGTTACACTATTTATAACTCGAGAACGGCTGGACCGACTTTGATGATCTTTGATTTGTTGGATTTGTCTCCGCCCCGGATAACATTAATTAAATAGAATTTACGTACCTTGTTAGTCGAGAGTACCAAATATTAATTATTATCTCTACCTATTCATTTTAATGTGTTTTAGCCCAGTCTGGGAAATCTCAAAAATATACCGACAATATATGAACTCGTTAAAAATAGTATCTAACCACACAGATTCCTAGTCAGAAAATATTTAAGGAACTTATGAACGCAATTTATTGATTGAAGATTATCATAGGTAATAAAATAAATATTAAAGTTTCACAAGCTAAGAGTTTTGTTTATATAAAGGTACATATTATTATAAAAATATCCTCAAAACTTTTCATCCAATTCCAAGTAAAAACTTTGAAATGTGTTTTAAACATTTTACGAAATATATGCTAAGTAGTGAAATATACTTTCACTGAACTTGTTGACTTCAATTAACTGCTTATATATTCCAATGACGGTTTTTTTTAAATTTAATCCAGCATATTACAATCATTTAAATTGTTAAACTAGTGAAACATAACTTTCAGCAAAAGCAGCAAGCACTTGAGATAATCAAATAGATATTGTGTGATTGATTGTAAATCTACAAAAATTACTGCGCGGTTTATTGATCGCTCCATCGCATCAGTAGCTAGGTTAAAAATATTTTTTACTACAATCTTTCTGATTAACTCTGAGATTATTTCAATGTATTTTGACCGTTGGTGGCATTTATCTCAAGATCTATATACAATAATTCCCTGAAATCTGATCTTGGAAACTCCACATCTCTGTAAATCTAGAACTCTTGTGCCACCATCTACATCTTTGGATCTTTAAATTACTGGATCTTTACATATTTGGATATCTAGAACTCGTAATCTCTAGATCTCTTTGCCTTTGAATCTGAAGAGTCACAAGATCCCTGAATTTTCAAATGACTATCTGAGGATCTAGCACGGTCAATCGATAAAACCCCTCCTCAATACGATATTGAGTAAATCCGCCATCTATGAATGCTCAGTTAGTGATATTTGCGAGTACGGTCAACGATTGATAAGAAATGTTCTGACGGCCGATGGCCAAATTTTAGCGCCGCCTCCACAGTGTTAGATAAGCTTCAATTAACTGTCAATATACACATGTTTTTAATAATGTCGTTCGTTATGCAACATTACTGGCTTCTTGATGAACGGAGGTGAACTAACGAAGCTCGTACAATTGAAAGAAGTTGTATATGCGGCGAATTGAATCTGTTCGAGCCAATGACGTTACGTATGTTCGGGCTTCAATAGTTGTTAATGTATAACAAGTTGTGGTTAAATACTTCATGAACTAATTAACTCCCTTTTAGTGTCAAAAAGTATATGCGGACTGCCAATGCATATAAAGTTCAACATTCATCAATTTATCAATAGTTTTACGTAAACATTGAAGTTCAACCCATGGACAGATCCGACAGCGTTGTCATTAAAAATATTTTTTCAACCTCGGTCCGAAGCATCATGATGTGTTATGCCTTAAAAATAAACCACCCTAAAAATACTTTATTTTTAAAAATTGGTACGAGTTTTAGAAAACATTTTTTTTAAGCGACTGAGATGAATAATATCGTTAAAACATTTGCTATACTTTTGGCCGTGACATGGTGTAGGTATTTAATAAACTGTTATTGTGAAAATATTCTCACGCGACATTATTTGTCTAAAAGCAGATATGGAATATAACAAGCAGTAACAATGGCCGCCCCGTGTCCGGGGAGAACCGCCCTGTAATTTGGGAGGGCACAGCATCCCAGAGGCGGCCACGCGACCCAGAAATTTGATTATTGTTTTCAGACATGGCGTGGCCCAGATCTTCCGCAAATTAAAAAATATTCAGTTACCATTTATCAACAGCCCCCTTGTTATCATACGAACGTAATTACTAAGGGAACATTAGGGGCAGGAATACCATTTTGCATACAAAGTCAGTAAATTTTAATACGGAAAAAATAAAAAATCTTAAAAACGTCTACCAACTAATAACATTTTAACTAATGAACGTCTCGAATATACCGGATAAACAGTACGAACGACACCTTCTTAATAAAATGTCTGCACGCATAGTGCATAGTGAGAGCCAAGATGGTCGCCGATCTCTTTGAAAAAAATGGTTCAGTGGAATGTATTTAATTCTGATCTTATCCCTAATAAAATAGAAGGTGATATGAACGATCAGAAAAAGGATTACTGATTTTGAAAAAAATACATATACGACACGAAATCGGACAGGATTTGCATCTGCCAAAACATTGGAAGTGTCTACTGGTATACTTATAGGAAAGATGTCGGTAATAGGCTAGCTTTGGCCTAATTGAATGTACATCTACATATTTCAAGTGTTATTACTTCCGAAACAGACTCAATACGATATATACGATACGATACGATGAAATGAAATAAAAATGACACAGCTATTCGGAAAGGTGTATACTATACAAATCATTTTGTTTTTATTTTTATTTTTACGGGTTCGGCTTAAGAAAATACTGCACATAGGTATGCTACGGTCAATCATCATATTTTCAAAAAGAAAATATTACCTTCTCAGTGTACTTAAAGTCGTCTGCTGCACTATCAATGCTTACTTTCCCATACATTTTTTACTAAGTCAAGTAGATAAATATTATCGGGAAATTTGATACGTATTAGGATGTCCTCGCAATGATGATGGGTTTTTATGATAAGTTCCAATAATTTGGTACCGACTGGAGTGCTTTTTAGAGGCACGCGACCGCCTGAAGCGCGAGGGGAGGCCCTGACGCTTGACACGCGGCGACAACAGTTTATAATGGTAAAATAATACTTCGAGGTTACTCGCCCCTTTCTGCTCCGATGGTTTGAAACTATCAACTAAATAAACATTTTTCTCCATGCATTTTTAAATCCAAGCGTGATTTTAGCCGAAAAAAATTATCTAGAAACTAGCTGGTACCTGGTATGCGTTGCTATGCCATTTAATAAAGAAATTGTTTCTTCCCATTCCGCCTCCCCTTCCTCTCCCGCGTCCCCCTCCCCACTCCACTCTCCCCTTCCCCCGTCCCGCGAACCCTTCTCCCGAGTTCCCCTCCCCCCTTTAAAGTTCCCCTCCCCACTCCCTGGTTCGCCGCCCCCCCCTTCCCGCGAACCCCTTACCGGAGTTCCCCTCCCCATACATTCAGTCCGGGTGCATTCAGTTTTCGACGAATGTAACAGCTCGTGTGCCACCAATTGCAATTTTCATAATGCCAGAGTTTACCAGTAGTTTTATACAAACGTTGTCCTGACAATAACGAACACAAAAAAAAGAATTATCCAATTTGGTGCAGTCGTTCGGAAGTTATGCGCGTACATATATTTCGGCGACTCATTTTTATTTACATAGATTGATAGATAGATAGATAGAAGATGGATATGCCTGTTAATTCTATTGAATGCATCGTTTTTCACTTCTTATTTCTAGGGACCATTATCATTGCGTCATGGTGACCCCGGCTCAGTGGCGGACTAACGAGGGGGGGGGGGCGGAAGGGGCGGTCCGCCCTGTTCCCTTGATCAAATCATAAACAAGGCTTTAAGGTAAAAAAAAATTGGTCATTTTATTTTTATTTCATTTTCGGAAAGATGCATTTGTTAAAAATGCTCTCACTAAAAGTTTTAAAAAAATTCGATAAATTGTCGGAGATACAGCATTTTATGTAAAACCATTTGAAACCGGCTCCCCCAAAATTTGGTGATCTATGGAAAATGATGTTCGAGGCGTTTATGACATCTGATGTACAACAATTTAAAAGATCTTTCGTAGTTTCTTCTATCATTTTGCAAATTATATCAATTTGGTGATCGATGGACAATGATGTTCGAGGCGCTTGTGAAATCTGATGTACAACAATTTAAAAGATCTTTCGTAGTTTCTCCTATCATTTTGCAAATTATATCAATTTGGTGATCTATGGAAAATGATGTTCGAGGCGTTTGTGAAATCTGATGTACAACAATTTAAAAGATCTTTCGTAGTTTCTCCTATCATTTTGCAAATTATATCAATTTGGTGATCTATGGAAAATGATGTTCGAGGCGTTTGTGAAATCTGATGTACAACAATTTAAAAGATCTTTCGTAGTTTCTCCTATCATTTTGCAAATTATATCAATTTGGTGATCTATGGAAAATGATGTTCGAGGCGTTTGTGAAATCTGATGTACAACAATTTAAAAGATCTTTCGTAGTTTCTCTTATCATTTTGCAAATTACTATGTATGTTTCTCCGTGATATTTAGATATTTCGGACCAATAGTTAAACCATCTTCAACCTACAAAAAACTTTTTAGTTTGTGGACTTTTTAATTTTTCCAGAATCAACAGAATGGTATCCTGGAGCATATTCATCAGCATCACACCTTCAAGGATGAATATATTTTTTTTTCCGCGAGTTATTATGTCCGCACTTCCACGATGTTAAATATTATGAGGAAGATCAGAGCTCGAACGAAAGTCATCTTCATCGCATTCTTCGTTACGGACCTGTCTGTACATTTATTTGGCAAATTGGCTATTTTCTTGAAATGCATTAATACTTGAATGAAAACAACATTAATATATGGATTCATTTATATTTTGTAGACACGTGAATAACAATAATTTAATTATAACCTTGCCCGTGCTGATTTCATTTACTACTTCACGATTAATATTCTGATTGATTGTTGTAAAAAAACATCAAATAACGCTACTGATGAATTTATTCTGTTTATCGGATGTAAACAACATATAAGCCGCAGAATGTTATAAATAATTGTAAATATGTATTCAGAATGGGTAAGGTTTAGATAAATTGGAGGAAATGTTTCTCTTGTTATTTTGAACAGTCAGAAGTAAATTCTTTAAATAATAACGTTCGTGCATGCACTATATTCCCGGGACTGTATAAAGATTTCCGCCCCTCCCGGCTGCGCCTGTGCCGTAACTCAGACGGGGAATGGCTGTTTATTTCCGGGGAAAACGTTTCCGACAATATGGCGTCAAGTCGAAATCTAGACTCTTCGAATTACTTTACTACCAAAAGTAAAACTTAAGCGGTGACTTCAGGAAATAAGCTAATGGTATTTAATTTATATGTACTATATTTAATCAACGGTGCAAAACTCGTAATATATTTAAGATCAAGTGGCTCGTTATCTATCTATACAAAATAGTGTAATCTTGCTCCACTGTTAATATCTTTAGTTTTATAATATATTAAAAACGTGTTTGGCAGTACACCAACTCCATGGTCAATATTCAAAGAGATTCATTATGCCTTGCATTTAACTCGTAACGAAATATTCATCAGTGAAAGCGAATAATTATTTTTTAAATTTGAATGTACCCGGTGAAAATTTGTGTCCTAGCGGTTTAAGTAGGAAACTGATGAATCACTTGTCTAATAATATAGAGAACCAAAAAAATCTTTTACTTTTAATCTGAGCATTTTAAATTTTTTTTTTTTATCCTTTTTTTTAACTAAAGGGTTCAAAAAAACTTTTGGAATCGGGCGGGTCAACGTTTAAACACGCTTTAAAGGACTTTAAACAACTGATTTCAACCGAAATTGATCGGTCAAATCAAAAAGTTATAAATCAATAAAGTCAAATACAAAATCGACCTAAAATGTGTTGTAGATTCATCAATTTCCGGTTTGTACCACTAGTTCTTCTACCAAAACACATTCAAATGACAGATAAAATATCATTTTACGTAAAAGAATTAAAATTATGGTTGAATGATGCAGATATTGGAATACTTTTTCTATAAATTATTTGTAAACCTTAATGTTTCACTTTTCAATACAACTCTAACTTTATTTACTTTCTTTAAACTATAACAAAAAAAATCAACAAAATTTTATATTTCACAATTTTATTTTATTTTAATTTACTACAATGTTTTCACAGATTACTATATTTCTAAACCTTTACTTTAAAACTTATATATTTTTTACATGTACATATTGATGTATATATAACAATCTTGTTTATATTACCCACATACAGGCAGTGCCTTGGTGGGTTCCCATTACCTACTCTTGTCTATTATATATTTTACTTATTGCTAACTTTTGTATATATGTAGATACAACGGGAAAAAAAGAAAAAAAAAGTTTCCGGACACCATGTGGGTATATAACAAAATTCCGTGGATATGTTAACTTTAAATAATATTTTCTGGGTCATGCACCTTCTCTATTGTCTTAGGTTTCCTCGATTATATTATTATCTATTGCCTAAGTTTCTTCAATTCTATCGCCTTCTCTAAGAATATCACATAACACTTCGAGCGACTCCCTACTTAATACTATAAGGCCGTGTGTGAAGATTAATAATTTTTTTTTTTTTTATTATTTTTTTATTTATTTTTTTTTATTTTTTATTTTTTTATTAGTGACTATTTAGTTACAGGTTTGATGACAATTACAAGATATGATGATATATATAAATATTTAATCCGTTTGTTCTTAGTCCTCCTCACTAGGTGGTCCTGCGCTGAGGCGGACTGGTAGATTTCTTTGATTTTCTGTTATTTAGTTTCTATGATGTTTTTAATACATTCTCTAGTATGTCTGCATTAATTTCTTTCACCCATGTTTTGATTTTTTCCTTAAACTTATTTATCTTTTCTATCTTTTTCAGACTTGGAGGAAGGATGTTGTAAAGTTTAGTTGCAAGATATATGTGGTTTCTTTGGCCAAAACTTGTCTTGAATTTTGGAACATCTCATATATCCTTTTTTGAGGCTCTTGTGTCATGTATCCGAGTATCATTAGGAGATTTTCTGTTTTTAAAATGATGTATAAGAATATTCTTGGCATATATTTGTTTTAAATTAAGAAAGTCAAAACACTTAAAAATATCTTTTGAGGGGGTTATGATGGGTAATTTTAGTATGGTTTTTATAATGCTCTTCTGAGCAATATCTAAGTGGTTAATATGATTGGCTGTAGCAGATCCCCATACTAGAATTCCGTACTCAAGACGGGAATGACATAAGGCATAAAATACTTTTTTTATGTCTTTCCTAGGTAGTATGTTTCTTAGGTTTTTGAAGAAATATACAAGTCTCGTGAGCTTTTTAGTGATTCCATTTACTTGTATGTCCCATCTAAGGTTTTCGTCTATTTCCACTCCTAGATATTTAATACTTTTTGCCTTTGTTATAATAGGGCAAGAGCAATGTGACTTATTGTTTTGACACTCGTGCAATTTGAGAGTGTATTCTTTACCCGGTTGACCTCTTGAGTTTATTGAAAAGGCTAGATAATTAGTTTTAATTACATTGAGCGTAAGAGAGTTCATCCGAAGCCAATTTTGAAGTACAGTTAGTCCATGTTCAGCCTCTTTATAAGTGTCCATCCAGTCCTTTTCGTGGAATAACATAACAGTATCATCGGCAAAACTAATTATGTTTCCATTGATGGGAAGTTTGGTAATTTCATTTATGTAGATGAGAAATAAGATTGGTCCCAAGACACTTCCTTGAGGGACGCCGTAGTTTATTGGAAGAGGATTGCTTTTTTGTTGGCCTATTTGTACTTGTTGTGTTCGTCCTGTCAAGTACGTCATCAGTAAATTTAGTGGAGTGCCAGATATGTCAATTTTTTTAAGTTTTGTGAGAAGAATTTTATGATCTATTGTGTCAAAGGCTTTTTTTAGGTCTATAAAAACAGCCAGACATTTTTTTCCATCGTCTAAACTTTTTATGGCTATTCTTGTAAAATGTTCAATGGCGTTCACGGTACTCAAACTTTCCCGTATTGTATTTTAAGTACCTAAACATTTACCTTTTATTTTACAGTTATAATTACTTTTGTTGTTATAATTTCAGTTTGAGTACCAAAACGTTATTAATAAACTTTAGGAATCATTAAGTTTAAAATAACTTTTTTCAATATCACCTGTTTGAAAGTTGGATAAGTTATGTATTAATAATCAATGATCACATTATTTTTATGTGTCTAACGCATAAAACAATAAAACTCACCTGCATTTCTGTTGTTCAATGTGTCTTCTTCGATTCTTAAAAGCTTCACTTGTAGTTTCTTAATCATTTTGTAATCAATCAAGATTTCATCTGTCACTTAACATTAAAACACGTTTTCATTTCATGCACTCCTTACACCTTTTAATCATACTCACAGTTCACAAAACACTGTAACTCAACAAATTCAATACTCCACATCTAAAAAAATATGCACAACGTTCTGCGATTAACAAAAAAAAAAATCTCGTTTGATTTTTGGCCAATCGACGATTTTCGCTGTGTGCACAACGTCCTGTGCAAGAATTTTATTGAATTGATAAATAAATATAAACAATAAATTACATCGTGTTTAATCACAACACAAAAATTCACGCGTTACTAAACATGGATAAAGATTCCGAGATAGAAATTATCAGTAGCTAGAAGACGTCATTGCGAACACCGATTGATTGCCCGTAAAGGTTCCTTATCTGGTTCAAGATTATGGAGACCAGTATTTTGTTGGTGGTTTTATCACATTTCTTCGTAAACTGTGCAGTATTTTTATGGCTTTTAATTTGTTATTGCACTGCATTATCATTAAATGTGGGAGAGAGACGAATCTTTTTACAAGTGCTTTTTTATAAATAACCCGAATTAAGTATTAACTTAAGCCGGCTACTAAAACACATGTCATATAGAAGCATTAAATAAAGCCCAGTAGCCAAGTAATGAATTTATTATTTAAGTATGATGCCGTAATTATACTTATTATCTACCTTCTCTTGTCGAATCTGATAGTCCTATTTAATTTATTTGTCTTCAGCATGGTAAAAAAATATGTTATTTTCCTTCAAAATAATTGATATCTTCCAATTTTTACGACTTAATCAAAAATATATTATGTGTATATATTTATTAATATTTCTTTTTTTTATCAGAATAAAAAAAACTATGGACGGTTGTCTGAAGATCGCATTAACAATTCGTGGTAAAATGGACGGGAAAAATTATCACATTAAACTCACGGAAAATAACATGAAAATAAACGGGGCCAAAAATTCAAGAATCAAATTAATTGCACTACTTAATATAGCATTACAAGTTAACAAAAAAAATGCGTCGTAATCATAGATATTCAAATGATCGAAACGAAATAACTTTTGCAAAGCCTCTATAGTAAATAATCAGTAGCCGGATGAGTAAATCGTTAATCCCTTTGATATTATAACGTTATCAGTGTGAAACGATAGGTCATTACAACAAAGTCTTTTACGAGCATGAATTATCTTATCAGGTGATCATATCGAGTAAATATCAGCAAAATAATTTTGACGTAAAAATAACCATATTAAAAAAATTATCAAATGTTTTTTTTTATATTATAGAGATGTCTATGAAAATAATCCATGTATCTAATATTCGTAATAAAATTTTGGTTGGTAAACGCAATCACTAAAAATATCCCAGAATGAAGATGTTTATCCCAAATTGACCGGTCAGTGGATCAGTGGCTGAGTGGGCATCACGTTTGGGTCCCATCCGGGCGTCGCGTGTTCGATTCCTCCGCTGACACATAAGCAACATTTTCCGCTTACTGTGGTGATAGTAGAAGATTTTCAAACATTGTTGGTTATTCGTAACCCGGGAGTGTTTATCTTTCTTTTAAAGAAAAAAAAAATCTTTATAATGTTATAGAAGTTTTCATCCAAATGATGCAGGAATTTAAATAACTCCGAAAATATATACACGGTTTTTAAGGTTACAATCGAATGATTATGTAATTTAAAACTCATTAAAAACTTTTGCACAACTTGCGCCACCTTATGTTTTCATTAAAATATTGTGTGCAAATAAGAAAGATACATACATTTTCCTTTATATATTGTGTAATATATTCTATGCTACCTGTTTTCTTTTTAAAAATAAATAAAAACTATTCCTAAGAAGGTACATAATAAACGATACCTACACTAAAAGTAAAAATGTAATTGTGTGCAGTATTTTATAAAAGAGATTAAAAAAGGGTACATATTATGTAACGTTAACTATCTAATATGAACTTTAACATCTACATCAACTTATAAATACACAGAGGAAAAGTTTTGAATCCGTTTGAAATTTCATAATTAGTCAACTGTAACTTTGAAAGCCGTGATATCTTTTCGGAGTTCTTTAAATTCCTGTACAATTTCTATGAGTGGGTAATTCTATAACTTGAATCCTTTCACAGAACAAAATACAATTTCTATGACCCAGGTACACTGGCAATAGTTAGTCACTGAAGATAAGGAAAACTACAAAATAAAATCGCCCTCAAGTAAATTAAAGGAATTGACATTTAGTTGCCAAAGAGGAAAATAAGTATTTCACAGCACAAAGAACAATATTTCTTGAGCACAGGAAATAGTTTAAAAATGGCTGAGGACTGAGGATGTACACATAACTACAGAACAGCGCCAGTCTAACAAGCAGGTATTAAGGCGTTATAAAACCCTAATAATTTTGGTTTGCTTAAATCTCACATTTTAATCATTTCCGGTGAATTCGTTACTATAATTACTTTTTTATTCCAATAGGACACTGGGGATGTTAGTTCTTTGTATTTAAGATTAATAAAAACAATACCTTACCATTAATATATTTTACGTGCAACGATTTTAAAACTTTATAAACTGTTTTTCAACTGTAAAATTAGCGGTAAGCATCAGAATTTATTTATCTATACGATGAATTAATAACTTCGGGAGTGAGACATGGAGACACATTTTAAATATTTGTAACACGTTCTTCAAAATTAATTAAAATGAACGCGGCGCGGAAAGGTCGAATCTCCAGGCCTGCTAGGGTGAATTCGACCTTCGTTCGTCCAATACGCCGTGCCGTGGGCGTATATTTGTTTACACGCTTTCTTCGCTTACGTCGTTAAGATTCCCACATTACTTGTCTTATGCTTCTTTTCTTTTATAGGGCAAATTCGACTGTAGGTCCGTTCAATACATAAGTCGCGAGTCGCAATTTGTATACACGGCTTCTTTACTTACGTCGTTAAGATTCTGAATATATTTTAGGGTATATTGTCGTCATAACGTCAAGAGAAGTTCACCTGGGTGCGAAAAAGATGGAAGAATCCATCACAGCACAAAACACAACTATTTAGGCTTTTACTAGTGATTATTGTTGGTTAAAAGTTAAATAAATATTGCAAGCATTGAATTGTAATTTTGCACCATGATTTGTTTTAACTGACATTAAACAAACTTTACAATACGCGTGCTCATTAGTGTGTAAGAATTCGAAAATATTTTTCTCTATTTCAAATAAGTTTTATTTATATTTACTTTCCTTATTTTATCTGAATCGGTTCAAGAAACCTTATCGGTCATTTCATACATAATTATTTGCACGATAGTTCTGTATATCAAATATTGCCAATAACTTTTTCGCAATCTAGACAACATTTATCTTCCATCATCAAACAGAAACTTTGAAAACGTTGACTATTGACTTTTCAAAAAACATCACTTATATCAGCATTGGTTAAAAAATTACAGAGAAAGTAGCATATTTTTGCGTAATTTTATATGAAAAAAAAAAAACAAAGAGACTTCGATAACTAATATTTTACTTTACACGAGTTTCAAAGGAGCCATAAACCGCAAATAAATCATATTCTCATTTACATTTGTTAATAGTTGTCTAAATCAACAATTGAATCAAAATTTTCAAAATCCTTTTAAATGAATTTGAACGCTAGTGAAGTACCTCCGGTTTACGCCGAAACTTTCAGCGGCAAGACCACAAAGACCTTTCCACAAATTCTACACAATTACATTAATTGGTTCAACTTTGTTTTAAATATTTTTTACCTTCCAAAGCTTTGTTCCTCGCAATGAGTGCCAACAACAGGTCTGGATCAGGATGGTCCCCCTGTGGGGGCGGAGGTCCGGGCGGCGGGGGCGGAGGGGGTCCCGCGGGGCCCGGGCCGCAAGCCCCGCAGCCGCCCAGGCCCCCGCAAGACGTGCAATCGGGCCCCCGCACGCTGTAGCGGTAGATGCCTCCTATCACATCCGCCCCCGACAAAGGATACGCTGAGCCCAAAATGGTTAAGGCTTTTTTTAACACCGGGTGGAATTTTTACCGAATTTTTCACTTTTTGTCACTTTGGTCTATAAAACGTTTTCCATCACAAAATTTTATGATGTATCAACTCTAATTGCAACTTTTATCGTTTACACACTGTTATTTGATTCACTTTCTGATAATAATATATCGATTTAAGGTTTTATGTTAAATCGATATTTTGTCCGAACTTATAATGAGTAATTTTATTATCTTATTTCTCACTAATTTTAACTTAACATATTTTATCAATTATATAGGTACTAATCAAGTTTCTTCATCAATATGTAGAGGCATGAGTTTATACTAAACTACCGCAAGTTACCGACATTAAATCACATTATTGAGGTTATCCGGTCGCCGTGTCTAAACATTCAAAACAATGCGGCGGTTTATAAAAAAGCTAAATCGAAAGAAAAATGCGGAAAAACACGACGATCGGTCTATGTGGCCATGGTGACAGTTCGGGGCAGTGTAGCGCCGGGCCGCCGCCCCTCCCCCGCCCTCTGCTTCCCGCCCTTCGCCCACCCGCCCTGCCTCCGCCACCCGCCCTGAGGCCCCGCCCCGCCCTGGCCGCTCCGCCCACCATTGTAACCCGGACCCATGGAGGAAAATATCTCATCTTCGTTTATTCATTTTCAACACGCTGGAAATGAATTGTGCAAAGCCGAAACCGTCGTGGAATTTTTTTGGCTAGTAAATTATGCTCGCATGTATTTGGAAGAATTTGAATACGATTTGATAGCGTTCTTTCTTTTCTGCAAATTCCTTAAAGACATCAATACACATTTTTAGGAAAGTTACTCATTTTTGTTTGGTTTTCCGTCATTCTTTCATCTCCTTGTCTACATATCTTACCGTCACTCACGTTTTAAGATCGTTTTATTTTATATGTATAAGAAAAATAAATGATTTTCACAATAATAGTTGTAAAAATATCAATAAAAAATTTATTAGCATTAAAACATTTATAAAAACGATAAACGAGAAATGTGTAGTATTGAACACTTCTGTTATAACTACACATAACATTCATATCTCAGGAGGACGTGCACGAAATACAATAATATCCAATTAAATAAAGACAGTATTAGCGAAACTCAATCGATAATCTGAAAATAGAACAATCAGAAAAAGATATTGGCACCTCTGGGATTAATTATATATTACAATTTACGGTTTTACTCATAAAATAAAAAATAAAAATAAATATTCATCCAAGACTTGCCGAAAAGTCAACAGAAGCATTTTAAAAATTAAATGGATAAAAAATTTATACAGTCTTACCTAGATAGCATTTAGTCAGTGTTTGAATCTTGCAATCATACATTATAGCAGCCAATAAAATATGGGTTAAGAAAATTAAGATAGTTTTGGTAGTTCTTAGTCGAAATATAAGACAATTAAAAATTACCGAATCGGATAGGAACACATTAGCTCAGTTCGTGTCCCAGAGGTGCCAATATCAATAATATTATTTTTCTGTTTCCAGATTGAGTTTCGATAATACTGTCTCCATTTAATTAAATATTACAATTTGAGGTTTTACTCATAAAGTTAAAAATAAACAATAATATCCTTCCAAACGCTGATATTTTCCTTTTGTCCTCAGGTCAATTACTAAAAACATATAAAAATAAATAAAAATAAAGTTAATTACGAGCCCTCTACCCCTGATGTGTGTTATTTTCTCTTTCTCATTAATTTGTTTTTTATTTATTTTTTAATCTTGTCGTTATGCTGTGACGTAAATGTTTATTACGAAAAAATATTTTTAGTTCTACAACTTCACTTTATGTAGCCTTTAATCGTCTATTTTTTTCTGTATGTAATATGAATTTTATGCGGAAACTTCGCTGGTTCATGCAACCAAGTGACGTGTAATAATTTTATAAAATATATATCTATCATTGAAGAAAAAGATAGCACTTATAATCTAAATGAAAATATGAAAGTGAACAAGACACAGAACAATAGAAAAAGATAATGGTCGCAACTGGGACTCGAACCCAGAACCTCTCGTCCAACCGGGACGTGCACTTTTATCAATTCAGCCATTGCCACCTTCTAAGAAATCAATGATAATAATATTGATAGGAATAACCTTCAAAAGTTATGCCCAAAATGGTTAAGGCTTTTTTTAACACCGGGTGGAATTTTTACCGAATTTTTCACTTTTTGTCACTTTGGTCTATAAAACGTTTTCCATCACAAAATTTTATGATGTATCAACTCTAACTGCAACTTGTATCGTTTACACACTGTTATTTGATTCACTTTCTGATAATAATATATCGATTTAAGGTTTTATGTTAAATCGATATTTTGTCCGAACTTATAATGAGTAATTTTATTATTATAAAAAAGAGTTGTTCTTATAAAAATTTGAATTTGTATTTATTTATTATTTATCTTTATTTCCCTAATAAACTAAAATAAAAAAGAGTGTGCCTTAGACCACACGACTGAAGTAAAACTTCACTAACTTATAAAAGAAGAGAGAAAGAAAATGTGCGCGCGCACTGCTCTCTCCTGCTCCTACAGTGATACAGACAATAGGCCTGCACTGTGTCGATATACGAAACGTAACTGGCAATGAGAGAAAGAGAGAAAGAAAATGTGTGCTCGCACCTCTCTCTCTTGCCCCTACAGTATAAATACGAAACGTAACTCTCTCTCTTTCTATCGTCGCTAACTAAAAGTTAAATCTACGGATTTCGGATAAACCTACGGATTTCAATACTTCGTTTGTATGGAAACACTATAATATAAAATTTATACCTCCCTCTCAACTTCCGTTCGCCTTGCCCTATCACACATTTCGTAACGCTCTTGTCACGCATTTGCCAGCTTACTTCCAAAGTCAAGCGTGCGTAAAGAAGTTTTACTAAAAAATATTAATGTATTATATATTATATTATGTGTCTCTTTCCCATAGAGTTCGAGTTGTTAATGATACTGCAAATAGATTATGAGTGTTTGTTTCACGTGATAATATTCCGTCTCGTACGAGTAATATTATTAAACCTTTATTTATCGTTGATAATAAATACAATACATAAAACAGCATATTCGTATCAAATCATAAATTGTGATATATTATGCAATTTACATAAATGTATCATAAAAAGCGAACAAAGTGATAAAACTTACATAACATTAAATATTATCTCATCAGAGGTCACTACCTACTTTGACCTTGTCTCTGATATTACATTTACAAACATATAAAGATTAATGTGAGAAAAATGCATTTTTAACAAGGCACAGTCGATTTGTTATTATGGTGGTATATTATTATAAACGATTCTTGATAGGTAATAAATAAATAATTATCTCAGCCACCAAGCAATTCCGTCTCATAAGTAAGTAAACCTGATAATCTTGCACATGCAAATAACAATCTAGCAAAATTTTACGACGTGTTAATCTGTTGAATTAGACACATTTTGACCAATAAAAAGTGTCGGTCTGATCTAAACGACTTTCCAAAGTGATTTTATTTGTTCAATTCCAAAGAAATACTTGTACAAGTTTAACGCAGTTAGTTCGAGTATTTATCTATACACGTTCGTACACTGTTCATGCCTTATACATATAAGCATATAAAGCCATACCTACCCGCTGATCCGGCTTAGAGGTGGATAACACTGGTTGCCATGGAAACAACCCTCTCTTCCCACCCTCGGGAAACCCCTGAAAATTCTCCATCCCATCCCATGGCCTGGTAGTATAAACCACACCCTTTCCCCCCTTAGCTTTATACCTTTACAGCCATTACTTTTGAAATATAAACTCATAGAGAAGCTTTGTTCGTAAGCACATAATACAAAAATGCATAGATATTATTAATTAACATCAGACCACGTATGGACATCAAATGAATAATATTAAAAACTAAGAGAATGTTCTTGGCGAATATGTGATGCAATATCGGTTTATTCTTTTGTAGGTTTACCAAAGTAGGAATCGCTTTTAAGGCGATCCGCTAGTACTGGACCCATTCGGAATCGGGGAGAGTTAAGGACTTTAGGGCGTTGACGCTGTTGACCAATAAAAAAACCATAATCAGTAGTCAACAACGGTACGCAAGTACACTTTTACAGAACGAAGCGACGCGGAGAACAGAGCAACGTCTTTTCGGCCCGAAATCCGGGTCGGGCGGCAACTGACTGTGAATATACTACGCGCTATCGGCCCTTCTGCAGATGGCGTAGGGATTATATTCGCAGTTGGGTAACGCCTCTTTTAATGCGCTGGGAAAAAACATCACCAAAATTAATGTTTTATAAATTTTGTGAAGTTTGGGCGTAAATATCAATTTTTATTGCGATTATTATAAAAGAAACTGAATTTGCCACATTTAACAATAAAACCTTATCCGAAAAGAGGTTTGCAAGTAGGACAGTTTGGACTTAAATGAACCTTATACTTTATTTTTTTTCTAGGCTTATTAAAAGACTTATAATAAATATGACCGATATTTTTAAGGGCCAAGATATGTTCTTCACGCAGTATTTAATTGAAGCATCCATAATACTTCTAAGTGATCAAATTTTCAAAAACAAAAACACGTAATTCTGTATGATTTTGCATTATTTAGTATGGCTTCATCTTAATTAACAAATGTGGACATCAGCGCTCATTTCGGAGCAAATCCGCCGCCACCCGAATTTTTACCGATTTCTTACATATTCCCCTTAAACCTTTGAAGTTTTTAAGCTCTTAAAAAAAATATAAGTTATTTTTAAAGATAATATCTATAAATTCCTCATGCCGAAATTCCCTTGATAGAAAAAAATCGCAAAGTATGCTCCAAAAATTATTATTTTCATGTCTGATTCAGTTATTTTACAAGTTATATGTATGAAAAAATTCACAGTGTTTCTTTAAATGCTGTTTTAGACAGCCCCCAAGAGATTTTTGCGCTATTTTAAACAAGTCGTGTTTTATTAAACATTTTCACAATTTTCGCTTCAATTTTACCGTTTTAAATATTACTGCATTCTCTCCAACATTCGTAATTACATATCTCTCCATCTTCTTCTTTTTGAGCGGGGATGCGGCGCCTTAACTACCTACACCACCAATCGTAAATACTAGGGAGGTAGGTACCATTTAGGTATTCTGTATAATAATATATTAGGGTATAGAGTATTCATAATTTTTTGAAGATGTTGCTTAGTAGATTTATGGCGTTTAATTTCTGCGCATTAACTTTATCTTTGAAGGGAAAGGTTTTTTGTTATTTCTGGGACGATTCCAGAAATCGTGTTGTTTTTGATACAATTGTATTTTATACAAGTCTTACAAAAATGAATAATAATTCATCTAGATTGAGAGAAATCCAATTTTTTTCAGGATTGTATGAACTACATTTTTATATGCATTTAAAGTGGATTCACGAAATAATTTGTTTTTTAGATAGTTCCTCTTTTGCCTACTTTAAGAGAAGAAACTGTCAAGCTGTGATCCAATTATTAAATTTAAATTTGTTTTTTATGATTTAAATTTCAGACACGTATTCGGTTTAACGAAAAAAAATGTTAACAAATATACCAAAGGAAGCAAACGTGTTTAAGAGGAACGTTTGCGCTGCCCGTTTCGGCCCGTTTCATAAAAATCTTAATTGGATTTACTTATCTTGGAGGATCAAAATACCAACTTGAATACCCAATTGAAAAATTATTTTTGTAATCAAAAGTAGTAAGGATATAAGCTACTTTATTTATTTTTGCTTTGAATTATAAAATATAGGCCTTAATTTTTAATGTTTGGTGATTTTAGAGGCAACTTGGGTAATTATTTGATAGTAAATGAAAATCATTTAAAAAATATATTTTATTATTTTCATTATAAAAATATGATGAAATGTTAAACAAAAAGATTTCTTTTTTAAATAATTAATTTTGATTGGTGTAAATTTTATTTACAAATTATCCATTTACATCAGATTTGTCATTTATACATATATTAAAATTACTACGAATTTTAACGATTTTTTGTTTTTATTTTATTTTTCGTTATTACACAGAAGATAAGGCAGGACATATAATAATAATTATAAATAACTCACAAAAAAAAGTTGCTTCCAAAATGAAGCACAACTGAATTCTTTCATTACCTCTACATCATCATTTAAAACAAAAATACGTAAAGTACCTTACACATTTCCGTACTAGAATTTTAATATAACTTTTAATTTAAAAAATATTTTTCAGTTTGATTGGGTATTTTGGCCTCAAATCCAAAATTACGTTGTGTATAAAACGGGCCGCCCAAACGTTACTCTTACATAATTCCGTTTAAAACTCATGGCTCACAGTTTACATCCACGCTGTTCAAGCGAATACATACATATTTATTAATATCTTTAATTTATGTAAAAATGGCAACTAAAAAACTTATTTGATATTAAAACATTATTTCAGTCTGTTAATTACCTTCACGCATGAAAACCGCGGCATCTATCACCAGCAAATATCAAGGAAAAAATAAAAATTAATAATGTTATTATAAATTATATTCTTGCAAAAAAATACAATTTGTTTAGGACGTTGATAGCAGTCAGAAACGGCTTATTTAATAAGTCTGGTCTGAATTGAGTTTCTTGCTCATAGCCAGGGGAGGGCCCCTGAGATCCGGAAGATAAACGACGCCCTTGTGAATTAGTAATTTAATCACCGGCAAGGAAAGCGGGCGTGAGAACTAACCCCTGTAGCCTGTACTAAGTCTGTAGCCTGTAGTCTGTCGGCGTTAAATGCCCTACGAATGGCCAAAAGCATTCTGGCTCGTGTGTGGGGAAGACATTTTTAGGATATCAGGGGTGGTTTGCACGAATTTAAATGATTTCCAATTCTCATTTCTTTGAAAAATTTATGATATTTTTCGTAATTTTTTTTTTTACACATTTTTATAATGGAACCTTGCTTATATGTCATCGATATTTGATACTGTAAATAGTTTAAAAAATGATTCTGTCAGAAGGATTATTTAAAAAGTATTACTATTATGATGTTTTTCAAAACATTAAATAATTTAGTAGGGTTTTTCCGGCTAGGTACCTTATATGGTTTTTCCATTACTTCCAATAACTAACCTTGAAAAATTTTAACATGAAAGATAAAAAGATAAGACAGTGTCTGCCGCTGAGAGCTCCGTTATAACCTTGTTTTCTATCACGTGCGTCATTTACGAGAAAGAGGGAAAAGTAATAGTGGAATTCTCAGCGGTAGGACGGCAAGAAGTGCTTCCCTTTCGCATAAAAACCTATATTTCTGTTGTATGTGTCAACAGTGAGCTCGGGTTTATTTTTAGGTATTTAGGTAGGCCTAAACAAACCAAAGTATGTTGTCACCTACTTCGTGGCGGGCCGGAACGAGAGAAAGAGATTGCGGGAGACCCAACCTAGACCTCTCCAGCCGGACTCTCTCGAGCCGTCATGTTGCTTTTATAAACAAAACCTTGGCATTCCACAAGAACTAACTTCATATACATATATTATGAATAGTATTATCTGTTCACACAATTATTCATCTAAAATGAATTAAATAAATAAAGGTTATACCGGGTATTAAGCGACGTACTTGCCTTACTTTGACCAGTGATACCTGACATTATTTGGAGTAATAAATATAAGATTAGCCCGTTGATGGCACAACCTTACGTGGGTAAGAGTGAAGCGAAATGTCCACTCTATGCGTGCTTTGCCTGTGGATCTCGATATAGTATGTTAACTGAAACAAATAGCGAAGGTAATTCACATTGGGGTTCCTCGTGGTCGATTGGCTATTGTTTGGATGACCACAGGCAGTTGCAAGTCAGTTTATATAGCGGGTAATTTTACTTTTTGAGTCTGTTAGCTTGTCTCTATAAAAACGTTTAGGTGTTGACATAAGCTATAAGTAGACTAAATACACTTGTTCGTCTCCTTGACAACGTCTGTTCGAGGACCGATATCAGCCAGGGTAGGCACCCAAGTGCGAATTCCAACAATAGGTTTTAATTCTGGCCCTCTCCATGTGAATCAGAACAAACCCATCGAGATCCAATTTAGCGTTACGAAACATTAATTGAAATTTTGGTCTCCGCTGACGTTATGGTGTTTTTTTTTCTTTAAAAACCAAACAGCTACAAGAAAGTTTTCCACATTTCATTGCCAATACTTACTGTTTATGTTTTAAGTTTTAAAAAAAACAATAATAAAACATCAAAAATGTTACCGGATACCAAAATTTCATTTACATTTTTACTCCAAATAATGTCAGGAATCACAGGTTGAAGTAAGTCCCTTAACGCCCTGTACACTTCTACAATGTAATAAAATAAACATTAATAGATTCCACAATACCCAACTGTAGTCATACTCCGGAAAAGATTACACGTATTTAATATGTTAATAAATGTATCACGATTATATAAGTGACTAACGCGTTCCCGGCATGCGTTGCAGTGCCACTTAATAAAGATATTATTCATCCCTGCATGTCCTTTCCCATTCGTCCCGTTACCCATCCGCCTCCCCTTCCCCTCCCATGCCCCCTCCGTTTAACGCGTTCCCTCCCCTCTCCCGCGTTACATACGAGTGATCACTCCCGGTGCATTCAGTTTTCAAACAGCTCGCGTGTCACCTATTGCAATTTTTTTATACCAATTTTCATTTTTCATAAATTGAGAACATTAATTTTTATCACTATCTCTACATATATAAAAATCCAAATATATATGTATTTGGGTTTGTGTATACGTATATATACATGAGATGCCTATGCGTTGCTAAACCATTCATCCGATTACAATGAAACCTTGGGGGATTTGACGTGCGCATACCCGCGATGGTTTTTATATACAATAGTGAGTTCTGGTATCAAGAACTGCTAACCGTTCATCCTATTGCGATGACACTTTGGGGATTTGATGTGTGTATGCCCGCGATGGTTTCTATATAGGTATAGGTACTAGTGAGTTCTCGCATCATGAAATTATGCGTTGCTTACCGTTCATCTGATTGCGAGGAAACTTTGGTGAGTTGTTGTGAGCATGCCCGCGAAAGTTTCTGTATATACTAATGAGCTCTGGCATTATGAAATTTGTATAAAAAAATTGCAATATGTGGCACGCGAGCTGTTTGAAAACTGAATGTACCAGGACTGAATTTACGGAATGCGGGAGGGGAATTCAGGAGGGGGGAGGAGGCGGAGTGGGAATGCGTGAGGGGAAGGGGATGCAGGAGAGGAATGGGAGGCGGTACGGGAACGGGACGAATGGGAAAGGACAAGCAGGGAGAATTTTTTCTTTATTAAGTGGCATAGCAACGCATGCCGAGAACTCGCTAGTATATTATAAGAAAAATCAATTAAATTTTGTGCCTAAACGTAGGTATCTATTTAAAATACCTATAATACTTGATTACATTCAAAGTATTCAATTTTGGTTATTATCGTAGGTGAGTAGGTATTTCAATCATTTTCATTAATTTAAAGAGTTTTGCATATTTATTCGAAAATTGAATTTTGATTGAACAATCGACAGATTGCATAATGTCATTCTCAAATTGTGACATTTTTGAGGGTTTCGTAAGAGTTTTTGTAACGATTAAAAAAAATTTCAGATGTATTGCCATGTGGTTGTACTAATCCAGAAACCTTCGCGATGGTGAAAAGAAAATATTTTGAAAGTTTCAAAAATTTCATCTACTTAATATAGCAATTCATAAACAACAAATAAATAAGCAAGCAAAAATGCATTCATTTTTTATATTCATAGATAAAAGGGAAGGAACAAATCAAATAATTTTCGTTCATATGAAGCAGTTACTTTGTGATGTGACATTATAATTTAAAATAAAACAATAACTTTGTAAACACTATTTTTTATACTTTATGCCGACCGGGTTTCACTACAACCGTAGCTTCTTCAGGGCAGTACAATCTCTGAATCTCTGAGATTGTACTGCCCTGAAGAAGCTACGGTTGTAGTGAAACCCGGTCGGCATATAAGTATAAAAAATAAAAGTGGTGTTTACAAAGTTATTGTTTTATTTCAAATAATTATCTTTGTTCCTTTATTAATCTAGAAGTCAACCTTTCACTTCCATTTGCTTCGTTTCCTAACGGGAGAACTCAAAAATCCGAAAGAGAATGCTATATAATATGATGTATAATATTGTTTTCTACATAAAACTTGCCCCCAATAAAGCCTCAAACCATCAAGTATGTCCCTTAAGAACCTGTATAATGTAATTGTAATGTAATAGATTTCACGAATACCCAACTATAAACATATTTCTGAAAAGATTATACGTGTTTAATATTTTAATAATTGTAGCACGACTAAGAGTATATACGAGATAATAGGAAAGAAACAAATTAAATAATTTTTGTTTTTATATTGCAATTTAGACAATTGGGAGAATGCAAAGATCCAAAAATGAATGCCGTCTATTTGTACATAATTACGTTCCACATAAAACGTACTCGCAAAGAAACCTTGTGATAATGACATGTGTGTCGATGTTGTAATACCGATCAGAGTTGAATGTATCGCGTATTTCTGGGTTCGCACGGATTTCTCGGCAGATTTACAGTGAAAGGTATAGAGCAATTAGCACTTTCTATGCATTTTGTGTTTTTTGCCAAGATGAAACATAATTTATCAACTATTGTTTGAAATATGAATGATAAAACACGAAATATTTACATTACATCTTAACAAAGGGAAGCGACTTTGTAAAAAAAAAATTACTGTCTAATCCTGCCTATTAAAAAAACTCAATTAAAGCAAATCTTTGTATATCTTTTGTAAACCCGGTAATTGTCTGTAACAGACTGTAAGTGTACGTTATTTTGTGTGTTACGTGTATGGAATAAAATCAGACCTGACAAAAGCTACTTCCCATCGAAGGAGACAAGAAACTAGAAGCCGGTGCATTAGAATGAGGATTCTGAAGGGGAGAGATGGAGTGGTAAAATTACCCCCCAGGGCCTCCCAATAATAATAGAACTCCAACTATTATTGTGACTATTTGATACAAAGCCTCAACCGATTGTATAAAAACACAAAAATTTCCTTACAAAATATGTGCACACTGATACTATTAATATTAAAAATCCTTCGCTGAAACGATAATTTTTTTAAATCTGTGTAAATATTAAATTATATCCACCATTTTCTTTATCTTGCACAGTTGATCTACATCCGTATCTCCCAATCGTTTAGCATATTATGTAATGCTCTGTTTTTTTTTTTAAATAATAGTTGCAAAGTCCCTTCTCTTGTTATGCATTATTATTTTTCCAATCATTCGCGCTCGTTCTGATCGTAATTGAATATTTAATTATCAATTGACCTTCCAGCAATGTCTTGAATCTGTGAATATTTTATATCAATGGATTTTATACGTGAGTACTATAGTTTCATCCTTACTGTTGTTAAAATTTTCAAATCGACACAAGAAACTATTTAAAAAAAACTTTTTGGCACTAAAAATATGTGCATTTGCTTCATTATGAAAAAATAATCCGTGTTTAATTCATCGTCGATTAACCAGTTGAATGACTTTGTTATTAATAATCGGATGTACCTATATACTACGTTCTCAGAAGAAACCAATTATCTAAATGTGCAATGTACACAAATCTGTGAATTTATGGGCCATCTTACATTTTAAACATTGAAAAATTAAAAAATAAATAAAATTTTGCGCCTCTACGGAACGTATATGTATATACCTACAAGTATTTACATCCGTCTCATTTTATTCTAGTTACGACACACTACCATTCACTAGAATCGCGTAGATCTTTGGCTTTGTTAAAAAACATATTTTTTTAAATAAATCGAAGAGTAATAAGCGAAGAGTCAGGTAAGGTATTTTAAAAGCATCAACGTCAGATTAGTGTAGTTTCATAGATGAATTTCATGAATGGTGCCCCACTTCGACAAAAAATACTATTTTCAATTAGTATCCTCGCATATATCACCATGCTGATTGAAGTGGGGAATTTTATCGAAAATCAACTCATAAAAAATTATCCCCCAGAAAATTATATTTTAGGTTCATGAAATAAACTGCCATCCTTAACATTTTTAAAGTTTGTCATCTCCCAATGACAGTAGAAAACCTAGAAACAGCACTCATTTAGGCAGTACCTACTTTGGAAAGAAAAAGAAAAACGTTTCTCTATTAAAACTATAGGCAATTCATGTTATACAGGTGATATCTAGGCTTGCGACCTATATACGGATTATGTTTCAAGCCGCGCTAAGCTCGACGTTCCGATCAAACTGAACTAAACAACAACTGATTTACCGTGCCTTTCACAAGCATTAATTAATCACAATTTTAATGTTAGGTATATAACCTGTAATTTTGTAATATTATATGTATAATGTACATGTACTTACTGCATTACAATCGAAATATGTAAATAAATATTTTTACTTTGTCTCTTTGGCGGTAAACTTTTTTTTATTTTTTGTGTGTATATAATGCACACGTAGACGTTTTATCTACTTAGATACTTCATCCCGGCTTCGCTCGATTTATAGCAATTGTTGCTATTGAAAAAATAAAGAAACATAATAAAATGGCGTTTTATCTTATTTAACTGCAATAACATACTACTTACTACCTACTACTATCCTCGTGTTTTTAAATACCCACTAGCAATTTTTAAATCAATCACGTTTTACTTATTTTAATATTATGTAGGTATGCTAAGCAGTTAAAACCAGAACACATAGTATTATAAAGATGGAATCTATTGCCGCTATTTTACATACGTAACTAGCATAAATATAATCTTAATCATTATTCACCTACAAAAATGAATAAAAATGAACGAGCGCTTAACGACTCGTTAACGCAGCTTATCTTACAAAGACATTGTTTTGAAACGTAACAAAAATGTCTTCATTAACTTTTTCATTCCGTTAACACCAGCGAGAAAAAGACGCCAAGACCTTAGCAGTGATGGCGGTCAGGGTGACAAAAAAATTGTTGTTATATAATACATGAATCGCCATCCGGAAATATCGAAGCGTTTTAGTTGAGAACGCAAACAATGGTCACAGATGAACGATCGGCCTGAGACGTGCGTTGCTATTTCTTCGAGCTCATATAAAGGCCTCCCGAAGCTAAGGAGAGGCATTCTCCTTAAGATCTTCAATAGCAACCTGTTAGAAGTTCTCCGCAGTGGTGACTAACTCACCTACCGAAGCCTTATATTATTCTTTATAAATTGATCTGCATAGTTTCATCGCAAGTGTTTTTCCAGTGATTGACTTTGTTTACATTTATATCTACCCTTGAAAATGGATAGTGAACAGTTTCGGGAGTTCGGTAAGGCGGCTGTGGATTACATCGCGGATTATATGGATAGTTTGAGAGACAGGTATGTTTAAAAAAACATTTTTTGTATGAAACTTTACTAATAATATATTAAAAAATCAAATATTTATTAGGTATACAAATAAGTTACAGCTTTTATCATGCCCTTCAATTAATAAGCTTGTTTACTCAATGGAACTGCAAAAATGTGAGACTCAAGGGGTATTTCACCGTCCTCTTGATAGATTATCCAGAGGATAATGTATATTAATAAATAAATAAACAAATAGTCGCAATAGTTAGAAGACTCGACTAACTTATCGGATAAATAGCCACTATTCGATCCCAAGCCATCTCAGAAACAACTTATCTCAACACCTCTATAAAAATTCATTAAAAACTATGAAAAAAAAAATTAAAAATAGCCCATAACCTTATCTAACATAATATATGAAATGATTTTTTTTACATATTTATCTCATAACTTTTAATGACTCTTTGAAGGAGGTGTTGAGTTGAGTTCGTTCTGACTTGTCCGGGTACCCCACTATTCATTGTTTCGAGTACCAAATAGTAAACACTATATGTACTTGAACATATAGGTTATCCCATTGATGAGCCATCAAGGAGATGGTGAAATATACACTTAAATATATGTTTTACCACGTTGTTATTTTTTTAAACTTTCCTGATGAAACTAGTGTACATCAAAATTAACGTTAATTATTTTACGTGTGAAGATCCGTGCTGCCCGCTGTGGAGCCCGGCTATATGAAGGAACTCATCCCTGATCAAGTGCCTGAGGACCCAGAAACCTGGCAGGACTTTATGAAGGACATGGACAGGGTCATCATGCCCGGGGTATGTTGATCAAAATACCTTTTAATTAACACTATAAGGTACGTTTGAAACTCGTTGATAAATCATTTCAAAGAATGGAAATACTATGTTTTCAGAAGTTCCACGACAACTCAACAAAGTGGCATTTCAACAGCCCATTGAAAAATCATTAAAATTGATGAAAAATATTGTTTTAAAAATAATCCAAAACCTAACCTAAAGTAACCTATTTAACCAAGTTTTTATTATTTTTTTTTTTTCAACACTTTTAATGACATTTCAAAGGAGTGATGAAGTTGTACATTGTTGAGTTGTCCGGTCACCGTTTCCAGAGAGGCGACTGTCATTTTTTTCGATCCCAAGAATAAATCTACATAACTGACATAATTGTTAAACCTCAAAAAACATCATAACGTTTCTGTATTTCAATTTATAAAAAATCTTTGATTTTCTGATAACATTTTAAAAACAAATCTTAGGATTTTAACCTAACATGTGACCTTCAGTCTGATAAGTGGATTTTGTTCAGTTTGAAATCCAAAAATCGTTTTTTTCAATGGGATGTGATTAATTTGAGTAACCTATCCTTTGGTATTTAATTTTTTTTTCATTTGTCATTACAGCCTCTATCAAACGTTTACTGCCGAAAGTTAAAAATATTAAACATTGAAAAAAAAGATTTTTTATTTGAATACCGCAAAACAATCGTAACTGCTCCCAACCTTCTGGAGCCAGTAAAGCCTTGCCATCCCCAATTGGGGTATGATGTGAAGTTCAAAGAAAAGATAAAATTCAAAGTAATGTTTATTATTATGGTAAATAACTGGATAAAACATTAACCTATGACATTGTTACTAACCTGCCTTTAATCAACAAGTGGGTGTACATTATACAATGCAAGATTAAAATAATAAATATGGCGTAATAATTATAAAAAAATAACATTGTCTGGATAATAATTGCAACAGATTACCTTATTAGTTTGCCTGTTCGTGCAGAGGTCACAGTTTTATAGACATTTCAATGAGCGTACCAGTAGTTATCTCAGTAATGGCGTTAAACATAATAAGTAATAATTATTATACCACAAAGGATACCAAGATCTAATTTACTACATTTTTATGTCGTCTATTTACTATCATCCGATTTGTCATGATCTACGGATTGTTTGCCATATTAATAATATTATCAATAAGACCCTTAAAACTCTTGGATTTATTTTGAGAGCTGCGAAAGACTTCAATAATTTAGGCACATTTATCATATTTTATAAAAACCCTTATCAGATGCCAACTAGAGTAGAACTCTACGTTATGGTCTCCATTTTACAATATTCATTCCGACAGCATTGAAAATATTCAATATAAATTCCTGGGGTTTATAAACTATAAGTTGCATATTCCTGTACAAAATATTGATTATAATTACCTACTGGATAAAATTTAACTATTAAAACTTTCAGAAAGTAGAATTAACACAGATTTAATATTATTACACAAAATACTACATTACAAAATTGACTGTCCTGAATTACTTCAATTAATCAACATCCATATTCCCAAAAGATCTTACCGACATTAAGTACTCTTTTACTTTAACAATACCAAGACACTCTCTTACCAAAATTCCCCGATTCAGAGTATTTATTGCCGACTTCACAATCTCGGAAATAAATACTCTGATCTAGGAGATATATTTCACCTTAAGAATAACCAGTATAAACATTGTTTATTCCAATTCTTTTATATATATATACCAGGGGCGTAGCTACCGCCGTTCCTGTAGCCCCCCCGGGCTACAGGGGCCCCTAACGTGTGTAAGCAAAAATTAGTAAAATGTTTTCCAAAATGTCACTTAATCTCGTGCTTCCCAGGAAAAAAACATATAAAAAAACTGTCATACGTGCCTATAGAGTTTTAACTTCATAAATGACAAAAGTCAAAAAAGCAATCCCTTTTTCCCGGGTTAAGCGTGCGCCCAAAAGTTGGCAACATCCTACATTGGTTATTGCGGGATTCCCCCCCTTTAAGTCATTCGCTTAAACGGGGGAATCCCACAATAACCAATAACAATGACAAACCACGGAGAGCAATATTTACGCGTTTTATTTCATTCCGGTTCAAACGTTATTTATTACATTGTAATACAATACAATCTTGTTCTTATGACTATTTATTGGTAAATTAGTTTGATTTGTGAAAAGAATGAGTGAAAGGAAAAGAGATTATTCCAGTTGAGCTGTGTGATTTAATTTATATCAGCACCGTAAAAATGGGTGACCGGACAACTCCGAATGAAATCAACTCAGAACCTCCTTTGAATAGTCATTAAAAGTGATGAAAGACAAATATTAAAAAATTGGTTAAATAGGTTACGTTATATTAGGGTTATCGACTATTTTAAAATTATTATTTTATATTATATGGCTTTTAATGACTTTTTAAACAGGTGACTTGATTCTGAGTTGGCATGGAACCGTTTTAAATGTGTACGTATTTTTTTAAAGTTTTTGACAGATGTCATTTTTCTTTTTTTTTTTCTATTCTAAAGGTAAATTCCTGATCATATCTAAAATTGAATTGTTTGTTTTTGAAAGGCATAATCCGGTGACAAATGTATATTTATTATGTAAATACTCTCAGCTTCACAAATGACACAATTATAATATCCCGCAATTTTTCACTGGTCTGCGCTAGTATAGATGAGTATAGAAGAGTGAAGAACTAAAAAACCTGCATAATAATAAAATGCGTACAAAACATCGGTCGCTTTATTTAACTACAGTAGATAATAGCGAGATTGTCACGGGATAAAGGACGGCAATTTAATTGTTAAGAATAACACAACTATTCTAGAGATATCAACTTTCTTGTAATTTGTAATTTGCAACGGAAAGGCATACATGTATTATGTTCCAGTCGCTACTGCATTCTGTATTTAGGCTGAATCTTAGCTAATGTCTTTACTCTTCACCTCTCCTAAACTAAGGCCCCAAAACGAGTCGAAGGTGTACTAATGATATCACGACTGTTTTTTCCAGATGACTCACTGGCATTCCCCGCAGTTCCACGCCTTCTACCCCACGGCCAACAGCTACCCTGGAATTGTAGGAGAGATGCTGAGTGCTGGACTCGGATCCATTGGCTTCAGTTGGGTAAGATCTCACAGTTTCCTGATAATTCAGAATAACGTAACTTCAGCACCCCCTTTGAAAAGTGATTAAAAGTTATGATTTTTTTTTAAATAGCCTACAAACTAAATCGTAAATTATTTAACCAATTTTTTTCATCACTTCTAATGACTTTCAAAGGAGGTGTTGATGTTGCATGATTCCGAGATGTCCGGTCACCTATCTCACAACTTTGTAGCTAAGACTTATCCAAATATATTGAAATATAAGGAGATATGCTATGATGTCCGCCCGACTGTCGGCGGAACTTCAGTCTACAGTTTGAATACGGAATTTAGTTGATTTTTCGAAGGTGTAAAATAATATTGGTTAACAATCTTATATTTCAATATATTTGCAATTATCCTTTCAAAACTTAGTCACTAAATCACACAAAACAGTAACTTGAAGTTTGGCGACGGTTAGTACGTGCAATTAAATATTCATTGTTCATTTCTATGTCAGAATTAGAAAGATCAACAATTCTAATCGCCTTTTTTTCTTTGCAGCTTTCGGGACCAGCTTGCACAGAACTAGAAGTTGAGATGATGAACTGGCTTGGAAAATTGTTGGACCTTCCTGAAGACTTCCTCAACTGTTCCGATGGTCCCGGGGGAGGAATTATTCAAGTAAACAATTACTCTCTTTTGTGTGAATAATATGTATATCTACAAAATTTAAATTAATCAATATCAGGTAAATAATCTTTTTTGTTTTTTTTTCAGGGATCTGCTAGTGAAAGTACACTTGTTGGACTTCTGGCCGCAAAGGAAAGAATGCTGAACCGGATGAAAAATGAGAACCGTGATGTTGACCCTGGCGTGGTGCGGGCTAAGCTGGTTGCCTACACATCGGAGGGTGCCAACTCTTCTGTGGAGAAAGCTGG
This sequence comes from Limnephilus lunatus, assembly GCA_917563855.2. NCBI lineage: Eukaryota > Metazoa > Arthropoda > Insecta > Trichoptera > Limnephilidae > Limnephilus > Limnephilus lunatus. The sequence goes on along the minus strand of OU830595.1, from coordinate 92,017,387 downwards.
AATGATCGCAGCTGTTCCTATGAGACTTCTCCCGACGGATGATGGTTGCAGATTGAGAGGAGACGCTTTAGAAAGAGCTATGGAAGAAGATGTTCAGAAGGGACTTATACCGTGCTATGTCGTTGTTAATCTCGGAACAACAGGGACATGTGCTTTCGATTGCCTGGAAGAAATCATTCCAGTATGCCAGAAATATGGCGTATGGATTCATATTGATGCTGCTTACGCTGGAGCAGCTTTCATTTGTCCAGAATACAGACACCTGATGGCGGGTGTCGAGCACGCTGACTCATTCAACTTCAATCCGCACAAGTGGATGCTCGTAAACTTCGATTGCTCCGCCATGTGGGTAAAAGATGCAACTTATTTGGTGGATGCTTTCGATGTTCAGAGGTCATACCTGAAAGACAACTTGTCACAGAAAATCCCTGACTACCGACATTGGCAGATTCCTCTAGGCCGCAGATTCCGATCTATCAAGTTGTGGGCAGTTCTTAGGTTGTATGGGGCGAGTGGACTAAGAAATCACATCCGAAAACAGATTTCCCTGGCAGAAAACTTTGCATCCCTTGTTCTTAAGGACAGCAGATTTGAAATCCTCACTGTCAGTATGGGGCTGGTCTGTTTCCGGCTTAAAGGTGACAATAGTTTATCGAAGGCTTTGGTGGACAAATTAATGGAAAGGAAAAATATATTCGTTGTCTCTTGTAACTACAAAACTAAGTTTATTATACGTTTCGTGGTTTGCAGTCGACTCTGTGAAGTCAGAGACATCGAATTTGCGTGGAAAGAAATACAGTCACAGGCGGACTTCGCTCTAGGTAAAGAAACGGAAAACACCGTTCAAGTAAAAATTGATTCCACAGATACGTTCCAACCAACAAGCGAATTTGCAGTTAACAGCAATATGAACGAGAAATCTAAATAGATATTATCTTATATAATAATATATATTATTTAATAAAATTAAGCAAAACAAAAAAAACCTGCGCACGCAGCAAGCGTTATTTTTTTCTGCGGATGAGATAACATTTTTGCGATTTTCATAAATTAGTATTTAAGCATTTATTGTCTTCTTTTGAAATTTGTGCAAGATCTTTTTGCATGCATCATCAACAATGTATTATTATTTATATACCTTCCTATTGTATGTTGTTATTTGTTTACTACTAATTTTTGATAATATAAACGTAATGAAAAATACATAGTATTTCATATACTGGTACAATATACAATATATACTAATGCACATTACTACCTAGTCAAATGTGTAAAAAATATGCCCGGAGCGGGCCGCCCTCCTCCCCCCCCCCCCCCCCCCCCCCCCCCTTCCCCTAGCTACGCCACTGCCTGTATCTGTAGGTTCCTACCTGCAATATTTTTGGAACGTTACACACGAAGATAATTTAAGCTAACCAGTTTGGAAACTATCATATTAATATTACCTTCGAACCAAACATTGCTATAATAAAGAGGTTAGGTTAAACCATAGGTTCTGAACCGTATGTTGTCCACCGGGGCGGCGTAATGGGATGCGATGGGCACCGGATTTTTAGAACTTTTTTTACCTGTCAACGCCCTCACTATACCATCTCAACGCCCCCAAGTTTTCCTCAACGCCCCCCTGATTTCTCACGTCTTCTACCGCCCCCCTGAAAGTCTCAAACGCTTACAGTGGGGCGTTATCGCCCAAGGTGAGAACCAATGGGTTAAACATACAGTTAGTTATTATTCCAGTTGCAAAGGAAGGAATGTGAGAAGTTATACTAAGGTAAGGACTAGGGACGATCATACGGGTTTGCTGGAAAGTAAGAAATTTGAAACTAATAGCTAATGGGATGTAATTTTATTATTACCAGCCTGAGTTTTTGTGGAACCTGGAAGAAGTGATCGGAGAAACAGGTTCTCTTGTCTTTCTGGGACAGCGCCTTGTATTGAAATTTTAAATATGAGATCTACGGAAATGACGTAAAGACCTCGATAGGTTAAGAAGCCAAATAGGTTAAGACGCTGTCCCGGTAAGACAAGATATCCTGGGTTCGTTCCCAGTTGGAATTGTTTTTTTTTCTGTGTCGTGTTCTGTTTCATGGTTTGTCAAGATTTATTCGTTTATATTCTTTAACCACAATTTATTAACGAAACTGCTATTTCGACGATCTTCCTAAGCATATTTTTAATCATAATTTTTATGTAGGTAGGTAATTATAAAAAACATAGTTCATTCATAATACTTTTATGGTTCATATACTACAACGTTTTGAAACAATATTATTTTTAATTTATTATTTTGATGCTTCACTATCATACTTTAGAAAATTCCTGAGTTATTTTTAGCTAGATTGTGAGAAAACAAATTACCCAGATCTACTATCAGTGAAATCATGGGAAGAGGAAAAGCGAATACCATTCTTCTATCAATTTCATATTTTGTTTTTATTTCATAATATTATAACTAGCTCTTCTGTGAACAGTGTTGATCATGCGTCCAAAAAAGCATGTTTCTGATTTTCTCTTATTAAAATCAAACCCAAAATTTCCTCTCAAATCATAAGATTTGTAAGTACATTCTTAAATACCTTTCAACATAATTATAAACCTTGTAATATGCATGAACTCTAATAATTATTATATGGAATTCTATGAATGATTTAAAAAAATACATGAAAATTTTTATTTCAATTAAGGCAGACACAATTTGTCCAAAGAAACGTCACTATCAATTATTTTTTCAAACTTTCTTCAGGCAGTGGGTACGATTATATTGAAAAATTGAAAATATCAGTCAAAGTTAGCTCTTTAGTCAAATTAAGGCTTGCTTGAATAATAAAGTGGATGCAGCAGATTTCGAAACCGGAAACAAAGAGTGGTAGATAAATTTTCACACAAACCAAATTTCAAAAAACGCTACTCGTCAAAGCGCTAATACTTTTTGTGATTACAGAAAACTGCTGGGAATTTCTGTGCAAGGAACGGTTGCCTCACGGAGTTTAGTATTATCTAGGACGCAAACCCTATTCAAAAACGCATTTGATTTAGATTAGGTTTCATAGGTGGCAATATGAAATTGCATTATTTATTTAATCCATTGAAATAAAATTTAAAACTTTTTTTTTCTCAACATCGTTGCTTCTGAAATGAATGATGTATGAATGTATTATATTTATTATGTATGATTCCTAATCTAATTCACAAACCATAAAAGTCTATTTTTTACGTAATTCATTCGAGCGCTTGAAAATCAGACACTAGTGACATCTTTGTTTTAATGCGTACACTGCTAGAACAAATATATTCATTTGGGAGGTGAACCTTTCAATCAACGCCAATATGTTGCGCAGGAAAACTTTGTAGCGTGAAATTAATGAAAAATGTTTTTTTTTTCTATGCGATTATTTTATTATTGAACACGTTAAAAAAACTTGATGTTCGAAAACGGAAAGAAAACCTGAATACCAATTAGTATACGGGAGTGGGTACCGGCGGCCCGGGAACCATATATTGGATAACTGACGCACCTGCCATAGGTCACCCCAAGTGGTTCTCTACATTATTTGGTGACTTTGCAGGGGTACCCGGGTAAATGGGGTAAGGTTAGTCTAGGTCGTTTGCCCACCTGCTACGTGGCGGGCCGGATCAGGAGAGACTGATTGAGGGAGACCATTTGAAATCTCCAACCGGATTTCTCGACCCATCGTGCAACGCCTTGGAGCGCTAGCTTTATATGTCCGTCACTCATGGACACATTCATCCCCAGATTCCTACCAACCCCTCATATATTTTTCTTCCCCGAACTTCCTCTCCTTCTTTTCCCTAAAAAGACCCTCCACACAGCATCCCCAAAGATGAAATAGGCCCTGAGCGGAATTATTTTTCTCAGGGCCTCCTGTGTGGAGCTAAAGTAAAACAAAAAATCAATTTACCTAAAGAAGAGTATCCCAGCATAAGCATCTCCAAAGATGTCATAAGCAGTGGCGTAGCGAGGGGGGAGGGCGGTTCTCCCCGGGTGCCACCCGATGGGGGGTAACACCACACCCGATGGTGAGTGATACTCGACCGTGGAAAAAAAATTACGAAGGATATTGTCACAAAGATATTGAACACGGTCTGTTATATATTTTCGTATATTTCGTTATATATTTTCGGCTCCCCGTGGAGTGCCCCGAAACTGGAGAATTTTGTGTCTGACGGTCCTTTACAGTCGAAAATAGCCTATGTCTGAAATTCTCTAGCCACGTTATCCACCCCGGATGCCATCCATGCTATCTACGCTACTGGTCATAGGCCCTGTGTGGAGCTAATGTAAAAAAACAACTAATGATTGAATTGATTGACTGTCAGGGGAAAGTATCTACTTTCAAGTAAAATTATAAGTACCTACCTATGTAAGTACAAGTTACATAATTTACGTGCAGACGTCATTGACCTTCATCCTTTTCCTTCTAAGGCGACTTATTCTACAATGCACGACATCTTTTTTCAGCCCGATTCCAATTAGAGACCAAAGTCAACTTTTTTTGCTTACGCGATCGCTATTTTCATATGTACGATTTCAGTTGGCATCACAGCAAACAGCACGGTTCATGTGTTGTTTGTGTTTGTAGTGATGACATGCAAAGATGTCATGTATTGTAGGCTTTTGAAACGAAAAAGACGGAAGTTTATTATTTTTTTTACATGTGCTCCACAGAGGAGGCCCTGAGAAAGTAATTTCTTTCAGGGCCTATGCCATCTTTGGGGATACTGTGTGGAGGTTCTGAGAAAGAAAATGGTTTAATGGGTGAGTAGTAATCTGGGGTTTTCAGTGTGTCCTGGTCATCCGCCTCCAAGACCTAGACAAACCTCACCCCATGAACCCGGGCACCCCTGCTAAATCACCAAACGTAGCGAACCACTTGAGGTGACCTATGGCAGAGTGCTGGGTATCCAATAAAGGTTCCCGAGCGGCGGTACCCATTCCCGCCTCCCAAAGAAGATAATAGAACGATGACGTCACGCACGATCTCTCGCTGGGACTAGTAAATTCATTTCCATAAAACCAAACTTAAACTTTATATAAACAAATAACAGTGTTTTGCACAAGCATATTTTTAGTATTTTTATACGATATTATGTAGTATTTTTATTGGATCATTTTAAAGCAGAAATCAGATAATGTTCTCCAAACAAAATGCTAAAATATGAATGAACAGTATCAAATTTCATAAACCTAAACTTTACAAACAGGAATGTCCAAAATACGCATGTTATGAAAAAGCTAAAGTTTAGTACCATTTTTCGTGATAATACAGTTCTTTGCCATTTCTCTGGGAATACGTGTATAGCTCATTTATGCCCGGGGAAATTATTCCGCTAAAATATGATTTTAATTATATATTTTTTATAATTTATTTATTTATATTTGAAGAATTCACAAAAAAAAAATATTTTACGAAGTTACACGCTATTGAAGTAGAGGAGCGAAAATAGCGTGTCCATCTTGTCACGATTTTTACCCTTCTGGTCATCTGAAAAATAAAAAAGGTAGATTCTTTATCAGTACAATGGTAGGAACCAGGAAAAGAGAAAAAAAATCTTGCAATATGGCGGCTTTTGTTTTTCAGTTATTTTTTAAATTTTCAAAATTTTTTAAAAATAATAAAAATTAAACATTTTGATTATTGTTGGTTCCTACCATTGAGGGAGGGAAATATGTAAAGAAAATTTATGCCAAATTTCAAGATAATTATAATCGGTCAATTTGAAAATTTTGTCACAATCGAAAAAAGTAGTTTCGAGAAAACGCGTTTAAAGTTTTGTTAAGTTTCAGACAGTCTAACTCAGCGGTTGTCGACCTTTTTGAGCCTGCGTACCCCTTTACACTTAGATACTACAATTTTTTTTGTTTCCCGCACCCAGTATTTATATTTTGACAGCATTATAATTAATTAAGGTTGTCTAGTTAGTTTTTAGTACCTACTACTATAAAACTAATAGGTAACTTGCATGCATTTTATAATGACTTGAAAAAGCTCATGTGGATATTTGTTTATACTAAGATTTTGAAAATTTTCCAAAAAAATAGACAGGTATAGTTTTTTCCTTAAAACTAGCGAGTTCCCTGCATGCGTTGCTACGCCATTAATAAATAAATTGTTTCTTCCTACGTGTCTTTTCCCATTCGTCCCGTTCCCCTTCCGTCTCCCTTTCCCCTCCAATGTCCCCTTCCTCTCACGCGTTCACCCTCCACCTTCCCCGCTTTCCCTCTCCACTCTTCCGCAAACCAACCTGCCGCGATCCCCTCCCCTCTCCCGCGTTCAATATATTCAGTCCCGGTACATTCAGATTTTCAAACAGCTCGCGTGCCACCTATTGCAATTTTTTCATAATTTTTGCATGTTACAAACATTCATTTTTATATATCTATTATAGGAACAATCAATAAAATTTGGTACCTACATAACGTAGGAACCTATTTAAAATAATATAATTTGCAATTAGATTCAAAGTAATCGATTTTGATTAGTACCATAAGTGAGTACTTCGATTAATTAATTTAAAAAATTTATTCGAAAATCGAATTTTGATTGAACATTCGATGTTTGAAAAGTGTCATTTTCAAATTGTGACATTTTTGTAAGAGTTTATGTAATGGTTAAAAAATCTTTTCAGATGTATTGTCACGTGGTTGTAATAATCCAGAAACCTTCGCGAGGGTGGAAAAAAGGTATTTTGAAAGTTTTGAACATTTCCTATACTTAATATAGGAACGCATAGCGGACATACATACAAACATTTTTAGATTTTCTTATATATAGAAGATAAACAAATCCCTTTTTTAGCTCGTGACGTCGACAAAAGTCAGGTTTACGATTTTCTTTATTTATTTTTATTAAATTCCACTCTGATTATTTTTTTTAATTTAGTCACAGGTCACCACAGTGAGAGTTTTTTGTAAGTTCGTAATTTTCTTTGGCATACATACGACTTAGTGGCTTAGAAGTATAACGGTAAGGGTCCAAATGTTTAATGTCATTTTTAATATGTTTCATATTATTCATAAACCTTGCCTGTTGTTCAAGTAAATCCTTGTTCTTAAGACGATCCCCTAGTCCTGGACCTATTTGAAATTGGACGGAGCAAGCGACTTTAGCGTTGACCAATCAGTAGCCAATAACGGTGTTTTTTATTTCGCTCGGACATTTTTATAGAACAAAGCGACGCGAACAGCAAAGCATGTATAATGTATACACGGCCCGAATTCCGGGCGGCTACTCACTGGGACAATACAATGCCCTTTCGTTTCATTTGCAGTTTGTTAACGCCTCTTTTAATTTCCTGTGAAAGAACATCGCCAAAGTTCATGTTTTTTTTGTGATATTCATGCAAAAATATCATCATTATTATAAAAGATACTGAATTTGTCATATTATACAATAAAACCATATCCGAAAAGGGGTTTAAAGTAGGAGAGTTTGCACTTGAAAGTGTTTTTTTATAGATCTAATACTTTATTTTTTTACAGGCTTATTAAAAGACTAACAAAAAAAAATTACCGATATTTTTAAGGGCCAAGATAAGTACATATATGTTCTACCCGCAGTATTTAATTAAAGCATCTAGGTACTTATAATACTTCTAAGCGATTAAATTTTCAAAACAAAAATATATGATTTTGTATAACATCTAGTTATTTTTCTATTACATATTATATATTGTTTAGATAGTGTTTTGAACCATATATACTTATGTTTTTATATGTATGTGTATGATTATGTGCATTATGCGAATACGTATGTATATGTGAATGTATGTGCATATAAGTACATATAAATATATGTGTATAAATGAGTATGCGTGTTCATATGTATGTGTGCATAGATATGTGTACATGTAAACATGTATATGTGTGTAAATGTATGCATCTGTAAATATATGTACATGTACCCGTCTCAGAACAGACATATTCTAGTGAGGCGGGTTACATACCTATTTGTATACGATAATTTAACACAATAAACTCCCGAGTTGCTGGCATATTATAAAAAAAAATTAAAAATTAATAAGTATTTTTATTATTAACTGTTTAGATTAATTAAAACCTAATTTAATGTCTCAAATAGACGTTTATCTTTACAATGATCAATAAGATGGATTGAAGAAAAAATAATTTTAAGCGACATAATATTTTTGGTACCTTCTCCTCGTTATTCCCCTTTGCCATTCGTGTGAAATTCTTCATTTTCACTGATATTTGGCTGTTTATTTTTTTTGCAATTGTAAAAAATTATGTCTAGCTTTCCGGTTTAAAAAAATGATACTTACAGAATACAGAATATCTTAGAATTTTTGACTGGATCAAAAAAAAAACGCCGTGCATGTGGCCTATTAGGGGAAGGTTGCAATCAATGGACCAGCTCAACGAATGAACCTCTTCATTATTAAAAAAAAAAAACAAAAGCAGTAAAAAGATTTGAAATTAGAAGTAGATCCAAATTTTAATTAAACTCAACGATGCCTGCAAATTAACCTTTATTGAGTTTTATTATCGAATATTTACTGTCTTCCGGATTTTAATATAAATTGTGTGGGTTTTAATTTTGTTTCTTGTGACTACAACTAACTAACTAACCATCACGCCGTTTCTCCGCAGGGGTAGGCAGAGAAGACGGACCGCCACACAACTCGATCTTGGCACACACTATTTGCCTCGTTCACATTCGTACATCGTCTCATACATGCTCTTCTATTATTCCGACTCTTCACATGGCCCGACTCAAGTATCTGATTCACTTGGTCGTGCCATGTCTTCCTCGGGCGTCCCCGACTTCTTCTACCATTCACATTTGCGTCATATATTATCCTTACACTCCTTTCCTCGTTCATTCGCTCTACATGCCCAAACCATCGGAAAGTCCCATTCTTAATCTTACACATCACGCTTACATCAGGCTTGCATTCTTTGCGGATCTCCACGTTTCTCTCACGATCGTACATGGTTTTACCACACATTCGCCTCAAGGATCTCATTTCTACAGCATTCAGTCTACTTTCATCCTTCCTCTGCCAGTTCCATGCCTCACTGCCATACATCAGGGTAGGTACCAGCACTCCATTGCGGACGGCTAACTTCGCTTCTTTGGACAGTTTTTTGTTGGTGCCAACGGCGTTCAGTCCTCCATTAATAGAGTTACCTGCATTCACCCTCCTTTCAATATCTCTATCAGCCTTCCCATCTCTCGTATTGTGACTTGTGACTACAATAAGAGGCAAAATACTCTTTCCTTTTAAAATCTTTTTCTCTCTTAAAACTTCCACTTTTTCCTTTCCTTTAAAATACCCTCCACACAGCATCTCCAAAGATGACATAGGACCTGGAGAAAATGTTTAAAAAAAATCTTAATATTTGTGTTCTTGCTAAACTTCCTCTTCCCCGACTCTTTCCCCTCCCCATTACCTTCAGCAACATAACCCAACTGGCTCCAGATGGTAGGGTGAGGTTGGAACTCTTCACACAGTATTCACATGTTAGGCAGGTGTGATGATATTTTTGGAGTAAGTATAACTAGAAGAAAGAAAGTGTACTTTTGTGAAGTGAAGATATCTTTTTTTTTACAGACACTGTTGTACCTAGTAAATAGATTTTACAACAAACCAATAAATCAAGATAAAAGAAATGAATCATTAACATTATCAAATATTCAAAAGCCAGTTTAACCCCTCAGGCCACGGGCATGTTCTGTCCTAAAGGTCAAAATATTTCAGCTTTGCAGTGAAATCCAAATAAATGAAATATTTCCGAACGTATCCGAAAACCAAAAACTGTTTTTGAAAGATGATGTAGGTAATATGCTATCAAATTTTATTATTAGAAAAAAACATGTAACTTTCTAAATATAAAATTTAATTACAAACTTTAAAAAGTTTTCAAAAATGGCTCACCTTACATTTTTTTTAATTAAAATTACTGATAATGGAAAAAAGACACACATTATTTTTAGACAAATGTATTATAAACGTTATCGTCATTTCACTTTTTTGTCGTTTCATGTAAAAATCACAAGGTTACATAAATCTTTTTCAAATTGTGGTCGGAAACTTTGGTTTCAAAGAGGTGTACATTTTTATTATTTTCATAGTTTTTGATTTGGATATAAAGCGTGATGTTTTCTCTTTCTAACACCGTTTAGATTAAATTTGACATTATGATAATAAGAGAAACACAATGATTTGTATGAGACCTATACGAATTGTTCCCAAAAGCAAAAAAAATAGCCTGAGGGGTTAATTACAAAGCTGGTCCAATCTCGGTACAGCCTCAGGATCACGGCATACGCTATAATGTACCTGTAGGTTTTGTGTCGGAATGTATTGTGGTATAAGTGTGCGTATATCGTAGTGTACTGTATTTTCCTTTGTGGTATGCAAGCATTATGCTACGACAGTGGTATAACAAGTGAGTGTGTACTACAACACCGAAATATCTCATGTGGCCGGAACGATTACGTGAAAGTTACATGAAAGCGACCTAATATAACGTGGTCGGAACCAAATAAACCTTCATTCGCTTTTACGGACGCGCTGTGACATCTCATCTCTGGCTTGATACCTAGCTCCTTCCTCTGTACTCGTGTGACCATCCGTACTCGATATGGACAGCGAACAGTTTCGGGAGTTCGGGAAGGCCGCCGTGGATTTTATCATTGATTACATGGACAATATTCGCGAACAGTGAGTACAGTGCTCGGTTCAATCATTCTGTTAAATATAATAATAATTTATTGAAGAACGAAAAAAATAATAAAAAATCTAAACGAAAATATGGAAAGAAAAAACAATACTCGAACCCAGGATCTCTCGCCTTACCGGGACAAGCGCCTCAACCAACTCGGCCTCTTATTTTTAAGTAATTTTTGTCAATCTCATACTAAATTCAGAATGACAACAGTGTCTTCGACAAAAATTTTTTCCCGTATTTTAAACAGCTACCTTTTGAAATAATCACAACTTTGAAAGAACTGGTTTGTAACCTAAATAGTGTCTCGGATATACATTTCCGATTTTATTTTTCTGTGTCTTGTTCTTTTCATATTTTCGTTTAGATTTATCAGTATTTCGTTCTTCTTCAACTATATATTACATTGATGGGAATAACCTACAAAAGTTAATATAGAGAGAGTTACTCCATTAAACATTTAATAATAATAGTTCCTCAAATCTTAACTACACGATTAAAAATTAGAAATATGTTTATACAAATACCACCAATGTGTGGACGCCCAAAACTTCCCAGTGAAATAATAGATAAATACAGCAAATCATTTTAAAGAGGACTCGTTTGAATGTATTTGTGCACATTGTAATGGCGAAAGTTTGAATAAAGTTTTTCGAACTTGTTTGAAACAACCGCGCGCAGTCCCCTTTTATCCCGCAATTACCCGAAGATACTGGGTGCATGGAAACGGTTTTCAATTCGGTTTAAATTAAGACAATAAAATTCGTCAATATTTTGTTTCTTTCTTCAGCTACCTGATTAATTTTTTTAAAATTGAATATTTTTTTATCCATCAAATGCACCACTGCTCAAACAAGGAGTCTCTTAAAAAATCTTACCTGTTAAAAAAATAAAAATAGTATTTTAAGAACGATTAAAACAACATTTTAAGAACGATTAAAACAACATTTTAAGAACGATTAAAAAACAAACAGTGAGTAAATTTTGGAAAAGAATTTTAAACTTAACACATTATTTGAATGTACCACCCATCAATCATTTTAAGGGGGTTTTAAAATTTATAAAGGGTAGGTAAGTCGGGTAGACAATGAAACCCTGCACACTCTGTGCTAAAACCTACCCCTTTCTTTATAAACAATCTTTTTATTCTTCCATTGTTTCTGCTTCTGATTCTGATATGAGCCGGCTAAAGTTTTTTATTAACTTAATCCTGTGTTCTCAGAAAGTCCCCGACTGTAATCAGATGTTTATATTTGAAGAGAGGATTTCATTTGCTAAATAAATAAGAACATAACATGCCATAATAAGATACAATATACCTAACACCACATCAATAGAAAAAGTGAACGGTGAAATTGAATATTTCGAAAAAATGTTATCGAAATAATTTTACTATTATTTAAAATATCACGAGCAGTGTACAATAGGTTTTTTACGTCACTATTCAATACAGTTAACTTACTTTAAAAGTATCAATTGGTAGATACGCTTACATAATAAAACTAACAATTTATTTTACTTTCTTAAAATTGAAAAGTGTTTATAAGCATTATTATTTAGAAATATGTTTTTGTGTACCGAATTCTTTTAAAATCGTTTTCCCATATGATACAAAGTTGTTTATACCACAGTGCAACAGAATCTCAAGCTAAGTTTGCTTTTAATTAGCATTATTTACCTGTGCGCTACAATTACAGTGGAAAGTTCACATTCAATATTAAATTCCAGATTATTACCAATCGATACTTCAAAAGGATTCCGACCCGAACTTTGTTTAACCACTCAGATTATTTGTGAGGTTTTTTTTTATCACTTACGTTTAGTTTATAGAACCGGATTCAAAACACAACCTGTTTTGGAAATGATTTTTTTCGTTCCACCATCACATTATTACATTATTAGCAATGGAGAAAATTCGATACCAGACAAAATAATCGAACAACTCACAACTATTTTTTTTTAAATCCCAACTCAAGCTGATCATAATACCTATTTGAAAACTGATCTATTTAAATTTAACACAAAAACGCTGTGCTACAGAATTTGTTTGGGGCACTATCAAAATAAAGAACCAAACAATCATGGTAACATACATTTTTTTATCGAGGTGTATTTATTTTCGCTTGCGTAAACATATTTTATAAGTTAGATAATTTATTACCCACAAATTTGCGATGCGTACCTATAGACTCGTTTGTGGTAAACGCACATACGCACATTTTTTGTAAATTATTGATCATTACTTTGGAATTGTGCCTAAACGAATATCACTAAATGAAAAGGAAAGCGATAATAGAAAATTTTACATAGCGAATATTCATTTTAGCACAGTCAACGGGTACTTGAAAACACGATTGAGTTTAAAGGGTAATATTGTTTTCTGACATATCCGTCGGGCGTTCTTTACCATTAGGTAAATCAGAGAATTCTGTGGTATTTAAAAATTTGAGATTTAATCAGGGAAAATATTTTTTCAGGCCTGTTCTACCATCAGTTCAGCCTGGATACATGAGGGATCTAATCCCCGGAGAGGCTCCTGAGGAACCTGAGACCTGGCAGGAGTTCATGAAGGATATGGAAACCATCATCATGCCTGGGGTAAGTTCATCATCACCTTTACAATTCAATCTTAGTACTTATTCAAAATTAACTAGGAGCAGGTAACCCAGATAGCTTTTACTTACATAATTTAGATTTGAAATTGGCATACTTATAGAAATATTGTATCGTCGTATTCAATCATTGGTTAGGCAGGAAAGCAATTACCAGCTCTTCTACCGACAGAGACCGGTTTTACCTGCCAACATGATGTTGTACAATAATTCTTAATCCCGGATTAAGTAATGCCTTCGATGGTGCAACTCTCAGATATGGATTGAGAATGTTAATTTATGTTTTGTTTATTTCAGATGACCCACTGGCATTCACCTCAATTCCATGCTTTCTACCCTACGGCCAACAGTTACCCCGCAGTTATTGGGGAACTGCTCAGCGCTGGTCTGGGCTGTGTTGGCTTTAGCTGGGTACGTTGACCTTTGTTTATTTATTTACTTTTAATATTTAGATCGCCTGTCTTTTGTGTGTCTATAGATAAATAACCAAAATCTCATCAACTCCGGAACAAATCTTCCTCCAAAGCTCTTAAATTTCACTTTCACTGCATCGTATATAACGTTGTTTACGCATGTGTTTGTGTACACTTGCACGAAAATTCTTATAAGAAGTATATTCTTCTTATAAGCAGACAATCAATTTTATTTAGCGTAATTTTTTTTTTATTTAATTTTAAATTTATCTTGTTCATAAAATGAAATAGTAATTTATTTGTTCCACTACAAGCGCTGGAATGAATTCAGCGTTATGTAAATTTTTCTGTTCAGAATTTGTAGTTAAAAGCAAATAGTTTCAACTCGCAACTTAATTTCCATCGTACGCTATGAAGCTTTGTAGTATTGTTAAAATATGCGACGACACGCCACGCACGATCGATTCCTGCTTTTTAAATTAAAATAATAACAAAATGTTCTTTGAAATCGACTAATTAATAAATAATTTTAGAGCTAAACCATTTACATAGATCTAGAAGAAAGAAGAAAGAATTATTCAATTAAATGAAGACAATATTAGTGAAACTCAATCGAAATTCTGGAGACAGAAAAATCAGAAAAAGATATTGGTTCCACTGGGACTCGAACCCAGGGCCCTTTGTTGACATGACAAGAGCTCTACCAACTGAGCTATGGAACCCATTTCTAATTCTGTCACTTTTAACTGTATCATACTTCGACGAAGAACTACCAACATTATCTTCATTTTCTTAACGCACATATTATTGGCTGATATCTTTATGTCTTTATTTAATTAAATATTATAATTTGAAATTTTAATCATAAAGTTAAAAATAAAAATAATTATTTCTTTTATTAATTACCAAGTGCCTTTTTATGATTTTGGTGAAATGTGTCAATGTTTTGTTTTCGACCGGCGAAGTGATTTAAGGTTTCTTAATGATATACATATTTTCTCCTCGGTCTAACACATTATTATTTGATTGACTTTCATAAGTGATGCAATTTACGATCGTATTTCATTCACCTGTTGCGCAGTCGGTAAAGGCTCTCATCTCGAGTTCGGAATAAATAAATGATTAACAGACACTCTTATTCAGCCAACTTCTTTCCTCTTTCACTTCATTCTGACGAAGCAACACGTAATACGGTGATAACTTTACATCAATATATGAATCATTAACGTGACATAGATTAAAGTCGAGATTGATAATCTTACATAATATCCGCCCCATTGCACTTATCCAAAATCATTTATTACTTAGTGTATTTCTTATTCTTACATTAGGAATAGATTTTACCGTACAGAACGAAGAAAAAAAAAACAATTTAGGTAAATTATTAAAAAAAACTAAAGATAGACAGCATAAATTTAGCCACTCAGGCATTTACCAACTATGTTGCAATGATTGTCCTTCGTCCTACATAGGTAAGGCATCTAGAAATATAAATATTAGAGTCTCAAAACATTTAAGCACCTAATTTCCACCAGATCACACTTTAAATAAGGACACAGGGGTTAAAATTCTTCGCCGTAAAAATAAAAGCAAAAAATTGGATAACTTAGAAGCACTTGAAATCAGAAAATCCTTAAATAATAATTCTAGTATTTTAAATTTATCTTTTAGCCCCATTTTAAATACTTTTCCAGTAAACCGCTCTGTTGTTCCCGGAAATCCCGCAATTACCCCCACCTCTTTGCTTACCCCCCACTCAAACACCTAAAATGTGTAAATCTGTCAATATTCTATATCATAGGTTAGTTATAATATTCTCCTGACGAAGGAAGGGTGCTTCCGGAACCGGTAGAGGTTTATAAAATAAAAGTGGTCTACAACACATTTACATGTGTTTTTATTGTAAAAAAAATAATGGCGTCGAACATGTTTAGAGTTTGAGTAATAGTTGAAAATTAGTTGGGAGTATTTTTTTTTAATGTCATATATATTATCGAGACTCTGACTCACACAATGTTGTCATTTTTTGCCTATAGTTGAGAGTAAGAATTTATATTTCTATATATTATGTAATAATACATATTAAAAATTGTAAAAAAGTGTGTCCCATGCGGTATGGCTTGTTTTTATACAACTCTGCAGTTTTATCACGATTCTGATTAAACTTTGCACACTTGACCTTCAAAATAAGAGAAAGGTCAGTGTTTATACGAGATTTCTAAAATCATTCTATTACATTTTCGCACCCTTTTCAACCACTCGGACCCATAAGCAGGTTTTCGTGATAATTTAACATTTCCAGAGATATGTGTGACGTATGAAAATACCCGACTTATTAATGCAGTATGTTGATACTTCTTGGCGAACTTTAGCACATTTACCGTTCTAAATGAGAGGAAAATTTCCCCTAAAATGACGTAGTGTGAAGCTAATGTAAAAAAATAAATTCAGGCTTCTGCATGGAAAATATCGCTTGAGGCATCTAGGGCTTAGAGGAAATACTTGAGAATCGTGTAAAGATGACGGATCAAATATTGATAAAAATAAATTGATTTTTAAATAGGTTACAGCGGCATTAAGAACGCAAATAAACATTTTGATGTTCCTGAAGAACTAAGTCAGATGGGCGATTTTGTAGTTTTGCAGTACAGGTGTTTAAAGTTTCGTTTCTGCATTTTTATTGTTTTTGAGATCAAGAAAAATAATTTGTTTTGATATTTTATTTTATTGTTGTTTTTATTTAATCTCGTTCAAAATTCTGATAGTACAGACTTTTAAATCAAGAAAATAAGTCAATAAATACGCCAGCAAAACGATGTTCAAGTTTTTACACATCCGACATTGTTCTTCTGTACCTTCGATTTGAATTTTTTAGTCATAAATACTAAACTAGAAATTATCGCAACGGCAATAAAATAAATTCGTACGTGAATTACTTTTTTTCCCGACATGAAGTATGGGAAACTGAATTGTCACAACATTTCATTTATCATACTATAGTTTTAAATTCTTTACCTATTTTCGGTTTAAATGCGGCATTTATTACCACCTGCTATTAATAAACAAAAAATACTATTATTGTCCATATTTCATCACAAAACCTTTGCCAATTATCTCTAAACCAAATTAATTACAATAATTATTATTTCATATCTTAACATTTCACACCGATTCCAATAACATGAAGTGATCGGCAGTATCATTATTTCATTTTTATCTTCGTGGTCGAGGGGTAAGCATCTTGACTACAATTCCGGATGTCACTGGCTTAAGATGAAGCCATACTAAATAATGCAAAATCATACAAAATCGTATGTTTTAGTTTTGAAAATTTGACCGCTTAGAAGTATTGTAGATGCTTCAATTAAATACTGCGTGTAGAACATACTTTGGTCCTTAAAAATATTGGTAATTTTTTTTTAATAAGTCTTTTAATAAGCTTAGAAAAAAATAAAGTATTAGGTCTATAAAAAACATTTTTAACTGAAAACTCCCCTACTTATAAACACTTTTTCGGATATGGTTTTATTGCACAATGTGGCAAATTCAGTTTCTTATATAATTATCGCGAAAAAAAATTATATTTACGCCCGAACCTCACAAAATAAAATATAATATGCATTTTCGCGTTGGTATTTTTGACATCACGGCGACAATACGGCAGTCGACGAATTTGTTATATCAAAGTGAACCTTATACCGTCCACCGAAGAACGACTGGCAGCCGCCCCGATTTTCTGTCATTACTCCTCCGAACGGAGCGGAGAGAAGACGTGTTATGCTCCGCGCCGCTTATTTTCGTGAAATCAATTTAAAAATTCCGTTTTATTACAATAAACAATGCATAAAAAAGGAATTAATGTTTTTTACAGGCCTTTACGAAATCAACATGTAAAAAAAATTCTCAAATATATTTTCCAACCTTTCCAAAAGCTTTTTCTCAAGTATTTTTAAACTCCTTCCATAAAAGGGCGTGAATTCCGATTTCGATTTTTTCCTGTACTAGTGGATAGCCTTAAACCCCACGTGCGAAAGTGAATTTTATTTAAATAAATAAAAAGAAAATATTATTTAAGTCACTGTATTTCATATAAAGTGACGTAAAACATCAAATAAAGTGACGTAAAACAAAGTTTTTTCTTTTTATTTATTTAAAATGTCAAGTCACAATGTGTTTGCTTCTTTTGAAAAAAAAAAGAATTTTATATGATTAACGTGTTTTGTTTCACAATTAATTAATTAAAAATAATAAGTAGCATATTTGCGCCACCTTCCAGAATGCAAGACACGACAGAATGGTGATTGGCTATCAGATAATATGGCTATCAGGCTATCAGATGAATAGCTAGGTACTTCCCCACCTTCTTATCTCCTTCTCCTCCCCACAACCTGCAGCACCACAATACAATTTGCGATGCTATAGTCTCACTGATTCCAAACCATTGGGAGCAATTGTTGTGACACTTGTGCGGTATTATTTAAAAAAAATAAATGTAGTAATATACCTAGTCCGAAATGCCTAATTTACCTTGGAGAGGGAAAGTTTAGTATTAACCTAATTAAAATTCCATAACCAAAATCAATCACCGGGGAGATGGGAAGTCAAATGAGATTGCCTGTTATCGCCCAGTAGCATAATATATTATAATAGGCATTGCAGTTGTCCCCAAACTTTGTGCTGATTATAATAAATATATTATGTATGTATATACTTAATACTTGTTAGATTTCCATACCTCTTCATGTTTTTTGTGCTCATAGTAAGACAAGGATAAAGCGCCCCTTAGGTGATTTTTCACAAAAATGATAACCCATGTATTGAGTGTGGGAATAAAATTGTAAATTAAATTTTTATTCCGGATATTAAGACTTTGACTATCGGATATTTGTCACACTCATACGTACTTAGGTAAATAGTAAAATGCATGCTTGTGGGTAGTTAGGTAAATCATAAAAGGCAGTAACATCTGCTGATTTTCGACAACTTTTAGCTTCTCTTCGACTTCTCCATGATAAAAAACGTAGGTAGATACTAAATCATGCATTTACCAAATTTAACTTATTAACTTCCACCGGTATGTTTCTAGTACTCGAGCTGCACTGGAATCATGTTTTGAGTAGTATTGTGATAATAATTGCTGAATCGTGTACTGTGAGCCTGAGCCCAAATACGAATCTGCTTGTTGATATCTTTTGTACAACTTACTTATTGAATACTTATACCTACTTTATTATTAATGTATGTATAAATAATGTATGTTTATTACCAATGTTACATGTAAAAGCCATCGAGGCTTAAATAAATAAATTAAGCTTCAGTCTACAACACTTAGTACAACAACTTAGTTATAACATTCATAAAAAATAATATTAACCTTGTATTCTCAGTAATGTCATTATCGATGTTTCGGTCTTACCTAAGCAGAACGATATGCAGGTGTAGGTATTGTCAATTGGTTTTTTAATTGGTTAAACGATTTCTGAACTTACTTTCTGCATTTCCATGCTAGTGTGGATTACCAAAGCCCTAAATTAAGTCTTAGGTATGATAAATTAGATGACTTACAGGCAAGACAGTTTATGTCCAGGATTTGGCGAAAATGATAGAAAAAATGTGGCACCTCTGACCACATCATTTCACAAATCAAATTTTCTGGATTCAATTTATTTTTTACTTCTTTTATCTCAGAATAATGGCTGAAGTGGATACAGTGTGTTGGCTTCAGGGCGTAGATGTTATTATTGTCCGTTTATTCATTATAATCAAAGTAATGTTGTACTATTCATAATTAAAATGGGTTAGATTGTCGACACTCCAATTTAAAAAAAAAAAAATTGATGTTGAGAGCCACTGGACAGAAATGGGCCCGTAAAGACAGGCTTTATGCTATGCCTTGTCACGCCATTACCGGAACTTTCCTTCGCTCGATGCAATCGTGCCCCCCGGCGAGCACGTCGCATCGCCCCAAAACTCTCATTCAAATGTGATACTTCGGCAATATTATATAACCACTCTTACAAAATAAGCACGGCTCGAGGCGTAGCACAATTATTATATGAACAGAAAATTTGCTTTTGATTGGTTTAATGTTTAAATATTATAGATACGAAAAAAAATGAATCATTCAAGAAAAGAAAAACTGATAATCTAATTGAAAATATGAAAGAAAACAGGACACAGAAAAATAAAAAGATAACAGTCGCAACTGGGACTTAATTGGTAAGGCGTTTGTCCCGGTAAGACGAGAGGTTCTGGGTTCGTTTCCCAGTTTCCACCGTTATCTTCTTATTTTTCTGTGTCTTGTTCTCTTTTATATTTTAGTTTATATTATTATTGTTATCTTCTTCTGTAATGATGTATTACTTTGATTGGAATAACCTTCAAAAGTTATAAAAAAGAGTTGTTTTAAAAATAATTGAATTATTTAAAAAATTATTGTTAAATTTTGACTAATCTCGAATTTTGTTTCCAGCTTTCAAGCCCTGCTTGTACTGAGCTCGAGGTCGAAATGATGAACTGGTTGGGCAAATTGCTGCATTTACCAGAAGAGTTCCTGAATTCTTCGCCCGGCCGAGGCGGAGGAATTATACAGGTAAGCAAAATCTATTGAGAAATTACTATTTAGCTATTTCATTACTGACTTTTCACTCGTTTTTAGTCTTATAAATTATTGTGTTTTTCTTTGGAAAATGGGGAATTAACTAATTAATTTAATTTGGTTATTTATTAATAAAACTTAATTAGAGAGTAAAGTTTGTATTAGTTCGACCACCATAACACGGGCATAAGACTAGCATGATTGTCGAAAAATCCACAAATGATGTAACGATTCAAAGCGATGAATAAAGAAAAAAAAATTAAAAAAGTATTACGGGTGAATTGACTTACTCAATCAACTTTTTATTTTATTTTGATCTTTTCCACTCTCTGGGGTTGGCTTCTCGCAAGTTGTTTTAATCAATACGTCTTCCTTAAACTATAAAATTATTATTCAAACTGTTACTGTTATGTACTATCAATTTCGGCTAATGTTATGGTATTCTCAAAATTACATTTTTATAGGAACGTTTTTGAACGTCCGTTATTGTATGTCCGCTTTTGAAAAAAGCGTTTAACCACAAAATCTTGCGTTAATTTTCTGTTTTTGAATAGTTTTTTTTATTTTTTATTTAATAATAAAATCATTTTTACCTTCACAATCAACGAAAAAATTGACGAATGTTCGACATTCATAATTCTCTCCTCATATTAACAACATGAAAACCCCTAACCGAAGTATATATTCTTTCAGGGTTCAGCTAGCGAGAGCACACTGATAGGATTACTCGCCGCCAAGGCGAGAATCGTCTCTCGATTAACTACCGCCAATCCAGAAATGGACGTGAATGATATAAGATCAAAACTCGTCGCCTACACATCCGAGGACTCGAATTCATCGGTAGAAAAGTCTGGACTCTTGGGAACAGTTCCAATGCGCCTCCTTCCTTCTGACGATGACTGCAGGCTGCGGGGAGAAACCCTCGAGAAAGCAATTGCCGAAGACAAGAAGAAGGGACTCATTCCTTGCTATTTGGTGGCTACTCTAGGAACAAC
This sequence comes from Limnephilus lunatus, assembly GCA_917563855.2. Lineage (NCBI taxonomy): Eukaryota > Metazoa > Arthropoda > Insecta > Trichoptera > Limnephilidae > Limnephilus > Limnephilus lunatus. Next base: position 91,996,058 of record OU830595.1, on the reverse strand, counting down.
TGGAACCTGCGCATTCGACCGCCTTGACGAACTCGGAGCTATTTGCCAGAGGGAAGGAATGTGGATGCACATCGATGCTGCTTATGCGGGAGCTGCCTTTATTTGTCCGGAATACAGATACCTCATGGAAGGAGTTCACTACGCAGATTCATTCAACTTTAACCCCCACAAGTGGATGCTGGTGAACGCAGATTGTTCGGCTTTTTGGGTCAAAGATTCACACGACCTGATTAACACTTTCGATGTCCAACGAGCTTATTTGAATGACAACGGGTCGGAGAAGACCCCAGACTACAGACACTGGCAAATTTCTCTAGGTCGTCGGTTCCGCGCTCTGAAGCTCTGGGCGGTTCTCCGACTCTACGGAGCCTCCGGTATCAGGAAGCACATAAGGAAGCACTGTTCCCTGGCTGACCATTTCAAGTCCTTGGTTTTAGCTGATAACAGATTTGAAATTGTTTCAAACCCCATTTTAGGAGTGGTGTGCTTCAGAATTAAAGGAAAAAATACATTGACCAAGACACTTCTTAGCAGGCTTATGGAAAGGAAAAATATTTTCTTAGTATCGTGCTCCTATAAGAATAACTTCATCCTCCGATTTGTTGTGTGCAGCCGATTGTCAGAGTTACACGACATAGATTTTGCTTGGAAGGAAATACAAAGTCAAGCTACAACAATTTTAGATATCGCCAGTGACATGGAGGTGCTTGGTACAAATTTGGAGAAAATTATACTTTGTGACAAAGCAAGCCCCATTAACGAATTTGTCATAGCATCGGCTCTAGAAGAAAGATCTAAGTAACCTGAACATCCAAAGCAAATAAAGAAAACATAACTGTACATAGCGTGACATCCAATAGATAGTGAAATATTTATATAAGTATTAGCGTTTATGATAAAATAAGTAATATGTGTGTAGAACGTACGCAAACCTACCTTTAATAATGAGTTTAATGAACAGTGATTTGGGTAAGTAAGTAGACAACAATTTCTGATAATGATTCGCCCAAAATTTGATTTTTATTTATGGGCGTTCGAATTTTAATTGTTTTCACGATTACACAATTCAATCAGAATAAACGTCTTCGTAAATGCCATGGCTCATGAGAGAAATCAAAATGGTACAATCTACCACCAAAATAAAATAAACAGGTTTTAATAGATATTCGAAAATGTTTGGGCCATCAAAGATTTTCGTGATTTTCTAAATAAATATTTTCAAAATATTTCAAATATGCGGAAAGGAATATGTATTATAAATAAAAGAAATAAAAAATAATACCGAATCTTTTTCTGTTCAGAATAGAAAAAAATCACTCCACTGCAGCTTTCCAAGTCACCGACTTGTTTTTTTTAAAGTTTTGTAAGTGCTAAATTATTGGAATTTCCACTGTTTGTCAATTGGGAATTATAGTCACTTAGTAGTTAAAATTGCTGTGAATTATACGTAATACATACAATGTATATAATTATGTGTCTACTACCAAACAATAAAAGGTTTTCCAGTATATATGTTATCTTACCATAAATCCCACATTCCACATTACATTTTATATCGACGAAACTGGCCACAAAAAGCATTAGGTATTTGTCGTGTGGTAAGAAGCAAATTAATTTTATGTATAAACCATGTGTTTTGCTTTGAAATACAGAGCGACAATTAACTGCACATTTTCTCATATAATTTAATGACATGAATAACGCGTGTAGTAACGATGATATTGCATAAATTTGGCTCAGATAAATTTTATGTTCTTTAACAACACATAAAAAAAACTCAAATCATCATTCCTTTTGACACTAACTTATTCTAAATAATAGCTAGTGCCCACAGCACTCGATAAGTCATGTGGAAAAGTAAAATCCTTAGTTATGAATGAGAAAAATAAAATATTAGTGTGCTCAGACTATTTGAAGTACATTAAGTGCATTCAGAAGAAGGTGGCGAACCAACACAAAAGGGTCACAAACGAGACGCTGGATATCCGCAAGGACCTTGGAATTCTATATTCCTACCTCCACGGCAAGGACAGTGAGTTCTTGAAAAATGCAGAGAAAAGAAAAATGTCGAACCTCGAACTCATGCTACGGAGCAAATAGTGGTCTATACTAAATACTAAAATAGGGAGAAGTGGAAGGTTGATGGGATGATAAGGTATTTTTAAGCTGATAAATATTCGTTAGGGGACAAAGAACAGAGGAGAGATAACATTAGCTTCAAACCAAGAGATGGTTTATAAAATGATGTCGATGACCCACCAACATAATTTTTTGAAGATTGCTGCGTTTACTGTTGACATTATTAAAATCACCTAAAGACAGTTTTTTTCATCTTTTGACGCATATCACAAAATAGAAGTAAAAAGCAGGTCTCTCCATGACTCTAGCATATTTCTGCTTTCTTGTGTTCCTATCAACCTATTCCAATTATATGATAATATATCACTTTAACTTACTTTTACTATTTGTTTGTATATATTTTGTTTGTGTTATTTTTATTTTTCTAAATGTAATCTCTTTAAAAACTTAAAAGGTAACTGTCTTATTGAACTACGATAATAAATAAATAAATTGGATGAAGAAAGTGATTCAACAATAAAGTGTATGTAATACAAACAAATTGAATTAATAATTCTCAAGTTTAACGTTCAAAGTAGGTGTCACCATGGTGTCACCCATTGGAAAATGAAGTTTTAAGACTTTCCGGGACGGAAATTTTGAAATGTTGCAAACAAAGTTTTACCATATTTTTATTTTTAAAATATTGTATAAACTTTTCAAAATTAGTACCTGCATGCGTATGCCTAACTTGGCGTATCTGAATTTGAATATTTATTTATTTAGCAGAAATAATACCCGTTTTTCTGGATAATAAATTATATTTCTTTTTATGGAGAGTTTTACCAACACCAATAAAATTATGGGTATTTGTTTTCGTATTAAAACAAATATTAAGAAAATTTTAAAAAAACAAGTGCGTATTATTCACGGTGAAGACTGATTTCCTTGATCTTCAGATGATGTGATTAATTTTTAAAATCCCATGATTAATTACTACCAATGACATCTATCAGCTGGAACATTGAATTCTTAAAAGCAAGGTGGTTGTCGACGAACAATTGCAATGGTTTGATTCCCAACTTATTAGTTACAGAAGAGTTCGTATATTTTAATATCTTTGCGTTACCTTTGAAAAATCTCACTCGAGAGGTAAATAAAATCGTTTTGGTACTAGGTACCCGGTTTTAGTTGAAAATTCACTTACAGTTTGGACAGCAATTTTATTTATTATTTTTGTTTATACTGCTGTCCATGCCGCAATCAAAATCACTTTTCTGATTATGGAAAATCTTCAAAATTCGCGGGTACAGTCTGACATTTCTCCCATTTCGGAGATAACTAGGTTGCAAGGACGATAAATTCATGAAAAGGCGATTTTTCTGTTTTTCTGAAATACGTGTATCAAAATAGCTAATTAGAAAGGTGTTATATCAAATAAAACATAATTTAATTCGTAGATTTCGTAGACAATAATTATAGATTATTAAACGTCTTAAAATATCGAATTTTGTTATTTTCCCTTGTTTTCTTTAGAACGACTACTGTCCAACTCGAACGAGAAATTGCGAGTGGCTAGAAGTAGTTAAAAAATGAAGTGAGTAAATGGGAGTCGCCACAATAATAAGCAACTCCAGTGAAAAATATTATGGCTTTAAAAATTCATGTTCATATAGAATATAGATAAACGCTGATTCTGAATATATAGGTTTTATGAAATAATATTAAACGCAGAATTTTTAAAAACTTCTCATAATCGTGTCATTGAAACACACTGTTAAGTTGGTATTATTAAAATGTTTAGTGATGACGTCACTTCTCACCAAATTTTTCAAGTCATTGTATTGGAATGTATGACAGTCAATCGTATTAACAACATTTCGTGTTATTCGTTTATTTACATACTGTTTATAGTGATTTAATTGTTGTGTTTATTGAAACATTATTTAAGCCTAAATAATTCATTATTATTTTTAATTGATAAACTTAATGTTTAAACAAGATTTTTATGCATAGCACAAAGGGTAGATAACAAATATTATAATCAATAATTATCAGCCTGAAACATTCATCTACATTGAAAAAATGTAGATGAGTGTTTCAGGCTGATAATTATTGATTATAATATTTGTTATCTACCCTTTGTGCTATGCATAAAAATCTTGTTCAAACATTAAGTTTATCAATTAAAATAATAATTAACATTTGGCAAGTTAAAGTATTTCAGCAATAAATGCAGACATAATTAGTCTCGACGCCACCTAGCGGGAGATTTAGTACCTACTTAACAATACCTCTCTCACAAAAATAAAGTTGGTTGTTTTCAGTTGGAAAAATGTAATAATAAGTAATTGTCGAATGAAACACTAGTATATATTGAATTATTTGGCGGGTATTAGATAAGCCGCCATAGCTCAGTGGTCAGAGCAGCTGATCGGCAATCAGAGGGACACGGGTTCAATTCCCGTTGGCGACCAGTATCTTTTCTCGGAAGATTTTTTCAATGTAGATGAGTGTTTCAGGCTGATAATTATTGATTATAATATTTGTTATCTAAATAATTCAGTTTCAAAAATAGAGGTTCTTATTAGTTTATCTCTATTTTTTTAAATATTCAAAAACTTCTGTACCTACAAAAAAAATAGTAATGCTAGTTCCAGGGCCAATCCTTCGAAATCTGAATTTCAAAATGGCGGGAGTCGAACAGCTGACCGACACCATATCTCTCACACACACACTTCGGAGCGACCGACTCCCGCGCCACTTCAGGCCGCCCGCGCCGCGCAGAAAAGTAAAGACCGATAGATTTACAGCGCAGCTCACTGTGACACTTATTTAGGCGGCCTGAAGTGGCGCGGGACTCGGTCGCTCCGAAGTTTGCTTGTGTGAAATGCTTTCTTTGGTTTCCGCAATATTGGTTACGATTCGGGAACCTAAAAAAATAATAATTTCAAACAATTTTTATACGACCCTCCCGTAATAATATTGAAAAATATAATCTAATATTAATAGTATAATAAATTATGTAATATAATAAATAAATAAATCCACCTAAATAATGTTATTACTTATCGAATAGTCTTCCACATAACTGTCATACAAAATGACAACACCTGTTGAAAATAAAAATAACTTTTGGTAAATGATGAAGTTACACGATTCACTATGCCTAGGTGGTTTTCGGGGGATCGTGAAAAATTAAAACTTTGACAATTATTTTAACTATTAAAACTAACTCTAAAAAAATATATGCAGTCATTTAAGGTAGAAGGTCATTATTCATTCAAAAAAATTGGACTGTAGTTCCTTATTGACAAAAATGCTACCAATTGAATAAATTTCCGGAATGTTATGCCAAGCTGTACAATACAAAAATTATTAATGTAATATATATACTATATATTAATGCTCAGTTTTTCAAAAAACTCACTTTTTCCTTGATGCGAAAATCGACCTCACCGCCCCTCGCGTTTCACCAACCTCAAGGTTCACTTTGGCTTGGCGACGCAAAAATGCCGCTGGCACGCCAAAACGACCTCTCCGATCCTCGAGTTTCGCACACCTCAAGGTTCAATTTTGTTCGAAAGAAATTATCCCGACGGCTGACACGCGAGAATGGACATTAGCGCTCGATATTTTGGAACACTTCAAAGTTCACAATCCTTCGAAGCGTCGATTATTTTCCAGCCACTAGCAATTGTTTCTGAGACTGTTAACCAAGGTCAGTTACACCGGGATCCATTTATATTTCATTTTCTCGCCGGCCGACTCGCAAACGCGATATCTTCAAAAATATCACGCCTGGAAGCCAAAATTTTGTAAAATTACGTCCACGAGAGTTTTCAGAACGTTTATTTACCATCGGTTTTATCACTTTTCACAAAAACAACGTTGGGATATTCGTTTGAAATCTGACGTTTGCTAAAAAAACGAGTAAAAAGCCATATTTGGAAACTAATGTTTAAAAAAATGTACACTTTTCACGGAGCCGCCGCTCGGCAGAAAATAGAACTACAGCATTTCTTAAGCAAAATTCAAATTTAGATTATATTGGAGATTCGAACGTAAGCAAAAAATAGTGCTATAATTTTGTTGTTGTTGGCTCATTTTTAGAACGATTTTCAAATTCATGGTGTTGGTTTGAGGGTGGATTATAAAAGACCGCTGGAAAAATTATTAATAAATTTTTTAATAATAATAGAGACTTTTTTTTTGAAAATTTTTTTTTTCAGAAAATCGATTCGGGCGTTTGCATTAACGATTGGGCAAGGCAGATTCATATCTCAAATTAAGAAGTGAACAATTTTTTAGTTTTTCATACATTTCTCATAAAAAAATACATATTTGTTAAGAAAACAGCACGTGTTTTTATGAATTCAAAAGATCGACATACAAAAAATATCAATTCCAAAAAAAAAAGTTTAAAAAAAAAAGTTTTTCCAAAAACGTATAGTTATTTTAATTTTTTGTTGTTGTTTAAAATTATTATTTGGAATGTGAACCACCCTGCATATTTCCACAATTTTAATGTGGGTTCTCTGATTGGTTGGACACGTCCAGCCTATCAGATACTTTGTAGACACAGAATGTTTTTTAAGGCTCCCGATTGGCTGATTTTATTTGGGCCACGCCCTTACCCAAACAAAAACGGTTAATCATTGGGCGGATTAATTAAATGAAAAATTTATAGTTTTTTTTTTAAACTTATTTTTTGCGCTAATGAGTATGCCTGCCAATAATGAAATAGGTAGGTACCTGCTAAAATGATTAAAAAAATAAAGTAGGTTCCGTCCAACTCAACATTAGAATTCGTATTAATTATACAAATACATAATAATGTGAGCTTTTTTACAATGATTATTTGAAAACAAAATTCTGCATAATACATTTTTATAGCGCCGTTTAAGTGAAAATGAATATAAGGACGTTGGGTTCCTACTCGCGCACTATGAAAGAATATTTTTTCTGTTTTTTGTTTAAGGAAATAAAATATTTTTTTTTTTATAAAAAACTCTGAACAATACATTTTTATAGCGTCATTTTTGTGAAAAATTACAAGACGTACCTTCCAAGTACCTAACGTCGCACTATGAAATAATATTTTTTCAAATCAAAATTTTAGTTTCTGAGAAATTCTTAATAATACATTTTTATAGCGCCGTTTTTGTAAAAAAAACTCACTAAGGGCAATAGGTACTTACCCGCTTACTATGAAAAATATTTTTTCTGTATTTTTTTTACTCCAATAAATCAAATTTTTTTTTTTTAGAAATTCTTAATAATATGTTTTTATAGCGCCGTTTTTGTTTAAAATCTCACTAAGGGCAATCGGTACTTACCCGCTTACTATGAAGAAATATTTTTTCTCTAATTTTTTTACTCCAATAAATCAAAGTTTTTTTTTTCATAGAAATTCTTAATAATATATTTTTATAGCGCCGTTTTTGTTTAAAATCTCACTAAGTGCAATAGGTACTTACCCGCTTACTATGAAGAAATATTTTTTCTGTAATTTTTTTACACCAATAAATCAAAGTTTTTTTTTTCTTAGAAATTCTTAATAATATATTTTTATAGCGCCGTTTTTGTTTAAAATCTCACTAAGTGCAATAGGTACTTACCCGGTTACTATTAAGAATAAAAATTTCTGTAATTTTTTTGTTCCAATAATTCAATTGTTTTTTTTCTTAGAAATTCTTCATAACATATTTTTATAGCGCCGTTTTAGTTTAAAATCTCACTAAGGGCAATAGGTACTTACCCGCTTACTATGAAGAAATATTTTTTCTGTAATTTTTTTACTACAATAAATCAAAGTTTTTTTTTCATAGAAATTCTTAATAATATATTTTTATAGCGCCGTTTTTGTTTAAAATCTCACTAAGGGCAATAGGTACTTACCCGCTAACTATGAAAAAATACTTTTTCTGTAATTCTTTTACTCCAATAAATCAAAGTTTTTTTTTTTAAAGAAATTCTTAATAATACATTTTTATAGCGCCGTTTTTGTTTAAAATCTCACTAAGGGCAATAGGTACTTACCCGCTTACTATGAAGAAATATTTTTTCCGTAATTTTTTTACTCCAATAAATCAAAGTTTTTTTTTTTCATAGAAATTCTTAATAATACATTTTTATAGCGCCGTTTTTGTTTAAAATCTCACTAAGGACAATAGGTACTTACTATGAAGAATAAAAATTTCTGTAATTTTTTTGTTCCAATAATTCAAAGTTTTTTTTTCTTAGAAATTCTTCATAACATATTTTCATAGCGCCGTTTTAGTTTAAAATCTCACTAAGGGCAATAGGTACTTACCCGCTTACTATGAAGAAAAAAAAATCTGTAATTTTTTTACTCCAGTCAATCAAAGTTTTTTTTTCTTAGAAATTCTTAATAATATATTTTTATAGCGCCTTTTTTGTTTAAAATCTCACTAAGGGCAATAGGTACTTACCCGCTTACTATGAAGAAATATTTATTCTGTAATTTTTTTACTCCAATAAAACAAAGTTTTGTTTTCATATAAATTCTTGATAATATATTTTTTTAGCGCCGTTTTTGTTTAAAATCTCACTAAGGACAATAGGTACTTACCCGCTTACTATTAAGAATAAAAATTTCTGTAATTTTTTTGTTCCAATAATTCAAAGTTTTTTTTTTTCTTAGAAATTCTTCATAACATATTTTTATAGCGCCGTTTTAGTTTAAAATCTCACTAAGGGCAATAGGTACTTACCCGCTTACTATGAAGAAATATTTTTTCTGTAATTTTTTTACTCCAATAAAACAAAGTTTTGTTTTCATATAAATTCTTAATAATATATTTTTATAGCGCCGTTTTTGTTTAAAATCTCACTAAGGACAATAGGTACTTACCCGCTTACTATTAAGAATAAAAATTTCTGTAATTTTTTTGTTCCAATAATTCAAAGTTTTTTTTTTTCTTAGAAATTCTTCATAACATATTTTTATAGCGCCGTTTTAGTTTAAAATCTCACTAAGGGCAATAGGTACTTACCCGCTTACTATGAAGAAAAAAAAATCTGTAATTTTTTTACTGCAGTCAATCAAAGTTTTTTTTTCTTAGAAATTCTTAATAATACATTTTTATAGCGCCGTTTTTGTTTAAAATCTCACTTAGGGCAATAGGTACCTACCCGCATACTATGAAAAAATATTTTTCTGTAATTTTTTTGCTCCGATAAATCAAAGTTTTAGTTTCTAAGAACTTCTGAATAAAACATTTTTATAGCGTCATTTTTGTGAATAATTAACAACAACGTACCTTCCAAATACTTACACGCGCACTATGAAATAATTTTATTCTGTACGATAGTAAGTTAAGTTAGTTTTAAACCCGTTAGTTGCATTTGCAATGGGCATAAGCTAGTTATATATTAATGCTCAGTTTTTCAAAAAACTCACTTTTCGCTTGACGGGAAAATCGACCTCACCGCCCCTCGCGTTTCACCAACCTCAAGGTTTAATTTGGCTTGGCGACGCAAAAATGCCGCTGGCACGCCAAAACGACCTCTCCGATCCTCGAGTTTCGCACACCTCAAGGTTCAATTTTGTTCGAAGGAAATTATCCCTACGGCTGACACGCGAGAATGGACATTAGCGTTCGGTATTTTAAAACACTTCAAGGTTCACAATCCTTCGAAGAGTCGATTATTTTCCAGCCACTAGCAGTTGTTTTTTTTTTTGATAGGGGAAACATTTTTCGTCGTTATCAATATGTTTGCCAAAACTTTACGGGAGACTTCTAGCGGTGCGGAATACAAGTATGGATTATTCACATTAGAAAAAATCAAATGTCTATCGAATACTGTTGTAGTTCTATTTTCATCCGTTCGAAATGGCAGCTTCGTCTGAATTTAAATAAATACGCTAGCTTCACGATTTTCACAAAAAAATAGACTAGACAGGAAACTCACATAAAATTGAACTGACACATTTTAAGAGCGAAAATTATATAAAATTTGCGGCGAAAACTGGAACTACTCATTCAATCAACCAATTCGGCTCAGTTAAAGTTCCCGCCGACAGGTTCGCATTAAAAAAAAAAACCACAAATTAGGCCTTAGTTTCAATGCAATGGAAAATACTAGAGAGAATGTTGAGACAGGTCAGTTATCCGAGATGTCAAAACAAAACGGATCTCTCAGCGGTTTGGGTTGTTGTTTTTCGGGAAACGGCATTGCAGCCGAAAAAACGATCCCCGGTTAGATGTTTTTGAAAAATTCGGTACCCGGCAATATAAGGCAACTTTTAACACCAAAATTTTGCGTCCGTTCCATGTAAAAAATTTCAGGGTCGCCGAAAAACCTATAAAATTTTCCAAAAAAAACAAGAAAATTGGTGTCCATAGATTCACTTCAGTAGGGTGGATATTTACCGGCCAGTAGGTACAAATTGAAATGTTATTAATTCAGGGTAGGTACCTACTTATCTCGGTAGTATTGCAAATATGATGAGAAAAGCAAACACATTGCCGGAATTTTGTAAGGAAATGCGCCGGTACCTGCCGGAATAGGTAGTTGGACAATTAGGTTTTTGATGCAATTTATTTTACTAAGGTAATGTTGTTTCCACGATACTGAATAATTTAACAATTTTTTAAAGTTCATTTTCACGTTCTGTGTAAGTTCTGTTTTTTTATCAGTAAATGCCAGTTGCATCATAAAACTGAAATAATTACAGAACTTGAATAGAATTCGAACCGAACTTTTACAGAACGTTAAAATTGACTTGAAAAATTAAAAAAAATTTTAATTTCGTTAAACAACCCAGCCTAAATATGAGTTTTTTTTTACGTATGTATGCAAGTACCTATACTCAGAATATAAGTAGGTTCCTACCTGCACATAAACACTCGATATCATCCGACGATATTGCATACGTATTAGTTTTCTAATTTTACAATGAAATTACTCGAAGTTGAACGGAAATTTTTTTAAAAGTATTAAATTCATATAGCGCTTTATTTTAAGCAGTAAAACTACTGGTGAGTTCTGGCATTATAAAATTTGTATGAAAATGTACGTACGCTCATAACTTCCGAAGGACTGCAACAAATTGAAAAATTCTTTTTTTGTTGTGTTCGTTATTGTTAGTACAAGGTTTGTATAAAATTACTGGTGAGTTCTGGCATTACGAAATTTGTAAAAAAAAAAATTATAGATGGCGCGCGAGCTGTTTGAAAAATAAATGTACCGGGAATTAGTGTATTAATAATGCAGCAAGTGGGGGGGGGGTGGAAACAGGAAGGGGGGGAGGGGAACTCGGGAGGGGGTTTACGATACGGAGAAGCCTAGGAGTGAAGTGGGGGTGAGCTCTGGCAACACGAAATTACGCATTGCTCAACCGTTCATCCGATTGTGATGAAACTTTGGGGATTTGATGTGTGCATTTCTACAATGGTGTTTATATACTAACGTATAGCAGGTTTTTGCTGCTAGGTCCTGCGGACGGCTTTATACATGGTTGTATGTTTAACCGCTAAGCGTTTCTAAACCATTCATCCAATTGCGATGAAAATTTGAGGATTTGATGTGTGCATGCCCACGACGGTTTCTGTATACAAAAGTGTGCTCTGGCATCATGAAATTACGCATTGCTAAACCATTCATCCGATTGCGATGAAACTTTGGGAATTTTATGTGTGCATGTCTACAATGGTGTTTATATACTAACGTATGGCAGGTTTTTGCTGCTAGGTCCTGCGGGCGGCTTTATACATAGTTGTATGTTTAACCGCTAAGCGTTGCTAAACCATTCATCCGATTGCGATGAAAATTTGTAGATTTGATGTGTGCATGCTCACGACGGTTTCTGTATACAAAAGTGAGCTCTGGTATCATGAAATTACGCATTGCTAAACCGTTCATCCAATTGCGATGAAACTTTGGGGATTTGATGTGTGCATGCCTACAATGGTGTCTATATACTAACGGATGGCAGATTTTTGCTGCTAGGCCCTGCGGGCGGCTTTATATATATTTGTATGTTTAACCGTAGGTACCTACCCGCTTACTATGAATTTTTTTTCTGTTAGTAAGTAAGTCAAGTTAGTTTTAACCCGTTAGTTGCATTTGCAACAGGCATAAGCTAGTACTATATATTAATGCTCAGTTTTTCAAAAAACTCACTTTTCGCTTGACGGGAAAATCGACCTCACCGCCCCTCGCGTTTCACCAACCTCAAGGTTTAATTTGGCTTGGCGACGCAAAAATGCCGCTGGCACGCCAAAACGACCTCTCCGATCCTCGAGTTTCGCACACCTCAAGGTTCAATTTTGTTCGAAGGAAATTATCCCGACGGCTGACACGCGAGAATGGACATTAGCGTTCGGTATTTTAAAACACTTCAAGGTTCACAATCCTTCGAAGAGTCGATTATTTTCCAGCCACTAGCAGTTGTTTTTTTTTTTGATAGGGGAAACATTTTTCGTCGTTATCAATATGTTTGCCAAAACTTTACGGGAGGCTTCTAGCGGTGCGGAATACAAGTATGGATTATTCACATTAGAAAAAATCAAATGTCTATCGAATACTGTTGTAGTTCTATTTTCATCCGTTCGAAATGGCAGCTTCGTCTGAATTTAAATAAATACGCTAGCTTCACGATTTTCACAAAAAAATAGACTAGACAGGAAACTCACATAAAATTGAACTGACACATTTTAAGAGCGAAAATTATATAAATTTGCGGCGAAAACTGGAACTACTCATTAAATCAACCAATTCGGCTCAGTTAAAGTTCCCGCCGACAGGTTCGCATTAAAAAAAAAAACCACAAACTAGGCCTTAGTTTCAATGCAATGGAAAATACTAGAGAGAATGTTGAGACACACAGGTCAGTTATCCGAGATGTCAAAACAAAACGGATCTCTCAGCGGTTTGGGTTGTTGTTTTTCGGGAAACGGCATTGCAGCCGAAAAAACGATCCCCGGTTAGATGTTTTTGAAAAATTCGGTACCCGAAAACATTCCGCCACTTTTGATAACGATATGACGTGTACGTCCCATGTAAAAAATTTCAGGGTCGCCGAAAAACCAATAAAATTTTCCAAAAATAACAAGAAAATTGGTGTCCATAGATTCACTTCAGTAGGGTGGATATTTACCGGCCAGTAGGTACAAATTGAAATGTTATTAATTCAGGGTAGGTACCTACTTATCTCGGTAGTATTGCAAATATGATAAGAAAAGCAAAAACATTGCCGGAATTTTGTAAGGAAATGCGCCGGTACCTGCCGGAATAGGTAGTTTGACAATTATTTAGGTTTTTGATGCAATTTAATTTACTAAGGTAATGTTGTTTCCACGATACTGAATAATTTAACAATTTTTTAAAGTTCATTTTCACGTTCTGTGTAAGTTCTGTTTTTTTATCAGTAAATGCCAGTTGCATCATAAAACTGAAATAATTACAGAACTTGAATAGAATTCGAACCGAACTTTTACAGAACGTTAAAATTGACTTGAAAAATTGAAGAATTTTTAATTTTGTTAAACAACCCAGTCTAAATATGTGTTTTTTTACTCACTCTTTTTGCACTCGGAATTAAGGTAGGTACCCATCTGCACATAACAACTCGATATCATCCAACTATATTGCATACGTATTAGTTTTCTAATTTTACAATGAAATTACTCGAAGTTGAACGGAATATTTTTTTAAAAGTATTAAATTCATATAGCGCTTTATTTTAAGCAGTAAAACTACTGGTGAGTTCTGGCATTATAAAATTTGTATGAAAATGTACGTACGCTCATAACTTCCGAAGGACTGCAACAAATTGAAAAATTCTTTTTGTGTTGTGTTCGTTATTGTTAGTACAAAGTTTGTATAAAATTACTGGTGAGTTCTGGCATTACGAAATTTGTAAAAAAAAAATTTATAGGTGGCGCGCGAGCTGTTTGAAAAATAAATATACCGGGAATTAGTGTATGTAATGCGGCAGGTGGGGGGGTGGAAACAGGAAGGGGGGGAGGGGGACCTGGGAGGGGGGAGGGGAACTCGGGAGGGGGTTTACGATACGGAGAAGCCTAGGAGTGAAGTGGGGTGAGGGAAGGTGAGGGAGGCGGAGTGGAAAGGGGAAGAGGACGCTGGTGAGGAAGGGGTGGGGGGGGGGGGGGGGAATGGGATCGGAACAAATGAGAAAGGACACGCAGGTAGAAACATTTTCTTTATTAAAAGGTATCGCAACGCATGCCGGGTACCAGCTATCTTCTATATATATAAAAATCAAAAAAATGTTTGGCTGTATGTATGTCCGCTATGCGTTGCTAAACCATTCATCCGATTGCGATGAAACATTGGGAATTTGATGTGCGCATGACTGCTATGGTTCCTGTATACAATAGTGAGCTCTGGCAACACGAAATTACGCATTGCTCAACCGTTCATCCGATTGTGATGAAACTTTGGGGATTTGATGTGTGCATTTCTACAATGGTGTTTATATACTAACGTATAGCAGGTTGTTGCTGCTAGGTCCTGCGGACGGATTTATACATAGTTGTATGTTTAACCGCTAAGCGTTGCTAAACCATTCATCCGATTGCGATGAAAATTTGAGGATTTGATGTGTGCATGCCCACGACGGTTTCTGTATACAAAAGTGAGCTCTGGCATCATGAAATTACGCATTGCTAAACCATTCATCCGATTGCGATGAAACTTTGGGGATTTGATGTGTGCATGTCTACAATGGTGTTTATTTACTAACGTATGGCAAATTTTTGCTGCTAGGTCCTGCGGGCGGCTTTATACATAGTTGTGTGTTTAACCGCTAAGCGTTGCTAAACCATTCATCCGATTGCGATGCAAATTTGTAGATTTGATGTGTGCATGCCCACGACGGTTTCTGTATACAAAAGTGAGCTCTGGCATCATGAAATTACGCATTGCTAAACCGTTCATCCGATTGCGATGAAACTTTGGGGATTTGATGTGTGCATGCCTACAATGGTGTCTATATACTAACGGATGGCAGATTTTTGCTGCTAGGCCCTGTGGGCGGCTTTATATATATTTGTATGTTTAACCGTAGGTACCTACCCGCTTACTATGAATTTTTTTCTGTTAGTTAGTAAGTCAAGTTAGTTTTAACCCGTTAGTTGCATTTGCAACAGGCATAAGCTAGTTATATATTAATGCTCAGTTTTTCAAAAAACTCACTTTTCGCTTGACGGGAAAATCGACCTCACCGCCCCTCGCGTTTCACCAACCTCAAGGTTTAATTTGGCTTGGCGACGCAAAAATGCCGCTGGCACGCCAAAACGACCTCTCCGATCCTCGAGTTTCGCACACCTCAAGGTTCAATTTTGTTCAAAGGAAATTATCCCGACGGCTGACACGCGAGAATGGACATTAGCGTTCGGTATTTTAAAACACTTCAAGGTTCACAATCCTTCGAAGAGTCGATTATTTTCCAGCCACTAGCAGTTGTTTTTTTTTTGATAGGGGAAACATTTCAATATGTTTGCCAAAACTTTACGGGAGACATCTAGCGGTGCGGAATATAAGTATGGATTATTCACATAAGAAAAAATCAAATATCTATCGAATACTATTGTAGTTCTATTTTCATCCGTTCGAAATGGCAGCTTCGTCTGAATTTAAATAAATACGCTCGCTTCACGATTTTCTCGAAAAAGGAGGAATCAACATAACGACAGTATTCGTATAATGTTGCTATATGCTTGGTTTTGGAATGCCTAATTTTGGAATGTTGTTTTTTAATATTCAGAATGTTTCTTACTAAAATTTTTAACTTTGTCAATAAATAATATGGATACATTAAAATATAGTGAATATTTAACTGCTGTACCTACACTAAATAGAAAGAATACATTATTTTAGTTGTGGAAGAATTTCTTTTACCTCATTTCATGAATATTGTTTGTTCTTTTTTTTTCTACTCATTTATAATTTCATATTATTATTTGAAATATATAATATTTAATAATATTTTAATTAATAATATTTTAAATATATAATATTTTAAATGAAGTTCTACATACTTTACGCTTGACAACAGCGAAAAAATATGTAAAAAAATTTTTTTTTAGGGTGTTTAGTTGTTATTTTTTCAAAAAAATAATTTTTTCATGCTATTCACAGGTATATTTTAAAATTTTGTTTTTAAATAAAGCATCAAAGTTAATTTATTAAGATATCTTTGTTCTCAATAAAAAAAGTTTACGAAAACCATGTTTTTTCTTAGTAAGCATTAACATTTTTTACCCCTGAAACATGTATTTTTTTAAATGGCATCACTGGACACTACGTATTCAAGCTGACAGCTTATTAAAAGTTTTATTTTCAAAGGTAATGAACAAGATGGCGATTACGGGCTTATAATTTATAATAATTATACACTGACTGGTTAACTAAATTACTGATTGCAAGTAGGTAGGATAATGATATAATATATAAAATATATCTTCATTGATAATTTTATGTAAATTTTCAACATTTTGAAGGTATTTATTTATTATTATAGTGTCAAGCAACATATGTTATGCAATGACGTTATAATGTCTTTGATGTTATGTCAGTAGTATTAGTCATAAATATAACCTAAATGGTCCTCTGTTTACAGGAATGAAGTTGAAAAATGCCGCTATAAATATTGAATGTTTGAAATTACCTATTTATACTGTAAAATCCTCAGTGATAACATAACGATGCAATCTTTCAAAAAAATGAACGAAGGAATCTATCAATTTACAAGATAATTATTATTGAAGGTATTTATTTCCCATTTTTTATTATTTTCATTAAAAAAACAGCAATTTACAAGATAATTATTATTAAAAATGTATTTCCTATTGTTTTAACCTACAATCACTTTCTGAACTTATTTGTGGGTGCAAACATCTTCATTTCAAATGTCGTTATATTTTCTAGCAGTGAAATATTATAATGAGGGTTCAATAAAACTCAACAAAGTGGAATTTCAACACCCCCTTGAAAAATCTACTAGAATGGGCCAAGGCACACCAAAAAATGACCAATGACGACTGAACAGGTAAACCGATGTGTGTTTCAATGAATCCCGCATGTTTGAAACAGTTGTGAATGGTACTTTGTGACATTTTATTCCAGGCATCAGCCATAAGAATTGCATTTAGCACCGTTATTTTTGCATCAAGACAATTTATCATTTTAAGCACAAGATTCTTTCCAACATTAGTTTTGAGTGACCATATTATTCCTTAATCCATTGACTGTAAGACTGACACCCGTATTCAGAGTCGATCCTTAAAAGTTGTCAAAGTCAAGTGTCGGTCTTACCTTAGCAAAGGTAAGTAATGTCCCCGGCCGGCTTTTATACATCTAAAGTCATCCCGTCATAAGGTTTATTTTAGGTTAACATCATGTTTTCAAAATAAGTATGCATTCTTTCATTCTTTGTCGATTTCAAATCAGTATAGACATAATGTAAATAACAAGTTTCATCATAGCTGCATCACAAAATGCAATATTTTCGTTTCACAAAAGTAGAACAGAATTTTACAATAGATATCTACTAAAAAGACGCATTTACCTGATAATTACCAGTAGCGTAGAATCTCAACGCAATAGCTACCTGAATAACAGGAGGTATGGGCAAGCCTCTATTATTTACTAAAGTGTAATTTGGAAATAATATAGGAATTAATAAATGCATTACAGTTGTTTTCTCCAACCGATATCGCTCCTTAAATTGGCGGTCACTTGGCAAGTTAAAGGTACATATCCCACCAACCTTGAGTTGTGACAGCTAGAAGTCAAAGTAAGCAAGAATGCGCGTGCGCAGTGTCGTAGAGACTTCCAGACTTCAGTTTCTGAATACAAAAAATGTGCCGAATGTGGTCGCATATGCTTTAAATATGGTCACCCGGATGACAATCGGCACTCGGAAGGTAGATTCCTTACTATGTGACGTCACACCGACCTTAGGTGTGTCTCTGAATACAAAACGGTGTTTCTTAAAGGAAAGAAAGGCTCCTTGAACTAAAGGATCGACTCTGAATACGGGTGTGTTTTTGTATTCAGCTAAAGGAAATTAAGTGTTTTAGGATAAAAATCAACTGTGTTAGAAATCATATCAGTAACTATAACCGGACATAATTGATTAAAAATGTGAAATAATAAGCGACATAAGCGAAGTCATTATATTATCTGACGTTGCTATAAAGAATTTTATATGAAAACCAAACTTCGCTGTGTAATTACTAAATTTAAATAATATTTGTGTTTCAAGATACTGCAGCTGCACTGATGTCCACTGGCTATGTTGATCCAATATTGAGTAAATACCGTGGAGATTCATCATTGCTGAGGATCATGTACCCTACTTCAATTTCCATGGTGGATAAGGATCTTTCTTCCGCTCCCCGCAATCCTGCGCTATCTGGATAGCCAAGGACATTAACGTAAAATAAAGCCTGAGCTTTTTTTTAATTCAGATTAAATAAATAACAATTATTATACACCTAAAAAGGAAGGACAGCAGCATCCACAGTATGTATAGAGGGACCGCGTCTGGTAGGCATGGGTACTGCTGCCCCGGGAACCACTTATTGGATAACCCACACCCCTGCCACAAGTCACCCCAGGTGTTTTACTACGTTTCGTGACTTAGCAGGGGTTCCCAAATTCATGAGGTGAAATTTGTCTAGATCGTGGCGTCGGATACGTTTGTTCACTTACTGCGTGGCGGTCAGGATCAGACAAGACTGGTTAACGGAGACCTTTTGATTTTTCCAGCCGGATTCTCAACCCATCACCTTATGCCTCATTTGAAGGAATGGATTCATGCATCCATTACTCCTGGACCCAATGACCCCCAGATTCCTATCCATACCGTCGTACCTTTTTTCTTCCCAAAATTTCCTTTCCCTAAAAAGATCCTCGACACAGCTTCCCTAAAGATGACGTAAGCCCCGAGGGAATTTTTTTCATCAAGATTCTCCTGTGTGAAGCTAATGTAAAAAAGGGCACTTTATTAACTTTAAATAATATGATGACCACATATTATCTGTGATCATTTTTATAAAAATACATATTCCTTTTTGTATATTATAAGAACAATCAATCAAAGTTGGTACCTATTTAAAATACCTATCTACAATTCTTGATTCGATTTAAAGTATTAGATAAGTACTTTAAATAATTTCATTAATTGAAAGAGTTTCGAAAATTGAATTTTGAATTAACAATCGGTGGTTTGTAAAAAGTCATTCTCAAATTGCGAGATAGCACATTTTCAAAAGTTTTGTAAGATATTTTGTCATGATTAAAAAAACTTTTCAGATGTGTTGTCACGTGGTTGTAATAATACAGCTATCTACGCAAGGACGGGAAGAAGGTGTTTTGAAAGTTTCAAACATTTTATGTATTAATATAGCAATACGTAGACATTTCTGTACTCATACATTCCCAAACACACATATTTTTATTTATATAGTAGATAACTGGTTGGCGGAGACCTTTTGATTTCTCCAGCCGGATTCTCTCGAAGGAATGGATTTGTGCATCCATTACTCCTAGACACACTGAGCCCCAGATTCCTACCCATACCGTCATACCTTTTCCTTCCCAAAACTTCCAGTTCCTAAAAAGATCCACGACACAGAGTCCCTAAAAATTACCTAAGCCATGAGGGAAATTGTTTCCCTCAGAGTTCTCCTGTGTGGAGCTAATGTAAAAAAGGGAACTTTATTAACTTTAAATAATAAGTAATCACCACATATCTGTAGTCATTTTTATTAAATAATAATTTGCAACCATATATGTACATACAATACTATATTTTGTGCCCCATTTATGTAAATTTTAATTTTATATGTTTTCATTTCATACAATTTAATCCACAAGTCTGAGCATGAAAATATTTTTATCTTTTGTTTGAATTTTCTGTTCTTCTGGTGATTTTCACAAAAACATACAATGTAATCTTTGTATATAATTATTGCCAAATTTTTCTTCTTACTCTTTGTATATATCTTTGTGTATTATATGTTTTTTCTGTTATTATGTGTTTCATGACAGTAGGCGTACTTATATACAATGCACAGTTGCATTAAGGAAGGTTATACCTCATTACACAAAATATAACTAAATGACCCCGTAGGGATATGCCGAGATGATGTACCGCCAAATAATGAAAAAATAAAACATATTTTCATTAAAATGCATCGAGAAAAATTTACTTTACTATTTACTTTATATACCAACGCGTAAGTACAGAAAAAATCGACACTGTGTTGTGTAATATTTGATAGTTTCATAGAATTTGAACTATTCCTTTAGAAATTTTCATGCTTTGCATATTTATTCCCTTCTAGGTTTGTACATAAAAAAAATTTAATCTAGATTATAAAGTTACATTTGTACTGTGTCTGAGATGGTACGCTAAACTGAAAATTAAATATAAAATCTACCCACCCGACCAAAATTAAATCTAAATTAATAAATTACATTTGTACTGTCTCTGAAATGTTAAGCTTAACTGAAAATGAAATGTAAAATGTACCCATTGGCCTTAATGATCTAATTTATTTGTAATACCTTCTTATTTCCCATCTTTGCATATTATTTTTAAATAACAACTGTATATTGACAAAGAACAATGTCGGATCTGCTAAAAATTGAAAATTGCGCTGTTGTTTTATTTACAAAAAAAAGTTGTTGATTATAATTCTAAATATTGGATGACATGAAATGACATATATATATATTTTTCAATTCTTGATCTCAAAAACAGTAGAAAAAAACTAAAAATATGCAGAAATGAAACGATAAACAGTACTATTGCCGAACTACAAAATCGCACATCTGACATTGTTCTTCAGGACCGTTGAATACTTTTACATACTTTTAACTAATCTTCCAGTTTCCTTTAGTTGGTTCTTTTTCGGATGATAAAAAAATATATCATTGAACCAACATATAAAAAAATAAATACTTTTATTAAATTCAAACATCGTTTTGATTCCACCACACATGCAAAAACACTCTGTCGACTGGTCAAAGGATTAACAAAAACTATCAAATTGACCGTTACTAAGGATCTATGCCATTTATGAACATGTGAATTTGGCGCGCACTCCGCCCTGCAGAATGCTAGACTAGAGCAGGCATTTAGATCTATGTCTATTTCCATAATGATTGTCTAAGAGCCTGTTTCCATTTCTGTTTAAACAACAGATGAAAAAAAACTGTTGTCGGACGCTCTTTTCACTTCTCCATTTAAAAAAATTAACTACACAAATTGGATGTGGGGTGTCCTGTTCACACTTCTGTTTAAAATGGAGAGACAATAATATCAGTTGATCACAAAGACGCTGCAAGCATGCTTCCTTGCAAATGGGAAACAGGCGAATTAAAGGGTCGAGATGTAGTGGGGTTCTCGCTGGAATGACAAGGGTTGCAATCAATGCAAGTGTGAATAACTTCATACAAACCAGTAAGCAAGTAAGTTCTGACACGATTTTTAAACATGGACTTTGACCCAATTTTTAAACAGTGGGCGTTGACCATCATGAATTTTAATAGTTATATTGTTAAAATTAAAATCCATTATTCACTTGGCGGCTATTGTCGTCAAAGTTTTGTTTTTTTTTTTCTTCTCTTATTTAATCCAAAATATTAACCTATGACCTATTATACTAATAGGTTCTTAGTTTGGCTTTAGTTAAAAGAAGAAGAAGAAAAAACAAACCTGAAAAACTATTTAATATTATTATATCAAAACATGGAGTGAAGAAAAGATATCAAATCGTCTGTTTTTTAAATGAAATACCTACTAAAATGCATCATTTTCCATTTCCGGAAACTAAAATACTTCTCATTATTATCTAACTGAGAGGTCGACAAAGTGTTGCTCCGAAGCCGTATGCGGTTTATGTAATTACACAATATTTTGTTATCAATTTAACCTTTATTAAGTAGGAAATCAAGTTTTATTTAGCGTAGGGGAGAGCAGGTAGGATTCCTACGGAGGGAGCATTCGTACAGTAGTCATATCTACACTATTCTACATGTTAAATACGTTTTCGCACCAGTTTACGAGCAGTAGTTTTACGATTCACCTTTGAAAACATTCATTCGTAATAAGTTTTGCTCAAATTATTTAAGTAATTTATCATGCTTCTTGAATAAGTGCCTTAGATTAATATGTAAACATTAATTTTGTGATAACCTTAACCGATATTTTTATTTTGAATTTATGGTTCGATTGTTTTTGTTGGGGTACCTTCGCACAGTTATGAGTGGGGAGGATTCGTGCTACGTAATACCAAAGCGAAGGAACGGTTTACTTATCAGACGTCTGTATATTGCCGCCACACAAATCTGCTTCTACAGCAGAACAGTTAATATATTTAGATTTAAAAAAGATCTAACTATGTATAGCATTAGTAGATCCGTTATGTGTCATTATGACACATTACCCTGATGGTTCATTTTAATGAACACTGAAACTATGAAAAATGATTTTATGACTTATTTTAACAAGTTTTTAAAACAACATGTTGTTAATTATTACTATGTTTAAGGTTTATTCTGTCTCAATTTTAATCTCAATAAATTTTTAATTTCATGTAAATAGCTTTTTCAATTACTGTGTACGGAGGCTCCCCATTAATACGAATGTACCCCACTCTATGTAAGAAGCTACCCCCACGCATGGGGTGCTTTCGTACGATCTCCATTTTTTGGGAAAGTCATCATAGCTTTGCCATGTTACTTTGTATCAACACTGAACTACAATATTATTAAATCCAGATATGTTGGTAATTCAGCAATATTGAAATTATTTTAAAAAACATCCCAGGTTTTGAATGGTTTGAGGGCAAGGCAGGGTTTATCCTAGCGGGTTTGTGTAATAATGATTGATTGTTATGAAATAAATATTCCGTATTAACCGTTGACGTTTGTTCCGAAGAATTACCATTATAATAAATGTTTGCTAAATCAATAGACTAGCCTCTCAATTTTTTTTTTAATCGTAATGTAGGTACATATTTGTACTTTCAATTGCGACCTGAACTCCACGAAATTCATAATATTATCCTTTCAACACTTAATTTGCTTATCGTAGCGGGATAAGCAAATTAAGCAACCTATTCTAATGAATGAATGTAAAATAAAACATTGATTTTCGTTCACTGACATGTGACATGTGACATCATAGAAAAATCATAGAAAAACGATAAAAAAGATAATATTATTATATTTTTTTTTTAATTTAAGGCACATAAATTAAAAGTTATATACGAAAGTATTAATTAAAATATCTATTTCGATGTACAAGCACTAATATGATATACAAAGACTACTGATTTAAATATTAGCACACACTCCTCGCTTCGTCCACGTTCCCAGGAAAATCTTTTAGTGTTTTAACCCGTTTAATGCAATGTACAAAGACTATAACTGATTTAAGTATTGACATACACTCCTTGATTCATCCACGTTCACACATCAAATCGTATAGTATTTTAACCCGTTAGTTGCCTGCAACGAGCAAAAGCTACTATTGGTACCTGTTCGGATATTTTGCATCAAAATAAATTGATGCACTCAGTGGGCAGGTACTGAAAATAGGAACTATATTTTCGCTTTATCCACATTCAAACATCGTTTTTCTTCATATATTTAATTAAACACTCGCTCCTCGCTTTGTGTTTTAACCATAAATACACCAATCCAACCCCGTTTTAAGTTAAAGTTGAGTTAGTTTTGACCCGTTAGTTGCCTGTAACGGGCAAACAGCTACGCATCGTTTTTTTCTTTACATATTTAATTAAACACCCGCTCTTCGCTTCATCCACGTTCACACATCAATTTGCATAATGTTTTAACCCGTTAGTTGCATTTGCAACGGGCATAAGCTAGTAATTATTAAAATTAACTTGTTAATTTTAAAAATGACCTTTAGGTATTAAGGTAAAAACATGTGACAAAGCCTAATTCATTCCTAGTATAAGTAGAAATAGAACCAGGATGTACGTTTGACCAGTTAATATTTACATTTCAAATTTCTATCTCTTTACAATCTCGCCTAACTAGTGCTGGGTTGTGTTTACGAACGGGTTTTGCAACGAAATGATGGATTGAAACGAATAAAAACTCGTAGAATGACTAATATCTTAATTTTACTGAACTGTTGCCAACAAAGTATTCATAGAAAGTTGAGCCTTAACCTTTAATTAGGCGCATTAAGAAAATCACACAATTAGTCACATGGGGTCACTACTGACCCCAAAGAAATAACGGAAAACGGAGTGCAAGAAAGAAATACAAGAAATGTTAGATTTACAAAAACTTTGACTTATCCTTAACTTTTTAAAATTTATGAAAAGGTTTACATTACACGGCAAACAAAATTAAAACCAAAATTAAAAATCAAAATTGCAGGTCGTTGTTTTCAATTTTTAACCAAGATTTTATTGTCAAAAATATTAAAACACTTTATTATAATTAACATTAGAAACAAAAACATAACCTTGACACTTAACAACAACAAAAAAATAAAATAGCTTCTAATTTCTCTTAAAACTACTAATTTTTGGGATGGCAGAGATCAACTTAAAAAATATATATATTCAGACTCGTCAGTAGATTCATCAATACTGCATCCAATACAATAAGCCCTGAAGTGTTCCTGACAAATAAATTTACCACACTTTTGGCATTTTAGTACATAAATTGTTACGTAATTAATATAAAAATTGTTACGTAATAGGTCGCATGGGGTCAGCACCCAAGTGAGCAGCGACACGTGCGTACATGTTGGCTTTCTATCCGCGACTGATTTGTGACAATTTGTGTACCCCGCGGGAAGGTAGGAAGCTAGAAAGAGCGCAGTCGCATTCCAAACCAGCGTTGCCAACTCTACGTCTTTTTACGTAGATCTACGTATTTTAGGTCCTTCCTGAACATCTACTAACTTCGGTCCAGAATCTACGTATTTTTTGTCAAATTGTACAAATTTGCAAAATAACATAACTCATTAGGCTGAAGAAGCATATTTTCCGTTACTGGCGCCCCCGTCTGCGGGGCAAAGTATGTGGCGCGGACTCCAACAAACGTTCCGTTTCATAATGGAGTCCGCGCCGGGGTTGGGATGTCTAGGGAAATTACCCTAGATCTAGGGGAGAAAAATATTTTTTAGGTAAAAGGGAAATCAGCACAAATCTAGGAAAATTTCGAACTATTAGCAGTATTTTTTTTATTGGAGTTCTAATCTTCTACTTCCCGGTAAAATACACAATTTCAGACAAAGGCATCGCTAAGTTATTTATTGCTAGTATTTGACCTTAACTGTTTACTCCATATTCATGTTTTTTTCCTAAATATTGCCTATTACCCCACATTTGCATAGTTACCAAAACTATATTTCGTTTAATTTAAACCTTAGGTTCTCAACATGGGCAATAAATAACGCCCCCTTGTGGACGTTTGAGACTTTCAGGGTGCAGTAGAAGACCCAAAGAGAGGGCGTTGAGGTGGCACAGTGATGGCGAGGGCAGGTAAAAAATATAGTCTAAAAAGACAAAAAAACACGCTCATCACGTACTAATAAAGCAAAATGAACTTTAATATTGGTTAATTTGTGTTATTTTATGTATTGTAATCATTTTTATCACGTGTACAAAAATTCACATGTTTCGGTAGTTGAGGAAGTGGAAGAAAATTGAATCCATTAACTCCCCCCCCCCCATAAGAAAAAAACTCAAAGTGGGCGGTGGGCAAAATTGAGAACCAAGAGTGAGAGGCGAGGTTGAGAACCTATGATAAATCATTAAAAAAAAATTAAAATTTGCAAAAAATGCATTAAAAATAATAGATATCTACATTTCAACTTAATTACTACAAGAAATAAATAATTACGTTCACCTACCCTAGCTTCTATATTTCACTCAGAAAAAAGTACGTAGATCTACTAACTTTTCATAATCCAAACTATACGATTCTACGTAATTTTCTAGTCCGATCTACGTCTTTTTCAAAAAACGGGTTGGCAACACTGTTCCAAACACTCTTATTTTACGTATTTTGTTTTCAATTTGAAATGGTCTTGACCCCATGCGCCTAATTAAGGGTTAAGGAAGCTCTTACCAAAAATATTATTTACACATTCATAATGAATTACTGTTTCAACATTGTGGTCCGATATTTATTTATTTATGATATCGAACTTACATATTTATTTAAAATGTTGTAAATGTTCTCCATAAAACGGATGCTCACTAATATATTATGGAGAAGATAACAAATTTGAGATACATGTAGGTAAGTATAAAAGGTCATGGGGGCAGTTTTACTATTTTATTAGTTACGTGCGTCAAAAGATAGTCGCTGAACTGTCTTGAGACGTTCAAAATGTCGATGGTCACCGCCTCGCTCTGTTGATTGGCACGTTTTGGTAGTCAGAGTCCTCACATTCAGAGCATAAAATAGTGCATGGGATCTCCCAAGAGTGTACTTGCAAGGCACGTATAAGGTATAAGTTAACCTTTTCCACGATCGACTATGTCAAATGCTTTCTCGAAATCTGAATAAATCGCATCGAAATGTTCTAAATTTTAAAACGATTTTTTTTAAATATACGTACTGAGATTCTTAAGGTTTGTTGAAGGAGATAGAATGAGGCGAAATCCATGCTGATTCTTGGTGAGTGCATGTATGTTTGATTATATTATATTTGTTAAAAAAATACGTTTTGTATAGGTTTTGCGGGTGCTTATAAGATATCTGTAGGTCTATAATTATTGTCGATTGCAGGCGTAATATTACGAAGTGGAAGGTTACTTTAGAGGTTGAATTAAATAATTTTAGTATTTTTTTTGTTATGTGATGAGTGGTGTAAATCTGGGCCGATGGAGCATTTAGGTTTTAACTTGTGAAAAGCGGTAACAATATTATCATCGTTAATATCGTGAATGTGAATGTTGAAGAAGCTATTGTGGAAATGTCAAAAATGTTGTGTTAATTAGCATCCAAAAAAACTTTTGTAGGATGTAGGTAATCACAATCGCTAACAGCTAAAACTTGATTAGCGAGAAGAGTATTAAATAAAAAATAAGCTGTATATTCCGTTGCATGTTATAAGACGGTGTGCAAAATATTTCCTTACTTTCTTTATTTTTCAATCAAATGATCCTTCCAATCAAATATTCATCCAAAGATATAATCAAGCCAGTACTTACCGCGCTCTAAATAACTAAAAGACATCAAAAATAATTAGCACCATTGTTAACCTTAAATGCATAACTATTTAGATTTGCTAAAAAAAAATCATTTTATTATTTATGTCTATATTCAGATGAAAAATAAATAATTTGAAAAAATTTCTTTAATTTTTCATAAAAATCATGTTTTGCAGGAAAATATTGTAATGAAATAAAAAATATAGAGTAACAAAAAAAACGGGGAAGAACAATTTGGGGGGCGAGTTTTTGGTACCGCCGCCCCCGGAACCATTAATTGGATAACCAACACCTCTGCCATATGTCACCCAAAGTGATCCGCTACGTTTGGTGACTTTGCAGGAGTGCCCAGAGAGGTGAGGATTATCTTAGTTTTGGCGGCGGATGAGTCTGCCGACCTACTGTGTGGTGGTTCAGATTTGGAGAGACTGGTTTAGGAAGACCTTTTTACCTCTTTAACAGTACTCTCGACCCATCGCCTTGCCCCGCAGTGGGAGGTTCAAACGATTCAATGAGATTCAAATGTCCGTCTCTTCTGGACACACTGATTCCTAAATTCGAAACCACCCGTCATACTTTTTTCCTTCCCAGATCTTTCTCTTCTCCATTTTCCTAAAATACCCTCCTCACAGCAATCCCAAAGATGTCTTACGCCCAGAATGAAAATTATTTTCCTGTGTTGATATAATGTAAAAAATGTATATATGTTAAAATATATTTGTAATATTTGTTTTAAAAATGGGAAGATTTTCATATTTATCTACTGACATACAAAAATAAACTTTAAAAAAATTTCGAAAATTGTGTAATGGGTGACATTGGATTTGAAAAATTATCAACCCACGAATGATGATACTAATTTACATGACATTCGCAACTACCTCAAGACATTATATTATTATAAGATATACTCGTACCTACGCAAATCTTCTATATATAAATAAAAATTATCGCCGAAATGTACGTGCATAACTTCCGAACGACTACACCAAATTGGATAATTCTTTTTTATTGTGTTCGTTATTGACAGGACAAGGTTTATATAAAACTACTAGTGAACTCTGGCATTATGAAATTTGTGTTAAAAAAATTGCAATGGCAATTACAGTGGCACGCGAGCTGTTTGAAAACTGAATGTACCGGGACTGAATGCATGGAATGCGGGTGGGGGTGGAGGGGAAACTGGGAGGGGGGAGGGTAACTCGGGAGGGGGGTTTGCGGGACGGGGAAAGGGGACGCGGGAGAGGAAGGGGAGGCGGAAGGGGAACGGGACGGATGGGAAAGGACACGCAAGGAGAAACCATTTCTTTATTAAATGGAATAGCAACGCATGCCGGGTATCAGCTAGCAACATATATTTTGATCATAATATAAGTATTCAAGTGTAAGAAGGGTTAGTGAGTTACGATGTTTATTGTTTGCTAGCGGCTGCCAATACTTCGTCCGCGCTGGCCGCGACCTCCTTCCAGGAAAAAGTCAGATCTTTCGCTTCACTAAATCTAGAGCACACGGCCATGCGGAGGAAGTATGTGTCATTGATTTTGGAAGGCACGAGGTGAATCAAACCGCGCGCATTTATTTTTTTGCATAAGGCTTCATTACTTTCGTTAGATCCCTTCAGTCTGAAGCAAACCAGTCCCATTAAAACCTGACCGAAGATTTCAAAACGTTCATCAGCTTTGCAGTCTGCTTCGAACTGGTGGGCGAGGGTGATGTGTTTGCGGATATAGTTCTGGAGGTTTGTGACTCCGTACAGCCTGAGGACGAACCACAACTTCAGGGCACGGAATCGTCTGCCAAAAGGAATCTGCAAGTGGCGTAAAACGGGAATAATTTCCTGCAAGTCTTGCTTCAGGTACAACGGGTCCACATTATACGCGTCGACTAACCAGCTAGGCTCTTTCAGCCACATAGCAGAGCAGTCGAAGTTGACCAGCATCCACTTGTGAGGGTTGAAGTTGAAGGAGTTGGCGGTCTCTACTCCCTTCATGAGATAACGGTACTCGGGGCAGATGAAGGCCGAACCGGCATAGGCGGCGTCTACGTGGAGCCACAGACCCTCGCGGTTGCACACGACTCCCAACTCTTCCAGGAGATCGAAGGCGCAAGAACTTGTAGTTCCCAGGGTTGCGACCACCTAACAACAAAAAAGGTTGATTATTATGATTTTTTACATTAATTTATTCAACGGCTTTACGACATAAATTCTGCTTTCCCAAATCCGATGTAAATAAAACCGATGAACACCGAAACCAGTAGGTAACTTTTTTCACACTGTAGATTACACATTATATCTTAATCTGATATAAATAACTTACATAACATGGGATTAGGCCGGCTTCCTTATCTTTGCGAATGGCTTCTTCGAGTACTGCACCTCCCATCCTATTCTTGTCGTCCGTGTCCAAAAGACGAAGCTTGACTCCTCCCAAAAGGCCAGCACGTTCTACGGATGAATGGGCTTGCTCTGTAAACAGAAAGTTGAGAGTGATGTCTTTGCGCATATCAACAATTATAAAAAACAATGCAATTTCATCAGGGACACAATAATTTGTAAAATAATAAATAATTTTACATCATTCACTACGAAAACTACATTAAGTAAAACAGGAACCTGAACGTACACTTATGAATACTTTTCAGTTTATTAGAAAAGAGATTATTTATTTTGGTTCATTCAAAACACTGAAGACAGGAAATTTTTATCACGTCAAACTTTTTTATGTTACCCAGTTTTGTTTGAAGTCGCGCTCCGGAATAAATTACGATAAAAGCATGACAACCATGCATGACACCGGAAAATCAAAAGGTAGCTCTGGGGGAGAATCTCTTAAATACTCACTAGAGCAGTACCCAACTAGTTTAGGGGTGATGTCCTCATCCAACAAGGTGGGTGTTTGTTCCTTGAGCTGCTTGAGCATCTTGGCCTTGGCTCCCAGCAATGCGACCATCGTGGACTCGCTGGCCGTGCCCTGGATGACGCCGCCACCCTTGCCCCCCGAACACGACAGGAATTCGGCGGGTAGGTCCAGCATTTTGCCGAGCCAATCCATCATTACAACCTCCAGCTCCGTGCAGGCGGGGCCGGCACTCTAAGATAAAGATAATGTTTTATGTGATAACGACTTGGATATTAGTGATTCCTGTGATCCCTGCTGACCTCTGATATAAACTCTCAAAATTGCGGTGTATTCTTTAGCCGTTGATGCTTTAAAAAAATTTAATGATTTGAGATCATCTTCAAATAATATAATATCGCCTACGTCTCCGAACAAAAGTGTCATAAAAATATGTACATTTTTATTTCATTGGTCCTCAGTGAGATCCTTGGGGAACTCCGCTGGCAGCATCGAATATATGTTCGATAGGGTCATGTTCATTTTAACAAAAAAATTCGAATTAATACTGTAATATCAGTACGATTTTTACGCCAACTGCAGAAACAAGTGCACTTCCTTATTCGGCTACCACGGGAAAAGGCTTGCAGGTTGTAAATATTTTTGTGAAGGGTTTTAATTCACTGGATTTAGTCAATTGGATTGGCATTGACATATGTGAAACATACAAGCATGTTAGTAATTACCCAGGTAATTCCGGTGCAGGCGATGGCTCCGCTGAGCATATCAGCAACAATGGAGGGATAGCTACTGGCCGCGGGGAAGTAGGCATGGAATTGAGGCGATTGCCAGTGGGTGACACCGGGCATGACGACGCGCTCAAGATCTGCCATGACGTCTTGCCAAGTCTCGGGCTGCTCTGGGGCGGTGTCGGGCACCAGCGGTCGCAGGTATCCGGGCTGCACGGTGGGAAGTACTTGCCTGGGCAAAACATGAGGAATCACCTTTTTAATACATAATTTTTTTAAACTTTTGCATGTATTTTTCATTTAATTGTAATGTCCATCAGACGTTCCTCACGCTAGCTGCTAAAGCAAGTGGCGCCATCTTTTGGCATAATTGGCTACTTGCTTGAATTCAGTTCTAGTACAAACGTAACTTTTTAACATATGTACAAATACCAAGTACGAAGATGGTTTTGCATAAGGCGCGGCGTCAGAGATGAAATCGAAGTCGGGTTCCCAAATTTTAACCGTACAGTCGCTAGGCCATTAATAACGTCCAATAATAATCGAGAAAAGCGAAAAATTAGGTACCTTCAATGTACCTAATATTTTAAGTCAAAATTATTCTGATATGTCGTTTTCAAAATTGGAATTATATCCAGTGATTTTTTACCGGTCTTCGCATTCTTATATTTTCAAAATTATAATGAAAATTTATGCCGCTGTTGTGGTATATTAAATGGTTGGCGTAGATGCCTTCCAAGCAGATGATCGGGATCCAATTCTCGGCGTTGGCTTTTTTTGTTTTACTTTTATATTTAAAAACACATTTTAGTTAACAATTATTATAAGCAATAATTATTAGCCTGAAACACTCATCAACATTGAAAAAATCTCCCGAGAAAAGATAAATGCCGCCGACGGGACATGAACCAGCGTCCTTCTGATATCCGGTCAACTACAACATTTTAGTTAGTTTTTTTTTTATTTTATTTAATGTTACTAGTAACTAAATTGCGCGTGTTTATAATATTTGCTGTACAAATTATAAACAAGGTACCTATTACCCAAATTATCGCTACCAATTTGATGAACAAATATATCGTTTTCAATGAACTATCGAAGTAAAGGTGAATAATACGAACTAACTTTTAACTGGCTTTTGGTTCGGCTTCGCCCAGTTTGAGTGAAGATAACCATTTTATAAATCCGATAAGAACTGGTTCCAAAAATAACCAGTTCCTCGGATCCGCTGTGATCCAGTGACAGCTAGTCACCGAGTTAAATTAACCGTGACAGGCAATGACGCCATATGTAATCTCTCCATATCCGGAAAAATACTTAAATTCTATAAATCCGTAGTACTTATTCCTAGGGAAGAAACGTCCACATGTGAGCTGCTTACGTTAAGTGGCGACATCTTGTGACGAATTCTTGAATTCAAAACTGAATTACAACGGTAGTTTTGTTTGAAATTCCACGTACACAGATGTTATTTGTGGCGCAACGCGTACGGCGCCGTGGCGTTAACATGGCGAAACTGGGTTCCGAAATTCAACCACGCAGACGCTGGGTTAGTAATAAGTAATAACGTTCGATGACAGGAATAAATAAATATATTCATTAAAATGTACAAATATTAAATGCTTTAGTAGTTCTCAGTCGAAGTATGATACAGTTAAATATGACCGAATGGGATAGGGAAAAATTAGATCAGTTGGTAGCGTTCCGCCCTGGCAAGGCGAAGTTCCTGGGTTCGAATACCAGATGTGACCGTAACTTTTCTATTTTGAGATTTTCGATTGAGTTTCATTTAATTAAAAATAATATTTTATTATATAAGTACACATTATTTATCAGTCACCTTGACATAGTAAAATGTTTTAAATTATTTTTTTCTGATTAGCGTTGTTTGGTTCAATGATAACAAAGAGATAGGAATGTAGGTACTTGATATGAATATTATGTTTAGTGGTCAAGAGCGTCTAATCTAATATTAAATCAATAATAATAATAAATCTGCAGAAAAAATTTGCCAAGAATTACCGTTCATTTGTAAAAGAGTTCAACTAATATCAGCTGATAATATATTTACCTTTCGCGAATGTTCTCCACATAGTTGGATACGTAATCCAACATCTCCTTGGCAAATAATTTGAATTCTGGGGCCTCCATGACTTCTGAAAATTTCCACAAAATCATGTTCGTGTTTTCATAAATGTGCTGTTTTATTTCATTATAAGCAGCACCCGTTAAACTGCCGAAGCAGTTTGTCACCCGGTCAATTTCACGATATTAATTAATAATCACACATGTAACGAGGAACAACACTATAGAAAGTATATACAGAAGAATAACATTACAAGTAAAGGGGTCTCCACACGGTGCTGCCGCAGTATCAACTGCCGAAGAACTGACTAAAAATCGTATAGTCTGTAGTCAAAAGCGCCAGCCGTATTCTTATTGTAATAACAATACGGCTGGCGCTTTTGACTACAGTCAACTAAAGTTCTGCGGCAGTTGGTGCTGCGGCAGCACCGTGTGGAGACCGTCTAACTAGAATAAGATATAAGGATCATTCTGAGTGAATAACCTATTTATAGAAAACATATTTTCCATATACCTACCTTTATTTCCCTCTTTGGCAAAAGAGCCATGTCTTTGTTAGAATTGAGATAATTGGGTAAGTAGGTATTTAATATTAAACCAGGAAAAACATTTTGACTTCGATGACAGTCCACTTTTTTTGAAAAACCCCTAATATTTTTCCATACTCAATCGAAGACCTCTAGAGCCAATGTAAGAAGAATACGTTACGCATGACTATTAGATTTAGGTAGAAATATATGGTTTTAAAAAAACATTTTTATAAGTATAATAACATTTTTTTGAAGTGACATATATTCAAATGTGGTTTTTAGGTCCAAAGTTCTCAGCTGTAAAAATTATACTCCAATTACATATTAATATTATTATGTTTCGTAGGTACAGGTGCGATTATGAGGTAAACCCAGGACGTATCTTGAACCCGAACGGCAAATCCCTGTTTCAGCCTCATACCTGCTTTCCTTATGAAATTCAATTAAACTGCTAACCAATTTAAAGATAATTTACGTTCTCTATTCTGACTATAAAAAATACAAAAATTTCAATATAACACAGCTTGCCATTCACTGTTATAGTGCAATTATTATAATTACTATTACTGACTAATTATAATTTATATATATAAAATTTTTCTGCAAGTTGTTTTAAAAATCGGTTCATGTGGGTCAAGATCAGAATACAATTTTAATTTTTAAAAACAATTTGTGTTGGTGGAAAGTCAAAGTTTTAAATAGGTTAAGGTTAAAAAACAGATTTTTTAAGAAGTTCAGACTAAATTATCTGATTTAAACCGAATTTATAACATACGCACCTCGTGAATTCAAGTATATATTTTGAAGAACACCACTTCAATTTTGTTACAGAAGTAATAATTTAATTAACGTATTAATTAATTTAACTCGATTATTTTGTTTCCTATTTTTTAATCATCTCTTTATTATTCAAACATACGGCATGTGAAGTTGGTTTACCTATTTCTTATATAAAGTAAGTAATATCAAACGACACAAAAATAATGTGGACATACCTATTTGAGTATTTCACTAACAAATTATGTGTACAGGAGTCAAATAAACGCTGGAGCGAGCTGTGTCCACTGAGTTCTGGTGACAACTAGTGAAGAGTCATATCGGGAGTTCAGAAATAA
Organism: Limnephilus lunatus; assembly: GCA_917563855.2. Classification (NCBI taxonomy): domain Eukaryota; kingdom Metazoa; phylum Arthropoda; class Insecta; order Trichoptera; family Limnephilidae; genus Limnephilus; species Limnephilus lunatus. Next base: position 91,961,467 of record OU830595.1, on the reverse strand, counting down.
GCAGCGGACAAGAACGCGATCCAGTATCACCGTCATAAGGACTGTATTTAGGCCCAGGCAGTGATGCCATGTCCAAAAAATAAAATAAAAACACGTTTAAGGGGTAAAAAAAACATTCTAACCATGTTTTGAAAAATACAAAAAACAAGTTTTACCACGTTTTGAAGAATAAATGAACCACGTTTTATCATATTTTGAAGAATAAAAACATGTTTTACCATGTTTTCAAAAATAAATCAATCATATTTTACCATGTTGGGAAGAATAAAAAAACATGTTACAATTATTACATCCCAAAATTTTCCCATGTTTTGCAAAATAAAAATCCATATTTTTATGAATTAAAAAAAAAACTCTTTCCTAAGCTTTTTATTGATAAATTAACTTTAAAAAAAACAACGTGTTACGTACCTAATAAATTATCTAAAGTGCTTTAGTTGAATTGTTTGCACGGAAAAAAATAATATTCTTCTATGGAAAAATATAATTTATGGGAAAAAACATAAGGATTTCAAAAAAAGTTATTTATCTTTTTAACTTGCAACATGATGTAGAATCATCACCTGTCGAAGTTTGTGCACTTTACCGCCGGATACTCTGTATAATAGACGAGTAGTTTTATCCTTGATGCATTGAAATGAAAATATGTTCTAGTTATACTTTTGAAAACTTATACTTACAAAAAATAATCATTTTATAATGTTCTATATTTAATAATAGGGGAAAAATAAATAAAAACAAAAAAGTTTTTAATTTATGTTTTTTTTACTGTTGTGAAGTTTTATCTGTTGAACTCCTGTTGACTTAAAAAATATATTTTAAAATTTCTGGGAAAAATAAACCTACTTTAATGAAAAATGATTTTATTTTCTTGAATGGTCTTTTTTCTATTAGGGCAGATAAGCTTTTTAACCTTTGTCGACTGCACGTCACTGGTAATTACTGCATTTTATAGTGAAATTATCTATTTCATAAATCCTTCAACTTAACATTAATTTCTCTAATTCAGTCAGAAAATGTGTACTTAGCGAATATAAATGAGACAATTAAGAATTATGTAAATTGATACAAAAAGCGTAATTTTAGGCCAACAGAGCTGCATTCTTGCGGTTTATTGATCTTTGAATAAAATGTATGTTTTGCACTACATACTTTTATAAGAATATGGTCGCTAGTGTTAAGTGTCGCAAAAGGTTCGTTAACGCGAGACATAACCACGTTTATCGGGGGTTTGCCCGAGGCTCACATTTTAATTTATTTCGGCGAATTCGTAACTGAATTATCCTATTTTATTTCCATGAATCACAAGGGATCAGTGGCGTAGCGTGGGGGGCGGGGTGGATGCGGCCCGCCCCGGGCGGCACTTTTAAGGGGGGCGGCAAATTTTCACAATAAACAATGATATTATCTTGTAAAATTTATAATCATTTCATTTCATATTTTTGTCACGCGTAATTTATTTATTGTAAGCTTTAATTAATTGACAAAGAAAAATCAGATTTTTTTTAAATGCATAATAATTATTGGAAAATGTTCTACGATATTTTCGTTTACGAATCCAACTCTTTATTTTATTATTTACTAGCTGACCCGACGAACTTCATACCGCCTCAGAATCAATAACTGTTGAATTAAATTTAGTTTTTGTATTAAGTTAATAACTACACAATGAAGCAATCATCAATGTGTTTTGTTTTTGTCAGTATCAGAGATGGCATTGCGTACGGATATATATTTTTTGTGATTTTCTTATTTTTCCACTTACTTACGGGAATTTGGGAGTCGGGTGTGGGTGCCACCGCCCCGGGAACCATTTATTGGATAACCAACACCTCTGTCATACGTCACCCATAGGTCACCCCAAGTTGTTCGCTACGTTTGGCGATTTAGCAGGGGTGCCCGGGTTCATAGGGTGACGTTTGTCCGGGTCTTTTAATCTTTCCATCTGGACTCTCTTGACCCATCGCCTTGCGAGGGAAGGATTCATACGTCCGTCACTCCCCCGCACTGACCCCAGATTCCTACCCACCCCTCATACCTTTTTCCTTCCCAGACTTCCTATCCTCCCCTTCCTTAAAAAGACCCTCCACACAACATCCCCTAGAGGAAAATAATTTTCTTCGGGGCCTCACGTGTGAGCTGATGTAAAAAAAATTCTTTTCATTTTCTTTATACGTGTGAGGGATTTTTATTATAATTATTGTATCTTTCCTTTGGATGTGTGGAGAGGATGTTCATCGTTTGTCTCATTTTCTACTATTGACATTTAGTGTATAAGAAAGAGAGGCAGCATTATATGCTTGAAAGAATAAAAGCAAAACATTCAGCGCATTGACATTTGACGTTTTCGAATTTTCGGAACTCAATCACTATTCAATATTATATGTACTTATCACAAAATGCCCGCAGCTCTTTCAAATATGAGAATTCGTTCCATAAAAAATGTATGGGGAAAAGAATTTTCTTAATAACTAAATTTTTCGTCAATTTTTGTGATGTTTTAATAGTTATTATTCTTTCCGGAGCGGAGACAAATCCAACAAATCAAAGATCATCAAAATCGGTCCAGCCGTTCTCGAGTTATAAATAGTGTAACTAACCCGACTTTGTTTTATATATTAAGATTATAAAAGTCTATAATTATATTTCTTTAATCTGCAAATTTCCTAATTCGTAGGAATACCGTACGCATATTATGAGAGTAACACTAATTAAAGATGTGAACTCGCAAACAGATTCAATCTTAATTAAAACCAGAATTGTGTTCAGAATGTAACGATTGAATTTCAGTTGTGTATTAATCTGCTGATACATTTCGAAGGAGACCATTATTTTATTCGAAGTGCAGTTATAAAATTCTAGTTGCAGACTATGTACAGTCTACAGTTTGTCAAATAAGAGTAGAAAATATAGGAGAGCGCCACTTTGTTCAAATGGCAATACTAAAATAAAACACATGGTGTAAATGTAAAGCTGTGTAACCTACATATTTGTAAAAAATTTAAAAAGCAGAAAAGTGAAAAAAATATTTTTTCATTGATATATAGATACCCACTGATCTCATTATTAGAATTGCATATAGGTATATTATACTTTTGCAATTTTGTGTTTTTTTAACGAAGACCAACAATATTGTAAAAAAAAAACAAAGCACAGTTTAGAAATTGCTCTCATTTGTTTAATTCTAGCTTAAGTACCTAGGCCCTTAGACCATGTCTCTAATTTTAGATCTGGATATATTTAACTCATTCAGATTTAATAACTAGACTCACCATTAGTGATTATTCCTTTCTACCTACTGTTAAATTAAATGATAGCGAATCACTTTGTAAAACACCATTTAATCAAATTTATGTCATTAAGTTACCTGAACAACGGTGCTTCTTCGATTTTTTTTTTCTTTGAAAACATTTTTTTTTTAAAGGGATTACTGTGTTCTCCATTCAGTGTCATTGCGGTTTAAAATCAAATTTATGTCATTAATTTACCTTAAAAATAGTGCTTCTTGGATTTTTTTTTCTTTGAGAACAAATTTATTTTTTAAAAAGTTTTACTGTGTCCTCCATATTCAGGGTCATTGCGCTTTAAAATAATATTTGACAGTTAAATTGGTGTTGCCAGCCTACAAATTACGTAGTCCCATTTTTTATATCTTCTACTCTTATTTGACAGACTTTAAAATAATATTTGACAGTTGTGCTGCCAGAATCAGAGTGAAACCATTTTCATATTCTGAGTGAAGTTTTAATTCGCCACATACAGATGTAATTTAACCCATCTAATCACGCAAATTGTCCCACACATTTAATTTTAAAATAAAATTGTATGATTGCGATTAAAAGTGAAGAGACTGTTTTATTACAATTAAAAAAAAGGAATCAGCATTTAAAATTTTAACCACTTTAATTCAAATATTCGCAGTTGTGTATTTTTGAACCAATTTACATTTCAAAATTTTAATATTTAAAAACAAAAATGTTTTAATAAGCACGTCGGAAATATTATTTCATCTAGATTTTAGAACAATTTTGTTTTTGGCAAAAGGAAAAAAAAGTTACCAATAAAAAGGAACATTAAAAATGCATGGGAAGAACCGGGAATTTTGTGCGCAAACCTTGACAGGCTAAAGTGTACAGATATTTTTTTCTTATTGTTCGAATGGTTAAACCAGTATTCAGAATGTAAAATTCCAATTCTAGATTCATCTGCTGACACAACTCGAAAGAAAAAATTATCTTATTCGAAGTGCAGTTATAAAATTCTAGTTTCAGACTCTGTATGTGCTGCCAGAATCAAAGAAAAACCATTTTCAAGTTCTGAGTGTACTGTTAATTCGCCGCATACAGACCTAATTTAAACCAATTTTGTGTTGAGAATGTAAATTTCCAGTTGTGGATTCATCTGCCGACACATTTCGAAGGAAAACATTCTCTTATTCGAAGTGCAGTTATGAAATTTTAGTTAAAGACTATGTATGTGTTTTCAGAATCAAAGAGAATCCATTTTCATGTTCTGAGTGTAGTTTTAATTCACCGCATACAAAATGGTTTTGTGTTCAGAATACAACGATAAATTAAATAACGAGTTGCAGATTCACCATGTACCGAATGAAGCTTTACATTTGAGATGCATACCAAATGCTGCAAAATTTTGAAAAATTTATTGATTCGTGTCTAACTATTATTTGGGGACTCAACACAGAATCAATCATGAGTTAAAACCTGCCTTGCGTTCTAAACACGGTGTTCGAGATGCGAAATCCTTTTACATGGATACCATTCACGGTTTAGCAGCAAAAATATAGGATTTCCACATAAACCCCCCCCCCCTCCCCCCCCCGGCGCTTGAAGTACCAAAATAAAGGGGCGGCGAAATCCTCCTCCGCCCCGGGCGGCCGATACCCACGCTACGCCACTGCAAGGGATGCGAGTTATTTATATTTTATATTAATAAAATAGTACGTACTCCTCATTTTTTTAATGTACAACGCCTTTAAAAAAATTTAATACGTTGTACAACTAAAGTTAGGGGTGAGCACCAGATTTTATTTTTCTAGACGATGAATCAATAACTTTGGGAGGTATTCATTTAGAAACATCTTAAATATTAGTAACACGTTCGTCAGAATTAATTAAAATAAACCCGGCGGAAAGGTCGAATCTCCAGGCCTGCTAGGATGAATTCGACCGTATGTCCCTTCAATACGCCGTTTTACACGCTTTCTTCACTTACGTCGTTACGATTCCCACATTATTTTTCTTATTTTCTTTGATAGAGCAAATTCCACAGTAGGTCCGTCCGATACACGGGTTGCGAGTCGCAATTTGTATACACCCTTTCTTTACGATTCTGAATATATTTTAGGGTATAGTGTCGTCTTATTTATTTCTTAGCCACCTGCATACATGAATTGCAGCACTGCACACTGTACACAAGCCAATCTTTAACTACTTTTGGTGGCTTTTCGTCACAATAAAAGTACGAATTTTTTGTTTTTTTTTTATTTGGTAGGTTTCCATGAAGATTTATTTCACTGAACTAGAAAATTTAGTAAAGGCGATCAAGCTGTTTTGACAGGCCAAAAAGAGTATTTATTTAAACCGTTAATAGTATTTTTTAATTAGGCAATTCACCCAAAAGAGTGCCCGTTAATGGGTTTAATTCGTAGAACTCCATTTTTTATTTTATTTATTTTAAATCAGCAAATATTTTCATCTTGCAAATATTTCAGTTTTTTATTATTGTGACAGCTGTTAAGGCCATTTTCAAAGTAGCTGTCACAATAATAAAAATTTTGCTAAAATGCTTGCAGAACTTAATAATAATACCTATTATTAACTTTGATTTAATCAAATTTTAAAAAAATATTCCGGTTCTGGCCACAGGTGAGACTTATATAAATTTTCGATATCTACGAAGCTATGGAGATCGTTTTACGAGGTGGATAATCTCTTTGTATCCATGATCCAGGTTCATATATTTGTAGTGCTAAGTTCAAATTAATCCAACCATAATTCATATTAGTATAAGTAGTAATAAAACCAAAATTAACATACTGAGCACTTTATTCTAGATAAATAAAGCTTAACAATTTTCGAAAGCTGTCACTAAAAAAACTCTTATTAAATACCTACCTTTGACCTGTAAATGGTGACATGTAATGTCTACAAACTCACTCGGCAATCTACTGTGACGTGTTTACAAATGGGTTTGACGACGTTTTAGGGATTCAATTCAATTTTTAAATGTCATAGAACTCTTCAATCAATTCTTCAGTTCAGGTATATCTCAATTAATCTTCAATAAATATATCTATTCAAGCAGTTTTCAGCATTTTAATAGTTTACAAAGAGATTCATTTGCATTTCAAATGCAAAAAATAATTTATTTTACATATAAATAAATAAACTACATTCATTTTTCAACAACGCATGTTATAGTAATGCATTGCATACAGTTTTTAATTTAATATAACAATTGAGCCTAAAAGCGGATTATTATAAATCTTTTGAAGATTCATCTGCAATAAAGATTTCTTAGCGATAATTAAAATTAAAGCACCGGAAGGAAACTTAGCATAAATATTAAATTTTATGCAGCACGGCACCAAATGAATGTACACGTAAAGATAATAATAATTTACATAATATTCGCAACTACCTTAAAATATACCTACTTAACATCTATTTTGGTCATTATCAAGTGAAAGAAGGGCTGAAAAGGTTCATTGTTTGCCAGTGGCTGCCAATACTTCGTCCGCGCTGGCCGCGACCTCCTTCCAGGAAATAGTCAGATCTTCAGCTTCACTAAATCTAGAGCACACGGCCATGCGGAGGAAGTATGTGTCGTTGATTTTGGAAGGCACGAGGTGAATCAAACCGCGTGCATTAATTTTTTTGTACAAGGCTTCATTATTTTCATTAGATCCCTTCAGTCTGAAGCAAACCAGTCCCATTAAAACCTGGTCAATGATTTCAAAACGTTCATCAGCTTTGCAATCCGCTTCGAACTGATGGGCGAGGGCAATCTGCTTGCGAATGTGGTTCTGGAGGTTTGTGATTCCGTACAGCCTGAGGACGAACCACAGCTTTAAGGCACGGAATCGTCTGCCGAGAGGAATCTGCCAGTGACGGTAGTCAGGAGCGGATCCCTGCATGTCGTGCTTCAGGTACAGCGGGTCCACATTGAACGCGTTAACTACCCAGCTGGGGTCTTTCAGCCACATGGCGGAGCAGTCGAAGTTGACCAGCATCCACTTGTGAGGGTTGAAGTTGAAAGAGTCAGCGGTCTCTACTCCCTTCATGAGGTAACGGTACTCGGGGCAGATAAAGGCAGAGCCGGCATAGGCGGCGTCTACGTGGAGCCATACACCTTCGCGGTTGCACACGACTCCCACCTCTTCCAAGAGATCGAAGGCGCAAGAAGACGTAGTTCCCAGAGTTGCGACCACCTAGTAATTAACATATTGAATTAATAAAAAACCGGTGTATTTCAGTTTTCACTTATATAGTTTTCATATGCAATTACTTTAATTTAAATTTAAATTCTTCTTTCCCGGATCAATGATAGAAAACCGAAAACGGGAAAAGCCTACATTCTTTTTTTAATGAAAGTACTGATCTTTGGATATGAAATTCTTAAAATAGATATGCATGAATAACATATTTGGCTTACGTAAAATGGTATTAGGCCGGCTTCCTTATCTTTGCGAATAGCTTCTTCGAGTACTTCACCTCCCATCCTATTCTTGTCATCTGTGGCTAAAAGGCGAAGCTTTACTCCTCCTAGAAGGCCAGCACGTTCTACGGACGAATGGGCTTGCTCTGTGAACAGAAAGGTAATATAAATGTCTTGGTAAGAAGAATATTGTGACATTAAATTTTAGATTGTAACTGACATTAGTCACATTGAAATAAAATAATAAATATGCCTAATGGGATGCAATCACGTAAATACTATTTCATTTTAAAATCCTATTAACCATTAACAAAAAAACCGAATAATTGGCGACATTTTCCAAACGTATATCTACCGTTTTAGAAACGATGTGAATTGGGATTCCAAGATATTAAAAGCATATTACTAACCGCTTGCAGACAATGCAAGCAACTTTTTATTCATATCATTTTTATAATCTTACGACAACAACGATGACGTTTTAGATGCATTGTAGTATTATAAAACTATTAAATCATTTTATTTTAGTTTCAACACAATGCAATTATTATGGCACGAAAAAGTTTTAAATTAACTTCAAAGGCTTAGTCACAGCGATCGTTCAACTTTAATCAGTAGGAACCTACTTTGTTGAGAAACGGTAATATGTTCAGCAGCGCGCTTTGATTCAATTAGGTGTAAAGCGAGGCGCCCGGCACGCTGAGCAGCATTATGTACTCGTAGCTGGTACGTGAACCAAATGTACTTTATGCATCAAAGAGCTGGTACCAATGAATAGATATTACAGTACACGTATACAGATAAACTGCGTTTTTAACATTCCTGCGTTATTTCTTGCATATTTATTTATCCATTTTCTCTAGAACACGGTAGACTGACATGTGTACAGAAGGTTCTGTTTAACCATACAAAAACATATTTACAAAAAACGTTACCATAATGTCTGCACAAATCGCACATCCCGTTGAAAAGTGTCATAAATCAAAAAAGTTAATTTTACATAAGAGCGAAAACAAATGCTAATTGATGAATCAAGCGGCCCGTCGAAAAGAGATACTGACATCTCGCGGAGATAAAATTTTATCAAACCGAAAATTTTGACTTACGATCCTTTTCTATAGGATGTACGAAATGTATTATGAATTATATAAGAAGTCATTTAATACACAGTTTAAAAGGAAATATACAAAACTACAAAGTGGTTGAACTACCACTGGAAGACAGTTATAATAAGAGAATATCTGCAGCTTGCTTTGAAAATTCCCTAGCAGATTTATTTTTAATGAACTAATAATAGTTCTTTGCAAAATATGGAAACTAAAATTCACCCTGCCTAATAAAAATTTGGTGTCCTGCACAGATGCCAATATTAGGCCTAAATACGACCCTTCCTAAACTAGATACGAGATTTAATATACTCGTACATAAGCTTAGATTTTGTATAATACTCACTAGAGCAGTACCCGACCAGCTTCGGGATGATTTCCTCGTCCAGCAAGGTGGGTGTTTGTTCCTTGAGCTGCTTTAGCACTCGCGCTTTGGCTCCCAGCAATGCAACCAGCGTGGCCTCGCTGGCCGTGCCCTGGATGACTCCACCACCCTTGCCGCCGGAGCAAGCCAGGAACTCGGCGGGCAAGTCCAGCATCTTGCCGAGCCAGTCCAACATGACGACCTCCAGCTCGGTGCAGGCGGGGCTTGCAATCTGACAAAAAATATATATAAAAAAAACTGCAATATTATCGGCCGACAGGCATACACTGGCTTTAAATCGCAGTAAGCAGTTCATGTGTTTCGGTATTAATACTCGTATTTGTAGATGATTTTTATAATGAGCGTGGCTGAATCGAAAAACGAACACACGGAAATCTTTTCGGATAAGTAAAAGAGGCCTATGTCTACACCTGTAAGTGGGAAGGATCACGATGAAGGTGATGATCAGCTAGGCAGGTTCTGCACAAGCTACGGTTTCTGGGGACCAGCGGATCCCCGATAAATAATATTGAGAGGTTGTATAAAGTGAAGAGTGGAAGCACATAAGGTGGATGATGGTGGGGAAGAGCCTGACTATTTACATCTGGTCTCCAAATATAGCAAAAGCATTCTAAGCAACACGTTAAGTTTCATTTTGGAATGATGGTCTCTGTCAGGGCAATGCTGAGAGAATGTTTCACTCTTAATCGAGGTAATAATCACCTTACTTGTTTGTTATGAAAAATTAGATAGAGCCCAGGAAATCATAATAGCACAGCGCCATTGAGGTGATTTTTTACCAAACCCACGCCATACAAGTTGTCTAATAATTAATGTTATTATAATCTGAAAAAGCCAAGAGACAAAAAACCACCATCGCTGATCGCCGTTGGAGCTAACAAAGAATTGTCCAAATAGGCGAAGTTAGCAGTTTATAATGGAGATCTATTCACTGCCTCGATGTATGGCAGTATGGAATGGAACTGGAAGAAGAAGGATGAAAGTACACTGAATGCTGAAGAAACTAAGTCCCTGCGGCGCATTTGTGGCAAAACCATGTATGACCGTCTGAAAAATGTGAAGTTGAAGTAAGCAGAAAGAAAGGGACGATCAGATAGTTAGGGAATATCAAGAGTCAGAATAACAGAAGGTGATGAGACAATGTACGAATGTAAATGAAGTTAAGAACGTGTGCCAGGCCCGATTTGCTTGGCAGTCCATCCTGCCTACTCCTGCGGGAAACGGCGATATGGTTCGTTAGTTAGTCTAGAAACAAAGAGCTTAAAGCTGTGCCAGATGTGACATATTCTTTTCACAATTTAACTTTTCTACATTAATTAAAATTATTTTGTAAAAGTACCTTCTTTTCATATGTATTAAACGTGTGATAGTGACAGGTACGAAATGAAATTTCTAAAATTCATAATAGTCTTGAATCTATTATCATTTTAATTAATTTATTTTTTAAATCCTACGTTGGAACATCAATTCCTAAATAAATAAAAATTAATTGTGTGGACATCGTAAGACTTTATCTTTGCTATCGAAGATGGGCTATTAGCTATCGTAACGAGAAAATTCACTATCCCGGGGGAGAAAAGATTTTCGATGTAAATCCTATTACAAAATTATTATCAAGAAATGAGAGGATAAAGCTAAATTTATTACATTTACGTAACTATACCTTTTTTCAGCTAGCTTTTACCCACGGCTTCGCTCGCATAGTGAGATAATTTTTGGCATAATTGTTATTATTCTTGCTATTTTGTCTAATAGAAAATAATTATTGTTTAATAGAAAATTTCTAAATTTGAGAATGACATTTCGCAAATAAAAATTCTATTTTAGAAAATATTTAAATTATAGAAATAGAAATTTATTTTAAGTACCTACTCCCTTTATTAGTATTTTATTCATATTTGAATCCAGAGTTAGCACTCTTTTTAAGCCTAAAATTTAAAAAAAAAAACATTGTTTCCAAGGTAACAATTTGTTTTACGTTTGCAATAACTCGATGTTGTTAGGGACAGAAAACGTAAGATACATAATTTCATAACGCCACAGCTCATTCATAACGCCAGAGCTTACCAATATATAAGGTCGTTGTTACTCGCAAATAATGTAGCTTTCGATTAGTGAAGGAATTTTTAAATTCCATTCGATATTTATTGCGTGAAAGAGTAAGGACCATCCATACAAACTTTCGCATTTATAATATTAGTGAGATAGTGAGAAGTAAGATAAATCGACTTTTTAAATTTGTTCCTTGGGAAAAGAAAGAAAATTACGTAAAAAAATGATATTTAAGTGATTTGTGTCTTTTCATAAGTAGGGCTTATTATATTCCATCTACAGATTTGTCCTGTTATATCTCGACCATTTGGCATTTCATCTGTCCGTAAATTTATGCGTTACTTTCCGGATCCGGTTCAAGATGGCGACCGCGTTAGATACTACATTCTATCCCGCCAGACTTCGCATGATCGTGGTACCCATAAACATACCAAACCACCCACCACATGGTTCCTACTACCTGTCAAATTGAAATAATCAATAGTTTAATACCTACCGGCCTGAATAAAATTTGAAAAAATAATTTTCATTAAGATGTGATATTTATTTAGACAAATTGTGTAATTCCCCCTTGTTGGAAACGAAAAAAATGACAAATAACTATTTTATGGTAAGTAGGTCGGTATTTAAGTACCTACTTACAAATCTTATGATTTCAGAAGAAATTTTAAAGTCGATTACTTTATTAATGAATATTATAAAAATACTTTTTTTACGCGAGGTCTACAGTTTACAGATTACTAGTTATTTCTGGTTCCATAAAATAACACTGGCTACAAAAAAAAATTGTATGAGCAGAAGAAATAATATGTTACGAATTTTTGACCCTGATCCAAAAAATAACAGATTTACGCAACAACTCTAATTTTAGAGATAAAATCATTTTTCCCCTAGTCTTCCCTAGAGCGGAAAAAATCTCTAGTATGGTTCCCTGATATTCATTTGCGAAAAGGCTACAAGTTAAGCTTTCATGTAGCATAACAATAATAAATAGACAAGGTAAAGATCACAATTTTAATGTAGGTACTAAATCGTGTGTTGGCTTGTGTAATCTATGTATATATACAGAAAGGGAAAAAGAAAAGAAAGAGAGAATAATAATAAGGCATTTCGTATTATTCTGTATCTGATTCACTATTTATGGCGTTCACGTATGAAAAACCTACCTCCCTACCTGCATTGTTTCGTATAATTTATAAATTAGCGAGACTGATAATGTCAACGTTATGATAACTTCAGAAACTTTTATTTTCACAAGTGTCAATCAGTTAGGTAAGCACTGATAGGGAGGAAAATCAATATTTTTTTTGTTATATTTGATGAGTATTTTCTAATCTACGAATTTGACTTAAATTCTGTGTACATAACTACCGTGTTCAATAAAACAAAATATTTTTTTATAAATTTAAGCATTTGACAATCACACGAGAATAAAAGCTTGCCGCTTTGACCGTGAATTGCAAGTAAAAAGTAAGTATTTAGAGGCTGGACAGGAATATCGAATTTTAAAACTAAATACTTATCTATATAGGCACCTAGGGAAAAAATTCGGTTTAGTGGCGAAATTCCTAAAAATACAAACTAGTTATTTTTATACTAACTATGGGCCGGGGAATACGAATCTGAAAGGATTAGGCGGCGGCAAGCAATATTAAATGAATTATACGACTTTTAAATTTTCAATATATACATACGAAAACAGCCATTTTGACACATGAAAACCATAGAAACCATCAAATTAAGTGTTGCCATTAAGCAGTAATATCAATAACTTTCCGACACGATAATTCTTCACATGATAATTCATCACATAACACATTAACCTGATGAATTATGACTATCTCAACGGCCGTATTCTTAAACCAAAAGTATGAAAATTCGTAGTCTTAAAAAGTTGTTACCTAGACCGGTCACCAATATCAATGTTATTATATAAAACCTAACCTAACCTAACCTAATCTAACCTAACCTAACCCAACATGGGTTTGTGCCCCTTTATACCGCCTGCTCGCGTCAATTTAAAAAAACATCCCAGTTTTCAAGTAGTTTAGCGGCTACGCTAGGTTTGTGTAACATGGTTTGTGCCCCTTTATACCGCCTGCTCGCGTCAATTTAATAAAAACATCCCAGTTTTCAAGTAGTTTAGCGGCTACGCTAGGTTTGTGTAACATGGTTTGTGCCCCTTTATACCGCCTGCTCGCGTCAATTTAAAAAAACATCCCAGTTTTCAAGTAGTTTAGCGGCTACGCAAGGTTTGTGTCACATGGTTTGTGCCCCTTTATACCGCCTGCTCGCGTCAATTTAAAAAAACATCCCAGTTTTCAAGTAGTTTAGCGGCTACGCTAGGTTTAGGTAGCATGGTTTGTGATACAAAAGTGAGTAAAATTTATAAAAAGTAAGTACTTAAATTATAAACATGTTATTTTACGTTATTGATATTACTGCTTAATGGCAACACTCAATTTGATGGTTTCTATGGTTTTCATGTGTCAAAATGGCTGTTTTCGTATGTATATATTGAAAATTTAAAAGTCGTATAATTCATTTAATATTGCTTGCCGCCGCCTAATTCTTTCAGATTCGTATTCCCCGGCCCATAGTTAGTATAAAAATAACTAGTTTGTATTTTTAGGAATTTCGCCACTAAACCGAACTTTAGCCGCACCTAGGTTAGGTTTTTTCGGTCTACGTGCTTCTTTTCAAAAACAAAACAATTTTCGCCAGTTTCTTAATCCTAGCCTTCCAGGACAAAAAAAAACATCAACCGTGAATTAGAGTGGGTATGGAGTTCCAATTATGATGTATGTATAATTATGTAAATAGGTTCCCTTTCGCAAATTTTCAGGCTAGGTAATTAGTTCTTTTTAAGATTTATGTATTATAATATATGTTGGTATTTATTTTTTAAATAAATCGACACTTATTTTTCCGCGTTTAAAATAACCCGTTTGAAATGAGCTTTGGAATGTATCTATGTAGAATATTTACATGGCCGGATAAAGCGTTATTAAAAAATGGTAAAAAGGGCTTCGACAAACAAATCAGATTTTCAAACAGGTAATACAAGTAAACTAAATTGTGCTGAACAGGTGTACAACTAAAGACCATTTGATTTCTTACAATATCAATTGGCGTCTTTGGCTGTCAAGAAGAAACAGAGGTTATAAAACTGGACCACAGAAGGGTTATAAAAATGTGAGAACCAAGTCACAAGATTGACCTCACTGGCTTCTGCCATTTGGATTGATGGACGTCGGAGGAACATTACTAAAAAATGTAAAATACAAGTAAAAGACAGGCTTTATCAAATACCGTTCTGAAAAGGACTTAACACAGTTCTGAAAGTCCCGTTAGAACTCCCACAGACATAAAATTTTTAAACTTTCAAACATTCAATCTATATTGAAAAAACGGCTTTATTTGAACTTTAAAAAAACGTATCCAACACAAATACTTAATTGGGGCAATAAGCCAAAATAATTCTAGTTATTCCCAATTTCAATACATCTTTTGGACAGAGAAATACTAAATTTAATTAGTTTCATTACATTTTCGATCATCAACCAATTCAAACAAAAAAAAAACAGAAACTAAACTATTTAATACTAAAGTCAAAACACAGTTGAGAGAACTGAATGGTAATCAACTTGCAAACATTATGAATACAATGCAGAGACATCTAGATAATCAATGCAGACATATATTAGGTACTTACTAGTACAGGCCGCCTCGGAATAGACAGCCCTAGTGAGGAGGACTGTGAAATTTGAGACACTTTTCTTACAATAAGGACGGGTTGTTTCAAAAAAATTGAATCATCAATCAAATAATTGAAGTTCATTTTCATGATCTGTGTATGTTCTATTCAAGTTCTGTTATTATATAATTATAGGCCAGTTGCTTCATAAAACTGAAATAATCATAGAACTTGAATAGAACTATCACAGAGCGTGAAAATAGACTTAAAATAGTTGATGAATTGTTCAATTTTTTTTAAACAACCCATCTAAATAGTACAATCTGCAACTTACTGTAATTCCCACTTGTGTTATAAAGATGTACAATCCAAGGACAAGTTGTTTCACAGAATTTGAACAATTCATCAAATTTCAAAGTTAATATTCAAGTTCTTTTATTACCCCAAATTGTGAAATAACAGGCCCATGATGAAAATTAATTGAATTTTTACTTTAAAATTTGATGAATCGACCAAATTCTGTGAAAAAACCCGCCATTAGCTTAAATAGAAAGTAATAAAAATATTTTTTTCAAATTTGTACCAGGAATGAACTAAAATATAAAAGTGTAATGCCATTTGTTACCCAGGTAAATCCGATGCAGGCGATGGCTCCACTGAGCATGTCAGCCACGATGGAAGGGTAGCTGTTGGCCGTTGGGAAGTAGGAGTGGAAGCGAGGCGAGTGCCAGTGGGTGACTCCAGGCATGATGACGCGCTCCAAGTCCGCCATGACGTCCTGCCAACTCTCGGGCTGCTCTGGAGCCGTCTCGGGTACCAGGGGCCGCAGGTAGCCGGGCTGGACGGTGGGAAGCACTCGCCTGGACAATAAGGAATAACACTCTTTTTTTTTCACTGACTGACTTTACATCGTTTTATACATTATTAAAGTACAAATTAATTTAAATTTAAACGTTTTAAAATGACACAATTTAGAAGTGAATGTGGCGACAAGTAACTTAGCATCACATCCACATGACGTAATTAAGATTTTTGAAAGGCATATACGCAGGGTATGATCAATTGTCATATTAATTTACTATTATTCAGTGTAATTAAAAATAAATTTTATATATTAAGATTCTTTTTGATATTATTGATATCTCTCGTCGGAATTTCTCATTCCAATACAATTGTAATATTTTTAAAATATCTAAATGTCCATCGAAATTAATGGATTTCTGTTTTTAATGAGTAGGTACGTTAATTTATTATAGTATGTAAAAATGTGTGGGCAACACTTAAATAATTATTGTATCCACTTTCGTAAACAAAGTACTTTTTTATCAATGAGAAGGATGAGTTTTTCCATACTTTTGCCGTCGAATTCCGGTGCACGTTTTCATATACATTTAATCATCTTATTAGTATTTGTGTTTTCTTCTTCGGAGTCGCTAGATTTCTCTTTCTTTTGTGTTTTCTTTGCCCGTTCATTTTGGAGTAGTTTGATGATTGTATATTGAATTTTTTTTTTTTAGATTTCGTGTGAATCGATCCTTGGTCGGCTGAATATCTTGGCCGCTAAGGTTCGTCAGGCGCTTCATACCACTAGACTACGGGAGACTTGCGTGGGACCGTGAATTTATATTTTATTACGAAATAAATAAATATTTTATTACGATCTCATTCTCTCGCTGGCTAAATACCATAGACGTATGTGTTTTTCTCTTTTTAGTGTCGCTCGTTTCCGTTTCATCGAGTTTTAAATCACAACGGTGCTAAAGAAGTTTTCCCTTCAAAAATGATTTTCATTGAACTATCGAATTTACCTTGTTAGGTACTTAATATAAGATTAAATTTAAAATTAAAACATGATAATAATATATATGTTTCATGTTTATTTTATAAAGTGTAGATATCAAGTCTACTCCACTTTATAAAAAAATGTGCAAATCACTGTTACCATAAATATATTTATGTAAGTAACTATGGTTATTTTAAAAAATATATTTAAAAAGTTCCTATACGCGCTTTATTTATGCTTTTATTTAATTATTTATATTTTTTTGTAAAAATGTATTTTTTGCGGAAACTTTAGGTACTGGTTTATATGCTACCCAGTAAACTTGTAAAGTCGTGTAAAATATGTATTTAGAACTGTTGGTTTTCGTAATAAAGTAAAATGAAAGTAATAAAAAAGATTAATAAAGAAACGCTTACATGGATAGGACAATTAAAACGAATGATCAGAAAAAGGAGCGTCAGGATAATGGTATATATTTCTATGGACCACACGCCACTGGTATAAATAATATTGTTATAATATTTTCTGTCCCGAAACCAAGTTTTATTTATTATTTCTTGAATGTTTAGTTTGGGTTATGTTTATGTAAGCCGCAAAAGCGGTTGGTAGAAAAAATCGAGAAGAGGACGTCCGAGCATTACAAGGCACGATCAAGTGAATTTAATTCTTGGGTCGGATCATGTCAAGATTCAGAATAACAGTATATGCAGAAGACGGTGTGTGAATGTAAATGAAGCAGTGTTTTGCAAGACAGAGTTGTGTGTCGGTTCTTTCTCCCTGTCTACCCCTCCGAAGCAACGGCTAGATTGCCATTTAGTACGATTTTTTTCTAAAAAAATAAACAATGCATTCCTATTGTTACAAATAATCTGATATAGTTTTGATTATTTCTAATTCTATCATTGTAGTTGCTTTTGCATTGGGGGGGAGGTCTTAGCTAGCAAATTATTAAACCCTCGAGGCGCTGGTGGTAACCTGATGCATTTGTCAACTCGACTAATAATATTGAACAATGCAGATAAATGTTAAATACCTAGTGTGTATTAGATAACGGTTGCTTTCAAATTCACGATTTAATATTACAACATTTTCTCAATGTCTTATGACTTTCAAAAACGACAATGCTATCCGGTGGTCACTCTCACTTCCACATGTTCAAGTGGAAGTACCCAATTCACAGTTTTATAATTATCAAGGTCGCTATATTTATAACACATCACAATTCACAATATAAATCCACACAACTCGTAGCTAGTTCAAGGCGAGTACCTTGATACAGTTTTTTTTATAAATTATTAGTAAGAAATCGACTTCAAACACACGACACATTTTATTATAAAATATACCTTGGTAACACTCGTTACATGATATATTTATTTACAGGGCAAATATATGGTTTCCAATTACGCAATATGCAGAATATTACGAGTATTTCAATGTGAGACAGAAATAAATCCATTTTTTACCGTGATTATTTCGGTCAATATTAATATTTAAATCACCTATTATAATACAATTCTAATGGTTTTTTTTTAACTATTTATTGTAAAGTATTTTTTTATATCTTCTATAAATAAGGGTAGGTAAATTAGAACTGTTTTTTCGATACATTGCAATTATATTAAATGGCATATTAATAGTATTTACATCAAATTTGATTGACAAACAGATTACGTTGAATATGGGTATTTCGGTAACATTGATATCAGTTTTTTTTTCTTTTGCATAAACTACAATTCCACTATTTTTGTTATTCTAACGATTCGTGATGTAAGGTTTTTAGTTTGGAATTATTGGTAGGTATATTTCGTTGGATAGTGTTATAAAATCTAGTTGTTAACGTAGTGAATTTAGGGATAAGTTCATTCATAGGGAGTGTTCATCCATGTTTTTATTAATACTTCTTAAAATATTGTTATAGATCTTACTGCATTCGCTCACTGTTTCACGTACCTATTTTTCTACATTTAATTTTTTATCAATTTCGCTGTTAAAATAATTCGTTATATTTATTAAAATGTGAATTTCGTTCAGTAATAATAACAATAAAAACCATTATAATTTGTGCTACGGTATCCTTGCTTGATTCAAATTTATATCTGAAATTATAGATTTGATTTTTGAAAATGAAAGTATTTGATATAATTTTTTTCCAGGGCGTAAGCCTCCAAGAACTAAGAACTTTCGTCGTCGATATTTTTATCCTAAATATGAGTATTATAAGTAATTAGCATAATTAGTATCTTATATTACACAGAGAATATTATTCTCCAAAAACACCTTCTTATAATATTATATAAATGCGAAATAAAAAAAATTACGGTCTGTTTCCCATTTACAGCATTCTGACAATAGAAATGACATTTATTTTAAAGAATTATAGTTGGTAATAACCAGTTTTCATTTTCAAATAACGTGACTTGGTGTTGAAACAAAAGATAGTAACCGAGCGTTTTGCATTAATACAGAATTTGAATGTTTCGCACTCGAGATTATAGTGGGATTCATCACAACAATTAAATACTTACATAATATAAAAGAATTACACATGTGATATCGATCTAGACCTACTTTTTACAATTATTTATAGAAATAACTTAACATCATATATAATGTAATAATGAAGTCCATAAATGAAAAATATTTTCTTGTACCTAATTGCAATTAATTACCTAAGTTGGCGACGATCGGTTTCGCAAACATTTAATGATATGTCATGCAGAACGCATCGTCAGTACATTTACGTCAAATGTATCTATGTGTTAAAATTCAAGCAACATAAAATCAATGTGCTAATTCAAACAAAATGAATCAAATCTCAAGGAAATAAATTGTTTAAAATTTTAATTGAAACCTTAAATCTAACTGCGTTCAATATGAATTACGTTACATTAATTAAATCGCGAAAGCGTTCTACCTCCTAGTCGTATGCCTGGCGGAGTACCATGACCCAGTTAAATATTTTGTAAATCAGTTTGTTGCAGTTTGAATTTACGTGCTACAGTGAACTTGCACACGTTGATGACGTTGTTTCTTACAACCAAGCCACCTTCTCTCACTATTTTTATCACAGTTTATTAATTCTTTGATGTAGACAATATGTTTTCATAAGTCAAAACACCTCGGTGAAATGTGAAATGGATAATGTGGTCAGAATTCTTTAAAAATCAAACAATCAACCACAATAGTCCATGCACCTGGTCACTTAGCCTTGAAACCAATGTGGAAACTGGACTATCACCGACTGAAGAAATTCCTTCAAAATGATTTGCTTCGTATCAATATTTGGCTAAAAACCTTATATAATAACCGTATAGATTTTATCAGCAAGGTTTATTCTTAATTCGTGAAATTCTGCGGCCATGAGCTTATTGTTTTCGAAAACGAATGAAATTGATTTATAAAAAACGGCTAACTACGTACGTAATAAATATTATAGCTGTTATTCAGTATTCTCGATGAAAATTAATGAATAATATTACAATAGAATTTGCCTTTGATACGTGATTTATTGATTTCAGAAATGGACCGCACCTACTCAAAAAACACATATTATAACTTTTTTATAATATATTATTAACATTTATAAATTATTAACATTTTAACCGCTGTCATTGTACACGACATCTGCAAATACTCGAAAATATTTTAAGATATTTTACTTTTGCCCGTTATAATCTTAAACCCAATGTTACTGTAGTTTATAATATTTTATAGTGTGATACCCATAAATTGATATTTCCAAAATCGTCGCTATAAAAATAGAGTACATACTCACCTACGATCTAAAGTTTTTTTTACTTTTCCATAACACCGACTGTGGCGATAGAATACGTACGTAGTTCACTTCGAATTTGACCACTCCATATCGATAGGAAAATAATATACAAAATATAATATAAGTTAACCTTTTTTATGTGCTCAATTTTGATGGAATAACTTTTGAAGGTTAAACCCATCAATGTAATAGTAATCATTGAAGTAGAAGATAATATTTATGAATCTAAATGAAACATGAAATAGAGCAAGACACATAAATAAAAATACAAATAAAATAAAAGTTGTGGAGTGGATTGTGGCTTTTCCCCTGTAAAATAGAGATCTTGGGTTCGATTCCCAGTTGCGACCGTAACTTTTTTCTATGTCTTGTTCCGTTATATTTTTCGTTAAGATTTATTAGCATTATATTCTTCTTAATGATTTTTTTTATATGCAATGAATTATAAATAACATATTTCAATGCACAAAAGAAGAACCAATGTTTAAAACGTTTGTTATGTGTTAAAATCACTAAACAATAATTAAA
Organism: Limnephilus lunatus; assembly: GCA_917563855.2. Classification (NCBI taxonomy): domain Eukaryota; kingdom Metazoa; phylum Arthropoda; class Insecta; order Trichoptera; family Limnephilidae; genus Limnephilus; species Limnephilus lunatus. The sequence continues at coordinate 91,940,461 of OU830595.1, read as the reverse complement.
AATGTAATTTACAAAGTAAACAGTTCGACTAATACCTTTAAGTTTGAAGGTATATTTACCTTTCGCGAATGTTCTCCAAATAGTTAGAGATGTAATCCACCATCTCTTTGGCAAACAGTGTAAATTCCGGAGCCTCCATGGCGTCTGAAAATTTCACAAAACATATTTAGATTTTTTCACAGGCGTGACATTTTGTTAACCATTAAAATAATACTATAAGTACAGATATAAAATACAGCACAACACAACACAAGAAACATATTTTTAAATGCCAATAAGCTGAACATCACAATGTCGTGTACGGTATTAGAAAATGAGTGGTTGTGTAAAATCATGATTATTAAACATACTAATTACGGTTGTCGGTGCATAGGTAAATGCATGATTTGAAATTGTATATAATAATTTTCAAAATTGGAGCTAATAAGTATTAATCGTATCAGACAGGCGATATAGTAGATAAAAAATCGTTTTAAAGTTAGAGTCATCATTTTAGAGTTGAAAATATTTCATACCTTGGAATCTTCATAATACCAAATTCTTAGAGCATTCAATTTAGTACTATAATGTAGTTATCAATGTTCCTTACCACCGGTCATGATATGGACCCACGGCACGGTCGATATATAGAATATATTCGACATCAATTATCGAAAGTTATCCTATCAATCCTTGTCGATCGACCGTGATAGATAAGGGCGAATTGTGAGGATTAGGTAACTTCTTATCGTTCCCTAGCATGATTGCAGCATCGCTAACGAATATGTAATAGTACACAATGACTAAGTGTTCTTAATATATTATACGTCAACAGTTGTTTGTACGTTAGCAATCTTTGGTTATCCTAGAGAACGATGAAAAGTTACCGAAAGTTATCCTATCAATCCATATCATATCGCCCATGCTAGGACCCCTGATCGTCTCCCTAATTATTTTTAACAAAAAATCTAATTACATCATAAATAAAATTGATAATATTTGTTTTTGGTAGACAATGATATCTAATAAGGCAAATATTTTATAAAAACTTTTAGCTTCACAAATTCTACAATTTATTTATTTTATTTATAACATTACATTTGATACATTTGTATTGCAAAAATAACATAGTAATAACATTGCAAAATAACTATAGGCATTAAAATTTGTACAAGTGTTATTATGTCTTGTGGGTCGATATTAGTCCCTAGCTAGGCAGATTGCCCGTTCTAAGAAACCAAATGCTGGTGAAAATGCAAAAAAAATATTTTGTAACAAAATGTTAATTTTTTTTAAAATTAAATATATGTATATTAATAAAAATGCCAAAAATTTATTCTGTAACAAAATAAAAAAAAAAGAAAAAGATTTTTTTTTTTTTTAAATTTAAATATATACCTACAAAATTTTTACTCTAATTGTATCGTGATTTTTACGGATTTTCGTTAATTTAAAACACAATAATACAACACACGTAAGAACAAGGTCTTATTATATTTAAAAAACATAAATGAACAATAAACATTTCATAACACATAACATTTACAGACCTAAGCACACCCAGTAAATAATATAAATCAAAGTAGTAAAATAGTCTCAGGTTATTTTTCAGAACTATTCCTATCATCAGAATTTCTATGCATTGTTGTTAAAAATCTTTCTTAAAAGTCCTAGTTTATTTCCTAAACATGTAATGAAATGAAAAGGTTGAATTAAAATGGTGCCACAAAATAAGTTTGCAGTGTTTGTCGCAATATATATTTCTTTTGTTTAAATAATAGATCAAAAATTGTCAAATCTAAATTGAAATTAAATTAAAATCAAAAGTCAAATCTAAAGTCACATCCATGAAAAATAAGAACGTACTTCTGTTGAAGGATATTTAAAGAGATAACATAATAATAAATATTAAATTCGCATAATTTCATATAAAATCTGAAGTTCTGTCACTTAGAGGGTGGTAGCCGACTGCGGACGGTAATCCCGACCCATGAGACATACTTCACCAATACATTTCTATGAAAGCTCTGTCATGAACACTAGTTCCGGTCTGAGAGAGAGGGGCTTTTGTCAAAGCTCTTTGATCTAAAGTTCGCATTACTTGATAAAATATGGTTCAGGAAGCAATTGAAAAGCTTTACGTTTAAATTCGACGCAATTAATATTCTTATTTTTGGCATATTGTGCCCTCTTTCGCTATCTAACGTTTCGGACAGAATTACAGTGTCTATAATCAGGGCAGATGTGTAATGTATGTAAGTCGAATACGTCACTTTCATGCTGTCCGAAACGTTGGCTAAAAAAGGAGGCAACGCAACACGTCATAATACCCCAAAAGCAAATCGCTATAATGTATACTTTTGTTTACGAAAGTACAAGGAGTGGGATAATAATGTGAAAATGTATTTTTTGTTCGAAAAATCAAACTGGAAAATGAATTACTTACATTGCAGAAAACAGTTCTAAAACCAACACATACGACACGTAATAGGTAAGAGAAAACGACAAATAAATTTTAACAATTTTCTTCTTCTTCAAAAGCCTTACAAAAAGCGTTACATTAATTAGATAATTATTTTTCTTCGAAACTTAAAAGAATTCATAATCTGCTCTTTCATAGTGAGTTACTTCGTGAGTAAATTAATTATTTTGGGGAAAAACGCTTTTTGCGAGTTATGTTTTAAAACATGAATTAATTGTTTGCGCCTGTACATACGCAATATGAATATGAATGAATAGTGTTGTTTATAAACGAACTCAAATCTTTCAAGAAAAGCTAACAAAAATACAATTTTGGATTGAATCACCGTTACAATATTGTATTTGTTGGCCTTTCTTGAAAGATTTTAGTTTGTTTATGGACAAAATTATTTATTTATATCAATTTTCCGTGTGTACAAGGGCAAACAATTAATTCATCTTATTATTTTAAAGCATAAACCATGTAAAGTATTTTCCCTAAAATAATTAAAGTCGATAAAATAATTCATAGTTTCACTCTGTCAGCTATGAAAGAGCAGATTATGAATTATTTTGAGTATCATCCTTAGATTGAATAACTGAATAATTAATACAGGTAGCGTTTTTAATAGAAAGCAGCCATTATAACAATACAAAACAAAAAAAGCTCACGACACTTAGAGGCAGTTGATTCACAGAATTTTGAACAAATCATCAATTTTCGAAGCTATTTTTCAAGTTCTGTTGAAGTTCTATTAAAGTTCTGTTAATATTTCGGTGCTGTGAAACAACTGGCCCATGATGAAATAATAATAGAACTAGAGTAGAACTTTAACAGAAATAGAATACTAAATTTGAAGAATTGTTCAAATTCTGTGAAACAACTGGCCCTTGGAAGACAATGCACATTAAATACGAGTATTACGTGAAATACATAAACGTACCAATTTTTAAAAGCACGTGTTCCGGTTTTGACATGCTGAAAATTGAACAATAGACAAATGTACATATTACTTTAGATACCATAATTATATAATATTATATTATATAAATAATTCTCTTACACTTTCGTTGTAGATATATGAAGATTTACATAATATATTGTGCATATGAATTCATTAGATATTCTCATTGCTCTATTAAACAAAAGTCCACCTAATGTATTTTAATAACCATTAAAAATATTATCAGAATTTTCATTTTAACCTTTAGTAATAATACAGGTTAAGATACAATTTATATAATGATGATTACTTTCGGGCTTAATTAAAACGTTATATTTATGCTGATTAGAGTAATTAATGATTAATAAAGCATTATTCTTACTTTACCACTAATCCGTCTAAAATATTTCGCTTGTTAAATACCATCACGATGCAGAAAATATATTTATTTACATCAAAAAATATTTCATAGTAATTCATTACAGAGGAATATTTGAAATATATTATAGGGGTAATGACGATATTCTATCCCGTGAGAGGCAAAATGCTAAGTTAACTTATTAATGTAGGATGAGAAACTGTTTGGCTTAAATACTATGATTGGTTTTTAGGATTCTGATACAAAATCGACTGGTACATAATATCCCAAAAAATACATGCATAAAATATGCAAACGTTCCCTACGCGTCAGAAATTCAAATGTGGTTTTTTGCAACTTTCCCACTACTGAATGCATACTCCAAACGTGTTTCGTAAAGCGTCATAGCTGGTTCAAGGTAAAACCGACCAAATAAAGTAAATAGAATCCGAGTGGGAAATCCCCATAAATTCCTTATGGTCTGTACCAATTACCAACCGAAAATGAGAAGTTCTTTAATTCAACCGAATCCTTAATAATTCACAGAAAATGAGAATTTCGGAGTGTTTCCAACCATAAAAAACGCTTTACTTATTATAAAGAGTGGTCTTTATGAAATGGCATGATATAACATTTATGCGAGATTAGATAATGCTTGCAAGAGAAATTTTAGAAGAAAAAATGATATATTTAACGACTTCATTTTACGTAACATAATATTCTATATAAATTGTTTTAATGTTTTAAATAAATTATGGCGAAATATAAAAACGATTTTACTGAAATTCAATATTATACTAATTTACTAATTAAAATTTTACATTTAAGTATTGCACTATTAAATCATTATTTAGCAAGATAATATTTATGTCAAAGAGTTCAATAACTTTTTAATAGTTAAATTACTCTAAATATTCCATCACAACTCAGGATCAACTCAACTCAACACGTCTTTTAAAAGTAATTAAAAGCTATGAAAAAAATAGCCCATAACCTCAAAACCTATTTAACTTTTTTTTATATTTTCAAAGGGAGTATTGAGTTGAGTTGATTCTGAGTTATCCGGTAACCACCTAAATATATATTTTTCGGATCAATCAATCGTTATTTATTGTACAAGCTATTTTGCAAAAGTTTAATAATATTTAATGAATTTAAAAATGTAGGCATCAACTCTACTCGTACCCATTGTTTAGCGTTTAGTTTGATAATATTTATTTCAATGTGGAAAATATATTCTTAATGGAACTTTACATATATTTCTGGAAATTTTGTAAAATTAATTTAATATGAGAGTTCATGACCCATTTGTTTATAAATGCTTTATTGGATTATTATTATTAAAAAATAATGGATTTTAATTATACATAAATTGCTGAAAATAAATATAGTTAGTGAAATAAATTTTATATTTTAAATTAATAAAATAGTTTGGACATACCTGAGAGTTTCACTAAAGACTGTGTAAAATAAAGTCAGCGAACTTCTGCGACTCTGCGTCCACTGAGTGTAAGTGTCAAATGAAAGGTTGGTTGTATCGGGAGATCAGAAATGAGCGGTGGACACGAGCGCTCTCTGCCACTATCACCGTGCAATAAACCCGCTTTGATTCGGTTCAGCTCCACTCCAGTTCCAGTACCAATCATTTTCCAGAGGTGTGTGAGGGTGGGGGGGTGGGGGTGGGGGCAAGGACTAGTGAGGGGCCGCCGGACAGAATCAATGTCCTGCTACTGACACCAGCAGGAATTGGACCTGAATAGTCAAATATTAATTGGTGGCATATTTGTTATATGTTTATCGTTTTATGCTATTCTTCTATATCATGAACAAAAAACAAGCATGACAAGTTTTGCAGTGTGATAGTTTTCATAGAGTTGCTTTTTTCAGGAAAATGACGAAATCAAACAAATCACTAATATCGGTTGTCTGCTACGATGTGCGTGATGTAAAATATTCCTGCTGTTTGTAATGTTATAAATTAATTTTATATGAAATTATTTCCTTTAGAAAATTTTTTAATTTTCAATATTGAAACTGGTTGTGGGAACCGAAAAAGTGATAAAGTAGGCACCAAAATTATATTATTTTATGAGATCTAATCTGTCAAAGCTTGCAGATTTTCTAAAAACATACTAATGTTGGACGTCTGTGCTTATGTGCGTGATATGAAATATTCCTGCGTGGCATAATAATTTATTATTCTTCAAAAATTATTATTTCGACTTTTAATTTCAAAATTGAAACTGATTGTGGCAATCAAACGATAGAGTAGCTGGTACCAAAATTATTTTATTTTAATAATAATTCTATATTTTAAATGTACTTATATATTTTGTACACTTAAATCTGCAAAAAATTGACAGATAAAATCTGAATCACTAGTGAATTTTAAAGTTCAGGTAATAACTGTTTTCATTTGAAATTAAAATTTCTGATCATCTCTCTAATTATTTTTTGATGGACAATGATCATGGGGCAAATATTTTATAGATACTTTCAATATCCCATGGTTTGTCATGAGTCTTCGCTAGTTAAATAATAATTGCGAATATTATTGGTAGGTACCTACTTCATTTTAGACCCCTAATTTTTTCTGTCTCAAATTATTTACATCTCTTAATTTCATATCAACGTGAGCTGCGGATCGTCGATTAATTTTACTGTCAAGTAAAAATAAAATAAGATGCCATTGTATGTTCCAAATTGTTAACTGTTTCAGTCGATAGTTTGTTTCGAAAAGTTTGAACCAGGCAGCTTGTTGTCTCCTGTTTATTGGTAACTGGTGAAAAGGCTACTCGTTCAGAATGCTTAAAATATGTACGATGGACAGTAATGAACAATCATTGTGGCTGTTCTAATAAATTATAAACTACATAAATCTATTATTATAAATCATTAAGTGGGTCAATTATGATATCAATATTTTTGCAAGATAATTAATCAGTAATCAGTCTGCTGATAACAATTCTGAACTTCAGTTTGAAACAATGTATCTACCAAAGTGCATTGTTAATCAGTAAGATATTACAGATTCCTTTTTTTCTCAAATTTATTGGGATTGGATATTTCATAAAAAATCGGGCAAACAACAAGATTTCCTTCTAAATGATAATAGGAGTCAGAACCTCTAGAGAATTACTAAATTCTTTATGACTTCAGAAAACTTTTAGATATACGAGTACACTTTTTTCCGTGCAGGCAAGAAACTGGTGAATCTACAATATATAGAGAAGCAAAAAACTTTATTTTTCGATCTGAGCATCTCAATTTATTTATTTTTTTACCTTTTTCCCTTTTTTTAACAAATAAAAGATTAAAGAAAACATTCACAGGATAGATCTTTCAGAATACTTTTTATTACAGAACAATTTTTTTTGTAAATTTCTTTTAAGCAGAATTTAATTTATTTTTAACTTTTCAGAAAAAAAATCCTTACTAAATGCACGTCGTCAAGGACACACTTATTTTCCTAGAAATATTTCAACGTCGTAGATCGAAAGAGGAAAAAATGGAAAAAAATGACTTTGATTTCTTGTCCTTTGCAGAATTTCAAAATTCCGCTTTCGATATTATTTTAATTCTTTTCCGTCTTCACTAGTTTATAAAGCCAAGTTTTCAGAAATACGAAAAAGAAGTTTAATATATTGTTATTTCAATAAAATTATTTTGTCAGTTAATAATTTATTTGGAGTGGTAGGTTCTGTCAGCTTCGCCCTGGTGAAAGACCACCATTCAGCTTTAGCCGTGTTTTGTGACCAGATCTAATAGCCAGGTAGTTTCCCACCTTCCTCTTCCTTATCGCCTCTCATCCCAACCTCATTCAGTCTCACATATACTCCAATTGTTGATTCCATACTCTCTGATCCCATTCTCTACACGGTTGAGATCAGTTGGAACTCTTGTGCATTATGTATTCGCATAAAAAATATATCATAATAATACAAAATTAAATCAATCAAATAATGTAACCGGCTGATTGCTTGATCAAAATTAATAAACATGTTTCAGGATATTGGAATGTAATGGTGGCACCTCAGGTGTCGTTGCGTATTTGTGGTTTTGTATTGGTTGTGCTTGGCAATAGTTGATATTGGGCTATCGGAAAAAAGTCTGCTGACCTGTGTCCCGCATTAACGAAGTAGCGGGGTATGCAGCGGTTAGCGGGAAGGAGTTCCGTGCTACAGCATTGTCCGATATCGCCAGAGAGCAAAACATTTAAGTTTGATGTTAAACAAAACAGAGCACTTTGTTCCATAGGTACTTGAATATTTGTACGAAGCCGGTGAAATGCCCGTTTTGTTTGGTTCATTAGGGGGCATACATTAATTACACGAGTTCAAAAAGGGGGGGGGGGTCCAGAAATCTCACATTACTTAAAAAGAAAATACTAAGTGGCCCAAATTTATCTCATCAAGGGGGGGGGGGACCCCTTAGCATTAGCGAACACAATACATACGTGGGTCTCCCTACCTATTCTGTGTCTGCGCAGGTGACCGTAAGTAAAACACGGAAAAAAAAAACAGAAACAACATATGCGTGATTATATTATTATTATTTTTGATGTGAATACGTCACAAGAGCCCCAACTGATAGTATTTTCCATTCTGGAACGTGTCGCAAATATATTATTATAGCTATATATTATTTGAAATTAATAAAAGTTTGAGAAATAAAACAAATTAATTAAATAAAATTTATTTGCGCGAGCCAGAATTTCAAACGGCGTCCTCCGGATTGCTAGTGAAAGCAGTTATTATTTTACGCTTTCAAAATCTGTATTACAAAATACCAAAGGGTTTCATGACAAATTTTTGTCTATTTTCAATCGGTTGTCCAAAATTTCAAGTATTCTTCATTGTTTTTTTTTTATATTGTAGAATAAAAATCGAAATCATTTATTGGTTTGGCCTTAGAGTTTTAAAATTACCGACGTAATAAAAAGGTTAGTGACACCACCGACTGCAAAGTTAACCATGTCAAGCTACCCATTGCAGCCCGCAGACATATTGAAAGAGGATAAATTTCCCTATTTGACTCCATTGATGTGCGTAGAATACCGACAAGAGCTCGGTAATGCGTATTTGGTACTGGCCATAATTTCCAAATAGTCATTATATATGGACAATACTTTGTCAAATATACTGCCCATAAATGGCGAGTATTGACAAATATGTCAAATACACGAATACGAATAGCCAAGTGAAGTGCCACCAATGGTCAATATTTTGACAACTTACTGTCCACATTACAATCATTTTTATTGATTATGTAACCAAAAATAAATTAATTCAAAAAATGATAAGCATCGGTCAATCAAATGCAGAAAAGAATGAAAGCAATGAATTCTCATTTAGTGCCAGAAAAAGTAATTTGTTTTTTAATATTTTCTAGGTATATCGTCGAATGGTGGGTAGGTACTTACCTACTTTTCTACCCAATAACTGCGGAACGCCTAGCACAGGGGTCGGAATTTTGGGAATCGCGAGCCGCATGAGGCTGTTTCGATAGGCGTCTGCGGCTCTTCAGACATCAATATTGCAATATGACCTCTACTCAACCAGCCTTATTTTTGCATTCCGAACACAAAACTGGTTTAAATTTAATAAGGAATCTATGCGCGAGTCTGTTTATAGAAACATTTAAATGGGCAGAAGTGTTATATTACAGTCAGATTGTATATTTGTTTGTTTATTTAACGCCATAAAAAGGCTTTTACATTACAATGATAATATTATTAGTTACAGTGGCACAAAGGTGGGTATCAGTAGATAGATAGTATTAAGGATAAAATAAGAATGAATGAGACAAAAATAATATATAATAGATAGAGTTGTTTTTGTTTACATAACACAAAGCAAATCGTTCCAACACATTTACCCCCCCCCCCCCCCCCCCCCCCCTTTCCCCGTATAATATGGCACTTTGATTTATTTTTTATCCTGTTTCTTTGACAAATTGGCTCTTCCCACTTGAAAGTTTGCCGACCCCTGGCCTAGTATCGTAGCTTGCATAGTGGGTGCCCCACTGTGAACCTAGGTAGGATGAAAATCAGGCCTGATTTCAGCTTTCAGCTGAAGTTCTCCTCGCTTCAATAAATGTCTATTGAATTGGGTGCCGAGTACCGGCTTGCTGTCAGTTGTGATTAAGTAGCTAGTATCTAGGGTAAAATGTGGGTTGATGACAACAGGATAGGTCTGAGCGATGTTTAGTGAAATTAAATGATGATCTGCGTAATATTCAATTTATTAGGATTAAATCATAGTTTATAAACTCTATTTTTAGTAAATAATTTATTTACAGTCCTTCTTCACAAGGGATTCCTGTTCCAAGGCGGTCCTGGCCGTAGGTAGTTGTATTGGTTTACTTCATTATTTGCTTATCTTCATGTTTGTGGACCAAGTTTTTTGACTTCCACATCTTCATGCTCGTTGACTGCAGGTTGTGTTAATGTTACTTCATCACTTTTTTATGATTTTTTTTTACATTAGCTCCACAATTGAGGAAAATAATTCCCATCAGGGCCTATGTCAGCTGTGTAGGGGATATTTTTGGGAAAGGAAGGAGAGGAAGTACTGGGGAGGAAAAAGGTAAGAGGGGTGGTTAGGAATCTAGGAATCAGTGTGTCCAGAACTGACGGATATATTAATCTCTCCTCCTACTGCGATGCAAAGCGATGTTCCGAGAGAGTTTTGTCGGAAAGTTTAAAAATTCTTCCTCAACCAGTCTCTCCCGATCTGGCCTGCCACGCAGATGGTGGGCAGACGCATCTGCCGCCAAGATCCGGACAAACCTCAACCCATGAACCCGGGCACCCCTGCTAAATCACCAAACATAACGAACCACTTGAGACGACCTATGGCGGAGGTGTTTGTTATACAATAAATGGTTCCCGAGGCGGCAGTACCCATACCCACCTCCCAAATTGATTTCCTCATCTTCATATTTACTTAGCCATATTGTAATGTTGTTTTTAAACTTGTTTATCAGCATGGTGTTTTTAATTTAATTTTTAAGAGCGTTTTATAATTTTGTAGTAAGTATGGAACTAATGCTTTTTCTGGCAAAAAAATGAGTTCTTATGGGTACTTTCAGATTTATTTTAAAATTGTGTTTGTGTTTGAACGAGCTGCTTCATGTGAGTTTTTGAGGCAGATCCCCATTCAATAATTTATCATATTCTATATTAATATAATTCCATATTTAATAGATAATCAAAGAAATAGATAATCATTGAATGTTTTTGATATTATTGTCTTCGAGCGATTAGATAATCTACATGAGTGTAATTATTTTATCGATTGGATGTCGATTAAATCCCACCCCAAATCTCTTGACTTCATTGTGGTTTGTTGCAGCCTCTGTGGTCTATTGAACCAGATGTAGTTTTTATGTAAAACTTATTGACATAAGTAGGTAGGTACTTATCTAAAAAGGCGTTATTATTAATTTAATCACGTGCAATTCCAACGGTCAACATTACTTTCAAAATCAATATAATAAAATGTTAAAGTGGTACTACCCGTAAGTGATACTGACACGATGATTACATTAGATCAGCGGTACTCAAACAGTCGATCGTGAACTACAGACGAATGATTTTTGGTCGCTCATTCCAGGGTGTGCCCGACACCCGTCAATTTACAGATGAAAAGTTTATAATAGCTCACGTCAGAAATATCTCACATAAACTTGAACTTGGTTACGAAGTGGGTACAGTGGTAAAAAATTACTTTAGCGTAACGTGAATTTTTTTTACAACGTTGCATTTCAGGGAAACTCGAAACAGTGGGGTATTTAGGTGTGTTTATTTAACTGGGTTTCTACAGTTCAATTCTCACATGAGCAAGAATAACGGATTCGTAAATCTCAGTAATCCCAGTAAAATCTCAGTTCAGTTTGGGAGGCGGGCATAGGTGCCGCCGCCCCTCCCATAGATCCCCCCAAGTGGTTCGCTAATTTTGGTGACTTAGCAGGGGTGCCTGGGTTCATGGGGTAAGGTTTGTCTAGGTCGTAGCGGTGGAAAGGTTTAGTTTAGTTTAGTTTTGACTCTATCAGGAGAGATTGATTGAGGGAGATCTTTTGAAACATCCAAATATCTTTCAACCCATTGCCTTTCACCGCAGTGGGAGGAATGGATTTACACATCCGTCACCTTGATCGCCAGATCCCTACCCACCTCTCATACGTGTTTCCTTCCCAGAGCTTCCTCTCCTTCCTTTTGCCAAAAGGCCCCCACAAAGCGTCTCCAAAGACGACTTGCTCTGAGGGATTTTTTATCTTTAGGGCCTCCTGTGTGCAGCTAAAAAAAACATAATACAAAGGATGAATAAAACAAATGATAATAACGTAAAAGATGAAAAACACAATTGAAATTAATAACTCAGGTACGCCTCATACGTCATTCGTATGTCTAGTAATGTTACATTATCGTGTACGAGTGGTCAAAAAAAAGTTAATGATAAAGAAAATACTTAACAGAAAATAATGTTTTTTTTTCCAAGCAAATAATAGAGCACTAAAGCTAATTTAGTAGAAAGTGTGAAAATTGAAGTGGCGTTGAATGCGAGTTTGGAGATCGGTGTATTAGAAAATATATATGTAGACGCCCCAGGGCACTTGATACACGCGCAATAAAGGTGAGTGCATAATATCGATATGACAATATGGCTGATATTTATAATAGGTACATATGTGCAAATAATATGATTAGTAACTTTCTACAAGAATTAGCAACAATTTTAAATTATATTACGCAGATAGCTTATATAATTCGACATTTAAATGATGAGTGTTTAATGAGAAATGCTTAATTATTATGAACTCTTAAGTGGAGCAAATAGTTCAAACCATCATAATATATAAATTAATTTAAAAACCAATTTTTAAGCCGGAAGGTTTTGTTTCGCGTAAAATGAAACAACCCGTTGATTGATCTACATACAATACCTACATAAAATCAGGGACGGCCCTGAGCCAAACGGCGCTTGACGCTAGTAAAAATCTCAAGGGCACTGTAAAATGTGTTAGTTATTATTTATTATCAACGAGTTGTATCCTTGGGTCCTGGAGCTCCAACTGGCGCCCGGAGCTGACTTCTCTAACTGCGCCTGAGATGAAAAAACATGAAAATATCTTATCTCCTAGGCACGCTGGTAGATTGGTGCCGGGTCGCCGGGTGCCGGGTGCTTGCTGGTTATTTCAACGAGATGACACACTGCACCGGTTACCGGGCGGTTTTCGCCTTAGCACATCGCCCCATGGGTCGGTAAGGAGTCCACATAAACAGATTGCTGTAAGACCCTGCGCAAAAAAGACTCACAACGGAGTGTGCTGCTTACCTTTACCTTACTTTAGCGAACTTTACTTATCTTATAATCTGCCTGTTAATACCAATTATTAATATTAGTTACTTAAATGGGAACACTACTCGTGTCGGAAAACTTCCAAATATTTTCGAGGTTCGTTTGATTACAAGTTGATTTATTTACGCTTTCGTAAAGTTTACAATATGTTACCGCACTAGATCTCCTTACTCTAGTAGGCTCTAAGTTATTCGCCAGACTGATGGTGTCTGCTCGACTACCCGATGCCTTCGGCTATCGTTCAATAGACACGAACGACGATAGATGATACTGTCCTGATATAATACTTAAATGACATCTGTTGGGAAATCGCAAAACTTCGTATAACTAACTATATTATCTATTAAATAATGTTGAAACTACATTACTAACCTATACACTACAAATGGCAATTTCCAAATTGCGTAATAGCTATTGACGGGAAACGTGTTGCCAGTATGCTCACATTTCTTTGACTATAGCTACAGAAGTTATTATATTATTGTTTTAAAGGCAATAGGTAACGTAAATTATGGATATATTTATGTGGATATTGGAACAAATTGACGTATTTTTGATGGTGGTGTATTACAAAAAACTAACAAATGGCGGCTTGCGGCGATGACAGCCGTGAAAGCCGAGGCGAACTACGAGCAAAATTTCATAACGGTTGGATGGCCGACAAACTTGCTCTGCAGTTTTAAAGTTCGAGTGTTTAGGGTGACACAAGGGCGAAAATGATCGTAGAGCCATAAGTAAGCGTAGGTACCTTCGCTCATACGTCTATCACCCACTTTACATCATTCCTACTTTATACTACGAGGGTAGGCTGAAAAGTAATGCACACATGCTTGTACAGCGCAACAAAATGACCTTCAGAAGCGCGCTAGGTGGAATATGGAAGTGACATTCCTCCTCTATACCTACGTGCAAGTTTGAGGTCGTTGAATTCATCCAGTGTATTTTGAGAAGCGGAAGTATGGAGACGTGTTTTAGTGTTATGTCAACGCAAGTTAAACAGCGTGCTATTATAGATTTTTTTACGGCTGAAAAAGTGACTCCTACTGATGTTCATAGTGGTTTAAATTATGTTTATGGTGACGATGCTGTTGATCAGTTCAGTTCAGCCGCCGTTTGGCGCTGTCATCGTTAAAACTTATCCCGAATCTAACTCTAAAAATACGGTAAAAGTTTATTTTTTTGTGATTTGTATACATCATACGTGAGCAGGGATTCTATCCCCATCACATAAATCTATTTTCTGTGAATAGTTATCACATTCAAGTGTAAATCTACAAATTTAACTGCGAAAGTGACGTTTTAGTTAAGTGTATTTCTGCGAACAATAGTGCAGTTTTATAACTCTATTATTAAGTACCAAATCTGGTTCCAAATATAGTTCCTATTTGTGATAATTTTTAGTTATATAGTGTTTAAATACAGTGTCTAGCGTTAATCTGCGATTTAAAAACTGAAAACGGGTTTTGGCCCAAAGGTCAAACCTTGCAATAGGTATATTAATTCTTAAAGTGACTCATATGCGATTAATTCCGTTAAATTTCTTGAACAGTCATATAAAATCGGACGGGGATTGAGAATCCCTTCCCGTTAGTGAAAAGATATTCTAATTCGGTTATATAATTAAAAAGTTATTCTAATTTACAATTATTAACTGACGGTAGTTTAAATTGTTAGTAAATAAAGTGAACTGACACCAAGCGTCAGATCATCGAGGTGTTTTTTTATCAACAGTCTATTCATTAAGTGTCTTCCCAACAACTTTATACAAAAAACGGCTTTACATTATAATTAATAGACCAAATTTTTTTTTTAAAGTGCCAAGTGTGAATTCAAGTGAAGGGTATTCACCTGAAGCTGAAAAACATCGTTCTTTTCTTCCTTTTACGTAGTTTTAAAAAAGTCTATACCTAAAATAGGCAAATAAACACGGTCATTTATTTTTATTATTATTAGATGCTTACTGGTAAAGCACAAGTACAACAATCTTACGGAGTCTTCTTCTTCCTTTTTTATATATTTTTATTTATTTAAATTATTGTTTTTGTTGTTGTTATTTTTTTTTTTTTTTAAAGCGATTTTCTCACTCGTGACGGCTTCCCTGTCGCGAGAGTCATAATGGAGTCTGACTCAGATGACCATGAAGAGGTTGAGCATAACCAGGATGAAATTTTGACAATTTTCCAGCTGTTAGCCAAAGAAAATATGGACCTTAGGAGGGCACTTCGATCCACTCAGGATGTCTCACCAAGGATGAAAGCTCTAGAAAGATCGTTGTGCGTACGAGAACCACTACTCTCATCAGGAGCGACTAGTCGTGTTGAATCCCCGTATACAAGCATCCATGGTAGTCGCTCTGACGAGCCACAAACATCCCAGGACCCCATCACGGAAACCCCTACACCAAAGGTAATATCAGCAGATCCCGCTCAACAAATCAGGTCTTCACCAAATCAAGCCAATAGAAAGCGCCAGAGAGAGGAGGATTCCATATTGTCGGAAGCGAACAACGATTACTTCGATTTTAACGCTGAAACTCTAGAACCAATATGGGCTCAAATGACGATAATTTCACAGACCATCTCTGAAGGCAAAAATAGATTAAATAAAGAGGACCGAGCCACGGTCACGAGATCTTTGGAGGAGATAAAAAAAAACTTGCTAAACTTTGCAATTGCCCACGCAGCGGTGACCTCGAGAGCGCAAACACTATCAGTAGTCTTAGCGACCCAAAAGAGCATGTCGACGAAACTGGACAAAATAATAACACAAACTAGTCTAGCTCCAACCGAACCCTCTGAACAAATCCCTATTCCCAGAAAATCTTATGCTGGCGTGGCCTCGGGGGCTCCTGCCTCCAAAACCATTACGATGAATGGTTACGAAAGACCTTTAGCAGCGCTTCAACCGACCCTGCTCTTCTACCCAACACAATCAGAGGGTAAGACATCAGAAGAGCTGCAAAAAAACCTGACCTCGATCCTAGACCCCAAGAAGGACGGTTTCCAAGTGGTGAAAACCCGCAAAATTAGAGGCGCAGGTATTGCCTTGCAGACCACCTCACCCAACGGCCTGTCCAATATCAAAAAAGTTGCAGATAAATTAACGGCTAAAGGTATAAAAATGGTCGCTCCTCAAGGTAGGTTACCAAAGATAGTAATTAACGATGTACCCAAGGGAGAACCAGAGTCCGACACACCCCTCTTCAGTGAGATATTTGATAACAACATATTAGGTAAGTGTAATCTCACAAAAGAAGACCACCTTCGTACGATGAGAAGAGTCTCTTTGTTTGGCAAAAGAGATAGCGGCACCATGAATATGGTTATTACCTGCCATCCGGAGGCCAGAAAGATTCTCATTGACAGTGGTCTGTGTTTTCTTGGATGGAATGCGTGTAGAGCTCGCGATTACCTCGGGGCTACGCGTTGCTTTAAATGCCATCAATATGGCCATATATCAAAAGCCTGTACTCAGGAAGCCATAACCTGCCGACACTGCGCCACAGCCGGTCACGATTACCAAGATTGCCCCAAGAAAACACAGGCTGCTGTTTGTGCTACGTGCACCAGGTTCAAGAAACCCGCTGACCACTCCACGGGTGACAGATCGTGCCCAGCCCAGAAAGCAGCCATAGAGAATCAGGTCCGAATGACCGATTATGGATATTAATAAATTTCTCTCCATAGGTCAGATCAACCTGCAGAGGTCACGGGCAGCCACGATCGAGGCGCTGCGGGTCATGTCTGACCTAAAAATCACATCTTGCTAATTCAGGAGCAATACACTAGGCTAGGTAAGACACCAGTTAATTTTCCGGGTGCGGTACTCGAAATCGGCACCTCGCCGGGGGCGGGGGTTCTGGTCAATACATCATTGATCAGCCCCCTCCTTCTAGTGGGTTTGTCAACGAATACCAAACCTGCGTATCAATTAAATTTGGGACAACTGAGATTTTTTTGATCTCAGTTTACTTTAAATATTGTAATCCAGTAGGACTACATATCTTGAGTCTGACGCGCGCCATAAACGCGCTTAAAGGACTTAACATAGTTATCGGAGGAGACTTTAACGCTCGCTCACCACTGTGGTTCGATTCTTGTAATTATAGGACGGAGCGCTCAGACGCCGTCGAAGACCTCATTGCGGCGCACGGTCTATCAATAATAAATGAACAAAGTATCTATACCACTTTCTCGAACACTTCTGGTGAGAGCAACATTGATCTAACTCTTTGCTCTGGATCTGTTGCGACCAAGATATCAAACAAAGTGGACAGTTCATGAAAGCGCAATTGCCTCTGATCACAGACTTATAACTTTTACGGTAGGTGTCAAAAAGACGGAAGCTCCAAAATCCTCCTGGAACTTCAAAACCTCCCGGGCGAATTGGGATAACTTTGGGGATGCTCTACGTGATACTTTAAGGGGATTTCACGACGTAGCAGCTAGAGATCCGGATAATTTGGGGAATTTTTTTAATGCAGCCGTGGTATCAGCTGCCGAGCGGTCTTTGGGAAGATCAAACCCAAAGACGGTTATCAGGACGCCGTGGTGGTCGAGTGAGCTGACTTCGCTGAAAGGGCCCTTAAAAGAGCCTATAGAGCCCTGGGCGTGTCCAGACGTGGCGAGTGTACGCAGGAGGAGACATACGCCCTTCAGTCACGACTCAGTGGCTCCCGTAAAGCCTTCAAACAGGCTGTCCTCTCAGCTAAACGAGCTGCATGGCATAATTGGGTACAAGAAGTGGGCAACGCCAACCCGTGGGATATCCACAGCGCCATTGATAAAACGGGAAAAGGCTCTGACCGGTATTTAAGTAGCGTAATAACCGAAAAGGATGGAATGAACGTTGAAAGTGTGGACGTGGCATCCACTCTCAATACACTTCTGGGCAAGTTAGTTCCTGTAGATTCAGTAATTGGGGAAAGCGACCACCACAAACAGATTAGAAATCTGTCACGGCTCCCACCGAGAAACCTCGCCCAGGAGGTTAGGATGACACCAGTAACTAAAGCGGAAATCGAGCTGATAATCAAGGGTTTGGGTCTTAAGAAGGCACCAGGGCATGATAGGCTCAATGGAATAATAGCGAAGCAAGTATGGATCCACGCCAAGGAGGAGCTCTTCCAGGTGATGGATACATGCATGAGAAGAGGAAATTTCCCTTCTGAATGGAAGAGGGGCGTGCTTAGGATTATACCAAAGGGAAACGATGAACCAAGGTCAGACGTGAAGGCGTACCGCCCAATCACCCTGCTACCTGTCCTGGGGAAGATCCTGGAGAAACTGATAAGGCAGCGTTTACGTCAAACCTTATCCCCACCCTGCGAGCGGCAGTTTGGTTTTGTCCCTGGTATGTCCACTGAGCACGCCATCACGTATGCGCTTGAATGGGTGAAGGCTTGCCAAAAGAAGTACGTAATAGGAATCTTCCTCGATATTACTGGTGCCTTCGATCATGCGTGGTGGCCGATGATACTTGTCAAGCTCAAAAATAGGAAATGTCCACAAAATCTGTTCAAGATCTGTTCTGATTACCTCTGCGACAGAACGGTCATCCTTTCTTTTGGAGACTACCTGATTGAACGAAAAGTTGACATGGGTTGTCCTCAGGGTTCAATCCTTGGACCTGAGTTTTGGAACATTTTGTTTGACGATTCCTCCAAGCTGCCCTTGCCTGAGGGATGTATCTCGGTAGATTACGCTGATGACAAATTTGTTCTGGTCTCGGGGAACAGCAGAAAGGAAGTTGAGAGTAAAGCTGAAGAGGTTTTAAGTGTGATTTTAGAATGGGGAAAGAGAAATCGGCTGACCTTCGCTCCCCACAAGACCATGGGACTCATGATGAAGGGTAACTTCAATAGAAGTAGAAATCCCACCATCAAAATGGGTGATACCAACATCCGATTCGTTGAGAGCACTTCATACCTAGGCGTCACTTTGGATCGAACGTCCTCGTTCTTGACCCATGTTAAAAGCGTGTCAAGTAAGGCCCAGGCCCTCTTCTTGAAATTGAGAAGAATCTCTACTGCCGAGTGGGGACTGCGTTCTCCAGCGCTCCATCTCCTATACAGGGGGGCCTACGTGGCGCAAGTCTCGTATGCGGCCTCTGTGTGGGAGCACCGCCTGGAGAATTCACTCATACTCTCGGCGCTCAAGAGAGGCCAGCGAGTCCCCTTGCTGGCGCTTTCGGGTGCATACAGAACAGTCGCTTCGGACGCTTTGCCAGTTTTGGCCGGCGTTTTGCCTATCGATCTTGAAATTAGGGAGGTGTTAACAAAGAAGCTTCTAACAAGAGGAAGAACTGCAACCCACCATGGTATTGAGCTAATACCAGGTGGAGCGGTTTCCCTCCCAGGTCTTCTTAGAGAGATGCGAGAAAGAACGTTGAGAGAATGGCAAGAACGATAAGACAGGTCGAATACGGGAAGATGGACTTACTCCTTCTTCCCGTCAGTTAAACTCAGAATAGAAGGGGCACACATTGTAAGGGACCACCATGTGACCCAATTACTGTCCGGGCATGGGGAGTTTAGGGGAAGATTGCACAGTCTCTCTCTATCCCCCCATCCAAACTGCGCGTGTGGCAATACGGACCAAACAGCCGAGCACATTCTGTGGCATTGTGAGATTATGATGGATGCCCGAGAGGAAATGCTCGATGGCTTGCAAGTTACTACGAGACCAGCTTGGAACGCGGATCTCGTTTCGAATAAGGTGAACTTTGAGTGCTTGAGGAAATTTACGAAAGTCTGGGTTGAGAGATGGCCTGATCTTAGAGTCGCTGACTAGCTGTAAAATCATGTAGGTGTCAGGTGTATCTGCTCCTGAATCCACGGGCATCCTTATTACTGCATTACATCTACTGCTAGAATTTTATGTTTTATATCGTCTCTATCGTATATACCATTATCTTATTTTATTGTATACATTTTGTTTCTATTACTTTTATTTTTGTGTGAATTATCTTTTTTTTGCTTATTTTATTTCTTTTAGCATTGTTTCTTTTAGATTTCGCTAAGCTATGCTAGACGATGTTTTATCGAGATACCTATTTATTATTTTTCATCATTTTTGTGTTATATTCTTTGTTTTCCAGTTTCCTTTTCCAAGGAACACTGTTGTGACCCAACTTACATACTCAACTTTGTTTTTTTTTTCTTTGCGTTTGTTTTGGTTTCTATGTTATTTTTTCTTCTTTTTAGTACACAACCTCTACTTTGCTTCGCTCAGGAGGCTGAACTGAACTGCATCTATATATTTTGTTATGTTTCTTTTTCCCCTTCTGGGGGGTGCACTAGACCTCGTCCCTGCGTCAACAGGAGTCAGTCGACGACGGCACGGTGCCCTCTAAAATCATTTGCGCCACCCCCAGCAACATGTGCATGCCTGAGGTTTGGGGGGGGGCGACCTCGGCTCTCCTTCGCCTTGCCCCCGGCTACTCGACGCTGAATTCCTTAGAGTCGTCGGGTATTTCCCCCCCAATCTCCCATTTACTTTTCTTTGAGGCATCACCGAGGAACCGGCTAAGGGGCGCGGAAGCTGAGTGTGGTTCACGGCTAGACCGAACGTCATGCGCATTCTTGCTGGGACTGCCAATTGATTGGAGAGGACTCCCAACCGTTTGCCATGCTCGTATTACTTCTGTGCTGTGTTTTTTTTTCCCAAACAGGTGCTTGTAGGATAAGCTGGATACAATCACCCAGCGCTTGCCACCTCGAGGACTTTCACCAACCTGTCCCATTGTCTTGTCTATATTTTGTAATACTAACACATATTGTATCTTGTATTTCCCGCTAAGCACTTGCATACTGCTTGCTAACAACGTATGCAGGGACATTGGAGGTCTAAATTCGTTCTAAACTTAATGTAGCTTCGTTCTTTCAAAAAAATTAGAGTCCTTGCGAGAGCCTTGAAGGAGTAACCATCTGTTACTTATACCAGGGCGGGTAAGTGGTGGATAATAACCTCCAATGTTGATAAGGTCTACTGTAAATCAATGGATAATAAAATTTCATGATTGTGATCCTGGAAAAGCAAAAATGATTGTCGATGAAACACGCAGCGGACGTCCGATCATTGATACAGACGTTAAACAATCCAAACTCGTCCACGATTTGATTCAAAATGACCAACGAATCACTCAAAATCATATCCCGAACCATTTTGGAATATCCAAGAAACGTGTCGGCTTCATTGTTGAACAATGAACGTCGATTAGAGCATCTGTAAAATCTGAAGTTTGAACCGATTCCACACCCTTCTCACTCCCCCGATCTTTCGCCTTGCAATTTTTTATTTTTTTCCTCTACTCAAGAGACACCCCAACGGGAATAATTACACCTCGGACGATGAGGTGAAGGCAGCTGTCAAGTCTTGGATTCGAGAAATGTCGGAAGAATTTTTCAGAAAAACTTGTTACACGTTGGGAGAAATTCGTTAGCTTTAAAGGTGACTATGTTGAAAAATGTATGATTTTGAAGCTTAAAAGTCGTACTTTAAAGTACTTTTTGCCCGATCTTGCTATTTATTTTTGTTCGTGTTTTACAAGCATGTGTGCATTTCTTTTCAGCCTAACCTAGTATATAACATTATACACAATTAAAGTAAATGTGCGATGTAACTATAAAATAAATAGAAAAAAAGAAAGGTTAATTTCGACGTTGGCATCAATGTATTATTTAATGCGAGTCACTTCAGCCGAGAGCACAGAAGCAAGGGAGGCAAGTAACTAGATATGACCACAAAATAATAGAGTTGCGTCACACGCTCTAAATCACATCGTAAATCATTGTAACAACGCCAGCGAGGAATTCGCCTTTAGAACCTGCCTGCACTGAAACTAGGGATCGATAGGGGGCAGGAGGAGGCTGTATGCCGTCACCATGGAAACCGTCCTCCATCTCCGGCAACAAGTAGCAGCACTCAGCACTTGAGTTAAGTGGGCCCCTTCCCGCCCACCCCCTCGCACCCTCACACACCCGACCACCCACTTCCTTTCTCCTGTACAATCGTCTTTATCGCCCGTGAAAGCTTCTGCATTATTAGCTCTATTTGTTAAGAACGGCGTTCCGCCGCATTAAGGGCGTTTAACCATCCAGCGGCCGGAAATCTACATTTCGTCGAAAGATGTTCTTACGATCGTACCGGGCGGTTCCAATGAGAAAGATTAATTAATCTTCGTACCAGCTTTTTAAAATTATATCTCCATATCGATTTTATTTCATTCCAAATTTGCTTTAATTTATACCTACATCCAAAAATGCTGAAAGGTGTGATGATAAAACTATTAAAATTATGTACTTTTTGTAATTATTTATCATTTTTCAATAATGTCTAAGCAAAATAAGAATGTAAAAAAATCTGAAATATATTAGTTTGTAAGTGTGCAAATAAATACACAAACGGACCAATTTTCGTCAAGAAACACAAGTACGTATATATTTTTTAATGATTTTATTTAAACTTAAATAAAAATTCTGAAAAATACGTTTACCAGATAATGTATTAATTTATTTTACTGCATTATTATACGATTTGAAATGGGTTTTGTATAAAAAAAACTTTTCTGAAAATTTAACAAATCTGCCAACGACTTATGTTATAACCTTATTATACTACAAATAAACATTTTTCTCAAAATTTAAAACATACGTTTACTAGATAAAAAAACAATCTTTCGAAATCAAACTGTATTTTTTTTGTGGAAAAGAGTCAATACGTCTAAAATTTGATTTAAAAGGGACATATTTCTGGTTGTCTTTTGTTATACCCTCTTAATGGCATCACAAGTAATCCTTTACTTCTTATATTACGGAATAAATTCCGATTTTTTAAAAAGAATTTCTTCTGTTTATTGATAAAATATTATAATATGCCACCCCGGGCGGCACTTTTAAGGAGACGGCAAATTTTCACAATAAACAATAATATCATCTCAATTTAAAACATTTCATTTTTTATTTTTCGAGTTTGATTCCTTGTTCAAGCTATAATTTATGAATTAACCCCCCCCCCCCCCCCCCGCACTACCATTCCCCCTCCACCAATCAATCTACAATCAGATACGCTCCGTTTCGCATTCATAATATTAGTATAGCTGTTGGCTTAGGTCAAAATGTAGATTAGTACCAATTTTATATTTGTATCTACACTAACTATTCATATTAGAATACTCATATTTGAATTTTCGCTATCAAAGAAATCTCCAAGTAGCCTAAACAAATAACAAAATGACAGCCCACGTCAAATATTTACTTAGAAACACGCTTTGCCAATAAACGTATAATAAATAATTTCATAACGTCAAAGCTTATTCGTAACGCCAGAGCTTACCAATATATTACTGCCTATGTTACTCGCAAATAATGTAGCTTAGTTACTGCACATTTCATTTAGGTATATCTCCACTGATACAAGGTTCGGGGCTCCGGCAAAATGGTTGACCCTTTTAAATCGAATGAATGAAGCAGAAAAGCTTGTATTCCTAAGTAGGTTTTCTGAACAAGGGTTTTCCTGGCGATTTATTTCCCTTAAATTTATTTTATTAGGTTCCTTTCCCTTCTGTATTAAATATTTGGTAGGTTACCTACCAAAACCTTTGCATAATATGGTAAAATCAAGGAAGGCATTTTTGAAGTAAGAACTTTTTTAGCACCGCTGCGATTTGAAACTCGATGAAACGAAAAACAGCGACGCTAAAAAGAGACAAGCACATATATCTATAGGATTTAGCCTGCGAGGGAATGAGATAGTATAATCGGTCTCCTCTTTGTGCGGTGCTTCGTAGTCTCCCCACTCTTGTCTACTTTAGTTTTTTGAATGTTTCACTTCTACGGTTTTCTATTAGACATTTTACAGGTACGAGACACGACATTATTGGTAGCGTGGTGTCGTAGAGGAATATAGAATAGACGTTGTGTAGGGAGTTTGCGGGTTCAATTCCCTTTGATACACCCCGTGACTTATGAAACTCCATTGTAAAAGTAAATATTGATTTTAAAAACAATAACTTCATTAAAAAACATTTACGATCGGATCTATTTTACCGTTTTACTGGCATCTTCGAATTGGTAAATCAAGATATATTCACTTACATCATTAGCGTATATTACCAAGGAGGAGTGAGTTCCAGAGTGGATGCTAATCTCAGTATCGCCCTGGTGTAAGACCTCCATTTAGAATTGAAACATTGCGTTGCTTTAGCATGTTTGTACTTCCAGGTACTTCCCCACCTTCCTTTCCCCGATCTCCTTCCCATTCCCAGTTCCCACTACCTTCATCCTCACAAAACCCCAATTGGGGATGCCATAGTCTTGCTGGCTTCAGGCGGTTAGGAGCAGTTGTGCGGTATTTACGTAGAAAGGTTATTAAACAATATAATTCTAAAAACCTTGATTCCTTAGTACAGTTTGTCAAATAAGAGTAGAAAATATATGAGGGCGCCACCGTTGCCCAAATGGCAATACTAAAAATATAATCATGGTGTTAATCTAAAGCTGTGTAACCTACATTTTTATTCAAAATTAAAAAGGCCTAAAAGTGAAAAAAATAAATTTCATTGCAAAACAGATACCCACTGATCTCAAAATTAGAATTGCATATAGATATATTATTATTAAACGTTTGCAATTTTGTGTTAACATAATGAAGATAAAGATATTGTAATAAAATATGAAGCACACTTTATAAATTGCTCACATTTATTTAATATTAGCTTAAGTAGGTACCTAGCGTTGCCCGGGCTTTAGATAATGCTTCTAATTTTTTATCTGAATATATTTAACTCATTCAGATCTAAAAGTAGTGTAACTAAACTCAACATTAATGATTTTACCACCTACTGTTAAATTCAAATCTATGTTTAATTAAATGAATGCCAATCACTTTGTGAAACACAATTTAATAAAATTTGTCATTTAGTAGGTACCTTCACAATGGTGCTTCTTCGATTTAATTTTTTTTTAAGAACAAATACTTTTTTAAAAATGTGTATACAGTGTTTTGCACTTTCAGTGTCATTGAATTTTTAAAGAATATTTGACAGATAAATTGGTGTTGCCAGCCTAAAAATTTCTTAGTTCCATTTTTTATATTTTCTACTCTTATTTGACAGACTATACGTAATATTTTATGCATTGTTACCTAGTTAGGTAAATACCGTTGTTTTTATTTATTTTACAAAAGAATAACTAGGCGCTTACTGCGAATTCTACTCCCGAAAATTAAAAATAGAACTCAAAACTATATCCAGTGAAGCATTTGTTCACATTTATTCGGACAACTTTCACTGAGTTTTTTGTAAAAATTAAAGATTTGTGGAAATTTTAGTTGTGGTTTCAAGAAATGATTAATTATCAATGGATATCTATGGTTGGCGCCGGATTATTGACGCATACGTTTCAAATAAGCGTCGCTGGGTTGGGTGTAGAAACTCCGAAGCCCAATGCACCCTCGATGCTATTCTGCTTTGCCCTTTGCATTCTCATTGCAGACTTTGACTGGTGGCCCAGATCACTCCGAAAACGGCCAAAAATGGCCACAAGAGGGTTAAGAGTAAATACTTTCTATTATTTTTCTAGAACTTTAAAAAAAATAACTCAATACACGAGATTCTAAGGGAAATAATGTTATCTTTGGGGACGCGATGTGGAGGATCTTTTTGAAGAAAGGAAGGAACTAAAAGGCCGGCGAATCATTCCACAGCGAGCTGTTGAATATAATTTCATGGAGGGGGTGGGGGTGGCGAGCGAACTCTGAATAATTATTTACTTCTGACCTTTCCGTGTTTTTGGGTACCAACCGATAACTGATACTAGTAGCGAGGGGCCGCTTTCTGAAAATGTGTGGTGCCATATTTTTGAAAATCGATTGACAATTATTATTAATCTTTGGATCTTTTCGTGATCCCAAACCAGTGCATTTTATGTTTACATGACCGGAACCAAATGCTAGTAGGTGTACTGGTAAAGACAGTTCCCACGAATACCTTAATTGTGTTATTTAGTTGTTTGTGGTTTAAAATAGATCCATGTAATTATAGACAACGCATATAATAGTTACTAATACTACTAATACATAATATTATACGTTCTAATATCTACAATCCTTATACATTATTAAAAAAATATATGTATGCGTATAAATTAATCACATCTTTTCGCAATTTACATTAAATTTGTTTGTATTTTCTTATAATTTAATTTCCTTTGGAAATTCGCTAAATATCTTCATTGCTCCATGCATCGACTACTTTTGAGTCTGTTTTTTTTTTCTAAACGGGAATTTTATTGGATTTCTTTTCTCATGTCTCTCGTCTCATAGCCCTCGTGGGTGTTTGTGCTGCAGGTTTTCACCTTTTCTCGGATATTCAGTTAACGTATGGCCATTAATTATTTTGTAGATTAAAAATAAAGGTTTGAAGTAAATAATTTACATTGACTTTCGTGTATAATTTTTCTATTTTATTCCAAAAGACAAAAATTCCCGGGCTACGAATAACACAACAATGTTTGCAAATATCCCACTACCACCACACTAAACCGAAATGTCGCTTGGGAAGTGATGAAGGACTTAGCCAGCCGAGGAATCGAACAAGCGACGCCCGGGTGGGACCCAAACGCGATGCCCACTCAGCCACTCTGAGTTAAGCTGTTTTGTAGAAATTATTGTTATTTGTTTGATTTATCGATCGTTGCCTGAGAAAATAATGTTCCGGCAGTGATTAACGATTTTAAAACCTTTCATGCCGAGTGTATATTTGAAAATACCTACATTGATTTCAGAATTTTTCTTCACTACTTAAGAGTGTATTACCAGAGAAACCAGAAATATGTCATTTTTAAATCAGTGGTTAGACGTATTGACTCTTTTCCACAAAAAACTATAAATGGATTTCAAAAGATTGTTCTTTTATCTAGTAAACGTATGTTTTAGATTTTGAGAAAAAATGTTTATTTTTAGAATAATAAGGTTATACCATAGGTCGTTCGCAGATTTGTTCAATTTTCAAAAAAGTACATTTATTATACAACACTCATTTCAATTATACCATAGGTCGTTCGCAGATTTGTTCAATTTTCAAAAAAGTACATTTATTATACAACACTCATTTCAAAATCATGCAGTAAAATAAATCAATACATTATCTGGTAAACGTATGTTTCAGAATTTTAATTTTAGTTTAAATAAAATTATTAAAAAATATATACGGACATGTGTTTCTTGACGAAAATTGGTCGGTTTGTGCATTTATTTGTGCACTTACAAACAAATATATTTAGGATTTTTTTACATACTTATTTTGCTAAGACGTTATTGACAAATCATAAATAATTTGATCGTAAAATAATTTCAGGAAGTATTTAATTTTAAATAATTTTGAACATCGCATTTCACCATTTTTATCGCAGCCCGTAAACACAAATTTCAGATTTCATTACGGGCCCAAACGCGGCCAGGAGAGCACGTCTTCGCGACGCTTTGAATAATAATATTTGGAAATGAAATTTGAAAACGAAATTTGAAATAAACACGAATTCCTTGATTCATGTTTGTTAAATCTACAGGGTTGCCCGAACGCAATTTTTCATGTTCATTGAATATTTTTATGCAAAAATTTTTATAATTTCGAATATTTTTTTATTTTAAATTATTCTTGTGTAAATACCGCACAAGAGTCCCAACTGCTCCAAAATATTTTTTGGGGTAAATCTTTTTTACGCACGCTCGACACTTGGGGGTAAACTGGTGAATGGGTTACGAAAAGTGGTGATTAAAATGACATGCGAACGGTAATCAATGCGAACGGTGATCGATTGCTCGGCGGGTCGGGCCTTTACGCACGCTTGTTTTTCGTGGTATTGTTATATTGTTAATGGACTATTTGTCCATAAATAAATAAATAAATTATAAACAGCGGGTACCCGGCATGCGTTTCAAGGGCACTGTAACCTCGCGGTCAACTAAACTGGTTCCATCACAAGTCCCGGGAACTATAATGCAAGCGCCTGCACTATATAACATTATACACAGCGGGTACCCGGCATGCGTTGCAAGGCCACTCAAAGAAAGAAAGGGTTTGTGCGCTTTAATTCTGTTTGTTGAAGTGCTTATTATTAATTATGCACACAAATAAATATTTCAAAATGCGACATTTTTTACAATCCAACTGAATATTACTCGTTTTTTTTCATGAATACCGCACAAGAGTCCCAACTGCTCTCGTCTGGAGCCAGTGGGACTATTGCATCCCCAATTTGGGGTATGTTGTAAGACTGAAGGTAGTGGGGAGGGGAAGGATATAGGGAAGAGGAAGGTGGGGAAGTACCTGGCTATTCAGATCTGGCCAATAAACACGGCTAAAGCCATTTCAAGCAACGTTTCAATTCTTAATGGTGGTCTTACACCAGGGCGATACTGAGAGTATCTTCCACTCTAATGGCCGTAAAATACAATTAAAAAACAAAAAACCAAAATATTAAAAAGAATATAACAAATTGTTTATTCATGTAGGTATCTACTTAATACCTACTGTGTTTACGCATTTCACTTGTATCTATTTATGTTTATGCACTTCGATATACAAATTACAAATAACTACTACTAATTAAAATTCTGGAAGTGAGAATAGTAATATAAAGTAGTAATAGTAGCGGGTAGCCCTAGCTCGCGTGAACAAAACCCTCAAAACTCGGATTGCCGCGGAACGAAATTTAGTTCTGAAAACGCCCGCTCGCGAGCCCTGATGTGTTAGCGCTAGTGTCGGAATCGAAGTTGCTTTCGTTTTCCGATGTATTTTTGATATAACTGGCTAGGCACGCAATTTTTTTATTGGTTTTTAGCTACTAATTCAGGCGGTAGCGATCTTTATATTTTGAAAGGTGATTTTTGTATTTAATCTCGACCGAAATTTTTCTCCTGATTTTTTGCGATGTAAGTTTATAAGGTATAATTTTATTTTTTATTTTAAATGTTTTTTTTATTACCAAACGTGAAATACACCCTCTGAGATTTACGTTCTCAAATGTAAGCATAGTTGGATTGTGGAATATTTCAGGGGAAGAACAATAAAATTCAAAACGTAATTGACGGCTCCTCTTCCTCTCCATACCAAATGAATGCGGGGGTGCTGTTACCGATGTTTTTGGCTAAAGGAGGTAGCGCAACCCGGCAGTATTAAATAAAATAACATTGTAGTATTAAATTAATTAAATAAATTTATTAATAAAAAAATATTTAATTAATTAATTTAATTAATTAATTAAAATGTCAAATTTAATGTTTTAAAGACCCAATCATGTTTGATAACGTCTAAAAGGGATCGAAATGATAATCTAGTCTCCTTCAACGGCAGCATTCTTCCGAACAGGACCTCCATTGATATGCTTTGTGTAACTCTAAGTGACCAGCTCAGGTATGGGGGCTCCAACGAAACCAGAGTTAAATTAGCCTCTCAGAAACTGGGCGTACTGTACAGGGCCCGCAGATACCTTAATAGTACACAACTGCTAAACCTGTACAAATCGCAAGTGCGCCCCACGGTTGAATTTGGCAGCAACCTTTGGTCTGGAGCTCCAAAATACCTTAAAAAAACCCTTGACTGTTGACCCAGAAACGGGCGGTCCGTTTGATAGATTCTCCCATCTTAACAGACGGATTGCAATCTTTAGAGCACAGGCGTCAGGTGGGAATGCTGTCCTTGTTCTACCGGTATTACAATGGAAAATGCTCAGAGGAACTAGCGTCGTTGATCCCCTCGGCACCGGTGCATAGTCGGGAAAAACGCGCCCAACATTTGTACACGGTTGACATTAGTCAAATGAGAACGGGTCGTTTTTACGACTCGTTCTTGAGTTCAACAGCTCGGATGTGGAACGATTTACCGGCCTCTGTGTTTCCTCTCTTCAAGACCCATGTTCACTCCTTCGGTTCCTCAAAAAGACCCTCCACACAGCATCCTCAAAGATGACATAGGCCCTGAGGGAAATTATTTTCCTCAGGGCCTCCTGTGTGGAGTTAATGTAAAAAAAAATAAAAAAAAATAAAATTCAAATAAATTTTACACCAATAAGTTTAAGTAAGTACGTACTTTTCATCCTGAAGATACCATTGGTTTTGAAACATGAATTTTATTTAGTAACATTTAAACGTGCTAAACTACTCATGTAGTTTGTCACATACAAAATGACAACATTTTATGCAATAACATGTTACATTTTCAAACGGCGTATATGTATAATTTTGATGATAAAATAACAATTAGAAAAATGGTTTAAATTACTTACAGAATAATTTTTGATAATTTTGATTGAAGTGAGAACTTCTTTAGCACCGTTATGATTTGAAACTTGATGAAATGAAAAATAGTAAAACTAAAACATTTACATCCAAAGGATTTGACCTGCGATAGAATGAGATACACTAATCGGTCTCCTCTTTGTGCGGTGCTTATTAGCCTTCCCACTCTTGTCTACTTTAGTTTTCTGAAGGTTTCACTTCTACCGCGTGTAAACTGCACACTCTGATTTTTTAGTTAGTATTCGTAAACAAAGTTAGTTATTTTATTTAATACTAGCTGGGTTACCCGGCTTCGCTCAGGACAATAAGATAGTGTTCTGGAATGTTGCACAATGATGTTCCCGATTCCCTATTCCTGATCATTCCACGACATACTCCGCCACTCCTTCCACAACTTTCTACAGCTCTATGGAACCTTCTAGAACTTTCCGGAAGACTGTTCTAGAAATTTCAAGAGGGCGAAACTTTCAGCCCTTATATCTTTAAAAGCACGCCCTTTAGGTAAAAATGGATACCCTTATTCTCTAGGGGGGATAGAGATCTACCACACCATATAACTCCCTTGACCGAACCGGGACTCGTTTCTGAGTTTTTGCGAGCTGCACGTTTTTTTGGACTTTCTTTTATAATATATGCCATATTCAAATAAATAAAATGTTACTCCTTACATGTCCTTTCCCGTGCGTTCCCCTCCAGCGTTCCACTTCCACCTTCCCCACCACCGCTCTCCCGCTCCCCCGTCCCGCCAACCCCCCTGGCACTGCATTTCTTGACTCCTCTCCCGCCCGGCCCGTAGCCGAAACTTTTTTCTAATACTATCAATTTTATACTCGTGATATCTTTCTAATTAAATATTCGAATTGAAAAATTCAAAAAGTTAAATAAAGGTATTGAAGCTGTCTTGAAAATGAAGTAATTTATTTTGATAAGGATTAAAACCAAGATACAAATAAAGAGCCTTTTCAAGCGGCGACATTTAAATTAAATTTTTAAAATAAAAGAATACTTATTGTGGCATAACCATAATAGTTAGACATATGCTGACTCGACCTTTTTTGTAAATAATGATGTGTTCTATAAAGTCGTAGTACATTATTTTATTCTATCATCAATAGTTTTTGCAGCGCACGCGATTTAAAGAATATTTTAGGTAATTTTTTTACACCCTGGGTTACATTATTGAAGTTTTAGTAAGGATGCCTATTTTTTTTAAATATAATATAGCCTATGTCACCCAGGGATAGTGTAGCTTCCCAACAGCGAAAGAATTTTTCAAATCGGTTTAGTAGTTTCGGAGTCTATTCGATGCAAACAAACAAACACACAAACAAACAAACAAATATTACCTCTTTATATAGTGTATAAGTAGATATATAGTGTAAGTAGATAAGTAGAAGTCAGGTAAGCCTCATACGTCATTACATATTATGTCTGGCAATGTTGTAGGCAGCTTGTAAACAAGTTTATGGGTCCGAGTGGTTAATTAAAGTGACGCCGCGCAGTAATTTTGCTGATATTGAAGAAATAACACTTCAGAAATTTCTTCTAAGCTGCTGTTTGACGAGGCAGAAAAACTTTCAATAATATCTTACGAATAATTTTTACTTTTTTCATACTTTGTTCATAGGTAGTGGTACCTGCTATACTCGTCGATATCATAATGCAAACTGCTTATATGTCTTTGCAAGGTGCACTGAGATGGATGTTGGATTATCCGATTAGGGTAATGACATTAATGACAAATAATAAATGTTAGCTGTTTTGTGAGGCAAATTTATTATAAAATACCTTTCAATTTTCATTAAAGATTAATAAGAAGCATCAATGTAGTCTAGGGGGACATGTCGCTTTTACAAGGCTCCTGCATATATACTCCTATTCTGTGCTACTCCAGTGTCCTCGGTCTAATTTAGGCTGTAGGTGTATAGTAGATACATGTAGGTCCATTCTCTTTGTACAGTGCAGCTTCTGCTTTCCCCAGCTTAGTCTGGGGTGTCCTTGGACACCTTCTCTCTGGAATTGCGACTGGCCACCAATATCTTGTATCTTGTACATCAAAGTCGAGTCTTGAAATGTTCAAAGCTTTTGTTGAATTTTACTATCACAGATATGCTAATTTTTTTAAATTATTTTTCAGTACAAAGAATTTTACCCAAATTTAGCGGAATATATTGACACCTTGGCATCAGACGACGTATATTTGGCAATTTCTACTTTAGTATCTCTTGGCCTCATTATAATAGTGACCTACGTAACAGGGCATGGAGAAGAAGTACTGGCACTAAGGAAGATCAGGAGGTAAAAATAATCATTATTAAATTAGTGGACATTTTGGGATTTTGCACAGTGATCCTTTAAAAAATACTTAAATTAGAGGACATTTTGGGATTTTGCAGTGATCCCTTAAAAATGCTGAAATACTTTAAAACCTCCTCGAACCCCCCCTCGAAAACCCCCGTCTCCTGTGGGCGTGATTCGATTCCAGGATTATTATTTCAAACTGGTTACTAGAGACAAAGCGCCTTTTACAAGAGAAATGCGATTTTGGAAAAGCTATACATACATTTTTTTTAATAAAATTCATTACAGTCGTAACAAAAAAAAAGGTTCAAATTTTTCCCTGGATCCGAGGACGTTAAAATTGTTTCACTTCGCATTAATTCACTATTTTTAAAATAGGTGAACACAATTACAAACAAATAGGTGCCTATTACTGAATTGATTAATTTTAAAATTAAAGTTGTTTTTATTTTCACTTATTTATTTAGGAACATTCATGTAAGTAGGTATGTATGTAATTAATTCAGAGCAATTTTTTTTTCAATTCACACATAAAGTGGGTTGGTTGTAAGAAATGACCTGACTTCATATTTTTATGTAATTGAATGCAAATTAAGTGTTCATAAATAAAGTGCAGTTTGAAAGCATTTCCACTAAAGTGTGATTTTATTTTGCAGCCTGAAAGATTTGGCAGAATAATAACAAGGAGGCAGAGAACACGCAAAAAAAAACATTTAGTATTGATGCACCGGGAAAGTGAGCTATCTAAAACAATGCTTTTATTATTTGAAATGTTACTTTTTATTGTCTATATTATTATGTATATTGTGTATGAAGTTTCAAAATGTTAAGAATTAAATTGATTGTATGATTTTCATTCCTAATTTGGTTTATGTGCGATTTTTAAAATGGAAACCATACAACTGTTGCCAACCCCTGCCGAGGTAGGGTTTAGTATTTTTTTGTTTATTTATCTGAATGGCAATTTTATTATGTACAATAGATTTTGCTGGTTTCACGACAACTCAACAAAGTGGCATTTCAACACCCTTTTGAAAAGTCATTAAATGTTATTAAAAAAAAAATAACCTGAAGTAAGCTATTTAACATGACTTTTCAAAAGAGCTATAAAGTGCAATTTTGTTGATTTTCTGTCATTGTTTTTGCAATCCTCAGTGCTCACTGGGAGGAGTTGAGATAAAAAAGGTATTTAAAAGCCAGGTTTTAGCCAAATTTGTATTTAGCCAAAAGTTCGTATTTTCAACTAGGTTCTCATCATTCACAATTATTATTAAATTTTTAACAGTTTAGAATCTGACCAAAATTCAAAGAGCAGAGTTTTGGCTAAATCTCGGCTTGCCCAAACAATATTAAAGGCTTTAAAATAATATTACAAAGCCATTGCAACCTTTACAATGCTGGCTGCTGGCCTGTTAAACACAATCCATCCCAATTTTTTTTTTAAATGAGCTCCACAGAAGGCCCTGATGAAAATAATTTCCCTCAGGGCCTATGTCATCTTTAGGGATACTGTGTAGAGGGTTTTTTAAGGAAAGGAAGGAGAGGAGAGTTCTGTGAAGGAGGGGTGGGTAGGAATCTGGGGTTCAGTGTGTCCTGGTCATCCGTCTCCAAGACCCAGTCAAACCTCACCCCGTGAACCCAGGCACCCCTGCTAAATCACCAAACATAGCGAATCACTCGGGTGACCTATGGTGTAGGTTATCCAATAAAGGTTCCCGGGGCAGTAGTACCCATTCCTGCCTCCAAAATGCTGCATGTTTTAACAGAATTTATGTGTTTTGCATTGTGAGCATTTTGGGACCCACCTTGGACAGACTTTGTGGTCTCCCAAATTTTTTGTCAAATTCTTGTCAATAGTGGTCTTACTGACATCAGGGATCATAACACAGAGCGCCCTAACCATCACCAGTCGATTTGCAATCATTGTTTTTTCCACTTTGGCAATTTTTTCATTTGAAACCGATGGCCGTCCAGCACGCTTTTAAATTCTCTGCACCATGTGCGTTTTCACACTCATACTCATACACTGTTTTCCGTACACTTAAATAGCTGAGAATGAATTTCTACCGGGGTTTTGTTCTTCGCAAAAAAATTTAATTATAGAGCGTAATTCACACCTGGCGGGTGCGGCGAGCGGAAGCCTCATCGCGATTTGGCGTAGGGAAACCAGGCTACACGCCAGTTTCCCCGGATCTCGCGTAAAATTGTTCCTCGCGATCGCAGCACCTTGGAGGCCTTATTTTAGGGACAGCCCTCGTAATAAACACTATGACAAACATAATACGGATATCCTGTAAAGACAATAAACTGTTCCCGTCTGGAGCCAGTGAGACTATGGCATCCCAATTGGGATATGTTGTGAGGCTGAAGGTAAATGGGGTGGGGAAGGAGGCGGGAAGAGAAAGGTGGGGAAGTATCTTGCTATTCAGATCTACTCTTTCACTCTGGAACGTGCCCGCAAATATACCTTAAATTATTTTCAATGATAAATGAAATTTATCTGCGCACAGCGGGATTTGAACTTGCATCGCTAGTCAGAGCCTTGCCCCTCGACCATGGAGGCGGTCAACACTTGTGATATCCGCCAATGGATTACATATGCAATAGCCGCGTAGATAAGATTAATATTCATTGGGTTGCATTTTGAGTAAGTTATTCATAACAAAACCCAACCAATAAAACTAAATATGTAGTATAAATCCCAAATTGGCTTGATGGTGGCAGCATTTAGAATCAGACCCTTGCCTAAAATCTCTCTAGCTGTATAGTGTCTAGATCTGAATAGCCACAGTTTCCCCATCTCCTTACTTTCCAAAATTTCATTCAGCATCGTAACATTCTTCCGAAATTGATAAACCATAGTTCTGTTCAATCTGGGTAGTTAGGACGTAAGCATCACGTAAAAACGACAATTTATATTTGGAACAAGATAAATAATAATCGTGTAAGCTGATTAAAAAAGTAATTTTAATAAAGTCAGTTCAGGTATAAAAAATAAATATAGGTACATAACTATTGGTTAGAGCTAAGCGAACCAAGCGTACAGACGAAGAAAAGTTTGCATCAATTACCTACAGAAAAATAACTAATAGTTACATTTTAAAACATTATGCTAATAAATTATTTTTATTGAAATTTAGGTAACATTGATTGTATTAAGGATTAATAACAGTGTCTTAAAATAGCATAATAACAGCCGCAAAATGACTAAAATACACCTGTGACGCCGAATTCACACAACGTAACCAACTTTTTCTGGTCTATGAGAGAAAACAAACCACATTATTGCATTGAGCATCGCCACAAAGTATTCATTTGGTAAAGTATATCAAAATGAGCAAAAGAGTTACATTTGTGTGAATGTTGCATTAATCTAATTATTTATTCTATTCATAATCTTTTGAATTTCTGAAACTGTGATTAATATATGTATTAACTTCTTCTTATTCACAAACTTTCTGTCTACAAATGTTGAATTTGTTAATCTTCACAAATAATAATTTTGGGGCAGGCGAAATCGAGATATATATTCAGTTCGAAGATTTAAAAAAAAAATTTAACACGTAATAATAATAAAAATTATTAATAATTTTATTGTAACTCAAAAAAGTTAAATACTACGCAATCGTTAGAAAGATTTTGGCACGATTGCTTTTAGATGAGTTTTTTTTCACATGCACTACTTAATTTTAACAATTTTTTTCAATGTAATTGAGTGTTTCAGGCTGATAATTATTGATTATAATATTTGTTATCTACCCTTTGCGCTATGCATGAAAATCTTGTTTAAACGTTAGTTTATCAATTAAAAATAATAATTAATTTTAACAGATATTATTTTTGTAAATTGATTAGTAGAAAGCATTGGCAAAACATATTATTATCATAGTTAAATATTTATTGCATAAAACTTAATTAAGAAAAATAAAGTATTTTAACAATAATTATTATTATTGGTTTTTAAATAAATATATTATGTATTTGAAAATACATGTATGTATTACATATTACACCAAAAAATAAATTACTTACAAGAAAGAGGCAAGATAATATTACAAAGAAAAAATAATACTTTTTAAGATTAAATTGAAGGGTGTTCCAATATTTGGCTTAGTTCCTTACAACATTTATTCATGCTTTCTAAGAGAGGTAAAATTCGGCGATCAGAGAATTTCTTGTGACACAAAGTTTTCAAGCTTTGTAAAGATTTATTAATTTGCTGCAAGTGTATAACAGATTCGTTTTCACGGTCACTACCATCGAACGTGTTACCTAAGCTACTCTTTGGGACATTTAAAATATCCTGTAAATTTTCAAAAAAATTACTTTCAAAAACAGGAACATCGTCACATTTCAGTTTTTTCAAGAATTCGTCTTTCTGAGATTCTAATTCGTTTTTCCTTTTCTCAGCAGCTTCTAAATTCATCCCTATCCTGGACAGTTCTGTTTGCAATTCCTCTTCCACGGCTTTCTGTTTTATTTCTATATTCATTAAAATATTCTCATATTTGATCCTTTCGGCTTTGATTAGGAACTTTTTTGATTCACTGGATTTATCATTTGTTTGCGGTTCATTCTTCTCGTGATCTTCTCGCAACGACTTCAGACGCTCCACCTGTGGACAAATGCATATTCGCATAAATTAGTACTTATTTTCGTATAATATATGCATAAGAGGTCTATATAGAGGGAGATGACTGTCATGCCACGGAACGCCATGACATTGGCTATGAAACTCGTACTTGAAACATTCATAACTTCATAATATTAAATATGAGATAGCAGAGGAAGACGCTGCAGTTCATGGCTTCAAAATCTACAAGTGCAGTTCCATAGAGATCTCACTATCATTGGGACAATCTTCAGAGGTGAAGATTGTCCCAATGATAGCCAACCTCCGATAGGAGGACATCAATAGAAGAATCCAAAATATGATGTGGGGATCAAATAAATCAAAAACAAAGTTCTCTGAAAATTCTTGGCCCAAACAAATTCCCGATAATTCCCGGTTCAAAGAATTCTCCTGCTCCCAACGAACCCCGGTTTTCCAGAAGAAAACAAATCATTGCTTAATCGGCAACAAGACCTATCTCATCAAAAAAGACAAAAAACATAAGTCATGAAATGGTCAATCTGTAGCACCTCTGGAGGGAATTTGTTAAAACTGAGTATGAAGGTCGGTGCAGAAAGAAGCTATGAAACCTTTTGTACACTTAACTCAATCTGGTAAAAAAAATGGGTCATGTTGCCGCTTGCTTAAGCAATGAAATATCGTAATTCAAGTACATGGAGGAAAGAAGAAAGAGGAGATGGCACGAGGGCAACTGGACACAACACAACAAACAAATTCAATTGGGTACAACTGAGCATGGCTTACTAGGCCAATATGATTTCATCTTTCGGCGTGACCACTCAGCTTGAGCACTTTCTTCCTCAACGATGATGTGAAACGCAGTATAAAATTTTGTAAAAAACATACCGGAAGAAAGTAAAAAATTAGGGATGGCAGTACTGCTCGTTTCCATATTAATTAATTAATCGCTCGTTTCCGGTACACGTTTAGTGGTTGCCGACTCCTTTGGAGTACATGATACAACAATGTAATGCGATAGGCTTTAAAGAAGGTTCCTTTAGAGTTCACAATCTGTCAGAAGGGGCATTGTTAATTCAAAGGATTGGTATGCCATGTTGATTTAATTGTTTCTTTTAATATCACTAGATGGCACTCATAATTACATAAAAGAAACAATCCATTTTTACCATCTAATGCTCGTTGCCTGGCTTTAAAAATATTGTTAGTTAAATAAAATCTTGTTTATTTTCTTTGTTATTCAAATTATAAATTCTATTTAATTTTTAATTACTGCTATCTACTCATCTATGTAGCCATCTATCTAAAGCAGTGTTCCACAAAGTGTGTGCCGCGGCACACTGGTGTGCCGTGGTGATTATTTGGTATGCCTCACCACCAGCGAGCTAAACAATGAGACCCATACGTTTTTAGAGACCCGGGATTCAAATTTTGCTTCTCCGTTTAAAAAAAAAAGAAGAATGGGTAGCAAAACTTGCATATCTTATTGATCATTTGAATGAGCTCAACAAAAAAATGCAAGGCTGGAACTCTAATATTTTAATGTCATCGGACAAGATTGAAAACTTAGTAGGGATTATGGATACGCCATGATACCAATGGTAGTAATAAAATGATCCCAAATGTTATATGGCTGCCGATTCAGAAAAAAAAGGGCAGGCTTTGATAGTGAAACACTTGGAGCTATTAGCAGAAAAAAATGAACTCATATTTTCATGTGTGTGACCTGCAACCAATGTTAATGCATTCTCAGATATCATTTCCCTTTTAACCTTTTCCACTCTGACCATTTTTTCTCAAAACTGTTTAGCTACTCCGACCAAAAATGTGTGTTATATTTTATATTTGAAGTGAAATTTTTGGTTAGTTATTTTTGCGGCACCCTATCGGATAATTCGTATGACCATTAGTTGTTTAATATATTTTGTATGAAATACTTGTTAAATCACACATTTAGTAACTAAAAGGTAATACATTTGATTTCAACATGTTTTATTTGCAATATATCTTTTATTGCATAGAAATAATTTGTATAATACGGGTAAAATATGCAGACAATCGAATGTAAATTCTTGGAGAAATTCCTTTCTAATTGTCCTGTACCGCACAGCGGTTGACCAGTGGCTACCTGGCCTGATTGGCTTAGGTTTTATGGGCAGTGTATGGTTTCTTATTTTGCATTGGTTACGTTATTTTAGGTTTCGACCCTCTTTCAGGAAACAAAAGATAGACCAGCCCACAACACATAAAATAGATAATAAGTTTGGCAAACATTCTACACGGTGTTTACAAGTTAAGTTAGAGTATCGTACATATTATATATACATAACATAATACTGTCACATTTTGAGTACATTTATCTCACATTCAATATTACAAAAAACTCACGATTCGGTCCAATGTTATCCCACAAGAAGTGCAAGTTTGTTTTCACAACTTTTACAGTGATATATTGTTAATTTTATTTGCCCTCCTTCTCTATCATAATCAGAACCACTAACGATTTTTTTTACATTAGCTTCACACAGGAGGCCCTGAGAAAAATAAATTCTAAAGGGCCTATGTCCTCTTTGGGGTTGCTGTGGGGAGGGTCTTTTGAAGGAAAGGAAAAAAAGGATGGGAAGGAAAATGGTATGAGGAGTGCGTAGGAATCTGGGGGTTAGTGTATCAAGGAGAGGCGATGCGTGAATTCATCCCTCTCACTGCGTTGTAAGGCAATGGTTCGATAGAGTCCGGCAGGAGAGATCAAAAGATCTCCCTCAACCAGTCTTTCCCGATTCGACCCACCACGCAGTAAATGGGCAGACGCATCCCCATGAACCCGGGCATTCCTGCTAAGTCACCAAACGTAGCGAACCACTTGCCAATTCCACCAAAAGTTATTGTATATTGTTACTGAATTGATTCTAGTATCCGCTAGTAAAAACTCAAAGTTACAGCGATCATTCCCGAACACGAATTAAAAAATGTCTTATATCTTAGCCGTTTTCGTGGATCTCTGGATATCGATTTTTCCCTATAACAGGGGAAATTTCCTCCGAGATTCCCTATTTGTTAATATTTCGATTTAACTGGTGGAATACATCCAGGGCTGGGCAGTATTTGAATTACTTGTAATTGAAATACGTAATTGAAATACAAATACGTATTTTGTATTTGTATTTCAATTACTTCCTAAAAATGTATTTTGTAATTGGTATTTCAATTACCCGATGCTGAGGTATTTTGTAATTTGTATTTCAAATACTTTTTTAAATTATGGCTTCAAAATACAAATTTTCAAATACATTTAGCGATCTAAGTAATGATAATGAAAAATAAACGGACGTAGATAATACATAGACTAAAAACGTTAGAATCCAGCGCAACATAATTTAATATTTAGAGTAAGTTGGCAACACTATTTGAATCGTATTATATTACTAGTGTCTGACCGAAACAGGACTTTCTACCGAAACCGAAACCGAATCTTCGGTGTTTGTCTCAGTTTTTTTCTGAAACCGATTCTTTTTTAGCTCTTGTTTACTGAAATTTGGCTTATTTTTACACTTATACAGACAATTAACACGTGTTAAATGAAATAAAAAAAAACAATTGTTGAAGTACACGCGAAAAAAATATTATTTATTTTTTTGATGTTACTGCTATAAAACAAACAAAAATTAACAAAACATGTTAACTACTTCTTGGAACAAAAATTTTACAATAATCAACACTCACATTATAAAGGAAGGACCTCATTAATTAAGTATTTTTATTGCGTTTACAATCACAATATTCTTAATGAACATCTTAAATGTAATAAAGAAAAAAAAATTGAAATTTATATGTGAAATTTTTTTAATTGTTTATATTAGTTCCACATAGTAGGCCCTGATGAAAATAGTTTCTCTCAGGGCCTATGTCATCTTAGGGGATGCTGCAGGTGTGCAGGGTTTTTTAAGGAAAGGAAGGAGAGGTAGTTCTGGAAAAGAAATAGGTATAAAGGGTGGGTAGGAATCTCCCTTAACCGCAGGATCTATCGATCCTGCACACCACGGAGCAGGCAGGCAGACGCATTGGCCCCCAAGACCTGGACAAAATTTACCCCATGAACCTGGGCACCCCTGCAAAGACACCAAACGTAGCGAACCACTTAAGGAGAAACCACCTATCGAAGACCCTTACCCGCCTCCCAATTTGGAGGCGGTTATTATTACCGGTACATTACTAAGCGCCCTTGAGGTGATTTTTCACAAAAACGGCGCTCTACAAATTGTCCAATTATTATTATTATTATTACTGCTATACAACAAACAAAAAAATTACTTATAGGAACAAAAATTTGAGGAACGAGCCACGAACTCACCCGAAGTCAGCTGAACGACGGGCGATAATTCTCGAACACAGAGTTTCGGTGCGGCCGAAGGTCCGACAGATTTTCTGCCGAAACCGAAACTGATGCCGAAACTGAACCTCCGTCGGTCACTATATATTATACTTGTCATTGCTTTGTATTTTATATTTTTGTGTCATAGTATTAGATCAAGCACTATGGGAATAATTTGCTGAATACTAAATTATTTTTAAGTTATTTACAGTAGAGCGCATTTGAAGTGAAATAACACAAAACTGCGCTATACAAATGTCATGTTATTATTATTATTATTATCTAACACCTTCTTCACCGTCTTCTAAGCAATATGATTGGTCAATTTTTGAACGTCTCTGTTTCACTCTATTCAGCTTTGCTTCTACGGAAACACACCCTTAGATAAGGGCACTTACGACAACTTATTGCAACCAAAGGTTCTACCAAAACCAAATGTATTTTGTAATTTGTATTTTGTATTTGAATTAAAAAAAATGATCAAAATACTGCATTTTGTATTTTGTATTTCAAATACACGACTTGAAAGTATTTTGTATTTCGTATTTTAAATACATGCGGTAAAGTATTTTGTAATTTGTATTTTAATTACAGCGAAGCATGTATTTTGCCCAGCCCTGAATACATCATATATGCATCTAAAAAAAAATAGTGATAAATATTTTTTTAATGTGTTTTTATGCGCACAGGTGACTTGAAAAACCATAAAATATTGAAAAATCACTCTTGGGCTCTTACACAAAATATTTTTTACATCATATTGATTTTAATAACATATTGTATTAAATATACATTGTTTTTTTCTTTGGTGTACCTCTAAAATTTCTTGATTTGGTAGGTGTACCTTGAACACAAAAGTTTGCAGAACACTGATCTAATAGTTAGCTTAATGTTTTGCCGGTGTACCGCTAGATGGATGGGCGTGTGATTTTAAATCTGCCCTAAAGGCCCCCGCGCTTCATACTTCGTCACCGCAAGCTGGCGACAAAATTCTTGTACAAAATGTTTGTATGACCACTCCTCTCCCTTCTTTCCGTTCAAGTCCATTGGAGACCAAATAATGAAGAAAAATAAATTACCTCTTGACGTAACTCGCGTATTAGTTTAAGTTGAGGATCTTCATTGACAGCGACCCGGTTGAGTATATGGCGAGCTTGGCAGGCGTACCTCAGCGTGGACAAGGTTTCCTCCGTGGCCAGCCCACTGGGAGACACCGTGGCCAGCATCACCGTGCGGGAGTTTCCTCCCAAACTCTCCTGGGAAATTAAATCAGACAATATTACTTTATTGATTTTCAACTGCACCTTCATACGAAAGTGAGATTAACAAACATCATGCACATTTCCACAATGAGAGGCTACATCAGGGAAGATAAATTATAATAACCTACTAATTTTGGTTGTCGGTGTATGGGTGATTTTAAATTGTACTCATGCGTAAAGGGTAAAATTATGCAAGTTCAATGAACTTTTAATTTTAAAAATTGGAACTGATAAGTATAAATCATAACGGACAAGTGACAAATTAGGAATTTTGAAATAAGTATTTGTTTT
This sequence comes from Limnephilus lunatus, assembly GCA_917563855.2. Classification (NCBI taxonomy): domain Eukaryota; kingdom Metazoa; phylum Arthropoda; class Insecta; order Trichoptera; family Limnephilidae; genus Limnephilus; species Limnephilus lunatus. The sequence continues at coordinate 91,897,247 of OU830595.1, read as the reverse complement.
GTTTAAATTTTCGACAGATTTACCAGGCAGGTCAATTCAGATCAACACACTTTTATTTAAAACATATACAGCTTTCTAATAAAATGTTCTAAGCCATTATGCAAATACTGCCAATAAATATACACAAGTTGGGCCTTTGTCAAAAGTTTTATGTTTTGTTTTAAGAAGTTAATGTAATTTTTTTTATATTTTTTAAATTCTTTATATTTTAATGAAAAATTAGTAAAACTTACAGAAAAAGTAATTTTCCTTGGATAATGTGCCTACAAAGTGATCTCGAGTAAAAATGACTCAAAAGTGCCTTTGATGGTTAAATGGTTAGATTTTAGTTTAAAATAAATATATTTTAACTATAATTTCTTGATTCATTTGCATTTGATAAAGTCCGTAAATAAATTTAAAAAAAAAACAATTTTAGGTACAGTACTTACTTAACTAGATAGATACCGGTCTGTGAGACCGCACGTCCATAGTAGTGTAACAAAAATGTAACGTCCATAGTTAAAGGTTAAATATTTATAGAAGGTAATTGCTTTGGAATAGTTACCTTGAGCAGCCAAGTCAACACTGACTCTCTGTATGGAATAAAGCTCCCTCGTTTTATATCTGACAAGGAGGTGATGACTTTCCCCAAAGTGAGCAAAGACTTGTTAATACTCAGGCCTTCCTTGAAGCGCTCCTCACTGACAAAGGAACTGGCCACTCGCTCACTGCCCGCCAGGTCCACCAGACTGACTTTGGAGAGAACCGCCACTCCGCTATGGGCAGAAGTGATGCATACCTCCAAGATGGCGTGGGAGCGGGAAGAATGATTATTGTGCAATGTAGCGCTGGTTGCCCGTCGACTGTTTCCATGCGATAGCAATACATTCAGTTCATTCAAAGAATCCACTCTGTGACGGCTTAAGTTTTCAACATAAGGACCGGTTGCAGGATGTTCCCTTACTCTTAAGCATTCTTTGATTTCCACTGCTCTGGAGATACTCAATAAGTCGTGGATCTTTTCATTATAAATTTCATAATAACTCATGGATAATTGGAAGTCTTTTTTCTGTTTCTGGATCAAAAGTTCATTACAAAATCTTGGAATTATTCCGGAGCCTTCCCCACATAAGGTGTAATCGCAGCCCATCATGCTGTACGTTTTTCCGGAACCAGTTTGTCCATAAGTAAACAAACACGCATTATATCCTTCTAGCGCCGCATCCAAAAGAGGCAGCGCTAACTCCTCAAAAACTTGCCTTTGAGTTGAAAATTTATGAACGGCATCTTCCGACGACCAGAACACGTGATCGTAAGCGTAAGTTGTAGCCAAAGCACCAGCGATATCAGTAGAGGAGCCGTTATTGACAATAATTTCATTTTCTGTAACTTTAAACGGACATGCACTTCCAGATATAATTTCTTTAGAATTCATGGGACGTATCCTTACTGCAACACAAATTTTTCTAAAGTCAGTAGAACTATCCACGTTTTTCAATCTTTGGCGGGTCGGGGTACATAAGTCCTTCTTATTTATACTGTTGATAGTTTCTAACTTGGCAAACGATTTATCTTTTGGGGTGTTCCGTACTAAATTTGGAGTTACATATTTTGAATTTGAAGGAGTTCCCTTTAAAGTTTTTACAGGTGTCAAGTATTCACTTCGAGATTTTTCACGTAAATTATGCATGTCAAAAACTGGTCGCTTCTTTGGAAAAACATTTCCCTCAACGTTCATGTTGTTTACTTCGTATATTTTACGGTTTGGTTATAAATTATCGTACTTTTGACAGTTGCGGACAGTTGAAAATTTTTGAATAAATACATAGATAATAGATTGAACGTTTTCACGGCCATGGATAAAATTGCGGAACAAACATAAATAAACCAGTCAACTTGTCAACAACCAGGAACAAAGAAGAACACTCCCACTTTTTTCCATTTTATTTTATTATCCAGAATTCCGCTAAACTAGTGCTTACCTAATATGAATAGATTAAAAATGGTAACGACCGTTATGCTATAGTATCAGGAATACCAACAATAAGATATAAATTATTATAAACATAATACTCCTGTTGAAAATATAAACTACTAGAGTGAGTTCCCGGCATGCTTTGCTATGCAACTTAATAAATAAATTGTTTCTCCCTTCGTGTCCTTTCCCATTCGTCCCGTTCTCCTTCCGCCTCCCCTTCCTCTCCCGCGTCCCCTTCTCACGCGTTCCCACTCCGCCTTCCCTCTCCCGCTTTCCCCGTCCCGCGAACCCCCCTCCCGAGTTCTTCTCTCCCCTCCAGAGTTTCCCTACCGCATTCCATACATTCAGTTCCGGTGCATTCAATTTGCATTCAAACAGCTCGCGTGCCACCTGTTATACTGGTGAGCTCTGGCATTATGAAATTTGCATGGTGTACTCACAACAACTCAATAAAGTTTCCACTCAATCGGATGAACGATAGCAACGCATTTTCATGACGCCAGACCTCACTTTTATTATATAGAAACCATCACGGGCATGCACACATCAATCCCAAAGTTTCATGGCAATCGGATGAACGGTTAGCAACGCATAATTTCATGATGCCAGAATTCATTATTATATAATAGAAACCATCACGGGTATGCACACATCAAATCCCCAAAGTTTCATCGCAATGGGATGAATGGTTAGCAATGGATAATTTCATGATGCCAGATCTCACTATTGTATATATAAATCATTGCGGGCATGCGCACATCAAATCCCCAAAGTTTCATCGCAATCGGATGAATGGTTTAGCAGCGCATAGACATCTCATATGCTCATATACTCATATTTATTCACCCATGCAAGCATATTTTGATTTTTATATATACAAATAAATAACTGTCTAACGAAAAAAACTAAAATTAATAAAGCTGTCAGACAGCAGATAAGTATTCTTGTTTTTAAAATCGTTAATTCCCTTTTTGGCAGCCCTGCATTATTTCAATTGATTTCATTTAATGTTCCTAATAGAGTCACCGGAACTAAAAATATCTTTCACTGCGACAATCATGTCAATACTAATTATTTTGTCAACTCCCTTATCACGCATGCACAGCATAAGTAACCAATATGCAGAAGTAACAGATATTTTCAATAACACATAACGCCGAATAAACTTACAAAAAGCTCATATTTTTTAAAAACAGTTATTAGTGTATATTTTGTTCCCAAAATTTTAAATATTATATTGAAATCAAATGTTTAAAAAAAAGTTTGCTCCGCATTTAAAGGCATTTGTAGCGTAAATAAATAAATAAAATGGCAGGAATTATCATAAATGACCGGTATTTCCTACGATGAAAGCAAAATTCAGTAACTTAATTAAAATTTTGAAGACAATATTTTCCATCCCTTGAATGCAAATAGTTGTATTTCATAGTAATAAGCCACTTCTATTGATCTCATAATGACTTGGAAAAAATTGTGTGGATAGATTTTTCTACTGAGATTCCGAAAATGTTACTTTTTGTTTAAAGTTTTTTAAATGTTATTTTTTTTAGAAATGTATCGTTTTATTTATTTTTAAATAAATAAATCCGTTTTTTGGGCTCGTGACGTCACTAAATGAAAATGTCCCTTCTCCAAAATATTCAATTAATTTTGTAAAATTTCACATTATTTTTTTAATATACGGCAGCACTTTGATTTCCGGTGAATTTTTCAAATTGTTCACTAGATTTATTGTTTGTTACTTTGCGAACTTATGTTTGTTTTGATGTTTTGACAGATGGTAATAAAGATGGCGGTGTATGAAGTGAACCTCAGGTAGATGCTTCAAGAGAATAGTGGTAAAAGTACTGATTTTAACAACATTATTTTTTTAAAGATATTATTATGATTGTAATTTACAAATACAAGTTTATTACATTGGATTTAGTCATATGTAAACATTGAACATTTTGATGATTAATGATCAATAAGATGGATCAAGGAAACAAATATTTATGAGATGTAATATTTTTGGTATGCCTCGTTATTCTTCTGTGCCATTCATGTGGAATGATTAAATTTTTTAAAATGATTTTCGGTTACGTATTTTTTTTCGCACACATATAATTATGTCCTATCTTTCCGGTTTTTAAAAAATGGTCCGATTTTTCGGATTGAAATTTTCAAAAAATCGCCAGGGTTTCAAAAATACGATTAAAACAAAAAAAAATGTTTTAGAATATTTTCCTAAACCGGAAAAAAATTTAAAAATATGTGATGCAAGTGGCCTATTAAGGTGAATAAAAAAGTTTTTTCTAAAAAAATGCAGCGTGTTCAGCGATTTCGAAAGCTTACCAGAGTTAAAAAAAAGTGTTTTAGTGATTTGTCTTCATGTTAGAATACTCAATATTCCATTACTCTATCTTTGGTTATTTGGTGTTTTCTATGGAACATATCTGTCAGTGTCAGTTGGTATTAGTTCATTTATAGTCAGTGTGCTCAAGTATAATTATTAGAGAAGAAAATTCATTATAATTATTATCTAATCAAAATGTTCAGAAGTTTTTTCGCTATAAAGAAGATGAAAGACCTGTTCAAGTATTCATCCGCACGTGCTGCATCTCATATCAAGTACTCGGCTCATACTCTCGGTGCAAATTTTATGCGCCTAACTTACAATAAAAACTCTCCATTCATCAAGGGCGCAATAACTTGGTCATTATTCAGCTTTTATCCGCCAGAAGAAGAAACATCTATCGAAAATGAACTTATTATGGATATAAAGCGGTCAATTCTTCTTATCCAAAGAAAAGAGTTTGCCAAGGCATGTACAAGAAATGATGGTAAATTTTCGTAAGTGGTGTCCACGCGTATTATTAATAATTTTTAGAAAAAAACTTTAGATTCGCCTTAATGACTATAAAAGGAAACTTTTTGCATTCCGGGAGGCGGAAAATTATGCATTTTAATTTTCAATTGCGTAAAACCAAAATTCACTTCGCGAAACGATCGCCGACTGTCAGCGGCCATTAGGTAAGTCACTGTTATGTTGGTATCCCTGATGCATTAACAAGAGCTAAATACAGCGTTGCCAACTCTACGTCTTTTTACGTAGATCTATGTATTTTAGGTCCTTCCTGAACATCTACTAACTTCAGTCCAGAATCTACGTATTTTTTGTCAAATTGTACAAATTTGCAAAATAACATAACTTATTAGGCTGAAGAAGCATATTTTCCGTTACTTTACGATGGCGCCCCCGTCTGCGGGGCAAAGTATGTGGCGCGGACTCCAACAAACGTTCCGTTTCATACTAGAGTCCGCGCCGGGGTTGGGACGTCTAGGGAAATTACCCTAGATCTAGGGGAGAAAAATGTGTTTTAGGCAAAAGTCTAGGCCTAGTCAAAATCAGCACAAATCTAGGAAAATTTCGAACTATTACCATAAATTTTTTTTTATTGGAGTTGTAATCTTCTACTTCCCGGTAAAATACACAATTTCAGGCAAAGGCATCGCTAAGTTATTTATTGCTAGTATTTGACCTTAACTGTTAACTCCATTTTCATGTTTTTTTCCTAAATATTGCCTATTACCCCACATTTGCATAATTACCAAAACTATATTTCGTTTCATTTAAACCTTAGGTTCTCAACGTGGGCAATAAATAACGCCCCATTGTGGAAGTTTGAGACTTTCAGGGGGCAGTAGAAGACCCAAAGAGAGGGCGTTGAGGTGGCACAGTGATGGCGAGGGCAGGTAAAAAATATAGTCAAAAAAGAAAAAAAAATACGATCATCACGTATTAATGAAGCAAAATAAACTTTAATATTAGTTAATTTTTGTTATTTTATGTATTGTAATCATTTTTATCACGTGTGCAAAAATTCACATGTTTCGGTAGTTGAGAAAGTGGAAGAAAATTGAATCCATTAACCCCCCCCCCCCCATAAGAAAAAAGGGGGTCTCTAAAAAAAATCTCAAAGTGGGCGGTGGGCAAAATTGAGAACCAAGAGTGAGAGGCAAGGTTGAGAACCTATGACAGATAAATCATTAAAAAATATATTAAAATTAAAGATACATTTCAACTAAATTACCACAAGAAATAACTAATTACGTTCACCTACCCTAACTTCTATATTTCACTCAGAAAAAAAGTACGTAGATCTACTAACTTTTCATAATCCAAATTATACGATTCTACGTAATTATCTAGTCCGATCTACGTCTTTTTCAAAAAACGGGTTGGCAACACTGGCTAAATACGACCGTAGCCATCTTCGTGGGATAAATGAGAGTCGCGTAATTATGAGAAAACACGACAGAATTAATAATAAAATGTAAACTAACCTCTAATCAGAATCACTTCAGCGTCTAGCTGAGGCACTCGAATCATGTTGGATTTCATCGTCATTATAACTGAAGAATAGAAATAATAAACAAAAAATAGAAGATTTCAGCAATTTTGAAAAATGAATGGAGTGAGTCTTTGTTTTTGAGCACCGATCTTTTCCACAGGAATTCGCAGAGATATCCCTCATAATGGTATTCGTCGTCATTATAATTAAAGAATAGAAATAATAATAATAATGTTTTTTACATTGAAAAAAATTTTTTTACATTGAAAATTAATTTTTTAAGTAAAAAAAAAAACGCGGCGTTTTTTTTTTTACTTAAAAAATTAATTTTCAATGTAAAAAAATTTTTTTCAATGTAAATTTTTTTTTTTATAGCTAAAAATCATGATAAATGTGCATTTAGTCCACCACACGGACAATACGGAACTTTGAGGTTAAACTACGAAAGCTGCATGTCATCATAATTTTAAAAAACATCCCAGGTTTTGAATGGTTTGTTTGGCAAAGCAGGGTTTGTCTAGCGGGTTTGTGTAATTATGATTGATTGTCTGTGAAATAAAAACGGTAAATATAAAATGGCGTTACCGCGTAAGCGAATCAAATTAAAATGTTAAATGCATATTTTTGCATGTATTTTTGCCTCCCGCGACATAAATATTCACTTTTCGTGATAATAAAGCTAAATCTAACTGTTTGAATAAAAATATTATTAATTCTGTTTTTCATAATTACGCGCGTCTTCGTATATCCCACTAAGATGGCTACGGTCGTATTTAGCTCTTGTTAATGCATCAGGGATACCAACATAACAGTGACTTACCTAATGGCCGCTGACAGTCGGCGATCGTTTCGCGAAGTGAATTTTGGTTTTACCCAATTGAAAATTAAAATGCATAATTTTCCGCCTCCCGGAATGCAAAAAGTTTCCTTTTATAGTCATTAAGGCGAATCTAAAGTTTTTTTTTAAAAATTATTAATAATACGCGTGGACACCACTTACGAAAATTTACCGAAATGATAATCTTAAAGAATAATTTTAATTGTAAGAGTAAACCAAATCCTAAAATCATATGAAGATATTCATAAATATGTGAATAAATGTTTGATAATTTATGTTGCTCTCAATTGAATACAAGCGCTTTTATGCACATATTATGGAAATTGAACTTCATTTCAACAATGACAACAATGACTACAAAAAGCAACTATTTACGTTCACAAAATAGGTTATTAGGGTTTTAGTTTGGGTTAACGAAGTAATTCATGCGTATTTAAATTGAAACTTCGCAAATGTCAAATCCATACAAACAAAATAAAAATGGCGGTAAAGGGAACGGTTTATATGGGAGATTTTGACCTTTGATTGAGTAAAAATGGAATTTCAATGCGTATTTTACCATCTATCCAAACATAATTAGTTGTTTCTTGAAGTAATGGTAATTTTTGGAGATCGCTGGCAACGGTTAATATGCACTTTTTTTTTAAAAAATCTTTTGATTCACCTTAATTACATTAAAAGGCAACTATTTGCATTGGGGGAAGTGGAAAATATTTCATTCTAAATTTTTTCTTGCCTTGACGCGAGTAGGCGTTATAAAGGGGCACTTTCTTTTGAATCACAAGCCATGTTACACAAACCTAGCGTAGCCGCTAAACTACTTGAAAACTGGGATGTTTTTCTTGCCTTGACGCGAGTAGGCGTTATAAAGGGGCACTTTCTTTTGTATCACAAACCATGTAGATTGAAATATTTTCCACTTCCCCCAATGCAAATAGTTGTCTTTTAATGTAATTAAGGTGAATCAAAAGATTTTTTCAAAAAAAAGTGCGTATTAACCATTGCCAGCGATCTCAAAAATTTACCGAAGTAATTAAGTTGAAATATAGTGTGACTTCCAAAATCTGTGCCTATTAAAAGTGTGGCGGCTTGTGAAATATTTATATACGTGAGGGCGCATTCTTTGATTTATTTAAATCCCTTTGTTTTTTTATCATAATTTTTTATCAAATATTATTTCAGGCTGAGCAAATGTTACATCTGGCTCTACGCACAGCTCAGCAAATTCAAAATGAGGATGGAATAGTATATATCTTCGATGTGATGGCCAATCTAGCATTTTCTATGGGACAGTATGACAAAGCTGAGAAGCTATTCGTAGATGTTATGCAAAGACTTCTGTCAAAAGGCATCCCTGAGACTGATATCAAGGTATGTCAAATTTATTTATTTAAGGCAACAATATATGATTTTCATTTACTCAAAGTAGCGACATATAATATCGACGGTCCCGAAAAACAATGTCAGATCTGTTAATAATTCAAAATCATTTTGTTGGCTTATTTTAATTAATTATTTTAGCTGATAAAGCCTGAATTTTGGATGAAATGAAATGATTTTTTTTTTCTTAATAAGTCAGGTACGCCTCATACGTCATTAAATATGTCTGACGATCCAATAGTACAGGAAAAAATCGAAATCTGAATTCACGCCACTTTATGGGAGGAGTTTAAAAATACTAGAGAAAAAGCTTTTGGAAAGGTTGGAAAAGATATTTGAGTTTTTTTTTTACATGTTGATTTCCTAAAGGTTTTTACAAAACATTAATTCTTTTTTTACGCATTGTTTATTGTTATAAAAAGGAATTTTAAAATTGATTTCACGAAAACAAGCGACCGGAGCCTAACACGTCTATTCTCCGCTCCGTCCGGAGGAGTAGTGGCAGAAAATAGGGGTGGCTGCCAGTCATTCTTCGGTGGACGGTATAAGGTTCACTTTGATATTCCAAATTCGTTGAATGCCGTATTGTCGCCGTGATGTCAAAAATAGCAAAGCGAAAATACATATTATATTTTATTTTGTGAGGTTCGGGCGTAAATTCTTTTTTTTTTTGCGATTATCATAAAAGAAACTAAATTTGCCACATTAAACAATAAAACCATTTACGAAAAGAGGTTTATAAATAGGAGAGTTTAGACTTCAAAGTGTTTTTTATAGACCTTATAATTTATTTTTTTCTAGGCTTATTAAAAGACTTATAAAAAAAATTACTGATATTTTTAAGGGTCAAGATATGTTTAATTGAAGCATCTATAATACTTCTAAGCGATCTAATTTTCTAAACAAAAACGTATAATTTTGTATGATTTTGCATTATTTAGTATGGCTTCATCTTAAAACAAGCTTTTGGGTCTGAGTGGTTAAATACACTTTAACCCTTTGGTTAGTGAGTTATCTTTTTATCATTTTTACTTATATTTTGTTATAATACGTAAAAATGTTAGACAAATATATTTGTATTATATTTAAATCATAATTAAATCGAAATTACAAACATGGTAGAAGAAAATTTTTAATAAAGTCGTACTCTAAATGGATTTTTCGAGTGCCGCCGCATATTACGTGCGACCATACTGCTCAAAGGGTTAAACAGTTATAATGCAAAATACAAAATCACACATCCGACTTTATTCTTCAGAACCGTCATAATTATATTATAAACTTGGTTCACAGCGATCTCGGCAGTAGTGTTCAAACCCATGCCAAAGAAATCAATGGCGCGAGTTCCTCGGAACATCTTGCATTGAAATACCGGTAGAACAAGGATAGCATTCCTATAAAATCTCTAGCATTCCTATATATTCTCAGTAAAATCTGACATAAATATTTAACTTTAGGGTATATTTCTACTTTAACTTTAGGGTATATACTTACAATTAATCTGCAATACCAGCACCATACAATATCCCTTCTGTTCGCTCATATTCTTTTGCTTTTTCGGATAACTCATTATTATTAAGGAGAATAAAGTAGACCCGAGCAGCTGCATTCCTACGAACAATAAATCTATTCTTTTACCTGCTTCTGCGCTGACCTACTAAATGGGCTGTAGAACTTAAAATATCGTCAATACCAATACAAAAATTTAACAGTATATTGATAATACTTTCGAAATATTGAAAAAAAAACGATTTTTCAAAAATTATAGACCGCCAGGGGGCCTACTCTCTATCTTTCGGTTTCACAAACCAGCACGTTTGGGGTTTAACCTTCACTAGCGGGCGCTGTCAACTAAGCGGACACGGTCTGTAATTACTGAAATATCTCTGTAAATATACTAAAAATAGAGTTCATACTTTAGGTATTCCTCCGCAATGCATTTATGTATTGCATTAAACAATTACAACATATAAATATTTAATGAGTGTACGGCACCGGAGCGCGAGGAAGTTTTTAGCACGATATGGGGAGGGTTAATTCGCGTTTGTGACGTAGCTAAACCTGCCGTACGGACATTGTGGAAGATAGAGAGTAGGCCCCCAGGTCCCCGTAAGCAGTTGGTTCTTAAAATGGAGTCATACTAAACAGATATGTTTTCCTAGTACCTAACTATGAAACCTAACTTGAGTTTACATTGTTGTCGCTAAAAACGTTGTTGTCGTTATAAGCAAAGTCGTTATATCCGAATTCTACTATGTACATATGTATATTCTTCGAAGCCCATTAACATATAACATTTCCATATCATTTTCTCCAAATGCGTCTGATATGACAAAACGCATCAGAAACACTTTGCAAAAACGAGCAATTTATTATAAAAAAACAACAATGAAATATAATGCCTTCACTAGTTTCTAAAAATTTTCCTGAATGTTTTTTACAAAATTTCATGCTGCAAATATTCATCATTTAATAAAGGTATCAAAAGCACTTTACAGCTTATTAATAAACAGTCTGCTCGAGCCGAATGGTGAAATCATACTGGGTTAGTAAGCCACGCTCAATTGCGTTTGTATGATGTGTTGTGGCCAGTTGCCCTACTGCCTTCTCATCTCCCTTCTTTCCTTTGTGGATATAATATAACGCACAAATAATTTTGTCAACACAATTTCTAAAGACTTCATTTTTTTAATGTACATAAATTGTTGTTTCTGAAAAAAAACCAAATGGAATAAAGTAATTTCCATCTTAGGGACAGATTAATATTTAGACTATCTGTCATCCTCTCTGCGAAACTTTCCTTCCCAGTACTATCAGGCACTCGAAAAAGTGCTATATGATGTCCAAGTAATACGGAAATTCCCTTTTTATCTCTTTATTAATTTTATTTTTTCAATGCTTATTTTTTTTAGAATATCCACATTAGCATCAAACTAGCTCGGATTTGCCACATGAAAGGAGATAAGGAAAAAGCTGGAATTGGTTATAGGTGGTCTATTGAGCATTTACAAAAATTTATTGACGGGGATGCAGAATCAGAATACAATGTTCTTCTCGCCATTGCCACTGACTGGTAAGTCTACATTTTAAGTTTTTTTGGGAAATATATAACATTTAAAAAAAATTATATTGGGAACCTACGATTTTTCTTCTTATCTATAAAAAGTATTATTTATTTCCAGGTATGCACGTATAAGTATGGAAGCCGGTAATTACGCTGAAGCACTCAGAATGATGAAGATTTCACATGAGATTTTAGAGAAATTTCCAGAAGGCAATGAGGAGCAGAGTGCCATTTTGTTAAATGACATGGCAATAATGTATGATAAGGTAATTTGATACAACTATTAACACGTGTAGGTGAATCCATTACATATTATTATTGTTTGCTGTCCAATTCTTTTGGATTAAAATTATGACTGCTATTATGACGACATCCTCCATGGTTGAGGGGCAAGACTCGACTAGCAACGACTAGTCAGGTCTTGCTAAACTACCCAAAAATAACTCGGTCGTGGTCTCAAATCCCGGTGTTTGCAAGTAAATTTTGTTATCTGATTAAATTTAAGTTGTGAAATTTTCGTAATTTATTAATTAAAAATAATATATAATTCATGTTACTGTAAAAGCCCGTAAATTGGTAAATCTTGGGTTTTACCAGTATATCCTAAGATTTACCAACATTAAAAATTGGTAAAACTTAGGATTTACTGGAAAATCTTAAAATTTACCGCAGTACGAGCTTTTATAATAATATATATATATATATATACACAAGCACGTTCCAGAGTGGAAGATACTCTCAGTATCATTCTGGTGTAAGACCACCACGAATAGAAACGTCGTGAATAGTCAGGTACTTCCCCACCTCCCCCTCACTAAAAAAATATTTTCAAATCTTTTCTACTTGTCTAAACCATCTGAGTGTCCTATTCTTAATCTTGTTCAGTAAGCTTACATCTTTGGATTTCGTCATCTATAATTTGTTAAGCAGGGATTTACCACAACAGGGGTGGTTTTACAGAAAATGTTCCTCAGCAACCTTTTTATTGCGTGTTGACAAACTGAGGGTTTGTCCATTGAACTCTTTTTGTCCTGCTAGCTCTCTCCCGTAACGACTTATTAATCAGTCCTCCATTAATTGGATTTTCTGAATTCACACTTCTGCCAATATCTTTGTCGGCCTTGCCGTATCTCGTGAACATAATATGGGGCTCCTCCATGGTGGATCTCTGTGGCAGAATGGTAAAGTCCTGCCCTTCCTTTGTTCTGGACTCAGAATCACCATGATGAAAGACCATTTTTCTGAATTGAAGAAATAACCAAGTACTTCCTAACCTTCTGCTCCTTCCCCACGATATTTTTTAGCTGTATGATATAATATACTTATATGGATACCCTACATATTAATTTATTTTATTTCACAGCTAGGTGATATTGACAATGCTGAATTGTATTTGAAGAAAGCGATTAAGTGTGGAAATTTACTCAAAGACATGGAGGAACTGGGAGCAATGTACGTGAACCTAGGACGAATCTATTTAAGAAAAGAAATGCTTGACAATGCAAGAAAATGTTGTGGTTACGGATGGAAATTATCCATAGATCACGGCGATGATGCTTTGAAGAATGAAGCTCAATTATGTTTAGATGATGCCGTAGCGCTCCACATTAAAAATAAGAATAAAAGATAGAAAATGCATTATTTTTGTACATATTTAATATGAAAATAAATTGTGCCTGTTGTATAATACAAAATATTTATTGTTTCTTTTAATTATTCATAAGGCGGACCTGAATAACCAACTTTTCTCAGGTGTATTTTTACAGAGTTTATTTTCTCAAATAAGAACAACGACTGTACTTTCATAACATTTAGCAGGTTCCATTCAAGTGAAAATATAATACATTATCTAAGGACTTGGATAAAACTCCATTCCTGTATTGATTAGGCGCAAACAAGCAACTTTAGTTGCGGGCAATAGTTGCGTCACTGCATCAAAATCTATTGCAGTATACGGATGAGAGCACACAAGGCGAAGCGATGATAAGGAGATTTTTTTAAATTTTTTAATGGATTTTGAAATAGTCGTCAACTGTCACCCCAACTAAAGTTGTTTGTCTGCCTGAACTTATATGCATTAAATAATCTTATAAGTACATAGTATTGATCTTTTGCAATATAACTTATAAGCTTAGCTTACCGTGCTTTTTTATGAAAGGGTCATGCACAGTATAGTCTGTAATCCGAACCCACTATAAGCCGAACCACCGGGTGTTGGGGGCGGGGTAGGTGGGTGAAAAACGTAAGAGGTTAACCATTGAAGAAAAAAATGTAATTTTCACCAAAATTTATGTAAATTGCTTACTTTTACAGTATGGACTTCGATGATTCATCGAGCAACGAGGATCGTTGATAATATCAATTGATAAAGTGACACTAAAGACTCAATCTAAAACAGTCTGGTAAAGAATAAGAGGGATTTTAAAAGTGCCAATATGAAAACAGTTTTTCAGCAGTCAGTTTGTCATAATTTTATGAATAGTGCACTGACTCCAGTAAAACAAATATTATATACAATTAGTAAGCAATGCTGATTGAAGTGGGGAACTTTATTAAAAATCAACTCATAAATACCAGCGTAAGCCCGATATTCCAACCAAGCCGAGCTTAAAAGGAAGTGATATGCCAAACTTAATGGAAAGTCGAACTAAGTTAGTGGGGGAATGTAACATTGGTAAATCCACAGTATCCGATTCAAATGTTAAAAAGAATAAAATTTTGATTACTTTGTTGTAAGGTTTCAGAAAACGAGTCTCGAAAAGTAAAAAAGTCCACCTATTTGTTCCAATCAATCAATTCCAGCAATCTGAAAATTTGTTAAACCGAAAAGTTGGGTTTTTAATTGATTATAGACTATACAGCACATAGTTTATATGCAAATTTAAGTATTTTTAGATTGGTGTTTCCATTGTGTTTTTGACAACAAATATACACAATTCAGTCATTAAAACTATTTTTTTAATTGATTCATTGGTAATCATTAGTCAAGGATGCCTAATGTGACCTGACCATTTATTTTTTCCCCCAAACCGGGACACCGAAAAATTTTTTAGGTACCTACCTACTTAATAATAATAATAAATTTGGACAAATTTTATAGCGCTGTTTTCGGGAAAAACTTGTACAAAAGAGGCTAGATTGCAATCATCTTGCAGCTACCAATCGCCTGGACGATTGGAATTCTAGATCCTTGTTCAAAATATAGAGATATTTTTAATAATAATAAATGAAATACAGCAAAATGTTACGGTAAAAATGTTTTTTGACTAAAATTAACATGGATTTTATTTTAGAATTTACTGTAGGAGACTAGATCACAAGTTGTCTTGCAGCTACCAAGCGGGTGGATTATTGAAATTCTAGCCCTTGAATAAATTAAATAAAATATCTTTTAAACTAGTTCGTTTTAGGAGCCTCGCACTTAAGATAGTAATGTTTTTTCATGTCATATTAGGGTTAGCTGTTTTATGCATTTCAAGATTATCGGTATGTTTGTGTAGGCGTACAAAACGCATACGAGCTCTTAAATATTTTTTCATAGAATACATAATTCAGGATTAATAAGCCAGGATTCTTATTTGTGCGCTTTTTTAATATTTTTAAAAATTCTACTGCGAGTTCTTTCTTTTTGAAAACAGGACATTTTGGCACCCCGAAGCTGTGTTCGGGGACACCGGGACACGCTGCCTGAAAACGGGACGTCTGGTCACATTAGGTATGCCTCATTTGTCATACATGTGTCTGGTAATGTTATATTATCAAAATAATAAAACAAGCTTATGGGCCCGAGTGGTTAATCATTAACATTCTTGAGCATAACAGTGTATTCTAAATGCTTTTTTTTACATTTGCTCCACACAGGATGCACTGAGGAAAAAAAATCCCTTAGGGTATGTTATTTTTGAGGACACTGTGTGGAAAGTTTTTTGGGAAAAGAAAAGAGAGGGAGGAAAATGGTATGAGGGGTGGGTAGGAATTCCTTCCACTGTGGTGCAAGGCAATGCGTTGAGAGGTCAAAAGGTCTCCCTTAACCAGTCTCTCCTGATCCGGCCGGCCACGAATTAGGTGAGCAAATTCATCCGCCACCAAAACCTAGACAAACCTCACCCCATGAATGGCCATTCTTCATGTCAAAAATGCAATGAACTAGTCTAAAGGGTGGTTTGAAGAACATTGCCAGCTGTCAATAAGCCCGGCTAAAATGCATCTACCACATTTATATATAATATGTTTTAATTATTAAATAAATAAATAACCTAAAACTACCTAAATTTGCATAGAGGTGAATCTTTCTTAAAACAGCAGAACTGTGATACCGCACCAGTCACATTTAAACCAAAACATTTGAGGCAGAAATTGTGACCTTTTTATTGTCAGATTGGATAGTAAAAACCACAGCTACATGAATAGAATAAAATTTTTAAAAAAAAGTTGGTGGAGACTATATTTAATTTTAAGTAAAACATTTCAAAATAATTAATTGGACTATATTATTCAAATTTAGCTATAAAAACCATCATTAAAACACCGCACAACAATGCCACTATTTCTTTCAATGACTGAAGATATTTAGTGGTTGAATCCTCCAACAACTCAGGGATGACAGAAACTGTGGCGATGTAGATGAAGCCACCGGCAGTGAAGGGCAGCACCCAGGAGGAAGTGAAGGAGTCAGAGGTCCCTTGGAGAAACAGGGAAAGAGCGGTCCCTGCCACGGCTCCCAACGCCGTCAGCAACTGTAGATACATTGCCTTCTTTCTTGAGCATCCGGATTGTAATAAAATGGCAAAGTCTCCAATTTCATGAGGAACTTCATGTAAAAGAATTGTTATAGTTGTAATTATGCCGATATTTTTCCCAGCAATGTATGAAGCCCCGATGGCCAGTCCATCTGTGAAGTTGTGCGTAAAGTCTGCCGCTAAATTTAAGTATCCGGCAACTTTGATTTGATCATTTTTAGCTTCTTTCTTATTTTTCTTCCCATGACTGTGCCCGTGGCCGGCATTTAGCAGCCGAACAAACTTTTCCACTGCTAAAAAGGTTATTATGCCGGCCAAAACAGCTAATCCAACATTCATATCATGTGAATGAGGATCACCGGTGGCTTCATGCGAATGACTGTGAGAATGATCCCCGTGGCTGTGTGGCGTAAGGGCATGAGGGATTAAGTGTAAGAATGCATCTCCGAGAAGTCCACCGGAGGCAAACGCAAGCAAAACTTTCAAGAGTGGTTGCCTTTCAGCAGATCCGTCCACTGGGACCAGATACAAAATAAAATAGGGTGCTGCACTAATCAGTAATGTTGACCCCATTGCCTGAATCCACAGGTCATACACATCTGTTTTTGGGAGGGCGTCGTGATCATGCTCATGATCATGTTCATGACTTTCATGTTCATGACTTCCATGCTCATGTTCATGACTACCATGCTCGTGTTTGTGTTTGCCATTTTCATGACCATGGTGCTCGTGTTTGATGGGTTCGTTAGCCTGCTTTGAGTATTTGAAACTTGGTGCTTCATCGTGAGAGTGACCATGGGAGTCATCATGAGAGTGACCATGCGAATAACAAGACGCCACTAATATCGAAATCAAAATCAAAGAGCACCAAATTATTTTGATATTCGCCATGGTAACTGTCCGCAAATGTAACCGAAATCTGAACTAATTTTTCCACACAGTTAAAATATCTATATCTAATTCATTACCATTTCATTACAATAACCGGCAAACTATACACTTCACCGCCGAATTGCCACGTCTAGAAATAGAAATATGTTTATCAATGACAACCGCTCTGACAACCTGCAAGTTAACCAGAGATTAATGGAAATATTGGGAAATATAGACAGTATAGACATAGACAATAATAAAAAATGATGCCTGATAGTGCTGTACATTTCGAAATTTCCGATATCGAAACAATATTATAAAACCGCCTCAACACCATCGGCGACTCTCTTCGGGGTCGCCAGGCGTGGTGGGTGATTTGATGGTGATTTGGTATATTTATAGTCGTCAACTTCCAAGATAGGGAGGCAGCTTACAGGAAAGTGGTTTATTTATGCAGGGAAGGAACAAAGAAGTATTTAGAATGAACTAAAAATGTTAAAAAAGAAGATAACACTAATCATCTAAACGAAAATATGAAAAAGATAATGGTCGCAACTGGGACATTGAAGAATTGAATATTCATTTTGACTTTTATAAAAATGTCAATGTTTATTCCATATAAATAAAAACGGATATATTTATCCGAGACGCTATCTAGGTTATAAACCAGTTCTTAGAACGATTGTTTCCGATGAAAAGGGTAGTAGCGCCTATTATATAAAAAATTAGTCGAATATAATATTGTTAATTCTAAAAATTTGAAAATATGAGATTGATAATTATGATGGTTTGATGGAAGGTGACAATGGCTGAAATGGTAAAAGCGCGTATCCCGGTTAGACGAGAATTTCGGGAAGTTTATTCCTAGGAAGAAATTATCTTTTTCTATTTTTCTGTATGTTGTTCTCTTTCATATATTTAAAAAAAAAAAAATCTTATATGAATACCGCACAAGAGTCCCAACTGCTCCTGTCCGAAGCCAGTGAGACTATGGCATCCCCAATTGGAGTATGTTGTGAGGCTGAGAGTAGTGGGGAAGGGAAGGAGATAGGGAAGAGGAAGGTGGGGAAGTACCTGGCTATTCAGATCTGGTCACCAAACACGGCTAATGTCACTTCAAGCAACGTTTCAATTCTGAATGGTGGTCTTACACCAGGGCGATACAGAGAGTATCTTCCACTCTGGAACGTGCCGCAAATATACTAAATATTATTTTAAATGAATAAATTGTGAAATAACACAGATTAATCAAATAAAATTTATTTTCCACGCCGGGATTCGATCCCGCGACCTTCGGTGTGCGAGTCAAGCGCCTTACCGCTGCGCTACGCCGGCTGTCAAGATTAGATTTTTTGTGTTATCTTCTTCTTTTGATGTATTACATTGATGGGAATAACCTTCAAAAGTTAGAAAAAGAGAGTTGTTCTTATTAAAAATTATTTATTTATTTTAAATCAACGGTATAAGTAATGAACATACTATAAACAATGATCACATGTCACAAAATCATAGGAAAACATTAGAGACAATAAAAAAAGAGTAAAAATTAATTGTGAAATAACACCAAGTACATACAATATTCTGTAGTTTTGATAGAAAAGATTTGATAGCATAGCCCTATCGGCGTGCAGTTGAATAGATAAATATTAATAATAATAATTGGATGACTTGTTCATCCACCGGTTCATCGATCACTGATACAAAACTATATGTGCAATGATTTGACCAATGAATGCGATGCTGCTGTAAAAATGCACTGTACAGGCAGAAAATATATATACATAAGACCATATACTTACCTGGAGGGTCACTAAAGATTAACACTGTTATTGTTTATTTAGAGAAATTAAGACACAGTTCGTACGCAGAGGACGTAATTGGGAACTATAATATGTTCTGTAATGAGCGTATTTTGAAAACAAAAGCAAAATTTTATGATACTCTCCGATAGGTATTTTTATTTAAGGGTATGAGAGCCCAAAAAGGTAGGTTTTTTTTAATTTGGACCTAAATTCTGTTGGGCTTGTTATGAATATGGAGGAACCATTGAACGCCATTGGGAAAGAGATGCCCCCCCCACTTTGGACAGAGTGCAGGCACAATTGGAGCAGTGTGTTTCGGGCGCCGAATTGCCAAGGCACCAAGGAGCCAAAGAGCCCAAGGCGCTGATAAATATTCACAGCGCCCTTGAGATTTTTACCAGCGCCAGGCACATTTGGCTCAGGGCCAACCCTGCCGATCTAAAATCCTGTTAATGTAATAATATCAGGACTGAGCAATTCAAACACTCGTTTGTACCTTGATTGCATGAAGTTAATATCCTTTGACCTCTTCTCCCGGGCTCTCTCGACCCAACGCTTTGCACCTTGCACCGCAGTACGAGGGATGGATTCATGTTACTTCTGGTCTCACTGACCCCCAGATTCCTACCAACCCCTTATACCTTTTCCTTCCTAGAAATTCCTCTTCTTCCTTTATTTAAAAAGACATTCCACGCAGCAATCCCAACAATGACATGAAATTGTTTTCCTCGGGGCCTCCTGTATGGAATTAATGTAATAATTTTTTTTTTAATACTTTCCGAACTCCCATAGGCATTTTTGCTTACTTGTTACATCATTGTTTATCTGGTAAAATATAGCACTACATAGGTAAATAAATACTTAGCAATGCTGCTAAAAACTTTTTTAGTTACTTTTTAGTAGAGTACGTTCAGATCATTTATCTTTAAAATGAAACTTTTAACATTTATTCAAATATAATTTTTTTTACATTAACTCCACACAGGAGGCCCTGAGAAAAATAATTTCCCTCAGGGTCAATGTCATCTGAGATGCTATGTGGAGGGTCATTTTGAGGGGAGGAGGGAATGAACATTGGTCTTGAAGAGACCCATGTTGTAGGAATGAGGTAACACAGAGGCCGGCAAATCATTCCAAAGTTGAAATCAAGAACGAGTCGAAGATCCGTTCTCATGTGACAAATGTCAATCGTGTAGACATGTTGGGCGAGCATTTGGCGCGTTTCCTGACTATGCACCGGTGCCGAAGCGATCAATGACGCTG
This sequence comes from Limnephilus lunatus, assembly GCA_917563855.2. Classification (NCBI taxonomy): domain Eukaryota; kingdom Metazoa; phylum Arthropoda; class Insecta; order Trichoptera; family Limnephilidae; genus Limnephilus; species Limnephilus lunatus. The sequence goes on along the minus strand of OU830595.1, from coordinate 91,876,994 downwards.
GTTCCTCGGAGCATCTTCCATTGAAATACCGGCAGAACAAGGATAACATTACCACCCATGGGCGGGGCATTCCCACCCCCGGTGGGGTGTTTACCCCACCCTGGCTGACCGATGCATGATCCCTGAAATTGTCGACCGAGTCGCGTTTTCAAATTTACAGCACTTCATAGGATGGTTTTCCTTCTTCCGTTCATATTACATGACCGGTCAGTGGTTGAGTGGGCATAGCACTTGGGTCCCACCTGGGCGTCGCGTGTTCGATTCCTCGGCTGGCTAAGTCCTCCATCACAACACAAGCAACATTTTCGGCTTTCTGTGGTGGTAGTAGGAGATTTTCAAACATTGTTGGGTTGTTCGTAACCCGGGAATGTTTATCTTTCTTTTTAAAAAAATAAAATATATATATATATTCTTTGTATTCATAGAGCCTAAAGCATGAATATGTTGTATAAGCCTGCTTTTTTCGATACCTACTCTTGATTTTAATTTTTTGCCCCACCCTAAATCAAAACCTGGCTACGCCCATGTTCCCAACCGACGCCTGTTCTCTAAAGACTGCATCCTTCACTGGGAGAATCTCTCATACGGACTGCCCGTTTCTGCACAGTCATGGGTTTTTTCAGGTATTTTGGAGCTCCAGACCAGAGCATAAAATAATATTTTAATAAAAAGACAAATAACTTTGTTTACATCACTTTTATTGGTACACAATCAACATGTTTCGGAAACAATGTTTACTTCATCAGGATCAAACGATGTTGATTGTTTTTATTAAAATAAATAATGCCATCACAAAGTGAAAACCTTTCCGAAGAAGTTTTCTTCGAAAAATTAATAAAATAATACCTGTAATACTTTTGGAACATAAATCTAGGAAGCCTACATATGTTCTTTGAGAAGAAAAAACATTTCCAAAAGGTTCCATGACAATTCAGAAACATGCAAATTCAACAACCCTTTGAAAAGTCATTAAAAGTTATGAAAAAAATTAATTTGAAAAATAGCCCATTACCTAATGCAAACTTGACCATTTTTTTTTCATCGCTTTTCAAAGGATGTGTTGAAATTGCATGACTCCGAGTTGCCGGTCACCGTTCAAAAGAACAAATTAAGCGTTGTAATGTCTTGCAATGACAAGCAAATAACCACCTTGTTTAAGTATGTACATATACATTTATAAGTGTTAAAATTGTGATCAGCATAATAATAATTTATTACAAAATTATTTTTTAAATTTTCATTTCATAACTAACAAGTAATAACAAAAAGAAAATAAAGTGTGTGGAGAGGGCAAAATGAAAACAAGAATTATGTGCCCACAAACTGTAAAAGTTTAATGGAAAATTAAGTGTAAGCAGTTACCAGTATAAAAACAACCTTTCTGTATTTTTGTTACGCTATTATGCCTTGCTTACAAGTTAAAAATATGAGGAAAGGGAGTAGGCTAAATATTAAAACCAACAATATGTCTCATGGGTTTATTTAATTACATTTTAATAGCTCTATTATGTGAGCAGGTATGTTAGTCAAAATAATCTTCAATATCTACGTCTGGGTTTAAAATATCGTCTCCATAAGGAGACAAATCCAACTGATTCAGAATCAAGTTTTCGCAAGTTTCCTCTAGACCTGTTTCACCAATAAGAATAGCTCCTTGCAATTTGTTATCGGCTAGAACAAACTTAATATATTCAACATTAGGAGTTGATCGAATTAAAATCTCGTAATTAGCACCGAGACCCTGACCATTAAAATTACCAAGCAGTACAATTTGGTACCCAAATAGTTTTGTAGTATGGGAAAAGAGTTCAAAACAAAAATCTTGCAAAATGGTCTCCCTCGTCAAGTAAGCATGCATACTCTTGGCGGCCATGGCGCCCATTTGGTAAGCTTGCGTCCACAGTCTCATCTGGAACCAGTGCGGAGCTGGACTCCATTCAGCACATGCAACGTCTCCCGCTGCAAAAATGTTCCTGATGGATGTCTCCATGCGCCAATCAACGGCTAATCCACCATCTGCTCCTAGCTTAAGATCACCGTCGCTTTCAAATTGAGTCATAGGTTTTACACCTGTTGCAGAAATAACTAAATCGCAGTTGCATACATTTCCATTGGAGAGCTCCACTCTCAAAGGCCACTCTCCTTCAGTATCAATTATATTAGCAATTTGTGTTTCGTATATAATTTGGAGAGAGAATTTACTATTTCCAGAAACATGTTTATCCTTTAGCCAATCAGGTCCAAGTGCTGCGGCCCTACACTCTGTGGTCGGATGTGTTTGATTTGTGTGGTCTTCTGAATATTTAATTCTTTTAAGACTTCCTTTGACCTTTTTATCGGCATCACTTTTGGAAAAATTTGAACTCGTTCTAAAAAATTCTGCTGCTCCGGGGTCGATAAAAGTGGATGAAATATAATTATCTTTTATTACCCAAATTATTTCGACATCTTCAGTAGCATACACCAACTCTGATGCAATGCCTCCGTTCCCAACAATCAATATTCTTTTAGATTGTTTCAGTTTCTCTCGATAATTTTCTACTGAATCAGTATCTCTTATTCCTAAAACTTTCGAATTATTTAAGGCTTGTGGGATAATATTTGGCACTCCGCCAGTACAGATGCAAAGGTATCTGTATTCAATTGAAAGCCCACTTTCTGTTAATATTATGTTCTTTGATGAAATAACTTTCTTTAATTTATCGTACACTATGTTTAAATTTAAATGTTTTTTTCTAAGTAACTCAACATCACATTCAGTAACAGAAAACGAAGTGACCATTCTGCTTATCGGAACTAACTCTGTTATTGTTTTAATTAAAGGTGAGGCAGTTAACAAAATAACCTTTTCATTGGGGGCATAGAAATATAGATTTTCAATGCATGTTACTCCAGCAATTCCACCGCCTACAACTACAAAAGTAGCTGAAGACATATTAACCTATCTTGTGTTATCTCTCAACGAAGGCAATATTATCAAATTCTCACTTCCACCTTTGCGAAATTAGGTCCAAATTAGGCGGACATTCTGAAACAATATACATATTATTGAATAATTATAAAATACCATGAAATATTCACGTTAAATCATACAAAAAAAATCTAACCACTAAACGCAACATTATTTACAAAATTGAATTGTCAAATGTGTCAAAGTGTCAAGTAATGAAGTAATGTCAGTGTTGGTCAGTGTCAACCAGTGATGCCATGTCCCAAAATAAATACAAAACATGTTTCAAAGAAAAACATGTTTTACCCTCGGGTAGCAATATAATTTTACCACGTTTGAAGGATTAAAAAAAACGCCTTTCGTAAGCGAGAAAAAAAAGAAAACGTAGAATTTAAAAAAACTAAGAATTTAAAAAAGGACCTAATGAAATTATCTATAATAATGCTTTATTAAAAATAACCATTTCATAATTCTCCTTTGAATAGTAGGAAAATCTACGTTTTTGAAAAAAAAACACAAAACTAAAAAAAGCTTTTCTGTTATCATCTTAACCCCTCAGGTCTTGACCATATTTTGTCAGACAGACGGTCAAAATACTTCCACTTTGAAATAAAATCCAAATACCTAATTGGAACGTTTCTGAAAATATCCGAAAATTGTTAGTTGTTAAAAACTGTTTTTTAAAGGTGATAAAATAAGTTTTCAAATTTTATAAATTGAAATACACATATAATTTTTGAAGTATGAACATTTTGAATGCAAACATAGAAAAGTTTTAAACTGTATGTCATTGGGTCACTGATTGGTAAAGATCATAAGCGATCTCTTGGACGTTGCCGTACCAACGGCACAAAAAATACAATAAACTTACGTTCCTTATCACAATAATATTGCAGTTATTACTGAAGCCTCATTACATTAAGCGAGTTTATAAGCCGAGCCGACGTATTCACTATCTGCTACTAAACTCCTTCAGTGTAAAATCTGCTAGTTAGCTAGTAATATGATTACACTGAGCGAGTTCACTAGTAGATAGTGAATACGCCGGATAGTAGTTTGTAAAGTCGCTCAATGTAATCGAGGCTTTACACGCTAAATTATAGTGAGACAAAGGATGCGTCAAACGACGTACGTATATGTCGGCTCTCCCTAAAGGAGAAATGCAATCATTCTCACATCTCTCTCACTCGTATTAAAGAAATGAGATGCCGGGTGTCATTGCCGTCACCGTGCCGTTACCGCGGAAAATATAAAAGCAACCATTGAGGGAGAGTGAAGAAAATGATTCCTTTTTTTGCCTCTCCGTCACTAGTATTAAAGAAATGAGATGGCGCGAGCCATTTCCGTCACCGTGCCGTTTCCGCGGGAATACTGAAATCATAAATATGCCAATCCCTAATCAGCTAATCGAAAATTAAAAGTGTTCTAAAATCGGTGTTGCCATAGTAATGAAGGTTTTTAGTTCCCAGTACGATCAAGGGAGTTATATGGCGTGGTAGCCCTCAATGGCCCATCCATGAAGAAGGTTCCCGTTCTTACCTGAATGGAATGCTTTTGAAGATATAAGGGTTGGAAGTTTCACCCTCTAGACATTTCTAGAACATTCGAGAGTATTTGAGAGAATTCCACAACATTCCAGAAAATCCCGTACCATTCTGAAATGTTATAGAATGTTGTGGAATGTTCGGGAATGGGAATCGGGTACAGCGTTGTGGAACATTCCAGAACACTCTCGAATGTTTTGGAATGTTCTGGAACATTGTGTACCATTCGAAGCCTTTCTTGTATGGGTGAGGCTACCCATTGGTAGGGGTATGTAAAGTAATACCCGTCATGGGTTCGAACGTCGTCTGTTCAATCTCATATCAACTCCTCGTGCGAAATCGGATACACCAGCTAGTGATGATATATTCGTATAAATTAAGACATTTCAAGAATCCGTGAATTTTTTCATAAGGTGATGTGGCGCGGTCGCTGAAATAATGGGGGCTACTCACCATCCGATTTGACAGCACGCTGAACCGCCAACCGAATTATTATTATTCCGACGGGCCGACAAAGGGAATAATAATAATTCGGCTGGTGGTTTTTACCCTGCGTGCAGTCCTACAATTAGTTCTGCAAATCGGATAGTGAGCAGGCCGTTTTAAGCATTATTTTTGTCTTTATAACTTCAAATTCCAAGACATATAAAAAAATATAGTAAAGCTTATGGTACCTTTTCATTCTATTTTGATATTTCGAACTCTTCTAGATTGGCCACTCCTTCTTCTGACTTACATTGCTCTAATACATATTTTTTTAAATTCCATTATTTTATTTTTAGTACTCTTTTACGTAGACTTTACAATGTATTATTTGTATACTTAATATAAATAGTATTTTTTTGCCTACATATTATTCTCTCTGGTGCCATAAAAATATCTATGGTCATTTCTGGTTCCGCAAAATTATGCGAACTTCCGGAAACCTTACGGGGCGACAAGACGTGTTGTAGAATACGCAAGAAAACGTGAAGACTACTATTTCTGCAAATTGGGACATCCTGCTTTATATATTAATTATTTAGGTCTTTTCAAAGGCTATTCAAATTATAGTCCTTATTTTATAATTTTGACTAAATGTATACTTTTGAATAGCAACAAAATAATATGGAACATTTTATCGAGGCCTGTCCCGCCCTAGTTTCTTTGTGTTTTTTTTTTACCCAAGATTATTGACTCAGTGAAAGTAAGATTATATCTTTTCCTTCTCACTGAGAAGATATTGAATCGCAATATTATCGACGTGTTAGTGAACTATTACAGCGATTTTTCGTGTTTTGTTGTAAAAACTATTCGCCAAGACCCGCCATTTTGTTACAAGGCCACCGTCCATTCTCCAAGCTTCTGACTTATTCATGTGGAAACTAAATGGAAATTGCAGCGTGAATTATGAACTCGAATTCTGCTGACTCTTCGTAATTTTTATCAGGAAAGGCCTCTGCTCGGTATAATGGTAAGTTCGTAGTCATACGTAAAACGATTTTCTTTTATATAATATTGTGTGCGTCGCGTGATCATTACAATGAAATCTGAAACAATAGATGAGTCATCCTCTATTATATTTTGTGCCAGGTTGACAATAGCCGAGGATGGACGAAACAGCAAATATTATATTCCCCAACCGAGTGGCCCCCTTATTATTTCCACATTGGTATCTGTATTGCGTATATATTATAATCAATCAAATTATCCGTCGTGCATTTACTGTCACATTGTCTTCTCGCTATAATTTTTTTTCGTTCAGCAATGACCTCTGGAACCGAGAAAGTAGGTAAGGGATCTTTTCTCGGAAGGTAACAGAGAAATCATTCTGAATAAATATTTTTGCGTAGTGTTTCGTTCGGTGGCTACGTCAGCGGTCCAAACTGGTTTGAAACCGGTTAACGACGTGTCCACCAAATGTCCCAGTGCATACAGGCTCGCTCAATGAATATTTATTTTGTTATTATCATCATGAAAGTTTCTCACATTCTGTGAGTTCAAAATCATATTGATGGTGGAAATGAAAATGACTAACAAGCCATACAGTTGGGAAAAAAATGGCTTGTTGCCTTTCCACCATCGATATGGTTTTGAACTCACAGAATGTGAAAACTTTGATGAAATGACAATAAAATAAATATCCACCAAAAATATACCTAGGCAATGAATAAAATTAATATTCACAAACATTTTTGCTAATGTACATGTTGTGTTGGCACATACCTGAAAGATTTCCAGTGATACCTGAGCTGGAGTAAAGGTAAACTTTTGGGATCGCTGAACATGAATATTTAGAAAAAAAAACCCTTTGATTAATCCTAATCACTATAAAATACAACTATGTGCATTCGGTACCGTAGAAAATACTGCATTAAATAAAAATAAATCGTTGTAAATGACTGTTATCCCATAACATAAAAGCAATTTTTCATTTATAGTATAGTTGTAATTTTGAATGCAATTTTTCCCATCGCTCTGAATGCAAATAGGGTGTATTTTGTAGTAATTAAGGTGAATCAAAAGTTTTTTTTTTAATGTAGGTCATTTTGCTGCCCAATGATAAATTCACACTGCCGCTCGTCCACGACAGGTAATGTGGTGCATGCTCTGTCTCATTTTACTGTGCCACTGGAAAAAGATGGAGTGCACTAGGTCGAAATGTGATGGAAAGTGGCAATGTGATAGAAAGATATTTGGTAAAATTTCCATACTTCATGTATAATATGCAAATTATAATAACATTTGGTAAATATCGGTTCGGACTGGCCACGCTTAATACGAATAATTTTAGAAAAAAACTTTAGATTCGCCTTAATTACTATAAAAGGAAACTTTTTGGCTTGGGGGCGGCGGAAAATAATGCATTTTAATTTTCAATTGCGTAAATTAAAATTCACTTCGCGAATCTACGTGATGTTAAATCGCGGCCATTAGGTACATCACTGTTATCTTGGTATCCCCGATACATTGCAAAGAACTAAATACTACTGTGGCCAACTTCGTGGGATACATGAAAACACGGTTAATCTACGAAAGCTGCATGTCATCATAATTTTAAAAAACATCCCAGGTTTTGATTGGTTTGTTTGGCAAAGCAGGGTTTGTGTAATTATGATTGATTGTCTGTGAAATAAAAACAAATGTTAGTTCTTTGCAATGCATCAGTGATACCAACATAACAGCGACGTGCCTAATGGCCGCTGACAGTCACCGATCGGTTCGCGAAGTGAATTTTAATTTTACGCAATTGAAAATTAAAATGCATTATTTTCCGCCGCCCCCAAGCCAAAAAGCTTCCTTTTATAGTAATTAAGGCGAATCTAAAGTTTTTTTCTAAAAATTATTCGTAATAAACGTGGCCAGTCCGAACCAATAATTACCTAACATTTTAACAAACTTTATTTTTACTGGATAACTACACAAGAACTATTTGCATTGTGGGAGATGCGTGTTAAAAAAAGGTAAAAGATGCGTGTTAAAAATTTTCTGTGTTCCACCATGTTTTTTTTTTTTAAAGGTTTCTCTTCAATCTATACGCTCAAAATATTTAAATAACCCTAACTAGTAACCTATTTTATACATGTTTTTTTCCATCTCCCCCGATGTGAATAATTGTTTCTTGTACTAAATCAGTTGCAGAATGTTATTTCAATAATTTGCATGTAGGTAAGCAGAGTAAGGAAATTTAACCTAAAGTGTTTTGAAGAAATATCATTACATTTTTTACCCCAAATATGCCCAGTATTCAACAACAATAAAATACGATCATTATAATTATGGCGGTAACCAATTTTTGTGGAAAATTACACTTGGAATCCTTTGAGTTCAGCTGCCGAACAATCATTAAAAAAAAATGCAAGCTGGTTGACGTTGTCACCTCTTGATTATATTTAATAAGGTGCCTGGGGTTATCACTTATTTTCATTGGAATAACATAAAATTAAAAGTGATTTAATTATGTATTGATGAATCCATACTCCAATTTCTTATGTTTACAAGAATGCTCTTATTCTAACTTGTATATTCGTAAGTACATTATAAGTTGAAAATTCAGCAGATCAGATTTTTTATGTTGGCATACAAATATTAATTTTGGTATGTGAAAATATGTGAACAAATCAAAATATCAAATCTTTCCAAATCAGTATCGATTTCTTTCTATTAAAAATTCTACTAAAGAAAACAATTAAAGATTCTACAATGGTTTATTTTAATCTTACGTTTTTACTTAATTTCGAGCCGTATGTCAAACGCTGGTAATGTCGAATTCCCTGTTAAATTTTCGTACTGTGTAAAAAAAACCTTATCCACTGCATTAGTTTCATTTTACACGTGCCACTTTGTCACTTGAATCTTTTTTCAATTCTTCCCTTCCCAGAATAATAATAATTGGATAATTTGTAGAGCGCCGTTTTTGTAAAAAATCACCTCAAGGGCCTTCCTCTCCTTCCTTTTCTAAAAAGACCTGCCACACATCATTCATAATGATGACATAGGCCCTGAGAGGAATTATTTTCCTCATGGCCTCCATGAAAAAAAAAAGCAAATAACTTTTTAAAGGCAGCTGATGACCTGACTAACTTTAACCATTCATTCCTGATATTATTTGGAGCAGGGAGAGATGATTTAAATTGCGATTAAAATAAAATGATTTTTAAAAAGAAATCATGATTTAAATAAAAAAATTATGATTTAAATAAAAAAAATCATGATTTAAATATAAAAAAAATTATGATTTAAATAAAAAAAAATCATGATTTAAATATAAAAAAAAATTACTGCAACCAAATCACCCGCCCAAAGTGCCAAGGTTCTTCCCTCGGCATAGACTATTGCGTGCACACACGTTCAATTCTATGACTGTCTACACAGTTATAGATAGCAATGCCCGTGTGTGCGCTTGTTAGTTTGATGAAAAATATTACTTGTTTGTATGCCAAAGTTGAGCCTTTAACTAGAGTATTGGTCGATAAACAAGTCACACAGAAAGGCGCACCGATTAGTGGTTAGCAATATATATTATGAAAAATGAATAACTGAAGAAGAATTTGAAGTAATCAAGCAACTGCTAAGTGCAATTGCTTCTTCTGCTGGGATCGAAAGAATATTTTCGGCATTCAATTTGATGCACAGTAAAATAAGAAATAGATTAGGCCAGAGGTTCCCAAAGTGGGTGCCGCGGCACCCTGGGGTGCCGCGGACAGAGGTCAGGGGTGCCGCGAGGCGCCCCTGATGTCTCTACTTAAAATCAAAATTGACATGAACGAATACAAACATTTTATGGAATGGAAAATCAACCGCGTGGCCGGTCCGCGCTCTGGGAATGGATTGGGTGGGAGGCACAGGAGTAGGGATACGGTTGTGGTGCTGCGCTTGCAGCGGCCGCGTGCCGCATTCACTTGTAGTTTTTTCATTCAAGATTTCATCATTCAGGAAAAAACTACAAGTGTGGAAAAGAAAAATGGGTGATGATGGAGGCAAAGATTGTTTTCCAATATTGCAACAGTACATGGCCCATAGCGGAGTTTTATATAACTTGCTGACCCTTTTCACAGAGCACCTATCACAGTTAACTGACTGGTTTGCCAAGTACTTCGCAGAAGACCAAGTGGAGAAGTTTTTATGGATCCAAGATCCATTCCGTGCTCAAGCTCCCCAAGATTTTACTACGCAGGAAGAAGAAGATTTAATTGACCTCTCGACCGACAGCAGCCTAAAAATAAAATACGCTTGTTCGGATTTGACGGAGTTTTGGATATCAGTCAGAAATCAGTATCCGATTCTAAATGGAAAAGCTGTAAGGGTCCTCATTCCCTTTGCTACTTCATATCTGTGCGAAGCTGGATTTTCAGCGGTTGCGGTTATAAAGAGCAAATATCGCTCAAAAATAAATGTGGAAAAAGAAATGAGAGTAGCTCTATCAAGCCTTATTCCCAGGTTTGAAAAATTGTGCAGCGAGTTGCAGGCTCACCCGTCGCACAAAACGGTTTTTATACTTGTATTATATTTGCATTTTCTTTGGGGGGGGGGGGGGAGAGGTGAAACTCGGTCCCGAGGCTACCAGAGATAGACATTATATGACAGGGGTGCCGTGAGAAAATTCAAATTTTCTAAGGGTGCCGCGACTTGGAAAAGTTTGGGAACCCCTGGATTAGGCAATAAGAAGGCAGGCAAACTAAATTTTGACATATCACAAAACCAATATAAACAAGATACCCAAATGGTTTACATAATTTAATAAAAATCTCTCCAAGCCCATTTCCTATTGAAGGTGGGTTGGAAGAAATTTCTTTCAAACCCTTACCTTTTATGCTGTGTTAATTTTTTAATGTTATAATGTTCAAAAATGTTTGTGTACAGTAAAATGTTAAATAATAAAAATAATGAGATTTTGGAGATACTCATATATTTTACTTTTTAAATTTATAAATTAATAATTAAAATGAACAACAACATTGTTTTTTTTTTTTTTTTTACATAGACCAATTTTTGAGTTAAAATAGACGAAATATTTAAAAAAATCTGATTTAAATCAAATAAATCCGATTATTATAATTTTTTTTAAATCGTGATTTTTATCAACCCTGATTTGGAGTAAAAATTTTAATCAAATTTTGGCCTTCGGTAACATTTACGATTATTTTTTTCAACAATAAACGTACAAAAATCAATAGGCTATTGGACGGTTAGATCGGGGTGAGGGTTTGGGCGGTTTACTCAGCTGAATGACCAGTGACAACACGTGAAATAATTTTTTTTTGAGAAATGACTAATTGAAAACCTGTTTTTAACCCTAGAACCGTACCCTGGGGTACAAATTTTTTTTTTTTTTTTAAATTTGCCATAACTTTTTCGTTTCACAACGGATCTTGTCGCGCCGCCGCGTATTTGCAAGTGGGGGGGAGTCGCTTCAAAACATCAGTCGAGCGGGAGTCCTGCTAGTATGTGGTCGTGGCAAAACGTGCGTGGGGCGCTCCAGTACCCCTGGGTACGGTTAAGGTAATTATTTTGATTACTATGATTTTAATGTTTTTGCGAAATAAAGCATGTTATTGTGCTATTTGATACGTGTTTCTTTATTTGAATGTTATTTTTATTTGCATAATAACCTTACACATAACTTTGTTTTGGAAAAAATGTGTACTTATTTATTATATTTAGGTATTTTGCATTTAGTTGCGTGTAACTTGAATAATTCTTTTTTTTTAGATGGCTATGGCTCGGAATCAATTCTATGATATTACTGCATTCATCTAACGCTACAGGAAAACAAGTTTTCAAAAATAGACGAACTTATCTGAAGACTTTAGCTTTTGACCTTATAAAACCTCACTTGGAGGATCGATTTTTATACAAAACTTTGCCGATGCATCTCCAAGAAAGTATTGGCGGAATATTGGGAAAAAAGCGGTCTTATGATGCTCCAACCCCTTCAGAATCAAAATCTGGAAGATGTTCATTTTGTCCCAGGTCAAAAGACCGTAAGTCACGCACTCAATGTCAGAAATGTAAACGTTTCATATGTTTAGAGCACCAAACAAAGATTTGCCAAAATTGTTAAGAAAAGTTACTTTTAATTAAGCCTTATTGTATTATGTAAGACTGAAATAAGTGCCATAACAGTTTATGTAAGTTAATTATGAATAAATGTTTTCTCTCACGTAAAAAAGATGTTTTATTTAACAGGGTACTCCAGTACCCCTGGGTACTGTTAGTGTATGGTCTATGATGGGTACGGTTCTAGGGTTAATATAATTTACAGTGAAACAGTAATATACCCACCAATATAATGCAAGGTTCTGTCTGTTATTATTTATTTATAACACTACTTCTTGAAAAAAATGTATGGGTGCTTGATAACAATGCTTTTACTGTGTGTGTTTTGTACATTGTATATGTGTAAATTGCACTGATATTAATGAATCCACACTTTATAAAATAAAGAATGCAGTTCTTCGGTCACCCCTCTTGTTGCATCTCGGGTGTCGCACACGCAAGGGCGGATCCGGCTTTGGCGCCAGGGGGGGTTCACATAGTCGTGGTCAAGTCACAAGAAGTTATAATTTAATTTTGATAATAATAGATACAAGTAAAAAGTAGGTATTTTATTTAGTACTTAAATAAAATCTATATTGTGACAAAAAATAAATAAAAACATTATGTTTAACAATTTTAATTAGTGGTCCACCTAGGTCCTGGACCCAGCCCGAGGGGGGTCATGACCCCCCCCTGGATCCGCCCTTGTGCACTCAGGTTCTATTTCTTGTTTGTGAGATCCTGAAAATGTATAACCTTTTTCTTCTCTATCCCACTGTCAATGTGAGAAATCATCTTATCCATTTGCTTGTCTTGTTTCAGCCTCGCATTGATCCAATCCAGCTGCTCCGCTGCCTCAGTGTGTTGTTATCTCCTAATGGCGGAATTAGGAGTACAGAAGAAGTAAAACGTCTAGCAACGTAAGTGCCCTTATTTACATTTGTCGTTAAAAAATCATGGTTTATTGCTATCAACATGGAGACATTACGGATGTAGTCTACAACAGGGCTTCCTCTTTGTGAACCAATAACTCCTATTTGGGGCAATCTTATTCCATGCTGTACCGGCTGCTTGTCTTACATTGTTCGACTTTTGAATGTTTGTGGTTTCTTAACCTAGGTTTCTTCTATGTCTACTCATCTGTCCATTCGTTTTCCTTGGTTAGCGGAATAACGGTATCCAACCCAGGAGGACACCACTAATTCACTTTACTTTTGCCTAGGATAAATTTCCCAGAATTTATTTTTGGGGAATATTCCTGAGAACATTCCCGAAACAGTGAATATTGCGGGAATTTTCATCTTGGTAGTGAAATTCCCAATTTAACCTATGAGGTTGTATCCTACAATGAAATTTCATATTGTTTACAAATGTATCATATTAATTAGAGAGTGCCTCAGGACAGACCTTTTTGAATTTTTGGAAAATACCGAGGATACAAGCCGTCAAAATGTTGATATTCGGCCAATAAGCATGTGATGTCTCACGGCAGTAATGCAGCACTGCCATTCGAATTATGAATGGTGTCTCGTGCAGGGCCGGTCCTGAGCCAAATGGCAGCTGTCACTAGTAAAAACCTAACGGATGCTGCATTAGATGTTAGGTTTTTTTTAAATTTAATTTATTCAGTTTTAATTTTACAATATTTTATTTTACAAATCTTACGAAACTGATCAATCAGTTTGATTGTTAGAGTTGAAGGTATTATCAGCACCTTGGCTCCTTGGCAAATCAGCGCGCCATGAGAGTGCTCCAATTGCCCGTGCATAGGGCTGGTCCTGGTCTCGTGGGACGTCACGAGACACAATTGTGTACTTTACCCAAGTTCACTTGAAAGCTCATAACTTCGTCATTTTTGGAAATATCGAAAAACCAATTTTCCTGTGTTATTAAATAATATGTAATACAAAACACTCTTTATGATATATGTAATACATTTCCATCAAAATGGAAAAAGGAGTCAACCTCATTTAGAATAACTTACTGAAATAAATAAATTCCTGCCTTTGGGAATTTAAATTAGGTTGAGGAATATTCCCGGGTGCTCATCACAACTTTTTCTTTTTATTTCTTATAAATTTGGCTTTCACCCATTAAGGGTGATCCGAAGGATCGTATGAAACAACTCTATATGGCCATATGAAGTTCTACGCTACTTCTCTCCCTTGAAAATTCTATAGATTTTATTAGATATTTCTTTAAGATATTTTTGGCATTGAATGACATGATGAAAATGAAAATCTAGCTAAATAATAATTTACAGGTGATTCATTTTTAACTTACAAGTTCACCTATTTGAGAGTTTTTTTATAACAATTTTTTTTTTAATTGCAGATTAATGTTAAGATTCTCCAAGAAATTGGTATCCAAATGCATCTATATTCAAATATTAAAAAACACAGACACAGATGTGCTGGGTTCATTCATGGGGGCCGGAGGATGGTCCTTGACTCTAGGATGGATAGATGAAAGCATTGTAGCCAAAAATTGGGCTCTTGTTCAAGAAATTCTCGAGCTCTTGTTTCTATGCCCTGTCGATGTGGAGAGATTAAAAACTAATACATTTCCCAAAAGGGTAAAAGGTCTCTCCAAAGAGGGTAATCATCAAGGTATGCTAATCATATTTTTTTAAATCTGTGACTAATTTTTAAAAATTGTTTAAAATAATAAACTTATTGACAATACATACATATGCAATGGATTATAATTTTACAAAAATATATGCTGATACACATTTATGTTTTGCAGGTGTTCAATTCTTGGCTTCTAAATTAGTAGAACGTTGGTTGAAAGTGGTTAAGGGTGAAGAGGTCCCTCCTTTAGTAGCTTCCCAAATACCTGCTCTACCCCCGTTTGCTGAGGAAGTCCTCATTTCTGATATCGTATCTGATTTGGTTGAAGTCCACCATGAAACTTCAATAACGGACGAAATAGAAAATAGCTCTCAGTATTTATCTAAACAATTAAGTGAAGAAGTGACGGATGAAGTGCTGGATGAAATGCCAGATATTGAGAGTGAAGTTAAAAATGGACTGATTCCTCCTTTAAAAATTTGCTTTAGGAATGGTAAACAAGTTGTGTCAAAAATTGAAAGTAAATATGTAAATAAAGATAACAAAATTACTGATACTGATAAACAGTCTTCTGATTCAGACTTGGTAGAAGCGGATGAAAAATCATCAGACCCTTCCAAAAATCTTTCAAAATCGGTAAAGAAATCAGACAAGAAAACAAACTCCGACAAAAGTCACAATAGTATGAAAGATGTAAAAGATAAAGATTCCAGCAAAGGCAGAAGCAGTAGTTCTAGCAGGTCTAGTTCAAGTAAAAGTTCTTCACACTCTAGAAGCTCTTCTAAATCCAGTGAAAACCACAGGCGAGATAGTGATTCTAAAAAAGATGATAAGGATTCATCAAGAAAACACAGAGAGAAGGACAGGCACAGATCTAGTGAAAACAAAAGTAAATCTTCTAGCAGTAGGGACAAATCTAAGGATAGCCGAGATAATGATAAAAGTAAAGATATTACAAACAAAAGTAAAGATTCAAAAGATATTATTGTAAAAAGTAGTTCACCATCAATTAGTAAACTTGGAAAAATTCCAAAAAAATCTTCATCAGAGCCTAATGATAAAGGTGAGAAAAAAGATAAACCATCCATTTCAATTGAAGTTCGGAAACCCAACGATCCCAATAGGCCGAAGACTGTGAAGATGTTCCACTCTAAGTTCAGGTCTCACGGCTTGGAAGAAGAAGCAAGACCTCCCCCACCTCGAGGGTCTGTGAAAAAGGCAACTTCACCAGTAATCCAACCATCTACCACAAAGAGACCTTCCCCCACGCGAAGCCTTGATGCACCACCAGAAAAGAAAGCCAAAGTTGTAGAGCCTATCGAAAAACCCGGAGCTATTAAACTTATTCCCGCTAAACCAAAACGTAAGTATATTCAGATATGTTATCATACTTTGTTGACGAGACTAACTTATTATTTGGTTTCAGATGATCTTCAAAATCAATCTGCCATACATTTTTGGAACAGTAAATCCTCAATGCTAATTGAGAGTCGGTAAGTCTAATGAAATAGTACGAAAGCAATAACATTCAATATAACTTTGCCCCTACTGTGTATTTTTTTGTCCTAATAATCTTTTTCCACAGTATGAAGGAATGGAGATTTCTTTTAGACACACAAGATGCAGCACTAAGTCATATCGAACCTCAATAAAGTAAACCAGTGGTAAACATTTTTTTACACTTACGATGATAGGTGAAGATATTGGAATTTAAAATCAACGATAAGAAATACAATATTTTTAACGTTCAAATGTATAAAATGTATTTATATTCAATTATTCAGGGAAAATAAATGTAGGCTAACTGTCATAATATAGTATAGTTAGTCTATGATTTATTTTTTTATTGAATGGGCGTGGGGTCAAGCAAGCATTACACCATCTACCAAGTGAGTAAATTGTCTGTGAATGAATATTAAAGTATGTTGGAAATTTTATTGAATGTGGAAAACTTATAAGGTTTATCATTGCCAGAATGAAGAATAGTTGAATGATATTTTTTCTAGACTATAGTTATTCTATTTGACATCCTCATTGAAGAACTCCATTGAGATTAATAATAAATAAAATAGCAAAATTACAGAAAAAAACTCTGTTCTTGTCAGTCTCGTCCGTAAAAAAATTATGTTCTTGGTGAAATCAGTATTACGACTGCTAATTTTATATTAAAAAAAAAACAACCTGAGCAACCATTCTTATTTTGAACTTTATATTCTTTTAAAACAGGATAGCTGCCCCACAATCGAATATAAAATTATTTATCACTGATTTTACCCCAATATACCTTAAAATAATTAATTTAAGTAAACATTGTTTTTTTCTGTTTATTTACAAATGATAAGATTGTTTTATTAAATTTCCTTTATTGAATGCAAATGAGTGCTAAAAATACAGTACTTTGTCACTAATCTGCCACTTAGGCAATTCCAACACAATTAGTGAAAGTAAAATACAAAATGCTAAAAATTGAAACAGGTATTTTGTAAAACTTCCATTTTTTGTATTGTTTTTTGTATTGTTTTAAGTTAACGTATTTACACTTGCGAGACTCCATTTTATAAACTTATTCAGACAAATGCATGCTGCGGACTAATGAATTTGACATACGAATAACGGCCAATTGTAGCACTTAATTTTGAGCTTTCAACTAGTAAAAATAACAGTGGATTATAGTAGTCGGATAATCGAGCGGCAGATTACTGAGAGAGTACTGTATATATATATATATCATTAATATGAATGATTAATTAAGATGTGGATTTTGAATGAAAGATGGCAATATTATTTATGAGTGATTTTGAGATTTGAATGTTGGTTTAATGTGCAAAGTAGGATAACTATTTTCATTTAAATGTAAATAACTTTGGTTGGGCTTTGCTTAGTAGAGTATACTTTTTGAAAGCCTTATTTATGGCGAACAATCTTGGATGATTAAGTTAGTAGTTAGTAATATTATGAACCAACCAAAAGTTACAGTGAATAAGTTATTAATATTGAGTTAAATCTGGATGGAATAATGTGTTTTTTCTTTGTATTACTAAGCGTCTTACTGGCTGCATTTGGAGAGTGTCAATGGAGAATATTTCGCTCTACTCTGTAGAAAGTGAAAAGTTGGATATGGATAAAAATAGTTATTTCCCGCCACCCTAATCCTCCCATGGCACCTTAAAGGCAGGGTTTTGTAACACTTCTGTCTCTACCAGTGGGTTTTATTTTTATCAGTCATCTTAATGAACTTCTTTATGGTCCAAGAAATTTTATTTTAAGAAAAACGTGTTTAAAAAAGATGAAGAGTACGTTGGCCTTCTAGATGCTTTCCTCCGTCTTAACATCATTCACTTGACCAACCATCTTACGATTTCTGCAACTAAATTATCAGAGCGGAGTTTAACTTTGAACTGTATTATTTGACACTTGTTGCTATAAATAAGCCTGAGACCAATCAATGTCCTGGTCGGAATGTAGGACAATCTTATGAAACTCCGTTACAATCCAATCAAGCGGGGTGTCAAAAGGTTCTACAATTTTTTTTCTCTTGAATGCATGGCCCTCAGTCTACAATTTCGAGATGTACCACAGGTGGTTGTGATGTGTTTATAAATAAAGTAGCTAAATATTTATAAATTATGCATATTAAAACTCTTGTCGCATAAAAGAGTTTAAAAAATAAGGAAGATATTTTTATATCTTTCAAACGGGTTGTTCCGAAATGTCTTACTAAAAATGAGGTGCTTTTAAAAAACTAAATTTAATTGCTATGAATATGACCTTTTTCTGAACGGTCTTGATCAATAAGTTCATTGGTGTAAATACGTTTTACAAAATGGCAGACTACTAAAGTTAATGTTTAATTTCATATTATGTTCAGATCAAGTGGTCGGTAATTTTTCGAAAAATACCATGGGGCCCTTGTTTTTGTCGACATCTACCGCCCTCTGCTTTTGAATGGTCATCTTTTGAACACCCTGTTTATAATTATTCATCAAAATTCGGTACGTAGTTATGCTTACGAGCAGTGGCGTAGCCAGCACGGTGGCACCGGAGGCGGATAACGTGGTGTCATCCCCCGTAAAACTTGACAAGCAAATTTCGACTTCAAAAAATGGGGGGGCTAGAGAATTGTGCTCTTGGGAGGGGATGACACTGGCGCCCCCCCCCCCCCCTCGCTACGCCTCCGCGATAGTAAAACCCAGGGTTTTCTGCAAATATTTTTAAGAACCAAAGTTTGGCGTCTCTTCACGGTTATATAAATATCCGAGAAAGTTATTTTATTTGGACCGCGAAGAAAGTGTTATAGGTTACTTATACTGACGATTTAAAAAAAAAAATTAAATTAAGGATAGATTTAGGAATATGATAGAAATCTCTTGTTAAATCATCGTCTGAGGGCGTGCGAGGTCCATTACGGCTGGCATTCCAATCCACATCGCATTTGAACGTTGCCCGCCCGTTTTACGTGTAAAATTGGTCCTACTAGACGCAGTGGTCCCCAACCCCCGGGTCGCGGGCCGATACAAAATTACGTAAAAAATCAAACGTACAAAATTATCTAAAAAAAAAATATTATTCAGTTCAGAACCCTTTACGCTAGTTACCGCCGGCACAATACATTTGAAGTTAAAAAAAAACACCACTGGTCTTCCGTCTACTCCTAGTACTCGCATGTGTAAAGTAAAGAGCTCGAGTGAGACCCAACGACGCGACGTGAGTCACGACTCTTATATTGTACTTGTCCAAATGCAGTGGAATAATTTTATTGAAAACGTGACTTCCTAACACGCGTTTGACTATTGATAAATCTATTCCCGTTTTCAACAAAACACTTATTTTGCGACCATAGAGAGCTTATTATTACATATTTTCATAATTATTTTAATAAATGTATGATGAAGGATTAGCCAAAATCTGAATCCCATATTTTAGGGCGATGTGTATCTTTTATACATCACCGGTAAGGAAAGGTTAATGCACGTCCCCTCAGCGGGCCACGGTAAAATTATCAAACGTTGACTGGTACGCGGCGATAAAGGGTCGGGGGACCAATCTGTTCGTTTATACTAGGGTCGGTCAACCCGCGGGCCGTATGTGGCCCCCCGGCGCGTATCTGTACCATCCAAGTAACCTTTGGGAAATTTTGGGTCGTCGATGCGGCCCGTGGTGCAATTTGGGTTGGCCAGACCTGGTGTATATAGTCGGGCTAATAATAACTGAACGTTTACCAGTGCTGTTTGACAGATAAATCACATAATAGTTGACATGCTTTTGCCGAGTTAGGATTATAGCAACCGTAAATATTGCGCACATGTAAAAACTACGATAATACAAAGGAAATAAGTTATTGGTAATAATAAACTACGAACACACATCCGTTATATTATACAAAAATTTATTTATTTAATTTCTGCCCGCATTTTTGAAAAAAAAAAAATTACGGCGTTCTACTTGTACAAAGTTAATAAAAGGCTATTTTTTATGTTCGCGTAAAACGAATACCATTGACACTGAGTGTATATATTTTTAAAATTTGCAAAGCAAAATGAAATGAAAAGTAAGACATCTAACTAACTGTAATTTTAATCCCTAAAGCTTATAACATTTTGCAATGCACTTGGGAGAACTGCCAGAACAGATTCCGCGGAAAATATTTTTTCGCATAAAGGGGCAGCAGGCTTTGCTATAAAATATCATTTGGCTTGGCGTATTTCGGCATATCTCTCGCCGTACATTCCAAATCGGAATATATGGCGAGCGATATGCTGAAATAGGCAAAGCCTGATCTTTTATAGCTAAGTGTCTGTATTTCAAAATATAAAACTGTTTTTGAAAGCAGATGACTTTCAGATTTTAGTATTACAAAAATTTTGAACGAAAATTTCTCGGAAGCGAGCATTTTTATTGGTGTCCGCCGGATTATTTGCTAGCGTGACGTTATGGTCGCTAGAGCTGTTTTGATGTCTTTATCATCCTACCTATTGTGCGATAGGCCAATTCGAGAAATCCTTCGTTATGTTACACGAGTCAAAAACGCGACGTGTGACATTCCCACCGCTGCACATACACGAGTTTTACCTACGTAGGAAATTACTCGTAATGTATGTAATTGAATTCAGGCAAACGACATCGGTATTTCATCACTGTATAGAACAACGATACTCAACCTTTTTTCCCTTCGGGCCACAAACATGTATTTGTAAAGTTACGCGGGCCGCATACCCCCCCTTCCCCCCCCCCCCCCCCCCCCCCCCCCCCCAGGGCGGACCTTTTTTTTTTTGAAGTTACGCCACTGTAGCAATTTTCAAGTAGGTACCTGTCTAACCAGTGACATTAACTAGTTTTTTTTATGTGTTTTTTAATTTTCTAGAAGTAGCACTTTTTTTATTTACAAATTATTTGTGCGCGTACTTGTGTGTCAAATATTTGTTTTTTGGGAAAAAATCTAGCGTTTGCAATAGCAACACTCTTACACATCTGCCCTGATGATGGACACTGCAACGCTGTCGAAAACTGAAACGTTGGCGAAAAAAAGGAGATAGCGCAACACAGCATAACACCCCAAAAACAAATAACGAAAATATTTTTGGCCGTGAAAATCTAAAAAACGTATCTCACTCTTATACCAGATTATGTGGACCATAATGACAATCCTTTTCGGGTATCACTATCTGTGCGTCAAAGTCGAAACGTATCTCAAGATATACGAAATTTAGAATGATAGTTTTTTTTTTTTATATCAAGTTCCGGATAATAAAGTGTTTAGGGCCGCACACAAAAGCTTGCCGGGCCGCAGGTTGAGTATGGTTGGTATAGAATGAAAGCCATAAAATTATTGATTCTTTGCCACGTCTAGACATGTGCAATGCGTATTTGCCGTCTGGACGGCAATACGAACATGCAATGCTATGTGCCGCCAAAACTATTCGCGTTGCTTTGTGCTGCGTGTATATTTTTGAACGAGGTGCGAGCCGAACCACGAATTATTAAAAAAAATAACAAACTACCGCAGCCTCACGCTGCGTAGAAACAGGTATTAGTGTATACAGGTATCTGCGTAGAATGAAGCAAGCGGCGCGGCGTTTCGTAGCGTGTGGCGTTTGCGGTTGCTTGGTTCCTTTTTTATTATTCGTGACTCAGTTCACACATGTATGCGCAGCCTCACATGTTGCATTGCAATTATGACGCACAAATTCGTTTACGCGCAGGCGCAATCAATGTTGAAAGTCGAATAGTGAACTGCGAGACAACAAAGTTTTTCTTACAACTGTATTTGGATTCCGCGTGAATGATTATGTATTTGGGCCCCGCATATGCTTCACAATTTCCCCGTGTAGAGAAAATTAGATTTGGCCCCGAAACTGAATCTGAACCCAAGTACTTATGCGGGAATCAGACGGTTCACTCTGAGTGAAACGTCTGAAATGAAGCTAAAGTGCCGAAAGAATTCATTAGTGAACCAATACGTCAATATTGGCGTTCGACATCTTTGCCTCGCGCGGAATGAAAGAAAAAATGAAACGTATGAACACAGAATGAACGTTTCACGGGCTCCTTTATTCCGTCTCGCTTCCTGTACTGAAAGCACGTCGCACGCAAAACGTCAAAATGGTATTTGAGCGGATCGAGGAGAACTCCCTGCTCTTTTTAGAGAATTTAAAAAATTACCAGTGTCTCTAGCACGGTAGATGGAATTACTTTCGGTAACTTCTCATCGTTGAAGTCGAGTATATTAAGAACACTAAGTCGTTGTGATTTGTTACTTATTCGTTGGCGATCTGCAGTCATGAACTATGAGAAGTTACCAAAAGTTATCCCACCAATCCTTATCGATGGACCGTGCTAGGAGTCCTGAAATCGTAAACTAAACGAAAATGAAGTCAGTTTTTCGAATTTAATTTTATCCATACGAAGATGATGCGTTTGCTCACCTACTGTATAGCGGTCCGGATCGGGGGAGACTGATTGAGGGAGACATCTTGTCCTCTTCAGCCGATTCTCGATCCATCGCCTTGCACCGCATTGAGAGGGATGGATTCGTACATCTGTCACTCCTGAATACAATGACCCCCAGATTCCTATCCACGCCTCATCGTTTTCCTTATCAGAACTTAACACTCCTTCATTTCCCCAAAAAGACCCTCCACACAGCAACCCCAAAGATGACATAGCCCCTGAGGTAAATCATTTTCCTCGGGGTCTCTTGTGTTGAACGAACGTAAAAACAAGTGGGCATTTTACACGCGGTAGAAATGAAACCTTCAGAAAAATAAACTAGACAAGAGCGGGGAGGCTACGAAGCACCGCACAATGAGGAGACCGATTATTCTATCTCACTCTCTCGCAGGCTAAATCCTATAGATCTATTAGATCGAGAGCTACTGAACCCTTTGGGTAACGGTATGTCTGTATGGCTAGAAATTCTTTTAGTGATGAGGCATAGCATGATAAGTAGGATAACCATCACTTGGCAGGCATCAGCGAGGTACGTCATCAGCCCTTATATTTATGAAAGTGTAAAACAATACCTAATTAAAACTTATTGCTGTATGCTGTAAATTTTTATACGATTCAGTTATTCATTGTTAGGTTTTTCTTTCGATTCGCCTGGGTACTTGCGTTCATCGAAATCGCCTGTCATTTTTTTAAACTTTACCATGAATGAACTGAATCATATAAAAATTTCCAGCATACAGCAACAAGTTTTTTAAAAATTATTTTTGTACACTTTCAAAAATATAGAGGCTGATGACGTACTTATCATGCTATGACTCATCATTAAAAGAATTTCTAGCCATTCAGACATACCGTTACCCAAAAGGTTCAGTAGCTCTCGGTCTATATGTGTTTGTCTCTTTTTCGTTCATCGAGTTTCAAAACAACTAGGCTAAAGAAGTTTTCAAAAAATTAAAGTGTGATTTAAATATTTTCTTCCGCTAATTGTCTCGAAAATATGCTTAACTGCTTCTTTTTAGTCAATTGTACGATCAAACGAATTTCAACGTGGCTCGACTTCGACGACATTGCAGTGAGAAGTGACGGATGAATGTTAATTTCTTTATCACTCTGTATACGCAGTGTGAAACGCGGAATGAAACAACACTCGAGTGAACCGTGTGATTCTTGCTTTACTGAAATGCTCTAGATTTCTTTTTTTGAATTAACTGCACCGTTGCGATTTTAAACTCGATGAAACGAAAAAGCGACACTAAAAAGAGACAAAACACACACCTGTAGGATTTAACCTGCGAGATAATAAAATTGAATAATCGGTCTCCTCTTTGTGCGGTTCTTCGTAGCCTCCCCACTCTTGCCTCCTTTAGTACCTATCTAGTTTTCTGAAGGTTTTACTTCTACCGCGTCGTGTGAACTGCACACTCGTATTTTTTTTTAAATTTCGTATGTTCATCCTGACTGGGCAACACGTTATTTAATTGTGGTGTTATTGCCTTAATTAGTAGATAGTTTTTTTTAAGTGAAAACTTATTCAGCACCGTTGTGATTTGAAACGAAAAATAGCGGTACTAAAAAGAGACGAATACATCTATAGGATTTAGCCTGCGAGATAATGAGATATTATAATCGGTCTCCTCTTTGTGTGGTGCTTCGTAGCCTCCCCACTTTTGTCCTACTTTAGTTTTCTGAGGGTTTCACTTCTACCACGTGTGAATTGCACACTCTGTTTTTTTTTTTTACCTCTAGCTAAAATAGCTTCATTATAACGCAGTTAATATACGCTCTTATAGCGATGTCTACAAATTAATGGTAACCCATTGATGCATTATTATTTAGTGGAAACACAAAGCTAAAAAATAGGTTCCATTTTTAAACCTCCAATTGGCCTCTGACGCGCTAACGCTGGGCGTACGGGTATCCCGTTTTAAAATGAAACAAGTTTTGAAGAAATATTAGCAAGCAATAGCGCCTCTAATTTTATAGCTCTTTGTGGTGACCCTGTGATGTCAAATTGTAGTCAATTGGCCAGCTCTCTGAGAGGTCACCACGATTCTCAAACCTTTTCGGTATAGATCTTATTAAGTGAATGTGTGTTTTTTTTTCCATCACATCTCCTTTTTTAAAGGGCTATTTTAATAGATTCTGCTTATATTTATTATTCAGTTCATCTCACTTTTGTTAGCTATTCAACCTTTCCCTTACGGTGCTAAAAATCCGCAAATCGGTTCAAGGTTCGGAGTGATTTCGTCGCTGCTACTTGAATAATAGCGACGAAATCGCTTCGACAAGGTACTCGTGAGTAACTAGATTAGCAGATAATAAAGGTGGCAGGGGACTCAGGAGGATTAAATTCTGTTCTAGAGAAAAGCGCTTATTTGGCGCTACTATCGACACCTCGTTTGATATATCTAATCGCTTGTCGCTCTATAAAATATTAACAGCATTCAGCGTATAGTCGGAGTTACAGTAACTACGTGTAGTCGATAGTAGAAGGTTACAGTAACTACGTGTAACCTTCTACTATCGGCTACATGCTGCAGCATACAGCACGGTGCAGCGGCAAAACGCCGTATGTTGCCGAGCTTTTGGGGAGTTTTTATTGTCAATATTGAACGTGGCGAAATAAAAAAAAAATGATGCAAAATGGGGACCGATCGTTTTGATGGGTTATTGGGAAAAGGTGTTTCTAGATTCCAACAGAACCTTCTTTGTTTACGTAATTTACACGATCACGATCGAAGCTTAACATTCCAGTAGGTAAATCGGCTCCATGATCTCCATAATACTGTTGAGATAAATGAAAATTGTGTTCGGAATTGTGAACATAACCGGGCAGGGACACCTGCGAATCTTAGTAATGCGTGTCGATCGCTGACTGATCGTGTCATCTGTGCATTCGGTGCACCTGTGCCCGAGAAATTAAAAACAAATCATTTTTAACTAGGAAGGTACTCACGAACGCTGCCCTGACCGACTCACTTGTACCAAAACCTAGATCACAAGGCCGTGACACTCATTCAAATCAGCCTCCTAACTCGTATGGGATTCCACAAAAAATTTCATTTTACATCGTTTTTCCTATTTATTCTTATTTATTAAATTATTTAAAAATATCTTAGTTATTTTAAATTTTTTTTTTTTCAGATTTTTATACAAGTTAGAAGGCTGATTGAATTCAGTGTCCCGGCCTTGTGATCAGGAGGTTTTGCTTGTACACCGCTTCACGGGTTGTTTTGTTAAAAATAAGGTTTTGTGTAAAGTCAGGTCTCCTGGCGACAGTGTTTTAAAAACATTGGGCTGGGGCCACATTCAATTAGCTATAGCATTCACATAGGGTTCAACCCTAATGGAAATTTAATTGGAATTTTTTTTGGAAAGTTAAAAACAACAAATATTTATTGTGTGGATTTAAAGTTTACGTCATTAAATAATTTTAGAGTTAACTTCAGTAATTTTTTTGTGAATTTATTTAACTAACTAACATCACGCCGTTTCCACGCAGGGGTAGGCAGAGAGGACGGACCGCCAAACAACTCGGTTTTGGCACACACTCTTTTGCCTCGTTCATATTCATACATCGTCTCTCTGAATTTATTTAATTTTTGTAAATAGTAATTATAACAAAACATTGTAAAAAATGTTTTTTTGCTCGAAATTGTAATTTATATGCGATAAATTTGGGTTTTCCAATTTAAATCGGTCGTTTTTAATTTATATTTACTCCATTTTAAATGCCTTTTTAAATATTTTTATATTTCATCACAATTACTCAGTAGGTAGGGCAAATTAGTTTTAAGTAATTGCCTACTAACTCTAACTAAGTAGAGTCTCTGAAATAAAAAAAAACGAATTCCTTAGCGGCGTACATTTTATAACTTACAAAACAAACAAAAAAAATAGCTCTCATTCTAACTATACATTTGTTATAAGTTTTGATATGGAATCAAAAAAAAATTGGGAAAGTATATTGGCCTCAAATCCAAAATTAAGTTTTGCTTGAAAAATACCGCGCAGCCGTTTTTTTTTTACCTAACCTAATATTATTATATTCTTTTCTCAACAAAATCCTTATAAAACTTCGCGTCCTAGGTCCATCCACGATAATTAAATAAAGTTCAATTTTTTCGAAATGATTTTTTACAGTGATGTTTCCACCTTGGCGCAACGACAATCTAAAAATCACCATTCTGGCCTTAATTGGTTACTTCTTAAAATCGTCCAAAATATCCTTAACTAAAAAAAATCTTTGAAGTTTACGCTTTTAATTCGGAATTAATAATCAGAATAAAATAAAAGTTTTTCTTACTTATCAACGCGACACACACGCACAGTGGCGTAGCGATGGGGGGGGGGGGGGGGGGGGGGGGGGCGGCGGCGGCGGTCCGCCCTGGTGCCACCCGAGCACAATTCTCTAGCCACCCCTTCCCCCAATTTGCGTTTGTCAACTTTAATGGGGGGGGAAGGGGGGTGACACCACGTTATCCGCCCGGGTACCACCCATGCTAGCTACGCCACTGCTGACACGCATACTTACAATCACATACGAGATAAGCTTCGACAGATTAGCAACACATCAGGAAAAGTACGTCGTGATAATTTAGTGTTAGGTACCTCATACAAGAGGCACCTCAAATGTCCCATACAAAAACGTAAAATGTCCCCCCACCTCACAACATGTCACGTTGTCACGTATGGGACAAATATGAGGTTGGTATATTGGACTACATGTCATGTATGGGAAACATGTGAGGTGGTAGGTGTATTGAATTACATGCCACGTCATGTATCGTATGGGACAAATGTATGAGGTGTTGAGGTGAGGTTATTCTTGTATTGCATGACATTTTTTGTATTAGATCCGTGAGGTGAGATGGCGAGGTGAATTTTATTTTTATTTTAAATATTTTTAATTTTAAATTATTCATATATGTGAATGCCGCACAAGAGTCCCAACTGCTCCATTTTTTTTTTTTTTAATATTTTTTTACCGTAAATTATTAGGTTTGTCCAGGTCTTGGCGGCGGATGCGTCTCAAGGGAATTATTTTCCTCAGGGCCTCCTAATTTTTATAAGCCGTTGTCGCCTAGTGAAAGACACGCGGGAGTTTTTTTACTTTTTGATATAGGCAATTCACCCTGAAAAGAGTGCTTTATTCCCAATATGAGACATTGATTACACTACGTCTTCCCAAACGCAAAAAGGGGACTGGTGCTATTTTGGCGACCTAGAGCCGGAATATTAGAATCTTAGCTCTGCAAGAGATTTTATATTAGACAAGTTGCTATCGAATATGAATCCTGACAACCCAATCCGACTCATAACATGCGGTTGTTTTAAAAAAAAAACGGCTGTTAGTAATAAATAATGTTTTGTTCGTTATTATATACTAAGTATATATAGGGCATAAGTGCATTAGTTACTCAAAAACAGTCTGTGTAAAGCTTTCGAAAATATTTTAAAAATTCCGTAAAACAGTAGATACTTTTTAAAAGACTTTTATTAACCCCTCAGGTCTCGACCATATTCTTCCGCTTTCCAATAAAACCCAAGTTAATGGAATATCTATAAACGTACCTGAAAACTAAAATATATTTCACTTTTTGTCGTTTCATGTAAAAATAAATAGTAGAAAATTCACAAAGTAATTTTTTTTTTTTAAATTGCGGTAGGAAATTTTGGTTTTATAAAGGTGTACACTTTAATTATTTTGTGGGTTACTTTTAGATTTTAATAGTTTTTTTTTCCAAAACTTGTTTATCTACTTAATTTTATTGATTTTATATAATATAGCACGGAGATCATTTGTTAAATTTGATGCTGAAATTAAACACCTAAAATTAATTTTTACTACTGAAATCTGGTCACCGTGTATAATCATAAAACTCGAATTCAGGTATACTATAGAAATTACGCCAGCGATCAAGTCTAAAGGTACTGTCAATAGTAGCAACAGTTTTTCGCATATTTCAGCGAATCGCTATTCGAGCGATATGCTGAAATAGGCCAAGCGACGAAATTTTAGCGTGGCCTGACACAGGCATTATCACCACCGTGTCGTCTGAAGATGTTAATAATTTTTTCGTTGATCAACGATTTAAACTTAGGTCACTATCAATAATGATAATGTGAATTAAAAATTAAAATTCGATAAAATACGGATCTCGGATAAAAAAAATAACAGGCAAGTTTCGGTTCCTATAAAATTGTCATTCGAAAGTGAATCAAACCATTTCGATTGTTAAAATAACGCATATTTTAATTTGCATGTTGATTCGATGCCAGTTACGTGATATACCGCCGCTCTCCACAGTGAAGTGGATACGGATGGTTTTTATTTTTTTTATTAATAAATTTTTTGTTACATATATTAATTTATAGATTAAAAAAGGAAGCCTTCTCTACAAGCTGCAAGAAAAAGAAAGAGAAAAATAAATCTTATAAAAATGTATATGTATAATTAAATTTATGTATAATGCTCACACAACAAAAAATCATATACAAGGAAAGGCCAGTGCGTGGGTGTACTTGAGATTAGTTAACCCTCGGCATATTTTGTAAGATGGTCAAAATATTTACGTTTTGCAATAAAATCCAAAATGGAATATTTCTAAACGTAACCGACAACTAAAAACTGCTTTTGAAAGGTTTCAACACCTTTGAAAAGCATTTTTTAGTTTTATCTGTCTTAGCATACAAAACTACTAAACATACAAAAGTAAAAAAGTTTTAAAAATGACTCACCATACGTTTTTTCTAACTAAAATTAGTAATAACGAAAAAAAAAACATATTTTATTAAACAAATCTATTATATACGACATCGTCACTACTTTTTTATTCTTTTCACGTGAAAATAATAACTTAAAAAATTCCCAAATTTTCACAATTTTTTTCAAACTGCGGTCGGAAATTACATAGAGATGTACATTTTATTATTTTGTTATTAAGTTTTAGATTGGAATATCACATTTCTCACCATGGATAAGGGACATTTAACGATTTATATGAGACCTTTAAGAGTTGTTCCAAAAGCGAACAAATTAGCCTGAGGGGTTATAAATATTTTTCGATGGATAGGTACTCTATTCCCTATCACATTTTTTTTAAACTTCGTGCGCATTTTCAATATACCTATTTCCTTTTTTATTAAAAGAAAGACAAACATTCCCGGGTTACGAATAATCCGATATTATTTATCTTACTACCACCACAGTAAGCCGAAAATGTTGCTTTGGTCGTGATGGCGGACTTAGCCAGCCGAGGAATCGAACACGGAACGCCTGGGTGGGACCCAAACGCGATGCCCACTCAACCACTGATTGATCACATGAAAATATCTAAGTTATGGTGGATTTAAACTTGTATGTCGTGATGTGTTCTGACGTGATGGTTAGCATTAATATCTGTATGTCGGGTTCTGACGCTTTCTGGCGATATTTTGAATAACACAACACAGCAAGAGGTCCATGCATACTTGTCCGATCTGTCGTGACGCGGCCGCTCCCGCGCCCCCACTTCACTGCTCTGAGGAAAATCGAGATAGCTTCTGATGCGACACGACAGAACACATCACGTCAGATAGCGATCCACTAATATAAACCTCACCATACTAAATGTATGATACCGTTCTAACGCGTCACGACACGTCAGACTATTTTAAATCCACCATTAGTTGTTTGACACATGTGGGAAAAACCATGTAATTACGATTTATTTTTATTCATTATTTTTTCTTCTACTATCGTGTAGAATTCCTCCCCAAGTTGTGGACTTTATCTGCGAACACCCTGTATAAGCCAAAATGAGATAAGTTTCTGCCGCTGAGAGCTCCGTTGTATCATCTCGTTACATGTGGCGTACGAGAAAGAGGGAGAGCCTTGTAGCTTAATTTACGATGTTTTTTAATCTTGGTTTGCTAAATTCATTCCGTGTATACCAAATTATTATTGACGCATCTCGGAAGTTGGGTGTCCGCTTGCAATAGTGCTTACGCAAAGTTGCATAAAAAAATTAAAATTGTCTCTTCACTGGTTTATTTCATACTGAACATGAGGATGCGAGCATTTTGCACATTATCAAATGGTCAATTTTGAATTTTTTTGTTAAATATGAATTATCAAAAAAATAATAAAAGGCATTGTAACGTTGTTGGTCACATCATTTTTTCCGATTTGGAAAATAATCCATAGTCAAGTGACAGCGCTAAATTTTTCACAAAGTTGCAAATACTGTTTTAATACCACAAATTGAAACTACGTCTCTGATTTTAATACGTTTACTTTAATTTAACGCGGAACAAAAAAAACATTAAGACGACACTATACCATAAAATATATTCAGAATCTTAAGTAAAGACGCCGTGTATACAAATTGCGACTCGCGACCCGTGTATTGGACGGACCCAGTGGCGTAGCGTGGGTGTCGGCCGCCCTGGGCGGAGTTTTTTTTCGTCGCCCCCTGATTTGGGTACGCCAAGCGGCGTGTATGTTGAACTTTTACACCGTGTTTAGAACGCAAGGCAGGTTTTAACTTAGATTGATTCTGCGTTAGAGTCCCAAAATAATAGTTACACACGGAACAATCAATTTTGCAGCATTTAATATGCAACTCAAATGTAAAGCTTCCACTCGGTAGACGATGAATCTGCAACTCGTTATTTAATTTATCGTTGTATCCTGAACACAAAACCAGTTTCAATACGGTGAATTAAAACTACACTCAGAACATGAAAACGTTATTTATTTGATTCTGGCATTAAATAGTGTCTAACTAGAATTTTATAACTGCACATCAATAAGAGAATGTTTTCCTTCGAAATGTGTCAGCAGATGAAACCACAACAGAAATTTAACATTATGATCACAAAACTGGTTTAAATTATATCTGTATGCGGTAATTAATTAAAAGTACACTCAGAACATAAAAATGGTTAGATAAGTTTTTAGATTTTCACTTCCAAAATCATTTTCATTGTTAGTTTTTGGGATTTTATGCCGTGTTGCGCTATCTCCTTCTTTAGCCGACGTTTCGGACAGCGTTGCAGTGTCCATCATCAGGGCAGATCCGGTAGACACATCGTCGGATCTGCCCTGATGATGGACACTGCAACGCTGTCCGAAACGTCGGCTAAAGAAGGAGATTGCGCAACACGGCATAACATCCCAAAAACTAACAATGAAAATGGTTTTTCATGTTCTTCATGTTTTTGATTCTGGCAGCACATACAGAGTCTGCAACTAGAATTTTATAACTGCACTTCGAATAAGATAGTGTTTTCCTTCGAATTGTCAGCAGATGAATCCACAATTGGAATTTTAGATTCTGAAAACTGGTTGAACCTTTCGAATAATAAGAAAAAAATATCTGTAAACTTTGGTTTGCGCACAAAATTCTCGGTTCTTCCCATGTATTTTAAATGTTCCTTTTTATTGGATATTTTTAATACCCTTTTGCAAAAAAATCGTCAAGATCTAGATAAAATATTTTTTCCGACGTGCTTTTTAGAACATTTTTTCAATCGGTCACAATCGTAGGTGCACGCTACGCCACTGACAGACCTACTGTCGAATTTGCCCTATCAAAGAAAAGAAGAAAAATAATGTGGGAATCTTAACGACAAGTGAAGAAAGCGTGTAAACAAATATGCGCCCGCGGCACGGCGCATTGGACGTACGTACGGCCGAATACAGGCCTTTCCGCCGGGTTCATTTTAATTAATTCTGAAGAACGTGCTACTAATATTTAAGACTTTTCTAAATGAATACCTTCCGGAGTTATTAATTAATTGTCTAGAAAAATAAAATCTGGTGTTCACCGCTAACTTTAGTTGTACAACGTATTAAAGGCGTTGTACGTGATGAAATGATGGCAAAGTACCGTTTTTATTAATCTAAAATATAAATAAGTGAGGCATGGAAATAAAAATGATAATTCAATTACGAATTCGCCAAAATAACTTACAATGTGGTCCACGGGCAAACCCCCGATAAACGTGGTTATGTCTCGCCTTAATACGATATTGAGGTCATTTTTCACAAACAAGGACTATACAAATCACCCAATATTAGGTATTATTATCAGAAGTATAAGTGTTCTTACTAATAACTCCCCCAGCTCGCCTCTACGCCATATGAACATGAACCGCTGATCAGTGTCGACTGTCGACCCGTCTTTACTTTTCGAACGAAACTTCCGATAAAATCACACAATGCCGGGTTTCGATTTGTGGGTTGATCATGCATACCTATATTTTATTCCACACTGCTACGGTTTTCTTTTTCAACATTTAAAATGACCTCTTCCATTTTGGAAACGATTCTGGAGACCCTTGGGTTGGTTCGCATAATATTGTACATATGTATATTAAGAGGTGCTGAGAAGGCACAGTGACGCTTTGTAAATGCTGGGATTAAAAAAACGCGCTTGTCTTATTTTTCTCACGACAACCACTAAAATAAAATAAATAAATAAAATTAGCCTTTATTGCTGTTAAACTTATAAAAAAAATTCTAATCCAATTAATTAAATTTTATTTTTTCAGTAATAGTCATTATTTTTTAGAAACAGCTTGTCTATTGACATAGGCCTCCTCTAAAGATTTCCATTTTTCTCACGACAACAACTAAATACGTCTGAATGCAGCGTTCAGACACAGGAGATAAAATGTCCAACGCTGAAGGTACTGTATTCCCAATGGGAATGTATGGCGAGCGATATGCTGAAATAGGCCAAGCTACGAAAGTATAGCACGCATATTATTATAGCGTCTGATACATTGGAAACAACAAAGCTCCCGGCTCTACAAAATATATTATACCACTTTTGATGGAACACTTCTCAGATTAAAAAAAGAAAATTGCATCGCATAAAAATAATGTATGGTTATATTATTAGGTACATTATTTGTTACATTCTACCATTTTTACGAGCGAGGCCTTCCACGCCGGAAAACATCGTCGTATACTTTATTTCAATGATACGAATTTATAAGAGCGTTTAGGTTTATCAGAAATACGATAATAATTATTGCATTGATTACTATTGTTATACCGGGGAAGCCAGTTAGTTTTTAATTTTCAATCTTCCTTAGGATAGTGTGTTATCATTGGTTTGTTATGGTTAGGTTTATTGACGTTCGTATCGCATACGACGCAAAGCATTTAATTTGTTTGTTTTTGTTTTTATTATTTAAAAATTACAACTAACTTAAGACCTGGGTTTCACGCGGAGTTTAACCTTCCTCTTGTTTTCACCAGTCGGAATAAAACTGTACATTTGTATTAAAATCAAATGTACAGTCGGTGTCCGCCAAGCAGCCGCCCACCGCGGGGAACAGACTTTAATACCAATCTAAAAAAAGATGAATCGAACCCTTATACTACAGACCCACAATATTTAATCGTATACAATTTAGATGACAGATAGTTTTTTTTTATTGTAACGAAAATACCTTTTTAACAACTATAGGCTGCGTTGGACCTCTAGACTTCAAGTGAACGACATAATTATTACAATATTGTAGATTACGTAATGTTTTTGGTCCGAAATTTAATTGCTCTTTCGATTATTTATTCGAGAATGTCAATATAACTTTTTTCACCCGGTCCCATCGCTTTGGAACCAACCAGTTGACACCATCCAAGGCTGCGTATACATTTGCGAACAAAGCCACGGAATGTGGCAAAGGGACGAAGCAACCGCAAACGGCGTCGCGAAACACCGCTTACGATTACTTCGTTTTTTTTTCCTTTCACATAATTTGTTGTTCGGTTCGCGGTAATACTACCTATTTATACGCAGCATTAACACGTGAAAACGAAACAAAATTTTAGAAATCAGAATTTAACCTCCCTACCTCGCATGCACTAGGGTTCATTAGGGTGTTTCGGATAAACTTTTTGGAAATTGTAATGAATTTTAATTTGGTAAAAAAGTTGTCTCCATGGAGTCGCTTAGTAATAATTATTTTGATTTGTACAGCATCGTTTTTGAGAAAAACCACCTCAAGGGCGCTGTACAAATTTATAATATATTTCTACAATGCGGTTTATCGGGCAGCCCTTTATTTGGGATAAAACCTAAGGGGTAGGGTCGTCCATTAATCACGTGAGGCTCGAAAGGGGGGGGGGTAGGGTTGTGAAAAAATCACGAAATATCACAAGGAGGGGGGGGGGGGAATTAATGAGATATCACGTGTATTTATTTTTCGTTGAACGCACGATTTCTAAACCAAATACCATTCAAAAGCAACCTTAACCCTCCGCCCGTCGCACGGGGTCGCTTAGGACCCCAAAAATAAACATTAATAACAAAATAACAAAGGATTAAATTGTTGTTATAAGCATACATTTTATATGTTATTTTAACTGATTACAGTCAGGTGATAATTACTGCTTTGAAGTAAAAAGAAATATTAAAAATTAGATATTTATTTTCAATGCAAGAGCTTAAAAATCAACAAGGATCATTTTTTTGTAATTTCGAATCATATTTTTTTAATAGAAACCTTTAAAAACAAATCTATACAATTTCTATCAAACTTATAACTATTTGAAGTTGATACAAACTTATTATTATAACAACAAAAAATCAACAAAATACGATGAAAAAACATATAAACTTGATTTTTCATGGTATTTTGTTGATTTTTTTTAGCAGACTGAATTTTCTCGGCGCTAGGGTCAAGTATAGTTCCTTTTTAGAAGCTTCCTAAAGTAAGAATCAGTGGGAACATTTAAAATGTACATAATTAGCATTTCTGTAAAATCTGGGCTTTTAAAGACCCCACGCGACGGGTCGAGGGTTAATTTCTCTCTGGAATTTTTTATCACGATGCTTAATTCTCCAAAATTTGATCAGATTATACCTGTCTTTATAGATAATATTCTGAAATTTTCAATATACTTTGTTCTAAAAAATACACACCAGGGGAGGGTGGGGGGTTAAAAAGTTGCTAAAAAACATCACGTGATTAATGGACGACCCCTAAAGGAAGGAAACCAATAAAATTCGAATTTTGAATAAACGAATTTTAGTTGAGAAGAACGGGCGGGAGGAATGCGGCGCGGGTGAGGAGAGGGGGTGTTCCGAGTTCATTAGGCAGTAATTCGGTATACTTCGCTCACTCTGACATGTCTCCCGCAAGAGGCCTAATTAAAAAAATCCTTGATATGGTCTTCAGCACTTGGCCTAAAATTGAGTAATTTTAACAAATTTAGCTTATTCTCATAAATCAGAATCAAGTGCCTTGGGGTGATTTTTTCACAGTAACGGCGGTATATAAATCAGCCAAATGTTATTTTTATTAATGGTGCTTGTAATGACAATTCCAATGGAATCTAATAAATATTTTTTCAAGTGATGTACTCTACTATAGATATGATGTAACAGGGTGTTCCAGAAGATTTTTAAGCAGTTTCCTTCTTCAATTAAAAAATGTAGATGTCTTTTTGCTGTCCGATGTTTTTTTTTTTTAATTTTATAGTAATATCTCACAAGAGTCTCAGCTGCTCCCGTCTGCAGCCAGTGAGACTATAGCATCCCCAATTGGGGCATATTGTGTGGTTGAAGGTAGTGGGGAGGAGAAGGAGACGAGGTAGAGGAAGGTGGGGAAGTACCTAACTATTCAGATCTGGTCACCAAACACGGCTAACGCCATTTCAAGCAACGTTTCAATTCTGAATGTTAAAAATTAAAAATAATAAAAATATTTTTCATTACACGCCGCAACTGAATAGTCGGGTTTAGCCTAGCAGGTCGTGCGTTTGAAAAAAAAGTTTTTACTCCAAATATGCTCAGAAATCGCTGGTTAAAATCCTTCGGGTACGTGCTGTTATTGTCAATTTTTTGTGATGAAAAAAATACGGATTTTATTTTAAAATATTATAAACTTTAGGTCTCTTGCGGGAGATATTTTTTGGGACAATTTTTGTGGTTTGTATATGTCCATAGAGGGAACTTTATATCAACTTGAAATTTAGAATGACCAAAAAAAGTTATTTCGACACACCTTATTGTACATAGATAAAATTGGTAACATGCTAAAAACCGTCCCCTATTAACAACGGTCTGTTACATTTTATTTTAACAATGAATTATTGTAGGTACTAAAATGGTGTGTCAAATGGGAACCAGGAACACGTTATTAATACTACTATATTATGTTTGTTTTTAGTTATAACTATTTTTTACATATGTTATTGCTTTCGTACTGAGTAATTAGACTTACGTTTTTGTAATTTGTTGTATATCAATAATTTCCTCTGAATTAATAAGAATGTGTTCCTAATTATGTTTATTTGTTTGTTTCAGCAGCTGTTCTTTTAGAGAGCGATATGTTTATGGATGCATTAACAGCTTCTGCCACAAATAAAAAAGAAACTAGAAAACGTAAAAGAAGAACGAGTACGTCGAAGGATCCCACACAGAATGATGGCTCGCCGCCGACGTCTCCACCGGCTAATAGAGATCAACCAACAACTCCCCCAGCCTCGGAATCAAAGCCGACTCCTCCCAGATTTTACCAAGATACTTTGGATACCGTTGAAGAGGAAGAGAAAGAAAAAGATAAAGATAAACCTATTACTCAAAAACCAATTCCTGAAAAAGTCGCTGACACAAAAGAGAAAGAAGATGACTCTGACTCGTTGCACATGAAAAGTCCTCTTCTGTCTCCTCCAAGAAGGCTATCTTTCAGTGAAGAAGAACCCACAACTGCAGATACTTTACTGGATGATATCAAAATGGATATAACACCCCCATTTGTCGGTCTTAAG
This sequence comes from Limnephilus lunatus, assembly GCA_917563855.2. NCBI lineage: Eukaryota > Metazoa > Arthropoda > Insecta > Trichoptera > Limnephilidae > Limnephilus > Limnephilus lunatus. The sequence goes on along the minus strand of OU830595.1, from coordinate 91,839,689 downwards.
GGGGTACTTTGCGTGCACAAGAAAAAGGGTCCCAAGAAATCATTAAGGTGGCGTGAAAGCAATTTGGAGGAAATCCAGTATTTCGAATTAGATGAGACAGAACGGGTCAATGTGACTAAGACATTCCTTGATATGAAGCACATGGAACGCGTTAGCGAAAGGGAGTCCTTCCAAAAGGCTAGAAATCTGCCTAATGATGATATTATGGAGGAACGTACGGCCTGGCGTTTATTAATACCCATTGAAAGTCCTTTTATAGAATATGGTAAAAATAGCACGGAGAAAGATATACAATTAGCCCGCGAAAAGTCTGTATTACAATCCCTTTATTTCAATAAATCTATGATTCCCGATACCGCCGCAGAACCAGATACTGAAAATCATCCTACTACCGATCCCATCGTGATACCTTTAGATGACGTCAATGCTGGCAGTGACAACGTTGTTGACTATCAACACACGCCTTGGCCGGAGCCCAAACTCACCCCCGTGCCGATAATCAACCCTGGAATGAACACCGCACCGCACATGTTCAATCCCTTACCGCCATTCGGGACAGGGTTTGGTAATCCCCCAAAGGGAATGCCTGTATTCCCCCCTGGACCGGGAGTAATGCCCCCAGAGTGGCCTATGAATGGTCCTAATATGATGATGCCAGAGGGCATGAATATGCCTCCCGACATGTTTATGAACTCCGGGCCTGGACCGGGTCCCATGTTCCCGGGACAAATGCCAGAATTCCAAATGATGGATAACATGAATGGTCCTATGTTTCCGCCGGGATTTCCAGGACAAATGGGTCCAATCCCCCCCAATATACAAGGTCTCGGGCCAATGGGTCCATCTGGGCCAATGGGCCAATCTGGTCCGATGGGCCAATCTGGGCCAATGGGCCCGTCAGGACCAATGGGCCCATCAGGACCAATGGTCTCGTCTGGCGGTGGTCCTCCAGGTTCTTATAATAATTTCAATGGGAATAGAGGTGGTGTTCGACCTAGTCATAGAGGTGGATCCCACTGGCGCGGCAAAGGGCCTAATAATAACAATTGGAATGGTCCACCAAGAGGAGGTAGCAGTCACAGAGGCAACGGCAGACTCTGCATTCATTTCCAAAAAAAAGGTTTCTGTCGTCAAGCTGAAAAGTGCTTATTCATGCACCCAGGTGTAAACTGTCCCTATTAGTATTAATGCGATTTATTTTTAGTACCATAATAAAAATGCCTGTGATAATAGATTTTTCTGAAGGAAATAGTTTTTAATGTTAAAAATATTTAAGCTAATTGAGAACTCTGCTAATGTATATTATAAGGTATTTTTTAAATTTATAATTCTGGTTTAACTTTTGTACAATGATGTGTAGTGTAAATATTGAAATTAAATAAATGTAGTGAAGAATATTTCGTTGAAATGCTGTTTTTTATTTTATAGTTTTTTTTTTTTACATGAATACCTCACAAGAGTCCCAACTGCTCCCGTCTGAAGCCAGTGAGACTATGGCATCCCCAATTGGGTTATGTTGTGAGGCTGAGGGTAGTGGGGAGGGGAAGGAGATAGGGAAGAGGAAGGTGGGGAAGTACCTGGCTACTCAGATCTGGTCACCAAACACGGCTAATGCCGTTTCAAGCAACGTTTTAATTCTGAATGGTGGTCTTACACCAGGGCGATACAGAGAGTATCTTCCACTCTGGAACATGCCGCAAATATACTATTTATTATTTTAATCAAATAAAATTTATTTGCCACGCCGGGATTCGATCCCGCGGCCTTCGGTGCGCGAGTCAAGCGTCTTACCGCTGCGCTACGCCGGCCGTCGTAGTTAAGAAATATAACTTTTTCAAAAGCCTATCCAAAATTATGGCTAAGCACTTAGTTAAATAAATAATAATGCTGGCCACACACGCCGGACTAATTTTATATTTTTACCAAAAAAGTACCACTCAAAGCAGGAATTTCGAAAAAAGTTATTTATCCTTTTTACTAACACTATCGCGTAAAATCACCTCTCGAAGTTAATGCGCTTTACCCCGGACATTCTAAATACATACTAGGTTATGGTAAAGGTAAAGTACATATTAAAAAAATCAAAATTAATAGAATACTTAGTTTTAACCACGTACAGTTTGTCAAAAAAGAGTAGAAAAAATAGGAGGGCGCCACTGTTGTTCAAATGGCAATACTAAAAATATAATCATGGTGGTAATACTGGTAACTAAAGTTGTGCAATCTACATTTTTATTAAAAATTAAAAAGGCATAAAAGTAAAAAAAATATTTTTTTATTGCAATTTAGATACCCACTGATCTCAAAATTAGAATTGCATATACTATAGTTTGGCAATTAAGTCTAGAAATTTAATAAATTGGAACTAAATTTTTGAAGTAAAATTTATTTACGCACGCTCGATACTTGGGGGTAAACTTGTGAATGCGTTACGAAAAATAATGCATATACTTAATGCGAACGCTAATCGATGCGAACGGTGATCGATGCGAACGGTGATCGGGTGAGGCGAACGGTCGGACCTTTATTTTATTCGTGTTATTGTTATATTGTTAATGGACTATTTGTCCGTAAATAAATAAATCGATAAAAAGTTATTTACAGCGGGTACCCGGCACGCGTTGCAAGGCACTTTAACCTCGGGGTCAATTCAACTGTAATGGTTCCAACCCAAGTCCAGGGAAACTACATTATAATGCAAGCGCCTGCACTATATAACATTATATACACAGCGGGTACCCGGCATGCGTTGCAAGGCACTTTAACCTCGGGGTCAATTAAACTGTAATGGTTCCACCCCAAGTCCCGGGAAACTACATTATAAGGCAAGCGCCTGCACTATATAACATTATATACAGCGGGTACCCGGCATGCGTTGCAAGGCACTTTAACCTCGGGGTCAATTAAACTGAAATGGTTCCATTCCGATTCCCGGGAAACTACATTATAATACAAGCGCGTGCACTATATAACATTGTATACAGCGGGTACCCTGCATGCGTTGCAAGGCACTTTAACCTCGGGGTCAATTAAACTGAAATGGTTCCATCCCAAGTCCCTGGAAACAACATTATAATGCAAGCGCCTGCGCTACATAACATTATATATAGTGGGTACCCGGCATGCGTTGCTAGGCCACTCAAAGAAAGAAAGGGTTTGGGCGCTTTTATTCTGTTTGTTGAAGTGCTTTTGGATAGGTTCACATATATTTTTGTGTTTCCGTCCGACACGTCCGCAGGTCGCATACAGCTGTCCATTTGAGAAGCATGATTTTTTACAAATTTACCGTTATAAGTTAGTTAAGTTTTACTTCAGTCGTGTGGTTTAAAGACTCTAAAGCATACTCGTTTAAAAAAAACGAGTGTTCTTTAGACCACACGACTGAAGTAGAACTTCAATAACTTATGCCGTCCATTAACAATATATACTAACAGGAATAAAAATATCCCCATAACAACTCATAACATCTCATAACAACTCATAACGACTCATAATAATAATAATAATACTTTATTTCACATAAAATTGAACAATAAAACATATGTGGAAACTTTGACTAGCCAACTAGGAATGGATCCTGTTTTAGGCCAGTCAAATTGACAAATTTAATTTCATATTACATTGTTTAATTACATAACATATTATTTATGGCAGGAAAAAGTGTTAATTATGTATTCCTCACAGTATATAATTTTGTACTCATAAGAAAAAGAAGACAAATAATGATATCTTAAAATCAAATTCAGATATTTTCCCCTAGAGCGCTTAAAACAAAAACAAAAACAAATAAGATAAAAGATAAAACCGGAAAAGTAAACAAAATCGGTAAAGTAAATAAAACCGGTAAAGTAAAAAAAAACAAATACAAGCCAGATGGTAATAATAAGAAGACTATATCTTGGTCAACATATCTTCGCTTTTGACCCTCCCTAAATCAAGGAGCCAGTCGTTGATTAATTTGCGCAAAACATTAGTACTTTTCGTTTTCCAAGCATTAGGAATGATATTAAATAATTTAGGTCCTAAGTACGAAAATTGACGTTGTCCAAGGGACTTCGTGGTTTTTATTGGGACTATTGGATTGTTCCTTGAATGTCGGGTGTCGTGAAGGTGGTCAATGGAAGGGTAGTGCTGGTGTTGTTTTTGAGCATGTAATACAATCTTTCTAATATACAATTGTCTAACATCGAGAACTTTTAATTCCGTGAATAATGCATCACTGGGGTACCTGAATGGTATTTTAAGGATGACTCTTAGTAAAGATTTCTGTGCTTTAGCCAGCGAGTCCAATATTGTTTTGGCACATCCACCCCATCCTAGGGATGCATATTCAAGTAAAGAATTACACATGGCACAGTATATTGATTTCATGTCTTTTACAGAGAGAATATTTCTGATGGTAATAAAAAGGTGAGTAAGTTTTCTGACTTTTGAGGCAGTTGAGTTAATGTGTTCTTCCCATCTCAGATATTTATCTATGATGATTCCTAAATATTTTAAACTATCAACGCATTCTAGTTTATTGCAAGTACAAGTGTTCGGTTCATTGCAAATGTGAATAGTAATATTAATAATTACCTTGGGTTGTCCCACTTGTGTTGCACTAAAACGTATAAATTTGGTCTTATCCGTGTTAAGAGTAAGGAGATTATTGTCTAGCCATTGTTTGACATTGTTTATTCCAATTTCGGCTTTTCTATGCGCTTCGTACCAGTTTTTGCCCTCAAATATTAAGACCGTATCTTCAGCAAAAGTGATGATATGATCGGCAAGGTTACTGTTGTAAAGTTCATTGATATAGATATTAAACAATATCGGTCCTAAAGTACTTCCTTGTGGTACACCAAATTCGATATTGGCTGGATCGCTTAGAGTATCATTAATATTAACTCTTTGGCTCCGATTTTCTAGATAGCTTCCTAACCATTTAAGTAACTGCCCCTGTATACCGATTAGCTGTAATTTTATCAAAAGGATTTTGTGCGAGATGGTATCGAAAGCTTTAGCCAGATCCAGAAAGAGCGCGATGCTTTTGATTCCTCGATCGATGTTATTAGAAACAACTTTAGTCAGATTGCCAATGGCATTTTCTGTACCTAAACCCGGTCTGAAGCCATATTGTCTCTCAGAAAGAATGTTATTATCTTCAAGGTAAAAGCTGAGACGGTTTTTGACAATTTTCTCTATAATTTTTGACACCGAATTGACCAAAGATATCGGCCTGTAATTTTGAATCGCAGATTTATCTCCATTTTTGTGCAGTAATACAACAATTGAATGTTTTAGATGGTTAGGGAATATTCCTGATTTGAGACTTAGATTGGAAATGAACGCTATCGGAGATGCTATAATAATAATAAGTTGTTTATTTCAGCCGAACAGAGCGGTGGGTGCAATACTCTGTCAGCCATAAAAAAGTATACATTACATAAAATGGATTTACCAGATAAAAAATAAAATAAAATAAAAAAGATTTAAAAAAATATATACATCTACATATTTAGTAGGTAATCGTATATCTACTACGGGGGCTTCAGATGAATTCTCCATGTTTGGTGAAGAGGCGCACCCTGCCACTGGGCCACGGCCTGGACGAGAGTGTTCTCCGATCTTTGGTAGCGCTGACTCACCCCGGCTATTCTGTGGCGCATCAAAGCGGCGAACCCATGTACCCTTCCTTCTGCGAACATCTGCGAGGCACTGCATCGCCAAGGTAGGCCGAATAGCGCCCTATATGCGTTGTTGTATTGTACTCGAAGTGAGTTCATGACGCCTTGTGAGTATCTTGTCCAAAGTTCGCTGGTATAAAAGCTCATGCAGTAGCTCTGGAATATTTGCTTCTTCACCGGAGAACTGCACCTGTTGAATCTCCTGGCGAGCATGTTGGCTCGAACGCTGAGTACTCTTCTTTGGCGTTCTATGTCATTTTTATCATTTAGGTCATCAGTGACGACATGCCCCAAATATTTTATTGCCCTGCAGATTTTGACAGTGTCTTCGCCGAGGAGAATATGTGGAATGACAGTAGGACCAGTATTTGCTTTAAACACCAGCAATGATGACTTTTTGGCATTGTACATCAAACCATGACTATCGACGTATGCTTGGCATATGGCAAGAAGTTTTCTCATTGCCCTTACTGATGGGGCTAGTATGACCATGTCATCTGCATAACTTATGTTATTCATACATACTCCGGCAACGTGGCATCCGATTCTTGTTTTGTTCAGTATTTTACTAAGTTCGTCCATATATACATTGAACAGCACTGGGGACATTGAGCCTCCTTGCCTAACGCCGCACTTTAATTTTGCTGCTTCTGACAGGCTGTCATTCCATCTGACGAAGTTTTCCTGTTGCTTGTACCATATACTCAATATATTTACAATTTGTGGTTGTAATTGTTGGTCCGTCAGTTTTTTCCATAATTTATCATGACAAACCATGTCAAAAGCTTTGCTTAGGTCTAGGAAGCATGCACATACCGATGTTTTTCTGGCTTTGTAATATTCTATTGATAGTTTCATGCTATACATATATGGCTGTATCAGTAGAGCACCCAGCTTTGAAGCCCATTTGGGAATCCTCTGTAATGAGCTTGTCTTCCGTTAAATTTAAAATCACCTTTTCAAATATTCTTGCTATTATGTTGGCAAGAGCCTGAGGAGGTGGTGGGCCTGTAATTAACGGAGGATGTCAGGTTTAGTTGGCGACTTTTTGGATCGGTACTATAATGGTTTTGGTCAGTTCTTTCGGAATGTGTCCAAGCCCAACCATGGCAGTGAAGAGAGAGGCGAGCAGTGTTGTCAAGTATCCCCCCGCATGCTTCACATGTTCTATGACAAGTCCATCGTGACCAGCAGATTTACCTCCTGCCATGTTGCGTATTGCTCGCTGAATCATCTCAGGAGAGATGACAATGGACGGCTGTTGTTTTGATTGATGCAATGGTGTATAAAACTCTTCATCCATTGTTTGTGGTTGAACATGTGATAACCCCCCCCCCCCCCCCTACGAAGTAATGCCTATAAATTTTTTTTCTCCATATTGCTGCTACACTGCCGGCGCAACCCCGATCGGCCTTTAAAAGCTCGTAGCTCGCCCGTTCTCGCGTCTCTCCCCTGCATTTCTTTTGCAGCGCCTTCTCAACCCCATCACGTAATACTTTTATGCAAACGTGACGAGATGCTCTTAATTAATCAATTTGTAATTAACCCCACAACGTTGTGTACTTTTTTGTTTTAGTGGTTTGGTATAGTTAATCCAATTCAATTAATAATTTATTTGTGGTAAACCCTTGTTCTTTTAGGTATGGCGTGTTACAATTTGCAAGGCTTCGAATAACAATGACTGGGTCTGACTGACTTGAAAAATAACTAATTATTTATCTATATTCATCCAGCTTCCTCCCCTAGCACCTGTTATACACCTACGCTCATCGACGACTATTTTTATTGAAGTAATCTGCATTTTCCCTCCTAGCATCTAGTATATAAATTTACATTCAAACGGCGAATTGAGAAGATCCTACCTTTCGATGCGATGTCGCGTACTCTCTGCGGCTCTATAAAATGCTATCATGAAAATAATTTGACATTTATGTATATTCTAACAAAAGATTTACACTCAAAGCAGTACGGAGTGCAATAATTCTACACTCACAGTTCTAGATGCAGTTTGTTAGTTAGCTAGCTTGTTTTATTTTGTTAATTTGATTCTACGGGTAGGTATTTTGGATTAACATGAGACAGAACATGTGCTGTTTAAATAATTGGACTCCTCCATAGCCCAACTGATAAGGTGATGGTCATAGACCGCCAAATCAGATTCCAATTCCAACGCCTCCAGAGAATGTTAAGGTCGCAAGCGACGAATGAAAATTGACATGTTTTGCCTTCTGTCGGGAAAGGGTTTGATGTGTGTTTCTGGATCGTAGAGTGGTAATGGGAATAATGTCGACCAATACGCCGCCAAATTATAAATGTGTTGATGATGATGATGAAAGATCATCTCATACCGTTTGATATGAGGGTCTGCTCCGATTAATGGCGTGATAGCCGATGTCAGGAACTGTTCAGGAAATGTGTGGGTGGCACGAGGTTTTGGAACGTGACATCCTACTCTGGATTGATGATGATGTTGAAGTTCTTCAGCATGCCGATGACTTGAGTTCCATTAACTCCTAAAGCACCGGCATAAACATTAAACCGAAGTTGATTAGACAATCGGCAATGTCAGGAGATCGGTGGGGCCGCTCTCTCCTCTGATCTGGCGATGTATGAATTTAATTAAGGAAGATTTTGATGTCATCGACCCTCGCCTTGGCAGTCACTCATGTCCTCAATAGTCCCGTTCTCCGTCCAGCACGCCACCTCGAACCAGTAGAAATAATGATTACGTTTTTCCTAGGCACGCTACAGAAACATGCGCCAGCCTGCAATCGCGATGGTCATCAGTATTTGATTTGAATGAAAAATACGTCCTCTCGCATAACATACACAAGCGTAACTTGGGACCTTCCCCGAAATGTTGTCACGGGCATATGCTCTACGATAGGCGTACCCCAAGCTCAAACTCAAATATCAGCTCAAAGAAGGACTGTCAAGCTCGGCTTCCAGGGTGCTGGGTCCAAGAATGAAAGGCACCAGGTCGTGAATCTGGCTTCCCTTCCTTCTATATCCCCTGCTGCGCTTTCGTCCAGAGTACATTCCCAACCTGATGCTGGATGATCCCTACTTCTAGTGTGAGGGAGTTAAGAAAACTTATCCGGATTCCAACAAAGAAACGTCTGACCCAGTAGAAATATTGATTACGCTTTTCCTAGGCACGTTACAGAAACATGCGCCAGCTTGCTATCCCGATGGTCATCAGTGTTTGATTTGAATGAAAAATACGTCCTCTCGCATAACATACACAAGCGTAACTTGGGACCTTCCCCGATATGTTGTCACGGGCATATGCTCTACGACAGGCGTACCCCAAGCTCAATCTCAAATATCGGCTCAAAGAAAGGAATGTCAAGCTCGGCTTCCAGGGTGCTGGGTCCAAGAATGAAAGGCACCAGGTCGTGAATCTGGCTTCCCTTCCTTCTATTTTCCCTGCTGCGCTTTCGTCCAGAGTACATTCCCAACCTGACGCTGGATGATCCCTACTTATAGTTTGTGGAAGTTAAGAAAACTTATCCGGATTCCAACAAGGAAACGTCTGACCCAGTAGAAATATTGATTACGTTTTTCCTAGGCACGTTACAGAAATATGCGCCAGCCTGCAATCGCGATGGTCATCGGTGTTTGATTTGAATGAAAAATACGTCCTCTCGCATAACATACACAAGCGTAACTTGGGACCTTCCCCGATATGTTGTCACGGGCATATGCTCTACGATAGGCGTACCCCAAGCTCAAACTCAAATATCAGCTCAAAGAAGGAATGTCAAGCTCGGCTTCCAGGGTGCTGGGTCCAAGAATGAAAGGCACCAGGTCGTGAATCTGGCTTCCCTTCCTTCTATTTCCCCTTCTGCGCTTTCGTCCAGAGTACATTCCCAACCTGATGCTGGATGATCCCTACTTCTAGTGTGAGGGAGTTAATAAAAGGTTTGCTACTTATGTAGGTGGATATAACGCATTACGCTTAAAATATGAATACCTACCGACGGCTTCATTCAACCGACAATGTGAAAGTTTTTGCTAAATCGAATATATCGAATGGAATATACCTAAATCGTAAACCAAAAGGTGAGTATACTGAGTACATTCCCAACCTGATGCTGGATGATCCCTACTTCTAGTGTGAGGGAGTTAATAAAACTTATCCGGATTCCAACAAAGAACCGCCGAACGATTGCCAAAACTATTCCATATGTCATGTTCCCTTCGTTCCGCCGACAAGGCAGACCCCACACGAGCGTAACCTAAAGGTAGTGAAGCCCACGCAAATTTCGTCACTTCGTTTCCCCCATGACGAAGGTAGTCCGGCCAGATCGTAATCTTCGTCCTGCATCAAATTGACCTCCCGCGACAACAACTTTTATCCGCTGGTACCTCGTAGCGGCGGTAGAGGGGGGGGGGAAATGGGTGCACGTCCTTTGTTCTCCTGAAGTCCCCCAATGCCTTAGTGACGTACATACGTCGACATCATGAAATGGCTCCGGCCACGCTTTCAACCAGGTCTAGAGCGGGTACGAGATCCACGTTACCGAGATGTGATCACAAGGGATTCCAATTTGCTCGGACCAGACTCGACTATCGCTTACTTCGCCTCCACATTAGAAAAATAGTGTAAGCCCACCTGCATTTCGATCACATCGCCCCCAGATAAAGTCGCGTGAGATACTTCCTCATGGTGGAATAGGAAAGCTGGACCCGTAAATCCATTCGACAAACGCCGTCCATTCTCGAGTCGTAACCCGCTCCATTAAGTTTGAAGAAAAAGAGTTTGTTAATTATGTAGGTGGCTATAACGCATTATGCTTAAAATATGAATACCTACCGACGGCTTCATACAACCGACAATATAAAAGTTTTTGCTAAATCGAATATATCGAATGGAATATACCTAAATCGTAAACCAAAAGGTGAGTATACGATATCGAACCAAGTTTATGTAAAGTCCTATGTAATAGATTTATTGTGATACCTAAAATTTTGAATAAGGTATGGGAAATTTTAAGAGTGGGAATTCAATTATGTCAGATTTCGTTAGTAGACAAAGGCGCCCATGCTACGCACCTTCCATAAACTGTTATAACTACTATGTTACTGTGTAAATATAGTCCCCTAGCAACGTTTAAAAATATTATTGCGAGACCCGTAAATAATAATTATCACCCCAAAGGCGCTTTACACATTTATTTATACCTACATTCTATACCTATGTATTTTGTTACCCGTTATGTATTGGAGAATACCCAGTAACCTAGTTTACTCGATCACCATCAAAGCACTTTTAAAGGATTTTATTATTGTTTTGTGGTTTCAAAATCCCGTCTTTTAAATGAAGTCTCTCGTCTAAGATTTATTGCCCGAAAGCGCACTTTGTGCTTCAAATGCTATTTAGTTAATTGTATCCCAAAATTATTATTTTACAACGGTCTTGTCTCAAGAATTCGTCGCCGGTCAACCCGGAACCGTGCAAAGCTCCTTGTTCCCCAACGCTCGACAAAAAAAGTCCTAGATTCCTAAGGCTTGTATATAAACCCTAATTGACTCTTTCCTGCAAGGCCCGTACTAAATATGTTAATAATTTTATACAAACTTACCAAATTCGCCATGTTGCACAAAATAATTTCACAAATCAATTCACTACAATAATATTTAATTCAAACAAGCACTTCTTAAACACAACCCGTCATGCAGTTATTTATTCCAAGATGCAGCCGTCAAACACAATTCTCGCGTCGATTTGTTTTAAATTTTATCCTGACCCTGATAAATGCCCCGAAAGTACGTCCCGACCGCCTCAATTTACAAATTATATTATTTAACTTCACCGATATGAACTCGCAAGCCTCAATCTCTGACTTCCTTATTCGCGTGGACTCTTTTTTGTTTAATAAAACGAAATATCCTTTGTTTAATTAAAATGAAATATCCCCGATTTAGACGCACCAAACTGGTCTCCTCGCGACTATCGGACCTCGATCCCTTAATTTAAACCTTGCTTCCCAACGACCAAATCTTGATTCCCTCAATCGCGTGAACTATTATCCTTTAATTAAATGAATTATTCCCGGTTTAGAAGCACCAAACTATTATTCTACCGTTTATCAAAACTCGATGATTTTTATCTCGACCGTGCGCCCCGCAGAATCTTTCCCCGACTGTCCTCCAACCCGACTCTATCCCGACTCTCTTATTCGCGTGGTCTATTTTTCTTTAATTAAATGAATTATTCCCGGTTTACGCGCACCAAATTATTTTTCTACCGTTTATCACAACTCGATGATTTTATCTCGACCGTCCGCCCTCAGGATCTTTCCCCGACTCTCTTCCAACACTTCTGTACCCCCACTCCCCTCTGACTCCCCAACCATCTCCTTGTGTGGTTTCAATAATTTATTAGTCACTTTTTAAAACCTCAAGTGGGCACATCTCCCAATATGCATATTTCAACGTTTAATATTCAAAATGTCACATCCCATCCCAAATTTCAAGAATTCAGTGCAATTTTCATGTTTGCTATTTTTTTGTGTGTAACCTTAAATAACAAAATACAAACTAATTTTGTCTGCGCCGGAGTCATAAATTATCCCTGGACCTTCTAAAGCAGAATACAGTGGCGTAGTTTAATTTATTACTCGTCTTCATTACTTGCGTCAACTTTATTGGCTATATAATAATATTATATATGCATTGTCTGTACACGTTTTCGTTCTTTCTGCGTGCGTCACTATTTAACGAATTCTGCAATCTTATTTTGACAAATATGTTAAATATTTTAACCCCTAATCGGCGCGTCGCTCTAGTATATTTAAATGCACCAACGATTAATCTTTATTGCCTAATTTTCAATTCCCTACTGCCATAGAAAATTCACCAGATAACTGTTTCGCAAATCAATTTGCTCGCGTTAAAGTCAGTCACCACTCGGGTAAATATTCATCGGCCGCCCCTGACTTGATAATGCTATATCCTTTAGGATTCCTCCTTCAACCAAAGTGTTTTGGCACACGTGTTTATCCTAGTAATGGCCCGGTTTCATAAATCACCCTTAAGAGTTAAGAACAGAGAATCGTATTCTGAAACCATACCCTGTTACAAAATTAAATATATTTCTAAATCGATCTCTCAATTTTAAAACAATTATTTCGTAGGCCCAAAGGCGAGATCATCACAAACTGGTGCGGAGCAAAAAGTATTCCTGAAAACTTCAGCTATAGCTTTATTTTCAGATTTTCCATCAATATTGGTCGGTGCGGTATGTTTTGCTTTCAATATATGAATATATGAATGATTTGATTACTTTAAGCAGATTTGTCGAGATTTTGTCTGGTCCACAAGCGTTAGATGGCTTTAGGTCGTCAATTATTTCCAGAACTTCGTTCGTCGATGTTTGAATATTGTCTATTTTATGGACGAGGTTAGAGGTGACCAAGTTGGCAAGATCGTTTTCAGTTTTATTACATTTGTCGAGAATTTTTTTGGCAAGTGTGGATCCCACCGATGTGAAATAGTTATTAGTGAAATTCGCCATATTTTTAGAATTAGAAGAGTTTATGTTACCGATATCTAATGATTTGATTTCGGAAGACCTGTTGATTTTTGTTTTACTAATATTACGAAATGATTCCCACATACGTTTTGGAGAATAAGAATTTTCGTAAATGAACGATTTATAATAATTTTCCTTCATATATTTAATAATCTTTTTGCATAAGTTTCTATATTTCTTGTAGTGAATTTGTACTAAAATATCATCTGGAAACTTTTGCGCGCTTTTGTGGAGTTGGTTTCTTTTGTGAATCGATTTGACAAGGCCGGGAGAGATCCAGGGCGTAAGTTTAAACTGGCTGTTCGATATGCGTTTGTTACTACTATGTTTAGATATATACGTATGTAGAATACAAATGAATTCCTTCATCGCAATGTCAGTATCAGTTTGATTAAATACTTTTTGCCAGTTTTCTAAATGCAAGTCCTCAATTATATTATTAAAGTTTAATCGAGGGACATACTTTATTTTGGCAGGTGGGGGCGGTTTATCTTTAAAGCACAGTGCTGTCGTATAGTGGTTGGAAATTGACGTGTGGATAACGAATGAGTCAGTGAAGTTAATATTTTTTACGTTGATGTGATCCAAACAGGATTTTTTCGTGCCCTGTTCACGAGTAGGTGTGTTGATTGTCACTATGAATCCGTTTTCTGTGAGCAGGCATAAGTAGTCGTTGAGTTGTTGGTGAAATGGAGATAAAGTGTTGATATTAAGGTCGCCTATAATGATTTGACGTTCAAATTTATCGGAACTGCTGATAACAGTTTGGAGTGAATTCAAAAAAGAATCTATGATCTGGAAAGAAGGTGATCTATATATAGCAAAGATACATAAATTATTGTTCAGAATAATTTTAAGGCAGTTAGCTTGCGATAATAAAATTTCTTTGACTTGTGCTTGAATACCGTCTTTTATGTTTACAACAATACCACTAGATTTATTTACATTTTTAATTGAGTGATATTCTGTGTAAGTTTGTATTATTTTAGAGGTGTAGTTTTCGTTGATCCAACACTCTGATAAAATTAACACATCAAAAGTATGATTGAAATGATCTAGAAATAACAAAAAATCATCAATGTTTGACATGCTTCTGATGTTCTGGTGAATAATCTTTAAACTATAAGACTTCCAACTGTGATTATTTAATATGTTGAGATCGTCAATCAAATACGTGTTGCGAGTTATATCTGAGTCATTATAAATATCAGGAGGTAATTGAATCATTATTATTCAGTTGAAATGCGATGAAATGAAAATTTCACTACTATACGATTTTGATCCATTTCTAGAAAACAGTATAACATACATAAAATAATAATATTTAAGAAAACAAACATGTGATAATGATTGAAGTAATCCCAAGTGAGGAAACACAGAAGTATTGGTAATGAGGTACATAGCAGAATCGGTAACATAATAACAGTATAATAAATAGTAGAAAAGAGCAAACCTAGTGAGTACATTTAGTTCGAAAGACTGTGTATGTATAATCACAGGATATAATAATGGCAATAGTAATAATAGAACCTTCATCTTATTATCGTTGTCGGCAATAGGTATATTGTGTTTGAGATAATCACAGGGAGGCCAGCTTGTTTTCATCGGATATGAGAATTGCACCTGATCCTATCTCCTTCCGCACGTAAATCTGACCCTCTTTGATCCAAGCAAATTGATATCGTTTCTCTTTAGTGACTTGGCGAGTTTTATACCAGATCTGATTCGCCCGAAATGTTAGCTGCTCAGATATATAGATTGGCAACCGGGGGGCGGCGAGACCGATATTTAACGTGTTAAGTTTATCTTCGGTATTGGGTTTGTTCTTGTTGAAAGATTTCACATCAGAAAGCAGTTGATTTCTAGCCATGTTCGATTTGAGTTTAAGAACAATTGTCCTGGGTTGCTTTTGGTTATTATTTTTAAATAATAACCAAAAGCATAATAAATCATAAAAACTCATAACAACTCATAAAAACTCATTACAACTCATAACAACTTTAAACTTTCGCTTTAATTAGCGTTCGCATCGATTAGCGTTTCATATCGATTAGCGTTTCACTTTCATTAACGTTCGTAACGTTTCATATTTTTTCGTAAATATATGCATTTCATTGCGTTTCATGCGTTTCATAGCGTTTCGTGCGTTTCATAACGTTTCACATTAAATAGGTATATGGTTCTTTTTCGAAACGCATTCATAATTTTACCCCCAAGTGTCGAGCGTGCGTAAAGAAGTTTTACTTTTTAAAAAAAACGAGTGTGCTTTAGACCACACGACTGAAGTAAAACTTCACTAACTTATGCCATCCATTAACAATATAACAATAACAGGAATAAAAATATCCCCATCCCCTCAACATCCCCATCAACTCAACTCAACTCTCAACTCTCAACTCTCAACTCTCAACTCTCAACTCTCAACTCTCAACTATCAACTCTCAACTCTCAACTCTCAACTCTCAATTCTCAGCTCTCAGCTCTCAACTCTCAACTCAACTCAACTCAACTCGACTCAACTCAACTCAACTCAACGCAACTCATATCATTGATTAGCGTTTCACATTGATAAGCGTTTCATATTGATTAGCGTTTCACATTTTTTTGTACGGTTTCATATCTTTTGGTAACATATTCAACATTTTACCCCCAAGTGTCGATCGTGCGTAAAGAAGTTTTACTTCAATTATTGTAAATCATTGCAATGTTAATACCGCATAAGAGTCACAACTGCTCCAAAAATTTAAAAAAAGTCCAACAGCTCCCAAGGGAGGGAGGTTGAAGTTGGGATGAGATGGATGGGGTGGCTGAGGGGGGTGGGGTTAAGGATGCGGGGCTGTTAGTTACTGGTTAGAGGTAGAAGGGGTGAGGGGGGGGGTTGGTGAGAGGGGGGGGGGGTGAGAGGCGGGGGGTTGAGAGGGGGTGGAAGGGTGGGCCTTTTTTATATCCATTTTTGAAGTAAAACTTATTTACGCACGCTCGACACTAGGGGGTAAAATGATGAATATGTTACGAAAAAGAACCATATGTAACGCTAATCTATATGAAACGCTATATTGAATGTGTAACGCTAATCTATATGGAACGCTAATCGATGCGAACGCTAATCAAAGCGAAAGTTTAAAGTTGTATGAGTTTTTATGAGTTGTTATGAGTTGTTATGAGTTGTTATGAGTTGTTATGAGTTGTTATGAGTTGTTATGAGTTTTTATGATTTGTTATTTATTTATTTTATTTATTTATTTATTTAAGGAACATAAACAGTCATAGTAACAAAATATACATAAGAGGATGGCAAAAAAAACAGACCAATTATTAATGTTCACAGATAGGTATTTAGAAACATAAAAGTAACTGAATGTAAACTAGAAAATTTAAGAAAAACAGAAAAAATAAAAACAGAACTAAGCAGCAATTAAAAAAAAAAATAATACAGATGTTAATTCAACAAGTGATAAACATGTTATACACAATAATAAAATAATTAAAACAATACTTAAATAGACTGCGAAATAGGTATTTGGGTTGGGACGGGTAAGGGGAGGAGAGGGATAAGGGAAAGTTGCCACGCAAGTAATATAAAAATATTAGGTACAATAAAATTAGTCATGAATATGTGTTATTCGCACCTACATAAAATGTAATACAAAGAAATTCTGTAACGACAGTAACTAGCAGTGAATATGTCAGCAAGTGTGTCTATATGTGCAAGTTTATTATTACAGTATTTACATGTCCTTTGTATAAATTCATTTTGGTTGGAATTAGTGTTGCATCTATCAATGTAGAAAACGGTATTTTGTCGGCTGTATCGAGTCGGCGTGTGGAAATTTATTTTATTTAGCAGCTCCGGGCAGTCAACTTTTGAGTTAATAATTTTGTACAGAAGCATCTGATCAGCGACAAGCCTCCTATTGAACAGTTTCGAGATTCGAAAATGTTTCTCGATTTCGTCGTAAGAATTGTATATGTTGAATGATTTAAAATTGAGGAATTTGAGAAATCGCTCCTGAACTCTTTCTAACCTGTTAACATAAACAATATAGCGCGGGTTCCAAACCTGTGAACAGTATTCCAGGTGAGGACGAACATTTGAATTGTACAGAATCAGATAAGTCTTAGTGTTTTTGAAAAATTTGCATGTTCTCAGTACAAAGCCTAGACTCTTTGTTGCTTTGGTGACAATATTATCAATGTGTTTATCAAAGGTAAGTTTAGAGTCCAAAATAACCCCGAGGTCACGTATATAATCTTTAATTGTTAACAGCGATCCAGAAATGGTGTATTCATGGAGTATTTTTATATGGTTACGTGTGAATGTGACTTTGCAACATTTGGAAATATTGATAAAAAGCTTATTTCTGAGACAGTAATCCGTCAGTCGGTCAAGATCTTCTTGTAAACGCACAGAACAGTCACGGGAGCTTATAGGAAGGTATATCTTCATATCGTCGGCAAATAGTAAAATTTGAGCGTTGTGAAAACACGTTGTAATATCATTTATATAGATAGAGAAAAGCAAAGGACCCAAAATGGACCCCTGAGGCACACCAGAAGTAATGATTTTCCAGATGGAAGAAAATCCACCTACTGTCACAGCCTGGGACCTGTTTGTTATGTATGAAGATAACCAACGAAGAAGATCTCCATGAATACCATGATTAGCAAGTTTTCTAAGCAGGATCCTGTGGTTGATCTTGTCAAAGGCTTTTCTATAGTCAGTATAAATTGTATCAAC
Organism: Limnephilus lunatus; assembly: GCA_917563855.2. NCBI lineage: Eukaryota > Metazoa > Arthropoda > Insecta > Trichoptera > Limnephilidae > Limnephilus > Limnephilus lunatus. Next base: position 91,821,742 of record OU830595.1, on the reverse strand, counting down.
TTGCACACGTTTATCCATAGAGGCAGACAAGAAATTTATAAATGTTATAAGATTTGTAGCAACAGAGCGACCTGCAAAGAATCCATGCTGAAATTCGTTGATCGAATTCTTTACCACAGGGAATAACTGGTCATAGACTATTGTTAGGGTACCCGATGTTGGCTACCAAACCAACACCAGCTCTGGGGCCAAGGGGGCCCCCAAACATGTCCCTGGCTAGCTCTCAGCGGGAACAAAGGTACTCTCTATTCAGGGGGGCGAGTCGCTCAAAGCTATGGAATTTCTCCCTACCTTCCGGCGTCCAGCGGGATACACTCTGGTCAATAAACCTCCTGCCGCAGCAGAATAATAACAAAGTTAAATCATTAGGACATGTATTGTAAACTCAAACACAGTACATAGGTTTCTACAGTACAATTCAATTACAAGAAATGCAAATTACACAAACCTAGCTAAAGTGTTTAACTCTCATTATCTCTCTCTGAAGCGAAACTCTCCGAGTGGTGATTTTCGCGGGGCCCTACATTTCACTGATTACGGACACATTTAAAAGAGGAAATCAAGATACAGCTTACATGTGGATTAGCAGGATCCTCGCCTCATGTGGAAGTTCCATCAGGCACTTTCGTAGTCTAAATAGACCGAACTATATGGCGCGGCAAAGGCCGACTCTACTCGTAGGTATTTCAATAATACATCGCGGCCACATTGAATTTGGACCGCTCGCCCGAAAGCGGGCCGCGTACGTGTGCTTCCCAAGGCTCTCGAATCTCGTCTGAGTGGAGGAATGGAATGGGGCCAGTGGCCGGGCACGGGGGAGGGAAGCGGGAAGCAGGAAACAGGGGGGAGAGGGGAGGCCGAGTTGTGTGGACTTGCTGCGTTCTGTGCTCTAGGGCTTGAATCTACTCGCTTCAGGGGCGTATCGTAACACTTCCCCCCGCGCTTGGAAAAAAAGCGACGTGGCAATGGAGCTGTAGGAAAGAAAATCCTCTTAAGCTTCCATTGGGGTTTTTGAGAGATTCGTTGCTTGAGAGATGCCTAGCTAGAACATGCAATTTATGTTATAGTTTAGGTCACAATGTTTGTAGGGAATGGGTGAGGGGTACATACAATGTTTGGAAAAGAACAGTTTTGGTGAAAGTACATGGTGTAAAACAACATACAAGGTTATGCAATTGAAAGATGACAATACATGGTTATGCAATTGAAAAATGACAATACATGGTTATGCAATTGAAAAAAAATAACAATTCATATTTGTACAATAGAAGAACAAAAAGCGAAAACAAAAATGCCTGTGTGATTCTAAAGTTTCATTGGTCTGGGAGCTAAGTTTGCGAAGCGTGGATTTGTTTGGTTTCGGAGAATTTCGAAGAGGAGGACGTGGTTTCACAGATTCTAAGGATTACATTATCACTGTAATCAGACCCCTTTGAGATAACACTCAGAAGTACACTTGGGCCTTAGAAAACACTTGGTTTCGTTGAAGACGTCGAAGTTCACGAAGTGGAGACTGTGGTTGCTGTGCCGCGACTATGGTTACAGAGGTCATTGAAGAGGAGAATCCAGTGTCCGCAGACATGCCAGTACGAATCCTAAGTGTTATTAAGGTAAACACGGATCGTATATAATGGTTATTGAAGCATAATGTAGCTCAACATAACTTGTATTGGTACGCATTCGGCGAATACTGGAGGTCAAGGTAATGATGGTTTACACATGACGATATATGCGTCACTGCATGACAGCGCAAGAGACGACATGGTTGGCATTGATAGCAAGAGTAAGAACAAACTTAGGAGCTGGCGTGCCCAAAAGGTGGTTCAGAGTGTCATAGTGTATAGTGGGACAACTCAACTTGCTGTGGCACGACAAAACAACATACATATGGGCGGTATGGTCTGTGCTTTCAGGAACAAATGCGTAGAAAAATGGCAGCAGGAAGGACCTAGTAACCACAGCGCGTGCTGTCAGGAAGTGGAGCTCAGCTTGGCTGTTGGTGATGACATCCGCCTGGGCTTCTTTTTAATCCGGGAGAAATTATTATTAGAGCAAAATTCTTGAAGTTTACCTGCCTAGGGACCAATGAAGAAAAGGTTTGGAGAGAAACAAAATGTGTCCAGATAATGAAATAAACGAAATTTTTACCACCGACCCAGAGAGTGACGAAGAGAGAGTTTTCTAACTAAATTGTGATTACATGAACATTTTCCTTTACCAGGATGACTTGGCGTTTGCCGAGTGACAATATGTCTTGGTTAAAAAACAACCGGCCTTCCATGGCCTATGTTAACATAAAGGTGGTAACATTTTTTGTAGAATTTCAAAAAACAAGACAAAGAAGTCATGAATGAGTCACGGTAAAAGCAGAGAAACCAATTCATGAATAAAGGTTGTCAAAAAGGAGACAGACGGTACGCCAAGTGCATATCGTACATATCCAACATTCATGAATGTGTTTCGTAAAATTGAGAAAGAGAACAAAAGGTGAGACATATGCAGAGAGTGAGGGAGAAAGCCTGCTGATAATTGGTCAATTTACCGATTCGCACTCCCAGTGAGGGCGAATTATGGTCAACAACAGATTTTCCTCTTCATAACATATACCCAGGGCCGGATTAACCATGTCGGGGCCCCTAGGCAATGCACGTCTCGGGGCCCCTTTACCAATGGTGGACTAACGGGGGGGGGGGGGGGGGTGGCCCGCCCCGGTCCTCTGGTCCTCGGGGGCCTTCAAACGCCTCCATGTCCCCTTTATCAAATCCTTAACCACTGGAACGATTTCGGTCGAAAAATCGACCACTTTTATTTTTCTCCGATTGATGTCGGTCCAAAAACGGACCGATTTTTCTACCATTCGTAAAACATTTATTGTAATTATTTAAAACCTTTACATGGGCAGCTACTTATATTATCGAATAGTTGATAAAATATTCTTTCAGTCTATGACCTTATTGATTGTCTTTGAAGTATGCTATAACAAGTTTTGGCGGGTTTTTAATAGCGTCCTGTCAGAAATCAACTTACAAGTTTTCAATATTTCAACGAATTTTGCTCTCTGCTTAAAATGCCGTAAGTAATTCATTTATTGTGTTTTTAACATATAATTATATATCAGTGTAATTGTGATTGAATAATCTATCTTTGAAATGTGTTTTTAATTTGTTTGTTCCTAATATATTGTCTCGGTGGAAGTTTTTTTGTAAAAATGCATCAACCGAAAATGTCATCGTTTTTGATTTGCAAAAATATTAATAATTACTGCTTTTGTGTATTTGAAATATAGTTATTTAATCAGAGTGATTCATAACAAAGAGATAAATATAAGTTTTATATGGATTGGTTCATTATTAATGCAGATATTTGCTTATCCAATTATTTATGTCATATGTCAAAAAAGCGACAACTTTCGTAGTCAATTTTGACATAAAGCTTCCGTCACACAATAAAAATTTAGTTATTTCGTTGTATACCAATTAATTAATTGATTTTCTTTTACCAAAATTGTGCAGAAACAGCAATCGTCAAGGAAAAGAAGGGAGCACTCCACGAACCAGGTTTAAATAATTTTTTTTCATATTTTATATTAGTGCAGTATACAAAATTTAAACATTTGTATATTATGAAGTGTTTTCAATTTAAAATATATAGAGTAGTGCTGACTGGAAGAGGAGGCAGAGGAAGAGGGAGAGGTGCAGAAAGAGCTGGTGCCGGACTAACTGCACGTGGACGCGGGAGTCAACGCAGAGCTGCATTGGCTGCGCGGTCTGGAGTGTGAGTATTTTTTAATGTTTTTTTATGAAAGTACGTCGCTGTGGCCGTTGAACTCATCATATATTTTTATTTATTTTAACAGTGACCCTGCTTTGCTACTGGTGCGAGATGATCGGGTTAAGGCCCTAAAGGCTGTTAGGGCCCTGTCTGCTTCCTTCCAGCTAGAGCTGGAAAGCCGAAAATTTAGGAAGCAGGCGGCGCGCATTTTGCTCCCTACCGCAATTGCAAGAAAAACTAAACAAAAGTAAGTTATCGTATTTAGATGCTTGATACAATATTATTGTTTTTTCTCCGACAGCATTCCACTGTTACAGTGAGAGTTCGTTAAATCAGCGCTCTGTGCATTATGCAGTACATAATGTACAGAGTTCTAATTTTATTGTTTATTTATTTACTGTGCTTACTGTTTCACGCGTGAATGAGAACGATTCATATGATTTATGTATATGTTTTCAGAATTCCATCTCCGGAGAGAATACCGTGTCCCTTTTCACAAGGGACACCTTCACCGTTGCCAAGACCCGTCCCACCACCGTGGATGTCCACTCCCGCACAGACCCAGTCAATGGTTCCCAATCTTCCAATTCCGCCTGCTGCACCAATCCGGGCGGCATCTCCGGAGCCCTTACCTGGGACATCGCGGGGTGGGGAACTCAAGCGTGGCGAACTCTTCTCTCCGGAGGGCGGCTACCACAGTGAGCTGTGGGTGGACGTGCCGTTCTACCAAGAATTGTCGGAGTTTGAGAACGGTGAGTCTATTTTTTGAAATGTCATACATACCAGGGGCTCTAGTATGGTGAATTCGATAAGTTTGCAATATCGGATAGATAATTGATTTTATATTGATATCCCTAGCACAGTTTCACTGTTGGTATATTGGCAGGAAATAAGCATAGTACTTAAAAATTCCACATAACAAACATACATAATGTATTGTAATCCGAAAAGATACAATGTACCTACGTTCTATGCAAGTAAATATGTAGTTGCTAAAGTAGAAAGTCTGAAATTTGAGTTTGGTTTTGGCCAATTTTTGTTTGATAGTAAGAACTTCGCACAGCATTGGGAATACCGAAATCATAGTTTTACACTGTAACAAAGCATGATCTATTTGTTCTCGAGATAATGTCCTGACACGTTTACATTTCAAAAGATTGGCATTAAACAGGGATATTATAGAATGAGACACGCCGAACTCCTTCGCGAGGGTACATTTGATTTACCGGCTTCTAAATGGTGTAATATAGGACTTTTTTCTTCAATTGAAAAAACACTTTTGTTTCACGGAACTCATTTTGTCGAGCTTCCTAGTCACTTCCAAGCGAGGTGCGGTATTGGTGGGTGGGTTTTGAAACCGGACGAATTATCTTTAAAATAGGTCGCTTTAAGTAGTTGGTCGCTTTAAACGGATACGTTTTCCTACTAAAAGCTATGAAACCTAACTTTAGTTTACATTATCGTCACTTAAAACGGTAGGCCGTTATATGCAAAGTTATTATATCCGAATTCTATTGTAAATTTGTGTTTTCTATTATTTCAGAGACAGACATGGACAGCACCAATGTAGACGAGGCAGCTCTCTATCAAGAAGAGTCGATCATTGAAAACCGTGAGTTATAAAACTAACTAACTTACCTTCACGCCATTTCCCTGCAGGGGTAGGCAGAGAGGATGGACCGCCAGACAACTTGGTCTTGGCACACACACACTCTTTTCTTCATTCAAATTCATCCATACCTACCTGACTATGCTATTCTGACTCCTGAAATTGCCCGCCTCAAGTATTTGATTAACAGGATCGTACCAAGATTTCATTATTTTGAAACGTTGTACCAGAGGCAGCGGGTAATCGTAATATAGACACGTTTAAATAATTTGAGTTTTCTGTTGTTGCAGAAATGGATATGGACAGAACAAGCGACGTGGACGATGAAGCGAGCGACGGCGACCACGAAGAGAGCGATGAGGATACTTTCTGCATGCCACCAATACCTTATCATAATATTATCAACGTTTCACCTTATTCCGCTATGGATATAGACTTTAGTAAACAAGACCAGGTAGATAGTGAGGCAATGCGTTCGATTCTGCCGCCTGATGGTTACTCTTTCGATTGGTCCAGCGATATCTCACGTTTTACTGGGATAAGGGAGACATTTACAGGTACGCCAGGACCAACTTTCAATACCGACGAAATGGGCAAACCTGTGGATGCCTTTCTTAAAATCTTCGATGCAGATTTCGTTGAACTGATCGCGAGAGAGACCAACAGGTATGCAGATCAATGGATTGCGAAAAAACAGTTTCAGCGCCATGCGCGTACCAATAAATGGGCTCCCACGAATAAACGGGAAATATACGTATTCTTGGCAATTTTAATGTATCAAGGTATCTCTCCCCTTCCCGTTGAAAAAGACTACTTCTATTCAAAAAAAATCACCGCCATGCCTTATTTCAGCCGAGCCATGGATTATAATCGTTTTCTTCTAATAAAAAAATTCCTTCACTTCACCAACAATGAAAGTCTTTCTTCTGATGTACCATTATCTGTGCGAAGGTTACAAAAGATTCAGCCCGTCTTGGACCACCTCTCAAATAAGTTTGAGACTTTATACCTGCCCGAGCAAGACATCTCTCTGGATGAATCCTTACTCTGCTATAAAGGCCGTTTGGGATTCGTCCAGATGATCAAAACCAAAGCGGCCAGCGCGGGTATAAAATCTTACGAGCTTTGTGAGTCCAAGTCTGGCTATCTTTGGAAATTCCAAATTTATACGGGGAAGACCATTTCTATACAGGCTGAATCGACAATTCCAGACCAGGAAGACATGACGGAAGACATAACAGAAGATATGACAGACGACATGACACAGGTCAACTTTTCGGGTGCTCACAATATCTGCCCAGTTGGGGCCACTGCAAAGATAGTATACGACCTGGCCAGCCCTCTGTTTAACAAGGGGTATACGCTAATAATGGACAACTTTTATAATAGTCCATTATTGGCGCGATGCCTCAAAAGAAATGGAATGGACTGCATGGGCACATTGCGGTTAAACCGAGAATTTGTGCCCTCTGCATTTAAGTCCCATCTCCGGACAAAACTGAGGGAAGGTGAGCTTGTATACTCGAACTGCGGGGACCTCAATGTTATGGTTTGGTTGGACAAAAACCTGGTAAGTATGTTGTCCACCTACCATAAGGCAGAAATTGGGGCTGCTGAAAAGTTTGGTACCTGGACATACAAACCTCAACTGGTACTAGACTATAACAAAGTAATGGGGGGGGTCGACCGAAAAGATCAGCTTTTGGCAGGCTTCCCCATTGAACGACAGCGAAACCTGATCTGGTACAAGAAGCTTTTCAGGAGACTACTAAGCGTTTCGGTGCAGAATGCGTATATATTGTACAGCTCAAAGCTCCGCAAGGAAAATAAACACATTTTGTACCGAAACTTCAGGAGTGAGGTTGCGGATGATCTTCTTCTGTTGTTCTGTCGTAGTCAAATTGACACGACTGTGCGGACCATTGGCCTAATAGCTGAAGGAAAGATTTTGCGACCTATCCTGAAAGGCAACCACTTCGTAGTCCGTAGCGGGAAAAAGGTGAAATGTGTGTGGTGCAACATAAATAACATTTTCAAAAGGACCCTCACAAAGTGTGATGTTTGTGAAGTGGCTTTATGCTCTGATTGCATGAAGCCATATCACACTACAATATAGAATTGCTGGTGGTTTTTATATTTCATGTTTTTCTTTTCTTGTTTTTTAGTTGTGTAATTCTAATTTATAAATTTAATTAACTTTGTCTGAACATCAATTATGATGGCCTGGATGGCTGGACCAAGTCATTTCTTTCCGCATACTCACATCATATGTTATGTTGTCCTCGAAGGTTCTATCTGATAAGGTTCGGTGGACATTTAATATGTATATTTCAATTCTGATCATTGAAATATGCATGTTAACAAATGCACAGGTATTCTCATTTTTCCCTGTTTATTGTACACATTTAAATAACTTGTTTTATTTTTATGTCTTATTTATATTTTGTCAATTTTTCTGTAAAGAGGCTTTTTCAGATCTAGTCACTTAACATAACTAAGCCATTTCAAGCAATGTTCAATTCTGAATGGTTGTCTCTCACCAGAACGATACTGAGAGTATTTCTCTAGAGCGAGGTATAATGATTATTATGTATTGATATACTTAAATTATGAAAAAACCAATATAAATTGAGTATATTTTTATTACGACAAAATGTGTAAACAATGTTTAAATCGATATACTGTTCTTCCATTGTAACCATACAACTGTAATATTAATTTAATTAATGTAAAACCTATTAGGGCTTAAATAAATAAATAAATCAATTATTTGTTCCATCAATTATTTTCCCTTCCACTATTTTTTTTCCATATCTTTGCTTTTAAATATAAAATTATCATTATGATTTTATTTGCCATGCAAAAACGCTTATGCAGAAGGTTTGATATATATATACAGTTTTATCATCATCATCATTTTACATATTCTCATTTACCCCTGTGTGTGTGGACCTTAAGATGGCTGTCAGTAGTGTTTTTTTGTCGAATATTTGCAGATTTCATCAATTTCAAAGTATCCCCCTGAAATATTGGCAAAGTGTATATCTATGAGATATGTTTTATTTTAAAACGTATTTCTTGCTTTACCACGAAATATAAAAACATGGTTACAAATCTCCAGGTATGATTTGCAATTATTTAAAAAGTAGCACCATGATTTTGACAACGTAAAATAGGCTCTCAGTATAATTCGTCAAATGATTCAAATACAGCAAACACGGCGACTATTCTTATTGATAACTGTAGGCAGTTAATGTATCTTCCTAATGTAATACCAGGTTTTTGTGGTAAATTTATTAAATAGTATAATGTATTGATTTCAATTTTGACACTTCACGCACTCAAATTCTATAAAATAATTTTCTAATCAAACTTTTGGATAGATCGTAACAGATAAAAAAATCGTTTTCTAGTATATACTTGCATCTGTGGTTATCAAATAGGCCATAGAGAACATAAAACCGTAGAAAATATTCAATATAGATATTTAAAACCGCCACTAGCGGCAATTTCAAATCAGTAAAACACAAATTTCGCGCATTTATAAAGTTAAAGATTTTTTAATAATTTATCTATCAATTCTAAAAATATAGAATAATTAGTACAATATAGGTGAATTCATTGGCTGTATACACCATAATCAGTTTTTGTGTCTCCATATTAAAATTCGGAGGTATGATTTTTTTAATGTGGGCGGAAAATATTCAAAATCGTCTCTAAAAAACCGCGAGCAATCCGAGAAAAAAAAAAAAAACCGCGCGATCGTTCGAGTGGTTAACAAGGCTTTAAGGCCATTTTTATTTAAATATTTATAATGTATTACAAAAACATGGTAAGTAACACATTATTCCCAATGAGTTGAGAAAAAAACTCATTACGGGAAGCTCATTACATTAAATTTAATCAGCGGCCGAGAATTCAAATTTCGTCGAACGATGATCTTGCGATCGTACCCTTGCAACTATACAGGGCGGTTCCGATGAGTAAGATTAATTATTCTCCATACCAGCATTTTAACATAATAGCTCAATATCGATATTATTTCATTCACAATATTTGCTTTGATAAATTCCTAAATTCAAAAATGCTCAAACTCGTGATGATAAAACTATTCAAATTATGTACTTTTTCTAATTATTTTTTGTTCATACGTATTTATAATTTTTCAAAAATATCTAAGCAAAATAAAAATGCAATTTTTTTTAAATATATGTGCGGATCTTTTTTTTAATGATTTTATTTAAACTAAAATTAAAATTCTGAAACATATCTTTCCCGGATAATTTATTGATTTATTTTACTCCATGATTACATAATTTGACATGTGTGTTGTTTAATACAAAATTTTGTTTGAAAAATTAACAAATCTGCCAACGCGCTACGGTAAAACCTTATTAAACATATTTTCTCAAAATTTAAGAACAGTCTTTCGAAATCAATTTATAATTTTGTGGTGAAAAAGAGTCAATACGTCTAAAATTTGATTTAAAAACGACATATTTCCGGTTTTGTCTGGTGATTCCCACTAAAGGCGGACACGCAAAAAAATTTTTTTTTGTAATTTTATTTTTTTATTTCATTTTCTGAAAGACGCATTTGTTAAAAATGCTCTCTAAAAATGTTTTAAAGATATTCGAAAAATTGACGGAGATACAGCATTTTATGTGAAACAATAACTTAGTAAACACCACTTTTATTATACATACTTATGCCGACCGGGTTTCGCCACAACCGTAGGTTTTTCAGAGCAGTTTGTATGTTGAATTATCCTTCAGCAAAACTTTGACTGTGTTTTTCTCTAAACTTTGTTAACACATTTTTTAACCTCCATCCATCCGATTTGCAGGTCTTAAACTGTTTGAAAATCTAGTGTCTATCTCACCACGTAGGTGAATTTTGTTTAAAAATAAGGAAAAATGTCAGACCAACGAATTTTATTTTCGATTTTTTATGGAAAATTTTCATTGTTCATAAAAAAAATAGAAGGGGCCCATTATAAAAAAATCTCTAAGTGGTGCTTAAGGTTTAGTACATGCAAATCAGACGTATATTTTTTTTAGTACGTTGTCAACCGTGTTGAAAAAAGCAGTTTCGAGAAAAACGCGTTCAAAGTTTTGCTGAACGTTAATTCAACATACAAACTGTTTAAAATGGTTTCATATAATATGCTGTAGGTATCTCCGTCAATTTTGCGAATTTCCTTAAAACATTTGGTGAGAGCATTATTAACAAATGCATCTTCAGAAAATTAATTTTTAAAAATGACAATTTTTTTTACAGTAGCCTGGTGCCTTAAAGCCTTGTTTAGGATTTGTTCAAAGGAACATGGAGGCCCCCCAGAGTCAGAGGCCCGTGTGAACTGAAGAAAAAGCTTGTAAAATAACATCAACTTCTTAAATTCGGGGGGGGGGGGGGGGAGGAGCGGTTCATCCATCCACTTCACTTTACCCTTTTCTAACTTCCAAACTTTTTTTTTCTACCACAACGTAATTTTATTCATAATTAATCTGTTTTTTACTACATTTCGAAGGTATGCCTTCACCCCCATTCAATAAAAAAATTAAACGAATACAATAGTACAATGAGCGGTTTTATCACTAAAGTGATCTCTTCCAGACAACCTTGGTATGAAGAGAAACAAAGAATTTTAGCAAACAGATAGGTAGTGCACACTAAAGCTTGTACAACATTTATATTTTAAACATTAGAAATAAAAGCAAAAAAAAAAAAAACAAAACAAATGCCAATATAAACCACACACGGCACCTATAATCATATCCCCATGGATACGATGGAAAATAAAGTAAAATACAACTTGTTTAAATATTTGTTTTAATTATTGACTTTTTATTTATTATTTGTGCGTGATGTGAACAGTTATTGGGTTATAACCTAATTATTATAATTTGTTATTTTGTTTAATGCACGTAATGTTATTTACCTTTAAATGTTCGTAATAAAAAATTAAAATATTTAAAACATCTTGAAAACTGACTTTTTCCAAAAGTGTGCCGGAGTTGCTCACTAATTGTGACTCGAACCGTTGACGAAAGTTATTTTTTCTTGGGGCGCGGGGCCCCCAGCCGATGCGGGGCCCCTAGGCAGTTGCCTACTCTGCCTTAGGGATAATCCGGTACTGCATATACCTGAGAACATGATGGTGAGGAGAAAGGAAAGGAAAAGGAAAGGAGTTGAGTGACGAAACTTGCTAGAGACTGGACTAATTTCCACTTCAAACTCCATGTGAGAATGAAACATGATCAACCAGCAGATTTCCTGACTCTTTACAATTGTTAAAAGGATGAGGAGAAATTTGAATACACATTTTCAAAGAGACTAATCTTTTGCGTGTATTGGGCAAAAGATTAGGGGTCATTTTAAAAACTCCTGCATGATTGTGAGAAAAGACAGACCCTTGCTCCAATTTCACAAACCTGGGGGTTTTCTTATCCTTTCCCCAGACAACGAGTTGGGTGGTTTTGTGCTCAATCGATTAACTCCCACAGCACTATGCCCCATAGTTAGCAGTGAAGCTACAAACTAGTCCTTTTGGGATAGTAGATATTCCTGGGCTTCTTTCCTTTTTGCAAAGAAGTAAAAAAAACAGGAGGTCCACGGGCATTGGCGTTGAATGACAACAAAGGGTTGTGGACTACATTTCGTAGATCGCACACAAAAGGTTTGATATTATTTCGTTCGCATGACTCACGGTAAGTGTTTTAACGTCTCCACGTATAGTGTACAAAACATGTAAGTACATACAAGATAAAACTCAATTATAGACAGAAGTCAAGAGTTTATACAATGCCTCTTAAAGAAGATGGCAAGGCCGATATTATGTCGTTCGCACGAATCACGGTAAGTATTGTTATTACGTCTCCACGTCTCGTGTACAAGGGTTGTACACAATTATACACAAAAGCGGTACTCATGACAAATTAATGACACACGACCAAAATACAGAAGCGGTACTCATGACAAATTAATGACACACGACCAAAATACAAAAGCGGTACTCATGACAAATGAATGACACACGACCAGAATACAAAAGCGGTACTCATGACAAATGAATGACACACGACCAAAATACGTTGTACAGAAAGGGTGGTACTCATGACAAATTAATGACACACGACCAAAATACATTGTACAGAAAGGGTGGTACTCATGACAAATGTGTCACACGACCAACTCAATAACATTTAGCTATGAGCAAAAGTGATTATGACGAACTTCTCGTATCGTGGCAGGTATTTTAAGGATCCCTCCTATGACGGTGGATGTTCTAAGGATCTCTCCTATAATGGTGGATGTTCTAAGGATCTCTCCTATAATGGTAGGTTACGTTTAAATACAACACAATAAACGTTAACGATGCTTGTTTTAACACATAATATGAAGATTTGTTAGATTAACTAACTCCGTAGCCCAAGAGCGTACGACAGAGAAGATAGACAATTTGATGTTACTTCATGTGTTACAAAGTACAAGGGTGATGGCAGAGTATAATTCTACTTACACCAAGTATTTAAAACAAAGACAGACCTATAATGGTTTTACATACTGTCTGTTGTGGCAACCTACAGTGAGGAAGACCAAAGAAAAGGGACCAATTACGGTTTTACATACCCTTTGTGCAGTTACAAACATACCAGGTTATGTGCAATTTGGGTTGCAAATACTTGGTTAAATGAACACCTAAAAGTTGTGAATTCCGAAATCAGGATAACCATAAGGTTTTATTAACCTGTCTCGTAGGGTTGAAACGTGCCATACAAGACATACGTAACGTAAAAGCAAAAAACAAAATAACAAAAAACAGTGACTTTGTTATAACAACCAAAGACCGGATGATTCGGTTTTACGTACTTTAGTTGAAACGAGCCAAATTGATTTATATACAGGGTTATAAAGACCAATCATTGGTTTTATAAATTCGAGTTCCAAAATGGACGTATCGATATCCAGTTTGGGTAAATGAGCATGAATTTGGGTAGGACGCCATCAATTTTTAATTTAAGAAGAAAAAATTGAAAAAAACTTATATACACGAGAGGCGACTATGTAAGTAACCACTGTTTGATTTTCATGCTAGAGATACCTCGGAAGGTTTTACAACTCATGATGAACAAAATAAAAGGAAAAAATTGTAAAAAATAGTTAACTGGTTCTGAGTCGGAATTTAACACTTTGGAATTTACAAAACCCGACTTCTAGAACGACACGCCGATGGGCAATTGTCAACTACTTTACATGAACAAAATAAACAGGTGAGAAAGTTCCTTTCCACATGACAAAAATGCGACAAAAATAAAAAATAGGAGAAAAGTTACAAAATTACATGACAAGGCAGGGTATGACATGGCATGAACATTGCATAGTGTACGTGTTGAGACAATAAATGGGCTCGCGACTTCCCAAACATTGAAACTCGAAAGGTGTCTCCGTTCCAAAGTGATCAGTTTTAGAACAGGTGAAAAAAAATAAAGAAAAAAATTGCCGTGAAGGAAAGAAAAAACAGTGCAAAAACAACATTTGAAAGTAACTTCAAGGAGAGTACGCATTAATTTACAAAATAATTTACAACTTGTTTCATTTACGAAACGATGGGCATGTGATTGACACAATACACGCCTGACGTAGTAAGACTTTGTAAGCTTACAAAAAAAGTGATACATACTGGATCATTTTACGTTTGCTGAGATAGTGGGGGCAGTTTTACTTGACTCCTCACTTCCAGACTTTACAATGTCCTTAATGTGGTAATTACCAATGTGCTTTCCAGATGAGTCAGACAAGGAGTACACTAGGTCTGATATTTTCCTTAGAACTTTGGCCTTCACGAAACGTGGTGCCAGCTTAGCAGAGAAATACATGGCTCCTTGGGAAAGTGTGTTGTTCTTTCTCCAAACTATGTCTCCTGTATTGAAGGTAACATGTTTCCTACGTAAGTTATATCTGTCCGCACTCTTTTGGTGAGCCAGGAGCAAAGAATCAGTGACTTCACTGTAAATGGCCGACAGTTCTTCCAGGCGATGGGCATAGTCTGCGGTAGGGTTGCTTGTGGTGGCAGATGACGTAGGAAAGTTTGTGTCCCTATGTAGAGAACCATGGACGACTTGTTCCATACCGTGTTTTAAGAAGAAAGGTGTGTAACCAGTGGCCAGATTAACAGTGTTGTTCATAGCGGCCTGAATTTTATCTAGGTTTTTACACCAAGTGCGTTGATCTTTATCAACTAGGATAGCTAGAGCTGTGTTGATTGTTTGGTTGTAACGTTCGACAGTGTTATTTTGGGGAGTGTACAAGGTGTTATAATAAATGTCCTTGATTCCGTATTTGGCAAGAAATTCTTTGAATTCCTGGGCAATAAACTGTTTTCCGTTATCAACAATTACGGTTTTGGGTGTTCCGTAAGGTATAAAAATGTGTTTTTCCAGAAGTTTGATGATGGCGGACGCGTTGGCTCTTTTTAAAGGGAAGATCCAACAGAATTTGGTGAAAACATCCACTACACTAAGTATGTGCATGTGTCCGGCATAACTTCGAGGAAAAGGTCCGACGAGGTCCATTGACAATGACTGTAGGGGTCTGTCGGCACGTTTGGGGTTACCCATTAGGCCGACAGGTGCTGCCGTGCTATGTTTATAAGCTTTACAAGTTTCACATTTAGAGATGTAATTGCGAATTTGTTTGAAGAGACCAGGCCAGTAATACTTCAAGGAAATCTTTTTATACGTCTTGAAAGTTCCTGGGTGTATAGAGTCGGGAGCACTATGATTGTCAATTATTATTTGTTCTCTTCCTTCGAGGGGAACGACAAGTTTCCAAGAGTAATCTTCGAGGATGGATAGTGGTACCTTGCAATTACGGTATAGTTGTCCTTCTTTTATGATAAAATTAGGAAACTTTTGTTGATTATTTTTACAACCTTCGAAGATTTTCAAGTACCATTCATCTTTTGTAGATGGAGGGGGGGCAATTGTGTCAACATTTAATGAAGCCAATTCAATTCTTGAAAGAGCGTCGGGAACAATATTGTCCGCGCCTTTACGGTGAACAATATCAAAATTGAATTGAGACAAACGGGAGGCCCAACGAGCGAGTCTACCGGAGGGATTACTTAAAGAGATCAGCCATTTCAAACTACTATGGTCTGTGACTACAGTAAATTTGCTACCGTCTATGTAACCGCGGAAATGGTGAACAGAATCCAATACAGCCAATAACTCCTTTTCGGTAATTCCGTAGTTTTTCTCGTGTTTATTTAATGTACGGGAAAAATACGCTACAGGGTGTTCGCCATCTGGGAACTCTTGAGTTAGGACTCCACCGATTCCTACGTTGGAGGCATCCGTGTGGAGGGTAAAAGAGAGTGCAAAATCCGGGCAATTCAGAACGGGGGCTTTTTGAAGGGCATTTTTTAAAGTTGTAAACGCTTCTTCAGTTTCAGCAGACCATCGGAAATTGCTGACACCTTTACGGGTGCCGGTAATTTTATTTAAGGGGGCTGCAATTGTGGAAAAGTCTTTGATGAATCTCCTGTAGTAACCTGCAAGTCCAAGGAAACCTTTGACTTCCTTCGCGTTTTTGGGTCGGGGAAAATTTGCCATGGCTTCCACCTTAGCGGGGTCTGTTCTTAGACCTTTTTCGTCGACAATGAATCCCAAATAACGTAGACGGGACTTACAGAATTCAGACTTCTTCAAGTTGATGGTTAAACCAGCGAACTTGAGTTGTTGAAAAACCTTTTCCAGCATTAATAGGTGTTTTTCAAAGGTGTTGCTGACGATGATGAGGTCGTCAAGGTAACAAAACAGGCTGTTATCGACTTCAGGACCGAAGAGTTTGTCCATCAGTCTTTGTAATTCGGCGGGGCTGTTCTTTAGACCAAAGGGTAATCTTTTAAAATGGAACATTCCCCTACCAGGTACAACGAAAGCAGTTTTTTCACACGATTCTGCGTCCAAAGGTATTTGCCAAAAAGCTTTGCTTAGGTCAACAGAGGAGATGAACTTGGCGTTGCGCAGTTTGTCTAAGGTCGCGTGGACGTAAGGTAAGGGGTACGCCTCAGCTTCCATACAAGAGTTTAAACGTCTACTGTCGAGACAGAAACGTGCAGAGCCGTCTTTTTTTGAAACCAAAAGGGTTGGGTTGGTCCATGCACTTCTGCTGGGAACCACCACACCCATTTTTAACATTTCATCAAGTTCTTTTTCTAAAAGTTTAAGCTTTTGGGGGGCTAAATTGTAATAACGTTGCTTTATGGGTGGGCCATTGGTTTTAATGTGGTGTTCTACCAAATTTGTCAAACCCAATCCACATTTTTCGAAAGATATTGATTCGAATTTATTGACCATTTCCTTTAGTTGGAGAGCTTGGTCCGTGCTTAAATTTTCGTGAGGTATTATTGTGCGGATCTCACTAATTTGAGCAGCAGTGGAGGTTTCGCCAAGAGTATTAAATACTTGGGGAGCAACGTTGAATGCCTTCCAGAAGTCAACGCCAAGGATGAAATTCTGGGATATAGAGGGCACTATTAGAAAATTGATTGTAACTATTTTATTGTTACAATTAATTGGTAGGGCAAGGGTACCGATGACCGGCTGGGAAACATTATCCGCAGTCGTCAGGTGTGTTGTTTGTGGCGAAATTTTAAAATCACTGTTAACAAAAGGCAGGTGAGCATTGTTGCCAAGACAGCTGACAGATGCACCGCTATCAAGTAATCCGGAAAAGGGCACATTGTTAACAGAGAAAAGGGCATAGGGTCTCCCATCTTTAGCTTGTTTGCAACAAACCGAGGAAACATTTAAGGCCTGGTTAAAATACTTAATGTGTGATAACCAATCAGTCCATTCTTTAGACCTTGATTCAGAATGGGTGCCTGAGAGGTTATTATTTAGTTTTTTGGCCTCTTCATGTAGAAATTTGGTGGGGGCTTGGAGAAATCCACCTGAGGTCTGACATCGCTTGGGTTTTGTAACCTTTCTGCATTGTGCCTTGATTTCTTGAAAATGTTGCGCAGTTCGTCGCGTGGAGGAGAGCGGTCCCTAGAGTGGTGTCTCTTGGAGGTTCGGGGTTCCTTGGATTCCAGAAGTCTTGCTTGCTTGAAACAAGTAGCGGCCAGGTGGCCTACTTTTTTGCAAAAGGAGCACACTTTTTTGTTGTCGAATTCTGGTTTTAAACCAGACGAACGGCTTGGCACAACCACATTATTTGACACATCCTTTATGTTCTTCCTATCCTGGTACGATTCCAGGAGGAGACAGACTTCGTTTAGCTGGGCCAGGGATGCAATTTTCTGTGAGGTGATGATGTTCTCGTATTTGCTTAAAAGGCCATCAGTTATGACTGGTAATAGTTCAGCTTCCGGAACAGGATGTGAAAGCTTGATGTTGATGGACTCAGCCCTTTCTATGAATGTTGCCACCGGTTCATCTACTAGTTGTTTAATAGATAGTAAAGATAGTTTGATCCGGTGCTGGGCCTCCTTTTTTCCAAAGCTAGAGATTAGGGCAGATCTGAGTTTATTCCAATCTTTGCATTTAGTCTTTTGGATGCGGTGCCACGGAATTAATTCTGGGGAGATGAGTTCTATAAAGTTTCTCCGTAGAATCTCGAATGGGATATTTTTGATTGTAGCCGTTTCTTCAATACGGTCAATGAAATCCAGCACATCGGAGACGCCATTATATTTGACTTTCCAAGAGGATAAATCGTAAGTTTTATCTTGTGTCGAGATGGGTGCGACGTCCTGTTTTATCATTACATGCGGCATAGGTCCTTTGTCAAGATTATCCAAAACTTGCGTAGCCGAACGTGAATTATTTTCGTTGGAGGGAGCGAGGTTTATTCTCCTAATGTACTTTTTGTTGAATAAGAGTGCATATGCCTTCAATGTAGATTTAGATTTGCTTGATGGCGAGAGTCCTCTATCCCTTAAAGCAGCTTGTAAGTGGGCTTTGGATAAACTATGCACATTGGGAATGGTACCCAAGTTGGATGGTGTAATAGCTTGATTGTCCTCCATTGTGAGTTTCCTGGGTGGTGAGAAAAAAAATTGGCCAGGGGTTTCCTTTAGAAAGCGCAAAATTAATTTTTGTAAGGCACTTTTCACTTGGTAATCACTTGTTAGCACTTCCAAAATATGGTTACAGAGATTCCATATTACAATTTGGTATACATGACACCAGAATTTTGTCAAAGGAAGGAAGGCGAGAAAAATTTTTGCGTGGAAAGACCTTAGTGGTAAAGGTTTTTGTGTTTCACTGACCACTTTTGAGAAAACTGTGAAATTCACAAGTATTTATTTATTTTTGAAAAATTTCGCCAGGACTGACTTTTAGAAAACAGGTTTTTTATTTTTCACAATCACTTTGCACTGAGAAAGGCACTAAAGTTCACAAAAGGCACTTTTCTGGCAAATAAAGGACAAACTTCCGGATGAAAATGACTGGATATGGGATTCATTACGTCAACCATATTAAAATTATTTTATTTATTCATGGAACCAATCATTGGCTTTATTATTATTCCACTTTTCACTTATGTAAGGGAAAAAACACAATTCACTTTCACTTATGCTGAAAAAAAAGCAGTACCTATAATGTAAAATGGGGAAAGAAAGTCATTATTTTGTCCATTTGGAGAAACATTAAGTTGTACTAATTTGACAGACACAAGTGGGCCAATTGGTATATTGTGCAGAAACAACAAAAATACGTAAGTCCGAAATTTTTCATTAAGGAATTCGCAAAATAACTGGGGTTCCAGAATCAGATTTATAATAATAATTTCCGTTGGTATCCGGTTCAGTCATAAAAGGCGGTTTGAATTTAAACGCTGCCTAGCAACAGTCAATTGTTCATTCCGACAACTTTTCCGTTGGGATTTGGCGCGAGTCAAAGCATTTGCGCGCGCAATCCAGAGAATATCGCGTGAAACATCGGGCCGTTGAGATTTGGCGCGAATAACTGTTGCTACGCGCCCGTTGCTTTGTGACGCGTGCGCAGTCCAGATTCGCGGTCAAAGGTTGGCGTTTCGGGTATCCAAAATGGCCGTCGTTTCAACTTGCGATGCAATTCATAATTTCAATCAGATCTGTGTTATGGATCTAATTTACATATAGGTTTCTGTGGTTTTTTCACAGGATTCACAGTACACTGGGTGTAGAATATCAAGGCATAATTAATGTTTACAAAACAGTTGCCATGCGGGGAGGATTTCGACAAACAAAGGTCCCGCAAAGCGACCGGGATAGAGAAAAATTCCAGCCCCACGTTCTAGCGTCAGTTGTTAGGGTACCCGATGTTGGCTACCAAACCAACACCAGCTCTGGGGCCAAGGGGGCCCCCAAACATGTCCCTGGCTAGCTCTCAGCGGGAACAAAGGTACTCTCTATTCAGGGGGCGAGTCGCTCAAAGCTATGGAATTTCTCCCTACCTTCCGGCGTCCAGCGGGATACACTCTGGTCAATAAACCTCCTGCCGCAGCAGAATAATAACAAAGTTAAATCATTAGGACATGTATTGTAAACTCAAACACAGTACATAGGTTTCTACAGTACAATTCAATTACAAGAAATGCAAATTACACAAACCTAGCTAAAGTGTTTAACTCTCATTATCTCTCTCTGAAGCGAAACTCTCCGAGTGGTGATTTTCGCGGGGCCCTACATTTCACTGATTACGGACACATTTAAAAGAGGAAATCAAGATACAGCTTACATGTGGATTAGCAGGATCCTCGCCTCATGTGGAAGTTCCATCAGGCACTTTCGTAGTCTAAATAGACCGAACTATATGGCGCGGCAAAGGCCGACTCTACTCGTAGGTATTTCAATAATACATCGCGGCCACATTGAATTTGGACCGCTCGCCCGAAAGCGGGCCGCGTACGTGTGCTTCCCAAGGCTCTCGAATCTCGTCTGAGTGGAGGAATGGAATGGGGCCAGTGGCCGGGCACGGGGGAGGGAAGCGGGAAGCAGGAAACAGGGGGGAGAGGGGAGGCCGAGTTGTGTGGACTTGCTGCGTTCTGTGCTCTAGGGCTTGAATCTACTCGCTTCAGGGGCGTATCGTAACACTATGTTTTCGAACACCTTTGAAAAAATGCAGAGCTTGGAAATGGGTCTATAATTATCTGCTTTGCACTTAGTTCCCGATTTATGAAATGGTGTGATGTAGGCTCTTTTCCATATATCTGGAAATGTACCAGTCTTAAGCGATATATTATACAGTATTGATAGCGGAATTGACAAATGATTTGCACACTCGGTAATGAACAGTGGTGGGATACCATCTGGCCCAGCACCCTTGCGGGAATCGAGCCGTTTTAAATATTTAGATACAAGATCAGCATTGATAAAAACTGATCCTATCTCACAAACCTGATTAACTACGGAGTCGTGGCAGGAAGTCCCCAGAGGGTCAGCCGGTTCATAGACGGAATGAAAATATTCAGCAAATAAGTCACAGACTGCCTGGCCACCCTCGGCTGTTAAATCCTTAAGATTTAATACGCTAGGAATAGATGCTGATAGTTTTTTTGATTTAACATATGACCAGAATGCCTTGGGATCTTTGGCGATATTCTCTTCAGCATTATTAATAAAGTCTTCATGACACTTCTTAGCCATTTTTTTCTGTCTGGTGCGTAGCCTAGAAAAAGTAATGTAATCGGAAGGGTTCTTATAAGTAGTATATAATCTGTGAAATTTCTGCTTTTCGCGAATAAGTTTTATTAGTGATGAGCTATACCACGGGGGATAGGAATGTTTACCAGAACGCCTCAATGGAACCTTATCAGAGATCAAATTATTAATAATATTATAAAAATGTGATAGTGCAGGATTGACGGAATCGGTTAAGTTAAGTGTGTTCCAATCTACTTGCGCCAGGCTGCCTCTTATGTCATCGTAATTAGCTTTGTGGAATGAAGGCCTTTTAATTGAGTTTTCCTTTATGACCGGGGGTTCAACAAACTCAGCAGTGATAATGATGGATTTATGGTGAGTATCCTCAGGAACCAATGGGTCGTTCGCGGGAGCAACGCGTACCGAGAAATTACAGAGAACGAGATCAAGAATTCTTCCTAACGTATTTTGAACACCATTATATTGGTGGAGGTTACAGTAATTAATATTATCAATAAATGTTGAACTTATTGTAGAAGTATAGTTGCAAGGAATCATGTTTACCTCATCCACAGGAAGAGTCCAGGTAATATCAGAAAGGTTAAAATCTCCCATAATAAGAAACTTGTCGTTAAGTTGATTCAAAAGCTTAAAACCTAGATCATTCGAAAAGGCGGAGATTCGAGCATTGAAGTTGAAGCTTTTAGACAAGTAGATACAACAAAGATGAACGCTAGTAAATCCATTGGCACGTGGGATGCGAAGAGTCACCCAAATGTCTACATCCGTAGAACACCACGAGTAATTACAAATAGCATTGAGTTCCTTTTTGACAGCCAAGAGCACCCCACCACCCATTGTTACACCTTCGATACTTCTGTCGCGTCGGAAAACATTGTATCTTGAGTCAAAAAGCTCCCCATCTAAAATAGAATCAGTAAGCCAAGTCTCTGTTATACCAATCACGTCATGATCACCGCTCGTAACACTGCGAAGAAACGTGTCATTTTTTGTTCTCAGTCCACGTACGTTCTGATAAAAAATACTTAGAGGCAGGGACTCTTTTTCAGTTTAGTGTCAATAAC
The DNA here is from genome assembly GCA_917563855.2 of Limnephilus lunatus. Taxonomy (NCBI): domain Eukaryota; kingdom Metazoa; phylum Arthropoda; class Insecta; order Trichoptera; family Limnephilidae; genus Limnephilus; species Limnephilus lunatus. The sequence goes on along the minus strand of OU830595.1, from coordinate 91,799,640 downwards.
AAAAATATGCAGAGAATATGTGAACATAATATGAGGTGTAATGTATAGACACTTGAAATATGGCCAAGTATATTAAAAATAAAAAATTGAGTACAGAAAGTAAGAATATCTTGCAGTTGACAGGAGTTGAGAACAGGAAAATATAATAAGGTAATGTAGTGCGAATGTAATAAATTAATATAATGGTTATGCGATGACAATGTGAGATGCGGGATAGGCGGGCGTGTGGAGGGAGAGGGAGGACTATGCAATTATAATCGGATGAGCAGTAGGTATTTTCTTATGTTATTTTCTGGAGGTAGTCTTCCCTCGTGACTAAAAAAACTGGTGAATTTTCATTTTTTCTCACCAAGATCTTGCAGTCCTTTACCCAAACAAATTTAAAACCTGCTTCCCGTGCTTTGCTTTTAACCTTTGAAAGCAGAATCTTGTTATTAATTGTTAGGTGGTTGTTGACATAAATTGTAGTTTCTGGTCCAGAATATTTCAGGTTGGTGCTACTTATCTTCCTGGCCTTTTTGGATAAAGAGAGAAATTCCTCTTTCCTCCGTCTACTCGCAAACCAGATGATAATTGGCTTAACCTGGGTCGTCTTGGTAGCCACTCGCGTCACGATGTCTACATCTTCTGGCTGTAGCGCAAAACCAATCTGCTCGCCTATTTTCTGGGCTATACAGAGTAAGTTTTCCCCCTTTGTTAATGGAACGTTCTTAATCTCCAGATTTTTCATACGGGAGAGCTGATCCCGCTCATCCAGTTCGTACCTGAAGATGTCCATGCTCTTCTTAATTGACGCCACCTCCGAAACTATCTGGTCGACGGTCTCCAGTCTCTTCTCAACCACCTCCACCCTCTTTTCCGTATCGGACATGGCTGCTAGTGCGAATTCGAGGCTCTTCTTTATGTCGGATATCTCACCCCACATTGGCTTAATGCGAGTGAGCTCAACATCGATTTTATTCAGCTTCTCCATAATCTCGGTCAGAGAACCAGCTGGTACCATCTGCGACGACGCCGCAGGAGTTGCAGCTGGAGACTCACTGCGGGCTGCATTTCGTGTGCACGGCTTCATACTATTGTTTATAGTTAAATGTAGCTAGTTCAAACTTGTGGTCTTGTAAACATTATAAGTAATTGGAACACTACGAAAAACACTTTCACTCTGTTGTTTCTAAAAGAGAAAATGGCAAAAGGTGGAGGATCTTTGTCCCTGTACAAATAGTGACTAGTACCTATAGAGAGGTAATGTTTTATAAACTTTGTTTTTAATTAATTTTGCGGGAGCAAAACAAAAATAAACAGCTGTCACTTTGAAGTATTGTTGTATTTTTGATAGTTATGAGTTGTTATGAGTTCTTATGAGTTGTTATGAGTTTTTATGAGTTGTTATGAGTTGTTATGAGTCATTATGAGTTTTTATGAGTTGTTATGAGTTGTTATGAGTTTTTGTGAGTTTTTGTGAGTTGTTGTGAGTTGTTGTGAGTTGTTATGAGTTGTTATGAGTTGTTATGAGTTGTTATGAGTTGTTATGAGTTGTTATGATTTGTTATGAGTTGTAATGAGTTGTTGTGAGTTGTTATGAGTTGTTACGAGTTTTAATGAGTTTTTATGAGTTGTTATGAGTTGTTGTTCGAGTTCGAGTTTGAGTTAAAAAATAATGATAGGTCCTTTACCGGCGCGCTCACCCAAATTCGTAACTAAACCAATGTACTGATTGTTATTATTCAAAATTTATTGTTAAAGCAACCAATCTATTGTATGATTATATTTTAATATAAGTGTAGGTGTGTTAATAAGAAATATAAATTGACTTAAAAATTACTGCCTCAACACAGGCTAGCCTAGTGAGGTGGATTACGAAAAACCATAATTTATTTATTAATTTATAATTATTAACTATTTTCTATTCTTCAAGTAGGTACCTTCTGTTCATATTTATATTTATCTTCTGTTGCTAATCTTTTGTACTTACACAAACCATTGTAAATATTAGCACTGAATATTTAAGTTTCTTTTATTGTTATAAATCTTGCAAATGTTGTTGAATAAAGATATATATTATTATTATTAGTTCGAGTTCGAGTTCCAGTTGAGTTCCAGTTGAGTTCCAGTTGAGTTCCAGTTGAGTTCTAGTTGAGTTCCTGTTGAGTTCCAGTTGAGCTCCAGTTGAGTTCCTGTTGAGTTCCAGTTGAATTCCAGTTGAGTTCTAGTTCAGTTCCAGTACAGTTCCAGTTCAGTTCCAGTTCAGTTCAGTTGAGTTGATGGGGATGTTGAGGGGATGGGGATATTTTTATTCCTGTTATTGAGAGATTGTTAATGAACGGCAGAAGTTTGTGAAGTTTTACTTCAGTCGTGTGGTCTAAAGCACACTCGTTTTTTTTCGTATTACAAAAATAACAAACATGAGAATCGGGTATGGGTACCACCGCCCCGGGAACCAATTATTAGATAACCAACACGTCTGCCATAGTTCATACCAAGTGGTTCGCAACGTTTGGTGACTAGCAAGGGTGCCTGGGTTCAGGGGGGGGTGAGGTTTGTTTAGGTCTTGGCGGTGGATGCGTCTGCCCACCAACAGCATGGCAGGTCGGATCTGGAAAAAATGGTTGAGGGAGTCCCTTTGACTTCTCCAGCCTTACTCTGTCGGAAAATCGCCTTGCACCGCAGTGGGAGGAATGGATTCATACATCCGCTCTCCTGTACACGCTGACCCCCAGATTTATACCCACCCCTAATACCCCTTTCCTTCTCCGAAGTTCCTCTCCTTCCTTTTCCTAAAACGACCCTCCATATAGAATTCCCAAAGAAGAGATAGGCAGTCGGATTGTCGAGCGAGTGTAAAAAAACGGACTCTCCCGATCCGGCCTTCCACGTAGTGGGTGGGTGGACGCAGCCGCCGCTGAGATCCTGACAAACCTCGCCCCATGAACCCGGGCTCTTCTGCTAAGTCACTTGGGGTGACCTATGGCAGAGGTGTGGATAATCCAATACATGGATCCCGGGGCGGCGGTACCCATACCCACCTTCCAAATTACTAATACTATCTATTGACGGCCGGCACGTTCCTGATCACGGAGCTAAAAACTGATCGGACATTAAAACTACAATTTTCCGGAACAGAGCTACCACATTTTGGGCTGCGTATAAAAAAAAATTATCCACTGCTTTCAAATTTTCTGTTGGAGTTCTCTTACCATTTGGCACCACCTACTTATGCGAATTGGGGTTTTAATTAACACAAAAACTACGATTAAATTTAAAAAAAGAGAACGCCTGAGGACGATCGACGAAGAGAAGAGAGCAGCATTATCAACGAGTGTTACAAATTTTTATCTCCTGTGCTCAGATAAGCAGGCTCACAATTCTCGTTAAACATATTTTCATATTAAGTATATTGATTTTTATAATAAATATTAAATAAACATTGGTTTTTTTTCTTTGGTGCACCTCTAAAATTTCTTGATTTGGTAGATTTACCTTGAACACAAAAAGTTTGTGGAACACTGGTCTAAAGCACACTCGTTTTTTTGAAGTAAAACTTCTTTACGCACGCTCGACACTTGGGGGTAAAATGATGAATATGTCACGAAAAAGAACCATATGCGAACGCTAATTGAAGTAAAACTTCCTTACGAATATGTAACGTTAATCTATATGACGGCCGGCGTAGTGCAGCGGTAAGGCGCTTGACTAGCACATCGAAGGTCGCGGGGTCGAATCCCGGCGTGGAAAATAAATTTTATTTGATTAATTTGTGTTATTACACAATTTATTCATTTAAAATAATATATAGTATATTTGCGGCAGGTTCCAGAGTGGAAGATACTCTCAGTATCGCCCCGGTGTAAGACCACCATTTAGAATTGAAACTTGCTCGAAATGGCATTAGGCGTGTTTGGTGACCAGATCTGAATAGCTAGGTACTTCCCCACCTTCCTCTTTCCTATCTCCATCCCCTCCCCACTAACCTCACAACATACCCCAATCGGGGATGCAATAGTCTCACTGGCTTCAGACGGGAGCAGCTGGAACTCTTGTGCGGTATTCATATAAAAAAATATATTAAGAGTTGTTATGAGTTTTTATGAGTTGTTATGAGTTGTTATGAGTTGTTATGAGTTGTTATGAGTTGTTATAATTTGTTATGAGTTGGTATGAGTTGTGATGATTTGTTATGAGTTGTTATGAGTGGTTATGAGTTGTTATGATTTATTATGAGTTGTTATGAGTTGTTATGAGTTGTTATGAGTTGTTATGAGTTGTTATGAGTTGTTATGAGTTGTTATGAGTTGTTATGAGTTGTTATGAGTTGTTATGAGTTGTTATGAGTTGTTATGAGTTGTTATGAGTTGTTATGAGTTGTTATGAGTTGTTATGATTTGTTATAATAATAATAATAAAAGTTTATTCCAGAATGTATGCAGGGGTAGTGCAATGCAATACATTCCATATTTTGAAACAAAAAATGGGTTAATGTTAAAAATAAAGTAATTAACAACATATAAATAAATTTAAAAAAAAAAAAAAAACGAATAAGCATGAACAACATGAGAAAAATAATAATAAACAGTAAAATTAATTCATGCAGCTGTTTACGGAGGGTATTTTATCGTCTCCCGTCTCCAGAGGGCCATCAGCGGGGACTCCAACCAGGTAGTCATGGCGGTGATGATTGCATTCTTCGATTGGCGTAGTCTGCGCCATAAACTTCCCATGCGGTGGCGGAGAAGTGCTCGGAAAGTGTGCACTCGTCCCTCCAGGAACATTTCCGTAGCACTGCAGTATCTCGGTAGGCGAAAAAGTTGACGGTATGCGTTGTTGTAAGCAACCTTTAACTTGTTCCATTGGGATGCAGTGTAGTCAACCCACAGTTCTGATCTAGACAGCGAGGTACAGAAAGCGTTGAACAATATTCTTTTTACTTTTGGGCTGCATAGGTAAAAACGTCTTGACAGCATACCTGCTCTAACAGATATCGCTCTTCTCTGCCTTTCCATATCCTCGATATCCTTAAGGTCGTCTGTGATGATGTGTCCCAGGTACTTAACGCTGTGATAAACATTCATTTTCCTGTCATCTAACCATACTGAGGGTGTTTGAATGGTTTCGTTTTTGTTTTTAAAAACCATAACTACTGACTTGGTAGTATTATATAACAGGTTATGGTTTTTTGCAAAGTTTTCACAAATTCTTAGTAACTTCTGTAATGCGCTTAGTGACGGTGCAAGAAGAACCATGTCATCTGCGTAATTAATGTTGTTCACACATACTCCATGTATATGGCATCCTATTTTCGTGGCATTAAGTTTTTTAATAAGATCATCGGTATACAGATTGAACAGAACCGGAGACATGCTTCTTCCTTGCCTTACGCCACTTTTTAAATAGAATGGATTAGACAGCTCCCCAGACCATTTCACAATATTTTCTTGTTGCGTGTGCCAAATTGAAAGAATCGCTATTACATCTTCCGGAACTGCTCTTTTCCTTAGTTTTTCCCACAGTTTATTATGACGTACACGGTCAAACGCCTTGCTTAGATCTAGAAAGCAGGTATAGATTGGCGTTTTCCTTAGTTTATAATAGCTGATGGTTTCTTTTAGGGAATATATTGCCATAGATGTTGACAGTGCAGGTTTGAATCCGAACTGGTTATCTTCTGTTTTTAGATGGTCTGTTACAACAACGGATAAAATTTTTTCAAATAATCTCGCCACGGTGGTTGAGAGTGAAATTGGTCGGTAGTTATTGATCACGGATGGATCAAGATTTGTTGATTTAATTATGGGAATAATTACCGTTTTTGTCATTTCATTCGGGATGTGCCTGTAACGCAAAATATTTGAGAATAGTTTTGCTAGGATGAAATGAATCGCTGGTCCAGCATACTTAATGTGTTCAAGAGCTATTGAGTCATGTCCTGTGGCTTTTCCTGCTGCCATTTCTCTTAAAGCTTTTTCAACCATACACGGAGTAATACTGATAGCGGTGGTACTACATTCAGTTTTCAAGCAAAAATTTATATCCAGAGATTTTTCTGCCGCTTCTTCACCCGCCATAGAGAGGAAATTACGAAATTCATTGGCGATATTTTCCTTTCCTCTTACTCCATTAACACAGAGAGGAGTTTTCATATTCGTTTTCAATTCTGAAGATGTTTTTTGCCAAAATTTATGAAAATCTTTATTTATTAGTGAGGTGGCAATACCATCCATTCGCTTTTGTATTTCTGTCTGTTGACATTTTTTCAGAGCTACTTTGAAAATCGTTCGGTATTTCTTCCTGTCTTCGGCAACCGGCCCTGAGAGCGGTTTTCCGGCTTCGAGCCATGAAAGAAAGGCGCGTCTGGATTCTGCGTATTTGGCTGCAACCATATGATTCCATCCCGGAATGTTTCTATTTTTTCGATTTGGGTTATTGAATGTGGTGAAGGCAGCATTTCGCAGTGCGTCTACAACATTTTTAAATAGGGAATTTATTTGATTTTTGTGTGTTTCATCGGTTGATTTTTTATCAAGTTCTAATTGGGAGAAATCTTGAATTATGTTTAGAAGTTTGTTATTGATAGCTTCAGTGTATCTCATTATATCAACATTAGATTTCGGATTCCATCTAGAAGGATCAATTCTATTATCATTACACGATTCCACAAAGGCTGGTAAAAATTGAAGGTTTAGATTTATAATCATTGGCAAGTGATCGGACCACACCGCATCATAATAATAAATAATAATCTTTATTTGGAAAACAAACAGCTTTACAAAGATGCATAAAAATAAAGAGTGCTAAAATAAAACAGTAAGCCTAAAAACATGTTTTCGCTGATAAAATTTGTTTTTTTTTCGCTGACAAGAAAAACATAAAGAAAAACTAAGAAAAAAATAGTTAAGAGAAGCTAAATTAAACATAAAGAAAAACTAAGAAAAAAAAATAGTAAGGAGAAGCTAAATACTTAAATAATGCATGATAAAATATAGAAAAACACAATAAAGGGTAAGCTTATGATCTTATAGGAGTATATGGATGATTTTTATGTAATTAGGGAATATGAAAATATATTGCAAATTAGGAAAAGGAATCTGATTAATAATATAATAAATAAATATAAATATGGATGTTAAGTGGTGTGTTGTGATGCATTACATTTATCTGATAGTGTTGCTTTGAATTTGTTGAAAGTTATATTGAAGATGTCTGTATATGTGAGGTGTGTGTTATGATAGTGGCAGGCTCGATGTATGAATTCATTTTGTAAGTAGTTGGTGTTGGAGCGGCTGTTATAAAAAAGGGATACGTTTCTGCCATTGCGACCAGGAACTCTAATATCTATTTTTTGTAAAAGATACGGGGAAGATATCGTATTATTTAGGATTCTGTACAAAAACAATTGATCAGAAATAATTCTCCTACAATTTAATTTCGGGATTTTAAAGAATTGACGAATATCTTCATTTGATTGGAATGCATAAAACGACCGAAAATTTATGTAGGAGAGAAATTTTTCCTGAACACGTTCGATTCTATGAACATATGTTATATATCTTGGATTCCAAATTTGTGAGGCGTGTTCTAGGTGCGGACGAACATAGGTATAATAAAGCAAAATAAATGTATCGAGAAAATAAAATAGTTTTGATGTTCGTAGTATAAATCCTAACATTTGGGTGGCTTTAGTGACAATGTTATTAATATGTAATTGGAATGTAAGTTTGGAATCTAAGGTAACACCCAGGTCCCGAACTGATTCTTTTCTTTTAATATCGACATTGTTTATTGAATATTTAAATATTATTTTGGTCCTATTTCTCGTAAATGATATTGAGTAACATTTATCTATGTTTAGGAACAAGCAGTTAATTTTGCAATATTCGCTGAGATTATTAAGGTCCTCCTGTATTTTTAAGCAGCACGCGATATCATCGATTGGAAGGTATAGTTTCATATCATCTGCATATAAAATTGCCTTGCAGTATTTAAAACAACTCGTAATGTCATTAATATAGATATTAAACAGGAGAGGACCCAAAATTGATCCTTGTGGAACTCCTGATGTAATATTGACCCAATTTGATTTGAAACCACTTAGCACAACAGCTTGCGAACGGTTTCTGATATATGAGTCTAGCCATCTTAGTAGATCTCCATGGATACCCGCAAGTTTTAGTTTTCTAAACAGAATGGAATGGTTAATTTTATCGAACGCCTTGCTGTAATCTGTATAAATGGCATCAGTTTGAATACGCTTATCCATATTATGAAGTATAAAGTTCGTAAAACAAGCTAAGTTAGTAGTGACGGATTTACCGCTTCTGAAGCCATGTTGGTGTTCACTAAGAATGTTCTTTAATGCGTTGGAGATTTGGTCTGCTGCAAGTTTTTCGAATAATTTTGAGAAAATTGATAGTTTGGATATTGGCCTGTAATTTTGTACAAGATTTCGCGGACCGGACTTGTATATTGGGGTTACAAATGCTTGTTTCCACATAGAAGGAAATTTACCTGTTTGTAACGAACGTTTAAATAATATTAATAATGGATACGCTAAATTCTTTGAGCATTTGGAGATAAATATAGGTGGAATTCCATCTGGACCAGCACCTTTGCTAGAATCGATTTGGTTTATGTACTTCAAAATTAGATCATAACTAATCTCTAAATCACTAATTTCGGCAACGCTGTGGTCTGCATGAGAGTTTACATTGGGGACATCACATTTCTCGTATACTGAATAAAAGAACGACGAGAACAGCTGCGAAATTTCTTGACCGGTATGAGCAATTTCGTTTTGATAATTCATAGTACTAGGAATGGATGATGTCGTACGTTTAGATTTTATGTACGAAAAGAGAGATTTAGAATTTCGATGAATATTCCGTTCTGCATTGAGAACAAAATTTTGGTGACACTCTTTGGACATATTTTTTTGCCTTATTCGTAGAATTGAGAAAGCTTCGTAATCAGATGGATTATTATATTTCTTGAATTTCGATAGATATTTACGTTTTTCTCTTGTTATTTTAATGAGGGCAGGTGAGTACCATGGTGGATACTTAAGTACTTGAATAAATTTGCTAGGTATAAATTGATTTATAACAATGTTTAATTCATTATAAAATGTCTCGATTGCTATATCTATATCAGTGTTATTAAGTTTTGTAGGCCAGTCAATGTTAGATAAGTGAGTATTGATTTCATCATAGTTTCCTTTGGCGAATATGTATTTTTGAGATTTGTTATGTACAAGCGTGGATAAGATATTGAAAGGTAAGTCAACATGTAACGCTTTGTGGTGTATGTCTTCTGGAACTAAAGGTAATTCAGGCAATAAGACTTTCAGATTTATATTAGATAAGATAATGTCTAGTATTCTTTCATTAGCATTAGTGAAACTATTAAATTGTTGTAGGCCAGAGAAAGACAGATAATCTATGAACTGTGAACTAATCGTGGACTGATATTCTTCAGGAATAAGATATGAGTTATGATCATTTAGGGTCCATTTAATTTCCGGTAAGTTAAAATCACCAAGAATTATGAATTTATCATCCGGCAAAGACAACATTTTTTGATTAAGTTGCGTGGAGAAATTGAGCAATTGAGAATTAAATCGAAGATTTCTAGGAATATATACTGAGCATATATGTATGTTATCCATTCCACCTTGTTCCGAGGGCACCCGAATTGTGATCCAAATATCTTCATCAGTCAATTTCCAGTCATTAACAGTTGCGTTAATGTAGCGTTTTACTGCTAGCAGTGTGCCACCTCCTCTTGATTGACCTGTGTCAGCATAGTTTCTGTTGCGGATAAATACGTCATATCTAGAGTCAAAGAGTTCACCACTATTAATGTTATCATTCAACCAACTTTCAGTAATGCCTATTATATCATAGTCACTACACACAATATTTTTAAAGAAGATGTCAGTTTTAGTACGCAATCCTCTTACATTTTGATAGTAAATAGTGAACGCCATTAGAGGATTATATTAACCAATTTTATAAAATAAGTATGTAGATGATAATGATGAGTAAGAGGATTCGAATTATATAGAGTGTAGAGAAATAAGCTCGAGACTATCCTAATTAGTGATAAAAAATAAATTAATAGTTTTTTCCATGGTTTACAAAAAGTATTCATTAAAAATGTGTTGATATTAATATTAACTAGACTAAATAAGGAAGAACCCCGTCGCAAATGTAGTGGCCGTGTAATTGGTAACACGCCGAATTGTGTATTTATGTGTTGACAGTAAAGACGGTAAGTATTATAGGTGATACAGATAAGGATGGTTAGAATCACATTTAGTGTGGGTTTTAGTAGAGTATGTAGGTATATATGTAAATGTCATTATGATGATAAAGTGAGGGATGCGATATACATTAAGTTTAAAGATAAATGTTTTGCTAAAATCTAGATTATAATAAATTCTACAAAAAATAAAGAAAAATGCAAGAACTATGTCATCCTTCCAAGGTCTGCATCGCTTGAGATTAGCTTCACTGGAGATGTATCGTTTTTTCGAAGAAAAATTTTGCAGTTCCGGACCCATACATAACGAAAACCCTTTTCTTTGGCGTATATTTTTGTTTTGTTTAGTAGCACCTTATTTGCAATAGTAAGGTGCTCGTTGATAAAAAAGCGTTGGTCAGTCCCTGGTAAATTGATTTCCTTTGTGGTAGTTGATTTCTTCTTTCTAGAGGCTGTGATTATCTTGTTTTTTATATCAGATGAGACTTTCATGATAATGGGTTTAATTTTATTAGATTGGGAATCGCGAGGAGAGACACGTGTAATAAATTCTATATCATTTTTTAATATTTTCACATTTAAGAGTTCGCTAATGGATTGAGCAATTTTATAAAGATTCTCTCCGTTTCTCTCAGGAAGATTTCTTATTTCGATGTTGTTTCTTCTGTCATATTGATCACGCCTCAAGTTGTTCTCTGTCATTATGAGTAAAGTAGAATTTATTTCATCAATTTTGACTTCAAGTTTATTAATAATCATATAGTACATTTACGCTACTTATAGCATTTTCCAGTGCTTTTGTGACGACGCAGTGATCTAACCAACTTGTGGTGCTATGGGCATCACTCACATACGTAAAAGTATCACAGTTCATCAGCTTTGTATCGGCGCAAACGTACTTAAACTCTTCGCAGAACTTTTCCAGTTCTCGGCCGAACAGACTTTTGGGATCTGCATTAAAATCGCCAAAGATAATCGCACTGGACGAGTTCCTTTCATTGATTATTGCGTTTACCTTACCCATGCAGTTTGTAAATTCCTCAAGATTTTCTGGTTTATTTGTCGGCATATAAATTGAAAAAATTAATATTTTCCCACTGTTTACAGTTACTTGTATTGCCGCTATTCTTGGTTCAAAGCATTCCACAATGTCGACTGAAAGTGAATCCCGCCATAAGATGGCAACTCCACCATAAGGTCGTCCAATTAGAGGGCCATCAGCTAAATTTACGGCTGAAGTTCCATATCCTGAAAATTGGGGATGAATTTTTGAGAATATATTTATTTCAGTTGGTAGAGTCCATGTTTCCTGGAGCAGTATTATGTCATTTGTTTCACATAAATCTTTTACAAAATGTTTTGTCCGTCGAATCGACCTACAGTTTTGAGATAAGATCCGTAGACAGTTTTTATTTTTATGTGGATCCATTTCTAGAAGTCTTATTTTCTGTGTTCAGCGTAGAGATCGGTTTTTTAAAAATAAAATTTCGTACTATTATACCCGGTGGCCATATTTCCTCTTTAACGATTTCTTCGAATTTTTCGATATTAAATCCAATTTTAAAAGTGGCAAACTCGCCTGACTTTGCCATAAATTTATCTATTTTACAGTGTATATTATGGGAGATCGATAGCCCATTTATTTCATCGGTAGTTGTTTCGGGATCGAATCTGGAGGCTATTATATATCTCTGTTTTGGAAGGACTTTTAAACCGGAGCTCTCGTTTTTTCCTTTAATTAGAATACGCGAGGTTTTTCTCTTTTTATAGGTAATTTCTTTCCAATCGTTCGCGGTTTTTGATGTTTGATTAATAGGGCTTGTTTTCTGATAATTTTTTCCTGTTAAAAGCACATTATTTGGATCGGCTTTATCAGATGCACTTTGTTATGAGTTGTTTCCAAAATTTTTGTCGTCGAATCCAGTGCACCTTTTCCTATACATTATGTTATCTTATTGGTGTTTGTGTTTTCTTCTTCGAAGTCACTAGTTCACATGATAGAAACGTAGATGCTTTCTTTTGTGTTATATTTTGCCTGTTCATTTTGGAATAGTTTGAAGATAGGATAATTGATTTTACAAAAATAAAGAAAAAAAACGAGTGTGCTTTAGAGTACTTTAGACCACACGACTGAAGTAAAACATCACTTATTTTTGCCGTCCATTAACAATAAAACAATAACAGGAATAAAAATATCCCCATCCCCTCAACATCCCCATCAACTCAACTCAACTCAACTCTCAACTCTCAACTCTCAACTCTCAACTCTCAACTCTCAACTCTCAACTCTCAACTCTCAACTCTCAACTCTCAACTCTCAACTTTCAACTCTCAGCTCTCAGCTCTCAACTCACAACTCTCAACTCATATCATTGATTAGCGTTTCACATTGATAAGCGTTTTATATTGATTAGCGTTTCACATTTTTTCGTAACGTTTCATAATTTTTCGAGAGCTGAGAGCTGAGAGTTGAGAGTTGAGAGTTGAGAGTTGAGAGTTGACAGTTGAGAGTTGAGAGTTGAGAGTTGAGAGTTGAGAGTTGAGAGTTGAGTTGATTTGATGGGGATGTTGAGGGGATGGGGATATTTTTATTCCTGTTATTGTTATATTGTTAATGGACGGCATAAGTTAGTGAAGTTTTAATTCAGTCGTGTGGTCTAAAGCACACTCGTTTTTTTTTAATGGTCCAACGATGAGACTGCGGACCCCCAAACATGTATTCGCGGACCCCCGGGGGTCCGCGGACCACAGGTTAAGAAACAATGATCTATATGAACATATTTTTTTAAAGCTATAATATTTTTCGCTGGAGTTCCTTCTTATTAGGAATACAAGAGCTTCGGTAGGGCATCAATATAAATCAGCAGTATCTAATAGCCATTTCCTTAGATTATATTTGAATTTAGCAGTAAAAACTTTATTATTTTTAATTGTCATAGGTAGTCTATTAAATATTTTGTGTGCAATATACCTGGTTTAGGGTTCTTTCACCATATTTATTGGTACATTTCGGAACCACCAATACTTTATTTTGAGTGAATCTTGTATTATGTTTATGGAAAACTCTTTCCCTAAACAAAAGAATATACGAATTAAAATTTTAAAATTAATATGCATGTAGTTCTACAAATTAAACTTGATAATAATAAATAAGTATCAATCCGTCTAACGTAAGGTTAAGAGATTATCATGCTAGGGAAATAAAGGACTTGGCCAGGGAGGAAGTCTGTAAATAAATAAATTGCGCCTGATTGTAGTTTGAAGTATTTCGCTGGACAGATCATAAACGACTGAGACCAAAACAACGAAAGTGTGAATCGAGTGTGTGCGGGGTTCATCCGATCCGATAGTCTGATCAGACAACCGGAAAGCAAAATCAGATGTGTGCGGCCGGCCTTAGGTTCACTGAAATTGAAATTGCTTCTAATTGAAATGACAGATGACAGCTAAACGTCACCGGTCACGGGATAGCTCTAATTTTATTAATATTGTTTAGCATTGTTTAATAAATAATAATATAATATAGTGTTTATCAGAAGTTCCTTAAACTGACGAAAAATGATGAAACAGATTTCCCTGTTGCTGCCGTGAAGTAATGACGATTAATATTTCTGATACCAAGTGATTTCTAAATTTCGATAAGGTTTCTCAGTTTCGCGATTTCAATTACAATACAATGGAAGGACCCAATGAAAACATAAAGCATTGCTCTAATTCAACCAGAAACTTGTTGAAAACATCTATTGGCCAGAGAATTTGGAAATTTAGGGTTTCCGCACCTAACTTGCATAAATTTGAAACTGTTTGCGTAACTGGTGATTGCCTTGAGTTAGGAAATTGGAATCACGATAAACTTGTGCATTTAAAACAAGAGGAAAATACCCCTTACTGGTCGGTTACACTAAAAATACCCTTAAAATTGAATGTTCACTATCGCTACTGTATCTGTATGCAAACTGCTGATCATACTCGAGTGCTCATTCGTCGGTGGGAAACACATGTTATTCCGCGCACAATAGTGAAGGAAAATTTACAGCTTTCTGAAGAATTTGACATTTTTGGAAAATACAATGGTAAACATAAGATAGATAAGGGCTGGTTGACAACAGGTTCAATGCTCCAATTAAAGTTTTCTAAGAACTCTATCAGCTTTAAAGCAAGAGGACCAGATGATACATTTTCTGTTAAATTAACCCAAATGAACGGTCAATATCCAATTTTGACTGAGGAACAGAATGACTCACAGCTCCATGATACTATTATTGAGGTGGCCGCGGTGAACAGTCTTGACTCTGAATTCAAAGCACAAATCCAGTTTGGTATTATGGCCACAACAGATGAATTCTTTCTATTCAATGTTACCGTGCCTTGCGAGAACAAAGTTTCTTATTTGGTTGACCTGTACAAACATAGTAACCCAAATGCAGCTGTACACGTTGGATATAGTTATATTTTATCAAGTTTTATACACAATTCAGAGGGATGTCTTCAGCTCCCAATAACATGCAGCTCTAGACACCTGCCCCTAGGAGTGATGAAAGTAGAGTATTTGGTAGTACGCCCCATGGCGGTCTCCCTCTGTGACATGAAGGGCTCTAACGCAAGCCACTGGAAGGACTCCTGGACTGGACTGGATGTTGGCCATCGAGGTTCGGGATCCAGCTTCAAAACTAAAGAGTATGTTTTTTTTCATAATAATCCATTATCGTTTGTAAGTGAAGATTTAAACTACACCCCATTTCCCATTAAATATACCACACACGGACAAAGGCATTTTAAGTACAATGCAATGAAACTCTAACCACACTCCAACATCATAAAAAAACACAAAATACACCATCACACATTGTTTCAGTCTGGGTAAAAACAAAAGTTACAGGATTTTTTCATAACATCAAATCAAAGAGAACACGATTCATAACATTTACACTAAATATAATTACTGTCTGTAATTTTTTGTCTTTTTTAATATTTTATAATATTATACGTAATAATGTAGTCAATTGTCAACAATACTATATCAAAAAACCTGGGAACACCTCAGCAGAGGTTCCCCTAGTGAGGGGTTCAAGAAGCACTATAACTATAATATATTTTATTAGTCATTGATGTTATTTTATTGGTCAATGATATAAAATTTCTTAACACTCCAAAGTAAACTGTAAAATAAATTGAAATAAATAATAAACCTGACGCTTCTAAACTAAAATTAACCCTTTAAATGCCAGTAGGTAGAAGTGTAGCTGTGTACAGCAGGCCGTGAACTTTTAATCAAAATAAATCATTTTTACATCTTATTTAAAAAAAAAAATTAAAAAAAACCAAAATCATCCCAATGTCGTCTCTGTGTGTTCCATATTTTAAATTAATAAAAAACGGGACATATGTATGATACAGAGGCTCAAAAAGAGGGCCGGCCTGCTGGACACGACCAAGGATGCGAGAAATCTCGCTCTTGGCACAGAAGCGGTTAACTGAGATCCACCTTTGAAAACATGAAACGATCGTAACACTGATGAGCATGATAGGAGGGAATTTTTAGGAATATAGATAATTGTTTTATATTTCACCGTTTGTACTATGTATTCAAACTAAACAATTCTAAGTTGTAGGTAAATCTTTTTGTTATGATTTTCTTTACATTCTTTCAACATCCTTACTTAATAAGGATAGGTGACTAACGGCCGCTGTTCCCATTTCTACTAAGCTGAGACTAAGGTTCACAACTGCTTAAGCATCACTTAATCGCCACTTAGTCTAGATTAAGTGATGCTTAAGCAGTTTTGAACCTTAGTTTTGGCTTAGTAGAAATGGGAACAGCGGCCGTAAGTTAGTGTTGTAAGCAAACAATTTAATAGTTTATCTTTGCTTGTCTATATAATTTCCTTCCAAGTTACAAATCTTAAGAGTTATTTATTTTATTTTTTATTATTATTTTTTTTTTTTTTATATGAATACCGCACAAGAATCCCAACTGCTCCTGTCTGAAGCCAGTGAGACTATGGCATCCCCAATTTGGTATGTTGTGAGGCTGAGGGTAGTGGGAAGGGGAAGGAGATAGGGAGAGGAAGGTGGGGAAGTACCTGGCTATTCAGATCTGGTCACTAAACACGGCTAATGCCATTTCAAGCAACTCAACATGTGGTCTTACACCATGGCGATACAGGAAGTATCTTCCACTATGGAACGTGCCGCAAATATACTATATATTATTTTAAATGAATAAATTGTGAAATAACACAAATTAATCAAATAAAATTTATTTGCCACGCCGGGATTCGATCCCGCGAGCTTCGGTGCGCGAGTCAAGCGCCTTACCACTGCGCTACGCCGGCCGGCAATTTCCAGTTATGAAACCTTCATTAGTTTTGCTCGCCCTAACGTGAAATCTGGCGTAGCAATGCTAAAATTGAGTTAGGTGGATAAATTATAATCAAATTTATCCAATTGTAAGATCACTGTAATGTTAAGAAATATTTTTTTGCAACTTATTGTTTATTACTAAACCCTTGTGTAAAAAAATTGTAAACATTATGTACCCC
This sequence comes from Limnephilus lunatus, assembly GCA_917563855.2. NCBI lineage: Eukaryota > Metazoa > Arthropoda > Insecta > Trichoptera > Limnephilidae > Limnephilus > Limnephilus lunatus. The sequence continues at coordinate 91,782,847 of OU830595.1, read as the reverse complement.
GAGTAGAAGCCCTGTGGGCGTATAAAAGAGTAAATAAAAAATAACACATTTGTAAAAGTGTCTAACTACTTAAATAGTGTAAAAAAATATGAAATTTTGTAAACAAGCCCGAACTTTTGTTTACCCGATTTGGGATTTGCAGTAAAAAAAATTTACAACCAGCAATTTGCGCGCCGTTGTAAAAAGGACTAGTAACTCTAAACAACTAGTGAGCAGATGTTATTTTCAAGGACTGAATAAGTGATATGTGAGTTGCCTGTGTACTTTCAGATTCATTAATTGACAAACCACCGAAAGGGGAATGGTCAGGTCACCTCCCGCACTCCGTGCAACTCGGTTTTTCCCCTTTTCCTATTTGGCTGGTCTATTAATTTGAATGTCTATGGTTTCGCATGATTTTCGATGGTACAAGTATAACTTTTATTTCTTTAAATTTCATGTAAGTATTACTGCAATATAAAATAGCTTCCTCATTACCATGTCTATTGCAGGTACAAAGTCAGACAACTGCAAAATCCATATTTAAGATTTAGTTTAATTTTAATTTTCTAGAAGTGCTGCAATAAGAGAAAACACAATTGCCTCTCTCAGGCAGGCAGGAGCGAGTGGGGCAGATATGGTAGAGTTTGATGTGCAGCTCAGCAAGGACCTTATTCCCATTATTTATCATGACTTCCACGTGTGTGTTTCACCAAGAGGCAAACAGGGTGATGATTCTTCCGACATGCTCCAAATACCCTTGATGGACCTTACTCTGGAACAATTACACAAATTAAAGGTATTATAAATGTGTTTTTCTGTATAACTATACTTTTTCAAGTTCCTGAAGGGCTTTACATATTTTAGAAATCAGATGTAGACAAAAATTTTCCTCTTAACCAAAATTTCATCAAGTCTACTTTAATGGATGGGAAAAGGGATTGAGATGATTTTGACATATAGTCAGTGACTTTCTTCCTATTATTAAGTTTAATTATGCAAAATTTCATCAATCTCTGAATAAAATTGTAGATTGTTTAAAAACCTGCACTAGGACACACTTCTTTATATTATATACGTAGATTGTTTGTAGTTGATAGAATTCTGCCGATAGAAATCTAGATTTACTCTACCAATGCATTTAATTTTACGGTGCTCCAGATTTTATGTCCGGGTTAAATCTTTCCCAAATGAAAGACTAAACCCTTCCACACAAATGAATATCTAGTAAATTCACGCAATGTAAGTGCAGTATGTAAGTATAATAAATACAAAACAATACAAGAACAATACGTCAATCCACCAGAAACATAATGGGAAAATGTTTCACCGACTCCAGATATTTTCATATCAAAAGGGTTCGCCTCTGATGAAATCCTAACTCGACCGATAAATACTACTGATTCCTCAATATAAATATTTAAAAAATCTTTCGTAATCCTACATGTATTTAAAATGACTGACTTTTGCATTTTTATATATAAATTCTTTGACAAATCTAATACGCCTAAATTTTGAATGAGAGAGTTAGGTATAGTGCCAGTAGCCGAAATAACAAATGGTAATATTTTTATAGTCTGAGAATGCCAAATTCTTTTAATCTCATTTCCTAAATCTGTATATTTTCTTATTTTTTCAGAAACAGTTTTCTGAATATTACAAGAATTTGGAATAGCGACATCAATGATATAAGTTATTTTTTAAATTTTGTCATGTAAAACTATATCGGGTCTATTATGACTAATTGTTCTGTCTGTTAGAATAGTTTTATCGTAATAGATTTTATAAAATTCATTTTCTAAAAATGAATTTGGTTCATATTCATAATATGGTACATCACGGTGTCATACTTCCTGGGGCCAGGGTGATACTGAAGCCACGTAGGGTCCAGTGTTATACTTCTGGTCTCCAGAAATATGTCCCTCCCGGGGGGGGACAAGTGTTAAGCAGGCCCCCCGGGGGCCATATGCCTCGGCTTGGAAGGCTCAGCTCAGGGTCGTAGGGCTCCTCCGAGGCTGTCGATGGTTGACTCCAATGAAACAAGGTTTGGGCACAATTCAAATGTATTCAATAATGCAAGGGTGAACAGTACAGGCAACCAGGTAAGCTGTTTAAGGCCTAGCATTAGAGAGAGTGAGGCACTAGAAATACTACGGAATTTAGGCTCGGAAAGACTATAAGAGGGTTAGAATCTCACGTGGCGTCGTACGGATGCAGGCAGCTTCCCTACGAAGTGGAGAGGTCTAGAGCAAAGCTCATAGACTGTGTGCAGGAACTGGGCGGCTCGGCGGGAGAGGGCGGCTTCTCGGCGTCATGGTGGGCGGATTCGGTCAGCTTACCGAACCGGTGGGTGATAACGGTGAATTAAGCGGCTATCGGCAATGTAGGCGGATTAAAAGCCGGGCGCGTCTGGGCTGCCATGGTAGGCGGCAGTAGGATTATACAGGCGGCTGTGGTGATAGCGCCATACTTGGTTCGTAGGTGAAGACTTAATTAGCCGCGTCGAAGGGTGGCATACTGCCCGACAGTACGTAGTAGTGCGTACGACCGCTCGCGCCGTTGTCTGAAATATGTCTGTTCTTTGGCGATCGGTGGCTGGATCTCTCTGCCCGTGATGAGCGAGACGGAAGACTCGAACGCGTGCCCTATAAGGTAATGTCTTCTGCCATTGGCTGGAATTCGCGCCGTGTGGCCATATATGGTAATGTCTTCTGCCAGCCTGAGAGGGACAGCAATAATCATGCGAGAATGTACATGTACTGTGCACGTGACACACAGCTGCCTGCCGCTTGTATAGTCCGTTCGTACGATTTATGGGCAACTCATAACAACGGCAGTCAATCAAGTTATGTTTAATTACCAAACTTTGTTGAATTATTTTTAAAACTTGATTGTGCCTAAATGTATACTCGAAGGGAGCTAATACAGAACATCCCGATATAATATGTTCTATAGTTTCCGGAAAAGCTAAACATTTTCTACATAAATCATCAATTTGATTTGTATCTTTGATGATATGCTTCCTATAATTTTTAGTAGTAATGACTCTATCTTGAATGGCAAGCATAAATCCTTCTATTTCTGTGCTCAACTCTCCAATACTCAACCATTTGTTTGATGAAAGTTTGTCAACATATGTTTGGTTGAGATAGTTGAAGTGTTTTGCGTGAAGAATTTTATTTGACCAGGAATCTATTAATTCCTGGTTGGTATTTCTGAGAATGCTGGCATTCTCGTCGTATAAATTTAATGGCGAAATATTTCTATCTGCCTTGCAAAATTATTTTGTGCATTTCTGAACTCCTATAGAAAATCAGTTTTCCTATGGAAAACAAATTTCTTAACCTTTCTACCTGATCATATTTTAAAGATGTTATTTTGACTATACCTCTACCTCCTAAATTTCTAGATAAATTAATTCGTTCTATAGCTGAATTTGGATGATGGCAATTAAACTTTGTTAACGTAGTTCTAATTAATCATTCTAAGTTAGGTATCTAAATCTGTATTAGACCATTTAATTATGCCAAATGAGTAAGTTAATAGAGGTATTGCCCAAGTATTTATTGCCTTTACTAAATTTTTAGCAGATAGATTGCATTTTAGAATTTTTCTGATCCTAGTTTTAAATTTAATCCTAATATCATTTTTAATACTAGCATGATCTTATCTATTTGATTGCGGATATCCTAAATATTTATAAACCTCATCCCCTTTCATACTTTCAATTTTGAAGTTTCTAAATATACCCTCGTCTCCATCTACAATTTTACCTTGCTCTATATGGATCGTGCTACATTTATCTAAACCAAAAATCATTTTAATATCATCTGAAAATATTTTAACTACTTTAATCATTTTCTCTAAATTTGGTTCAGAATTCTAAAATAATTTTAAACCATCCATAAATAATAAATGTGAAATTATATTTCTCTCTCTAGTATTACCTTTAATTTTTATTCCAAACTTGCTTTTAATTAACATTTTAGATAGAGGATTTAATGCATATATAATATTATTATTATCCATTTTAAATAGATACTTCTAAATTGTATTTGAACGCTTAAATTTAACTAACCCTTTTTTCATTCTCTGCAATGCTTCAACATTTATTAGTCTGAGGTATTTGAGTATTACTGTAAACCTCAATTTAAGTGGAACATCTACTTCTACAAAAGCCATTTTTTGGGGTTTGTGAAATTTCATATTGACTTGCTTTACAATAATTATTTCTGTAATAGTAGTTCTAGAGAGAGGTCAAATGTACGTCATCAAAAAATCTTTCTACTCGCACGTCTTGTATGAAAATGAAAAAGAGACACAAGATACTAGAACGATATCATCACGTACGACCTCTATTTGTTACCAAAGCCACATGCTCATTAAGTTATTTATAGTCAAGACTAACAATAGTAAAATGATTGCACATGTTACTAGTCCCCCTCCCCTCTGACCTGACCTTGTCATCCAATTGTGTGATTTACTGGCCACAAATCGGGTATTGCGAATTCTTAAAATGTAAAAAAATTTCTTTCATTTAGAAAACCACATGCGGGTTAATAATTATGTATATGTATGTTTTTAATACTGATGGTAAACATTTTAGGTTTACCATTTAATGGAGGGCCGTGAAAAGCAGCAGAGATTCTTCGATGAAGATTTAGTGGATCACCAGCCTTTTCCTCTGTTATCAGAAGCATTCAAATCTATAGACCCGAGTGTTGGTTTCAATATTGAAATCAAATGGAGCCTCAAACAGGAGGATGGAACAGCAGATCTCAAGGACCCCATAGATATGAACATTTACATTGATAAGGTGAGATTAAATCGGTTTTTTAAACTCTACACTGATTTCTTTTTTTATGTTTCCAAACTGGGTCAGCTTTAAATTTGATTTGCGATATTTAAAACTTATATTCGATATTGTTAATATTAGCTATTACAAAATTATTTCTAGTGGTTCATTTAAAACTCTACGTAGGTACGATCTAAAAAACAAAACTCAAAGAAAAATTTGAAGTGAGCTAGCCTTGGGGGCCGTTTAAATATTACTTAACGCAATTTGGGGGGAGGGGGGGTCTTGTCAAACATTACTGTACATTACCGTGGCGGGAGGGGGGCTCTAACAACGCGTTACATAACATGTTTTTTTTATTTAAATAAAAAACTAGGGAATAAAATCTTCCAAGTTGGCAACCCTTTCGTTTATGTTTTACGGGGAATCCTTCGATTGTACTGAACGTCATTTTTATTTTGTTCTCTCAAGTTGGCAACCCTTTTCGTTTGTTTTACGGAGAATCCCTTGATTGTATTGTACGTAATTTTTATTTTGTTCTCCCAAGTTAACAACGCTTTTCGTTTATGTTTAACGGGGAATCCTTCGACTGTATTGTGCGTCATTTTTATTTTATTTTCGTTTTCAAAATCAAATTAAATTGGTAAAAATAGCCACTTGGGTGTTACATAACGTTTAGAGAGGAGGAAGGGGATTACAGAAAAACATTGCGGTGCGTTACATGGGGGGGGGGGGTGGGGGGGGGAGGGATCAAAAATCTTAAAAAATTACATTACGTAATATTTGAACGCCCCCTTACAGGACAGGTATTATTTTCGCCGGCCACCTTTCTGTTTCCTCCTTCCTACAACATGGGTCTCTTCAATACCAATTTTCACTCCTTCATCTCTTCAAAACGATCATCCACACAGCATTTCAGATGACACAGGCCCTGAGGGAAATTATTTTCTTCAGGGCCTCCTGTATGGAGTTAATGTAAAAAAAAATACCTTATACTTCAAACTCATTCATTTCGAAACTACTTTCTTCTGCATGGTGTGAGGCAAAAAAAAAAACTAATCGGCCGATTCATCTCAAATTTTACTATATTATTCAGTACACCAGAACGTATTGCTGTAACTAAAAAAAAGTTTGTGTTTCCCCCTTCCTACAACATGGGTCTCTTCAATACCAATTTTCACTCCTTCATCTCTTCAAAACGATTATCCACACAGCATTTCAGATGACATAGGCCCTGACGAAAATTATTTCCCTGTGTGAAGTTAATGTAAAAAAATTTTTTTTTGAGAATTTTCCTAAACTAACTAACTAACCATCACGCCGTTTTCCCCGCAGGGGTAGGCAGAGAGGACGGACCGCCAAACAACTCGGTCTTGGCACACACTCCTTGCCTCGTTCTCATTCATACACCGTCTCATACATGCTCTTCTATTATTCTGACTTCTGACATGGCCCGACTCAAGTATCTGATTCACTTGGTCGTGCCATGTCTTTCTCGGGCGTCCCCGACTTCTTCTACCTATCTATCTACCTAGTATCTACCTAGTATAGGGAAAAATAGCACTATCAAGAAAATAAAGTGTATGTTTTTATTTCAGATTTTAGAAGTAGTATTGAAATCAGATCAGCGAAGGATTGTTTTCTCGTGCTTCCACCCCGATGTGTGCACAATGCTTTTGTTGAAGCAGAACAAGTATCCGACCATGTTCCTGACGCAAGGAGTCACGCGGCGCTATCCCAAGCTGCTGGACCCGAGGTGTAACACCATTCAGCATGCTGCATTCCATGCCATCAATGCTGGTCTCCTGGGGGTAGTGGTGCACACTGAAGATTTGCTGAGAGATCCCACACAGGTTATTTTATTTATACAGCACATTATACCAGCTATCCCAAACTAAAAATTGCTAGGTAGTTACGCAACCTAAGTATCGCCCTGCTGAGGGACCACCACACAATTACTTGAAATGAATTTGTCATGTTTAGTGTGAGATTCGAATAGTCAAGTTCCTACTTCCCAGCCTTTCTCTTCTCCATCTCCATCACTACTCCACTTCCTTCAGCCTCACCACATTCCCTAAATTGAGGATGCCTTTATCCCTTGTTAAATTGACAAATTGCTACTTTTCGAGGCTGAAAATTTAAAAACTATGAACATTTTTGTATTTTAAATAATCATAATGATCGTCCAGTTGAGTAGACAGACATATCCAAATACTAAGTTTTGAGATAATGAGGAAAGCAATATTCAAATGCTCACCATAAATCAAATATTATTTACATGTATCTGTGTTTTACATAATAAATATGCTATAAAATAACACCGGGAAGCATAACGGTCCAGAGCATTTTTTGTTTATTTCACCCAATGTTTCAAAGACCCAATCATGTTTGATAACGTCTAAAAGGGATGGAAATGATAATCTAGTCTCCTTCAACGGAAGCATTCTTCTGAACAGAACCTCCATTGATATGCTTGGAGTTACTCTAAGTGACCAGCTCAGGTATGGGGGCTCCATCGAAACCAGAGTTAAATTAGCCTCTCAGAAACTGGGTGTACTGTACAGGTCCCGCAGATACTTTAATAGTACACAACTGCTAACCCTGTACAAATCGCAAGTGCGCCCCACGGTTGAATTTGGCAGTCACCTCTGGTTTGGAGCTCCAAAATACCTTAAAAAAACCCTTGACTCTGTGCAGAAACGGGCGGTCCGTTTGATAGATTCTCCCATCTTAACAGACGGGTTGCAATCTTTAGAGCACAGGCGTCAGGTGGGAATGCTGTCCTTGTTCTACCGGTATTACAATGGAAAATGCTCCGAGGAACTAGCGTCGTTGATCCCCTCGGCACCGGTGCATAGTCGGGAAACACGCCAAACACGCGCCCAACATTTGTACACGGTTGACATTAGTCACATGAGAACGGGTCGTTTTTACGACTCGTTCTTGAGTTCAACAGCTCGGATGTGGAACGATTTACCAGCCTCTGTGTTTCCTCCCTCCTACAACATGGGTCTCTTCAAGACCCATGTTCACTCCTTCCTTTCCTCAAAAAGACCCTCCACACAGCATCCTCAAAGATGACATAGGCCCTGAGGGAAATTATTTTCCTCAGGGCCTCCTGTGTGGAGTTAATGTAAAAAAAAAAAAACTTCAAGTTTTTCTGCATTATAATTGAGTTGGTGGTTTTTATGAGAAATCTGAGTATTGTACCAAACAGAGGGTACACTTTTACATATAACTGCACACTAACTCAAATAACGATTTTTCGGAGATGTCCGACTAATCAATGTACCTTTATAATTATTAGTTTGCTTTTATGAATGAAAATGTTTTGTATCGTAATAAACTTAAATCATTTTCTTTTATTGTTTTCGCTCTCCTGAAAAGAAGCGATTTGCCTGTTATGTACCTTATTGTGGGAAGTGAAATTCTTCAGTGTGAGTTGCAACAGTTTTCAATCCATTTTGTTACAGTTCAAAATTAAACTGTAAATCGGTTCTTTTTGGTATCTTCACAGAATAAATTTAGATATTAAGTTACATGAACACCATGTTTTTAAACAGAAGCAAAATAAGGCAGTAATTCATATCAGCAATGTAAAAGATTTAATCAAACCTCCAAACCTTCAAACCTCCTAAAATCCAAATTTACTGACACAAATGTATTTTTCCCCATTTATAGGCAAAATGGGTAATTGACGCAGGATTAATTATTTTCTGTTGGGGAAATGATAACAATAGTAAAGACACTATTCGTCATCTAAAACAATTGGGACTGCATGGAGTCATCTTTGATAAAATGGATCAGTATTCAACCAAAGAAGTAAAGGTAATAAATTTTTATAATCTCTTTTTCTGATAATAATGAACACATTAACATTTAAAAGTATATTACAAGGGCTGTCCATGAAATAAGGTCACCAAGGTGCTGCGGTCGCGAGGAACAATTTTACGCAAGATCCGGCAAAATTGGCGTGTAGCCTGGTTTCCCTACATCAAATTCCCACCACGCTGCACTCTCTGCGACACTTAGTCTTGGCGTGGCAGCCGTTCGCGATGGAGCTTCTGCTCGCCGCACCCGCCAGGTGTGAATACGCTCTATAATTAGTTTTTTTGTACAAAGAACAAAACCCTAGTAGAAATTCGTTCTCAACTACTTGAAGTATACAGAAAACAATGTATGAGTGCCAAAATGTACACAAATGTTGCAGAGAATTTAAAAGCGGGCCGGACGACCATCGGTTTCAGACGAAAAAATTGCCAAAGTGGAAAAAACAATGATTGCAGAAAAAACGACGGGTGACGGTTTGGGAGCTCTGTGGTATGATCCCCGACGTCAGTAAGACCACTATTGATAAGATTTTGACAGAAAATTTGGGAAACCACAAAGTCTGCCCAAGGTGTGTCCCAAAATGCTCACAAAAAACAACGGGTTGAAGCAGCCCACGAATTCCTTGAGTGCTACGACATCATACACATAATTGTAACTGGGGATGAGACCCGGATACACTAAAAGACACCAGAGACAAAAGGACAATCCCAGTGGCATCATTCAGATTCACGGAAGCAAAGTTTAAAAACGAATTACAGAGTGTAACTCACACCTGGCGGGTGTGCCGAGTGGAAGCTCCATCGTGAACGGCTGCCACGCCGAGACTTGCGTCACAGAGGGTGCAACGTAGTGAGGATTTGGCAAGAGGAAAACAGGCTACACGCCAGTGTTGTAGTATTGCGCGTAAAATCGTTCCCCGCGGCTGCAGCACCTCGGAGACCTTATTTTACAGACAGCCCTCGTATGTTACTATGCAAATCTCTACTCACCTATTTATTTTTTTGCTTTTTCAAAACAGGAAAGCATCTTTATGATTGAAGCTCGAGATAACCAGGAAAAATTACTAAACGTAGCATTGGACAGTGAAGATATTGAATATGGCCAGGGAGACACACTGTGATATGTATATGTTCGCTATATTGAAAAATGGCGAATAATATTAGTGACCGACCCAACGAGACAGTTTTTGCAAAAAATGTGACAATTTACAAAACTGTTTCACCTTGTTATAATGGAGGCCAGATATAGGAAATAATAGAAGTTATAAAATAATAGATAACTATAGAAGATATTATGAAACTTTCTCAAATGAGTGTTTATGGCTAACGTTAAAAGGCCAAAAAGGATAAGTAAAAATAATAGGTTTAATACATATAATACTGACAAGGGTTAATATCATATTTATTTCGTTTTTATTAATTTATTAAATGTAGATAATAATGTACAAAAATGTTTATTTTTCATGACGGAAGGTACCTACGTTTATAAAGATTTTAAATTTTTAATGTGCATAGATGTTTTGTTCTTTTAAATTTAGGATTATGTACTTTTGATGTGTGTAAGAGTTCGTCTTTTAATTAAATATGTTTATTTACAAATCTAATGAAGTTAGTACGTTTCTTAATAATTAATGAAGTGACAAATTTTACAACACAATAATAAATATGTTTATTTATGAATCTAATAAAATGAGCAGGTTTTTCTAAAAATTAATGAAGTGATAAATTGTACAACACAATAATGTTAAACCTATTTACTTATATTATTATTTATTTAGTAGCAGCCAAATTCGTCCCCTGTAAGTTGCAGAACTGGTTTGTATATAATATTTGGATACGTACATATACGTACATTTCCAGCCGCCCGAGGCAATAAAATTCTTCCGCAACAGATTTTTTTCTTGATTCAAGTTGAAATGTCTATTAAATGTTGCATGTTTCCAGGCATAGAATAAAGAACAATACAAGAAATTTTTTGTGGACGTGTTTCGTAATAACAATACTTCCCTTCAGGCCTCAGGCCCATTTTGTCGGAAGGTTAAAATATTTCCACTTCGCAATAAAATCCAAATAAATAGAGTATTTCTAAAACAAATGAAATTTCTGAAAACTAAAAACTGTTTTTGAGAGGTGATGAAATAAATGGTGACCGGCCAACTCAGAATGAAACCAACTCAGAACCACCTCAGAAAGGTCATTGAGAGTGATAAAATTTTATAATTCAAAAGAAACACAAAATTTTTAATGCAAAAATAAAAACCTTTTAAAAATGCTACACCTTACATTAAAAAAGACTCTAAAATACTGATGATGAAAAAAAAAATAAAAACACATATTTTATTAGACAAATGTATATGTTATTGTCAACTCACTTTTTTGACATTTCATGTAAAAATAATTATTTAATTAAATGAAGACAATATTAGCAAAACTCAATCAAAATCTGAAGACAGAAAAATCAGAAAAAGATATTGGTTCCACTGGGACTCGAACCCAGATACCTTAGCATTCATGGCCAACTGCTCTACCAATTGAGCAATGGAACTCATTTAAAAGCTTTTTCAAGGGTTAAATAAATGGATTCCATAGCTCAATCGGTAGAGCGTTGGCCATGAATGCTAAGGAATCTGGGTTCGAGTCCCAGTGGAACCAATATCTTTTTCTGATTTTGATTGAGTTTCGCTAATATTGTCTTCATTTAATTAAATATTATAATTTGAGTTTTTACTCATAAAAGTTAAAAATAAAAATAATTACTTAATAAAAAATTCCAAAGGATTCCTAATTTTTTTTTTCAAATTGCGGTTGGAATCTTTGGATTCATAAAGGTGAACATTTTAATTATTTTGCGGTTAACTTTTAGATTTGAATATAGAGCTTGGTGTTTTCTCTTTCTATTAGTTCATGTTTCTAATAACAATATTAAATGAGCCTCAACAATTTCTATGAGACATAAAATATGGTTGTTCCGAAAACTGAACAAATTAGCCTGAGGGGTGAAATTTCCAATGCAAAACTGTGTTTGCGAAATTCAAATGGGATGGAGATATACGTGTCAAGCTAGTGTAAATAAGTATTATTAAATTAGTAAACGATTTGTATGTTCTAGTTCACTTCTAATTTTCTTTATTCTGTGTTTAATAGAGAATAAATAGCTTACCAAATGGTTTTGAAGTGAAAACTTCCTTACCACCGTTGTGATTTTTTTTTTTTTTTACATTAACTCCACACAGGAGGCCCTGAGGAAAATAATTTCCCTCAGGGCCTATGTCATCTTTGAGGATGCTGTGTGGAGGGTCTTTTTGAGGAAAGGAAGGAGTGAACATGGGTCTTGAAGAGACCCATGTTGTAGGAGGGAGGAAACACAGAGGCTGGTAAATCGTTCCACATCCGAGCTGTTGAACTCAAGAACGAGTCGTAAAAACGACCCGTTCTCATGTGACTAATGTCAACCGTGTACAAATGTTGGGCGCGTGTTTCCCGACTATGCACCGGTGCCGAGGGGATCAACGACGCTAGTTCCTCGGAGCATTTTCCATTGTAATACCGGTAGAACAAGGACAGCATTCCCACCTGACGCATGTGCTCTAAAGATTGCAATCCGTCTGTTAAGATGGGAGAATCTATCAAACGGACCGCCCGTTTCTGCACAGAGTCAAGGGTTTTTTTAAGGTATTTTGGAGCTCCAGACCAGAGGTGGCTGCAGAGGTGGCTGAGGTGGTGGATTTGAAACTCAATGAAACGAAAAATAGTGACATTAAAAAGAGACAAACCCATACATCTATAGGATTTAGCCTACGAGAGAATGATAGAGTAAAATCGGTCTCCTCTTTGTGCGGTGCTTCGTAGCCTTCCTACTCTTGTCTACTTTAGTTTACTGAAAGTTTCACTTCTACTACTTGTGAACACACTTTGATTTTTATCTTCCTTTATGCCTTCAAGCAAGATGATCTGCCTTATTGCAGGCTATAATAAATACTAATGTATACATTGTGTTACTCTTCAATAAATACTAATGTATACATTGTGTTAACTCTTCAATAAATACTAATGTATACATTGTGTTACTCTTCAATAAATACTAACGTATACATTGTGTTACTCTTCAATAAATACTAATGTATACATTGTGTTACTCTTCAATAAATACTAATGTATACATTGTGTTGATGGTTGTTTATGTTAGCTAATCATTAATCCAGTATTATCATTTTTTTTTTAGTGGGGAGGGGAATGAGATGGGGAAGAGGAAGGTGAGGAAGTAACACGCTATTCAGATCTGGTCACCAGACACGTCTAAAGCCATTTCAAGCAAGGTTTTAATTCTGAATGATTACACCAAGATAAAAAATATTGAGAGTATCTTCCACTCTGGAACGTGCCGCAAATATACTTTATATTATTTTAAATAAGTTGACTTTATTTTTAGATAAATTATAAAGATAATAATTAATAAAAAAACATTGAAATTAACTTATTTTTCTTAATTTAAATAACTTTGTGCTACGTAATCTTTAGAACTTGTCACCCTAGCCTAAATACGGGAATGTTTGTAAGGATTTAAGGAACGGAGAAATTCTTTGGGAAGTTCTTATGATATTAAATAACGCGTACATATTTAAAATATATTTATTTTATGTATATACACAACATGATTATATGAATAACAATTTAAGTACATTTCATTCATGGACGGATGATTTATATTGGAATAAGTACAAGTCAAACCGCTACTATATCCACGCTAAGGCACAAATAGCCAAAGGCGCAAATGGTGCAAGACTAAGCTTAAGATAAATAATGGAATTTTTGAGTTGGTAAGTTAACCACCGGCCCAAATACATTGATTCTAAAAAAAATTATACGTATAACACTTTAAAAGCTGCGTTTACAATTATTTTTATTGTAAATCGTCTAAAACATCACAAAACATATTTAATAATAATACAGTCCATTGCAGATACTAGAAAATAAATAATAAAAACAGGGCGCTGTTAGGTTATAAATTAAAATCTGCAAGGAGAGATTCAATGTTTTTTTAAAATATCACAATGCAGAGCTACACTTATAAGCTGGCGAAAAAGGAGGGCACTGTTGTCACTTTTCAACAGGAGGCCGTGAAGAAAATAATCCCCCCCAGAGCTTATGCCATCTTTGAGGATGCTGTGTGGAGGATATTTTAGGAAAGAAAGGAGAGGATCTTCTGGGAAGGAAAAAGGTACGAGGGGTGGGTAGGAATCTGGGGGTCAGTGTGTCCAGGAGTGACGGACATATGAATTTATCAGCAATGTTCCGAGAGAGAGCGACAGAAGAGGTCAAAGGGACTTCCTCCACTACTCTCTTCCAATCTGGCCTGCCATGCAGCTGGTGGGCAGACGCATCCGCTGCCAAGACCTGGACAATTCTCACCCTGTGAATCCATCCACCTTTGCTAAGTCGTTTGTCTAAGATGTGGTTGCCAAATTAAAATATAAATATGTAGCATTAGTTCACATTTACGCCACCTCCAATTTATATGTGTAGCACTGTAAAAGATCCAATCCATTTAAATAATTTTATTGTTTTGAACGCTAATATGAAAAAAAGACGGTATCTTCATAAAAATATAACAGGGTCATTAAATGCTGATATCATGCGGAATCGGAGCACCTATCCTTTATAGTGCCATCGTGATACTAACCAATAGCTATTAAAGTCTGATAGGTATTGTAACATTATTAAACATGATAATATTCAGGTGAAAATCTCCTTGAGCACAAACAAAATAAATTGTATGACGTAAGATCATTTTTTCCAAAACTAATCCCAATTACTCAAAAGAAGTATTACAAAAGTGGGTTAAGTACTCATAACTTCTATCGAACTCATTAACATAACTAAATGTAATAAAATGTGGAACTTACAGCTAACAAATATATTATTGGTATTAAACTGTTTTTTATATTTTTCTGCAACATTTTTTTCTAATAATAATAATGTGACTTTATTTTACATATGTAATTTATGTTGAAGTAACTGACACTAAAGGACCGGATTGTTTCACAGAATATAACATAATAATTCATCAAAAATTTCAAAGTAAATTTTTAAGTTCTGTTTTTTTTTTTTATCATTGTGGGGCCAGTTGCTTCGTAGAACTGAAATAATAACAGAACTTTAAAATTAACTTCAAAATTTGATGAATTGTTCAAATTCTGTGAAACGACCCGTCCTAAGGATGATCACTGATCACATTAAATAATAATGCATATTCTTGTTTGTACCCCTGAAACCAACGGGAATACTATAAAAAATATATTTTCCTTTTTCGTTACAAATGTTTGAATAACAATTACATTTTTTAATAAAATGTTAAATCACTAACACATATGGATAATAATATGAAATTCAATAGCTTTTTGGACAGTTCAGTTTAACTTTATAAGTTGAGAGTATTAAAATTTTCTGAGATTCTCCCATTAAAATATGGTAAAACATTTTACATGCATTTTATATTATGGTCCCTGTTCTGACAGAAAACTTTAAAAACATTTAAAATCCACTTACCTTAGTTTAGCTACATGATGCAGGTAAAGAATGTATACGTATTTCAAAAATAAATTAATGGATATGTACAACAATATGAATATAAATATTCGAGTAATGTATATGTGTAAATAGTAAATACATAATAGAATATAATGAAATATAAATATTATTTGTGGACGGAGTACACACTACACAGTAACAGTTGTGCTAAAAAAATGATAAAATATGGCATGGCCTAAAAGTAATATTAATATTAAGTACAATATAATAATTTCATAGAATAAGGCACTATGTAAATGATTATTATATATATCCAGGAATGTTTTGGTCAGTCGGACAGAAGTTTAAGATGCCTCCCGGAGGCTTGCAGAGGAGGTGCTCCTGTATGAACTGGCAGGGGCACACGAAGGGTTGGCAGTGGAGGCCGGGCCGCAGGGGGGTGACCTGCAGCTTGCCGCTCCGTGCACGGTTTCCCCAGCGAGAAGCGTACCTCAGGTACAGGTGCGCCGCCCTCTCCTGTAAGCAGGGAGCAGGCGCATCAGTCCACTCCGCGGCGCTTCAGCCAATTGGTGCAGTGGGGGAAGCAGGCGCGGGGGTCTCGGCGCGGCTTGTTGCGCAGCAGCTCCTCCATGTACTGGCACGGGCAGAGCGCTTGTGACAGATGGCGCGGCGAGGCGGGGTTGCCGCCCTCCTCGTCCAGCGTCCAGTCCAGGCGATGGCGCAGGAAGTCTTTGCCCCAGCGCTGCAGGTAGCGTAGGAATGCCTGCTCCGCCAACCCCTGCATATGCAAACCACCCACTACATCAATTCGCTTTTTCACATACCACTACATTATTTCATCATTTTATTATTGACTCAATTCCAATTTTATTTATTTAAAAAATAGTCTAAATAAGTTGGTGAAAGTTATGTACTTATGTGTCATTTGTTATTATGTATTATTGTATTACACAATCATACATTACTTACATTAATTAAAATGAAAAGCACCATAGTAATAAAAGAAATTAGAAGCGTACCTGTTTCTGTGAAAGTCTGGTTGTTTGGCTGCCTTGAATGACTATATCATTAGCTGTAACATCGAGTCTCCGCTCCCAACCGACAGGAATGGTTCCGCCCTCATCTCTTTCAATGACTTGCTTTAGCTGCGTAACGCACGGCGTAGAATCGAAATACATAAAGCAAAGGTTCACTTTATGGCAGGACATTTTACCCCTATCATCCAGGGCCAGTAGAAGTTTGTGCTTCATTAGTTGCTTATTGACTCTTCCCAGGCATTTTTCTAAGCCCTTTGATAGCTGAAGTTTAAGCCACATGCAAATGAAAATTGCAGCAGCATTAAGGAGCAGCCAAACCACACCCAACGAGAACAGGGTCAGCCCGGTTAAGCCAGAAAATAATAATGCCATGAGAACAATAAATGCCAACAGGATCCAGCAAACGAGGACACGTTTATAGCACACATTGTAAAGGGTGAATCTATAATCGTTCACTAACAGCTCCATTGCCTGAACATATTCTTCCACTGTGAGCTGGAAAACAATAACATTTTTAATTAATTAATCCACATTATGAATAAATCGCCCTTGAGGTGATTTTTCACAAAAATGTAACTATACAAATCATCTTACAAGTATTATTATTTAATTAATTAAAAGTATCCACACCATGAAGTAAAGTAGGTTAAATTAGGCAGTTTGGGTAAGATTCTTTTCAGCATAAAACATCGAAAGTAAAATAATAATTTATAAAATTCTTACAGTCAAACCCTGGGCCATTAATTCTTCTGGAACTAATTCGGGTCGAAATTGAGCTGCCGTAATCCATGGCCAGTTGGCATTGACGGGGAGGAGTGTGACCACCACATCGCCATTGGCTAAAATAAAAGTTCAATTAGGAACCATTACAAGTGAACAGAACAAAATTAGGTCAACTTCTGTGGTTAGATTTGTGTAGAACTTATAAAAAATAAAATTACTTTAGTAAATAAAATTGACAATTTACAAATGAAGGATAAAAACATGTTTGAAATTTTCAAAAAAACCCGAAAACTGTAATGAATATAACTGTATTTATCAAGACACCCAATGAATCATTCGTTTACATTCTGACAGCTCACCGCAGGTGACAGGTAAACACTGGAAATTACAGGTAAAAAACGGGTAAAAATCAATCCCAATTTTTCAAGAATTAACGATTCGTAAATATAATTAATACATACCGAAACCTTGTCGCGTTGCCACTAGATTGACACTTCTCTGAGGAGTGGTGGTAGGTTCGCTGGTGGGTATTTCGACCGATCTTTCAATGTTGACATTCACCGTCTCCGTTTTTAACACGGCAGGCCGCTGAGATCCAGGTTGATCATCATCAAACTGAACCCAGGCCGGACTCTTCGTTGAAATGGATTTGGAAATATCAGGTGAAGTTGGAGTTGATGTCTGAGGTGTACGGTTTGAGGTGAGCGGATCTGGAGCTGCAGCGGACCTGAGGGGATCTGGCCCCGTACCGTTCGACGCTGGTACACTCATGTTTATTTCGTAAAGCCGATAGTTTAATTTTATAATAAACCGCCCACAGAAATCATGTCGAAAACCACTTGCGTACGTGTTATAAACATAACGACGACAGGTAACTTTTTGACACGCCCACAACCTACCACACCTGACCCAGGTGAATAATCCCCAACGAGTATTTTGATTGGTCGGACGGGGTGATCATACGTAAGTCATGGTTGCCAAAGCAGATGTTCTAAAATACCCACAATATATGTTCAAATTCCCCACAAGTTCCTTTACCTCCAAAATGTAACAAAATTCTATTGAAATTAGCATTTATTTTTTTTGTTATCTAGCCATTTTCGGCTTTTTGAAGTGAAACTTCTTTAGCCCCGTTGTGATTTGGAATTCAAATGAAACGGAAATGAAGCATTACAGCACCTGCGAAGCATCAAACTGAGCTCATTGACGGCTTTGATTATGATGTCACTTTTCAAGGCTCCTATTAGTTGAGATATGAAAAAAAATGTCGCTAGGTCTGCGCTCATTGGCCGCTTTGATTATGACCTCACTTTTAAGGCTCCTATGGGTTGAGATTGTTTTGGTAAAGTTTCGCTTCTACCGCGTGTAAACTCCACTCGATTTTTTTTGGTTCAGGCTTTAAAAATACAAATTGTTTGAAAGTATGCTGCTAAAGAAAATGAAAGTATGGTACACTATCATAATAATGAATGCATATATCTTTCAGTATGGTCGGATAATCAAGAAATACCCAGAATCCCCGCATTCTATCCGCAAAATAACAAAATAAGTTACAAATTCTCCAAAACAGGGCAATGAGAATAATACTTCAACGAAATAGATTTTCAAAAATAATTAAAATGTTAAATTAATTAAATTGGCTAACCGTGAAACAGAAGATGCTGACGTTGATATTTATACACAAAATAGTAAACAACCTGTTATCAAAATACTTCTCAAATAAAATTATGTATGTATAACAAGAACATTCACAGACATAACACAAGGACGTGCAAAGAAATCAGACTATAAAAAAAACGAGTGTGGTATCTTTAGACCACACGACTGAAGTAAAACTTCACTAACTTATAAAATAACGTATGACATTGGGGTGACATATGACATTGGGGTGACATATGACCATGGGGTGATCTATGACCCCGGGGTGACCTAAGACCGTGGGGAGACCTACGACCTTGGTTTAGTATGTTCGCCTTACCTTAGTTGTGCAGTATGTACGCCTCGCCCGATCACCGTTCGCATCGATCACCGTTCGCATCGATTACCGTTCGCATCACACTTTTCGTAACGCATTCACCAGCTTACCCCCAAGTCTAGCGTGCGTAAAAAAGTTTTACTTCAAAAAGGACAAAGCGAATACGCAGAACAGTTTACTGTACAAAGGAATGAGGATATATAACACGCTACCAGAAACTTTAAAGTCCACACCAATTGGAAAGTTCAAGATGTATTGTAGGAGCTACATAAAATTAGAATAAATATAGTTTGCAATATGAAATATTACAATTCATTAGAAATTTGTAAAGTTATGTACAAAATGCTAAAATAAAAATTAATAAAAAATAAAAAAACAAGCAAATTCCTGAAAAATCTTTGAAATTCCCTGCGATTTTAGGAATAGGGTACATGCAGTATATGTAATATAGTGTTTTCAATGCATTTAATACAAGTAAAAAAAATAACTTAACTCGAATATCACACCTAAAACCCCCGAAAAAATTTATTAAATTAATTAATTCACTTTTAAAGTTGTATGAAAATTCATATATCAAAAACGAGTCATCATTGACTTGCGAGATTGTGACGTCACAACGCACCCACCTAGTCCCACGTCAAATTGTTTTTGACAGTTTTTGTTCCAGCTGCTATGCTGGTTTGAATAAGTTTGATAGTCATAATCGTTTAGTTATGCATCCTAAGCCCATTCGTTTGTGTAAAACATACATTGTAAATACATACTATCATGACAGACAGTGGTTTTCTACAAAGACAGTCTGATAATTTGCCAAAAATCGACGCGATTATAATGGCAGTTACATGTACCTTTTCATCGCATGACACCGCTTTTTACACATAATAACATTATTTGTGACGTTTATAAATAGTTTGTTTTGTGTTGAAGATGTTGTATTTGTACACTTTAGTACAATACAGTATTTATAAACGGTATCTACGGACATTTTCTTCGATAAACAAATGATCAACTGCAGACTGATTACTGGATTACGACTTGCGACTTATGACATCTGTCAAGAAGTGCGCAGTGACGTCACAAGCCAAAACCGCGCGAAAAGGGCGTTTTAGCGCTAATTTGAAAATTGAATATTCAAAACGTTATTGAAGGACTATTTCCTATCGTAAAAAATTTTTTTTTGAATATTCCAGTTTGTAATTTTTTTCTTTAATTTTTGGTAAAACAAAAAAAAAATGTGATTGTACCCTATTCCCCACGAATTGGCAGCCCTGCATATAATACGCATGCCATGAAGCTAGTGATTTATAAAAAAAATTGAGTATGCAATTCACACGCGGTAGAAGTGAAACCTTCATAAAACTAAGTAGACAGGAGTGGGAAGTCTTCGAAGCCCCTCACAAAGAGGAAACTGGTTTCACTGTCTCGCATATAGAAATATGCGTGTGTCTCTTTTTACTGTCGCTATTTTTTCGTTTCATTGAGTTTCAAATCACAACGGTGCTAAAGAAGTTTTCACTTCAACAAATAAATTATGATAAAATTACATAGGTGATGAAGTTGCAAGTTGTTGAGTTATCCGGACACCTTTCGGTCTTCTAAATGTCGGACTGCACCATCGCAAGTACGCTGGTGTGTGGTTTGGTTTATTTATGAGTGCGCCTGTGAAATAAAATCTTTATAAACGTTACTCAATTACGTCCGCTTTTCTATTTGTCTTTGATTCTGGTCGAGTTGTCAAATGACTATCATCAAATCGGGCTGCGCGTAAAAATAAATTTAGCCGCAGATTCCTGCTTCTATTATTTAATTTCTCGAATCTTTCTTCAATTTCATAGTGTTTTACTTTCTATAACCCCCTTTTTCTACACATTTTTGTTAGATTACACCTTTTTATTGATAATTCTACTTCAGTAAGATGTGGAGTGACACTCTTTTGATCGTGTTCATATCTATTTGCACTGCATTTTTAGGCGAGGGTAAGTCGAGAATTTGTGATCAAAAAGGCGCAATTGTGTCTCAAAGTCTACTGTTACTTTTTGTCAAGTATGAAATAATTCATAATTTGGTACTCGAATTATTGAGTCACGATTTCTACTCTACCTCTACCTACAGGCAACTTAGCTAATCAAATGAATTTAAACATACTAAAATAAGTTTTTATTCATGATTACCGAAATTTAATATAATGTAGAATCATATGCCAAAGCTTCCTGGAAAAGGTTGTAATTGGCTATCTCTAATATGGCTTCCAATTGAACGTATCTTCGTGATTCTGTCATTAGTCAATTATGTAGAGGAACTCTAAATAGGTAAGTAGTCACTCAACTTTATGTTATACTAATTTTCTTCTTTTGTAGGTCTAACATGGATTATGGTATATAGAACAGAAAAATACCAGAAACTTAAATCAGAAGTAGAGAGACAAAGCAAAAGATGTAAGTATCATAAGTCCACTTTCTCATGCTTAGATACCACTTGCATTTATATGCTATATTGTATGCTTCAAACTACTATGAAAATCAAACTGCCTGCTCTCCCATCTATATTAAAAACAGGCCTTCATCAACGTGAATCCATCATGGTAAACGAGATGTCAGGCAGAGACTGAAAAAGCACAATTTTAATCTTTATAATATATTGTCAACCAGTCTTCAAAATGGACAGAAGCGTATTGCATAGACAAATCATCATAGAATATATCAGAAAAAATGATCAGGCAAAAATCTCCAAATTCATAAACACATTGATATAACGCACTTTGAAAGTTTACTGATATGCATGTAAATTATTTTTTAGTAATATATATTTAAGCTGCTTACATAATATTTCACAAATCAAAGTTCATCTCCAAAAATTCAAATTGTTAGGTAAGTAATAAAACATTGTTTCAAGGTTGGTGACTTTTACGTAAACGGGCCTTCAAATTTGAACCCTTGAAGTAAGGAATATTATTTTGACTTTTGTGCCTATGTCAGACCACACTATATTTTCATGGCTTGGCCTATTTCAACATTTCGCTCGCAATACATTGCCATTGGGAATGTATGGCGAGCGATATCCTGAAATGGGCCAAGCCTAAAAACTCTTGCTACATTACAGCGTAGTCTGACTGTACCTTTACCGCTTTTATTTGTTTGCAGTGGAAAGACGTAAAGAGGCACATGGCGACTCCTTAGATAAGCAGCATAAGAAAAAGATAGAAAGGGAAGAAGAAAGATTAAAAAATAATAACCGGGATCTTTCTCTAGTCAAGATGAAATCCATGTTTGCTATTGGATTTGCATTTACTGCTCTGCTGAGTATGTTCAACAATATGTAAGTAAATTAGTAGAAACTGAAAGTATTTATAAAAAAAAATATTTGCCCGAGGATCGTTGCCTTTAAAAACAAACATTGTCAATTTTAGACAGTCTTCTAATGAAAACGGTTATTGTTTCAAAAATATAAATTGTAGAAATGCACATTTCTAATATAGAATAATTCATTAATTAATCCCACAATAAGTTTCAACTTCGAAAATCAAAGCAAATCCAAGTTCTAGAGTTCATTTAACCGGAGTTAAAGACAGGTTCAACCGAAATTAGTATTTTTAATAACTTTCAACTTTAAGTCTACAGTTCTTTGTTCATCAGAACTTTACAATGCTGGTTTTACAGCTGTGATAACAAATACATTACCAAATTGTGAAATTTCAGTTACGAAATTATTATGACTTTAATAATTGTTTTTGTATTTAATTTGCAAATGAATTCACAATAAATTTATTATTCTGTAAAACTGTTTGTCAGATTTGATGGTCGTGTAGTTGCAAAACTTCCCTTTGCCCCAATCTCATGGATCCAGGGACTCAGCCACCGCAACTTGCCTGGAGATGACTACACTGAATGCTCCTTCATTTTCCTGTACATCTTATGCACCATGTCCATTAGGTAATATAAAACATTTTCACTGCAATATTACGTTTCCCAGTGAAAGTGCCGTTGCAATATTTTAACACCATCAAGGAGGCTCGGAGATTTTCCTAAGGTATTAGGAAGGAGGAAAGGAAACACAGAAGTCTATTGCATTTCTTCAGCTTCTATTAGATCTAT
Source organism: Limnephilus lunatus (assembly GCA_917563855.2). Classification (NCBI taxonomy): domain Eukaryota; kingdom Metazoa; phylum Arthropoda; class Insecta; order Trichoptera; family Limnephilidae; genus Limnephilus; species Limnephilus lunatus. Next base: position 91,759,889 of record OU830595.1, on the reverse strand, counting down.
CCGGCACGTAAATGATATGGAGAGATTTTATTTGCTTTAATTAAATACTGCAAGTAGAACACATCTTGGCCTTTGAAATAATCAAGCAATTTTTTTATTAGTCTTTTTACGAGCCCATAATAAAATAAAGTATCAGGTCTATAAAAACTGTTTTAAAGTTCAAAATCTCCTACTTGCGAATCCCTTTTCGGTTATGGTTTTATTGTGTAATGAGAAAATTATTGCAAACATTTCAATATTTGTGCCTGAACTTCGCAAAATAAAATAAAATTTTGGTACATAATATTTTTATTTTTGCATAAATCAAAACAGGCAGCTGTTGGTAAGCTAGAATTTCAACCTTATTGTCATCTAACATAAGGAGTGGTATTGTTAGCGGCCCAATTCTGAATGTTAAAAGATGTGGTGAAAATGTTGAGATAAAAATTTTTATTACGAATTGTTACGAATATCAAAATTGAATACTAAATATAAAAAAAGTACAGATTGTGATTTTTTTGTAGATGAATTGAATGAAAATTACTAATACGTCTTTTTAACAATTATTTTCAGGCAAAATATCCAGAAGTTATTAGGATTTGCTCCGTCTCGTGCAGCATCCAAGCAGGGAGGGGCCTTGTTCGGCACTTCACCGGGAACATTCAAATAAACCCTCACTGATCTTTGCAAGGTTGTCTTTATTAAAACTACATTTTTACATTAATTTAGACAATTTTGTTAAAACTATAATTTATTATTATGTTTTAATATATGTTTGTTTCATACATGGGAAGTTTCATTATAAATCTGTCGAATCCTAATCTTGTTAGGTCGATGGTGTGGTACGCGCCCAGGATGATCAGTTCCGCTAACGCCAGGCCGACGGCGGGCGCTTGTTGGATACCTGGAAACATTTATCATTAATCATTTGCTACTTAATTTGTAAACCATTCATTTTTCATGTATACAGCACACCATGTGTCATTAACATAAGTATGAATAGTACAACAACATAAAGAAAATATAAACGTAAAATACAAAAGTATCGTAATTGTGATTAATAATAATATTATCCACTGGAACATTCCGCTGTGTAATCAATTAGCACTCGTAAATTTTTGCACCTTCGGTTTGAAAATTTCCTGCCCTCTTTCAAAAAATTATACCTCCGAATTTTAATATGGTGACATTATAGTGTTAGAGAGTCATTGAATGCACGACGTGAATGTGATCGTTTATCAGATATTTTTAGAATTCATAAAAAAATTATAAAAAAATCATTCAATTTATAAATGCATGAATTCTGCATATTATTTACTAACATCAATTTTTTTATTGTAAACATATGATAATTTTTTTTAAATATTTTATAATTTCAGTTCGTGAAATGTCATTAAGAGTATATTATAGGGGCAGAATTGTAATTTGCTGAAAAACGGCTCTCTAAAACGGCTTAATACTACCTTTCGTGTGTCATTCTTAGACTTGATATTTTTTGTTACCAAATAATGGACTTTTATTTTTCAATCTGTTTATTTTTTTTTGTAATCGATGTAGGCATTTGACCATGAAAAATAAAAACATTGATACACCATTCAACCCACTTTTAAAACTTTAGTCTATGATTATCGCGTAAATAATGATTTTACACAATATTTTAAATTTAAAATATATACATAATACACACATCTGTAAAAGTACGGCCTCTTATTATCGTTATGATATCTGTGAATATTGATAATTAAATAAATACTTCATTTTTCACCAAAATCGAACACATTTCGTAGCTTCTATTCATTCCGGGCTAGAATCTCCCGTTGGCAGGTAGGGAATCTGTACGCTCCTCGTTTGACAGCGTATATATTTTGAAAATACGGGCGAAATGTTTTATTAATAGCTTTAAACATAGAATACCGACTCACTTGAACCACTGCAGTAAACTCAGTAAACTACAAAAACAGGAAGTACTCGAAAATTCTCTTTTTTAGTCTAAGTTTGTCGAATTGTATTTTTTCAACCGCCATATTGTATAAATCGTTTAAAATATAACATTTCATGTGCGTTATACTTCCGAAAATGGTTTGTGCGATGTTCATATTGTTCCATGCGTGTGGCGACGGGCACGTTTTGCAAGTATGTGTGAGAATTCAATGCTGCGTACACACACACAGCTATAATATATGTAGCGTGACGTATTTCGGAATATCAGTATTAGTTCATTTGTTTGTGTCGTGGACATTCATTCACTCGTCGAACATTTCTCCGTAGGTACATTATGTACGCTGTGTTTGGTAGTAGATACAAAAATTACCTTATATGATTAGTATTAGTATTAAGTATAATAGACAAAGAGACAAGATAGGTAAACCCTACGTCATCGAGTATACGAATGAAACTACTTTGTAGTGATAATGGACGTTTATAAAACCTTAAAAAAGCTGGTCTGCCGGTGCGTCTTTTGGCAGGAGCCGCGCTGTCACGGAAATAGTCAGTGATTTTTTTCGAAAAAATTACGACATCAAAACAACGAGAATAATAAAAGTCGATTAGAAAATGAGAAAAAAGCAGGTCTGCCAACCGACAGCCTGGCACGTTCGCAGGCAGCCGGCGTCAAAGTGGGGTAAAAAATAGTAAATTTTACGTCATCGAGTACACGAATTAAACCAATGAATAACTATAGTCCAGATCATTTCATTTAAGAATTTCTTGGTCTGCCGACCAGCAGCCTGGCAGCTTTTTGGGTACGACTTTAAAAAAAAATAATAATAATTTTTCTTTTTCTGAATTATTATTTTTATTTCATTATAGTTTTAAATTAGAATGCCATATTTTTTTTAAATAAGCCAAAACCTGCCGCGGTGCCCCTCACTGCTGTCGCGTGTCCATATTTTTGTACAAATTTATAATAATAATAGTCATTTTAAGATTGCCAAAATAGTCCATACTAGTTGGAAGTTCGAACAACCAACGCACCGTCGCCGTAAGAGCTGTGTTCATCCGTAAAACGACGTAAATTTCCGAACCTCGTCCGTTTCATATCGGTTTCGCATGCCCTGCTGCATCGATTACATCGAACACAAGATCGAAACTAACAAAAAACTGTAATCTAGATCATCCCATTCATGATTTCCTTGGTCTGCCGACCAGCAGCCTGGCAGTTCAAAAATAAAAACACCATAAAATCGACTCCAAATGTGAACCACGAGAATAATTACGAAGCAGAATATGTTTATAATAAACTGTTTTTATTCAATACATAACTACGAAATACATAATCACGAAACAGAACTTGTTTATAATAAACTTTTTTTTATACATTAAATAATAATATTATTGAACATTTAAAAAAAATAAAAAACGATTGTGCAAGACCACACGACTGAAATAAAATTTCACTTATCTTATAAAAGAACATATGACATTGGGGTGACATAGACGTTGACATTCCAGACAATTTGGTTTGTTGCATTTCACACAGTAGTACACACTCAGGCGTCTTTTTTTCGCTGGGCAAAAGTTGCCCCGTTTTCTTTTGCATGCTTCGTTTCCTTTTTTAATAACATTAATCACCGTTCGCATCGATCACTGTTCGCATCGATTACCGTTCGCATCACACTTTTCGTAACGCATTCACCAGTTTACCCCCAAGTGTCGAGCGTGCGTAAAGAAGTTTTACTTTTAAAAAATTATTTATACAATGCATAAATACGAAATACATAATTACGAAGCAGAACTTGTTTATAATAAACTGTTTTTATACATTAAATAATAATATTATTGAACATATAAAAGAAATAAGAAATTAAAATGGAGTTCTACAAAATAAACTTAATAACAATAAATGCACCACGAGATTCCAAACGTCGCGTCGGTAGTTTATAATGGGAGCTGCGCGAGTGTATACGAATGACGTGAACTATGGGAAAAAACCATCAACAAGCAAATAATGAAACATTCGTAAAAAGGATCATACTAAATATTCTACCAAAATAATAAGTTCCATAAATTAAACACACTTTGTTATTGGTTTGGTTTTTACTTCGATATTTAAAAATATTGTGCACGTCATAACATAACACAAGTTGAATGTTGAAGTTTTAAAATTCGCGATGGCATTACTACCGACATCTAGCGATGTAATAATTAATACATTTTGACAGTTTTCGAATTCGGCCGTGGCTAGTACATCCCTTTAACAAATAAAAAAGAAACCACATATATCTTGCAACTAAACTATACAACATCCTTCCTCCAAGTCTGAAAAAGATAGAAAAGATAAATAAGTTTAAGGAAAAAATCAAAACATGGGTGAAAGAAATTAATGCAGACATACTAGAGAATGTATTAAAAACATCATAGAAACTAAATAACGGAAAATCAAAGAAATCTACCAGTCCGCCTCAGCACAGGACCACCTAGTGAGGAGGACTAAGAACAAACAGATTAAATATTTATATATATCATCATATCTTGTAATTGTCATCAAACCTGTAAATAAATAGTCACTAATAAAAAAAAAAAAAAAAAAAAAAAAATTGAAGGTCGAGATGCCCTTGTTAAAAAGTGAAATTGCTACGTTATCTTTATGATTAATTAAAGTTTAGTATACAATGTGTGGGAAATTTTGAAATAGTACTGATAAATATTTTAAAATATCTCTTCAAATTGGCTACATTTAGGCCAGCGAATACTCTCGAGGGTGTTTGCAAATTGGCCAAAATGTGGCCAAAAACAATGGTTATGGAATATGAAAATGCAATATGATGAATTTTACATTGTATGTATTCATAATGGATAAATATATTCATGTTAGAGTATACCTATGAAGTTCTAGTAGGTTAGGTTAGGTTCAGGTTGTCATCAAAACAAACTGAAAATGTTTCGCCAATCTAAAACAAGTAATGCCTAGTTGATTGAACCTTCGTCACATTTGACCTCGTCAAATCGGCAATAATTGCAATTTTTGAACCACTTCAAAAAACATTGCTTATTATCTATCTATCTAATCTAATTGGATGTTTTTCATTCTTTAAGGATGATCAAACAACCTGATTTAAAATTTGATCAAAAGCTGCTGGGCCGACGATCGGCAGTTAACCGGGACTAATTAAAATGTCAAGTGTGACAGGGCTTCAAACAAGGTCTAAGTAAAGTAATGATAATAATATGTAATTAGGGGAAACAAGAAAAAGTAAGAGGTACAAACCGTGTCCACTAAAGCCAGTTGCGAAGTACAAATTTCCATGGTAAGGGTGAGTTCCAATAATTCCATTCTCATCGTATGTGTTGTAGTCGTAATAACCAGCCCACGATCCGGTTACCTTTGAAAATCAATAATGCAAGGCATTATTAAAAAATGTACATTAGAAAGCATCGGCGGTTTGTGGGCTTAAAAAGGAGGAAGACTAACATTTAAACAAAAAATGTATGTATTTATGTATACCTACACCTAACTACACCTAGAAAAAAAACAATGCAAGCTATTATCTATGCCAAACTACAATAACAAGTGCCAACACAATCAAGTTAATTACTATACACACAAACACAAGATAGCCCAAATACATAGTATAATCCAAATATAAATAGTGTTGTAATAATAATAGTGTTGTAAAACCATGTAGGTACTACCAGTGGCGTAGCGAGGGGGGGGCGGACCGCCCCGGGTGCCACCCGGCGGGTCCGGGTTAGTGTTTTTCAACTTTAATGGGGGAGGGGGGGGGGGGGTGACACAAACCACGTTATCCGCCCCGGGTACCACCCATGCTAGCTACACGCCAGAGGCGAAAGTGATTGATAGAAGAAGGCAGGGACACCCGAGGAAGACATGGCAAGATCAAGTGAATCAATTGCTTGAGTCAGGCTATTTCAAGAGTCAAAATAACGGAAGAGTATGTAAGATGATGTATGAATGTGAATAAAGCAGGGAGTGTGCAGAGACAGAGTTGTGTGGCGGTCTATCCTCTCTGCCAACCTCTGCGGAGAAACGGCGTCATGGTTAGTTTTAGGAAGTCGTCTTCTTACTTCGTATAGTGGGAGGACAGAGGGGACATCTAGGTTTGTGAGCAAGTCTAGGGCCTCAGGCGTCCTGTGGACCTCATCAATCCCGCTGGGAATGAATGGAGCGAGCATTCGTTGACCACATGTTCAGTGCACTGCTCCGCACCACATTCACACATCACCGATTCTTAAAGGCCCCATCTAGGCATGCTATGCTGTGTTTTAGGAAGTGCGTTTGAATCTTCTTTCTTTGAATTAATTAGTGAACAAACAGCCTGTTAATGTCATTAACCACAATACGAATAAACTCATACCTTAACTCCTTCAAAGGCTGGTACTCGAAATCCTAATTGAGGCCAAACATCAGTGTGGAAAAAGTCATGATCCACCTCCAAGTTGTCAATGTGGGGCTCGTTTTCTGGCAAAGGACACCTTCCCGCAATAAAACTAGTGCCGAGCCCCTCTCGACGGAAATATGTCCCGGACGGATCGATGACCATTGGTGTGTTCAAGCCGGGGATGTTCGGATCTTGGCTATTGAAGCAGTACACATATCTTTTTCTGAAATCAAATACTATAGGTTTTGTTTCTTATCTATAAAGCAGACAATCTGTTGAATGGTGAGTTAATCGTGAAATATGCACAGCTTTTTCTGCTAGAAATTTATACAAAGTCTTTCTGACTCACAACACTATTTCCTCCTCTGGCTAAGTTCTCCATCACTGCACAAGCGACATCTTCAGCTTATAACGATGGTAGTAGATTTTTTATTAATATTTTTAAATTACATATTCATAAAAAGTAAGTGAAAAATGAGATAAGATGCCAGCCTTTGTTCCATAATTTATTACAACTGTGGCATAGTTGAGAAGTGGGTAACTACTAACAGCCTTCCTGATAAATGTGTTTTTAAATTTTATACAGCCGATAAACAACTATTTCTCTATAATAGTTATGAAATTTTAAAACACATTTGTTAGTAAGGCTGTAAGTATTTATATAATTTTATGTTTAGAAAATTTAATGAATTTTCAGCTGTTTGAAGATATAAACTTAAATAATAAATAAATAAATTATAAATGAAGTTCATAGATATACATCACTTATAAAGATTAGATTTGATTTTTGAGAAAGCGTATAACATTGAATACAAAATAAAAGAAGTTCCACACAGCATATAATAAAATAAAAGGATAGATAAGATAGATTACCTCGGCTCAACTGGTAGCTGAATGCTGAGGAGACCTTCACCTATCCCGATATTAGCCATTTGTGCAACTTTACCCGACTGAGCACCAGCCGCAATAACGCATATAGAAAAGTTTATTGGTCTGACTCTTCCGTCTTTTGTTGTAACGTACAATGTTCTGGCTCTTTTTAAAGTGCCTTCAACTCCCGGAACTATGATGTTACGATTCTCTTCAAATTCAAAGCCACTAGCTTCAGCTTCCACATAATTAGCGCCTAGTCTGACAGCCTTTTGTTTGAAGCCAGCCAGCAATGACCAGGGATCAAACCAACCTTCATTTTCTAGCCCGAGGCAACCTGAAACGAAAGGTAAAAAAATGATTTTACAAAGTTTTACAAAAATAAGGTGTTGAAACCTGGAAAAAAAACCTGTCAATTTCTCCCAATTAACCCACAGTAAGTGATTGCCCCATGGTATATTTTACATATTTTAAATTAAAAATAGTAATCTTACAAAAAATGTCTTCACGTGGGGAAGGGAAAAGAAAGGTATAAAGGTGGAAGGGAATGTTGCATTACGCCGCGCTGGTGGGTATACAAAAACCTTTTTATTTTAGTCTTGGAAATAGATTAAAGATGACAGGGCATTATATTACGTTTGTGTGAACAGTCATAGATTATAAAATTAATGGTGAGAGCACAGATTATTAATTTGTTGCTTTCTATTGATATATTGCACAATTTATGCAATATACATATTACACACAATAATATATATATAGCTGACACATCAAGTACATACTAATAATAGTTTCACATCACCAGGGCCGGCCCTGCGCCAAGCGGCACCAGGCACTAGTAAAAACTTCAAAGGTGCCCTGTTACGTATTATCAGCACCTTATCGGGTCCGAAGGTCCGGGGAGTCCGAAGAGTCGGGGCCCAAGCAGGGGTTGCCCTGTAAATTGCTCAACTGTGTTTCATTTGCGCTTTATTATGTATTTGCTTATTGAAAAAAAATCTACTTACCTCCAACAATATCGTCTAAATTCAACCAAGGAAACTTTTCTTTAATTTTTTCTTTGCTTAGCATTTCATTCTTAACATTGTATTTCTTCTGAGTCTTAAAGTTTTCCTCTAAAATGGAAATGCTGTTTTCGTTGGCGAGCAACAAATAACCTCTTGGCGTAAATTGTATGTCGATGCCCAATCGTTTTTTTATTGTTCTAAAAAATTCTGCACCGTACTGTGACATTTCAATGTTTTCTGGAAGAGAGAACTGCTGTCTTATTCCCCCAACTGACAAGACAGTAGATGATTCGCAGTACTGGAAAACAAGGTGAAAATTAAAACAGAGAATTCAATTCAGGCAATTAGTTAAAATGATGTTGTCACTACATATAATTCTGTTTGTACATGGGGATGTGTTCCACAGAATACCGTTCAGTACAATGTTTTGGAAATAATAAAATTTTCAGTACAATGTATTGGAAAATGGGAGGTCTCTAATAAGAATGAATTTTTCCATTACATTTTTTTGACCGGTATATATCAAAACTGTGTAAAAAATAGAATTGACTGTTATAGTGAATTATTTTGGAGCAAAATACCCTTACATCTTTGTTCATTTCAATCAATTTTTGCCAAAATTTTCCAGCACTCTATGTTTGTTTTTGTACTCTCAAATCTGTATATGGTTGCCAAAACAACTGGTGGTTCCTGAGAAACAAAATACTGCCGCGCTCCAACATGTTACATATAAAATCAAAGGGCTAGAGTAGGAAACAACCTGAATTGGAATAACACAAGTGGCATCTTATATACTCACGGTTGGGTCTTTTTCAATGACGGCTACATCCAGAGCTCCTGCAGACATCTCTTTTAGCCAGTAGGCGATGGAGGATCCCATGACCCCTCCTCCGATAATGACCACATCCGTATGAGTTGGGAACTTGTCCAAATCTGTATTGTCGTGTTCATAGTTTTCAAGATTGGGTTCTTTGTTTGTCAGTTTGCCTGCGGCCTTCTTAAAATCGTTTCCCAATAATCTAAAGGCTCTCGACACTGGATTTTCTGGAGGATAATCTGAGAAACATCTTTGACAACTTCTGGTCTGTTTTAGTAATTTTCTTAACATTGTCCTTTAGTGAGTGTTCAAATTATGTAATTAAAAAGACTATCCTGGAAAAATCAAGTTGACAAAAGATATAAGTAATCTCATAAAGAAAAGTGAATAAAACAGTAAGATATAATTTAAATGGTCGTTTTATTTCTAAAAATATTTTTAGATTGAAAGCAATTATAGCAGTCGCCCATTTAGCGGAAATTCAAATTACAAAACCCTTTTCCCACACTTGTTTTGCTATTGCACTGTGATAATATTATATGCTAATTAATATAATAATATATGTGACGTTGATGTTGAAGGCAGTGATAATATGTGCACAAGCATTTTATAAAACTGTGGTTGACACTGAATCAAGAGATCTCTGCATTTGAGTTTACAAAATATTATATCTAAAATATATATCAGTAAATAGTGCTTACATTATAAATAACATTATCACTCTTAATTCCCATGGCAATGATCGCTGTACAAACAAACATAGATAAAGATAAACAATAGATTAAGTTTTTTATCGTTAATATTTGTGAGAAAGTTATGATGCTGGTATCTCCGCAAACTTTTTGTGATCAAGGTACACCTACTAAAACAAGAAATTTTGAAGGTACACCAAAGAAAAAAATCAAAGTTTCTTTAATATCTATTACTAGCTTTTGCCCCCGGCTTCGCTCGCATGGTATTGGGGGGGGTTGCCACTCCGCCTCATCTACCTTCCCTCTCGTCACTCCACTCCCCAGAACCCCTTCCCCTCCCCCCATCCCCCTCCCCCCATCCCCCTCCCCCTCCACCCACCCCTTCCCCTCCACCATCTTCTATCCTCCGCCCTCCTTTCCTCCCCCCTCCCTCTCCCAACCCCCTCCACCCTCCTCCCCCTCTCCACCTTTCCTTCCCCCCTCTCCCCTCTTACATTCCACACATTCATTCCCAGTACATTCAGTTTTCAAACTGCTCGCGTGCCACCTATAACAATTTTTTATGCAAATTTCATAATGCCAGAGTTCAGCAGTAGTTTTATACAAAATAACGAACAAAAAAAAAAAATTACGTTTGAAAGTTATGCGCAAACATAAATTTCGGGGACTCATTTTTAGAGATAGATAAACTATGACGCCAACAATGCACTCTTTTTAGGGTAAATTGCCTAGTACAAAAACAAAAAAGAACAAAAAAATTCAAGGCAACAATTTATTTGCTTTTCTTTTGACGCTTGCAATAACTCGATTTTGTTAGGGACAGAAAACGTATGATAAATAATTTTATAACGCCACAGCTTATTCATAACGCCAGAGCTTACCAATATATATAACTTATATTACTCGCAAATAATGTAGCTCTCTATTAGTGGAAGAATTTTTAAATTACATTCAGTATTTATTGCGTGAAAGAGTAACAAACATCCATACAAACTTTCGCCTTTATAATATTAGTAGGAATAAACGCGACATATTTTCAATTTCCAATTATAGTCGGAGTTTATTCGGTACTCGAACCTACGAATAGTGGCTATTTATCGGATACGTTAGCCTACTTATTGTGAGTATTTATTGGTGTATTTATTATTATTACTTATCCCATGGATAAGCAATCAAGAGGATGGTGAGAGTATCAATGTTATATAATTATAGCAATAGTTTGCTAGTTTTAGGAGACATTATGGAGTATTAGTATAAACTTTCAACATCAGTTAATTAAAGTTTTTTTTTTTTTACATTAACTCCACACAGGAGGCCCTGAGGAAAATAATTTCCCTCAGGGCCTATGTCATCTTTGAGGATGCTGTGTGGAGGGTCTTTTTGAGGAAAGGAAGGAATGAATATGGGTCTTGAAGAGACCCATGTTGTAGGAGGGAGGAAACACAGAGGCCGGTAAATCGTTCCACAGCCGAGCTGTTGAACTCAAGAACGAGTCGTAAAAACGACCCGTTCTCATGTGACTAATGTCAACCGTGTACAAATGTTGGGCGCGTGTTTGGCGTGTTTCCCGACTATGCACCGGTGCCGAAGGGGTCAATGATGCTAGTTCCTCGGAGCATCTTCCATTGTAATACCGGTAGAACAAGGACAGCATTCCCACCTGACGCCTGTGCTCTAAAGATTGCAATCCGTCTGTTAAGATGGGAGAATCTATCAAACGGACCGCCCGTTTCAGCACAGAGTCAAGGGTTTTTTTTTAGGTATTTTGGAGCTCCAGACCAGAGGTAGCTGTCAAATTCAACCGTGGGGCGCACTTGCGATTTGTACAGGGTTAGCAGTTGTGTACTATTGAAGTATCTGTGGGCCCTGTACAGTACGCCCTGTTCCTGAGAGGCTAACTTAACTCTGGTTTCGATGGAGCCCCCATATCTGAGCTGGTCACTTAGAGTTACACCAAGCATATCAATGGAGATCCTGTTCGGAAGAATGCTTCTGTTGAAGAAGACTAGATTATCATTTCGATCCCTTTTAGATGTTATCAAACATGATTGGGTCTTTGAAACATTAAATTCGACGAGGTTATTCTCCAAGAGAAAACACTCTCAAGGTAACCATCCATTCTTTGCTTCAAAGCCCTCCGAGCTATTGGGGTTTGTGTGCTCTTTGGAGGCTTGTCAAACAAAAAGCTATAATGGACTTTACTGTCATCCGCGTAACAATGAATCGGTGCACATGACAAGAGGTCGTTGATGTGCAACAGAAACAAAGTCGGAGACAGAACCGATCCCTGTGGGACGCCAGCATTTATCGAATGCGAGGAAGAGGTGAAACTGTCAGCAACCGCCTGAATCGACCTCCCCCTCAAAAAGTCGGCAATCCACGCACACAAGGATGCGGGAAGTCCGTAAGAACGCAGTTTGTTGACAAGCGCTCGATGCCAAACCAGGTCAAAGGCCTTGGAAAAGACCATTTGGGTCTCACCAAAACATTCCAGGCACCGTCCCCAAACATGCGTCACATACGCGAGAAGATCACCGCACGAGCGGTACCGCCGGAATCCGTATTGACGGTCATTAATAATTTTGTTCTTCTCGAGGTATGTGAGCAGTTTGTCATTGATCACACATTCCATCACTTTTGACAGAACTGATGTGATCGCTATGGGGCGGTAGTTGGCTGGGTTGGAGCGGTCACCCTTCTTTGGAATGGGGTGAATGGTCGCTTTTTTCCAACCAGAGGGCACAGAGCCAGACTTCAGGGACATTTTGAAAAGCTTCGTCAAATTTGGAGCTATTTCTACAGCGCACCTCTGCAATACCAGGGCAGGTATTCCGTCAGGCCCATTAGCTTTATTTACATCAAGCCCTCGTAAGACTTGGAGTACATCCCGATGCCGGATCCTCGGCTATTTCATATGAAAACTGCAATGAGGAACCGACGGCGGGGTAGAACCTTGATCATCGAGGGTCGAGTTTTCCGCGAACATTTTGCCTAAGTTTAGACTTATTAAAATAGTAAATTTGTCTTTCAAAGGTTTGTGTTGTATAAACAAAACTTACGAGCATACTTTCTATACTTAATTTATATTTAATCTAAACTAAATGTTTACCATGTATAAATATATTTTTATATATAATTGAATAGTTCTATAATTTAAAAATAAGCTTAGGTTAAACATTCCCGACAGATAAAAATAAGAGATAATGATAAGACGGAGCTAAAAACGTAAAGATTGGTAAACATAAATTTGGCTAAATGACAGCTTTAGGATGAAAAAGATGAAACAACTTGACCTTGGCATAGTCAAAACAATATAATTTAAAAGAAATCGTAATCACATTCTCGAGAATTTACTAAATAAAGTATCTTTTCAACAAACCTAAAAAAAATGTCCAAAAATGAAATTTTTAATATAAAACACTCACTCAGTGAAGATGTGAATGTATCCGGTATAATACGTCCTATGTTTAGCAAGGAACAGACGAATCTGATCTGATATGGTGGTCTTATTAGTTTATTGTTTTATTAACGTCATGTCAACTTCATTTTCCTTATCAGTATTTATTTTTCTAGGTTCGTTCTGCAGAACCGCCAGTTATCGGTTTATTTTTGACAGTTCCACCATCTATCTCTATTTATATAATATTCACCTCACTTCACATTGAAGAAAGGTCCTCACGCCAAATCGAACGTCATAACAATTTACCCCAAGTTTACAGATAAATAGCGTCTCTCTGTTTGGTGTGAGATTAGTAATAATTTGCGAAGAACGAAGAGGAAGAACAAGCATGGTCTAGAATTATTATTATTATCTACTTGTCAAACGCTGAACGAAGACTGAAATGTCAAACGTCAAATACGTAAAAATCCCTTTCTCACGTGTTCTGTGAAAAACTTGAACTTCTGTTTCTATTGATATTTTTCGAAATTAACCTGAGTGCATGCTTGTCATCTTATAAAATTGAGGATAGAACATTAAAAATATACCCCAGCAGACAGATCTTAATGTTTTCGATGTGTTATGAAGATGGATTCAAAATATGCTTCCGTTGACAACAACAGCAATAAAAGAAAATTTGAACCTAAAAAGGCAGAAAAAGCACTATTTTTTCAAACCAAACGGGTGAAGTTGGAAAAAACCTCTAATTCCAATACAAAACAAAAAGGTTTACCCAACAATAATACAACTACTGTATCACTTCTCGACCACAGGCGGAGTCTTCCAGTTTATGCTGTACGGGGAAGGTAAGATCATTATTTTTTAAAGTTTGGCCATTTGACCTTATTCGGAAACCAATGCACACCAGTTCTTACTATAATATTCCTCCGTGGTCCCAATGAACAATACCTACCAGATGTTCAAATTGACAACTTTGCATAAGAGCTGCTAACAGTTGCTGTGGTATACATTTTTGTTATGAAATAAACATGAGTTATTATAAATATCAAAGCAATATAATATTTTTTTTTCTCAAAAACCTGCAAACACAAAACTTTTAATATCTAGAAACAAAACTTTAAACAGCTCCCCAATCAATTTGCAGATCTCACGTTGTTGGTTGGGACCGTTGGTATACTTTTGCGTGGTAGTGATGCCATCACCTGTTACGAGTTTTGTTAGATCAGGCCATATAAGCGGAAGCCTGAGCTAACAGGGCTGCAAAATAATAATTTGATACAAATATGGTTTGCTTTCGTGCCTATATAATATGTCCGTATCTTATTTAATTAATGCAAAAGGCCTCCTATTTCTGTATCTATCGTTTTTATTTCAGGTTATTAGAAGAAATAAAGAAAAATGATACGGTAATCATAATTGGGGAGACGGGTAGTGGCAAGACCACCCAGATCCCGCAGTTGATCCACGAGGCCCGCATGGAGGGCCCCGGCATGGTGGGCATCACGCAGCCGCGCCGGGTGGCTGCCATCACGGTGGCCATGAGGGTAGCCCAGGAGATGAACACCAGCCTTGGAGAATTTGTTGGGTACATAAATTATAGATTATAAACATTTTAAGAGCTTCAAGTATTTCAATTTCTGTGTTTGTATTTATTATTTGGGAGCGTTGATACATCGATCTTCCAGTTGATTAGTCAGACATCTCCAAACACTAAGTTTTGAGATAATGAGGAGAGCAATATTCAAATCCTCACCATAAATCAAATATTAATTACACATGTCTGTGTTTTACATACGAGTATAAAAAATTATATAAAATAACACCAGGAAGCATAACAGTCCCATACATTAGTTTGACATTTTGAAATTTTCTACTAGTAACCCAGAAAACATAAATTTTTTGTTTATTTCTGCGTTACACTTTTACATTTAACTCCATATTCAACTCAAATTTTCACTTTTCAGAGATGTCTGACTAACTGGACGATTGACATATCATAATTTTTGATAGCAGAATAAGTGTAAACTTAAAAATGTAAAGAATTGTTCAAATTATGCAGTTTTGGTGATGCGTTTCCTGGTAAGGTATCAGGTGCGGTCTCTTCATGCGTGTGTTGGATGTGATGCTTCCCTTTGTTTTCTAGTGAAAAAGTTTTGGAATTTTTTATTCTATTTGTAAACTGCAATTTACTCTCAGATAAAGCATACAGAGAAACGACCGATACACATTCTCAGCGAGTCGAAATACATTCTCAGTGCTAGTAAAACGCACAATATGTAAACATGCTCGTATCAGCAACTGCGTCTTCAGAGACGATCTTCGTTTAACACACCCAATGAAGCTATGCACAATCCGGCCATATTGGATTCTATATTTTATTCATATCAACTTTATATAGGAGCGTCGAAACGAGCTCAAGTTAAGTAAATGAAAGCTCAAGCGCATCAAGGATTTTTTTGTTTAATTTTCAACGACACGTTTGAGAAATTTTGGATTTGTAGTAATTGGCGTGTCGGAACCAAAGATATTGAAATATAAGAGATGTGCTATGTACAGTTTTTACTGGGTGAGACTGTGTTTCCTGGCGTCACCGATATTGTTAACCAATTAACGAATAAACTAAATGAATGAATAATCTACGAATAAACTAAACAAACGTTAAACTAAATGAACGAATTCTTTCCGTATTCAAACTATATTGCTAACCAATACTACTGCACACCTTCAAAAATCAACTAAATGAACGAATTCTTTCCGTATTCAAACTACGCCCATTAGGTAGTAGTCCGCCGACAGTCGGGCGGCCATCATAGCATATCTCTTTGTATTTCAATATCTTTGGTCGGAACATTATGAATTTATATATTTATATATCTATTTTTGTCAGTAACTGTATCTTGTTCGTTTTACACCTATACTTATTAATTGTCCAGCATCCTTTCTACAAAAAGTCACCGACCACTACTGTTGGACACCTAAGCACTATTCACATCCAATCGTCCAAAATTAAAAACAAGGAAGAAACACTTTCAAAATGTGTTCCTCTTGCTATTGGACTGTGGATATCTTTGATTAAATATTTAAAATGAAATTTATCTATTTATTTGTATTTCCAGATATACAGTCCGTTTTGAAGACTTGACTTCGCAGAGGACTAAAGTAAAATACATGACGGATGGTATGCTGCTCAGAGAGGCCATGCTGGATCCCCTCCTTATGAAATATTCCATTCTAATATTAGACGAGGCTCACGAGCGCACCGTTTGCACCGATATTTTATTTGGCATTATTAAACAGGCACAGAAAGAGAGAAAGATAAAGAAAAGTAACACTTTAAAGGTAAATTATGTTCAATAATTTATGTGTCTTCAGATCTGTCTTTTAAATCCTGTGATTGGGATTACTTCTTTGTCTAGTTAAGGTGTTTCCAAAGAATGCTCGTAGTTCATAAACAAATACAAGTTTATTATATGAAATGCTTAAACAATGAATAATTACTCAGTAACAAACGGTCGACCGCTAAACCTACTGGAATGGTTCTGAATTCAGCGAGCGGAAATGAAGTCCTCACTCCGAGCTACTTATGCTTCGGCTATACTCGTCAATGTTCGATCTTTTAACCAAACAAGCACCATCTCTTGAAATGTTCTAATATTGGTTAATTGATTGGTTAGATGTTTGAGCATTCCAAAGCGATGGATCACTTTTTAAGTTCTGAGAAGGAAAAGGGTATTAGGGGTGGGTTAGGAATCTGGGGGTCAGTATGTCCAGGAGTGATGGACGAATGAATCCATCCCTCCCACTGCGGTACAAGGCGATGTTCCGAGAGAGTACGGCTGGAGAAGTCAAAAGGACTCCCTCAACCATTCTCTTCCAATCTGGCCTGCCATGCTGCTGGTGGGTAGATGCATCTGCCGCATGACCGGACAAACCTTACCTCATGAATCCGGGCACCCCTGCTAAGTCACCAAACGTAGTGAACGACTTGGGGTGACCCATGTCAGAGGTGTTGGTTATCCAATAAATGGTTCCCGGGGCGGCGATACCCATCCAATCCAATCCAATAGTACTCAAGTAACATTTTCAACTTATTATGATCATTAATACAATAGAAGGAATTCAAATATTGACAGGTTATTCGTAACCTGGAATTTGTTTCACCTAAAAATATGTATTTTTTGTAATACATTCATACTTGATGATATGAATCTTATTTTTGGTATTGCATAGGTAATTTGGTATTGGTATGAACTGTTGTAACGAAATACAAGTTGTAACAATTTGTTATAGTTGGGAACTAGTAAATTTAATGTTAACAAACCAGACTTATACGGTCTTTCTACTAAGAGGTTCCTTGTATTCTCGTGTAATGTACATTTTTTGTGAGAGTTAGAGGTGACGACGGAGCTACAGCGGTACGCCTTTACCCTCACTCCCATTGCTAAATTGATTGTTAGTGAGCCTGAGGAGATTTTTTATTTGAATAGTGCTAGATAAATTATCAATTTATTATTATTTGAAGATTGCATGCTATTAGGAGAAATTGCCATGTAACCAAGAGTGTTAATCTTTTCAACACAGGAAATTTCCATGAATGCAATAATAAGCTGCATTTTTTCAACAATATCAAATGAGAGTGTTGTTATGTTATTATAATCTATGTTATTGAATAAGATATTATATTAAAAAAACTTTCTTCTCTTCGAAAGTATTAGACATGATATAATGAAGTGCATGTACTTACATAATAATATGCATTCACACAATTTAGCAGCCATCTTATGACAATTATTTTCAGGCCAGCTGGATCATTATAAAAAATGTCTGTTATCTGTACTTTTGGGCTTTGGGTTAATTACACTTCGTCATATTGCATGCATAATAATTGCAGAGTTGCTAAATTAACATATATTATTTTTTTCACAGATAATAGTAATGTCAGCTACAATGGATGTGGATGTATTCAGTAAATATCTGAATGGGTGCCCTGTCATTTACTTGGAGGGTCGCACATTTCCTGTAACTATTTATCATACTAAGAATCAACCAAATGACTATCAACAGGCTGCCTTATGTACTGTTTTTCAACTACATAAAGATTCTCCAATTAAGTAAGCAAATATTCATAAATTTATCTTTAGTGAGCAGTTTTTATTCTTCTTCTTTGTGTGCCCTATCAGTTCTCCCCGACGTTGGCGATCACTCTGGAAAATGTCTCTCTGTCTTACGCTGCCCGGAATAGCTCCTCCACACTTCTAGTCCACTCTTGTACATTTCGCAGCCAAGACATTATGATCTTTAAAACCTTTTGGTCACATTAACTAGCTTTGGTTTTTGAAAAACCCCGTGCTGAACATTATCGACGACTAAAGTTGCCATACGGCCGCATACCAATTCTGGTTTCTTGCTATATCAACTTTTGTTATGATCGCACGCAAAAGGTTTAAGGAATTATCATATGTATATATCATCGAATTTAATGTTTCAAAGACCCAATCATGTCTGATAACGTCTAAAAGGGATCGAAATGATAATCTAGTCTCCTTCAACGGAAGCAATCTTCCGGACAGGACCTCCATTGATATGCTTGCTGTAACTCTAAGTGACCAGCTCAAGTATGGGGGCTCCATCGAAGCCAGAGTTAAGTAAGCCTCTCAGAAACTGGGCGTACTCTACAGGGCCCGCAGATACTTTAATAGTACACAACTGCTAACCCTGTACAAATCTGGAATTTGGCAGCCACCTCTGGTCTGGAGCTCCAAAATACCTAAAAAAACCCTTGACTCTGTGCAGAAACGGGCGGTCCGTTTGATAGATTCTCCCATCTTAACAGATGGATTGCAATCTTTAGAGCACAGGCGTCAGATGGGAATGCTGTCCTTGTTATACCGGTATTACAATGGAAGATGCTCCGAGGAACTAGCGTTATTGATCCCCTCTGCACCGGCGCATAGTCGGGAAACACGCCAAACACGCGCCCAACATTTGTACACGGTTGACATTAGTCACATGAGAACGGGTCGTTTCTACGACTCGTTCTTGAGTTCAACAGCTCATCTGTGGAACGATTTGCCGGCCTCTGTGCTTCCTTACTCCAAAAAAAAATATCATAAATGTGTACTTACATATTTTTTTTGAATAATTATTTATTTGTATTATTCGTTGTTACAGCGAAGACATTTTAGTATTTTTGACTGGACAAGAGGAAATCGAAACACTCACATACAATATAAGGCAAATAGCTAAGGTGAGTGTCAACTAATAAAAATGAATGTTTCTTTGTTTGTTCTTTATGCGTTTCTAAACCATTCAACCGATTGCAATGAAACTTTGGTGATTTGTTATGCGCATGCCTGCGAAGGTTTCTATATAATATAATGGTGAGCTCTGGTGTTATGAATTATATTCCATATCATTCATCCTGAAACTTTGGTGAGTTGTTGTGTGCATGCCCGTGAAGGTTTCTATTTATACTAGTGAGATCTGGCATTATGAAGTTTGTATAAAAAATTTACGAAAGGTGGCGTGTGAGTTGTTTGAAAAAATGAGTGTATTTCACATAGTTTGGCGGAAGGCAGGGAAGGTGGAAGAGAAATGTGGGAGAGGAAGGGGGCGCAGGAGGGGAATGGGGGCGGGTACGGGGATGGACACGCAGGGGAGGGGTGGTGGACGAGGGAGGGGTCGTGGAAGGGATTGGAAAATAAACAGAATTAAAACATAAACCCTTATTTCTTTCAGTGGCATTGCAACACATGTCGGGTACTCGCTAGTATAAAATAAAAATAAATGTTTTAGTGCGAAAACTCGAATAAGCTTGTTAAAATATGTAGGTATCTTGTTTTTAATCTGAAATGGGAGCTATACAGAGAGAGACTCTTTTTATATCCCTTGTCACTCTTCCGGTTTTGTCACTCTGCCGGCAGATGAATGTAATAATTTTTGTATGAATTTTTAATTTTAAATGCGCATTGCGAAATACTTTCTCCAAATATGTTGCAGTAAAGCTTTGTCCAATGCGCGGGCAAACGCCAGACTCTTGACAGTCCAACACAACAATCAAGGTCATAATTTTTGCCAACACTCAAGGCCATAACATTACACCAACATCGTTTGGGGTGAAGTTCGCGCGGTCCACACAATTTGACAAGTGGTCTGAGGTACGGACGTGTCCACCGCACGCACACTTGACGTTTGACGTTTATATCAATATTAAAATGCGTTCTGATGACAAAAGAGATGCATTAGGGAGAAAACACAGATATTTTAATAGATATTTATTTATCAGGAAAGATTTCCGACTAATACGCACGACCTAAAGTTACTATTTATTAAGAATTTAGAGTGAATACGTTTTGTTGCTACGTAAATAATTACGTAGCATCAAAAATAGAATATCAATTTACAATGGTCAATTTCTCCCGTGTCTCTGAAACCGATTAATAAATTAATAGACTTTATTTACAAGTGAGTTCACGAAAGAAATAATCATCCATTACGACAGTGTGTTTATTTACAACTTAAAATCATAATTATTAGGTCCGCGTACCAAAAAATTTGACGTTTATCGTTTGCATAAATGTTAAAATGCGTTCGATGTAGAAAAGATGCTACCTGCATCAGGAAGAAAACACAGATCAGGGTTTATCAGGAAAGATTTCCGACTAATATCGATTATTGCACCAATGACATTATATAATAATGTCATTTTATTGCACGACCTAATTTAGAACTAATCTAAATTCTATTATCTACCTAAAATCTAATTCTACTCTAAAGTACGTAAATATTTACGTCAACAACAGAATAATTATAAATATTTGATATTATATTATCAAATATTTCTATTATTATATTATATTTAGGTATAATAATATTTTAAACTCGTGATTATGTTCGCTCATACATAGCACATAACCACAAAAATCCGTTCCGATTTTTCTACATACACGGACCGCACCGCGCGACTTCTGTCAAAAAATGAATTCTCCCCCCCCCCGCTGGTCCCCGCCTGCCTTCCCGCTTCACCCGGGATGAGATGTTTAAGTTTTGTTTTCCGCCGAACACGGGAAGCTCAAACACTGCGGCCTTGAGTGTTGGCAAAAATTGTGACCTTGATTGTTGTATGGGACTGTCAAGCAAAATTCTGGCGTTTGCCCGCGCAATGGACCCCGCATAACACTAGCAAACGTTGAATTATTTTCTGAAACATAATTGATATTATTTCTTTACCAGTTTCACATAAATCCTAAGTTTGCTCCTCTAATATGCAATTACTGAGTACTTTGAGTAAGACACTGTAAAATACGTCGATAAGAGCATTCAAGAAATAAACTAAACAAACTTCAAGTGGAAACAATCGAATGGCAATCATATTTTTGAAATGTTTCAAGTAATTTCTTATCTCTTTCAAGACTTTACATATTGCATTATGTAAACATGATATTATGTTAATTTTGTACGACGTATGAACTATCCTCAAATCCTTATTTAACTGCTGTATGTAGCTGCTACGTGCATAATAATCCATACAGAATGTGATTGATGTTAAAATAGAGCTGCACATCTAATTTTTGATATACATCATGCGGTATTGCAGTTAGGTGCAAAACTTATAGATTTATGTATTAGTTTATCAGGAGTGTTTGCCTTTTAGAAATTTATTCTTTTATGGTAGTTAATAAAAATAAATTGTAGGAAATAGGCGGAGGTGCTATTCGAGTGTGCCCGCTGTTTGCAAGTCTGCCGCAGAACCAGCAGTTGGAAGTCTGGCAGCCGCTTCCCCCCACCATCCGCAAGGTCATCCTCGCTACCAACATCGCTGAAACCTCCGTTACTATTCCTAACATCAAGTTCGTCATTGACACGGGAGTTGTTAAAACACGGTAAACTAATTTTATCTTTAGGTTTATTTACATTATTCTGATATGAATATGTAAAGCTCAAAAAAATAGTATCGGTTGCAATTGGTCGTGAAAACAAGATGTTTGAATGTTGATGTCTGTCTACCACGACAGAGGTCTGTGGCATTCCATCAGTGTTGCCTAAGTGAAATGTCTAAGGAGAAATCCCCAGAATATAAAAATGTGCTTTACATTATAATTTTTTAAATCGATATACTTAAGAGGCGGTTCTCCGAATTTCAACCGATTTCTTGCAATCCTCCCTTAAACATTTGAAGTTTTTAAACTCTTAAAAAAATATATGTTATTCTTGAAGATAATATCTAGATATTTATCGCGCCGAAATGCAAATTATATAAAATTCCCTCGATAGAAAAAAATCGCAAAGTATGCTTTAAAAATGATTATAAACACGTTTGTTTCGGTTATTTTACAAGTTATATGTATGAAAAAATTCACAGCGTTCCTTAAAATAAAATTAAAGCCAATTATCGCGAGATTTTTGCTCTATTTTTAACGAGTCGTGTTTTATTAAAGATTTTCATGATTTATGCATCAATTTTATCGCTGTAAATGTTAGCGCGCTCTTCTAACATTCGTAATTTCATATCTCTCCATCTTCTTCTTTTTGGGGCCGGGAACTGAGCCTTAAGTTAGTCGCTGCACATTGTTAAAAAAAAGTTTTCTGGAGTTCATCTTTTCACAGAAATTCCAATGAAACATTGTCATCAAATGGCTAATAAGCTCCATTTTGTTTTTTTTGACAGTCTTGCAGCAGAGCGATCCTATATCTTTTGTGGGATCGAGATAGATATTGGACGAGATCTCCTGTCAGATTTGTGTGATTTTTTATAGCTGTCAATTGTCAAAATTCAATGTCAGGAAAATCTACTTCTTTTTATTTTTTTATTTATTTTTATTTAAGCGACTATATAAAAATAGTATACAAAATATAATCTATGGAACAATTGAATATTTGGGGACGAAATCACTAACGAAACCACTAACCGCTGCCCTTTTAGGCAAGGATTATGGAAATTACACTTTATTTAAAAAAAAAGAAACAACTATTTGCGTGCTACTGACAAGCATAACAACATTTCATTTCAATCCAAGTACGCATGAATTACTTAGTTAGTCAAAATAAATTGACAAACTAAGTAATTCATGCGTATTTGGATTGAAACGAAATTTCGCAAATGTTAAATCCATGGTATACAACTTTAAACACACATTAGGTGGATAAATAATCATGTGTATTTACAGTATTTTGTGTTTTAAAGTATTTAAAATCGGCGAAGTTGGCCTGATACCCATTCATAGAAAAAGCAATTGAAAGCCATAGACAATCACACAAATCTGACAGGAGATCTCGTCCGATATCTATCTCGATCCTACAAAAGATATAGAATCGCTCTGCAGATCAGCTGACAAGCATAACAACATGACAGTTGTTCTTCTCTGTTGATCACATTCTAAAGCTGAAATGGACCTAGTATCGGCCTTTCTGGGGCCTTTAAAATGCCAAAAAACAAAATGACGCTGATTGGCCATTTGATGACAACTTTAATTTGATATGAAACAAATGAAACACCGAAATAGGATAGGATACAGAATAAGGAATTAATTAATGGTTTTATTTCATGAAGGGCTCTGACCGTTACTTATTTATTAATTTCACATTTAAAAAAATGGACAGATGGTGCATAGGGTGCGCTGAAGTGCTCCGCGTGGAGAAATGCTCGCAGGCTGCGTGCTGGCAGCGTGCAGGGAGGGCGGGCCGTGTGGGCCCTGGCAGCTGTTACCGCCTGTACAGCGTGACCAGCTTCAAGGCTCGGCCTGCTCACACCTCCCCGCCCATCCTGCGCTCACCCCTCGCCCCCACCGTGCTGCACCTGCTCACCCTCGGGGCCGACCCGCTCACCTTTGATCTGATTGACCGACCGCCTGTGGAAGCGGTGCAGGAAGCCCTGAGACTACTTAAACAATTAGGTAACTTGGAATACATCTAATAATAACCACGGAGAGAGGGCCATGAACCATTACTATAAATCCACACAGCAAATGTGTTGCCAATATCATTCACCCATACTACTTTAAATCGTATCTCTTCCACCTTCCCTGCCTTTCCCCTCCCTCATCCCTATTCCTGCGAACCAGTCCTTCTTCGTTCCCCTCCACCCCTTCCCTCCCTCCCTTCTTTCAATTTATGTATTCTGAACGAAAGAAAACAACTCTTTCAATAAAACAACTAAAAATATTTTCAGGAGCAATATCGACAACAGAGAATCCGTCCCTGACACCAGTTGGAAAGAAAATGGCTGCTTTTCCTATCGACCCTCGACTCTCAAAAGTTATTCTTAGTGCTAATGAGTTTGGCTGTCTAGATGAGGTCAGTTACAATTAGTTTTACTCAATGAACTCGTGTGCATTGTGCATCCATCAAAATCTAAATTATAATACCAATTCTACTTCTTCTTTCAGGTTTTGACTATTGTTTCTTTGTTGTCTACCGATGGAATATTTCATTCATCCCTGAGCAAACGGGAGGAGGCACTGAGAGCTAAAACCAAGTTCATTTCCCCACACGGAGACCACATAACTCTTCTTAATGTGTATAAGGAATTCATGAATTCACAATCACAAAAGGTAACATATTTATCTTTATTGCCTGACTTATATACAAAAACTGTGTACATACATACTTATTATGTAAGTACTTCATTTAAAAAACAAATTAATACTTTGTCATTGTTATAATTTTTTTAAATCTTATCTTTATCAAGTTTGCACTTTCACTTTGTAAATTATTGACGTGATGATAAAGCACAATTTGTAATAATGTGTCGTAAATTGATATTGTATTGTTTTAATTTTATTTATAGAAATGGTGCCGTGAACATTACTTAAAATATAACAACTTAGGATATGCGAAAAATGTGAGGCAACAACTTGTAGAACTTTGTCAAAAGTACAAAATGCAAATGCAGTCTTGCGGCCAGGCAGTTGAAAAGGTACATAAAATGCTGTTATTTATTTGAATCTACACCTATTTATTCTTGTTTACTTACAACCAGTAGCGGCCGCTGCCCTGAGAATGTGATGGTTCACTGACAATCCGTACCTACTTATGACAAAAAATTAAATTAGGAATTTTTAATTATTAATTTATTTTCAAACAAACTGTTATTTCCTATTATATATTCAACACTGGTTGCACTCATTTTGGTAATAAAATTATATATTATCAAATTATATTATTAGTATTTAACATAATCAATACAAAAAAACAAAAAAATGACAATTATCACGTCACCGGTCGCAAACTGATCTATGATATTCGCCCAAATTCGATTGTATTCGTGTCACTTCGGGTCATGGTTCATGGGCAATCGGTAAACTTCGGCAAGGATCGGATTATGTTGTGCGTGTCTCACACGGATTAGAGCCAAATTCTGGTACAAATATCGAAATCGACGAGCTTGGGGTGTGTTTTAAATATCCCATACAAAAATATGATTTGGTTCGTTTGAAAAGCGAATTCACACGGCCCATACGAGGGCGCTCAGCGGCCGCGCTATGGGAGAGCATTCTCCCTGATAATATTCGTAGCATTATATTGGAAACTGATATTTTGAAATGATTAAATTAGAGATTTTATAGATTTAAATTAGAGATTTTATAGTCTTCAGTAAGTAAATAAAGTAAATTCAGCCATTATAATTTGCCAGTGCTGCACACGAACACGCTGTGCGACCAGCCGCCCTTGCTTAAAACTGGAATCTAGGTACATGCATAGTTCTGTGGGTTACGCGCCAAACTATAAGTAAGCGAAATAGAAAGATGCGTAAAAACATACAAATGACAGAGAAAGGCTTGGGCGGGGAATTTTCAGACCTTAAAACTCACCTATTATGACGATTTCTGTTTCAATGTCAGGTCGGTATTAAATTTTGGTGTGTACTGTATATGTATACCCTGACTTAAAATTATGTGCATACCATACAAGAGTCCCAACTGTCTGGAGCTAGTGAGACTATGGAATCCCCAATTAAGTTGTGTTGTGAGGCTTAAAGTAATGGGGAGGGGAAGAAGACGAGAAAGGAAAGGTAGAGAAGTACCTGTCTATTCAGAACTAGTTATCAAACACAGCTAAAAACAATTTAAGTAACGTTTCGATTCTGAATGGTGTTCTTTCACCAGGGCGATTCTAAAAAGTATCTATTATCTATATTATCTATCTACTATCAAACATGTTGCAAGTTTTGTATGAATACCACACAAGAGTCCCAACTGCTCCTAACCGCCTGAAGTCAGTGAGACTATGGCATCCTCAATTGAGGTATGATGTGAGGCTGAAGGTAAGTGGGGAGGTGAATGAGATAGGGGAGAGGAAGCTGGAGAAGTACCTGGCTATTAGGATCTAGTCACTAAACACGGCTAAAGCCATTTCAAGAAACTTTTCAATTCTGAATGGTGGTCTTACATCACGATACAGAGATTATTTTCCACTCTGGAACGTGCCGCTAATATAGCTTATTTTCCATGATTTAATTTGTAAAACACAAAAAATAAAAATTACTTGCGCATGCCGAGATTTGAACCCGCAATCTCTTGATCGCTAGTAGAAAGCCTTGCCCCTCGATCATGGAGGCCAAGTAGAATATAAAGGCCATATGTGAATATATTCCCAAATTCTAGTATGTTATTTTGATGATAAAGCATCCCACTTCTACCTCCATCAATTATCCTCCAGCATAAGAAGAGAAGAACATTGACAAAAATTTATTTGCAGGTTCTAAAGTGTCTCATATCGGGTCTGTTTGTGAACACGGCGTGGGTGCGCAACGGTGGTGTGTGTGGGGGAGGCGGTGGCGGTGGCGGGCGCTACATGACCGCCTCGGGCTCCACGGCCGCAATCCATCCCTCCTCCGTCCTCCACGCACACTCCCCACTCCACCAGTGCCTACTCTATACGGAGCTCATCAGCACGCAGAGAACTTACATCAGCGTTATCTCCGTCATACAGGCCGATTGGCTGCATGAAATTGTTCCCGATTTTGCTAGAAAATGTAGAATTACGCATTGATAATAATTTATTTGAAAGAATATATTTATAAATGTGCATGTTGATACATTGGTAGCCTACCAATGTAGGTTAGGTTACATTCTATAGAAATTCTGTTAGATATTATGGTATTCCATTCAACCTACTTCTTAACTTTATTAATAACTCGGGTGTGCCTCATACGTATGCCTAGTAATGTTACATACATTGTCGTGTAAACAAACTTATTAGTCCGAGTTGAATAAAACCATCACAATATTTTTTTCTAATTTTAAGTCAGTTAAATTCATGGTGGAATTCCATTTTAATTACTTATATGTATCTAAATACGCAGAAAGAAAGCTATAAAGGTTTAAAAAAATCATATTAAGGGGTTACATGGGTTTCGAAGGCTAGAAAAAAGCATATTTTCTCTGTTTTTTTATTATACATATAATAATAAATAAATTATATTATTTAAAATTTTAGGCACGTAAAAGTGCAATATTTAAACAATATTTTATAAAATTTGCATCCACAAATTTTAAAAAGTCTGCTGGTGTGACCTGGTTTCCAGAGACCCCTAAAAAAAGTGTCCCTGTGGTGGTCAGGGCAACTCATGATAGCTTCATCTGAAATTGAAAAACCAAATTATTTCTGTTAGTAGGTTAGTACAGTTCGTGCCTGAATGAGGGCTAAAAAGAAAGCACGAGCTGTACTAACTACCAACAGAAAAAAAAAAGATTTTCAATTTCAGATGAAGCTATCATGAGTTATCCTGACCACCGCAAGGACACTTTTCTTAAGGGATCTCCGGAAACCAGGTCCCACCAGCTGAATTTTATATGCATAAAATTAAAAATAATATATTTTATTTATTATATAAAAAAGCAGGAAAAATAGACTTTTTAAAATAGGCGTCACAGGAAAGTAATACTTCAATGAACCCTACTGTCTATACATTTTTTATACTTTACTGGCTGTTCTTCTCAGCCTCATCTAAGTTTCACATATATTATTTTTAACAGTTGGATGGATATTTCAAAGTTCCATAGCTCACAATGAAAGTGACGTTACGGTTAAAAGTAATTTTGTGGACCTAAAAAACAGAAAAAGCTTTGGCAATTTCTTAATGCCAGAGTTTACCAACCGTGCATGTGTTTTTACTATTCCAGAACAAAAAAAAGGATTTATTATTATTATTATTTAATTAGCCACTCGGCAACAACGTAAGCAGATATACACGTTAATATGATAATAGCTGTCAAGTACCTTAAGCGTGTTTTCATGTCAACGCGTATGTTTCCACAGAAATCGTTATAACTCCGTTATTGTTCTAGTGACATCCCTACAACAAAAAGTAGAAGCTCTAAAATAAATCAAGCTATCCATGACTATTCAAGTTGTCGATAGAAATATATAAAAAGACCTATTCTGTCAGATACACGGTTGATACATATTTTACCCGCGAAATTGCCTACGGGCCGCTAGACATTGTTAATTTTTATTAAATATTCTTGTATGAAATGATAAAAAAGTCAGGTGAATAAATTTTTTCTTATACATTTGTACAATAGAATAAGTATTGTTTTTTTTACATAATCTGTGATTTTAGTACCGTTTTCACATAAAAACATCACATGAGTCATTTTTACATTTGTTTATGTTTGCATTCTAAATTTTGGTAAATTGTGCTAAAGCCGCCGCATGCCGTTACGCTTTTAATAAGCATAGATTTTAAGAAGTAAACTGTTTTTAAACTTAATTACCAAAAGAAAAATCGGTTTCAATCCGGATAGACGGAAAAAATATGCATTAAAATTCGATTTTTATTCAAACAAAGTTAAAAACTTCCGTTGCCGCCATTTTTGTTTTGTATGGATTTGACATTTGCGAAGTTTCGCTCAAACTAAATGCGCTTCAATTACTTAGAATACCTAAACTAAGAACCTAACAACCTATTTTGTGAAGGTAAATAGTTGTTTCTTGTGTTAATTATTGAAATGAAGTGTGATTTCCATAATCCGTGCTAAAAAATGCGGCGGCTTATGCACAAATTAATTAAATTTTTTATATTTACAAATGTTATTATTTATTTGTAATATAACAATTTGAAAGCTCATTTCGTAACCTTTCAAAAACAGTTTTTAGTATTCGGCTATGTTCAGAAATGTTTCATTTATAGAGCTTTAATTGTGAAGCGGAAATAACAAAAAGTTTTCGTAAATCTGACATTTCATTAAGACATAAAAAGTGCATATTCGCTATAGATCGGAGTGGTTAAACTTGTTGAAGATTTTTAACATTGTTTTCTCTGTCAATCTTACTTTTCTGGTTCTATATAGACTATTTAAGAGCGCATTACCAGCCAGCGGACGAAAATCCACATTTCGTCGAAAGATGTTCTTACAATCGTACAGGGCGGTTCCAAAGAGAAAGATAAGGTATTCTCCGTACCAGCTTTTTAAAATTATAACTCAATATCGATTTTATTTCATTCCGAAGTTGCTTTAATTTATACCTTCATCCAAAAATGCTGAAAGGCGTGACGATAAAACTATTAAAATTATATACTTTTTGTAATTATTTTTTGATCATACGTATTTTTCATTTTTCAATAATGTCTTAGCAAAATTATAATGTAAAAAAATATGAAATATATTAGTCTGTAAGTGCGCAAATAAATGCACAAACGGACCAATTTTCGTCAAGAAACACATGTACTTATATATTTTTTAATAATTTTATTTAAACTAAAATTAAAATTCTGTTACATACGTTTACCAGATAATATATTGATTTATTTTACTGCATGATTATATGATTTGAAATGGGTGTTGTATAATACATGTACTTTTTTGAAAATTTAACAAATCCGCCAACGACCTATGGTATAACCTTATTATATTTAAAATAAACATTTTTCTGAAAAAATTTTACATACGTTTACTAGATACAATAACAATCTTTCGAATTCAATTTATAATTTTTTGTGGAAAAGAGTCAATACGTCTAAACACTAATTTAAAAATGACATATTTCTGGTTTTCTCTGGTTATACACTCTTAATGATTATTTTTCTGAATTTCAATCATAGCTCTATATATTCTTTGAGCTAATGTAAATAAAAAAATGCCTTTCTTTTTTAAGTTATCATTAAAAAATTCTTTGGAATTCTCTCTAAAGTGCCTTATGTACATAATGTAATCTTGTTATGTGGATAAAAGTGAAAATATTGTAAATTATTGAATTATTGCTTTCATTACTTTCTTAACAAATGTATATAAAATTGAAACATTTTGCTTACTTTTAATGTACACATTGCTTTTATAAAGCGGTGTGAACATTTTCAATTCATAGATTTCCTATTGAAAATTCAAAAACTCAGTTTCATTCACTTTACATACTAGAAAATATAAAGTAACAATTTATTAGCCTTTTCAAATATTTTTCTTAACAAATTTGTTCTCAAAAACTATTTAACTTCTAGCTAATACTTAATTTTTAATCTTTTTCAAGAGATTCTCACTAATAATTACGCAGCGTCAGGGGGATAGAATGGGCCCGCCCTTCTTAACCCTTAGTGGAATTGTGGTTTCCCAATGATAATACATACAAAATACATAATTAGAAGCTAGTGTAGCAGTGAGCTTTTAAAAATAACACACATATTGAAGTAATACTGCCAAATATTTGCCATTGTCAAAAACTTCTCAAAATTTTGAACTGAATTACAAAAATGTCAGTAAACATCATATTTACTGACATTTTTGTCATTCAGTTCAAAATTTAAAGTAAAAAAAAGTCAAAAGTTCTGCTAAGGGTTAACAAAATTTGTTTTCTGAGACACGTTTTACATCAACTTCAGATCAGAATTTGTCCTAATTGAAGGTAATGGTGTCCCAGAGAACCGAAGTAAATTAGTTTCTTTATTTTCCAACTCACCTTCCTATAAATACTTGTAAAATCATTATATCGTAATTCATCCATTGAATTCTGTGATTGAAAATCGTAATAATGATTGGTAAAATAACCCTGTGGAGTGTCAATGTAGGCTACTGATCCCACTACAGTGCCATGTCTGGTTAAGGTATGTGAATGAAATTAGTTGTTTGTATTTTATATATTTATTATGTGTTTACTGCATGTGTTTTGTTTGTGAAAGTAATTATAGTCGATTTCGGGATTTTTAAAGGAATAATCGGCTGTCCCGATAAACCGGTGTACCAATAAAGCGGAATCGATTGTACTTGATTACTAAATACTACGAGAAGATGAGTTATTTTATTTTATATCAGGGAAATTGCTGAGAGAAATTATTTTCCTGCTGGAGAGGCAAAAAGGTCTCCCTCAACCAGTCTCTCCAAATCCGACTCACCACGCAGTTGGTGGGCAGACACATCCGCCACCAAGATCTAGACTATCCTCACCCCATGAACCCAGGGACCCCTGCTATGTCACCAAACTTAGCGAACCACTTGGTGTGACCTATGGCAGAGGTGTTGATTGTTTAATAAATGGTTCTTTGGCGGTGGTACCCATAGTACCCATACCCACCTCCCAAATTGTGAAATTTGTTATTCAGAAATGTGATAATTGTTTGGTGAAATCTTAGAATCAAAATTATTCTACTCCACAATGGAGGGATTTATACAAATATTGAAGTAAAAAATATCTACACTGTTAAATACTAAATAAGATATTTGAATAATAATTAATATTTTTGAAATGAATCTTTTTTTCTCCTGACTTTTAAACCCATTTGCATTGCAGGAGTGCAGGATTGCAGGAATCTGGTAAAAGGTAAATAATCATTATCAATATATATTATAAAAGAAAGTGAACAATGTGCTTGCCGCTGAAACTCATAAACGAGTCCCGGTACGATCAAGGGTGTTAAATGGTGTGATGGCTCTCTATCCCCAATCCATGGAGAAGGTTCCCGCTTTTACCTGAAGGGCGTGCTTTTGAAGATATAAAGGTTGGAAGTTTCGCTTCTAGAAATTTCTAGAATATTCCAGAACATTCGAGAGCATTCCAGAACATCCCGGAACATTCCTGAAAATTTTGATATGTTTGGAATGTTCGTGAATAGTCTGGAACCTTCGTGAACATCCTGGAATAATCCAGATCATTGTGAAACATTCCAGAACAATCTCGAATGTTGTGGAATGTTCTGGAACATTGTGGACCATTTGAAGCCTTTTTTGTATGGGTGGGGCTACCCATTGGAAGGGGTATATAAAACAAGATCCGTTGTGGGTTCGAACGTCAGTTCAATCTCATACCGACTCCCTTAGCGAATTCGGTCAGTTTAGTGTAGAATAATTGAATTTGTAAATTGAATAATTTATTAAAGATTAGCGAGTTCCCGGCAGGCGTTGCATTTCCACTTAAATAAATTGATTCTCCTTAGGTATCCTTTCCCATTCGTCCCCGTTCCCCTTCCGCCTCCCCTTCTCTTCCGCGTCTACAAATTTCATAACTTCAGAACTCACAGAACTCATCGAAATGAAATGGAATTTTTTTTACAAGATATTATTAAATAAAATTTTGGGAGGCGGATTTGGGTACCGCCGCCCCGGGAACCATTTATTGGGTTACCAACACCTCTGCTTTAGGTCACTCCAGTTAGCATGGAACCTTAATTAGGTACCTAGACTAACTACCGCAAAATGTAGAATAAAACTTTTATTGGAGTTGAGGACTTTTTTCTCCCTCATCTTATCGACCTGAAAAAACTTATTTATAAAAAAGTTATTTATATTCTAATGAATAGGTTCTACAAAATAAAATTGAAAACTTTAAAAAAAACTCTTTAATAAAAAACTCTTTCAGGCGTTTTTTTCTATTTTTCAAAGGGAAATTATAAAATTATTATTTTTAATAAAGCAGGATAGTTTATAGGTACCGTTATTTGCTTATTTATGATCTCAATAAAAAGCTTACGAAAATCATTTTTTTATACGTTTTTTTTAACCTTCAAAACGTGGTAAAACATTTTTTTCCGTGACCGGACAACTCACAATGATATAAATTCAACACCTCTTTGAAAAGCCATTAAAAGTGACGAAAAAAATATATATTAAAAATGGTTAAATAGTTACGTTAGGTTAGGTTATGGCTTTCATTTTCTTTTTTAACTTTAATGACTTTCAATGGGGTGTTGAAATGCCACTTTGTTGCGTTGTAGTGGAACCGGTTTTTTCATCCCTGAAACATGGTTTTTCTTGGAACGTACAAACACTGTTACCAGTACAACAGGCGTTCCATCAACTCTGCCTACCTTGCGATGTTGGTGACATCTGTTTCGTCTCCTACTATTGAATAGGAATCGGAAGGTACCAAACATTCATTTTTGCAAGGAGAGAGGGCAAAGGCAGAGTTGTGTGGTGGTCCATCTCCTTTGCCTCCCCTGCGGAGAAATGGCGGGATAGTTAGTTTGTTTTTAGCGCCTAGTTCAGAATTCAGAAAATACTGTACGATTTCAAATTACCTAAGTGACTGAGAAAAATTCATGCAAATAGATTTTTTCGACTGAGATTACGGAAATGCTACTTAAAAAATAAATACAGGTAAACCAATTCTAGAAATTTTGTAAAAAGGAATAAAAAAATTTCATTTATAAAAATTTAAGTACCTTCTGTAAATAAATTGTAGTATAAAATGAAGGGCGCTGCGATCTTTAAATTATTTTAAAGGTGGTTGAAAGGAAAAATAACGACAATTGCAGGAAAATTAATTGAATAACAATAATTGCAGGAAAAGTACACATATAAATGTTTTATTTTTTTTTATATCTACATATTAAATAAGCCGTTTAATCATTTTTCCACAAGTCAGTCTCTTAGATTCGGAAGTCAAAACATAACCTCACATTTCCCTTTGAAAAATAGGAAAAAACAATGCTTTTGAAAAAAAACGCCGGAAAGAGTTTTTTTTTTTAAAAGAGTTTTTTTTTTAAGTTTTCAATTTTATTTTGTAGTACCTATTCATTAGAATATAAATAACTTTTTTATAAATAAGTTTTTTCAGGTCGATGAGATGAGGGAGAAAAAAATCCTCCTCAACTCCAATAAAAGTTTTATTCTACATTTTGCGGTAGTTAGTCTAGGTACCTAATTAAGGTTCCATGCTAACTCAGAATCAAATCAACTCAACACCTCTTTGCAAAGTCATAAAAAACTATGATTTTTTTTAAAATAGGTAGCTTATAACCCTAACCAATTTTTTATATATTATTTTCATCACTTTTAATGACTTTTCAACGGAGGTTTTGAGTTCCTTTTATTCCTAGTTGTCCGGTCACCCTGTTAAAGTTACCTACATGACGTGTACATACCTATATTAATTTATTTTCATCAATGTTTTAATTTATTTATTGACAAAGTTAAATTAGATAAAGAGACACTGAGAACCCGTGCTGAAGTTTACATTTCCGATTTCAGGATATCCCCAAGCATTTTACCTATCTCATTCCAAAAAAACGTATCCCACTCTAAAGTACACAATTTTGTTGATCGGCAAAAAAGCATGTCTTGTTCTATATGATTTTTTGAAAAACCATGGAGGTATAAATGAATGAAGGTATAAATGTCCCAAAAACCATTAAAACATGGTAAAAACTACATGGTGACTGGTATGCAGGCCTGCCGTAAGCCTGCACTGCAGTGCACACATGTGGCAGACACTCAGAATCATCCAATTTCAACACCCCTTTGAAAATTCGTCAAAAGTAATGAAACGTATAATTGAAAAATAGCACGTAACCCAACCTAACGTAACTATTTAATTAATTTTTGTTTAATTTTTTATGACTTTTCAAAGGAGGTTTCAGGATACGAAAATATTGTTGGGATACTATTTTCTTTGAAATCCTGCAGCCCCCCCCCAGGTTATGAAAATATTCTGTAATTTTTTTATTCGAAATCCTCTAATCCCCCCCAGAATACGAAAATATTACATGATTTTTTTTTTCTTTCAAATCCTACGGCCGCCCCCCTTAGTCTAGGGGGGGCGCCCCTAGAATACCAAAATATTCTGCGGAAATTTTGGGGGGTGGCATAGTCGGTTAGCGACAGACGGCCAGTGCCAGCGGCGGCGGGCGAGTTGGGTAAGTAGGAGGTAGGTAGGTATGTACATTTATATCCTGAAACAAACTCTTCCATTATTGCGACTCGTTTCAAGCTATTGATTCATTTGGTCGTGCCACCTCATATAACTCATATTACATAATTATTCTCATGATACTCTTTTCTCCGTTCATCCTCTGTAGGTACCTACTTTGTAAAAACAGTTGTGTCCATCTTAGTTTTAGTGATGGTATTAAAACTTACCTCAATGTTTTCCTTTATTTTTATCACAAGAATCATAAAATTTACTTTCCATGTGAACCTACGCTTCTCGAGATAAAATAATACTCCCGTGGTTTCACAAAATAGATTTCTGGTTTCCCGCCAAACTAAAAAAACAATTCTCAAGATGTTGCTTTGACTCATATTATATTCAATTGAATCATTCCTAGGCGATATAAATATGTAATGATGTTTACGAAATATACACATAGAATAAGTCAAACTAAAGAAAACAGGCGTAGAATATGAAAAAGTGGTATAGAATCAAACGTCATAATACACCCCACGGTCCCCGAGGTCTCTAGTAAAACTTTCCAATATAAGTGAGTAGGTAGGTAGCAGGATTCTCTTGGTGGTTGGATGGGAAAGGGGAAAGGGGGTGAGACTGGGAAGGGGGAGGAAGCGACTTGCGATGCTAAAACATTTCATTATCGGCTCTCGTGTGACACTTTTATTGGTGTAATCCATCCACGAGAGGAAACATCCCCCTCACCTCAGCTCAAATAGAACTTTAGTAAACGTGTCGAAATATCACGGAAATTTGTTCCAGAGGCATATAGGGGAATTGTGGCAACAGCAGAAGCAAAAGTAAACTTCCGCTGTCGGGTTTCGCATGTCACATTGATTCGCGCTTGCCTATTGAGGCATAGTTCAGGGTTCAATTCCCACGAATCACCAGCCATAAGTCAATGATTATCAAAATGAAAGTAATAACAAGTCTATCGACTCTGACAGAAGGTGGCAATGGCGAAATTGGTTAACGCGCATGTCCCGGTTAAACGGAGAGGTCTGGGTTCGAGTCCCAGTTGCGACCATTGTCTTTTTCTGTTTTTCTGTGTCTTGTTCTCTTTCATATCTTCGTTTAGATTATTATTGTTAACTTATTCTAATATGATATATTTCACTGATGGGAATAACCTTCAAAAAAGTATAAAAAGAAAGTTTTTCTTATAAAAATTTAATAACAAGTTTTTGAAATATATTTTAATAAGCAGAAAGATCAGATTAAGTGATAGTGCGACACCTACAATCTTATAATCATTATGGGAAGAAATATAATAGTTATATTATTATCTCTTTCATTCAACATTTTGATTCTGATTTGTTTTTGATCATTAGGACAACAAAGAGTGGAAAATTTCACTCTAAAATATTTTATTGTTAACCCTAATTTGTTCGCTTTTGGGAACAACTCATACAAGTCTCATAGAAATCGTTGTGGCTCTCTTACTATCATGGTTAGAAATATGATCTAAACGGTATTAGAAAGAGAAAATATCTCGCTTTAAACTCAAATTTAACCACAAAATAATTAAAATGTGAACCTTTATGAAACCAAAGTTTCCGACCGTAATTTGAAAAAAATTATGAAACTTTGGGAATTTATTTATTAATTATCTTCACTTTTTTTTTCTTTAAAAGAAAGACAAACATTCCCAGGTTACGAATAACCCTACGATATTTAAAAATCTTCTACTACCACCACAATAAGCCGAAAATGTTGATTGAGTCGTGATGGAGGACTTAGCCAGCCGAGGAATCGAACACGGAACGCCTGGGTGGGACCCAAACGCGATGCCCACTCAACCATGAAACTACAATAAAGTAAAGTGACGATAACGTTTATAATATATTTGTCTAATAAAATATTGTTGTGTTTTTTTTATAATCAGTAATTTTAGTTAGAAAAAACGTAAGGTGAGCCATTTTTAAAACTTTTTTATATGTGCATTCATATATTTTATATTGTAGGTTTATTTCGAAATACACTATTTGAAAGCGTATTTCATTGCCTTTCAAAAACAGTGTTTAGTTTTCGGATATGTTCTGAAATATTCCATTTATTTGGATTTTATCGCAAAGCGGAAATATTTTGACCTTCTGACAAGATAGGCCCAATGTCTGGCGGGTTAATATTATAAGTTCTCATATTAATAAAGATTTCATTTAAGCTTAGATTTAACCAGTGACTACCGAGCCCGGAGTCATGCAAACTCTGAAACTGTGCGTGATTTTTAATATGATATTGTGATTTTCGCAAAAATGATTTCATTACAAACTTTTCAGAAACCCTTTCTAAAGAAAACAAGTGTAATAATAATATTAACTAGTTAGTGTTTTCTTCTCTATTGTTTCACATGTTACACAATATAATATATTCTCATATATAATTAATTCCCCGGAAATTCTGAAGCAGCGCTGATTAAAAAACCCGCCTTCGGAGGGAGTGTGGTACCGGTTTGGGATCTTCCCACTTTTGTCCCGATTTTAATACCACGCTCTCGCGGATTCGCATTTATTCTTGTCTCAAATGAGACTTATGCTCGGCGCTGTTTTAGATATTTCTCGTTGTCTACGTTGTTGTACAGTCTACACCCAGTGTAGAGTTAGAGTGTACCATATGTGAATAAAAATCATCCCACATGGGTAAAGAGACATGTGTACACACATATTATGTGCTCCCCGAAAACCTTTCTCAGAAAATCCCGGAATTTATGTGCAATGCTAAAATATAACGACACACTTGGGCTGTGCGGAATACATTTCAGGTTTGCTATAACCTTTTTTAATAAAATATTTCATTCAATATGCCATGTTCCTAAACGCTGGGCTTAGTCTTACTGAGACAATAGAATGGCTTCGACACCCATCATGGCGATGTTATGGCTTCATAGAACAACCAGGTGAATCTGTGAAACTTCATTTTTAGGAAGGAAAGATTTCATTTCATGTGGTCTTAATAAATTACGGTTATCTACATAATATTTAGACATGTTAAGGTTCCTTCCGATTTAACGCCACTTTAGGTCGGTGATAATGTAGAATAAAACTTTTTTTTATTATGTATAAGTAACTGTTATTATTTACCACTCGGCTTTGCTCAAGATTTCAGCACTCTTTTTTCGAAGTTTTACGAACAAAGCGAATGAAGTTGGCGTTTTGATATTTTTTTAATCTTCGAAGAGTTTTTCGATGCTCCACTTGGTGAAAATTACGCTGCCAGCTGAAAACCATAAGATTTTTAGGTAGACACTTAAATACCTATCTACTTAATTACATAATAAAAACGACGATTCGAAGATCAATCACATCTGAAAAAATAATATTAACTTGAAGATAAAACGGCCATCATCTTTAACCGGAACCGGAACGTAACAAACAAATTTGCAGAAAGACGAAACGCAAATCACTCGAGTAGTCCGAGTTAACAGGACTTCACTACGAACGCGAAGATAAAATCTTTTCGGGGAGAACATAATATGTGTGTCACAAAAAAAAAATCCTTTGAGTATAGTGAATATAAAAGAAGTAGAATCCATCAGGGACCTTGGGGTAATACTGGATGTTAAATTAAACTTTATACAATACACTGACGAAATCATCAACAAAGCCAACAAAATGCTGGGATTTATAATTTGTATAACAAAACCTTTCCGCAACATTAAAACTCTTTATTCCCTTTACACAGCGTACATCCGTCCCCACTTAGAACACTGCACACCGATCTGGACTCCTTTCTACCAAGCCCATGTCGAAAGAATCGAAAGAATTAAAAAAAAAATTAAACACGTAAACTTTTACAACTTCAACTCCCTCTATACAAGACGATTCTTATTTAAAATTCTTAATAATGGCCTGGACTCGCCAGAGCTTACCAACTTAAAACAAATCCGTATTCCGACAAGATCAACAAGACAATCCAACTTATTTCATTTGCCCACATGTCGAAATAACATTAGAAAAAAATCCCCAATTTCCCGTATATGTGCGCAGTATAATACAAAATTTTACAATATAGACATTTTTAAAAATACTCTTCAGAAATGCCGAATAGAAATAAAGCGTAAAGTAAATCTCCTATCATTATCCCATTTTTCTCTTCCTCTCCTCCTCACCAAAAAAAATTTAAGATATAATAAAACTCGATCTCCAAGTAACTTTAACATAGTTAGGAGACCTTTTTGGCTTGACTTAATTTAACTTTGTATATATGTATCTCTATATTTTTGTATATGCTGTTTGTCTCTTATAAATAAATAAATAAATGACATTCTCAAAAAAATCTTAAAAATAAAAGAGGACAACCAATCAATTAGCATAATCACTCAAATTACATAAATGTCGAATCAATGTTCTTGCCCGCATATAACCCAAACTAAAAGTATTTATCTTGGGATCGAAATTGACGCAATCTTCACTTGGATTCACACAACGACGAAATTTCAAAAGGGCTAACAAAACTAATCCTTTTCTTCAAAAAAATACTTTAATTTCTTGTCAAAAAATCTTGTTAACTAGGGATCTTAAGAGTGTATATATTATTATACTTTATGCCACTCTCACTCGGAATAGTAGGAAGGGACTCACATAGCAGCATCAAATCATGTGAAACAATCGAAGATAACTCAGTATTGCACCGTAAAGATCACACTAAAGGTAAGGACAACAGACTTTAAAAAAGGTTTGATTTTCCAAGCATACAAAAATATCTATGCTAAAATATACACCTCAGAAGAGACACAGAGATAAAAACCTCACACAATCATGAAACCAGAGCCAAGCAAATAGACATACTAAATATACCTAAGTGTAATTCTACCTTTGGACAAAAGCTCTTTAGCAGTAAAGTTAATTTAATAAACTCTCACAATATCAAACAATCAAACAAATTAAAACAAAAAAAT
Organism: Limnephilus lunatus; assembly: GCA_917563855.2. NCBI lineage: Eukaryota > Metazoa > Arthropoda > Insecta > Trichoptera > Limnephilidae > Limnephilus > Limnephilus lunatus. Next base: position 91,719,800 of record OU830595.1, on the reverse strand, counting down.
AACTATACTATGGACATCAAATTTTGGCTTAAGGAACTATTAAAAAAAATACTCACTAGTACGAGTATATTAAAAACAACGTCATATAAGTTTCTAAAAAAAATCTTACCCAATCATTGAAGTTGTACCATAGAAGTGGTACGTAGCCTCCCAGTCTGGTTTACTTTAGTTTTCTGAAGGTTTCACTTATACCGCGCGTGAATTGCACACTCTGATTTTTTTTTCGTAAAAACTCTTTTTCGGAAAACTTATCCAAAATATAATCCCCCTCAGCATTACATACATAGGATTTCACAGCTAGGAGGATTGTGAAAATAATCGATATCTATTTTAAATTTATATTTAATATGTATCTTCTACAAATGTAAAAAAATAAAATATAGTAAGTAAAAAAGAAATAAAAGCAGAGTGTGCAATTCACACGCGGTATAAGTGAAAAGTGAAACCTTCAGAAAACTAAAGTAGACCAAGTTGGAAGGCTACGAGGCACCGCACAAAGAGGCGATCGATAGGCTACGAAGCACCACACAAAGAGTAGACCGATTATCTATCTCATTCTCTCGCAGGCTCTCTCCTATCAGTATATGTTTGTCTCTTTTTAGTGTCGCTTTTTCGTTTCATCGAGTTTCAATTCGAAAGAAAAAGAGTAAAGTGCGACAAAATAAGTGAAATTTAGCAGTTACAAAATATTATGTGAGGGATATGATGGGAGGGTGGAAGAGAACACAGGATTAGGTTAAAGGTACGAAGGACCGGAGTAGATGGGTAGGTAGATTTAGTGCGATTGTGTAATGGATTATGTCAACGTGGTAACAATATAAGTACAAAGATAAAGGAGTTTAGAGTTTGTCTTGCAAAGAGAGAATACGGAATAATAGGCACTGAATAAGTACTGAATTCTCTAAGTACATGTATGTAATGTATGGCAAGTACATGGCTTCATTGGAACACAAAATCTGTGATTCAATGAAGAAAAACAAGATCTGAAAGAGAGGTTAGTGACATAAAAATCTATTTTAGACGCTTTCAATTCTGTGTTTGTGTACTGCATAGCCACAGTAGGAGCTTAAGAACACCGCACTTCTTGGAATTATTCAGTGATTTAACATTTTTTAAGGTGTTGCCATTACATTATACATAATAGGTGGGTTGGCAAATTTAATATGTTATTAATAGGCGGACATTCTGTAGTGAAGAAACTAGCTTTAACCTATTAATATTAGGTATGCCCGAAGGTTCTATTTTCCCAGAATCCTTTTTGATTACCTACGTAGAATAAAAAAGCTTTTAATATCTACATTTGTTTCAGGTAGATAATACAAAATCTTAAAAAAATAATTTTAGAAAAAAAATTAATTTAATTTGAGCTATAGATTTCCTATTAAATTTTTAAATTGAGGTATACCTACCATTTCAACTTATTACGTAAGGTTTTACCCAGGATTTTACCGCAAACTCATAATAAATATGATCACCACAAAACAGTTATTCGTCTGCACGCTGGGAAGTATAAATCACTTTATATAAATCTCTTTTAATTTGACATGTACGTGCTTGCGATTTATTCCGGCTCTTCATAATTACACATACGGACCGACCTTGATGAAATTTTGGATCAATCTTGTGTAAAATATTTATTATATAAATATTTAGACTCTTTACGTGTGAAACGTGTTGTCACTACCGAATCAGCTCGATGGAAAGACTCCGGATCCAATAAAATAATGCATGCAAATTGTATTTGGGTACAGGAGATACAGCAGCGCATCGAATCGCCATTCTGATGAGACACCGGGTCACTGGAGCCAGGATGCGGCTAATGGCCTCTAACAATACGGTGGTGACCAGAGCCTTCTAGCACCAAAGCCACTCCTGAGTGAGCGCTGGTCCCGAGCTCACTTCAGACCACGTCCGATATAACAATTGATATCTACTTTATTTTTATTACCATTTATGTTTTTTTCCTATTCTATGTACCTAATTGATTTTTTACTTAAAATTAGTTGTGTAAATATATATTACAATATGGGACGTGTGGGATTGCACTATCCTCACCACATCCTGGAATAAAACATTATTATTATTAGTGCTTTACAGTTCTCCATACTTGTGATGAATAATCTAATCACTGTCTGTGTTCCATGTCGAGGGGTAAGGCTATCGACTCATAATCAGCAGGGCGCAGTTTTAAATCCCTGCATGCGTAAGAAAACTTTATGTGGTTGTGTTATTTCCCAAGTTATTCATTTAAAAATATAAATATAGTGGTTATATATATACAGACCGGTCAGTGTTTGAGTGGGAATAGCGCTTGGGTCCCATCCGGGCGTCGCATGTTCGATTCCTCGGCTGGCTAAGTCCTCCATCACAATACAAGAAACATTTTTCGGCTTTCTGTGGTGGTAGTAGGAAATTTTCGAACATTGTTGGGTTATTCGTAACCCGGGAATGTTTGTCTTTCTTTAAAAAAAATATATAGGGATATGATGTCTTGGTGTTAACACCACAGGAATTAATTTGGACGTCGTGGTTTAAGGTATTCTTCGCCAGGTGGGTGGAATCTGATGTAATTCTAATCGGATAAAACGGCCCCGATCCAACGGATAAATAAAATCTAAAGTTTGGCCCTTAGCGGAGATCCGCCTGCTGGGAAATTTCCGGTGGCTCGCTGAGCCGGTTCGGCTCTGGAAAATGTACCCACTCGTAGGGACGGACTTAACCATTTTGTGGCCCTAGCGCACCCCTAATTTATTAAATGCTTAAAAAATAAGTTTATGTTGCCAGTTATTTCCAATATTTAAACCGCTTTACTATATTTCAAAATATTAGATTTTTACTTTCTAAATTTGCATAAGATGTCCCGAGTTCATTTTATTTTTAAAAATTATTTTGGTTTAATAACTTATATTTTACAATAATGTGTGCCTCGATAATGTGTGCCTCACCGAGTGGCTTACTCATGCGGAGGCCCCCATTTTACAATACAAAATTTAATAAGATGAAGTAATACATGAAGGCGGTAATGAAAAAAGAAATATTTAAATCGGCATATATTGTATCGGCATTATAATGGCATTGTGTATTACATGTATATGTTTTATAATTTTGTGTTATAAACTTTTGTAATGTTAAATTTTTTATTCTTTAATCCATTTTTTAATTTATATGTTGAACCTACCAGATTTTTTTCTGGTTTTCCTAATTCTTTGTATCAAGTGAAAGATTGAATGCTTTTATTGCCAGGTATTTTTTTAAGGTTAACTCCACACAGGAGGCCCCGAGGAAAAAAAATTCACCTCAGGGCCTATGTCATCTTTGGGGAGGCTGTGTGGAGGGTCTTTTTAGGAAAGGAAGGAGAGAAAGTTCTGGGAAGGAAAAGGGTGTTAGGGGTGGGTAGGAATCTGGGTGTCAGTATGTCCAGGAGTGACAGATGTATGAATCCATCCCTCTCACTGCGGTGTAAGGCGATGTTCCGAGAGAGTACGGCTAGAGAAATCAAAGGGACTCCCTCAGCCATTATCACCCGATCCGCCCTTCCAGGCAACTGGTGGGCAGATGCATTCGCCGCTAAGACCCGTAAAAATCTCACCCAATGAACCCGGGCACCCCTGCTAAGTCACCAAACGTACATAACCACTTTATGGTGTCTTTGTCCAAAGCTTGTGTTTACCGTCGGAGGTTTTATGTTTTTTTTACGCTTGTCCAACTGGTGTATCAGTGTGAGTTAGTGTTTGTTGAAATTTGTTTTTTTGTTAAAAAATGTAGTTTAGTAGTGTTTTAACGTATATCTAGATCTGGAATGTCAAACATTTTGAGTATTTGGTCTGCATCAGTCAGTCTATGTTTTTATTAAGTATTATTTTTAAGATGAATTTCTTTACTATTTTAATTTGACCGATAAATTGATTATAAATAACCATTACCATCATGTGAGCAGGTACTCATTATTTTAGTGATTCAGCAACAACAACAGTGGTTAACAGTTAACAGTTCCCGAAACAAAAAGATACCTGCATTTCATATGTTATCATTTTATTTTGGATAAATCCATCCGTGACATGCACGTTTTATTAAAATACTGATAATAAATCTGTACCCGAGAAGCAAACGGATGCAAGTCCAAAATTTGAAAAAATGAGTCATTGATGCAGACTTGAAATAAATAATCATGTTTATCAGTGGCAGAAAGATACAGGTCCTATCATGAAGAAAAAAAAAGGATTTTCAAAAATGCATACGGATGCAACTACCATGATCCAACAACTACTCGTATCTTAGAAGCAGAAGGATGTACCATGGACTTGCATATTTATGATTTAGTTGCATTTTGAGTATTATGACTCAAATTATATATTACTACCCTTTTTATGGAAGTAAAAATTAACATTGATCCTTTCATAATACACCACATGTCATAACAAAATATTCCACTTCATTTAGAAGCAGAAGAACTCAAGTCCGTGTTTTTGTTTGACTCAAGTCAGCGTTTTTTTTAAACAATGTTTTAAAAGGCTTTACATATAAAATATTTCGTTTTATTTGCTCGTTTTTAAAACAAATACGATTGATTTAATAATAACTTTTTTTAACCTATCAGTAAGGATTTCCGAAGAAGTTATGAGACCATAGTTAGAGGAAAATTGTTTTTTGGCTCTCCTGAATATTTACTTTTTTGGACTTGCGTCCGTATGTTTCTCGGGTACAGAAATGTATTTAAATAATGTTTGCCCCGTACGTGTGAATTGAATAATATTAATATTTTGAGTATAAAAGAGTGAAAAACCTAGACTTTGTACAGAAATAAAAGTCCTGATTTATTCGAAAGTTCAATTAACAAAAGGTCTTGAAAGAGTCAGTCTAGAAATTATTTTGGGTGAAAGGCTAAATTTCACTAATCGTAACTACCAAATTGTGAACAAAGGTATGAAAACACTAGGCTTCATATTAGAACAACCAAAAACTTTAAACTGTTATACGTGTCTTTAGTTAGCAGCCTAATTGAATACAACTCAGGAGTTTAGATTCAATTACAATTCCGATTCCTGCATCGTAGCACACTTGAGAAAGTTATTGGCCCCATCAATACCAAATGCTATCGATCGTTAATGTCTTTTTTGTTCTTTAAGTATACATTTAAAAAAAATATTTCTTTTGCTTCATATGTTTTGAGATTTTAACGGCCGACAGTTCATATTGACCATTTTTGGGGTATTATGCCGTGCCGCGACCTCCTTCTTTAGCCATAATTTCGGATAGCATTACAGTGTCCATTATCGGGACCGATGTGTAATCAGTCATAAGTGATTACACATCTGCCCTGATGGTGGACACTGTAATGCTGTCAGAAAACTTGACTAAAGAAGTAGGTACCGCAATACGGCATAATTTTCCAAAAAGAAATCACCATAATTTTGCTTTTACATTCTAACTTTTTACAAGTATGTTATTGTACATGCTTTTTGGAATGTGTGGGATCGCACAAAACCTCCCAACATTTCGGAATGTACACATTATTATTATTAGTCTACGTTACAAAATTCACTTTAATAACATTGAGCGAGCAAAAATAACATTGCCACTTTTAAATCAAATCAAATCAAATCAAAAAATATTTATTGTACATATAAAAAATACAAAAGGTATAGCTTATGGGTAGACCCCATTTCTTCTAGCTAACCATATACATGTTATATTATAATGTTCATACAAAGAATAATATTATAATTTTTATACAAATAAGAAAATAAAGATTACAAAAATAGGTGTTTCATTTATGTGAGGTATTCACTTAAGGTGTAATGACATAAATTCTATATTCCGTTAGAATAAAAATAAACGAATCTTATTAAATACTCTAAAAATATATACATTAGAAGATAGGCGAAAACTGATCTATTATTTATTTATTTAAAATACTAAACTCCAAATTCGACTGTTCCGAACTCCCACAACTCATGAACCGCATAACAATTATAACACGACAAAGCACACTACTCTACTGCAGCTTACTTAATTTTTTAAATTATTTTTTATTTAAGTTTATTTAGGAAACATACAGTTGTACATAAAATAATTGTACATTTATTAGTGAGCATAATATAAACCAGCTAAGTTTCATTTATGATCCTTTTTGGTTATGGCTACTGATTGGGAAGCAAGTGGTTATTATGGTTTAAATCGAAAATCGTAGTTTTGATTTAAGGACATTGTGAGGTTAATTTGATTTTAAACGTTTAAAGCAAACTGTGGAAAATGACCATTTATTCTTGGAGCGTCAGATTTATGCGCAACTACATTGCTCGTTCCCCGCTACAGCAGTTTCACACTGCGGAAAACTAGTAATTAGGTTATATTGACATATTTATAGATAACTAGCTGGTTCCCGGCATGATATATTCATGTAAATATACATACACATGTGTAATGCCATATTCAAATAAATAAATTGTTTCTCCCTGCATATCCTTTCAAGTGCCTCCCCGTTTCCCTCCCGCGATCCCCTTCCACCTTCCCCGCCTTCCCTCTCCCCTCTCTTGTTCCCCCGCCACCCCCCCTCGTTCCATAATTCCATATATTCAGTCCAAGTCATTCAGTTTTCAAACAGCTCACGTGCCACATAGGTATTACAATTTTTTTTGTTCAAATTTTCATTTTTCATATATAACAAATACATATTTTTTGTATTATATGAACAATCAATCAAATTTGGAACTTAACATAGGTACCTATTTAAAATATCTATAATTCTTGATTCGATTAAAAAAATTAGGCGAGTACTTCAAATAATTTCATTAATTAAAGAGTTTCGAAAATTGAATTTTGATTTAACAACCATTGTTTTGCAAAATGTTATTTTCGAATTTTGACATTTTTGTCATTTTCGCAAGAGTTTTTATAATGATTAAAAAAAAACTTTTCAGATGTATTGTCATGTGGTTGTAATAATCCATCTTCGCGGGGGTTTAAATGAGGTATTTTGAAAGTTTTAAGCATTTCCTATGCTTAGATAATATAGCAATACGTAGACATCTCGCGTAAGTAAGCGTTTTTAAAGGTCATTTTAGTAACATTCTCCAGCCCTAAAGAGTCCTAAATTCTCCAGTCTTTTAAAATACATATTTTGATATTATCAACTCCACTTTTGCCACTAATCTTTTAAAATTTAATACTTATATTGATGGGGGTAGCAAATGTAAAATCATGCAATGTCCAGTGTTTTAAATATAATGCCCTCCGAGAGCAAAGCCGTATCTTCTCCAAGCACAAACTTTCTAATTAAAGTGTTTATCGGAAGTGACCTGCAGGTAAGTATGTTTATGTATCCATTTGTAAATATTAAATTTAGATAGAACCTAAGAATTATGAATAAATTGTACAGCGCCCTTGAGGTGATTTTTCACAAAAACGGCGCTCTATAAATTATCCAATTATTATTATTATTATTATTATCTCACATACCTACCTACTCATATACATATACCTACACCCAAGCAAGCATATTTTGATTTTAATATATATTTTGGTGAATTTAAATCTCGTCGCCCACATTATATTACCGCGTATCTAAAAATACGTTTTTTTCGTTTTTAATGAAAAAAATGCTTCTCCAAATAACCGATTCCATAATATTAGTTGACCCTTTTCTTCAAAGATGTAATATTTTTATTAAATGATTTTTTGTTCCCCCTGAAAACCCGTATAAAAACCGGTGTTATAATGTGAGCGACGACCATCTGTTGTTTTTTTCTTGGATGTATTTTATATCTATTGATATTTTATTATTATTATTTTTACTCAAGTACAAAGTTATTTCTCGTGAAGTTGTACTGTACAACCTATATGCAAAATCCCTCTGGGCGCTAAATAAATAAATACATATTAGTGCTGGAAACGGTGGCATGTGGTCTTTCCCCAAATGAACCATAAACATAGTTTTTCAATTAACCGTTGCCATGAATTGCTAATTATTTATCGATTACAAACATTTGACGCAATGCAATTGACTTTGTTAATTTATGCATCGGGTGTATTCGATCTGAATTGCAACACACTTCTCTATGCTAGGGTTCCAATACGAAGCCTCTCAATATGTAGAATCATTAAGCTCCGTTCACTCACTGCTGTTATATTCATTGTGCATGATTAATAACGATGTTAAAAATTACACAATATCGAAAATTTGTAATTGAAAAATTTATCTTACTATCGAAAATCCCCTACGTTGCGTTGATAGGGCTTTATACAGAGTTTCGAAAAGAGATGATAATTTGCAAAATATTTATTAAATTTTCTGTCAATAACAAAATATTTTATAACCACTGGAGCGACAGCGCTATTTTAAACTTTTTTCTCCGATTGCACGAAATTTTTTGGTAATCATTCTGAATATTTTGCACCCACATAAAAAAAAATCATTCATCCAAATTTTAATATCGAGACATACAAAATGATTATAGTTCTATAAAGCCATTGAATTCACTTATCTTTTGTCGGTTATCACATATTCGTAGGATTTATAAAAACAATATTATAAAATTGTAAACTTCTACTTAATTACTTACAAATAAGGGAAAATTTGCCAAAATTGGCAGCAAAGCAATCCGAGGTATTTTAAATAGTGTCATATTGTGGCAAAAAGCGCTCCAGTGGTTAACGGGTTGGAAAACGGAGTCGGTGGATTTTCGAAATCTCATGTAGACATTCAAATTCCTCTTATTTTGAAGGTCAAGTGTGCAACATTTCAGCAATCTCGGAATAAAACTGTAGTTTGGGATAAATAACAAACCCACGCCGCAGACAGTTTTATTTGTATTTATAGAAGATAATTATAAATAGATAGATTAATAAAATTATGTTATGGTGTTCTGCCTATTTTTAAATTGGTTTCTGAAATTTCGATTTAGTCCTGATTGATATAATATCTTGAACTCTCTCTCAATCCGTTTGCAGCAATTTCCTCTAATCTTCTCTTACATTCTTCCCTGTCTTGTGCGGCTCTTTTGAAGTCTGCATATGATGAGCAGCGCACGTCCACCAGCAGGTCCTCCAGGTACTCTCGGCGAGGGCGTCCCCTATAGTTTGTCCCCTCGGTCATACCCTCCATTATGGCATGCAAGAGGCCTTCTTGTCGTATTAAATGGCCGATCCATCTTGCACGCCTTTCGGACAAGGTCCTGAGCAGGTGATTTCCTCCTTCGATTCTTTGGAGAACCTCCTCATTTGTAATGTGGTCTCTCCAGGAAATTCCTAATAGTCTTCTACAGGACCACATCTCAAAAGCCTCTAGTCTCCGTTTATCTCTTTCGGATAGGCACCATGTTTCTCGATGAGGAGTATTCTCAGTTTTAGGTCTATATTATTCGATTCTATTATTTTCGACCTTTTATTGAATGCAAGCCTAGCCTGGTGTATACAGTTGTCGACCTCGCTCTTAGACCGACCGTCCCATGTTATTTTGCTCCCGAGGTAGACAAACTCCTTGGTGTTCTTTAGTGGAACTCCTGCCATCTCTACTCTCATCTGATGTTGCCTTCGGCCTACAGTCAGCAGCTTTGTTTTGTCTTTATTTATCTTCATGTTGTAGTTGTTTTGAAGAATGCTTTGCATGGTTATTAAGGCCTTTTGCAGTTCTTCTTCGCTTTCAGCAACCATAGCAATATCGTCAGCAAACCTTATCATATCCACCTTTTGCCCGTATATCTTTACACCTTTTCTGTGACTCATTCTCTCTCTCAAGTCATTGATATTTATATCTTGATAGTTATTGATATTTCCACAAATCAGATAGGTATATAATTATACCTAGAGCTATGAACTAAAACCAAGGCTTCTCGTTTGTCGAGCTCTGTTGGAGCATAATAAAGGTTGATGTTGACAAACTAGGAGTCATCAAAGATTCTCTTAAGGCTTTGTGTAGAATAGGAACGGTAGACGGGTCCTGGTACATGCCCACATACGACGTGCACCTACCTACGTTCATTCAAATCTTTCATGTGCACCGAGTAAACACGGAGTAATTAACAACATCTTTCTTTTCGTAATAGAGTCATTTATTATTGACGTGTTCTTTAGTCGGACTGTTTTGGAAAAAAATGGAATAAAGCTTCGGCGGTAACAGGTTTGTTTATTCGTCCGAGCGAAGCATTTCTTTCAATACCAAGTCAGTAAAGAAGAGTGAATAGAAGTTCATTATCCCGGTGAAAGGGGAAGCATTTCCCGCGCTTTCTAGCGGGGCATATTAAATGATGGCGAAATGAGACAGTCGTTTGTTTCAATTCACATCGAGTGGCGGTGTACCGTAAGGCTCTGTTTACATTAATTTACGATTCATAGGCAATCGGGATAAGGTCGTCCGGGAGTCGCGATTTAAGTTTTGAAGCGCCCGTATCCGAAAGGCTTTCAATCACGGCGCCCCCGCGGATGCGCGCGCCTCCGATCGACCGGCGCGGGCGGTACCTCGACGCTCGGCCGACGCTCTCGGGCGCCCGACGCGGCCCGAGCGCCGTCAGCCCGTCGTCCCGTCAGTCGAGTGCTCGCCCGACCGCCGCTCCGACAGCACGCCGCAAGCGCATCCGCTGCACTCCTCTCCGTCAAGTCCTCATCAAGCACGCCCGACGGCAGCTCCACGCGTGGCGTGACCCCCGCGCTGAGAGCCGCGAACGCTGCACTAACGTCACCACACCAAATGACATGTCTCGTTTTAAAAAAAAAACATTCTTTTTATCATAATAATAAGATGAAAAAAATATAAAAAAAATAATTTCCTAGTATTGACGGTGATAATTTTGTTTATATACAAACAACTGTGATGTTTCATTTCTTTCCTGTAAAAAAATAAACACTCCGAAATAAAAATATGGAATTTGTACGGTGGTTCTCTATAAAAATATCTAAAACGGAATTGAACTATATTACTAAAATAAGTATTAAATGAATTGAACCTAATAACAACTGTTAGTGCAATTTTTTTGCCGGTTGATTCATACCATTTTATTTGTCTTTTAGGTAAGTACCTGCGTTTGATAATAAACATTTGTGTAGGTGTAACCAAAGATCTGTTTACTTTTAGTATTTACACCCACTTACAATAAATACTTAATACGTAAAAATATACATGTATAAACTAGTCGAAAGGATATATATTATATATATTGTCAGAAAACTAATAAATGTATAAGTTATAAAATAATTGTTTATTAAAGTGTTTAACCTAAAAAATAGTTATTGTTTTAAAGCAGAACGTAAAAGTTGGTGGTCTCAGTGGTGTATATCGCGGAGTCGTGTAAAGTTCTGTTTACTCTGGAAAAGTTCATGACGGCAGTGAAAATTGTGTGAACTATTCAGCAGTGAACCGATCGGAACACGACGCTAGTGAAAGTTTTACAATATTCCCACCACTCTGGTTATAATACGGTAAAGACCCGCAAGGATGAAACTTGGGACTTCGATTCCAAACCATAACTAGCCATAACCGAGGATAACCTGCGCGACCTCAACACTTGTGCTGGCGCGGATTTCAAATAAAAGGTAGGATTTTTACTTGGAGGAATTTGAATTGTGCATTCTTTCATTCCGATGTTATCGTTTGTACTTTTCTGATTTCAGATTTTAATTGTTTTCAGATTCACAAAAAACTTAAGGTTTATGGTCCATGTTTTTCTTATTTCTTCAACGACGGTTAATCATATTTTCAAAAAATATCTGAAAGAAAGCTTAAAACATGTTGTATTGGGGCAATCAAGAGGCGATTATGGGTACCGCCCACCCTCGGCAACTATTTATTGGATAATCGGCACCTTTAGGTCACCCCAAGTGGTTTGATATGTTTGATGACTTCATGGAAGTGCCCCGTTCATAGGGTAGGTTTTTCCGGGTCTGCCTACCTGCTGCATCGCGGGTCGGATCGAGAGACCGGTTAAGGGAGGTCTTTCGACCTCTCCAGCTGGACTCTCTCGACCCATCACCTTACACCGCAGTTAGAGGGATGGATTCATAAGTTTGCCACTTCCGGTCACACTGATCTCCCAGATTCCAACCCACCCCTCATAACTTTACCTTCCCTAAAAATACCTCATACACAGCATCACTTAAGATCACAAAGCTCGTCATTAACCTTATTTTCCTTAGGGCTTCCTAAAATCCAAGCAGGGAATCCCTGAAATATAAGAGTTTATTTTTACAATCATGAAAAATTTTAGTTGCAATTTATATGTTCATGGTAGTTCGCAAGTTCTAAGTCATCTTTGGGGATGCTATTTGATGGGTCTCTCCGAGGTGAGGAATTAGTGATCATGGGTGTTGAAGAGATCCACCCATGTTGTAGGCAGTGGCGGCTCGTAACTTTAGGGTGTCCTAGAGTGCTGATATTAAAAAAATGGCATTATTGATGTTGTTGTAACAGAAAAAAAAATTTTTTTTGGAAATCAATTTTTTGTATGAAGAATTTCAGGAAGTTTCATTTTAGCCGTGTGCAGCACGGATTTCCTGAAAAATCTCCATACAAAAAAACCGATTTAAAAAAAAAAACTTTTTTTTTCACCTACGACAACATTCATGATACAATTTGTTTTAATATCAGCTCTCTTGGACACCCTCAAGTCACGAGCCGCCACTGGAACTTGTAGAAGGAAGGCCCAGCTGTTGAACTTAGGAAAATGTTGTAGAAACGGCTCGTTCTTATGTGATAAATATCAACCATGTACAAATATTGAGCTTTGCCAAACTAAACCCACCGATACCATTACTGATAAACCGCCCATTTATAATTTGTAAATAAAATTTAAAACCAAATATTGTCACATTTAGCAACGTCCTTAATAGTTTTGTGTACAACAGTATTTTTCTTTCAAAAGCATATTATGTTTATAAATTCAGTTTTTTCTGCAATAAGCTCTTGGTTATATGATTGCATGGTCGATGCACATTCAAACCATAAATCATATTGTCATACAAATTTACCTGAACAATCTTTTGATGAATACAACACCTTGGAGAGCTTTTTTCCAACAGTACAAATAATGATATGATAGTAACTATAGTTAGATAGTCAATGATGGTAACTCTGATTGTGATCAGAGTCAGCATTAGATTAATAGCTTGTTTCACTTATTAATTTATTTTGACCGGAATGATTTCACTCTGGATTACCATATCTATGGACATCTTAGATACCATAGCATATCCTTATTCTACTAGCATTTTAATGGAATATGCTACGAGCAGCTTGACATAGCCGGGAAATATGCAAAACGCGCGCCTAACGTTTGTACATGGTTGAGGACCGGTTGCTTTTGTGACTCATTCTTGTTCTGTAGAAAGATGTGCCGGCCTCTGTTTCACCTGCCTTATGCAAAATTGGTCACATATGCACTCCTTCCTTTTCTCAAAATTCCACCCACATTCCCAAAGATGATATGGTGCTAATACAAGGTGGCGCAAAAGTCCTCAATCGATTTCCGAAGGCAATAATTTTGTAAATAAAAATAATTATTAGGCTTAACAAAATTAACGCAGACCCGCACAGAACTACGGGTTTGTCATAGTGACGCTATTGCGTAGGTACTAAAATCTCGTCGAGTCGTGTGTCGCTATTAGCAGAGAGCGGGGACCGGATTTGGTAGTTTCTGGTCGTTCGGCGTTAGAGCGTTGGGAGCGTTTGATAAATTAAAAGTAAAAAAAGTGGAACCTTTTTATCGCTTCGGCTAAATCCTAGAGATGTATGTGTTTGTCCTTTTAAGTCGCTTTTTCTTTTTATCGAGTTTCAAATCACAACGGTGCTAAAGAAATTTTCACTTCAAACATTCATTGAACCGGAGTTACAGACAGAAAACTACCTACATCAGAAATTAGTTTTTTTTTAATCATTACCCGTTCTTAAGGAGTACAGATATCCATGGTTTATCAAAGTGTAATCTGTTTCCGTTTATTTATTTCACAAATCATATTAAAGTTGTGATGACAAGGCCTTTTGGAAAAATGAGAACTTCTTCCGATGGCGTGATAACTTTTGCACCACCCGGTATATTAAAAGAATGAAACCTCTTCCATCACAAACAAATAAAAAATAATACATTTATTGATTCGATATTATAAAGCACACATTGTATGTTAAGAAAGGTTAGTTTTGAGATTTTTTTTTATGTTTGAGTTATTGTATCGTTGTTTATGTTTATGTTTCAGTTTTGAAATTACAAGAATTATGATTAGCTATTATATGGTAGGTTCATTGGTTAAGACATCACTCTACCTGCGCAGTACAAAATACAACAAAGATGAACATTTTATACTATAGATAGGTATCGATAACTCAAAATTGCCTGAAACTTCACTGAAACTGCAGTCCCGTCTTGCCCCGCAGTAGCATTATGATAATGGGTGCGTAGCGACTTTCTCGATAATAATCGCCGAATAGCCTCGCTGAATTTGATCAAATCGAGGTACATAGTTAATTAAAGTTGCTCTCGGTAATATTAGGTTTTGATTTTTAAAATCGCCTTAAAAATAAAATTAGGTCGCGGTAAACCGGGAAATGAAAAATGTGAGAGAAAAATGCGAAAAATTTTTAAACCGATCAATTTTGTAAAAAAAACTATTTTTGTAAAGATAGGTGTGAAAAGTCCAAGGTTTCTGTGGACAGAAAGGTGTATTTCTATAAAAACTTTTTTTTGTTATTTTCCTATATATAGATACTTTTTTTACATCAGCTCCACACAGGAGGCCCTGAGGAAAGTAATTCCCCTCAGGGCCTATGTCATCTTTAGGGTTGCTTTGTGGAGGGTCTTTTTTAGGAAAGGAAGGGAGAGGAAGTTCGGGGAAGGAAAAGGGTATTAGGGTGGGTAGGAATCTGGGGGTCAGTGTGTCCAGGAGTGACGGACGTATGAATTCGAAAGAGTGCAACTGAGAGAAGTCAAAGGGACTCCCTCAATTATTCTCTCCCGATTCGACCTGCCATATAGTTGGTGGGCAGACGCATCCGCCGCCAAGACCCGGACAAACCTCGCCCATGAACCCGGGCACCCCTGCTAAGTCAGCAAACGTAGCGAACCACTTGGGGTGACCTATGGCAGAAGTGTTATCCAATAAATGGTTCCCGGGGCGGCGGAACCCATACCGCCTCCCAATTTGCTATTTGTTGATAGGTGAAAAAGGACTGAAAGAACCACACTTGAATTTTTTTTTTTTACTCATCTGTCATCACGCCCCGACGCGACGCACGCATTAACCAGCCAAAAAGAAGGTTTTATATAATCTTTATGGATACTTTGAATCGGAAAAAAGTCAATACAGTTTCTACACCGGCTGAGTCAAATTAACAGACATTTCTATAGGATCTGTTTGGATAATTGTATAAGAAAATAAATGTTATTTTCGAAAGACTTAAAAAAATACTGTAGTTAGTACATATACATAGTTAGTTAAAATAAGTTGATTATTAATTATTTTTTTATCTATCTAATACACCACCACACAAGCAAGAATGTCTTTGTTTAATTTAATTTATCTGTGAATTAAAATTAATTCACAACATGAAATAAATAATTGAATAAAGTGATGATATAAATTAATTGCAAACGATTCATCATGTTGAGATTTTATTAATCATTATAAATAACTTATAAAGCTAAAAACCTATCTCATTATAACGCTATTTTGCTATCAAATCCCACCTTCCTTTGGTGATGGAAAAGAAAATCTTTCAATTGGAATAGAATCAAAATGATGACAAAAGCCGCCTTGGAAAAGTAAAACCGAATCCCTTCGAAAAATAATTTATTTATTTGTCGTCCTTGAGGTTCACGTAATAGAAAGGCAACTTCGGGCTTCTAATAAAAGTAAGCGCCCCAAGGATTCCTAAAGGACCCGCTTTCTGGCGGAGACGTAAAAAATATTGTGTCGTTTGAATACGTCAGAAGTCATTTCATCTCGCATTCATGTATTCATTGGAGCCCCCAAATATTATTGATACGTATTAAATTCTATAGAAAAGGCGAAAGAAAATTTTTACGTAGTATTTTTTCGGTTTTTTGCAACTTTTTAACACGAAACTAGTATATGGATGTGACAACACAATGAAGATGTTAAAAATTGTGTGATTTTAAATATGAAACATGCCAGCAGAATTTTTTTTCGCATAGAAATTATTTAAAATATATGTATATAGGACGTAGGTACCTACACTTCTCTTTGCGATTCTCTCCTGTATTTTTATTTGTATGATCTTCTTCACGATTTCACTTGTATACATTTATATTATACTCTCCATACAGTGTGTGGCATTGCACTAACCCCTCCTTATCCCAAAGTATTATTCCAAAAATGATTTAAAATTAGTTTTACGAAATTTGGTGTTGAAAACAAATCATATAATAATAATATCGCAAATAACTTTGCCGTTGTGTAGCTTAATATTTTAAAACAATAATTTTAACAAAACAAAAAACGACTTAAAAAAAATGCACTAATAAGTAAAAAAATAATTTCGTACGATTGTTATTTTTGGAGTCGGTGTCAGCCAAGGTAACTACATACAGGTGTTATAGGTGAGATGTGGAGATCTTGGCTGACACCGACCCCAAATATAACAATCGTACGAAATTATTTTTTTACTTTTTAGTGCATTTTTTGAAGTCGTTTTATGTTTTGTTAAATTTTTTGATTTTTAGTGAGGTGCGTGCGTAAAGAAGTTTTACTTCAAAAAAAGAATCATCGAAATCTGTTGGCGTAATATTGAGTTAATCGTCCATTTGTCGCGCACATACTTATTGTAAATTTAAGACATATATGGTTTTCTCATGGATCCCATTGTCAGCTTTGGACCAAATTAAAATGGGACTACACGGGAAGAACCAGCTTTCAAATAAAAAAAAGATTCATCAATATCGGTTCACCCAATCGGAAGTTCTGAGGCAAAAAAACATTAAAAAAATAAAAATACCGTCGAATTGATAACCTCCTCCTTTTCGAAGTCGTTTAAAATTTACTTTTCTTTCATTGCTAAACATTGTTATCACGTAATTCCACGGTAACAATGTAACAAACATAATAAAAAAAATTTTTTTAGTTAATGAATTTAATATTACTGGTCCATTAAGAGATTTTTATATTGTATTTTTTGTCTGTTACTGAAATGAATGATGGTTTTAGTTTTGTTTTTAAAACCCCGCCAACAGCTTTAGGCAACCCCAACTAATAGATAAATAATGGAGCCTTTTCGGTCATTCCAAAAGGGTGCCGAAAAAACTTTTCAAATTTACGGAGGCAAAATATTAAAAGCCAATTTATTTTAATTTTTTAACCCTGCGAGTACCTAACCAGAGCCCAGGAATATTACGAAAAGAGTGGGAGGTTGCCGTAAATAATCGGAATAAATAAATAATGTATTTTCATTTGACTTAAATAAAATTATAACATTTGACTTACTTAAAATGTAAAAGTGTCATCATGACACTTTTACATTTTAAGTACCTATACCATTTATAATAAAACAGTAACTTTGTTTGCATCACTTTTACTGTTTATGCTTATTGCCGACTACTACCGTAGCTTCATCAGGGCAAAGTAGGACTACAGCACAGTCGACAATAAACAAGAGCTATTAGTATTGCATCAGATATGACCAATGCATGATGGCCTTTGTCCAAGACATTCTCTCGTATAATTTTTATACGTGGTTTAAGATTAAGTTCCGTTAATGTGTTGATAGATTCAGTTTTTTCCTTATTTCTTTTCCTTATTTTTTCAAATTTATCAGATAAATCGATATTAATATCGTTTACAATAAATGCATTTTGAGAACAATTTGTATTTGTAATAGATTTCGTAATTATACTAGCTGTTCGTAACCGATTGGCTAAAAGCAGCAGGTTCGAAGGCATGGAGGTTTAATCTGTCCCCCATCATTGCACAAGAAACAGTGTCGACTTTCACGATGGGTGAAATGGGAATTCAAATATTATCATGTTATTCCTGATACAAAATTTTCTGAAACTATTGTAAAAATTCCGTTTTGTTATTGAAATTATATTGTTTTTTTTATTCGCGTATTTTGGTATTTTTGTTCGAATTCTCATTGAAGTTTTACCAAAAACTTATAATATTTTAAATGAAACAATAAACCACTTACATATGCCGACCGGTTTCAGAAAGACCGTCCCTTCCTCTGCCCTGAGGAAGGAAAACGTCAATAAATGGTTTTCTGGTAGGTATGTAAAATCTATATACATTCGAGTCATTCTATCTCCCCTTCAAAATGCCAAAAGCATAAAGCTGTTCCACTTCCTTGAATGATTTTAAAACATGTTTGAGTATCACAGACTTTCTGAGAAAAGAGAACGTTTATTTGATAATGATTATTCTTCATCATCAATATCGTTCTCATACCTTGTGAGAGATAATGAAAACAACGAATGAAAATTTCAATACCGTTTTACTGAAAACCGTGTTCATTGTACTTAAAGATTTGTAAAGGACCACCCCATAGAAAGATTCATGAAGGTTGGCTAGTAAATGAAATGATTCTCCTCTCGTTTGTAAATAGGATGTTAAATAATTCTACCCTTGTCCCCCATTCGGCGGACTCCCGGGTGGGAATAAGATAGAAGGTTTTCTTGATTCAGCGGGGGCGGGGTGGAAAGGAGGGGGCAGGATGGGGTCGAGGGCAGCTTGAATTATCGCCAAGGACCCCGCTTACGTAATTCTCCCTACTAATGCACTCAGCACAGGAATTCAATCAAATCGATGGGCACTGAAGACTGTAGACCCAAGTACCTACTGGGACAGGATTGGCTAATACATCTTGCGGTTGTAAAGAAAATGGGTGAAATATTCATGTACTGGAACAATGTACGCAACACACATGACTCCAAATGAATTTGATCGTTTTTCTACTGGAAATCGCAAGCGGTTAAGTTACGTTGGACAATCAGTAAAGTGAGTAAAGGAAAATTGTTGGTAACAATGAGTTACACGTAATCATTTGCAAATATTTTGATTAGGGACACATATTAAGGCTTATGGTTGCACGTATTATCTGGAATCATCTTGAAAAGTTCAGATCGGGTTTAAACACACAATTTTATGCTTATTTACTGAACACTGGTACCACTAAGAAATAGGTACAAAAATATATAAACTTCAACCATTGAACCTAACCTAAGCATTTAAACATGATTTCGGATTGCGATTATACTTGTATATACATATAAACTAGTCAATTTACATTAAAAAATTTGGCATTTTTTTCAGATGGTCAAAATATTTTCGCTTTACAATAAAATGCAAATATTAGGAATATTTCTGAGTACATTAAAAAAATAAAAACTGTTTTAGAAAGGTGATGAAATACGCTTTCAAATTATATATTTCGAAATAAACATATATTTTTTTTAATTATAAAAAAATTGCATACAAACATAAAAAATGTTTTCAAAATGGCTCACCTTACGTTTTTTCTAACTAAATTTACTGATAATATGAAAAAATAAAAACACATACATATTTTATTAGACAAATGTATAAAAAACATATATTTTAACTTCATTTTTTGTCGCTCTATGTAAAAATAATTTATAAATAAATTCTGAATTTTTTTTTTCAATTTGCGATTCAAAATTTTGTATACATCAAAGTGTACATTTTACTTTTTTGGTGGCTATTTTTTAGATTGGAATATAAAGCGTGGTGTTTTTCCTTACTAAAACCGATTAGAACATATTTCTCACTATGATAGTAAGGGAGTTACAGCATTTATATGAGACCTATGTGCGTTGGGACAGATATGGCCTCCTGTGATTAAACGGGTTAATGAAATTTTAATTTTAGTGCAAGATTCCCAACTGTTCCTGTCTGGAGCCATTGAGATACGATGGCATCCCCAATTGGGTTATGTTGTGTGGCTGTAGAAGGGGAAGTACCTGGATACTCAGATCTGGTCATCAAACATGGCTACAACCATTTCAAGCAACGTTTCAATTCTGAATGGTGGTGTTACACCGAGGAGATTCTGAGAGTATCTTTCACTCTGGAATGTGCCGCCAATATAAAATATACCATTTTAAATAAAAGAATTGTGAAATAACATAACTTAATCAAATTTACCTGTGCACGCCGGGATTTAAACCCGCCGCCTTCGGATTGCTAGTCGAGAGCCGTACTCCTTTGACCACGGAGGTCGTCAGAAACGTTGCATATCGGAAGAGTTCGCTAAGTCTTTGCTTGGATTGGGTAGAACGTTTGGCTAACAATCTGTGGAATTGAATTCGGTACTTACAGCGGGTGCGACCCAAACCTTTTCCAACACGAGTTATGCTTAGTGAAAAGTTCTGTATTATCTTACGGAATAGCATCTCTTACAAAAGCTTTTTACTTTATTCTACTTCATAAGTAAATAACATTGTAATGTTTAGACCTTAGGTACATAAAAATGTAACTTTGCGCCTTCAGGGATAATTTTTCTCGAAACGATAAGAATTTTTTATTCAGAGGGATACTGGTGGTTTAAAATACAATACATTTGTGGAAGAATTTCTTTAGTTCATCTTCGCCCAATTCCGGGCATGGGAATTATCTTGTGATACCTGTTTTTGCTTGTATATCGGTTAACTTGTCGCTTCTTTTGTATGGCGGGCGTGCCTAAAAGTCATAGTTTCTTCTCCATTGCAGTCTTCCTTGTAGTTTTTATTTGTCTCCAGTGTAAATGATGATTTATTATTTAAGATGATATTGTTAATGAGTAAAGAATAACAGAGAAAAACTTTATTAGTTGAACTCCGTGAAAGCACTTTGAATTCGTTAAAGTTCCCGTCTAACGAGATGAAGGTCAAATATGGTTGACCTTGTGCTGAACCTGTTTTGCCTTAACCACAATTTTGGTTCTGGGCAATTAATTTTAAACCATAACGCGGTTCCTCAACTCCTCCGTTACGCAAAGGAAATTTATGCTTTATGTAATTATGTTTTTAAACTATAACTTACATTCTTGACGTTTAAACTAGGGTAAACTACTAAAATTTTAAAATATTGACAGTTTGTTACATATCTGTGCTTCCTTCAATTTCTTTAGACAAATATCGTCAACATTTTGTTTTCGTAACTATTTTTAAGCCATAAATAAATATATAATTGGAAAAATACATTTATTTTGATTATCCAAAAACATAACTCATTGAATATATCAAACCGTCGACCGTATGTTGGATTTGGCAGCCACCTACGGTTTAGAGCTCCAGGATACGCTAAAAAAACTCTTCACATGCCAAAAGGTAATTATGGATGTCATGGTGCAACTGGCTTTGGTAGTTGTAACTTTTGTGCGGTCATCATATAAAAAACGCGTGCGCAACTTTTTAAAACGGATGACATTAACAATACGAGTACGGATCGTTTTTGGGACTTGATCTTGGGCAAAAGTTCGGGTTTATTTTTTTTTTCACATTTGATCCACACAGGAGGCTCTAAGGAAAATAATTCCACTCAGAGCCTATGTCATCTTTGGGGATGCTGTGTGGAGGGTCTTTTTAGGCGAAGGAAAGAGAGAAAGCATTGGGAAGGAAAAAGTTATTAGGGGTGGGTAGGAATCTGGGGGTCAGTGTGTCCAGGAGTGACGGACGAATGAATCCATCCTTTCCACCGCCGTTCAAGGCAATGTTCCGAGAGAGTCCTGCTGGAGAGGTCAAAAGATATCTCTCAACCAGTCTCTCACACTGTTGATGGACAGACAGATCTGCCGCCAAGATCCGGACAAACCTGACCCCATGAACCGGGCACCCCCTCTTATTCATCAAACGTAGCGAACCACTTGGGATGACCTATGTCAGAGTGGTTGGTTATCCAATAAATGGTTCCTGGCGCGGCGGTACCCGTACCCGCCTCCCAAATTGAGAATTTGCATATGGAATGATTTATTAATTTTTCAGGATTCTTTCTCATTTCGGCAAAGCTCTCTTAATTGTTTTCTTAAAAGTATTTATAGGTCATATAGGTCTAAAAGGAAATCTCTTAGAAGAATTCAATATGTAGTAAAAAACTGTTATAAAAATAAGAAAATCTGATAACGAAGGGTATATTTTTAGATTTGTCAATTTGCAAAACAGATACATTAAGACACAATTATTCACTTAAGAAACTGAAATAATATATAGACAATATATTATTTGCATATAAATAAATACATAGGTCTTGAAGAAAACCACTCAGTTGAATTAATATAAAACGAATAAGTGTTATGTGTGGTAGAAAATCTGGTATCGGAGAGCAGATTTTTACATGCGTCAATTGGAAAAGCAGATAAAAATAATAGAAATCCACAATTATTCACACGAAAAGCCGAAATAATTTATTGGTGATATAATATTCGTATATATAATATCGTAGGGTTGGGGTAACGCTCAATTATTACTAAAATTTTGGGGTAGTGAATTATTATGTAGATAGGCGCTTTGTCGTTCTCGGGAAGCGGTCAAGCGCAGTTATTACAGGCTTTGAATAAATCAATTACTTCCTCCATGGCGGATGTAAGCGGGTTCCCCAGTTCCCCAGTTGCTCAGTTGCCCGGTTGCCCAGTTGCCCAGTTGCCCAGTATTTCACGGGAAGCGGAAAACAGAAATATGTGTTCCGTGGAGTTAAAATCTGCGAATTCATAAATACCTAACAGAACGAAGGTTTTTAGTTAAATATATGGTATGAATACCGTCAACACCCTTTAATTTAAGATGAAATAATTTTCATCTTTTACTTTAAAAAAATGCATTTATTTATTAACTGCACACCACCAGCATAAATATAAATATGGAATAAGATTAATGATAATAATAAAATCTTTTCATGGGTAATTACTAATCACGTCAAATAATATATGTATTCATATTCTGCAAAGCTTATAGCACATCAATGAAGGCAGCTCATCCTAACATTGGAAATATCGCGACCACTCGTACCAATATACCACTCGGACCCTTAAGCTCGTTTTCACAATAATATAACATTACCAGATATATGTGCGACGTGTGAGGC
This sequence comes from Limnephilus lunatus, assembly GCA_917563855.2. Lineage (NCBI taxonomy): Eukaryota > Metazoa > Arthropoda > Insecta > Trichoptera > Limnephilidae > Limnephilus > Limnephilus lunatus. The sequence goes on along the minus strand of OU830595.1, from coordinate 91,696,793 downwards.
GTACCTCACTAATTAATAAAATAATTTTTCGTGTCTATTACTTTTAATAGTTTCTCCCATTCATATCATAAAATAAATATTATATAAACAAGCAAATCATAAATACCGGCCAGTGGCTGAGTTGCCTTCGCGTTTGGGTCCCAGTCTTCCATCACGACACGAGTAACATTTTCCGCTTACTGAAAGTGGGGGTAGTAGGAGATTTTAAAATATTGTCAGGTTATTCGTGACCCTGGAATATTTGTCTTCCTTAAAAAAAAATATTTAAAGATTCTCATTTGAATATATTTTGACAGCAGATTAACAAAAAAAAAAGTATGTCTTCAGTTTTTCTGGCCGCCTGCAAAGTTAACGGTATCAAGCCCCTAGCTAAAACTTTTAATATATGAAAAGTGTCAAAGTAAAAGGGAAACCTATGGTTATATTTCGGAATATTTTAGTATTCTTTGCTCGCTGCTGACTTTGAAGATCAAGAATTTAAACAAAAAACAAAGGAAAATGTGAAGATCGACTCGGTATAATGTATGTAAATTTCCCCTGACAAGTGCGTTTTTTGTTTTATGCCTTGTCCCTAGATTAGGTTGCCATACCTTCCAGCGATATAGTGGTTAAACGCTTTGATCGCAAGCTAAGCTGTTTTTTATGACTAAGCATTTTCCCCATACACTACTGACTACGTGATCGCGAACAATCTCTACTATTAGAAATATACTCAAGAGGAATTTAAAATGCCTTAGAATATGTAAATTTTTTTCGTCATCGATAAAAAAGCTCAAATCACTCTATAAAAGCTTTTAAACGTGGCTTTTAACGATACGTACTATTATCCCGCGGTGATTAGGAAGATAAGGATAGATAAAGGTATATATATATATATATATATATATATATATATATATATATGTCATATTTGAATAAGTTAACAATGATAATCTAAACGAAAATATGAAAAAGAACAAGACACAGAAAAACAGAAAAAAGACAATAGTCGCAACTGGGACTCGAACCCAGACCTCTCCGTCTAACCGGGTCGAGCGCGTTAACCAATTTCGCTATAGCCACCTTCTGTCAAACCGTCATATTTGTCAATCTCATATTTTAAAATTAATATTATCATTAACTAATTATTTTTATCCATATTACGGGCAACTACAAATGAATATTCATTTAGACTTTTATAAAAAGTCAATTGTTCCATATAAATAAATTCGGATATATCGATCCGAGACGCTATCCAGGTTACAAACCAATTCTTAGAATGATTGTTTCCAATGAAAAGGGTAGTTGCCCGTAATATGGAGAAAATTAATTAGTTGATAATAATGTAATTCTAATATTCGAAAATATGAGATTTACAAATATGACGGTTTGACAGAAGGTGGCAATAGTGAAATTGGTTAACGCGCTCGTCCCAGTTAGATGGAGAGGTCTGGGTTCGAATCCCAGTTGAGACCATTGTCTTTTTTTCTGTTTTTATGTGTCTTGTTCTCTTTCATATTTTTGTTTAGATTATTATTGTTAACTTATTCTAACATGATTATTATTTATATTTCACTGATGGGTGAAATATAAATAATAATGATTCACCTTCAAAAAAGTTATAAAAATAAAGTTTTTCTTATAAAAATTGAAAATATATATATATATATATATATATGTAGGTATTTAATATCACAATTTTATACCAATGGAAGATAGAACCTTGTTGTTCCAATGGAACTTTATATGTATATTTTACACATGGAAATATAGAAAACAGGTTGTTGGTTTGAAGAATTTATCCATGTGTTCTGGCAAGATCTTAATAATTTTTTTTCTCTTATTGAATCCAGCCTGGAACTTATTTCTTCAAAAGGGTGCATTCAGTTACATCCAGGGAATCCTATTATTATCATTTATATTATTGTTGTTTTGGTTTGTAACCGTATCGTTGAAACAATTTATAAAGAAATGAAGAAGAATAAGAAATGGTCTCGTTTTATTACGTACCTAGTCCGTCGTAGGTATAGCTTCTGCGGTAGATATCCCTTGCTTTGCCCCGAGCAACCAATTGGATGTACTCCCTCTGGAATTAATAAAATAATTTTGTTTGGTAGCCATTCGGCTGACAATCTAAGCACGTGTTCAAGCTGTGATATTCCCATAGGATTTTTCTATTAAAAGTTGCAGGAGATTGCGCATTTCAAATTGTAGAGCTTTAAATCCGCCAATACTACGATTCTCTCCGCTCCCCACAAGCATCACGTTAATTTCGAGCTTGGACCCTAAAACTCTCTCTCTTTATTCTGTTACCAATCGAATTCAACATCAACGTACTTATATACAGTGGTCCTTGTTGGTTACATTGGTACTTACATGCACTGTATTTGGTATCGTCGTATATCCATGACTTTTGTTTAATTGTGATTAGCCTCATTCCGCCTGTACACACTCTGCGTTAGAGCAATTTATCCACTGGCTTGAGATAGTCTTGTAACATACCTACCTAAGTACATATGTAATAACGAGCTCTGGGTCACTAACCTTTGCTGTGTTTATGGTCATTATGGTTGTCTTTGTGCAAGAGATAGGACGTATCTGTCTGAGACCAATTTTCTTTTAAAGTTTTACCATTTATACATACTCTGCTACTTCTTTCTTCACAAATAAATATTGGATCTCTTAGCAATCTACTTTCAACTCCACATTTTTTCAGCACACCCCCACAGTTAGTAGTTGGCGACGTACCAAGTCGTTTGCCTTTGCAAGGTCAATAAAATCAGCAAATAGAGCCTTACGTTGGATTAACATGTTTTATTTATAAAATATACTGTACACCATAATAACAATATTTGTTTCAGCAAATATACACGCCAAGTTCTGTTTAAACTTGCTATACATCAATTGCGGATTCTTTACGTTGTAGCTCTTGTATGTCTATCGGAACTTAAGTAAAGAAACACGAGGGGAATGCGGTAATATGAATTTGAAGAAGTGGGATGATTTTAAAGAAAATTATCATATTTGAATACTTTAGAAGAGTTTTAAAGGATATCAACTGGGTGGGTAGGGAGGTATGGATGTATCTGTATTTTTATTGCGGTAATTGAAAACTATTTTGTAAGGTTGTAAGGGGTCATAGAAAAATATTTAATTCAAGAAATTTCTTTTGATTGAATTTTTAAAAAGATATCAGCTTTGTAAAAGGGTACATACAGTAAAGGTTTTTTTTGTGAAACTTTCCATTAAAAAAATCAAATAGAAACTAAGCAATTATAAAAATAAAACACAAACACTTTGTATTTAACCACGAATTTATTATTGTATATATCGACCGGTTTCACTTCGACCAAGCTTCTTCAGGATATAAATAATAACTAAATGCTAAGACAGAGTTATGGCTAATATATAAGAGTGACAGAGGGAGAAAGGACAAAATTAGAGGGAGACAAAGTATTTGACATAGGTAAAGTGGATAATCAAGCAGTGGGAGGGAGAAATCGTGGTTAAATACAAAGTGTTAAATACAAAAAAATCGTGGTTAAATACAAAGTGTTTGTGTTTTATTTTTATAATATAATGTCTAACCACAAAGTAATTGCTTCCTATGAAAAAAAAAAAAAAAAAAAAAAAAAAAAAAAAAAAAAAAAAAAAAAAAAAAAAAAAAGAAACTAAGCAGATAGATAATAACTTTAGATGTTATTTTTGCGGACTAGTATGTTCCTGTAGATGATATAGATGTACCTGTCTGTAGATAACTTAAATTATTTAGACATTTGTGTTATACAAGGTGTACACATAGTTTTATGTTATTGACTGATGAGGTGGTGGGTGCAATCTGTTTGCCTTAAGTTAAAAGTTATTACAATAGATTATCTACATTGAGTATAAGGACAGAGCAGTGATCGGAAAATTCATTAGTCAAAATAGCTAAAAATTAAAAGTACAGTGATTTAGATTTCTTTACAAGCACCCTGTTTTTAAAAGTTGGTTCAAACTACCTATACTGAATAAAACCAATATGTGTCATAAAATAATAATATTATTCATTGGTATTAAATGTTCAAAAGTAGAAAAAAATTGCAGCGCCCGTGAATTAATTTTTCGCAAAAAAGGGGATATATACATATATTCGGAATATTATTATAAATTTTTTGACTCAGTTACAAAATCGAAGTACTTAATTATGAACACTTATACCGATAATTTGAAAAAAATAACGATAATTGACCAAAACAGCTTTAACAACGAGGGTGTACCACGCCCTCTCGAAAATAAACATGTCCTTCTTGCAAATATTACAGAAATTCAATTAATCGTACACAAATAAACGACTCGCATTAAAATAATTAGCAAAGCACTATTCACAATGTTTTGAAAAAACTCTCGATAGTAAAGAAATGTTAAATTCCAAACTTCGCCGGTAAAGGCGTACCAGGGTAACCGCCGACAGCGGACAAGAGAAGGACAAGAACCGTACAGTTCTCCCAGAATGTTTTGACTTATTCAGTATCTACCTACTGTAGTTTTTATTAACGATGGAATTTTAATTTTTTTATTATGAAAATAATAATCATTGAAATAAAAAAAGTATTAACATGCCATACGTCGAAGAGCCGCACTCGTATATATATATATATAAGATGGCGTCTTGGAAAAATGTTTGTACAGCGCACTTGAGGTAATTTTTCTCATAAAATGGCGCCATACTAATCAGCTAAATACTAATACTATCATGAAAGTACTGTCACTAGTTTTATCTTTATATACTGAATGATAAAAAAACGTGGAGAAATCAAAGTGCTTTTATATTTCCTGTTTTATATAGGTACTTATAAACATTTTAAGACTGATCTTCCCAATCCAATGATGGGAAACCCAAAAATAGAAACATGGAATGCGTTTTTATTACCTAAGAATTTATTAACTAAAATATATTTTAAATTTAACAAAATTTTAGGGTATTTACATAAACATATAAATAGATAGACGAAACTTACAGATGAGGGGTAAAAACCAACTATGGCGGGACGAAGAGAGGAAAAATGACTGTGATTCGCCAATAAATCAATCTAACAGTATATAGGCATCTCGCAGTATAATATCATCATTTAGTTCTTGAAAGTAAAATCTGCTTTTGAATGAATAGACCTTTTTATATGGGAGCGCGAATTGCATGCCACGTTATGAACAAACGTGAGAAGTCCACATACGACAAAGTAAGGTTCGCGTATTTTCATAGTCGAATATTTTGTTGCCGTATTTTAGCTAAGACACTTTAACAAATGTTTCACAATTTACTTACCCCAGTAAACAGTGGCTTTGTGTTTCGCCTCGCCATGTATCTCGATGTGATAGAATGTGTTATCATATCATGTGATATGAATAAACTTAAAATAAAGTAAAATAATGCTTACCTATGGAATGTAATACGACAATTGGGTTTATTATCTTTTTCACTTCTATTTTTACACATTTTCATAGCACAATTCACCATTTTTGCCGTGTTATTTCGTAAAATGTACCGATGAGAGTTCGACGATGGTCCTCACAAGAATGATGACGTCATATTTTCTAGATTCACGCTAAGCTACACTCGAGCCCAACCGGTTCCAATGGAATGGTTCCAATGGGAGGGGGAAATAATACGCTTTATCACTTAGGGCAGGTCCATCTATTTGTACGTCCGTGGGTATTTATGACTTTTAAAATAAATAGCACATGTCAATATCACATTCTGAAAAATATGTCTAAGTTGCCAGTGAAAAATATAAAGTAGGTACCTATTCAAGTGAACTAAAATTACTTTTTACTGGGCATAAATAATATTCGAACAATTCATCTGGGCTCATTGGGCAGACAATCCCTCCATGTTGAGCGAACTCAAAGTTAGTTTGCTAAGTAAGACTTAGATACAGATTACAAAACAAAAGTCTCGAGGGTTTTGTGGCCAATATTTGAGATACCTATAGGCTGGAGGGGAAAATTGCTAATGGCTAATATTTCTGATACCCGAGCAGAAATTTTAATGGGTTCCTTGGAAGAACAAAAACATTACGCGAATTGAAATTCAGGTCAGACCAGATAAATAAATTTGTTAACGTATTTTAATTCTAAGAATATTATTCTTATTCTATTTATTATAGTGTTTAGTATTAATACCCGGCTTTTCCCGAGTTTCAGAACCCTTTTTTTCCTATCGGACAATTAATGGGATGAACAATATGGCCTTTGCCTTACTTTTTGACAGTAAACATAAACATATTAGAATAAGTTAACTATAATAATCTAAACGAAAATATGAAAGAGAACAAGACACAGAAAAACAGAAAAAGACAATGGTCGCAACTGGGACTCGTACCCAGACCTCTCCGTCTAATCGGGACGAGCGGGTTAACCAATTTTTTGTGATGGGAATAACCTTCAAAAAAGTATAAAAAGAAAGTTTTTCTTATAAAAAAAGTAAACATAAACGTTTGAAAATTCCTGTGATGACTTAAAAATTCCATACCAAAAATGCTAATTTCATGACTGCTTTAAAGTTCTGATTATCAGAATAAGGATAGGTAAGAAAAACAGAAAAGTTAAAAATACTTCCTAAAATTTAAATAAAGTCATTAGTGACTACTAACTTATGTTAGGTTTTTTTCATCACTTTCAGTGACTTCATATCACTTTTTAAAAGTGATCTAATTTGTTCCAGTTCTAATTTGTCATGGAACCTAAAATTAGATTAGGAAATGAATATCTTTAAATGTTTTGGGCTTTTTTCGTGTTATGTTTGCGTAAAGCTAAAAATGATTTCTGAAAAACTAAAACTAAGTTTTGAAAATATTCCTTTTGAACAATTAGAAAATATTTTTTTTTATCACTAAAATTTTGGCTTAACAAAAAAAAACGAGAAAAAGGGTCTGATTAGGTTGGTTCATTTGCCGTTGTAAAGAATTTCCTTTGTGCAAACAATTGACTTATACGTCCGCCACAGAAGTATTATGGAATTCATGTCGCGAGGACAGTAGAACAAGGACAAGTAGAAACGTGAAAGTAGGTAGAACCAATACAAGTACAGATGTGGAAGTAGGTAGAACAAATACAATAGGAGAAGCAGAAGTAGGTAGAACAAGTACAAATATAAGTACAGAACAAGCTACGCGTTCCCCAAATATTGTAGGAGTCGTAATGAAATTATTCCCTCGCACGTTTAGGCAATATGTCATCAGTCCTATAATTCCCTCTTGTTGAGTTTCAGCCTACCTTCGTTAACTTCTCGCTAATGCGGTGAATTTGATTTATTTCACCAATTTACAATGTATATAAAGTGATAACGAAATATAAATACATTGTTTAAATCGTGTGAAAATAATATTAGGATTGAATACGTTTAGGTATTAGTCATGATTGTTTACGTGATTAGTAGTTCAGAAGCCATTTGTTTTACTTAAAGTTACGTTAAAATAATTATTTTACTATTTATTGTTCGTACCAATGCGCAATGTCACGATTTTCGCAATCAAAGTTTTGGTATATCGTAGTTAGTTTGGTATATCTTTAAAGCCGGGATCTCTTCTGATCTCTGAAGAACCGTGAGAACAAGCCTTTTTTATGGCATAGAAATTCAAAGTTGAATGGACTTCAACTTTTGTTCCATAAAATGACTATAGAGGATAATCAGGTGAGAACGCGCCATGAAGTAAAAATAGAGATTGATAAACTTTAAAAACGAACAAATTTAAGTTTAACTCCAAATATTCTAAATTGTAATTATCGTATATTTGAAGACTTTTTCGAAGATTGTCGCTTTTATTTGAAACATATTTTATGGAAAAAAAATTAAATACATATCATTCCAAAATAATGTAAAAGTGCTAGAAAAAACAATAAATGACAATAATAAAAAAAGCATTATTCAATATCTGCCAAATAAAATGCATATTATCCTTTAATGTTAAGCATCAATTCATATAAAAAAATCCTTTTAATGAAATTGTGGGTTGGTACAGACTATCTTTATATAAAGGAGAAAGCTAATCCTAATAAAATTTTTGGTAACACTTCGATAATATAGTGTCTTGTCACTTATGTACCTCTATTATTCCTTATTTCGATATTCAAAGAGCTAAATTTTCCATTAAAGTCTAGATTTCGGTTAGAATCGACAGAGTTACTCAAAATAAATTATTATTGTCAAATTTGAGGCGCTAGGCGTATTTAACGCTTCACCTGTCGCAATATTGGTGTTGTGTTCCGAAATATTTTCAAATAAATCTACGAAGAAAACAATGATCTATGTATCCAACATATGACCAAATAGGTCGGTTGTTAGATACAAAGATAGCTTATATTTTTTTGCCATAAATGAACCAATTCAATTTTGACAATTGACACTATCAGCGTCCGAGTCCTTCAATTACGGTGAATTTTATCCCAGTAATAGCAAAGATATATCAGAATTGTGTATTATCAGTACTTCATGCCAATCTTAAGACACGACTGAAACAATTACAGGTACCTCCCTAACAACATTTTATATTAAAAAAAATGATATAAAAACCACTAAGTGCTTTGTACTGATATGGAAAATAATTCTGTTCAATGGGTGTTTTTATAATTCCAATGGTCACGGTACGGAGACGGCAACGGCAACAGGCGGCGCGACATTTAATTTCTTTAATACATGTAAGAGCCATGTATGATAATGAGTTCATTTTTCCTTTGGGAGAAGCAGACGTACGTACCTATACCTTATACCGTTTGTCTCATATTAAATTACCTTCTATTATTTAGAGTTTAAGAAAGTGCTGCCAAAGTATTGTGATAAAGGAGAAGATTTTGTTTACAAATGCTTTGCCATTAAAAGTCGCCAAGTCCCTTAAACCCGAACAAAAATAATGACTTAAAATGAATCCTAATACGTTCTTTCACCAACAAGCTTAAATTTGACACTTTTATGTTTACCGTGACGATTCACGGTAACGGCACCGTGACGGCAAAAAGGCAATTAACATGTGTACGTTTTTTATCGCTATAATGCTGCAGTTCTTTCTTACACATTAAATAATGGTGAGACACACAAAATACTTGTGACTGTTTCCTCCAAAGTTCATACTACTTTTTTGCGACGGGAATTGGGTTTCATTTTCTTTATACATGTGAGAGAGATGTATGAAAATGATTGTATGTTTCCTTTGGGAAGGTGCAGACATACGTTCTCCGTTTGTTTCATTTTCGACAGTTCTCATTTAGTGTGTAAGAATGAGCGTCAGCATTATATGTTTTAAAGCAAAATCATCAGCTCATTTGACGTTTTTAATTTTTTGGAATTCACTCACACTTCAATATAATCCTTATAACTATATTCCATACTTTAAAAATTATCGTAACGGCAGGTAGTATTGGTAGGAGTCTACGGAGACGTCACGGTACGGTGTGTGAGAGATGCATGAAAATGATGACTTTTTCCTTTGGAGGGAACAGTGGTACATTGTGTATATAATAATAATAATAATAGTTTATTCCAGAATGTTTGCAGGGGTAGTGCAATGCAATACATTCCATATTTTGAAACAAAAAATGGGTTAATGTTAAAAATAAAAATAAAGTAAATAACAACATGTAAATAAATTTAAAAAAAAAACGAATAAGCATGAAAAACATAAGAAAATGCAGCTGTTTACGGAGGGTATTTCATCGTCTCCCGTCTCCAGAGGGCCATCAGGGGGGACTCCAACCAGGTAGTCATTAGTCATGGCGGTGATGATTGCATTCTTCGATTGGCGTAGTCTGCGCCATAAACTTCCCATGCGGTGGCGGAGAAGTGCTCGGAAAGTGGGCACTCGTCCCTCCAGGAACATTTCCGTAGCACTGCAGTATCTCGGTAGGCGGAAAAGTTGACGGTATGAGTTGTTGTAAGCAACCTTTAACTTGTTCCATTGGGATGTAGTGTAGTCAACCCACAGTTCTGATGTGTACAGCGAGGTACAGAAAGCGTTGAACAATATTCTTTTTACTTTTGGGCTGCATAGGTAAAAACGTCTTGACAGCATACTCGCTCTAACAGATATCGTTCTTCTCTACCTTTCCATATCCTCGATATCCTTAAGGTCGTCTGTGATGATGTGTATATGTGTATCTTATCTATCTATAAGATATTCCCTTTTTTATGTCGTCACGATGCCGTTAACGTGAATCGTCAAGGTAAATATAAAAGCGTCCATTGACTTTATACTTTATACTAAGTCAAGTTCCAGGAGCTGCATTAAGTACATGTAGGTTCATGGGTTTCTAATTCGCGTATCTCAGACAGAAAATAAGCAAGTAGCTACTCCTAAAGAGAACCGTTTGAAAGACAATACATCTAGTGTTGTTGCGTCGAGAGCAAAATTTATAATGTTATTATCGTATTTTCTCCACTTATCGAAACTCATTCCTTAAAACGACTTTTGAAGAAAACTCATGGGTAAATAATGCAATGGCATATATGTGTTCATAAAACTTTTAACGTTTAAGTTGAGCTGTTGTGATTCTTGAATACATTGTTGATATCGAAAAAATATTTATTAGTGTTTTCTACAGAATTTGTGCAGTACATATATTCTTTAACTTTAACTTTAAAGGAGGATTTTTTTTTACGTGTAGCAGATACTTTGAGGGTATATATAATTTAGATAATTACAATAAAATAATGTTTGGATAGTGATTTATTATATATCTTTAATATATTAACTAACCGGTTTCGGTACAACCTGAACCTCCACCAGGGGTGTATAAAAACACATTAAATTATTATTATATTATAACACAAAGGTATATTTTCATACACCCCTGATGAAGGTTCGGGTTGAACCGAAACTGGTCAGTTAATATATTAAAGATATGTAATAAAGTGGTGCTATTGTAAAAAAATATTAATACGTCCTTGGAGGGATAATAAATAATATAACGTCGTAATAAAAAAAAGGTAAATTTCCTTCTATGTGGAAACAAGCATTTGTAACCCCAATATACAAGTCCGGTCCGCGAAATCTTGTACAAAATTACAGGCCAATATCCAAACTATCAATTTTCTCAAAATTATTCGAAAAACTTGCAGCAGACCAAATCTCCAACGCATTAAAGAACATTCTTAGTGAACACCAACATGGCTTCAGAAGCGGTAAATCCGTCACTACTAACTTAGCTTGTTTTACGAACTTTATACTTCATAATATGGATAAGCGTATTCAAACTGATGCCATTTATACAGATTACAGCAAGGCGTTCGATAAAATTAACCATTCCATTCTGTTTAGAAAACTAAAACTTGCGGGTATCCATGGAGATCTACTAAGATGGCTAGACTCATATATCAGAAACCGTTCGCAAGCTGTTGTGCTAAGTGGTTTCAAATCAAATTGGGTCAATATTACATCAGGAGTTCCACAAGGATCAATTTTGGGTCCTCTCCTGTTTAATATCTATATTAATGACATTACGAGTTGTTTTAAACACTGCAAGGCAATTTTATATGCAGATGATATGAAACTATACCTTCCAATCGATGATATCGCGTGCTGCTTAAAAATACAGGAGGACCTTAATAATCTCAGCGAATATTGCAAAATTAACTGCTTGTTCCTAAACATAGATAAATGTTACTCAATATCATTTACGAGAAATAGGACCAAAATAATATTTAAATATTCAATAAACAATGTCGATATTAAAAGAAAAGAATCAGTTCGGGACCTGGGTGTTACCTTAGATTCCAAACTTACATTCCAATTACATATTAATAACATTGTCACTAAAGCCACCCAAATGTTAGGATTTATACTACGAACATCAAAACTATTTTATTTTCCCGATACATTTATTTTGCTTTATTATACCTATGTTCGTCCGCACCTAGAACACGCCTCACAAATTTGGAATCCAAGATATATAACATATGTTCATAGAATCGAACGTGTTCAGGAAAAATTTCTCTCCTACATACATTTTCGGTCGTTTTATGCATTCCAATCAAATGAAGATATTCGTCAATTCTTTAAAATCCCGAAATTAAATTGTAGGAGAATTATTTCTGATCAATTGTTTTTGTACAGAATCCTAAATAATACGATATCTTCCCCGTATCTTTTACAAAAAATAGATATTAGAGTTCCTGGTCGCAATGGCAGAAACGTATCCCTTTTTTATAACAGCCGCTCCAACACCAACTACTTACAAAATGAATTCATACATCGAGCCTGCCACTATCATAACACACACCTCACATATACAGACATCTTCAATATAACTTTCAACAAATTCAAAGCAACACTATCAGATAAATGTAATGCATCACAACACACCACTTAACATCCATATTTATATTTATTTATTATATTATTAATCAGATTCCTTTTCCTAATTTGCAATATATTTTCATATTCCCTAATTACATAAAAATCATCCATATACTCCTATAAGATCATAAGCTTACCCTTTATTGTGTTTTTCTATATTTTATCATGCATTATTTAAGTATTTAGCTTCTCCTTACTATTTTTTTTTTCTTAGTTTTTCTTTATGTTTAATTTAGCTTCTCTTAACTATTTTTTTCTTAGTTTTTCTTTATGTTTTTCTTGTCAGCGAAAAAAAAAACAAATTTTATCAGCGAAAACATGTTTTTTAGGCTTACTGTTTTATTTTAGCACTCTTTATTTTTATGCATCTTTGTAAAGCTGTTTGTTTTCCAAATAAAGATTATTATTATTATTATTATTATATTCATTTTATTTTATTTTATTTTATTTTATTTTATTTTATTTGGGAGACCAACAGTTTACATTCATAACAGAGCATAATAGTAATTAAGTGACAATAATTGAACCATTTACAGGTTTCCACATGGGTTTTGTATACAAGTGTAGTGGTTCCATAGATATAGAGAAAAAAAAATTACATTTCAAGCGACAAGTTAATTAGGGGGGAATAGGGAGGGGGTAGGATGGGGGGGAGGGAGAATGGGTTAGGTTGAGGTATAGTAATAAAAATATGAGTAAACAAAAAATTAAAAGAGAAAAAAAAAAGAATTTAATATAATGGTGACTGGTGGTATTAGAAATTATTGTTGTTATAAACTATCGAGTGAGCGTCTGTGTGATTTTAAGGAATGTGGTGCAGAATTAAATATGTCAAATTTTTTGTATTGTGTGTTAAAAGTATTGGACGCACGATAGATGAAAGAGTTCTGCTTAGAATTGATATACTTATTAATTCATATACCTCCTAAAAGATTAATTCCTTGATTGTGGAAATGGCACCGTTGGTAGGTATGTAAAACATGTCATATGGTTACTTTAATCATATGATAATCGCTAATATAATAAATGAACCCAGCTTACGACTATTTCAAAATTAGTGCAGGAGTATTTTTGCGAGGAGTATTTGAAAGACGATTTGCCAGTAGTCGAATGGATTGAATATAATATTTACAGCAGATACTCAATTTCGGAATAAGTTATACTTAGTGCACTTTACATACTCTACAATAAAACAAAGGTTCCGGTGCGTTTAATAGCAAAATATTTATCTATTTTATAGATTGAAAACTTCAACTAACTAATTATCTAAATTCTCTAACGCAACTTTGTGTTGCAGGCAGTGCTAGGAAACTTCGTACCAACCCTTCCCCTCTCATCACTAATGCCAACCACTCTCACCACCGTCACCCCCCGCTCTTCACTCTCGTGTGACCACCCCAAAAGCCTGCAAACTGTAGATGCAACAGTCACTCTGCTTACTCTGTCATCTCTTTAAAATGTCCTTTGAAACAACTGCATGCTGAGTACTGTTATGTCAAGGCGATATAGTATCTCGGGATTTATCAAAGAGAATCGAAAAATAACTTAGAATTTTGTACGATAGATTTCAAATAATTTCAATAGTATGGGTTTTGCGAATAACCTTTGTTCGCCCATGAATAAAATATGTGTTATAAATTCAGGGCAATGATATTCTAAGTTAAACTGAGAAACTCGAAAGTCCTTTAAAATTTATGAATAACTGAAAGTAACTTGGAAAAAATAAAATGAAAACTATTTGAGGTCTCAAAAGTGCATTATATGCACCTCGTTATAAATCTCCAAGAAAGTGCAGCAATTTTCAGAGATAAAGACACAATATTTTAAATTGTTTTCCCGGAAAATAAAAATACGAAACATTTTATTTCTCTTATTCTACCTTACGAGTATATTGCAGCGAAGTTTTTAAGATTTGGCAACCATTACACTGCCACAGAGATTGAAAATACAATTCACCGCAGCAGCGGTAGAAAACCGCCTTATCATTAATGAAAATACGACATTGCGACAGTTATGATGCGGTAATTATATAAGATTAATTTAGCAAATTAATTTGTATTAATTGCGTACTGAAATGTTGAGGCTTAAAATGACTGAGCCTTTGTCACTCGAATAACATACATCTGTCTTCCTATATCCGTAGGCTTATTGCGTGGCACATACCGTCCCGTTGTGTCCATCGTATCACACCTAATGGGCCATAACTAATCACCACTTTTGCTAATTGCTTCCACCAACATTTATACTAATGTATTTCCTACATCAGATTCCGTTTTCCATTCCGCATCAAAGTAAATAGGCGGATCGTTACTCTACGTACTGTCCGTTACTTTCTACTCAGCTTTCACTCGGCGTGGCGCCTAAAAACAATACGCCTCGGCCGTAGGAGCTGTTGGGCTGTTGCCGAGATAGGAAATAAGAAATGATGGCAGGTGTCCGTCTGAGATCCCGGAAAACCTAAATCTGCACTCGTCTAGCAAACACCATGTAGCGGAAATGTATATTTTTTTGCTAGGCATTTTCCAACCAAGACGCCATAAAAATGTACCCCTTTTATATCTTCACTTTGTCTTACCGTATTCAATCTACTGGGGTGGTTTCTAAGGCGAGATGTTAGCAGACAGTAGACAGTAGGTAGCTAAGTGGGCGGAAGGGAGGCGCTGTACCACGAACCACGACTGATGATCAAAGAAATGGAAGCAATGGAAATTAAAATATCAAACCTTCGAAATTTCCAGTTAATTAGATGCATTGTGAAAGCAGACTTCTTGATCGCAATAGTCGCCCAGCCTCGCTACGGAATTACTTTCTTCGATTTTAAATAATATTTTAAACTTCAATATTTAATAAGATTAACACTTACTTACTTTTTTTTAACTTGGGAGGCGGTTATGAGTACACCCGCCCCATTTATTGGAAAACCAACACCCCTGCCATAGGTCTCACCAAGTGGTTCGCTATGTTTGGTGCCTGAGAAGGGGTGGAGAGCTGTATACAAATATATAGTCTTATTCAAATACAAATCTACTCCCTGTTGAGATTGTGCAACGTCTAATTTATAAAAAAAATGATATGGAACAAGTTTTTATATTATGGATAAATTGATAAATTGATTATTACAAAATTGTTTATAATATATTATTCCCAATGAGTTAATTAGAAAAAAAACCTGGTACGGAAAGGACAACATTATAAATTAAGAAGAAAATAAATTAGTACAGTGGAATATAAAATTGAAACATTAGATACAGAAACAGCATACAGAAAGAACTTTACATAGATACATTTCTCAAGAGACCCATAAACATAGAGAGAGTAAGAAAAATAAACTACGAAATTAATTAAAATCACTGAATTTTACCTTTTTTCGTTGATACTGAATATTATAATCGCGACAATAATATCTAAAATCTCCATGGCAATGAACCCCGGGTATATTCCCGAAAAGTCAATCAGGGGCGGATATGTTTTGTTTTTCATTCAGAAAGATTTGAATAAATAGATGCAAATGGAATTTCAGCGTTTCCTCTCTGATGAAATATGCAAAGCTTAAAGTTACAAAAAGAAAACGGAGATGAATAAATAATTTCCCCAACTTAAAATAAGCATAATATTACGTAGATATATAGGGCAGAGAAAGCGTGAATATTCAGCTGTTCAAGTATCAACATTAGCATTTATAGATTTTAAATTTGTATGGTCCGCGTAAAATCACTTTGGTAAGGAAAATAAATCATTTACCCCGGGTATAAAATAAGTAACAAGCTGTGTTCTCATTGCTTCTCAAAGATAATGTATTTTATAACTTATTCATGAGTTTTCCCCTTCAACATTTTCCATCTAGCGACACAATCCCAACTGCCAACTTAGGTTAAGGTATTTTAATTACTTGTGTTTGTTTCGCCATTAATATGGAAAACGAAACCTGAAAGGAACCGTTAATTTTCCGCTCAACCGATTTCATTAATTTCGAGAATCTCAACAAATGTACAACAAATGTACTTATAGGACACCATACCAACATGACCAACCACAAATTTAGACGAATCTTATTTAATTTGAATGTAGCATGTAAAGATTAGCCACACTTGGGTACGGGTGGTGTAAAATATATTTCAAATGAAATATAATAGATCTGTCATTAACAAATATTATAATCAATTATCAGCCTGAAACACTCATCTACATCGAAAAAATCTTCCGAGAAAAGATACTAGCCGCCAACGGGAATTGAACCCGTGTCCCTCTGATTGCCGGTCAGCTGCTCTGACCACTGAGCTATGGCGGCTTATCTAATACCCGCCAAATAATTCAATATATATTAGTGTTTCATTCGACAATTACTTATTATTACATTTTTCCAACTGAAAACAACCAACTTTAATTTTGTGAGAGAGCTATTGTTTAGTACTAAATCTCCCGCTAGGTGGCGTCGAGACTAATTATGTCTGCATTTATTGCTGAAATACTTTAACTTGTCAAATATTAATTATTATTTTTAATTGATAAACTAACGTTTAAACAAGATTTTTATGCATACCACAAATGGCTGATAATTATTGATTATAATATTTGTTATCTACCCTTTGTGCTATGCATAAAAATCTTGTTTAAACATTAGTTTATCAATGAAAAATAATAATTAAGATCTGTCATTGTTTTAAGTACTTCGATTTTTTTTTATCAGGCATATTTGATGGGTCATATGGGCATTATAAACCACATTCCTTATTCGAGATAGTGGGTGTATAAATCACAATATTCAAAACGAAATCCTGACAAATATGAACGAAATGGTGTTTTTTAATTAAAGAACTTTAAAATCTAAAAAGTAGATTCCTTAAAAATTACATGAGATTTTAATGACTAAAATTCGAATGTACAATTCATGCCAAAAGTATATGATAATAATTTCTGGCTTTTGATCACAGAGGCTATTTTGACGAAGTTCATTCCGGATGCCCAATTTTGGGCTTGTTTATCGAGCACTAGTCGAATTATGTCACGAATAACATGAAAAGTATTGACTTGCAAAGCGTTAATTGTTGCCGTTTTATTAACTTAAGTCAGTGGCTTTACGTAACCCCACAGAAAATAATCGAGAGACGACAATGCGCACGTCCTTCTTGGAGGCCCATTATTTATTGGAATACACATTTCTTAAGATCAACTTATCGCCAAGTCGAGCACCTAGCTCCATCCAGTTGAAACCACATCCAGTTTGGATTAATATCACCCTTATTTATTAAACAAAAAAATATTAATCATGATCTGGTAACACTCTCCATTCACCGCGACGCGATATCCAGCCTCATTTTTGAAGAAACAAGGTCCAATAATGCCACCATCGTGTAAACGGTGTAGTTGATGTCTGGTCTCCTGGGTCTTTCCACTCCAGACGACAATTTTGCTTCTTAACAAACCCGTTAACCAAGAGTGAGCCTCATTTCTGAACACAATTTTACGATAGAACAACGATTTTCAAAGCGTTTTAGTAGTGTTATGCAAACGTGTGTCCATTGTTGACGATTTGCTATATTATTCTGACATGTATTGACAAAAAGTGAGCGGAGTTTGTCCTCAGTTTTTCAGATAACCCTTTCTAAAGTTCAATCTATACTAAAAACACCCATTAGTAGGTAAGTAATAAATTTAGACATTGTACATTGTTCGTCAAAATAATATTATAAGGTTATTAAGAACAATTATAGTCCAATTATAGATTTTTTATTACGCATTTGGGGCAATTGAAGAATCGATAAGGTTTGTCCTATTTTTGAAGCTTAAGTTATTATTTATATAAAAAAATTTTAGTGGAATTACGTGATGAGAAAAACCTCAAATTGTAACCCGCGAAAAAAATTTTGCTGCTTCATACAACAGATTTTTGCTTTACTTATTGATTGTAATGTACCTTTGAATTATTGATTTTTCATAACGTCATTAAGAGACTGAAAACCAGTATAATTGACCTCTTTTATAATTTCTTGTTCTATTTCCTTCATTTTCGACATTTAAAGCTTTTTATCACCCACCCAGTCGTGCTGGATTAAAATCTCAAATATAAATACATTCATATCAAAACCAAGACCTAATTGTAAAAGAATAACTCTTGTTTTACCAAATACAAAAACACGCTATTAACCTTCCAGTCGAGCAAGAATGGTACACTGTATATTAGAGTCGTAACGTAGTCGTAATAATAGTCCAAAAAATAATACTCACAATCGTAATTCCAATACCAATAATTTGCCTGGTATTAAACTATTATTCTGTAAAAGGTTTAAGAATTATTTGTAAACATATTTGAGTTTTACGTAGTTGGAGGCAATACCTAAACTAACACCAGCCATAAAACGAACTCGCTTTCCAAATATTGTATTTTACGTATCGGAATGGTATGGTAGGAAAGTATTAGAATCATATATAAACAATTTAACGACCAGACAGATGGATAGTTCACAAGCTGTGTTGTTGTGAAGTCAGCACCTCCTATCTGGGCTAATATGGTTGGTTTGCTTACACTGACCAACCCCCTGAGGGATGGGGCGGGTGTATCCCTAAATACCCCGGTCCCCCGTGTTTAACAAATGAGTTTATGTTAATTTCCCTTCGAGACTGTGCACTGCTAACTTCTGCAAGGCGTGCCCTGAACAGAAACTTGGGCGAACAGACAAGGTTGAAGATCAAGCGGTCCTATCCAAAACTTGTAGAAGCAATTATACTTTGGAATATCCTACATTATAGGTAGGTATTATGTTACAATTTTCGTTGATCGTGATTTGTTTCATACAAACGAAGTATTGAAATCCGTAGTTTAAGCTTTAACTTTAGGATGCACAGTTTACACCCGCGCTGTGCAAGCGGGTTCCCCACAGAGCATAGGACTATTTTACATCCCTTTTTTAGTCGAAACTAGAATTTATACATTATTTTTTTATTAAGGCGAAGATTAATGGGAAGTCATTATTTTTGATAAATCGTTACTTCGAATCGCCTTACATTATAAATACAAAAAATATGCTTTGGATAAATTGAAGTTTTTCCTACCATTTCCGTTGAATAGAATTAAAATATATTTTTTAAATACTTTAAAAAAAATTTATGTGTAAACTAAAATATGTATTTTTTCATTTGAATGTATTTTTAATATTTTAAAATATGAATACCTCACAAGAGTCCCAACTATTACCAACCGCCCCGAGTCAGTGAGACAATGGCATCTCCAATTGGGATACGTTGTGAGGCTGAAGGTAGCGGGGAATATAAGAAGATAGGGAAAAAGAAGGTGCGAAAGTATCTGGATATTCTTATCTGGTCACCTAACACGGCTAAAGCCATTTCAAGAATGTTTTAATTATTTTATTTGTTTATTTATCTTAAAAGTGCAACATATTATAATATTACTGGTCTTCCATTAAAAGCATTTGCTTGTGGATGGAAGAAGAGTTTACATTTCATATATGTACAAATACATTCACGTGCACAGTTAATATAATGCAGTTAATACAGCTAATACATTTCATAAATGAACAATTACTGTAGTCATGTATTTCAATATATAGGTGCAATTATTACAGACACATGGCAATCAGACCCGTTAACTAAAAGATACAAGCATACATGTATTCAGTAAGAAGAAAAACAAGTATGATTTTTAGTGTCACATTCTCTAAATACTTTTTGATGGAGTTCAACAATTGAACTTCGTCCTTTATGCTTCTGATTTCTACTTGTAGGTTATTAAAAAAATATTTTCTTTGGTGAGTATAATGGTGATGGGCAAAAGGAGTGTTTAATTCGATTAATAATAATATAATTAATATAAATTGATTTTATGATTGGTAATCTCATTACAGGGCGATAGTGAGTGTCTTCCACTCCGTGTACCGCAAATATACCTTACATTATTTTAAATGATTGATTTGTGAAATAACACAGTTTAATCAAATAAAATTTACTTGCGTAGGTACGCAGGAATTTGGATGCGCTACCTGCGGATAGTCGAGAGCCTTACACTTCTACCATGGAGGCCGTCAAAATAGAGGCCGTCAAAATTGAGAAATAATTTTCAATGTTTTAGGTACTTTTGACTAATATATACACAAACAATTTGGGAGGTGGGTATGGGTACCGCCGCCCCGGGAAAAAGGATCTCTGCCAAAGGTCACCCTAAGTGGTTCGCTACGTTTGGTGACTTAGCAGGGGTGCTCGGGTTCATAGGGGTGAGGTTTGTTCGGGTCTAGCGGCGAATGTGTCCACTCACCAAATTCGTGGTAGGCCGGATCAGGAGAGAGTGGTTGAAGTTTAAACCTCTGCAGCAAGAATCTCTCGGATCATCGAAACTGACCCCCAAATACCTACTCACCCCTTATACCCTTTTCCTTCCCAGAACTTCCTCTTCTTCCTTTCCTAAAAAGATCCTCCACACAGCATCCCCAAAGATGACATAGGCACCGAGGGAAATTATTTTCCTCCGTGCCTCCTGTGTGGAGCTAATTTAAAAAAAAACAATATTATGTATATTATGAAATTGAACAAAGAATCCGGTCCACTAAAAGACTCAAGACATTTTGTCTTCGGAAAAGGAGCTGTCCTTTCGTATTTAATTAATAAATTTATAAATATGTAAGCTTTTAAATTAATTTTGAGTAGAAAAATATAAAATACTTTACAAACATAATTCCGTCTGGTATAAGATTTTGACGGAGAAACCAGTCCGGGTTAAAGTAAGTCGATGTTCCCAATTTTCTTGTTGCCACGCTACAATTTTCTTGTAACTCTGTCGCAATACGGAACAACGTATTGTGATTGGATCTTACATCCGTAAATAAATGGGCTTCCCTTTTAACCATCGTATCTGCAAAATGATTTTATTATTCTCGGCAAACTTTCTGCAAGTTGAGGATCAAAGTCGAAAGTTAATAAGCATCTCCGTTAAGCCTTCAAAATATATATCACCTAGTTTAATTAACTAAGAACACTCTTTTAATTGCTTTCATGTTTCAGAACTTCCGATGATGGTGGAAACATTTCAAATAGAAGTGTTAGAGTAATGAAAAACATTGAAAATGTAATGAGTTTCCGTATTTTATGGAAAATCGATCGAGTCTTACTTAAAAGGCATTAATTTTCTCGGAGTTGCTTAGTTATTGAGCAATATTTGTTGAGAGTACTATTAATTTAATTTAGTTATGTTATGAGTTATGACTTATACGTAGAACTAGCTCATGCAAAATAGTCTAATAATATACATTGACCATTTCACTTAACCCTCAGAACAACTCATAAAGGTCTCATAGAAATCCTTGTGTCTCCCTTACTATCGTGTTAGAAATATGATCTGAAAGTTATTAGAAAGAGAACATACGACGCTTCACATTCAAATCCAAAAGTTAACCCCAAAGTTTTTAAAATTACATACATATAAAACCAAAGTTTCCGACCGCAATTTAATTTTTTTTAAATTAATTATTTTCACATGAAGTGACAAAGTGAGTTGACGATAACATTTATAATACATTTATCTATTAAAGAGATGAGTGTATTTTTATTTTTTTTCGTTATTAGTCATTTTAATTTGAAAATATGTAAGGTGAGTCATTTTCAAAAGATTTTTTTTGCTTTCAAAACTTTTATATTTCTCTAAATTCAGTTTAGAAATATTCCAATTATTTGGATGTTAGTGCAAAGCGGAACTATTTTGGCCTTCCGACAAAATAGGCCCACTCAGAAAAATGCTCACTCAGGTTTTGAGATGAATTGTAGAAAGTGAATAAAGTACTTGAAACAATGGAAAACAAAGTGGATTACAATTTTTTACAAAAGGAAGAAAACTAAACGCTGCCGTCAACAATACGCGCACTTAGTCACGAACGCGTAAAAACTTAAATAGAGTATGATTCGTTTTAATTCAATATGCTACCGTAATATATTTTTATGGAATCATTAACCGAGGTGGAAAAGCCAAGTCGCAGAAAGAACGTTTTTTGTTGTTGTATCGGTACTTAGTGAAAGTGTGCATATTAGTTGCTAATACCATCCGTGGAAACGACGCTATGGTCCGTTCTTGCTACGGAAGACCTTCTACGGAAGAACTTAAGGGCTTTGCATTTGATGACGCCTCGTGGAAGCTTAAAGTTTTACCTGCCCTCTTGGGAGAGGGCTTTAAGTTTTTATTGCTAACAATTCTATCTGAGAAAATCGTTTCGTCGCCTGAACGGCTCCGTGTAGAGCTCTACACCTGATTGATAATATTAGATTCAAGGAACGGTTCGTTTTAAAGGGATAATAATAGCTACATAAAATTAAAACAGCCCGTTGAATGTTTAACAAGATACTAATAGCCTAATTTAACTTCTAAACATGTCTCTATCTCCAGAATCTTCTAATACTGTACATTATACAATGTGTATATGTTTATTGTAGAATACAATAAATGTGATGGGAGGCGTGTTTCGTTTTCCAAAAGTCGGACAGTTCTTTGCTTAAATTGCACACAAATTGTTTCATCATTATAAAATTTTCATTTCGATCAAATGGGATCGCGATATATGATTTAAGGTAAGTCAGAGACAAAAAATGTATTCGAAATGGACTAGAACCAAAACGTACTAAGTAAAAAACATTGATTTCCATTCAAGTTCACATGGAAGGTATTTATTGTGTGTTATTTATAACCATTTACGTAAATGGTTACAGTCTACGACGACCTTCTTGACAGACCTCTCTGAATTAAAGTTTTCTTGGTTTTTACTTAAAATGCGTTATTTAAAAATACAACTTGGGAGGCGGGTATGGGTACCGCCCCCCCGGGAACCGTTTATAGGACAACCAACACCTCTGTGTCACCCCAAGTGGTTCACTATGTTTGGTGACTTAACAGAGATGTCCAGGTTCATCGGGTGAGGTGTGTCCAGGTCTTGGTAGTGGATGCGCCTGCCCACCAGCTGTTAGGCTGGCCGGATCGGGAGGGACCAGTTGGGGATACCCTTTGACCTCTCCAGCTTGTTTCTCGATCTATCATCTTGCACACGTCCATCACTCCTGGACACACCGATTTCTACCCACCCCTCATACTTTTTCCTTCTAAGAATTTTCTCTCTTTCCTTTTCGTAAAAAGGCCCTCCTCATTGCATCTTCAAAGATGACATAGGACGTGAAAGAAATTATTTTACTATTTGGGATTAAAAATTATGTGAATAAAATTACCTTACTATGTTATAAAGCTACTGCAATTTGCACCTCGTTTCAGAGTTAAAGTTATAAGCACCTCCATCCTTGGTGAGAGACCGCCATTTCAAATCGAGACGTTGTTGTTTGAAATTACCATATCAATGTATGATGATTTGATCTAATTCCTTGGAAAGTATTCTTCTTTTCTTCCCTTTTGTGTGGTTACTATAGATTCACGAATATTCAGGGAAATGGAATTCTTAAGCAGTTATCTGTTTAAAAAATAAGTTTATTTGTTCTGCAGAAAAACTATCAATAATTATAAAGTTTTTAATTTTTGTAGTTCCAAATTATAATTAAGAAAGATAAGTAACGAAGCAATAAAGCAAGGTCCATTGTAATCTTGATTGGCTCTTTAAAGGGATTGAAATATGCCCTCGATAAATCTTTCCCAACGTAAGAGTCGTTAACGTTGAGAAGAAACAAAAGGGAGTAATGCCTGCCTTTTCCGGAGACCATTACGCTATATAATTATAGTTTGACTACCACATGGTAATTAACGAAATGATATATAAATTTGGTACACCAAACATTTTACATATATTATGAGAGCCGTGAAATTTGATCTGAAATGTTTTCTGCCGGAAAATATTGCCGGTTGAGCAGCCACTTATGGTGGAACAAGATTGATCAGCAAATAATGTCACCTACTATCCTAACCTGGTATTTTTTCACTGCTGACAAAAACGAATAGATTGTACATATATTTTTTTTCTTCCTGACCCCATATTTAAATGGTCAACCATTTAATTGCTTCTCCAGAATTCCTAGGTCAATGCAATTAATTTCGTTTAGCGACGACGTCGCTTCCATCAATTTAAATGTAGATTTAATTGTTAACAAAAAAGAAAGAAACCATGATCTTGGTAAATTAATTTTTTTGGTTTAATCGGGTGGAGCCGGATACTCGAGTAATAAATACTTACCTACCTGTTAGTAGGGTAATAATTACTATATTTGTGAGACCACTTCATCGTTAGTTACTGTTTTGTTAATGTAACTGATGTTTTTGTTATGCTTCCATTGAAGTATAAAGCTAGATTTACTCACAACTTTGGCAGTGCATATTTTGATAGGGCCACTGCAAAATAATTTGTTTGTCTTCTTCATTTGATTTAATTTAATTTGTAATAATGCTTATTATCTTGTATAATCTATAGCATAAATTTTCTTTTCTTTCTACATTTTACGTATTTGTGTTATCACTGTTAATAACTATTTTTCATTTAAATGGCACTTGTGGGGTTGATTCTGAATAAATAAATCATTATCAAAGCATTTAACGTCATTCAAATAGTATTCAAATGTTCAAAAATTAAAAAAAGTGCTTTAAACATTGTTTGAGCACATCGTAGCGGCAAGTTTTAGGCGCTCCGTAGTTTTTTTGTTGTTTTTGGCCAAATGGGGGTTAAAATATTTACCCTTCAAATACAATATTATTACAATATTTTGCAAAACTGAACTCTTTAACGGATCGTGTCGCAAATGTTAAAAGCTTTGTGATTAATTACGGTTTCAGTGGAACAAACAATTTTTAAAATAATGGTATAAATAAACTGTTTTTGTCTCATTTCAGTTATCAGAGTACCATAATAAGGAAGTAATAACAGTAGTAGTAGCAAAACATTAATTTATTGTTGAGGTTATATTTGTACTAAGTGGCACAGATAAATATCTGATAGAATTATTATAATTTTATGGTGTATTGAAAAGACTTTTCTAAAATCAAATAAGATATAAGATTTACATTTTATCTAATCCGTGTCGCTTTTGTACACCGCTAAGAAACAGGTGCGATACCTGCCCATTGTTTTGTAGCACCCGCTGGAAAATAATTGAGCCCTTGTTCGTGGGAATACAAATTTCTTAGATGAAAAATACACTGTGGAGAACTAGTCTCAGGTATTTTTTCCAATATAAAAATAACGAACCAAGTTCTAAAAAGTTATTTTTGAAGTTAAAATTTAACCAAATCTGGGCATAATCGTTCTTAGTGTATTAAACAAAGAAGATTACCAAAAAAGTTTACCGAAAAAAAATCTACAGTGCCCGCAGATAGTATAATATTTGTCATCTACATTATTTTATAGACGTGGATATTTTTTCTCATGCCAAAACTGTATTTGCGTGTAATTCCTATGTCAGAAAGAGACAAAGTCACGCAACCGCTTTTACGTAGGTACGTATTATCTACACAACATATTGTCGCTTTGAAATGCTTGATTAACTTCTAAAAGCCAAAAGTACCCATTGGATACGAACAATTTGTATCCGTTAAGAATCGGCGTATCCATTGCGGTAATAATCTGAAAACATTACTTTCTGTTTGTGGGATTTTTATCCTCGACACACAGTGGAGGTATTAGGTTGCTGGTTCTCGGCGTTTCAAAGGTTAACGCAGATTAGATAACGCTTTAGTATGATGCTTTTTATGTTTTAAATTAATGATGTCTACATAGGTAGAGATAAGAAAAGTCATATAAAATAATTTTTTAATCTAGCGAAAATATCGCCTGCGATTGACATACAAATGCCATGACTAAAAATTTGAAATTGCCGAGCTCCTGTAGTAGTAACAAGGGTGAAAATTCCACAAAGTATTGTTTTTGGATTAGCAATTGTAAGCGCTCTTGAGGTGATTTTTTCACCAAATAAATGATCCAAACATTATTATTATTATACACCCACATCCAAAAATACCCATTGGATACATACTTTTCGTATCCGATGGGTACTTTTGGCATTTTGGAAGTTAATGCATTTTAATATAATTGTAATGGAAGTTGTAAAAAAGCGCAAAGCCCAACGAAGTAAACGAGTTTCAGAAATAATCCACCCATAATAAAGTTTATAGCGAGTGCATGCAACAACTGGGATGGTGGTTTTTCTGTTTGAATTAATTAACGTAACCCCAAGGAAATATTATTAAATTTCTGCTGAAACTCGTTTCAGAAGCTATAGAGAAAGAAGATCCAAACTGTAAAATACGCTTGAATATAAGTGAGCTAGTAAAATCGCAGAATGTATTCATATCCGAAAGCCCAGGTGGTGTTGAGAGGGGGTGGAGGTGCAACATCTTGACAAGTAGTATAACCACGCTGGTTGAGAAACGTCAACTGAAATATTTCAGTGCTCACTTATGAATTACTGATTCCTGTTTATTTAAAGTTTGTTTTCAAAATTTTATATTAATTATTCTAAGCTAAAACTGGCTTAATTTTATTTACAAATATGTTCTTACTAACTGTACCAACCTGCATTTCTATGAATTTTTTAAATACAACTTTTTTTCCCTCAATGAAAAATATGCAGAAAACTGTAGGATGCCTACTCTAATTTTATTGGATTGATTGAAATATTTAAAAAAATCATTATTTCATATGTCACGTATTACTTAAATTACGGGAACGAAATGGATTTTTGATCTTGAGATTTTCTGCTATTCGGGTATCTGCTCAAATGACGAGCGGCTGAGGCGTTTTTAGACACAAAATTCAAAAGTTTTGTTGAAAAAAAACCTCGGGGCTACTATTTTTAAGCTTCATAAATTGTTTATTGTTATCAAATTTAATTTGTAGAACTCCATTTTAATTTTTATTTATTTTAAATATTCAATAATTTTATTATTAAATTAATAAAAACAGTTTATTTATAAACAAGTTCTGCTGGTAATTATTATCACGCGTGACAGCTGTTTCGCCTTCTGAGGGCATTATCAAACAGTTTGATAATGCACTCAGAAGGCGAAACAGCTGTCACGCGTAATAATAATTACCAGCAGAACTTGTTTATAAATAAACTGTTTTTATTCATAAATTGTTATGAAAATGGCATTGTGAACTCAAAATAGTTGCATAGACATATCCAGAATATTTATACCGAAAAATGTGTACGTTTTACGTCACGACAGAGCTCACAGTTGTAGTGTTTTTGGAGGTTCATGTAATAGTTTTTTTTGCTTGTGGTTAAAGTTCTTGCGTATTAGTAATCTTAATTTGAAAGATTTAAAAAAAATCACGACGGATAGTTCATCTCATTTAGGTATTTGATTTTATTTCACGCCGTCTATATTTTGATGGTAAGAGGGTTTTTTAATAAGGTTCAAACGTTCGTTACGCCTCATCTACATTATTTGGATACTTTAAAAACATTTGAAATACCAGAGTAAGCCATCTCGTAAAAAGGAATGTATACTTATGCTTCAAAATCTTATAAAGAAATTCAAAAGAAGCTCTTTTAGGTCGTGGCAAAAATTTGATTACATTCTAAAAATCAGATATTTGGACAAGCCGTCCTGTAAAAAGGAATGTTTTATCAAACTATGAAAGATTTCATAAAGGGTATACAACAGAAGCTTTTCTTATTAGTGGTGGAAATGTGGTTGAATACTGGAAAATAGAAATTTGGTCGAGGAAAACTGAGATAGCCAACACGGGGAGTAATTTGAGCAAAAAATGGTAAGTACAACTGAAAATGTTTCGTGCCTTTATTTGTTTTCATCAGGTTCTGTTGGTTATGCAAAATGAAATAAAATGCTCCATCTGTTTACTTAGATGAAGGAAGCTCCCACGCAAAATAATATCGGTGTTATTTCACAAGTGAATTAAATTGTTTCAAAACATTTCTTGTTGTTTTTAATAATACCATCGAGGTCTTTTCATCGGATGAAAATGGAGATTGTGATGAAGACAGATGAAATTATTATTTATTCTTTCAG
This sequence comes from Limnephilus lunatus, assembly GCA_917563855.2. Lineage (NCBI taxonomy): Eukaryota > Metazoa > Arthropoda > Insecta > Trichoptera > Limnephilidae > Limnephilus > Limnephilus lunatus. Next base: position 91,668,536 of record OU830595.1, on the reverse strand, counting down.
CGGATCTTAAGAACGGCTTTAAATTTTAATGAGTCTAACAAGTCATTCAACTGTGTACTTTACAATTTTAACAATATAAGTCCCACTTCATTAAAGAATTTTATTTTCACTTATGCGTACTGGCTATAAAAAAGCGTTAACTTTATTTTCGTTTAGTGAATTTAAATTTCAATTTTCAAATAAAGCGACCACTTATCCTCAAAACAAAGTTAAGATAATGTCGGTGTACATACGTCGTATAATAATGTAATGTCCGTGTAGGTATAAATCATATTTTCTACACCTGAAAAACCAGTCTTTGAGTAATGCTTTCTTGAGATTTAAAACAGAATAAGATATCTCTTTTTGCAACTGTTGATAATTCTAAGTGGAATTCCTTCTAAACGGGGGAATTGAAACTAATTTTAAACTTTTTCCACAAAAAAAAAATGCTATAAAGTAGCGAGCGTTTTTGGGCTTGGCCTATTTCAGCATATCGCTCGTCATACTTTTCCAATGGTAAGATGGTTTTGTAACGGTAATTTTTGGCGAGCGAAATGCTAAAATCGGCCAAGCCACGAAGGTATAGAGCGCATATTAGCCTGGTCTGACACATACATGAAAATAAGCTGGAATTTATTAATGATAATTTTTGTTTTTGTTTTGGGACACTACTTAAATGGGTGTATAAAAATCAAAGAAAGACCTTTAAGGGCTCTTATTATACAAACATCTTTTTAAAAATTTACGGTCTAAAAGTTAACACCGCTTACATCTAACTAATAACTCAATTTCGAACTCACCTTCGAACGTAGGTAATATGAAGTCATGACAAACAGATAATTGACAAAGAAACTTTTTCTCGGGTGAAGGTTAAAAGGTTAGAAAACTTCATAAGAAAATAGTGAGTTTTACGAGACACTCAGTGAGCCATTTCAATAAAAGCTTTCTCACAAATAATAAGTTAGTGTAATGTATAAGGATTTTCCCTAAAAAATTTACGGAAGTTTTCCACCAGGAATAAGAGCTCGTTAAGCTGACGATTTTTTGCGATAATCAAGTAACCCTGTTAATTGGGATGGTCAGAAATCGACAAATCTAATTAGGCAAAATTTCCTTTCAGGGCATTTACCGCAGACCCTCGACCGGTCATAACCGTAACTAAATTACTTGATTTTGCCTGGTATGAAAATATTTGGAGATTCTTTGAATTAAAAAATGAAACCGTTTCTAACACTATTAAATAGTTTTATTAGATTACAAATCTTTTAAAAACATTAAACATCTTGTAAAAAATTCTCAAGTCTTTGGGATCCATTAGGCTATTACTGATGTATTTGGCGATCAATGCAAAATTCATATAAAAAACTCTTGAGAAAACGGTTCAAGATACTTTATAATTCATTTACTGAGTTTTTGCATACTAACCGCTGCAAAAACGCTAATATGGTGAGCTTTGATTTATGATATTTTGCACAGATTTTTGTCTGAAATTTTTGACTATTGTAGATATCTATTGTCAGTACACAATGTCATTTCCATCATGGAGTTTAGGAGTTTAGAATTATCCATCGGAATGTGCAACCATAAGGCAAGACCCCATTTTTTAACCCATTTCTCGTATTTTACCCCATTTCTCGTATTTTACCCCATTTCTCGTATTTACTTAGAAAACATAATGTTTATTTAAAATATATTTTTTAGTTAACCTAAATCATTTTGATTAACAAACAAATGACTACTGTACAACAAAAGATAAACTACGAATACTTCTGGTAGTTTGTCAATGGTAATGTAAAATTGAAACTCGTGCGAAGCACGTAATTTGGTAGGTACCTGTCAAGATTCATAGAAAATATATTTAACAAGGTTAGCTTACACAGGCACTTTTCGAAAAAAAAAAATTGTAGGGCCGCTCCCAAGCTCGTGACGTAGCTTGAAGTCCAGTTGGCGTCCGAATGGAACGATCTCTTGCACTTTTTACTACGTATACTTTATAATATAACGTCATTGCGTATACTCGTATAATTTTGTTTTTTGGTAAATTCTTCGCACTTTTGTTTGTACATACGAGGCGAATTAAAGTGGATAAAATGTTTTTTTTTAACAGTAACAATATGGTATACAGTGCTGAAATGTAGAAAAAGTCGGGGACACCTGAGGAGGACGAAGGGCGATCAAGTGAAACAAAATCAATTTGGGTGGCGGGTATGGGTACCACCGCCCCGGGAAGCATTAATTGGATAACCTATGTATGTCTAAAATATGTCACCCCAAGTGGTCCGCTACGTTTAGTGACAGGCAAAGATGACAGGCGCCGAGAGAAATTATTTTCTCCGGGGCCTCCTGTGTGGAGTTAATGTTAAAAAGTAGTTGTATCTTTATTCGTGTTAAAATTTTAATTATTCCGGCACAATTGTGTTGTATTATAAGTAAATAAATGAATTGATTATTCCATATAGCTGTGATGAAAAGAGTGTGGGCTATTTCGTCATGGGAAGGGGAAGGAAATGGGAGAGGAATATGGTCAGCAAATACAGCTAAAGCCATTTCATGCAACGTTTCAATTACGAATGATGGTAATACACCAAAGCGATACTGACTTTATCTAACCAATCTCAATTATTCTAAAAATTATTACAATCAAATTTAAAATTATTCTCAGGATCTTTCTGCTTGTCCTTGACATACGAAATGATATACTTTAAATATATTTTTTAAATATCTACAAAAGCAATAATATACTCGTTCGTACAAGGCGCTAATAACAATCTTACAATCAGCGTAGATGTGGTATCACTGCAAATATTCTCTTTTATTCCGAACATTCAGGGTATTAAGGTATCATCTTACTAATATTATAAATGCGAAAGTTTGTATGGATGGTTGGATGGTCCTTACTCTTTCACGCAATAAATATCGAATGGAATTTAAAAATTCTTTCACTAATCGAAAGCTACATTACTTGCGAGTAACAAAGGCTATATATATTGGTAAGCTCTGGCGTTATGAATAAGCTGTGGCGTTATGAAATTATGTATCATACGTTTTCTGTCCTTAACAAAATCGAGTTATTGCAAACGTCAAACAAATTGTTACCTTGGAAACAATGTTTTTTTTTTAAATTTTAGGCTTAAAAATAGTGCTTTGTTGTGCTTAAAAAGAGTGCTTTTTAGGCGTCGTAGTTAATATCTACCTATCTATAAAAATGTTTATTGTCCGAACGAAAAGAATAGCGTTGCTATAAAGCATAGCTTTTGACGTGGACTGCCATTTTGTTATTTGTTTACGTTACTCTGGATTCAAATATGAATAAAATACTAATAAAGGGAGTAGGTACTTAAAATAAATTTCTATTTTTATAATTTAAATATTTTCTAAAATTGATTTTTTATTTGCGAAATGTCGTTCTCAAGAATTTTATTTGTTTTATCGTTATTTGTTGCTTGTATTATGTGATTTTTTTTAAACAGAGATAATTGGAGGAATGGGAAATGACATAGGCTACTTTTTATCACGGAAAAAAATTTCATTACCGTGGGAAAATTCTTTATACAGTAATTTCCCACTAATACCATGTGAGCGAAGCCGCGGGTAAAAGCTAGCAATAAATAAATCATTCAGGGTTTCTTGACATCACTTTATTGGAATAAACTCAAATCTCCCAGTGGAAAATGGACTTCAAGCTACGTCACGACTTTCTAGCTAATCGTCGCTCTACCCTCTCGATAAGCTAACCTTGTTAAACACATTTTCTACGAACCTTGGGTACCTGTATTATATGAGATATTGTTCCCTCGGCGTTGGACATAATTTTAATTAGGTACCTACCCTGTTATTGATCATCACCAACTTCCTTCGCGCGCGTCGTAGCTATCGATAAAATGTGTTTTATTTTACGCCATCGTTTTAATTCTGGGACTTGAATACTGATGGGAGGGCCCGTTCACTTTATTTTGCTCTTTTGCTAGTTTGGAGCGACGCGACGCATCGCTCCAAACTAAGCGAATTGTGGCGGGCTGCACGTAGAAAGAACGAATAAGGTTTTATCCTACCGAAATTTTTCTATTGATTTTGACGGTGACAGATTGATTAGAAAATGCTCAGCAAAACGTATTACGATTTTTGGAAATGACATCTAATATTGTTGACGTAAATTGAAAAAATGTTCTAATATATTGAGAAGTTTCTGCTGGGTTGTTGACTGGAGTATGACGTCATGTTACAACTATGTTGACTATTGTAGATGTAGAGTGCCGCCAACGTCCATATCGTCTAGCCGTTCTTTTATTAATCTTGTTTATAAGGCTTACATCACCCAGCATTAGGGTTGGTAATATAACTACACTATAATCTACTGCTTCGCTTCCTCCTACAACTTTTAACAAGCGACTTTTGCGATGCATTTTTTTACTTTCATCCCTTGTCTCTTACGAAAGTAATACCTACTCACTTAGAAGTACACAAACTTATCGACTTGTGTCAAGGATTTACTATTCATTATAAATAACGCATTACACGGAAATTCTAGAAAGCTTTTTCCATATGTATTTTATTATTTAAAAGCTTTGGATTTTCGAAAGAGAACCTTTTTTATGTAAGGATAGATTTACATGCATCCCTTACCCTGTCATAATTATTATGTAAATGGTTTTGGTAAAACAAATTGACTTCGGCTAGACTGCACAACTTTCAACCACCGCACATTTGCATGTAAATCGTAATTTTTAGTTTTGCAAGATACCATATAAATAATATAGAAATATGCATTTCCAGCCCTGGGCGCCTTTCATGCGCGCGGGCGGAAGGCGGGAATATTTGCCGCCCTAAATGCCGCCCGCCCGTAAATGTCGGCGGAAAATGTATGCTGAGATAATCCTTTGATTGTGGAGTTGTTAGACGCAGAAATGCGATGAAGTCGAGCAGCCAAAATGAAAACCGCAATGAGGGGTTCTCTATCAAACGTCTTTTCTCAAACTTGTCCTTTGTAATGTATCATTTATGGTAAAGATCGATTAGTTAATTAAAAAGAAAAACATCTAATTTTTAAAATTTGCATATTTGTTCTGCGCAGCTTTGATGAACACGACCTTTTCGGAACCTCCGTAGCAGAGGGGTGAGTTATTTGGATCTTCCTAGTATCTTCTTAAGTTTTTAACATTTTTTCAAATAAATTCTCTATATTTGCACACCATTTATATTTGAAACATCAAATTATTCACGAGATTTACTTCTCAACCTTCCTCTTTTCCTTCTCATTACTCTCCAAAAACTTCCATTTATGATGTTATGCAAACATCCGGACTATTATTATTATTATTCATGATTTTTTTTTTTTTTAAATGTGTGATAATGATTTTAACCGTCCAATTTTTGGCTCCACTTTTAATTAGAATTGATCAAGTTAAAATTTGTTTCAAATCAATTAACGTAAAACCTCTAAAGCTTAAACCAAATATAGTCCCACATTCATCAATTTATTTATACGATACTCCCTCTGAAATTATTACGTTTCTCCAAATTTAGACAAATTCGACGTACCAATTCAATTTAAGTACCTACATTTGGCTAACGAAAAACACGTTCGCTTGGAAATCAATTTTAACAAAATTTACGGGTAAAATAATATTATAGTACGCAAATTAATTTTCTGTAACTTTGAAATGTATAAGGTTAACCTTTATAAATACACCCACAGACGTATTCAAATTTAATTTACATTATAAAATTGTTTTACAAAGGCATATAAATAGGTGTAAGGAGTGTCTCATGAAAAGGGAGTTGAATATCAAAAACCTAAAGAATTCTTTTTGTGATCCTCTCTCTTGTAGTACCAATGTCTTGAAACATTATGTTTAATATTATTGTAGTTCTTTATTTTGTAATTTTTGGGAGAGTTTGCAAAAAAAAATTATCTTTGGTTTCGAAGTTACATTAATATTATTATTTTTCCAAAGATTTTCAGGAATCACTCACCCCCTCAAGTTTGGCTGTAGGAGTTAACCTCTCCATATTATCCATCTTTTAAACAATTCTCTTAGGGGTAAGACCTTAAAATAACCTCTAAATTTCTTCTATCTTTGAGATAATCCTACTGTGATGATTCGCTTCGCTCAATAATTATGGCGGCCTTAGCTCCTCGCCCAGTCAAGGGCCGAGTAGGGGCCCGAGTGGGGGCCCGAGTAGAGGCCCGAGTAGAGCCCCGAGCCCACACTCCCGGGCTACTCAGCGCAGAATGCGATAAAAAATCCTTATCGTAGGACGTTATCTCGTAACAAATTGGAATTTTACGCCGAATGGGCGAATTCACACATAAAAATTTACATCCCATCTTAAATTCAATCATTACTTCTAATTTATGAAAGGCGGAATGATATTGTACGATTGCCATTAGTTTTCTATCCGTGTGTAATTCGAAGAGAATAAATAAAATGTGAAACTGAAAGTGGAAAACCTCAATTAATTTCCTTGTTGGTATCACTTCGACATGAACGAGCATTGAGTTATTTCAACAAACATTGCTTCGATTACAGCCAATCTCCGATAGGAGAAGGCATCAGACAACAAGTGTATTATGATCAAGTTGAAGTGAATAAACATGAATCTAATATGCATAAAATACTAGTTCAGAAATAATAAACACGAGACATAAAAGATATATTATTCTATTTTTAGGACTGCATATGTTATCAGTCCGTTATTTTAGTAACTTCTCACATTGCCATTTTGTAGTAAGTGTTGCAGTTCGATTTGCATGCCAAGTTGTAGAGTACGGCGGTGACAACCCTTAAATAAACAAATCCGAACCCAGAAAGAGTATTTACCATTTATAGGAGACTTTGTGGGACATATGCAACCCTTCCCCTTATGGCGCGGTGCCAGACAAGAATGTTTATCTACCCGTTTTGGCTAAAGTACCATAGATAAGGATTAAATAATTTTCAAAGAGTCATTTGACTTTCAATATATATCAAATAACAGAAATCGTCTTCGGTAGAATAGGAACTATTTCAGATTACACACAATTTGCCCCTTCATTTTTCTGAAGTTCATTGACCTAAAGTTAAAAGGGTAATCTATTTTAATTTCATACTTGTAGATACATTGATATAACTTATTATCAGGATATTATTCCAGCGTTAAAAATGTAAAATTGTTCATTTGAGACAACATAATTTTCATAACATCATTAAAAATTACTGCTGCCAACTCGATTAATGGAAATTCTTTTTCTCGGATGGGTATTTAATCTGTCCCAATTCTAGATAGATAGTAACTACGATTAAAATATTTTTTTATCAAACGAAAGATTAAACCAATTAAAGTTAGTTCGTTGTTACAAACTAATTATAGGAAGCCCCGGAATGAATTAAAACTTTTAATATGACAGTGATTTAAATGGTTATTTTGAAGCACGCTTTATTTCCGCGAGTACGTTTTATAAAACTGTCCTTATACCATAAGCCCCTTATCTTCTTTTGGGGTCATTCCTTTTGGGCTATATTTCAATTCTATTTTACAAAATGCCGAAAAAATCTCATTTAAATATCATGAGCTTCAAGGGGATATGGGCGAGATCTAACGGAATAAAGACGGTCAAAAGGCATTTCTATATAGAGCTGTGCGGAGCGTGGTAAGACGTGGTACGGAAGAGGAGAACAGCTTTGGCGAGACATCTGAATAACGAACATGGACGGGATGTGTTTAATACAGAACTTTAAATGCCACAAAATTATTTTATTTACACTAAAATCACATGGCCAACTAACTAGTGATCTTACTAACTTACTATCATGCAGCGAGTTTATTTTTGAAGCACGTCTTTAAAGTCTGTACAATGTTAAGGATGAGGCAAGAATTTTCCAATGCAGGTCGTTAAGACGCCCGTATGTAGGGTGGATGCCAATAGTTCGTTTCACATGCTTGTTATTTTGCATCAGAACAAGTCCAATAAACAACGGTTTTTTGAACCCGGCGCCGTTAACATTGGATATTTATTATAAAAGATAAATTACGCAAATCAAATATTGACACAAAAAGAAATGGTCCGGACGATCGACAAAACCCCATATCGATACGATATTAACTAAATCCGCCATCTATGGTCAGTTATCAACATTAGCGAGCACGGTCAAGAATTGATATAAGATTGACTGACGATTGACAAATTTTAGCGCGGCCTCCTGAGTGATAGATAAACTGTCAATACACAAAACACTTTGAGTAATGTCATCGATCATCAAAATAACTGACTCACTAATGAATGAAGGTAAAATATAAAAGCTCTTAGAAATGAAAGAAATCGTATAACTGGCTGATAGACTTAAAAAATTCACCTAAGACGCGTCCAATTATTGAAGAAATAAAAGGGGTTGAAATATGGCTAAACCTATGGCTAACCAATTAATTCCCGTTTAGTTTAAAAAAAGTAAATGCGGACTCCCAATACTCCCAATGCATATTTAGGTTTATTAGTATTTTTACGGTATTTGACGTCTCAGAAATTAAATTCATAGAAAATACCTACAGTGTTGCCAGCAAATGTCGATTTCTTATTTGTTCCCTTTCAACAGTAAAACCGTGCTCGGGATATCAATATAAAATCATCGGAATATTGTAAAGTTATTGAATTCTCTGTGCTAGACCATTGGATCTCAAAACAATGCTTGGATTATTTCTTCAGCACCTTTTTCACGAGAAAATCACTTCAAGGGCGCTTTAAAACTTAATATGTATATACATATGTAATATATGTATGTCGATTAATTTGTAAAGCGCTCTTGAAGTGATTTTCTCATGAAAACGGTGCTGCAGTAATCGATGTAACCCACACCTTATCACGTATACCTTTTTACAGTTAAGATTTATCACTAGTGGCTTACAACTAAGACTTCTTAAAACTATATATATTATTATTTATGATCCAGTGGAAATTAATCCACAATACTGCTAAAACACGATCTAAAAAATATGATGCGATCATAGGTCGACTAAGAACTACCAATATTTGTTTTTGTTTATGCTATGTTTAGGTATGTTTGCAAAATTCAAGCTAGGTAAGCAAGTATTGCAAGCTAGTTTGCATTTAGTTATTAGAGATTATTCTTGCAATCATACATAAATATAGCAGCCAATAAAAATATGCGTTCAGAAAATGAAGATAATGTTGGCAGTTCTTAGTCGAATTATAATACAGTTAAATATGACCGAAAGTGATAGGGTCCCATTAGCTCAGTGGTAGACCGCTCCGGCAAGGCTAAGGTCATGTTTTTCTGGATCCCAAAGAGTCGCTAATATTGTTATCATTAATAAAAAAAAAAATTAATCGTTAGAAATTGTTAAACCATTAAAGTAGGTAATCAGGGAGAAAAAATGGGGAGTCTGAATCTTGAATGTTCAATTGTCAACTTTAATTACTTTCAGTACCTATTATTGAAAGTGCTCGTTTAAAAACGTTGTTGTTAATTTTTTTGGTGTGTCCACATAGGTAATTTCGGTGTACGGAAAATTAATTATATTTTTGAAGAATTATTTAAACCTCTTCAACCGTAACGCATTGTTGGGTGTGTACTGTACAACCATAACATCAGCGCAAACTATTGTGAGTAAACCAACCCAAAAAAATACCATTTTTGTGTCTTAGATAATTTTTAAGACTTACACAAAAACGAATAGATGAAACGACACGTTTTCATGAAGTCAACATCAACTGTTAGAGGGTGTTAACACAGGCGATCAATGCTGCTAGCTCTTTGGAGCAGGTTTCATTCATATACCTTTAAAACATACTAAGCATGCCTGAATTGTGTCTGTGCAGTAGAGATGGCAATCGGTCTGTTAACGTCGGATTGTAAATCAAAAGGACCACCGTCTTTACCCAGAATTAAGTATGTTTATCAAGATTTTAGGGCTCCAGCCCAGAGGTGACTTCCAAATTTAATTGTACTTGAGGTTTAGTTAGCAGCTGGTCACTTTTGAAGAATCTGCAAGTCCAATACAAGAGGTCCAATTTCTAGGAAGCCAGATTTACTAGGGCTTCTATGGAGTTCCGATACTTGAGCCGATCTGAGATACGTGCTCCAAACATTTCAATGGATTTTTTATTAGGGAGGGTGCTCCCTTCAAATTGTACCTACATAATATAGATGCTCCATGGAAAAATAACATTATTAAAATGGCACACACTCTACTTTGTTCGAAAAACATGTATCCCTAGACATACGGTTGGTACCTACATAGTTAGGAAACTTTTTTGAGAAATCAGTATTAATACGGTAGGTACCTACTTAAAATGAATTCATTAACAACACTTACCCATACAAAGTATTATGTAAAGTAACCTTTCACTTCTTTAAGAGTAAGCTATAAAATACGTAGTGACGTTTACACGTTACCCCATTTAATTAATTGTTCCCAGTCGTATTATTTCAGGAGTCGTTTTCCTTCATCGTTTTGTTATGTACACACACATGCACACAGAAATACACATATTATAGAGTCATTGCATAAGTAGGTGAATGATAAATAATTACAAATTATAAAGTGGCTCTAAGTGAGGTATATGCAAGTATAAGTTCCTTGTGAAGGTAGGTAGTAATTCGAAAATATATCCAGGTCTTGACGATCGCGGTATTTATTATATAATCGAGTCATTCTTGACGTTAGTTGGAAAAAAACTTATATTCATACGACAAGTATCCATACAAAAAGTTACAGGTTTACAAAAGTTACAATTATCGTGAATTTCGGCCTTATATTAAGATTAATTTGATTAATCATACATGCTGTTAATTAATTTAAATAGAGAGATTACATCTGATATGTGTCTTCTTTTGGCGAGTGAGATTACTCTAAAGTGAGTAAGTCTTTGAGCAGAGTTATCAAGATTCCGATGTTCACCAGATTTGTAAGCTAGTATTATGACGTACTTTTCTCGAATAGACTCCACTTTAATGCTATGAATTGCATAGTGTGGGGACCCAAACACGTAGCCGTGCTCTAAGATACTTCTTACATATTACAAGATTCTGAAGTTCTTCGTTCATGAAAGATTTGGTGATGCCAGTAATGAAACCGAGTATTCTACTGGCCCAATTGATAATGTGTTAGTAATGGTTCCTGAATGTTTTTTCAGTTTACTCGTTTTTGAATTTCATCACGGATTGTGTAAGAGTATTCGATTTTACGGACATTTTCCGTGAACAAGATGATATTATATTTGCTAATATTTAATTCCATTTCATTATCTATACACCATTGAGGCAACGTTTTGCAAAGTTTTGCGGTCTTGTTCTGATTTCACGGGATGAATTTTTTGTAAATTATCCGCATGTAATAAAATTTTTCCAAAAAAATTGTGCCGTGAGATCAATTACGAATATAATAAAAAGAAGTGGCCCTAAATGGGATCCTTGAGGAACACCGGACTAGTTTGAAAGAGGACTCATAACTATTAACTTGTACATATTGACTTCTGGGCGAAATATAAGACATAATCCATATCAGAAAGTTGCCCTGGAAACCTGTTATTTTTAGTTCTTGGATCAGAAGAGGACGACTGACTTTATCGAATGGAAATAAGTATAGACTGCATCTATTTTTGTTCTTTTGTATAAATTGGTATTTAATCTACATATTCGATTAAGTTTGTACTAGTGGATCTTTTGCAAATAAATCCATGCTGAAAAGAGCTTAAAATATTCCTACAATGTGTTAAAATGCTTATATAGATTAAGGAATCAAGAACTTTCCCAGAAACACGAGAGTATACTGATTGGACGATAATTAAATATTACTGATTTGAAGATTGGAGTGATGCGTGCTTTTTTCCGAAGATCAGGAAAAACACCTTCTTTAAGGGATTGGCAAAATAACATGAAGAGGATAAGCAAGAGATTCAGCCAAGTTGATATAAATTATGGTGGAATGGCATCTGAGCCTGGACCTTCGTTTGGCTCTTGATATTTCGACACGCCTCTGCGAGTAGTTGCTTTCTTAAGAATCACTATTTACACATTGATTTGAGATATTTTAATACATTTTGAGACGATTTCTGTTATTTGATATATATTGAAATTCAAATGACTCTTTGAAAATTATTTAATCCTTATCTATGGTACTTTAACCAAAGCGGGTAGACAATATAACCTTTTTCATGAAGATTGTTTGCTATAGTTTCATTTAGGTGTTTTTTTTTTGGAATTAAGGTCTTTTGATTTTGCGTTGTTGTTTAGTCTTTATGTTGTTTAGTTTATGGACTTAAGTGGTTTTTCCTTTAAGGTGCAGAATATAAGATTGGAAGCATTTATATATTACAGTTTTGAGCGTTGTTCATAGGATTAAGAAACTATCATCATATCTCTTAGATTCCCAAATTTAGATTTTTTTTCTAAATTTTTTTTTTCATTTCATTTGGTGGATAACCACATTGAAATACCAGATAGGATATTAATTTGTGTTCCCTTTTTAGGCGTGTGTTTTTCTATAATCGGCCAGATGCTAAGAAATTGAAGAGACTCATCGCAATTTAGTATATCTGTTGGGGTCCATTTCATGGAATAATTATTTGGTACAAATATTATGGTATTCAATATTACTGTGGTACCAACGGACTAGAAGTGTTTTTCTTAAATAAATGTACCAAAAAAAATCATCCCATAACACTTGCCGGACACGTACCTACAGATGACGGTTTCGGTTTTGATGGAGATTTTAAATCTTCGAAGTTTCTTGCGTTCGGTAGATGAACCAAATCACAAACATATTACGAATAACCTGTTGATATTTGAAAATCTCTTACATCCATGAGAATAAGCTGAAATGTTGCTTGTGTCGTGATGGAGGACATAGCCAGCCGAAGAATTGGACTCATGATGCCTAGGTGGGAACCCGACTCAGCAACTGACCGCTCAACGGATATTACGGCAATAATTATTATTTTCTCACATCGGATTTCGTTCAAATTTGCCTGAAGCCAAGAAAGTGTTATTCCAAACAGACAATTGCTTATTCTAAGAATCATAATATCAATAGTAGGTATTATTATTTTTCTGCTATTTCTGAGATCGCTAGAGGCTGTGAGGATATAAGAAATAATAATGCGGACTTTTGTAATATAACTCGAGTGTTTTTATGGCTACTTTTTTTTTATAATTACAATGAGATGATCACCCTATAAACATTAATCTTCTTGGTGTTATTTAAAAATACGCCACTTTTCCAAAAGGCGTAGGTTGTACAATAATAAAACATTACTTTTTAATAGTATTTCAGTCTAGGAAAAGTAAATGGAAAAGGCAGGATAATTTATAAAAATTGAGGAAGAATATATTTTTCTTCAGAAAAATAAATGCTGGCCTCGAAATATAAAGATACAGAGCATGTTTATATTTATGAGAAAACTTTTCTCACAGCTCATATCCTTAGATTCAAAGCTATCAATTTTGTGATACCTCGTCCTAGCGATACCAAAAAAATACTTAAACTCTTTCACGAAATAAAATATCGGCTAAAAATAGTGACATTCTCAGTAGATATATTATGTAGATTGGAGGAGTTATACCCCTTCTTTATAAGTTTACTTGGAAATATGAGACTGCCAGTGTGCAGTGTCGCTGCGACAAACTCCCAGGCGCCCGGGTGAACAGCTAAAATGTAGGTACTTACCCCTTTCATGAACGTGATTTAATCCACGCAACAGATCAACACATTCATAGATATCCTACAAATACTATTTTTATTTATACCTACTAAATTTATTGGCGGTAATTTATTGAAGCTTATGAACCTGCTTCTAATATTTAAAATTGAGGAAGATAATGTCAAAAGCCGTCACAGATAAAGTCTTCCGAACGAACCAATTGAGAATTATCATTTTCAATCATTAAGTGTTTATAATTACAAAACTACTAGAAATAGCTTATCAGCAAGAGCTCGATATGATTTAAATTATTTGAAAATATTAAATCTTAAAACAAAACTTAATCTTAAATATTTTAAACTTTGCATGTATGAACAGTATATAGTGATAAATGAATTAAAGTGTAAAAAACAGATTTATAAGAGCATTACACTAACATCTGAAAAAAAAATTTAACCATGCACAGAAAGGCCACCTTTTTCTCATCTTTGAGGATGCTGTGTGGAGGGTCTTTTTAGGAAAAAGGTAGGATAGGAAGATCTGGGAAGAAAAAAAGGTATGAGGGCTGGGTAGGAATCTGGGGTCGGTGTATCCCAGAGTGACGGACGTATGAATCTATCCTTATCACTGTGGTGCAAGTCAATATTCCGAGAGAGTTCTGCTGGAGAGGTCAAAAGATCTCTGTTAACCAGTATCTGGTTGAGGGAGACACATCCGCTGCTAAGATCCAAACCTCACCCCATGAACCCGGGCACCACTGCAAAGTCACCAAATGTAGCGATTCACTTGGGGTGACTTATGGCAGAGGCGCTGGTTATCCAATAAATGGTTTTTGGGACGGCGCGGCGGTACCATACCCGCATCCCAAATTGAAGTGCGGGTATGGTACCGCCGTTGATTGTCTACGAAATTTATTCAAGCAATGGTGCATCTTATCACCCTGCTAAGGGACCGAGAAAGTTAGCCCCTAAAGTAGAAATTAAGGCAAGTGAATTTGAATTTCCCTGGCCAGCCCTCCCGAGGCCTGAGCCCCTAGGCGGCTGCCCAAACTACCCGGGCGGTCGCTAAGCCACTGCAAAATTCATTGCACAACATAATATCTTCCCAAGAAAATCGTTAAATGGCGCAACCAAAAGAAGTTACAAAAGATATTTTCTGATAAACTCATCTGATTTACTGAAATGCTGTGTAAAATATTTGAGAGCTAGACAAAATTTTCAGTTATTCACGACTTAGAAAAATAACAAACGTAGGATAGAAACCATTGAATATTTCATATTATGTTATAGAAGTGCTTTCATTTTTTTAAACAATATTTCTCACATATTATATCTTTTTCTCATTAAATCTCATTAGAATCTAAAAGTTCAATATAATTTGTGAACATAAAATAATAAGAAACTTTGAAAATTCCTCCCTTTAACATTGGACGGGGGAAAGCTCATTATATTTTGCTCAAACTAACGATATTTAAATTTCACTTGATAAATTTCAACTTAAAAAATTGGAATTTATTAAAAATTCGTAATTTTTTCAAGTTGATGTCGAAAACTTGATTGATGCTTCCACCAGATCAGTTTTAGCGCCAATTTATCATTATCAGAGTTGGACGCCAAGCCAAAATAGGGAAAACAATTACTTTGAAAGTATCTTCGTAAAGTACCCAACTTCGTTAGAATTTAAAGAGATTTTTCAGTAAACGGTAATACTATTTTAGAGACTATGTTATCGTATTTCGTCAGCTTGTTGCAAAAGGTAGCCTTTCTTTTATTGTAGATTTCTTTTGGTCTTTTTTTATATGAATGCCGCACAAGAGTCCCAGCTGCTCCCGTCTGCCAATGATACTATGGCATCCCCAATTGGGGTATGTTGTGAGGCTGAAGGTAGTGGGGAGGGGAAGGAGATAGGGAAAAGGAAGGTGGGGAAGTACCTGGCTATTCAGATCCTGTCACCAAACACGATTTATGCCATTTCAAGCAACGTTTCAATTTTGAATGGTGGTCTTACACCAGGGCGATACTGAGAGTATCTTCCACTCTGTAACGTGCCGCAAATATACTATATATTATGTTAAATGAATAAATTGTGAAATAACACAAATTAATCAGATAAAATTTAATTGTCACCCCCGGATTAGATTCTGCGACCTTCGGTGTGCGAGTCAAGAGCCTTACCGCTGGACCACGCCGGCCTACATTGGTCTACATTCAGTGTAGACATTTTATTGCATTCCATGATTGTGAGAAGATACAATTACTTCAGAAAGTTTTATTTTGAAGAGCATTAAATGACTCTTTGTGATTTTTCACGGAAAGCCGACGATTTAATCCATTTATCATTTAAGAAAAGTCTTTTTAGTTCGCATGTTTAAAAACATCTTACTTATTTTATTAATTTAGCTCTAAGGCACCTTACAGTACTATCTCATGTAAACGAAAAATTAGGGTAAAATAAATATTATTTAAAACAATAGTAACACGATACAACACTTAAAATTATAAATTGTTGTTGGACAAAAAAATGAAAAGGACCTAAAAATCCACACTATTTAATCATGCTATTATGCTTCTTCGATTGATATAGGTAATGCTATTTTTTCTATATTTATCAAAATTTATATTCATGGTCCAGACCTGTAAGAACCTAAAATATATTTGAAAAGCCAAGATTTACAATTTTATTTGAAATCTCTGCATTAAATACCTACTAAGCTACACAGGTCGTTGGATTATCGACCAACCTCAGAAGTCAGAGCTTCCTTTCATTTGTGTTGATAAATATGAATGCACGAAAAGGAATTCTTTGTATTTGAAGTACGCCTATTGAAGAATATGAAATTGTGATAGGCGGCAAAAGCGCCAACAAATGGGAACCAGAATACCATTAATTCTCCAGCTTCGTAGCAAGATGACTATCATTACAGTCAAATGCGCTTTTATAAAAGTGCATCGACCGACTCGGAGTCCGCGCCCCGCCGGATGCACTGTACAACGTGCATTGCTTCTGTCTCCGCTCGTTGGGCTGCCTTATTCATTGCTCTCTGCGGTACTATTCGCTTTGTTCCACAATATTATGCCCTTTTCTACTTTTGTTATTGGGTTAAAAAAATAGGCAAAAAGAAAATTATGTAAAAAATTAAGAGACTTACAAATAAGCGAAGTTTTGAAGAGCCTGAATTGAAACTTTTTTGTTGTGATTGAACGAAATAAAATGCATATTATATTGCTTTAATATTTTTCAGATTACAGGAGTCCCGTATGATAAAGTATGAATACAAGTTATTCTGTGTTTCCTGGAAATCCACGAGAACTGGACGGTTTATCGAAAGAAAAACAATCTAATTATAATATGAAATAAAACTTTTTTTTTTTTTTATTTTTTTATTTATTGTTATCAAGTTTAATTTGTAGAACTCCATTTTAATTTTTATTTATTTTATATATTCAATAATTTTATTATTAAATTAATAAAAACAGTTTATTTTTAAACAAGTTCTGCTGGTAATTATTATTACGCGTGACAGCTGTTTCGCCTTCTGAGGGCATTATCAAACTGTGGTCATGCCACATACAGACAATCTATTTATAGTATTTTTGGATAGGTTTGTACTATGACTCATTTCTAATTTCTGATTAAAAATGACTGAAATTATTAATGGTTATTATTTTCTCAATAACTGCCATTTCCCATTTCGACTGAAAGTCGTTAAACAATCTAATTGTGAGTCATTCACAAATCATTCACAAGTCATTGAGTCATTCACAAGTCATTCACAAACTGCATCCATGGGAATTTGATACCCTGGATTACGATACTCGTGAACACATCAGCGGAATTATATTTGATAAATTTAAAACTCAAGAAAATAAAATTAAAAAACTTGTTGAAACTAAAAATAAAAATGTCAAAATAAACGAAGATAAAAGTAATAAAAATATTGAATTTTACAAAAAAACTATTAACTTATCAGACACAATTTTTGAAAAAGAAGAAATAAATTTATTAGATAAAGGCTTCAAATATAAAATAAATTCAGAAATCACTAAAAAACAAATTGAAAGTTTGGCTATTGATACAGAAATTTCTCTGTCTAAAGTTAAAAATAACGGCTTACCAAAACAAATTACCGCGGATATTTTGAGAAAAACTTTGAAATCGACCATTAAAAATAAGTACAACAATAAAGAAACAGAAATATTAAATGATATTAAAAATAAAATTAAAGATCACGATCTCACAATTACTAAGGCGGATAAGGGGAATTCGGTAGTTATCTTAAACAAAATTGATTACATAAATAAAGTAGAAGCATTCTTAAAGCCAGAAGAATTTGAAATCTTAAAAAAGGATCCAACGGACAAAATTTCAGTTAACGTACGAAACGTAATTAATAATTGTAAATCAATATTTTCAAATAAATACGCCCGAAGAAGTGCAATGGTAATGAATCCAAGGGCTCCTGCACTTTACGGGCAACCCAAAATTCATAAAGTAAATATTCCTATCCGGCCGGTCGTTTCCTTTATAAATGCTCCAACAACATTACTCGCCAAAAAACTTAATTTTCTCTTCAAACATTATACTAAATTCTCTCCAAAACATAGTATTAAAAATTCTCTGGAAGTTATTAATAAAATTCAAAACTTAGATCTCCCACATAACTGCCAATTTTTATCTTTAGACGTCGTAAGCCTTTTTAGCAATATCCCTATCCAAGAGTGCCTTAAAATCATTGAAGATATATTAGACAAATCTAACATAAACCCAATTATTAAAAATGACTTATTAGACCTATTTAAAATATGCATGGAAACCAATTACTTTTTATTTAATGATAAATTCTATCAACAAAACGACGGCTTGCCCATGGGGTCACCGCTGAGTCCACTTCTTGCTGAAATATTCATGGACTATATTGAAAATCAAATTTTAAACTCAATCTTTAGCAAATATATAATTTACTATGTGCGTTATGTTGACGACATTTTGATCTGTTGGAAAGGTACCAACAGACAATTAGACCTTTTTGTTACATTAGCTAACTCCATCAACCGTAAAATCTGCTTTACGGTTGAAAGAGAGTGTAATAATAAAATTAATTTTTTAGACTTAACAATCGGTAGAAAAAATAATAAACATACATTCGAAATTTTCCGTAAACCTACGTTTACTGATACGACCATTCATTCTAAATCATTACACCCATGGTCACATAAATTATCTGCCTATCACTCAATGATACACAGACTTACTAACATCCCTCTTGACAATAAAGCATACGAAAAAGGAAAAAAATATAATTTTATCCATTGCAAAAAATAACGGCTTCAAGGGTAGTGATATTGATAAAATAATTAGTCATAAAAAATACAAAATTAACCTTAACTCAATTTACCCAGCGATTAATAATAAAACTAATAATAAATTTGCATGTTTAGAATTTGCAGGACCTACATCTAATAAAATTGCTAAAATTCTTAAAAATTTTGGATTAGACATTGCCTTCCGTACTAATAATAATTTGGGATCATCTCTTAAAAATTCAAAAAGTAAAACACCCAAACTTAAAAATAGCGGCATTTATAAACTCCAGTGTGACGAATGTAACGCTGTTTATATTGGACAAACTGGCCGGTCTTTTAATATTAGATTCAAAGAACACATGCGATCATTTAAAAATAATAATAAAATTCAATCACAATTTGCCAAGCATCTCCTAGATGAGAATCACTCACTTAGCGATGATAATAAGCCAACTCCTTTACACATCCAAAATAAAGGACGTAAACTTAATCTTTTAGAACAGCTGGAAATTAACAAACATAATAATAATCCTAAAGCAATTTTAATAAATGAACAAAAAAATATAATACACTCTCCGCTTTTAGATGTATTCAAAACCAATTTTTAAATAACTAATTATACTTGAAAAGAAAACCATGAGTCAACATTTGTGAATGACTCACAATTAGATTGTTTAACGACTTTCAGTCGAAATGGGAAATGGCAGTTATTGAGAAAATAATAACCATTAATAATTTCAGTCATTTTTAATCAGAAATTAGAAATGAGTCATAGTACAAACCTATCCAAAAATACTATAAATAGATTGTCTGTATGTGGCATGACCACAGTTTGATAATGCCCTCAGAAGGCGAAACAGCTGTCACGCGTAATAATAATTACCAGCAGAACTTGTTTAAAAATAAACTGTTTTTATTAATTTAATAATAAAATTATTGAATATATAAAATAAATAAAAAAAAAAAAAAAAAAAAAAAAAAAAAAAAAAAAAAAAATGAAATAAAACTTTTCCATCGTTTCGTGAACGTATTTGCTCTAATTATATTTGGAAAAAAAAGACAGACAATCATTCCCAAGTTACGAATACCCTGACAATATTTGAAAATCTCCTACTTTCACCACAGTAAGCGGAAAATACTGCTTGTGTCGTGATGGAGGACTTAGCCAGCCGAGGAATCAAACACGTGACGCCTGGATGGGACCCAAACGTGATTCCAACTATTGTTTTGTTTCGTTGTTTCATTGTTATTCCATCATTTTTAATGAAAATATTGTACAATTTAAGTGTTTTGTTATTCATCTTTGTTCTTTTTTTTGTCATATTGTGTAATTTGATCTCGATTCGATAATATCGACGTAAACTTGATTACCTATGTGAAATATTAAAAACGGTGTGCGCTCTCAAACAAACTGAAATAATTATTTGAGCGGAAGCATCGATTAAATTGTAGTAGGAAATGATAAGGTTTTCACAACAACCCGTATTTAACTCACAATAATTAATTTGTTCATGAAAAGAGTTTTTCAAAGAATACACTTTTGTAAAACTAAATCACATAATTTCCCATTTTTGCCTTTGACAAGTACATCCTAAGTTGATCGACGAGTAAAGCAATCCACTGTGGTTGCACTTACATGCAATAAAAAGGCAGCTCAAGTATGGAGCAACATTTTTCTAGCCAAGGATTATTTCTGTGAAATCTGTATGTGGCCAAAAAAAAGCACACCTTTTATTCCATGTAAATTCAATCAAGTTTTAGAAATATGAATATATGTTAACGAGCAGCATACTTTCTTGTTTTCTGTTCACTGGAAGAATTTTCGCTGAAACGCGGAACATTTAAGCCAAATATTTTCAATGCATCATTAAATTCCGTAAAATACCCATCTTTTAAAGATATCTCGAATCCAGACGCTCTAGGCAGAACGTACAATATTTACGAGCGGTTTTTCAAGCTTCCAGCGGCAATAAGTTGTGATTCATATTTAACGATGTAAACTTGGGACATTTACGACTAACTTTAGACGAATGAAAATTTTCGGGCGAATATTTGAGGCCTCCGGGGACGTAGGCGTTTCCCTGACGCCCGCCCGTCAAATGGAAACTTGACAAATCCGCCCCTCCTCCTTCCTTCTTCCCCTGCGTCTTCCACCAACCCAACTTCATAAACAGAGTACAGATAATGGCAACCTGAGCGATACAATTTTTAATTAATCTTGAATGTTTGCCGAACTTATCGAGCAGCACAGGGATCTACAATTATTTTGGTATTCAAAATTCGCTGCAAAATGTTGGATCTGACAATAAACGGTTTCAAATACGTGATTTTGCTCCCCTAAATCGTGTTATAACTTTCCATTTTCGTATTTTTGTACATGTATAAGGTAAATTTACCTACCTACAATCCTCCACCGCATCTTTAAAATGCGCCACGCAGTTTAGAATAGAAGAACTCCGAGAGAAATTGATTTCACGTTTCAAATAAATGTATTCTATAATTAATAAAGCACAACAGTTACATAATTCTTCTCGACCAAGTTTTAAATCTCTAATTTCGTATGTTTGGCCCCTACAGTAGTAGGTTCATAGAATTAATGTTATATTACATAGAATAGTGTTATATTACATATAATTTATATATTAATGCTGTTATGTTACAAAGAATGAATATATTAAAACGTGTTATTAAGCACCAAAGTCCCTACTGAACTCAAGACTGACAGGACGAAGGAGCCTGGGAAGACCATATTTAAGATGGAGCGACAACGTCCTCAAAGATTTATCCACCTTGGAGATTGTAAACTGGAGAGAGCTGGCACAAAACCGTGATGAGTGGAGGAAGACTCTTGAGGAGGCTAAGACCCACCAGGGGTTGCAGAGCCAACAGTGATGATGATGACGACGTGTCATATTACATAGAATAATTATATTACTACGTGTTATGTTACATAGAATTAATTTAATAATACGTGTTATATTACATATAATTAACATATTAATACGTTTTATAGTATATAGAATTAATATATACTTTTAATATATAATGTAACGCATTTTAATATATATTATATTTCTGCACCTATTCAGCTCAAAGTAAAAAAAAAACACTACATTACAACAACAGCGGTAAGGCGCTTGACTAGCACACCGAAGGTCGCGGGATCGAATCCCGGCGTGGCAAATAAATTTTATTTGATTAATTTGTGTTATTTCACAATTTATTAATTAAAAATAATATATAGTATATTTGCGGCACGTTCCAGAGTGGAAGATACTCTCAGTATCGCCCTGGTGTAAGACCACCATTCAGAATTGAAACGTTGCTTGAAATGGCTTTAGCCGTGTTTGTCTCCTTCCCCTCCCCACTACCCTCAGCCTCATAACATATCCCAATTGGGGATGCCATAGTCTCACTGACTTCAGACGGGAGCAGTTGGGACTCCTGTGCGGTATTCATATAAAAAAAAAAACTTAATTTTTTTTTGGTTAGGTGAATTTAATAACCTAAAATACATGTTTATTAATAAAAACGCTATTTTAAAAATCAGGAAATTAGCAAATTCAAACAAAGAAATCAAAAACATACACAACGGTGACTAAAAAGATCAAAATTATGGTACCCATATCACAGTAATAATGAAAATCGGTATTACATTACATTTAAAGAACTTCCAAAATCGCTTCAAAGCTGTCAAATAAGACACCTGGAATAACAGTTTAGATTCGTATCGCTGTTACAATTACGCCAATACTGACGCACAACTATCGTCATGTCGTGTTGAAATCTCAAAACCGATCAGATTGGATGTCAAACGTTTGACACAAAAAGGAGAAATCTTTTACCACTTTTTCATACACGAAAGTTATATTGTAAAAATAGGTTTAGCATTATATAAATTATTCTAGGCGAAAATCTTTATTACGAAAAATTGTGGAGAAAATATCACGACACGCGTGCTGCTATAACTCGCAAAAATACATTTAACGTTATCAGTTATCAGGAAGAATAAGTCACGTGACGACTAGTGCTAACAGCTAACAGGAAGAGGAAAAGGAAGAGGTAGTGAAAATGGGAAGATGCCCTTGTTGGGTAGCTGCAGCGCGACCACTCGGCCGGGAAATGGTGGCCATTATGTGCGCAAGACGCCAAACAATCGCGGGAAGCTGAAAGCATATACCATATTGTTCTTCTATACTACACTATCCATTCTACACCCTACACTCTCCTCTCTATATACTGGGCACGAGTGAGAATGTGAATACACTACCCACACACATACACACGTCCGCCACTTGTCGGTATAGACGTCACTTTCAGCCCTTGTTTGCCATCTTCCTCAAGCTTTAATTATTGCTCTATTATGCTTCATTTATAATAGATTTCTTTACACAAAGAACTAATTATCGTGCAAGTGAATGATAGCAATTCAAATATTTATTATGAACACATATTTTATTAATTCATTTAGATTTATAGCAATATTGATTTTTATTCAAAGATGGATAGTAAGCGCGGTTGTTAAATTTTCTCGTAGCCCATTGCTCGCCCAGGAACAGGAACGGGAATCTACTCACTGAGGTTATATAATATTTACGGCCTGATGAAAAGATAAAGGCAAGGGACATAAAATATTAATTTTCCGAATAAACCCTTCATAGAGATACTTACAGCGTTCGGCAAGTAACCGGACCGGCGTTATACAATATATAGGTACTTCGGAGGTAAACCGAACACCCTTTTTTATACCCTATTTATTATTTGGGGCTTCAATGAATTGCCTTTGTTTTCCTTGATGAATAAAAGCCGGCTGTGAATTGCTAAACAAAGGTACGAGGTTCTGCGCTAGTTGCCAGTTGGTCACTAAACTTCCCGAAGAAACAACACAATCGCCGGAGGTAAAAACATCTAGGAAATATTATCCTTAGTTGCTAACGAAGGCAGACGCTGCGGGGAACAGTGTTTTTATAAACAGAAAGTAAACTGTAACACAAGTTTCGTTTAGCTGTTACATGGAAAAATAACATTCTCGCTTCGGATTTTTCAAAAGCTCCTACCCTTATTTTTGTATCGACTGTGGTTCTACGTATGGTACAGGCGTATTATTAAAGCCTGAAGCGTCTTCACGCGAAACGAGTAACCTGTGCGACCCGTCCCGACAGAGAATGTGTTAACAGAAGACTTGCAGCAGATAAACACACCGCAGCCGGTTTACGACTTGTAGAGAATTTATGGTTAGAAACCCGACCTGAAGGTAGTGGCCACTATTTCATCTATCCCATATCGGATCAATCTCCCGAGCGAGCTCTAGTGATTTGTCGTGAATAAGTAATACGCGAGATCAGCTCTAGTACCCACACTTCGCTTGTACCGTTGGCGCTGTTGGAATGGACGAAATTGTTTCGAGGCAATAAACTTCCTTTGAATCATGAACATTTTATTACTCTGAGGATATGCAGCTGGAGGTTGGGCGTTTTCTTGAAAAAAAAAGAAAATGTACAATCTATTTGTTGGGTGTTGAAATGCAATTTATTTTAGAAAACGAATAAACTACATCTTGGCACGTCTTGTAGTAACAAGATGTTATATTTTCAGTCCCGTTTTATGTGTGCACGGAACATTTTCTGATATAAAAATGTCATAGCACTTACGACGTACAAACATCTTCCTCCTTCGAGATGTGCCTTTTCTCTTTTTCCATACTCGGGTGAATAAATCTAGTTCGCTTTTGAATACCTCGTCTCACAAAGCATCCGGCTTTTATATTTGCATAGAAGACACATTCTGCCTTTCTTCCTTTAAATTTAAGTGGAGACATCCTTTCTAAAATATCTTGTACATAAACTCGTTAATGAGTGTTCAGATGATCAGAATCTTCAAAAACAATCCACGGGATGGGGTTCATATGTCACTCATGTACATATGTTTCGTCCTTCCTACAACATGGATTTCTTCAAGACCCATATTCACTACTTAATCTCCTCAAAAAGACCTTACTCAAAGCATCCCGCAAGATGACATGGGCCCCGAGGGGAATTATTTTCCTCCTGTGTAAGGAAAAAAATCACTAGTTTCTTGAGACGTTCGATTCACCAAAAAGCTGTTAAAGAAAAAAGCTTTTATATATATCGAAAACTAGTGGAAAAAAAGATCTGGCATAAAGTCTACTCGTAGAATAAAAAAATGAAAACATATTTAGGTATTAAAATAATATGGGCAATCGGTACCTACCTACTAATAAGTTGTTTTGCAAATTGAGCTTTAATGATTTTAGATACTATAAGAGTTGTTTTTGGCAAACTTTTTTTATCCCACAGTGAGAAGCTGAGTTGATTAATACATATTTTCGGTTCGAGACAAAGCCAGAAGTAACGAGTCGCCAAGCCGAATTATGTGGGACGGGTAACTCTGGCGGGCGGCGCGGCGTCCTCCAGAATTAAAATTCAAGCACGAACACATGTTTTTGAAATATTCACCGATGTTTCCTCTGAAGCGAGCCGCAGTAACGTACCCGGTGCGGTCGGGCACATATTTGTTTGGAACTTTCGCGGTGAGAACGGACCTTCCCTGGTACAAGCCGCCCCCGCCCGCGTCCGCCTAAAGCCCGATGGAAGCCGGCCGAGTGTGATTTACATTTCTCTCGCAGGGACTCGTCAAATGAAATGTTTGTCGTGGATTTTCACTTCTCTCTTCATCAAGAATTGAACAAGTTTTTAAATATGCATTCTGCTTGCTTCCGCTTCCTTTCAACACACAATCAGCAGATATTACATATTTTAAGCACTCAAAGGAAACAGCTTCACGAGGAAAATTAACAGCACATTTTTAAATCTACTTGTCAGAGTACAAAAGTTTCATTATATAAAGTATAAAGACAATCTGGCTTATCCGCGAATCTGGCATATTGTCAAAATCTGTTTTGGTAGAGTTCAAGCGAAACACGAAATCCATTTTACCATTGAGTCAATGCGAAATGCACAATATCAATCTCACCAAATACTTCCACGTCAAACAATATGAGATACACAACACATTGTACCCACTTACACGCTCGAGCATTACGCTGAAGCAAAACGTTATTAGAATTCGTGCTGCATCCGAAAGCATCGCTTAACCAAATCGCATGCCTGCAATTCACTGCGGAACTAGTTGCGAAAAGTGTTTTGTCTATCAAATGTATTACAGAAACAAATGCAACGCTCGGTGGGGCAAGCTTTGTTGTTCTTCGAATTTGGGCGCAAATTGTTTCTGCCGTTTAAGCGCTGGCTTCGAAATGAGTGTGTTGAACCGCTTTAGATTGAAATAAAATATTTTTTCTGATGGGTGTGAAACTTTATTCGATGAAATAAAATACACTATTAATGATCTCGATGCACTGAAAGCCTCTTGCATTAACCTTTACGACAACATTACTTTACTTAATAACTCCCTCGCATTATTAGCTCCCACCGTAATGGAGGTGTCAGCTGTTATGAGATCACGGATAACCCTTCGCCTCTGTAGGGAAATGAGCGTGATGGCGCACCAACTGACCAGGTTACTTCATGGTAATGCAATAATCTAGGACTACTCAAATCTAGGAAACGGTA
Source organism: Limnephilus lunatus (assembly GCA_917563855.2). Classification (NCBI taxonomy): domain Eukaryota; kingdom Metazoa; phylum Arthropoda; class Insecta; order Trichoptera; family Limnephilidae; genus Limnephilus; species Limnephilus lunatus. Next base: position 91,642,026 of record OU830595.1, on the reverse strand, counting down.
GGCATGCAAAATAAGAATATAAATAATATTATGTAAGTGGAAAGCAGATTGCTCACCTTCCAGGAAAAATAACAGTAATAATATATAATAAAAAAACCTCTCTGCTAACTTGGCATGACGGATGGCGTAACTCCTTTAACCCTTAATATGCCGAAAAATCCACCGTGGAATTTTTTAAGTATGTACCCGCAGTGTGTTGACGAATTCGCCGTGGATTCGCTAGTAGTTCACCGCACTTTCCTCGGTTTTATTGCATTTTGTAACATAATGGCATACAAGGTAAAAATGCATCAAAATATTATCAGAGACTCTCGATTCATCAAGTGCAAATATATTTATTTTAACATTGAAATTTCATATTTGTGGAAAGTAAAAAAAAAACGATTTTACTATATTTATTTACGTAAGAGTCTCAAATAATTTTTTTTTATTGTGAAGATCAATTATTTCAATTTATGGAAAGTATAAGAAAATTCAAGAATATTTTCGTATTTCAAAATTAAATGTGTTTTTTAACACATTACAGAGAAAAATAACCCCATATATAAGATGAGACACATGCACTTCTTTATAAACATATAAAAAATGTATCTGGAAAGACAGTGAATATTTACAAAAAAAAAACCTTTTTTGAAAAACAAGTTATTGAGAAAAGCGTACGGTGGGAGATTGTTTTTTTTTCCGGCACTCATAGGAGTACTAGGTCGCGGGAAGTCAGCGTTCCAAGGGTTGAAGAAGGATATGTGAAGAAAGGGATGGATAAGCAGAATCAGATCTTACATATTATAAATGATCGTACCTAAATCACATAGCAAATAATACAAAGTTGGGATGTACCCACAGAAACATTATCGCCTATAAATAATATGGCAAATTATTTATGACGACCGGTCCCTACGTACACTTAGGTATTCTGTGGAAAGAGGAGAATGGGGAAAGTATCCGAACGACCCTTGGCGCGGAGGGTGGGCACTAGGTGTAGGTATTATAATACATCCCATCTCACCGCAGGGCCATATTGGATGAAAGCTCTCACCGTATATCATATTTTTGCGTCGCTCGTTGATAACGCTCTCGTGCATTCGATATTTCATGATTTGTAATCGGCAGAGCATCGCCATCGTGCGCTCTTGCGGCTAGCCGATTTATTTTTTAAGCTTTTTTAAGCAAATGACAATTTATTACGCCATTACGTATTTATCCTTCTACACGCTAACCGAACAATTACATTCTTTATCAACAATATATTTTTATTTGGACCGTTATTACAGCAATATAGATAACAATTAATGTTTTTAAATCGACATTTTTAGAGAAGATTTATATATTAGGAATAAATATTTTTTGTTAAGAGCGTATAACCAGAGAACACCAGAAATATGTCATTTTTAAATCAGTGTTTAGACGTTTTGACTCTTTTCCACAAAAAAATTATAAATTGATTTCGAAAGATTGTTCTTTTATCTAGTAAACGTATGTTTTAAATTTTCAGAAAAAAATGATAATTTTTAGTATAACAAAGTTAAATACCATAGGTCGTTGGCGGATTTGTTATATTTTCAAAAAAGTACATTTATTATACAACACCCATTTCAAATCATATAATCATGCCGTAAAATAAATCAGTATATTATCTGGTAAATGTATGTAACAGTATTTTAATTTTAGTTTAAATAAAATCAAAAAAAAAATATATACCCAAGTACAAGTGTTTCTTGACGAAAATTGGTCCGTTTGTATATTTATTTGCGCACTTACAATTTTTACTTATTTAAATTTTTTTCATTCTTATTTTGCTGAGACATTATTGAAAAACGATAAACACTTATGATCAAAAAATAATTAAAACAAGTACATAATTTTAATAGTTTTATTAACACGCCTTTCAGCATTTTTGCATGTAGGTATAGATTAAAGCAAATTTGGAATGAAATAAAATCGGTATTTAGTTATAATTTAAAAAGCTAGTACGGAGAGTAATTAATCTTTCTCATTGGAACCGCCCTGAACGATCGTAAGTTGTAAAAACCTCTTTCGACGAAATGTGAATTTTCGGCCGCTGGCTGGTTATACGCTCTTAACGTGAAACAATGGTTTTATAAAGTATAAAATTGAAACAAAATATTATCGTGTTTCTAAGTAACTTCTACCCAATATTAAAGTTTAATAAAATATAAAACATAATAAACAATATTATTTTCTCAAGGTAAGTAAAAACCTACTTATTTCATGTTGCCAAGGTAACACAACCCGTATTGGTTTTTGTATTGAATGTTGACATAATGTATATTATCTTTATAATTTAAATAAGCTTATTAGAATTTATTTTGAATAATTTATAACGTCCTTCATGGTAAAGCTAAATGGAAAATAATATTGAAACTTTTATCAGCACTGAGAAAGTATTGAATACAAAACATTATTTATGGGATGATTACTTAAACTTTCAGGGTTGCGTGGTATAGACATTAAACAAAATTACACCATACTAAATGTAATATAACCGTTATATTCTCTTGAATAATATAGAAAAAAGGAATTGTTTATGATTTTGAATACTGGAAGATAGGTTTCTATAAGTTTAGTTTAACAACATTGACTAAACCACTCGTAGTGTCAGTGTCAGTTATAAGCATCTGTCGGATTATACATTTTTTAGAAATATTCCCGATTGACATTATATTTCAAATAGAATAAATGTTTTTGATCGTAACCAAAATTTAAAAATTGTTTTTGAAAGGAAACAATAGACTCCTTCAGATTTTGACATTAAATACCGACATATAGAATTAAAAATTTGGCTAAAGTTTTTAAAATCGATTTCCTATATTTTTAAAATTTTTATTTTTACCACTTATGGCGAAAATAAAACACACATACAGCTACAAAGGTTATTACCACATTCACACATATGTTATACAGGTGATTATCAGATTTTTTATGTAAAAACTAGTGAAATAAAATCACGGGATTGCTATACTTATAGGATTTGGGAAGCTGAAAGTATTTATAAAATATTTGCCTCATGATCGTTGCCCATCAAAAAAAATAATAAGAGATAATCAGAAATTTACCACTCGAATGAACACCATTAAGGAACTTTAAAAAATCACTATTCAGATTTACATTAGTGAAAGGTTTTTAACACCTGTCAAAGTTTTAGATCTCTTAACAATGTTTACAAAATAAATACACATTTCAAATATGAAATATAACCATTGACAATTAAAATAAATATTGTTGGTATTATCTACTTTAAAACTTGTCTGGAATGATTTATACTTATCCGCTCCAATTTTGAAAATATTTTTATTTTATTTATTTACATAGTAGATATTATTATTTACGTACCAATGTTTAAATAAGCATGTGTTGAGGTTATATGGCAAGGTTGTATGGATGTATGTGTGTTGGTTACTCTTTCACGAAAAAACTGCTGTATGGATTTTAATGAAACTTTACAATAATATAGCTCATGCATCCGAATAACATATAGGCTATATATATAATGGTAAGCTCTGGCGTTATGAAATTTGTGTAAATGAAAACGTGTGTATTACATATATTTTAGCGGCAGGGTGGAAAGGCAGGGGAAGGGGAACGGGAGAAGTGAGGTTCGCGTAGAGTGAAGAGACGAGGGAGGGTGAAGGCGGGGAAGGCGGAAGGGAACGGGAACGCATGGGAAAGGACGATATGTGAATAGAATCAATTTATTTATTTGAATGGCACTGCAACGCATGCAAATAAAAAGCTTTATGTTTTCTCTTTACAAAACTCTTTATATTATCACATTTCTGACCATAGCAGAAAATGAGATAGAACGAGTTTTATGCGGACGTATCATTTGGTGACGGAAATAGCAATATGTGGCTGTACTGATTTTTGATGTTTCGTGACAAATAATCCGGGTGGTTAATGTAAGCATTCCTTAGCAAAACGATCTACTATTTCGTCACTCAGTCGGAAGGTGCCATTTTTCGATTCTCATTGCAGGACAAAAAACGAGTACCTAATGTTGGTAATGTTGATGGCATTTTATAATACTTCACTGATACTTTACATGTGCGTTTGCGCATTTTATAATACTTTACGTTTACTTGCACTTTATTTAATTTATTTGAACACATTTTGTAAACACTAGGCAATGTTCAGTATAATTAATTACATAGAAGTACACATTAATACTTTTAAAGCAAAATCACTCACTTAATTTCGCACAAGATCATACATTAGTTTATAAAACTGATAATAAGTGTATGTAATTTTTAAGTAACTTCGGATGTTGACTAAACCAGGCATGTAAAGCATGTCATAAAAATACATGGAGCCGTAAAAGAAGCGCTCGAAAAGTTGTACCCGAATACAAAAAAATAAAGGGAGACAATAAAACGCTTGAAATATTGCCAGTATCTCCGACAGTGCGAGAGAAGAGATAGTGTACAGTGTATAGTCGGGTCCGCGCAATCAAATCTAGACCGGCCTCGATTCTATAGATTTTCCAGATTCTAGTACAGGCCGTATAGAGTATGTATTGTGTATATTTCCTGATACATGCTGTATTGAGCATGTATGTATTGTATAGTGATCTGTAGACCCTTTTCCTTAAGTCGGGCTCGCCATTGGCTACCCGAGGTATCAGTTGGGATTAGTGAAGATTTTAAAGGTCCCGGGAGGCGCGAGCGGTCCACAGACCAGATTGCCTCTGTATCGAGGAAATTCAAGTTTCCGCTGTTAACTTTTGATTTAGTTTTTGATCAAGTGCTTGAATCCAATATACGATCAACTATTTAATCTTAAATGTATTATTGTAAATCAGAGCTATTCATATGGTACACATTTCAAAACCTTGTAAGTAGATTAATTACAAACAATTATGTTATAACTTTTTTGTTATTATTTATTAACCAAGATATAGTGTGTAGTAAATATTGCTTGGAGGTCAGGTCTTGAAAGAGGCGAGTACTCATATGATGAAATTGAACAAATTTTAAACATTTCTTCTTTAGAAAAACGCAGAAAGAACTCTGATCTGATTTGCATATTTAAAATTATCAACAGTATTACTGATATACCTGTTTGTTACAACTCATCCAGTTCAACATCCCTTCCCGTAGACTCCGAAATAATGAATTGCTGTTCCTCAATCAACATTCTACTAATTATGGATACCATTCTCCTTTATCCAGAATGTCAAGACTTGTCAACGCAAGTCAAAGCATTGCATTGTTTGATGTAAAACTAAATGACTTTCGGCAGTCGGTAAGCAATATTTAAATGCTTCTTCATGCTTTGACTTGTAGTGTCTTCTATATGTACTTTTAACATTTTATATTGTCATTGATATACATTTATATGTACTCTACCTTCACCATCACATCTGCTTTTTTTATTCGTGTTATTTATAAATTTAAATAAATAATTTTTTACAACATATACGATGTACATATTTTTTACATGATTACTTTAATAATGAGCTTTTGAAAAATATGCAAAGAGTTTTTAAAGTATACAGTAACTCAAAACTGATAAATAATTTACCATATACCACGTTAAACAATAGATTCTAAATCAGGATTTATTTATGGTCTAAATATTGTTATAAATCCTCCTCAAACCAGCCATCTGGTCACTATTGTAATATTTTTATTTCTTTCTTTCTCCATGTAATATTTTAGTGTTTTGAAAGTAGTGTTTTTTATTTTGGTGTTTTGTATGTAATGCTTCCTTAAATTTATAAATATTAACCTCAATATAGGCTATTAGTCCTAGTGAGGTTAATTCTGTATTTAAAAAAAACAATAACAAATGTATGGTGAGAAATTATAAATAAATAAATAAATGTAACAATACCTACCACAAAATAAAATAGAAACTAATAAAATAAAACACAAATCACTAAAACTTACGTACCTACCCTACAATATGCAACGCATCCGTGGTCGAGAGCCTTTTTTCTCCATGATCGAGAGCCTTTTCTCTCAGTGCCGACAGATAAGGCTATCGACTAGCAATCCGAAGGACGCTGGTTCAAATCCCGGCGCGCGCAAATAAATTGTATTAATATATTTTTATCGTCTTACAATTAATCAAATTAAAATAATGTAATATACCACATTTACGGCACATTCGAGAGCCCTGGTGAAAGCCCACGATTCGGAATGAAAATATTGCTTGATATGACTTTAGCCATGTTTATTAACCAGATAAACTTGGTGTAACCACAGTTTGTTAATGACAATGACCTTGCACGCCTAAAAGGCTGTCACAATATACAAATTTAAATACTTACAGAACTTAAAAAAAACAATCAAATTAGATTTACTTAAAATTTAAATACAATACGATTATTCGATCTTACCTAGCATTTTCAACAATCCCAATTTGTAATTCCCTCACTCCAGTGAGTATTTTTTTTAATTTCATTTTTATAGCATTGTTTATTTTCAAATAAATAAAAATGTTTACCTCCAAATAACATTTCAACCCAACTTTCAGAGAACACAAGTAGTTTTCTCATGTTTTTTCTAGGGTTCAAACAACTAAAATATGATATTTTCGAGTCGAGCATGTTCCAGGAAAGCCCATTAGTCCTGTTGTCTAAAACATTTCCTCGGAGAACACTGGTTTACAGTAGCCTCCCGTGTCGGGCGACTATCTCTTAACGCCAAGGTCGTTTTTTACTCGGGGTATTTTTCAGGGAGTACCTACGTGCTCCGAACCCTTTGTCCGGTCGTGAGACCGAGGACCGTTGTCTGTAAGTGATGTTTAGCGGGCCTACCCAGTGCCCTGCCTACACCCACTACCTATCCTCTACCCATTTACCCAGTACCCAAGGTTCGTAGAAAATGTATATTAACAAGGTTCGCTCATCGAGGGGGTAGAGCACGGATTGGCTAGAAAGTCATGACGTAGCTTGAAGTTCATTCTCCAACGGAAGATTTGAATTTATTATAAAATAAGTGGCGTTAAGCGACTCTGAACGCATTTGCAAATGAATTATTTAAAATACTGTGGTGTTATTATACTAATTGTTTTGGTCCAGAATAAATGGAATATATCCCAGGGATATTTGCAGTGCATTGGTGATGTAGAGTCAAGGTTATTAGCGCTTCTGTATTGCCCCATATACATTCAATTTCTTACTTAGCAAAGTCTACAAGTCTTATTTAGCAAACTATCGTGACAAGGACAAAGTGTTGAGAAAATTTATTATCTAAAAACGACCCGTTCTCGTAGGATAAATAATATCTGCCATGTACAAAAGGCGTGTTTCCCGACTACGTGCCAGTGCCCGAGGAAAAATAAAGCTAGTTTCTTGAAACATCTTCCATTTAAATACCGGTAGAAAAAGGCTACTTTAATACAGACATATGCCTAGTGTGGTAGTTGTAAAACCTGTAAAAAACTGTATACCTAAGTAATTTTTATGAAAAATAAAAAACAAAAAAATAGTGTTTGACTTCTGAATCTGAAGTATTGACATAACTCAATTTTTCTTAACATTTTTATATATCCAAAAAATAATACATATTTTAATTTTAATTTAACATCTTCACTTTGGGAGGCGGGTATGGGTACCACCGCCCCGGAAACCACTTATTCGCTATAAGCTTGGTGATAAATACTGCATGTTGCATGCTTAATAAATGTATTGTGAAGTTTAAAAAATATTGTTTCATCACCGCCCTAGACCACCAATAATAACATTAATTTGGTTTTGCGCCATTTAGAACGTTTCACCTCAAGTTAAATTTAAACGCCCACTGGATATTATCCCTGAGGCTGCCACCGCCCCCCGGACCTTCAGCACCCCCAGGGGTGGTATCGACAACTTGGGAATCACTGGTTTCACAGATTCATAAGACGGCCTATAAAAAGTAGCCTAGGACGGTGCACAAAATTCCCTTTCGTATCGCAATTCCTTTCCTCTTTAATACAAGCCCTGAAGGCCAAAGTGTCGTTATATGTTCGACCTTTCAGAAAATTCATCTTGGTGAACTAGTAATTTACTAACAACTTCTGAGTCCAAAACAAGCTTTATTATTTTTATTATCGTTAGAAGTTTTGCTGAGAAAAGTGGATTTTTGCTAATTTCAACCTGAGCCGTTTTGCGAACTCGTATTTCGTTATTTAGGATGTTTTCCAATTTACTCTAATTCTGTATTAATTTTATGCATAAATACAGTTCTGAGAAAGGTTCCGACTGAGCCAAAACCGGTTGGTGTTTAATATTTGTTTTCATTTGTGTTGTTTTCAAAGTATTTTTAATATATAAATTTAAAATTATGATGTTTTGCTGAACATAAAAATGCTTACTTGAAAAACAGTTAAATCGAATACAAAAATTTTGACGAAGTTCTACCTCCACAATTATTGCAATAATATTTTCAAAAGAACGAGTTTAATAATCCAATCATTAAATTTAGTAATTCTGGTTGTCGGTGCATGCGTGATTTGAAATTGATTTATTGCGTAATGCGTACAATTATTTAAAAATCACGACAATAAGTTTACTGAACCTTTAGCATATAAGGACACTGCATAAATTCAAATAAACGCTGCGTGCGTATCCCCAAAATTACAGTTGCTTTTTATCGTCTATTACTGTTGATATTGATATTATGTTTATTAGATCTCTAGAATTTGTAACTATCTTTTTTCCTCTACAGTTGCTTTTTTTTCTTCCATCTTCTGACATTATTACATTTTTATATCTCTCTAATTTTCCAACAAAACATATTGTCAAATAAAGTAAAAACATTAAAAAGCATTTCTATTAAAGTTTGGAAGACGAAATATAAGAATTCGATATTTCTACACACGAGATCTTACGTACGTTCCCAACATGGTAATTTATTATTTACGGATAAGAGTACCACTTCTTATGAATCTTTACAAACGAAATATTTTCATAAGTGCGTAATAAAATGTATTCATGATATGATTTCAAAGTGAGCGCTTGTGTTGCCATTGCCGAGTGTTTAAACCCGAAATAATAGGAAAATGACGGGATTTGCGAGGCTTTGGGGGCCCCTGACCCTAAATACGTTCAAATCCTAAATACACGGTCCGGTCGGGCAGAATTCTGCAAGTCATATTTCTCTGTACGAAAATATTACACGCCCGCAAATGCAGGAAGGATGGAGAAAAATTATGTGATTTTTCTAGGGAATTTATAATTTTTCGGTGGTTTGACTGCAATTTTTAATTTGTTTCTGGTTTTAAGGTTGATTTTTAGTACCTACTATTTAAATATTTTTAATAATTCGAAAACTAATTTTAATATTTTTTAATTAAATATTGCAATGTTTTAGTGTTATCATCACAGACTATCTAAATTATTGATTTATATAATGTTATTGATGTCTTGAGGTTTGAATGATAAGTAATAACAAAGTAATATTTGTATAGTTTTTCCCTTGTGACGACGCGTATCGCCGCACTGTGTCAAAACTGAATTATCAAATTAAAAAAAAATAAAATACTAGACTATGGATGTCTATAGGCACGGCATAATCTTCGACTAAATCAATATTCAGAATTTATACTAATGCACCTACCTTCACAATCATAATTACGAATGCATGCGTAGTAATATATAAATCTTATTTATTTATTTATTTATTCAACGCTCAGAGGGCTTTTACAGTAGTACAATTGGTTTATGAATGTGAGATTATTTTACAAATCGAATTTGAAAAAATATGCGCTTTCAAAAATAACTTACAAGAGATAATAGGCCACTTACATCACATTTTTTCCGGTTTAGGCAAATATTCTAAGACATTCTGTTTTTTTTTTTTTTTTAAATTTTATATTTGGAACCCTGGCGATTTTTTGAAAATTTCAATCCGAAAAATCAGACCATTTTTTATAAACCGGAAAGATGGGACAAATTTTATGTGTGCGAAAAAACGATAATTACATAGCCGAAAATCATTTTAAAAAAATAATGTTTTCCACACGAATAGCAATAAATTGTACGGGGTTCTCTTCGTAACATCTGTAAAAAAACAGCCATCTTTATCAAAAAATCAAACCAAAGGTTCGCATAGAACAAACAATAAATCTAGTGAAAATTAAACGCAAATTCAAAAATTCGCCGGAAATCAAAGTGTTGCCATATAAAAAAAATTTAACAGTGTGGAATGTTACAAAATTAAGGGAACATAATCGGAAACGGGACATTTTCATGTAGTGACGTCATGAGCTCAAATAATGGATTTATTTATTTAAAAAAAAAAAAACTATACATTTCTAAAAAAATTTCCTAATATTTATGAAATCCATGCAAGTGGCCTATTATAAGTAAAATAGAACACACAAAACCATGATCCAATTTGAACAGTCTGCTCCCAGTTTTCCTAAATTTCGACTTCAGATTTGCATGAAGCGTGTAACCAAATCCTCTTTCCCAGGTAAGTATCGTCTATTGGCCTGTCATCCTGACTGATCTGGCGAAGGAGGGACTGATCGGTAAATGGGGAGGGAATTGGAAATGGGTGGTTAATAAATTGAGGCGATTTCCTCCGGCCGCCGTGCGTCAGCTGCTTCAGTAGTTTACATCAGGTGGGACAGCAAAGATTTAGTTTATATGTTTGCAACATTCCTGAAACGTGCTTTAACTTGACGCGGTGTAATAAATCACTCGATTAGTAATATGCGGAAGCATTCTACAAATTAATCGTTGCTAATGGTTTTATCTGGAAAATCGCAATGATTTCATCTTCAGATTATAAAAAAATTGATTTTTTATTATTTTTAAATATTTCAAAAAAATTATTTGCAAAGTTTAGCGTAGCTTAGTGTTATGTCATTTTAATTTGCACTTATTTCTCAAACATTGCTATTTCGTAATCAAAAAAATGTAAGTATCGATGAACAATTTGAAAAGGGTATGAAGAATAATTTATAGGAAGCATCGTTTTCGCCATTTACTCATTATCTGTATAACATTTTTATTAAAAATCAATCGAATCAGGCTTACCCCTCCGCTGTTAAATTATTTTTGAAATACAGGTTATTGGAATTGATTTTTTGTCGAATACATTCATAACAAAATTTAACACGATAGCATAATTTTTATTTTTCTTAACCCATCAGGCTAATTTGTTCACTTTATGGAACAACTCATATATCATATAGGTCTCATGGAAATCGTTGTATCTTCCTTACTGTCATGGTTAGAAATATGACCTCAACGGTATTTGAAAGAGAACACGCAACGCTTTTTATTCAAATCTAAAAGCTATCCCAAAATAATTAAAAGATACACCTTAATGAAACCAAAGTTATCGACCGCAATTTGAAAGAAAAATATGAAACTTTGGGAATTTTTTTATTAATTATTTTTACATAAAATGACAAAAAAGTGAGTTGACGATAACGTTTATATAATAAATTTGCCTAAATAAATATGTGCATATTTTTTATTTGTTATTTGAAAAATTATGTGTTTATTTCGAAGTATAAAATTTGAAAGCGTATTTCATCACCTTTCAAAAATAGTTTTTAGTTTTCGGATACGTTTAGAAATATTCCATTTGTTAGGACTTTATTGCCAAGTGGAAATATTTTGACCTTCCGACAAAATAAGCCCGACGCCTGAGTGGTTAAAACAGTGGATTTAGGCCTATTAATTTGATTCTATCAATATCTATTATTATGTTGTCACTTTAAATATTTTGACAAAATAAATGATTAATAAATTTATAAGTTTGTTCGTGTTAATTCATGATTGATTTTTTTGCTAAGAATTGAGGTCATCCATGAACTACGCACCTGTTTTCTCCTTATTATAACTTTGTTTAAATTTCTAGCAGTATACTGTTTCAAGTATATTAAACAACATTACAAATCCTGAAAACGGATAATGTGATGACATTAAATTATCGTCAATTAGATGACAATTAATACTTTGAGTGTCGTAATCAGTTTTACCTCATTTACGTGCCGGATACCAATAGTGATTTAGCAGGAGACAATAATTTCTAATCGGAATCGTGAGTAAGGCCATTCGTACATGGAGACACCTAGAAGAGTTTGGTTTTGTGGGCGTAGCGTACGCGTTGCTCGTAAGTATCCGCCATACTATTTTGCTAGTGTTTTTTACGAGTTTGACGTCAGTTACACACTAACAGAGAGTGCTGGTAGCACTAGACACGTTAGTTGCATCTACAACTCGTTTTACAGAAATGGTGTCCGAGCATGATTTGATTGTTAAATCTATTCTGGAGGGGAGAAAATATCCATGTTTATATAACTACAATTTACAAGAATACATCAGAAAGGATTTTGCGAGCGATGGAAGTTGGAAAAAAGTCAATTTGAAATCATTCTCACGTAGTTGCTTGGCGGCGACGAACGTACATCAATTAAAATGTATTTATTTGTATGGGTGAACCTAAAATCTTCCATAAGATCAATTTTTATGCTTACAATGATAATAAAGATAAAGAACAACAATATTCTTCATCTTTAGTCACTTTATATAGTATCAACTCCGCGGATGCACGTGAAAAACGATCAAGTTCAGTATAGTTCGGGTATCTTTGGGTGGGACTTTTACAGAAACCAGCTTTAAAGAGTAGCATATCAGTAGGCGCCTTGTGGTTACATCACAGTCACGTAGCTTGTGATTTTCTCTCTGTCCGGGGATCTAAAGCCTCCATAACATTTGTACATACAATATTTTTAGTACAGAGATAGCAACATAGCAACACAGTGCACGCTTAAGCTGTTACTATTTGTTGCTGCCAAACAGTCAAATGTAACAATGTGGCCGGAAATGCAGCTATTTGTCCTGCAAAAACAAAACTACGCAAACAAAATGACGTAGAGCGATCCATATTGATATATGGGTTTCCCGTATGTGCCTGTCTTGCCCGCGGGCCCTGGTAGAGGTGGCCGGGCTAGGCTGATGGGCGGCTAGGCTGGTGGAAGGCGGCTGGTAGAAGGCGAATGGTATATGGTGGATAGCTAGGGGCGCGTGACTGCCGCCCTCGCTACGAGTACCTGCTACCTCGGGCGGCACGTGATCCGCCTTATGCCGCACATCCGTTTTTCGTATTTAAATTATTCCAGGGTAAATTTCGCGTTAGATTTGTAAAGTATGCGGCTCAGGGTCAGCAAATGTCGGGTCAAAAATAATTATCTCTGTGAATGCTGTAACAAACAAATTATTTACCTAATTTTATTTTTGATTCTTCGGTGCAAAAATAGCAAAATGGTTATTAGAGTTATGCAGAAGAGATTCGGAAATTTTAATAAAAACCATCATCTGATAATTTTTATGAGTTCATAGTTGTATCCTAGTTTTTATGTCTCAAAATTATTTTTTTAAAATTATTTTTTCTTCTATTTGTCTTCGGTGTATTAGCAACATAAATAAATTTATATAAAGTGATAAAAAAATTACAATATGATGTGATTAGTTTCTTAGAAAAGGCTCGTTAGATTCTGACATTGACTGTGCCATAATGTATTTACTCCTGTATTACAGATCATCTTCCACGTACATAGTTATTACATTATCATATTATTACATTATATCATTGTGTGTACTGTAATCTTCTATATCAAAAGTACAATATAAAAAAAGAAGCGGAAGAGAATATATTTCGTAATCGAAAATTTAGAGTAATTTATTGAAAACGTTAAAATCAGTTCATGGAGTGTTAGATAAGATTTAAGCAAAATCAAGAAAGTCATCAATTTTATCGATTTTTTTTCTTACATACTGATTTATTTCATATTATCATTCAAGTTCTTGTTACTTTTTTTTACATTAACCCCACACAGGAGGCCAATTGAACATATAATTTCCTCTAGGGGCTATGTCATGTTTGGGGATGCCGTGCGGAGGTTCTTTTTAAGGGAAGAAAGGAAAGGAAGTTCTGGGAAAGAAAAAGGTATGAGAGGTAGTTAGAGGAATCCGAAGGTTATAAGTGTGTCCAGGAGAATACCTACTACCACCGTGTAAGGCATTGCGGTTGAGAGAGTCTGACTGGAGAGGTCAATACTTAATAACTCTGTACAAATCGAAATTGCACCCCACTATTAAATTTGGCAGCCACCTCTGGTCTGGAGCCCAAAAATACCTGAAAATCCCTTGACTCTGCAGAAATGGGCGGTCCGTTCGATAGATTCTCCTATTGACGGCCGGCGTGTCTAGGGGTAAAGCTCTTGACTCGCAATCCGAAGATCGCGGGATCGAATACCGGCGTGAGCAAATAAATTTTATTTGAATAATTTGTTTTATTTCACAATTTATTCATTTAAAATAATGTATAGGTAGCATATTTGCGGCACGTTTTAGAGTGGAAGATACAATTATTATTATAAGATATTATTATTATTATTATTATTATTATACTCTCGTAAGACCACCACTCAGAATTGAAACGTTGCTGGAAATGGCCTTAGCCGTGTTTGGTGATCAGATCTGAATAGACAGGTACTTCCCCACCTTCCTCTTCCCCATCTCCTTCCCCTCCCCACTACCTTTAGCCTCACAAGACACCCCAATTGGGGATATCATATATATAAATAAAAAAAATAAAAAATGGATTGCAATCTTTAGACCATAGGCGTCAGGTCGGTATGCTTTCAATGGAAGATGATCCGAGAAACTAGCGTCATCGATCCCCTATGCACTGGATCACCGGATCCACTCATCCGGCCCCTCCCGATCCAGCCCGCCACGCAGCTGGTGGGCAGACGTATTCACTATCAAGATATGGACAAAGCTCCCCTGCTAAATCACTGAACGTAAACCACTTGATGAATGGTTCCAATAAGATGAACTTGAAATATTTTAAAATACACATTACTAATTTGTTAAACTAGTTGGCTGACCTTTTACACTGGCCGCATTTGTGGAACCTCATAGTAGTGGGTAACGCTGTTAGGTGATGGTAAAGCGCTAAGTGCCGAGATGGGTTGGAAAAGCTCTCCAAATCTATTTACTAAAAAAATCTAAATTCGATTTTTGGAAGACCGTTAGAAAGATTAAATTATTAAAGCATCTGCCTGACATTTGCTCATTTAAAATAAAACTCCAGTACAATATTATAGGTTGTCTCGTGCGCTGAAATCTGCCCACTATTTTTGAAATGTATTCATTAGTAAGCTACTCATGAAAGTACGGCGTCTACAAACTTTCTGCCTCTGTTCATACACACACAGAGAAGTTTAAAAGTTATCTGCCAAATTATCATTTTATTTGCTGTAAAGAACATGTAATACTAAAGTATTTATCGTGTTCCTGAATTCTTTCAGTTGCTTAATAGTATAACTACTTGATTGCCCAGTTACTTGAGAAGTCTTACTCAATAGCGTTATATTTAATGCTGGGGTGATTCGAGAGAATTACTCAATAAAATGTACAGCTTTTATAAAGTAAAAGCTTTTAAATCGAGGCGGCTAATATAACATTTCTAAAACTCTAAGCTTACTGTAAAAATAACGAACAAAGAAACAGTAGAAATCGAAAATATACATACATATATCAAAAAGTAGTAAACGATTGCAGAGTCGTTTTTGAGTTTAAAATAAAAAAGGTTTAAACATGGGTTCAACGGCTAATCTATGCAATTTTATTCGATTTTCCTCAAATTTGTAAATTCCCGCAGACCGTGTTCTAATATAAATTGATTAGATTCGCCTCGTGTTCCGAAAGTGGTCTCTTAGGTCGACCTTATAATATAATAGCCGATGTTCCACCATCGATCGCTTTTCGGAAGATAATAATATTATCAAGTATTCACAGACTAATCCTCCTTTAAAAAGTAATGGTTAGTTAAACGAGATCATAATTAATCTTTTGATCACAATTTAACCACATCATCAGTGTAAAAGGCCAGGTGGGCTTAAAACAAAAAATGAAGGTTTTAGAGGTTTCGTCCTTAAACATTCATTTCCCGATGTGTTATTCATGTAGTATTATTTCGTAAATCATGTCTACATTTATGGATCATAATTTGTAATCCATGATACCCTGAAAATCATTGAATCATTGAAAAAAATAAACAGGTACCTGGTATCTGCTTCACAAACAATATCATGTAAGTATTTAGACTCGTGCAAAACTATGGTTCTGTTATTTTGTCTATGATGTGGTCAGATTCATATATTTGACTTGATGGTGCCATGTCTTCCTTGGGCGTCTCCGACTTTTTTACCATTCATCTATCGTTATATATCTTCCTTAATCTCCTTTTCCCTTATCCTTTGTCCTTGTTCCCGTTTATCCATTATATTTATGCCCAAACCTTCTGAGCGTCCCTTTCATAATTTTATCTATTACTCTTACAATAGCCTTGCATTATTTCCGGATCTCTACATTTTTAACACAGTAGTTCGTGGTTTTAACACATGAACATCTCAGGGATCTCATTTCTATAGCAATCAGCCTATTTTCATCCTTTCTCTACCAGTTCCATGCCTCACTGCCGTACGTAAGGGTTGGTATTAGCTTTCTATTATGGTCTCCTACACATTTTATTCCAAAATAATAACATTTCTTATATAATTCGTAATATTATTACGTAGTTAGAATTAAAAAAAAAAATTGTTATTTTCGTCAAATTTATCATTGTAATATCTTCAAGCCAGTGTTTCAGTTCGGCCGACGTGTTTACATACAAGTAATCACTATGTAAGATTCGTACCTACCTGTTTTAAAAGGATTACGTCTACTTGTAAATACGGTACTGCGGTCAAAGGATCACATAGGAATCTCGGTTTTCAAGCCACACGAAAAAGTGGTATAGCATTAAGGTAAGACCCTTTTTGCACACATTTATTTAGGTTAAAGCATTTCTAGAAATGCTTTGAGTGTTATTATCAAAGTGTGTTAGGATTCAAAATAAATGTACCTATAATATAATATATTATCCTACTTCTAATAAATGTACCTATAATATAATATATTATCCTACTTCTAATACATTACGTACTCTCGTCTTTTGTTGTGTATAGGCACTTTACCACTTAAAATACTCCGATCTGTTGGTAAGAAGAAAAAAATCAACCCATAGGCTAAATTATGTGTTACCGTTCTTCCTGAGACAAATCTCCGAACAATAAATGTACGAACAAAGACACAGTAGAAATCAAAAATGTACATACACATAAAAAAGTAGCAAACGATTGCAGAACCGAGATAAATCTCCGAAAATCAAAACTTTACGAATATAGAAACAGTAGAAATCGAAAATCAAAACTGAGACAAATCTCCGAACAATAAATGTACAAACATAGAAACAGTAGAAATCAAAAATCTAAACTGAGACAAATCTCCGAACATCAGAATCAAAACCGAATGTTCAAGTCAGGATATAATCATAGGCTTTGAATATCCTGGCTGTTCCTTTCATATTATAACAAAAGTTGTAGAAAACGTAGATTGAATGAAAAACTTATTGATGTTTCATCACCTAACAGCAGTCGCGTTTTACCGATTTTCTCGAATTTCCATAACATTAAAAAGGTTTTAAATAGTATTTTTCACGGGAAATAACATATTTTTTCTAAATACAAAGTTTTCGTACGGAAAAAACTGTAAAAGCCCAAAAGCAGTATTTGTTAGTTTTTCCCAAAAAAAAATTCGAATATAAAAAAAAATCCGCTCTGAACATTCTGGAAAATCGCTACAATCGAAAATATTGCCCTCGTTCGCTTTTGTTATATAGCATATTTTGGTAGTTCGAAATGTAATCGAATTCGTCTGTCATTTTTTTCAACGAATTGACAAGGGTGAGTACTCAATACCGGATTTTAACAATAATCAAATATCATTGAAACATCATTGGTAATTGTTTCTTTATGTCAAGTGTGTTTTTGACGGTTCTGGAATCCATTTTTTTAATTCGGATATTGTCAATCAAATTATAGCTGGTGAAACTATTTCATTTCTGAAAAGCTGATGAGGTAAGGGGGTGAACTATATTCGAGGTTAGGGGGTGAAATATTCAAGGATCTGTTCATATAAATTTAATCTTTCAAATCGAAGATGTTTAATAATAATCTGACATGATAAATATCCGCCTATTGTCTATTTGATTAAGAGCTATTAACCAGTGGCTGAGAATTTAAATTTCGTCGAACGATGATCTTGCGATAGTACTCTTGCAACTGGGCGATTCTGATGAGAAATATTAATTATTATCTATACCAGTATTTTAACATAATTTTTACATTTTTCCATAGGAAAGCTGATAGTTCTGAAATGCACAAAATAATTTGCAAGGCAGATAGAAATATTTCGCCATTAAATTTATACGACGAGAATGCCAGCATTCTTATAAATACCAACCAGATATTATTAGATTCCTGGTCAAATAAAATTCTTCACGCAAAACACTTCAATTATCTCAACCAAACATATGTTGACAAATTTTCGTCAAACAAATGGTTGAGTATTGGAGAGTTGAGCGCAGAAATAGAAGGCTTTATGCTTGCCATTCAAGAAAGAGTCATTAATACTAAAAATTATAGGAAGCATATCATCAAAGATGCAAATCAAATTGATGATTTATGTAGAAAATGTTTGGCTTTTCCGGAAACTATAGAACATATTATATCTGGATGTTCTGTATTAGCGCCGTCCGAGTATACATTTAGGCACAATCAAGTTTTAAAAATAATTCACCAAAGTTTGGTAATTAAATATAACTTGATTAACTGCCGTAATGTACCATATTATTGATATGAACCAAATTCATTTTTAGAAAATGAATTTTATAAAATTTATTATGGTAAAACTATTCTAACAGACAGAACAATTAGTCATAATAGACCCGATATAGTTTTACATGACAAAATTTTAAAAAAATAACTAATATAATTGATGTCGCTATTCCAAATTCTTGTAATATTCAGAAAACTGTTTCTGAAAAAATAAGAAAATATACAGATTTAGGAAATGAGATTAAAAGAATTTGGCATTCTCAGACTATAAAAATATTACCATTTGTTATTTCGGCTACTGGCATTATACCTAGCTCTCTCATTCAAAATTTAGGCGTATTAGATTTGTCAAAAAATTTGTACATTAAAATGCAAAAGTCGGTCATTTTAAATACATGTAGGATTACGAAAGATTTTTTAAATTTTTTTTGTTAGTTTTTGGGGTGTTATGCCGTGTTGCGCTACCTCCTTCTATAGCCGACGTTTCGACAGCGTTACAGTGTCCATCATCAGGGCAGATCTGGTAGATCTGTCGGTAACGCTGTCCGAAACGTCGGCTATAGAAGGAGGTAGCGCAACACGGCATAACACCCCAAAAACTAACAACAAAAATGCTTTTGGCCGTGAAAATCTAAAAACTGATTTTTTAAATATTTATATTGAGGGATCAGTAGGATTAATCGGACCAGTTAGGATTTCATCAGAGCCGAACCCTCTGATATGAAAATATCTGGAGTCGGTGAAATATTTTCCCATTATGTTTCTGGTGGATTGACGTATTGTTCTTGTATTGTTTTGTATTTATTATACTTATATAGTGCACTTACATTGCGTGAATTTACTAGATATTCATCTGTGGAAAAGTGTGTGGAAGGGTTTAGTCTTTCATTTGGAAAAAATTTAACCCGGACATAAAATCTGGAGCACCGTAAATAACTCTATATAGCTTTTATTTTATTAAAATTTTGCTTTGATAAATACCTACATTAAAATTGCTCAAACTCGTGATGATAAAACTTTAATTATGCACTTTTTTAAATTATCTTTTTATCATAAGTATTTATAATTTTTCAATAATGCCTAAGCTAATTTAGAATTTTTTTTTCAATATATTAGTTTGTAAGACCGTAAATAAATAGATAAACTGAAGTATTTTCGTCACTAAACAAGGGCGCGTCTTTTTTAACGATTTTATTTGAACCGAAATTTTAATTTTGAAAATTAGCTTTCCCAAATAATTTTGCATGATTAAACGATTTGAAATGTATGTTGTATAATAAAAATTTTGTTTAAAATTTAACAAATCTGCCAACGACCTACGGTAAAATCTTATTGTACTAAAAATAAACATATTTTCTCAAACATATTCATAAGATTATTAAGTGTATTTTTAGGTATATTTTAATTTTTTATTAGAGAAAGTTTCAACTTGTGCATAATGTGGCTTGAACAATATTTATTTAATGTTCTGTGCTGCTGGCGTATGTAAAATCTGTACCTACATTTATATTTAAAAAAAAATCATATAAGCTTTTGATTTTTTTTAAATTTTTTAAAATTTTTTAAAATTATTTTTTTTTTATTTAGTAAAAGATTATACATTTATATACATTATTTAAGAAATTTTTTGACTGCCCAACTAGGAGGATTCCCGTTTTAGGACAGTCAAATTAGGATGAGTATTAACATACGGAACATGGTCTGAAAATAATATAAAAAACAAAACAAAAATAAAAGATTAAAAAAAAGTGACTGTTCTTTGTTTAGCAAAGTTTAAAAAAAAATAATATTAATTACTTTGGTAGGTACTTAATTACAGAGGATTAAAAAATATAGATATAAAACAAACGTGTAAACATTGCATATCATAGTCCTACACAGATGGGTTGTATAAAATAAGAAAAAAAGAGAAGAGAAAGAATTAAAATAGGAGCTCTTGCGAAAATAGAACTAAATAAAAAGTAATATAAAGAAAATAAAATTAGCAGTTATATATTTCTATAACACAACAGGGAGATTAACAAAATCTGAAAGAAAACTATAATTAATGAAAATTCATCGATTTTATTACCTGCCACAGGAGCAGTAAGTAGGTACATACAAGTTTAGTTACGATTACTATCCATAAAGGTATCCCATAAAGGTACTTTATGAGATGTTGGTAAAAAACTAATGTTTTTATGATTGTTTTTTATATAATAATAATAATAATAACACTTTATTTCACATAAAATTGAACAATAAAACATATGTGGAAACTTTGACTAGCCAACTAGGAATGGATCCTGTTTTAGGCCAGTCAAATTGACAAATTTAATTTCATATTACATTGTTTACTAACATAACATGTTATTTATAGCAGGAAAAGGTGTTAATTATGTATTCCTAACAGAATATAATTTTGTACTCGTAAGAAAAAGAAGACAAATAATGATATCTTAAAATCAAATTCAGATATTTTCCCCTAGAGAGCTTAAAAACAAAAACAAATACAAATAAAAGATAAAAGATAAAAGATAAAAGATAAAAGATAAAAGATAAAAGATAAAAGATAAAAGATAAAAGATAAAAGATAAAAGATAAAAGATAAAAGATAAAAGATAAAAGATAAAAGATAAAAGATAAAAGATAAAAGATAAAAGATAAAAGATAAAAGATAAAAGATAAAAGATAAAAGATAAAAGATAAAAGATAAAAGATAAAACCGGTAAAGTAAACAAAATCGGTAAAGTAAATAAAACCGGTAAAGTAAATAAAGCAAATACAAGCCAGATGGTAATAATAAGAAGCCTATCTCTTGGTCAACATATCTTCGCTTTTGACCCTCCCTAAATCAAGGAGCCAGTCGTTGATTAATTTGCGCAAAACATTAGTACTTTTCGTTTTCCAAGCATTAGGAATGATATTAAATAATTTAGGTCCTAAGTACATAGTATATAGTTGTATATATTTAAAGAATTTTATTGGGTTTGGCCAATTTTGATAATTAACTGAAATAATTTTGTTCCAGTAATTTATGCAATTGAATTGAAGAAGTGTTGTTATATCATTATCTGAGAAAAGATAATTAATTTTATTTATTTGAATGACTAATGTATTTTTTATTAAGAAATAAAGACTGACGATCTGAAATCAGAAGAAATGTTATATATATCAGTGAAATTTTTAGTGGAGGGTCCGCATTTAAATGCGAACTTGGTTTGAATTAAAATTATTTATTCTGATACCACATGGATTACTATTGCTTTCAAGGTAATCTTCTAGGTACCAATCATAATTAAATATAATAATTGCTTATAAAGTAATTGCAGAGCTCAGAAATATGTAGAAGTAGTTTCATAGTATTATGTAATGTAATTACTCAATTGTTTAAAACATTAGGTTAATATTCCCTAGAAAGGTTTCTTCGATAAAGGAAACTCAGAGAAAGGATTTCTTCAAAAGTGAATAGAGAATATTTAGCACAGTAACTCCACAGTGATTTGCTAGGTACAAATTTAATCCACGAACAACCGAAAACAATTCTAGGAATACCGTAGACGCATAAAGTTTCCGGAACACATTGAATTGTAGTCAGATTCCTTTTGTACTCTGTACTCTGTTCCTACTCTTCCCGGCTTCCGTACATCTCTTCGTGTTTCTCAACTTACGTACTGAGAAATTTATTTAATCAGAATTGCCGTGATTCGACTCGGAAATAGGAAAATAATTTACATTCAATTTAAATGTATATGTACATATACATATGTGAGATAGACAATTAATGTATATTGTGACAAGTTTATACCTGTTTATAAGTTATCATAATTTCTCATTTATCGATTGTAACTTACGTTAGAATAACAATATATATATTTTTTCAAGTTTCTTGGTGAAGTATATTAAATTAATTAAAATACAATATTTAAAAGAGCCAAAGAAATTCTTAAGATCAAGATTGAGAGACACCAGTTTCAGGGTGACAGATGTTTCCTGGAATTTATATCAAGCAGGTAAAATAGGAGTATGAGATGAGAGAATCCGATATCTTTATAATTTTCACGAACTTACAGGGTATAATCTCAACACCCATTGGTGAAATTTCTTTGGCAAACTGTTTCATTTAGGAAGGAAAATAATTATTCTAAGACATGTCTTTACTCGTAGTATTGTTAATTGGCGTTAAAACAGACTTTAGGGATCACAAAATGAAAAATAATAAAAATACTTACATTATAAAAGTTATATTAGCTTTAATATTAAAATAACTTGGAAAACACAAAGCTCGTGCACATTTTTACTTGTGCCTTTTTCATATTTTACTGCGCGAAGAGGCGAAGCTTAAAAAAAAAACCAAAGCATCTCTATTTCCTTTAGCAGGGTTTTGTTGGCAATCCATTAATATGTAAATTGAAATTAATTAAATATAATTAAAGCAAAGACTGGATTCTTCCTTGGGAGATAGAGTTATTTGAATTTGCTGCACGAAGTTCAGACGGGATTCGCTGACAGTAGTCAAGTAAAGTCTAGCTTAGGGAGTAAGAAAACATTGTTCTCTCAGACTAATAAATTTTATTTCTTTGCGTATAAATTAGAAGTATTTCTATCTCTGAAACGTTTATATCACTATATACTCGCACGTTTAAGGAGAAATTCCACTCGGATAATCATTAGTGTTTCTGACATAGTAACAATGTAATAATTCTGTTTGACTAAAACAAAAGCTTCAGTGAAATTCACTCCAAAATCAAAAACGGTATTAATTTACGAATTTCTTCTTGGCATGACTGATTATGGACAGGCTTGTCATATTACACGCCGCATTGTCGGCGCCCCAAATAAGTCGCTTTTCGCTGATCGATCTTTAATGTGCATCAAATATGCGTTCAATATTACACGCGGACGTTTTGTTCAGGATCTATTGTACTTCTTAACTAACAATAAGGACAATGGGAACATTTCAAAACCTGTTCGAGTATCGGAGTGTGGAATGCGGGAAAGAGAGGAAGGGGGGAGAGACGGGGATCCATCAATCCGGGGGGTAGCTTGTGGGAGGGGGGGGGGGGAGAGAAGGTACGAAGGGCGAAGAGGAAACTGGGGTGAGATGGTCCGGGAAGCGCTGGGAGCAATCTTGATAGGGCAGAAAAAAGTTGTCGCCAGTTTCGCTTGCCAGAGGCAAATTTATCGAGAGCATGCGATCGTTCCGCTTTTCCTAACTGCTTCTTAAAACTTTTAGGCAGGTTTTCAGTTTTATGTGATTTTTTGCGCCCGTTGTTGTTATTGGGCGGTTTGCTAGACATTTGCGCCCGAACGCTTTTACTCGAGTGTGTTTGAATTGGAGGCTTTGCGGGCTTTTATAATGCGCATAAACGTTATTCGGCTTTTGTATTTTATGGCCATCAAATTGGAAAGGAATCGAAAAATGTTTAAGGCTTCCGTATATCTGGCACTACATTATGGAATAGTTGCGATAACAGATAGATTTGTATTCTACAAGAATGATGGTAGAATACTTTTTATAATTAGACCTTACTGATGTATGGGCTAAAGATAAATATTAATTTTTTGAAATTAAGATTTTTCCTCACATTTGGACGAAGTATAGGTAAAAAGGTTATAAAATAGAATACTTACAAAAATTTTCGCACACCAACGATAAAACTAACGGTTCGAGCGACCTAAAACAGATTTAATTTTTTTAAGTGAAGAATAAAATATAAATGCATTATGCATTGAAAATATTACCCTTGGTCGAATACCTCGCCGAGGGGTTATCACTACTTCATTCAATATTGAAGTTATTTATTTTTTCGTAAAAACCGGTGTAAGAAAAAAGGCGCGAGTTTGGCGCGCTCCTGGACCATGCTATGCGATTTGAGATTTAATGAATTGAAAAAAAAAAATAAAGACAAATATTCCCGGGTTACCACCATAGGAAGCGGAAAATGTTGCTGTGATGGACGACGATGACGCGACGTCTGGGTGGGACCCAAATGCTATGCCAACTCAGCCGCTGACCGGTCATTTGATTGATTTGATTGACGGATTAATTAGATCACGAAACACGCCTTAAAAGCCCTTTATTATTTATTCTTTATTCTATGTGATTATATCACATAGCCAGGGTGTTATCCTATGCACTTAGCACCCTGTAGTGAGATCATTGACACGTCACAACAATATAGAAATTTCACGAAGGAATGGTGGAAATATATATTTTTCTTTAATGATGCGAATGCGATGAAAAAGAGGAGAAGCTAAAAGAAAAAATCAGATAAATGAATCCAGTGATATTTTTATCTTGAATATCCAAAAGATATTTAAGTTAAACGTTCCGTGGGAGAAGACATTGTCATGATTGTAAACGTTCCGTGAAAATCTTTCAGTACCTACTTGTGGTAGAGTTAATAAAAGCGATGCGACGCTCGCCAGGACGAAAGAGAGAGGGCGCTCCTCGTGGACTGACCCACGTCACGTTGATGAGGGTTCGCTCAGAGTCCTGCAGGGGCCTGAGGACTGAGGGATGAGGTGCCTCCCGCCTCTAGCTCCTAGCACTGGCTCTAGCACCTGGGGTGTGGGGTAACTCGATCCATCCGTGGGTAACTACGTCCAGCGGACAGTCTGACCAAACTTCCCCCACGCGCCTGTTTTGACACTGATATGCCCCATTCTCCTCACAATACAATCATCACTCTTCGAGACTACCATTGGAATCAACTTTTCCAATCTTCTCATATAATGAAAGTGCGGCGCTCTTAATGCTGTTGGAAATCCAATACAAACTTGAGAGGACGGGACGGAAGCCCGAATGCGTACACTGTTGATAGTAACAAAGCCTTTAAGTACACGTTCTTGTCGATTCAACGCCTTTTAAAAATAATTAAAAAATATAATATACTCCCCTAGCCGTGAGATTTACAGTATACACCCCTTCTTACTAAGCATAATTTGTTCTGAAAAGGAAGTATGCGACTACCCACTCAGAGTATCGGCATCGATCGGTCCTCATAGTCGAGCGTCGTACCTAACGAACCACAGAAAACCTTCCGATAATGCCGTCTCGAACTTTATCACGGTTTTAAAATTCCTAAATAAATTATTTTTAAAAATTATTAGTAGACATGGAAATTAAATAACGTAAAGGAGAAATATCCGTGGGAGAAACTGAGGGTGGGGGAATTCGGTTAATTCTAACACGGTATCAAATCCGTTAAACTAATATTTTTAAACTATATTTTAATAATAAAAAAAATCAATTAGATTCCAAGCCATGATAACCCAGGTTCTATGAAAAATAATATTTACCGTCTCTTCGGATTTTTATTATTTACTGTTACTCTAAAGACTATTATTTCAAGTAACTAGTTTCACGAAGAGTCTTGTTCTATAATATTACTTTACTTTTCCAATTAATGAAAACTTGATATTCAAACAGACAGCTACAGGAAGATTGATCTATAATTTCAATTGAAAATAATACATTTTGAATCAGATTGTTCCGAATGACTACAACTCATGAACTTTTGTTTCCCTTCTTCCTCAAACTCAAAGTCAATAAAATTATATTTCACCATTGAATATATCGAATGAAAAACAAATACATTTCGAATGAATTCATAATAATTGGGCACGTTTTGTCAAACTTTCTTATCCCATTACTCAAATAACGTATCTATTACGAGGGAATAACCAGGCAAAATCGGAAATATGTCATTTTTAAATAAAATTTTAGCCGTATTTGACTCTTTTCCGCAAAAAAGTAAAGATTGACTTAGAAAGATTGTTCTTTTACTTGGTAAAGTTATGTTTTAAATTATGAGAAAATATGTTTATTTTTAGCATAATAAGGTCGTTCGCAAATTTGTTAAATTTTCAAACCAAATTTTGTATTATACAACACATATTTCAAATTATATAATCATTCAGTAAAATAAATCAATAAATTATCTGGGAAAGCCATGTATCAGAATTTTAATTTTAGTTAAAATAAAATCATTAACAAAAGATCCTCGCACGTGTTTTGTGACGAAAATATTTCAATTCGTCTATTTATTTACGGTCCTATAAACTAATATATTTAAGATTTTTTTTACATTCTTATTTTGCTTAGATATTATTGAAAAATTATAAATATTAACTTTTCATAATAAATAATTACAAAACGTACATAATTTTAATAGTTTTATTATCACGCCTCGCAGCATTTTTGAATGTAGGTATAAATTAAAACAAATTTTGAATGAAATAAAATCAATATTTTGTTCTTTTTTTAAAAAGCTGGTACGGAGAATAATTAAGCTTTCTCATTGGAACCGCCCTGTACGATTGTAAGAACATCTTTCGACGAAATTTGAATTCTCAGCCGCTGGCTGGTTAATGGCACTTAAATATTATGTTGTTTGTCTAGCTTGTAGTCTTTCTAGATTTTAGGCATGTATGGTAAGTTTGTACAGCGCCCTTGAGGTGATTTTTCACAAAAACGGCGCTATATAAATCGTCCAAATATTATTATTATTAATGCTTTAAAATGATAATAAAAAAACTCATGTTTTATTTTGTAGAAATAGTGTACTTATCTTTTATTAACTTTGATATTGTCTGATAAAATATGATAATAAAATGATTTAATTAGCTAACATCTTCGGCATCCAACGAGCTTGACGAACTACGAACGAGTAGAATAATGGAATCCTTCGCTCTCTGTGGCATAATAATAATTTAATCTCAGGTTATAGCGGATATGCGATGTACAGCCTCTAAGTGTTTCACTACTACCACTTTACGAGTGGCACGTACGAGATGAAGAAATATATTTGAATAATCCGTATATACGGCGTGTCACACGCCGGGTAGGTGTCTGCCAGATTCATATGAATCAGCCCTCAAGCCCTCGCACTGTTTTATTTCGCATATAAAATATTTTTGGAATATAAAGATGAGCCATGCGACAGTTTAAGCATAAAGTAAGGCAGATGTATTATAATATATTATACAACAGGGCGTTATCCGTCTTGGATAGTCGCCTTGTTTATTCAGAAACCTGAAAATCTACACTCTCTTTTCGAAGATTTCTTGAGGTTAAATATTTGTGAGGAGTTTTTTTCCCCTTTTCTTGCATTGAATCTTATTTTTCCTAATTACCTATAACTAAACATAGAAGTTATTAATCTGTATTTATTGCGAGCTGTAGGACTCTTAGATATTTGAGTAAATATAAACAGTGTAGGAGAATACGTATCTACTGCGGTTTTGGGAAAACTATTCAAGTTACTAAATGAAAACTAAAGGAGACGATACAAATTTGTAAAAACTAATCTGAATCTTAAAATTTATATAAAAGTGGTTATATTATTATATTATAAATATTTCTATTCTATTTATAACTGTGAGAGATTTAAGGATTGAATAAATTAAAATATGTTTTTTTTAAATAAAATAACCTAAAAAAGAAATTACGCATAAATTCAATTTTTAATATTAAAAATGTTCAAAACTTGTAATCAATAAATTTTTTTTAATCATGTTTAATTTCGATGATTATTCATTCTACATGAAACCACCGAAACGTTACATTCTCAAAAATGTGACTTGATGGGTTTTACCAAAACGATAAATTTAGTTTTTAATATTAAAAAATGTCTAACTCATGCATTCTATGCAAAAATTATTTAACCAAGTTTAACTTTGACGATTTAACCGCTGAAGTGTAACATTCTCAAAAATGTGGCATGATGTGTTTTATAAAAACGTTTTACCAGTCGATATGACGCGCAAGCAATGGAAGGAAAAGTTGCGAAATAGAGGTGGATAGGTCATGTGAAGAATCAGTACGACAGAAGAGTATGTTTGATACGATGTGTGAATATGAATGAAGCAGGGAGTGTATATGGAATGTAAAAATGGAATTCTGTGAGGAATTTAATCATATCTGCCTATTCCTATTAAGAAATGTCGCAATGCTTAGTTAGTTGACCCTTTTTTGATAAATATTAAAAGATTAATGCTAATCGAAGGATTTTGTGGTATCTTATTTCAGAACTAAATAAAAATACCTACCCTCGAGTAATTCCTTAGCATTTCATATAAACATTTCGCAAGTTGGCAAATTTCCACAAACAAATTGAATAACAGGAAAAAGGTTTTTCAGTAAAGTGCTTAACATAAAGAAGCTGGAGCGAATATAATAAATTTGGAACATTGAGCGAAAGTAAAGTATGTGGTTCTGTAGCCGTAAATATATTCCACGCACATCGGTGACATATTTTTCAGGGGAAAATAGCTAATATAAGAAGCATAGAGAGTCAACCTTGAAACTGGGCTTAACGACTTTTAAATATCCATTCCGCAGTAAAATCCCTCGTCTCGAACCGGCGCCGGCGCACATACCAGTATCTCTATGGATAAACTTGGCCATAAGTCGGAAAAATTAACTTTCTTGAAAACCAAAAATATATAGATATTCTAAAAATTCGATAGTCGTTAAAACACATGGCAGCCATTTAAAAAATGTTACCCCATCCCTGTCATAATACCACACCGGCAAACAAACTTATCGAAGACGTTGTGTGATTTGCCTTTGTTTCTTCTTGAACGTTATCAGAAGACTACCAAAAAAGGTTTTTTGGATATACAAGTAGAAGCTGTGCGCTTTATTTTTTTTTAATATCGTATCCGAAATAGTTATGCTGCAAATCATGTTTATTTAAGTGTTAATATATTTCGGCATAAGCATCATGTTTACAAGCATTTAAGTATGTGAGTTTATTTGAGTTCACTTACTTAGTTTTGATGGTACCGTAAAATTTGTTTATTACTGGTGAGATTAAAAACCTACTTTAAAAAAATTGCCTTTTGTTGAAGTTAATGTGTGATTAGTGAAAAAAATATACCCATAAAATACTTTCTATCGTGAATCAACTAAAAAAAAACACTGTATAGTTTTGGCCAAATTTCGAGGTAAAACACTCGCGCCCACTGTGCGACGTTACTTTCAAATCGGGAGAAGGCGGCACGGAGCCCGGGGGCGGCGTAGACAGTAGGGCGCAGAGGTGGACACGCGCTCGAGGCCGGGGCGGGGGATGGATCCTAACTTCACCGTAGGGATTGTATTTTAACTTAGCCCAATTCCTATGACACATTTTACGGGCCGATTTTTTTTCTTTTATTGCCCCTTCCAGCCGCTCTACGCCCCGCTCTTATAAATATAAAACACATAAACGCCGAAACGCTTTCCCCCGTATAATGTGTATTTGACCTGATGAGAAAAATGTAGGGAAAACCTTTGGGGTACGCGATGAGTTCGGACTTTTATTGTAACTACGAGTATTACATATTACGTAGGGCGGCCTGCCCAGGACAGATGGATGAGATGCCTTGCGTGCAAAAGGACTGTGCAGGTACGGAGCGAGACGTATCACGTCCAGCACACTGAACTGTCAAAAATACCGGCTTTCTCTTTGGGGACCTCATTTTGGAGTGTTGAGTGCTCATTTGAATGTTTATGGAAAGAAAACATTTCACATATTAGAAGTTGCGTATGAACTCATGTAGATTGCTAATGGTTCTTTCCCCGATTTGTGGAGAAATTAAATGGTTTTTTTATTTTTTTCGTTGCGGAAATAATTGTTAAATTATTTAAAATCTTTATTATTGGTATAATACAGATGGACTCCGTGGTCGAGGTGTAAGGTTCTCGACTAGCGTTCTGGAGGTCGCATTTTCAAATCCCGGCGTGCCCATGTCCCCTTCCTCTCACGCGTCCCCCCTACACCTTCCCCGTCTTCCCTCTCTCCTCTCCCGCTCACCGGTACCGCCAACCCCCCTCCCGCTTTCCCGTCCCCTCTCCCGCGTTCCATATATTCATTTTCGATACATTCAGTTTTCAAACAGTTCACGTGCCACCTATTGCAATTTTTTTTATACAAATTTTAATTTTTCATATATTACAAACATTAATCTTTGTATATTATAAGAACAATCAATTCAATTTGGTAGGTACCAAACGTGGGTACTTACCAATTTAAAGTACCTATAATTCTTGATAAGATTCAAAGTATTCGATTATTATCATTGGCGAGTTATTTGATTGATCGATCAATCGATGTTTTGCAGAATGCCATTCTCAAATTGTGACATTTTCGACAGTTTCGTGAGAGTTTTTATAATGATTACCAATATTTCCAATAGCAATACGTAAACAACATACATTCATAAATATTTCCAGGTATATGCAATATATATACGCAAGCAAGCAAACATACGGCCGGCGTGGTCTAGCGGCAAGGCTCTTGACTCGCGATCCAAAGGTCGCGGGATCGAATCCCGACGTGGGAAAATAAATTTTATTTGATTAATTTGTGTTATTTCGAGTGGAAGATACTCTTAGTACCGCCCTGGTGTAAGATCGCCATTCAGAATTAAAACGTTGCTTAAAATGGATTTAACCGTGTTTGGTGACCAGATCTGAACAGCCAGGTACTTCCCTACCTTCCTCTTTCCCATCTCCTTCCCTTCCCCACTTCCTTCAGCCTCACAGCATACCTCAATTTAGATGCAATAGACCCACTGGCTCCAGACCGGAGCAACTGGGACTCTTGTGAGGCATTCATATATATATAAAAAAATACATTCATTTTTATACGTATATATTAGATAGATAGTATATTGTATATTTACGGCAAGTTCCAGAATGGAAGATATTCTCAGTATCGCCCTGGTATAAGACCATCATTCATAATTGAAACGTTGCTTGTAATGGCTTTAGCCATGTTTAGAGACTAGATTTATATTGCCGTCTTACCCACGTCTTTCCCCTCCCCACTACCTTCAGACTCATAACATACCCCAATTGGGTATGCCATAGTCTCACTGGCTGAAGGCAATCTGAAGATAGTTAAGAGCTGTTGCGACCGCCTTTGTGCGGTATTCACATTAAAAAAAGATGGTCGGGTAAAACCGGTTTGGTAATAAATAAATTTAGGCGAACCGTGTATTAAAGGTTTTCCATAACCGATTTATTGACTGAGCATAGCAAAGTCCTGGTTTAACTCGATCATTTGGCATTTCATCTGTTTATAAATTTGCTTGTTACGTTCCGGTTCCGGTTTCAAGGTGGTGGCCGTTTAATGATTCAGTTTAAAATTATTTGTCAGATCTGAAATCGTCGTGTTTATTAAGTGGGGAAGGTATTTAAGTAGGTACACTTACAAATCTACAAGATTTCAGGGGAAATTTTGGTTTTGATTTATATGAGAATATTAGAAACATACTTTTTGGATGCGAGGTCTAGGGTTAACATAACTACTTCTACTTGTTGTACTGAAGGTATTGATGATTCGATAAATTATTTATATTAAAATATTAAATAGTGGTTAAATAAAAGTAATTTATTATAATTTATGTAACATGGAATTATTTATTCATTAAGTTTAACAGTGCTTTCACTTATTAATTCTGGAAATGAGTGCACGTTTCGAAACGGTGTGCGCATCGATATGACCTGCACGATTGCCTTTAAAGCTCTGATTAAGTGGTTGCGAGTTTTTGATTTTCAGTAGCAGTTTTTCACTGGGTTGCCAAGTCACGTTAATTAGGAATGAATCGGAAAGTCATTCCTAAAGACACACATGCTGAAGTTTTCGTACCGTAACATAACAACATAACGTCACAATCAGGTATCGCCGGTACTTAGGGTGGCGGGGTGGGTGTTGGTTTTGCGTGAGGGGATGACGTCATGTTCTGAATTCCTACCAATTGTTGAATCTGAACCTGAAACAGGACATGGCTACAAATTACAATTATGTAATGGAGTACAAGTAATATTACGTAAGCGTGAATATAATAAGAATTAATTTTGTGTGATAAATTCTGTTGTGTATTTTTAGCGTGTTTCAACGATTATTAAACTACCTACTTAGCATGTAACATACTTTTTCCCACAAGGACTCCACACTCTACATAATATCTCTTTCTTGATCTCAATAATGTACATTTATGTGTGGGATAAATAATTAATAAATAAATAACGATTATATTCGGACCCAAAGGGGGGAATGTAAAATCGGATAAACGTAAAGAGAATATTCGGCCTTTTTTTGGATCGGCAGCCGGCAGATATTCTTTTGATTCACCCGCAGAAGTAGTCTAAGAAGAATAATAGTATGACGCGGTCGCAAAATGGAATGTAAATTATCTCGTGGCACCATCTGCCCGCCGATTACCGAAGCAGCCGCCCAAGAGGCGCTGCGGAAGAGAGAAGCGGGCGGGAGCGGGAGCGGGGCCGGTTTGCTTAGGACCGGGACTCCGTAGTGGCACAAAGGCATAAAATGCTCTTTGTTGACTTTTGCAAAGTGAACACTGTCGTACACACACTAGAATCTTTGCATTTCTTGTTCTCCAGCTCCGGGCTCCCGGCTCCAGCTCACAGCTCGCAGCTTCTCTCCGCCCCGAAATGCTTCTCGATGGTTCGCTAATACTTCTTCTTGTTCTTTCAAACAAACTTTCCCGTGAAGCGGTCAATAAATTATGATTTGAATAATTTCTCTGAATGCCTGGACTAAGGGTCGTCTATTATAATATTATTTGTCAAAATACCTTTAACTTCTCGTAACATCAAAAGCAGACATGTCTCTCGAACGAAACCTTTTATAAAATTCTATTCTATTTTGTATCTACCTGTTTGTATTGGATTACGTAAAATATCTTATATAATATTACGAAGCAACCCTGGCCGTTTTTATCAAAGAACGCGGTTGAAAAACGCGAAGAAAATAATATTTCATTTTGATGAATGGCAGTACTTAATCTTTTATTTAATATATATGATAACAAGGAAGATATCGATTTTTTAAAAGATTACAGTAGCTACCCATCTCAAGTGGTAGGATTCTAGACCAAAAAGGTGAAAATTGCAAGAAAGGATACGTTATGTTAAGATAAGAGAAAAAAATACTAAGAATTTGTACAATTTTCGCAGTTAGTTAAGTTTGAAACAGCTAGGTGTTCGAATTTCTGAGACATAATAATTGAATAAAGTAAATTCGTGGCAGTAAGTACGGCAAAAGGGTCGAAATTAGTTAAGGTCACGTTATATTATGAGGCCGGCCGTCTCTCAGGTTAATTACCGCCGTTAATAACGGAAAGGCCCCCGGCGTGTGAACCTTCCGGCCGGGAAGTCGGGATGGGAGACGGGACGCTCGCGCTGGGCGGCCGCCGGGACGCCGCAACTGGACGCCGGGACGCCAGGGATCAACTCACGTCACGGAGCCCGCGAGGGATAATGATATCTATCTGCGTGCACTTCATCACGGATCCTCTTCCCAAACAATCCGTAATTCAAGATAAATCACCGGTGATAAGCCCCCCGCCGTTCTTCCGTAGGAGGCCCTAACTGGCCAATGTGATATGTGTCCAGTTTCCGGTGGAGAAGGACGAGAAACGGCGGAACATAAAATAATTGAAACGACATGTTTTTTATTGTTTCATTCCTTTGTGTTAGGGCGGAGGACCTAAAGGAATGAGACTTTTATTGTAGACGGCGATGCTGAAGGCACTCGCTAATGTTCACAAATTTTCGTTTTGTTTCATGAAAAAATATCCACTTAACACGTATCATGCCAATCTGCTTTCCGTAATATCTCGCTTCTGTCGAGAATAAAGGAATTCAATCTGCACGCTAATCGCGTATTCATCATTTTAACACCATTACACCAGCCATTACTGTTGGCGTTATCTCTCTTCAAATGATGAATTGATCAATCCACAATATCAAGTGGAGGTGGAGGGGTAATTGGTTATCCAATAGTAGCTACCTATACCCCCACAGTACCGCGTATAAAAAAAGATATTATTGTACTTGATTCCTCTGAGCTTTAACCATCACGCATAAATCACTTCTCAAGTTATGTGGATAAGAGGGATTGTAATGGGTCACTGATACCTAATACCAACATCGCAACACGTATTATTTTACGTAAATTATACCTTGAATTTGTTGTAAACGCACTGGAATTAATACATAAGGCGCTAAATGCTTTGTGAGTAAGTATTAAAAAAAGCTTTATTATATACGATAACACGTGTAGATGCAAATAATGTATTATAATGTATATCATGTAAGTTAATGCTTATTTCATAATACTTGGGATAGTTAATTGTAGTGCATCGTGTTTCACTACGGCAAGGCGTGTCACCCAACGAGAAACTTTCCTCTAAATCCTTATTTAGCCAACAGAAAGCTCATGTTTGCGTGATTTCAGTACCGAGTATAAAATTACAATTTCACTCGAGTTTCCGTTGTAAATTTGAACCGAAGTCCTAACAAGCACGTTTGATTAACTGCATCCCATTGTTGGCTCATGTAAACAGCTTATTTTGAATATGCAGTCTCACTATGTTATTCGAGAAGCACTAGAATCTTATACATAGCTACAAGGGAAAACGATAATTTGTTCAGCGGGGATCTCCGGGGAAGTATAACAATAACTAACAATATAAGAGAAGGAGAAGATAATAATTTAACAAAAACAAGAGAAAATGGAGATAAATATCGGCGGAGAT
This sequence comes from Limnephilus lunatus, assembly GCA_917563855.2. Taxonomy (NCBI): domain Eukaryota; kingdom Metazoa; phylum Arthropoda; class Insecta; order Trichoptera; family Limnephilidae; genus Limnephilus; species Limnephilus lunatus. The sequence goes on along the minus strand of OU830595.1, from coordinate 91,606,800 downwards.
AAAAGAAAATAGCAATATATAAACAACGTTCTTATTTCAGTTTACGAGTATGTCCTTGTATTTGATTATACGGTAATAAAAATAATTGCCGGGACTTGGCGCTTGTTGCAAATAAAGAAATGGATGTATGATGAACGTGTCACCGGTAAATCTGGCATGCGGGAGAGCAGCTCTGCTCTGAGGTGTAGGTACAGTATACATTCAGTATTCACCGTTACAGTATATTCAGCGTTCAGCGCTCAGCGTTCACCGGTAGGTGGAGTCTGTAGCTGTAGTCTGCAGTCTGTAGGCGGCGAGCAGATAAGTGCTTCACTAAACGCTCTTCACACACGGGACACATTCTGCCGCTAATTAATGGTGCAGCCATTGTACAAAGATAGAATCGCTTGTCGATAAGAGCCCGGGACAATGGCGGCAGTAATGCGCCCCTGATGGCGCGGGGTAATGTAATTACAATTTCGGCAATTTGCTCGCGAGGGACGGAGGTAAATTTGTAATTGAATATTGTATAAGTAATATGGTTTATGAACGGGGCTAAAAGGGATGCTCTGGACCCTCGGCGGGGACGTAGTGCAAATCTCGCCCTTATTGGGTATGATAATAGCTGTTAATTAAGCCTTCATTATGCTTCAAGGTTTTGCGCAAAATCTTCTACTTCCGTCCCGTGGATGGCACGGCCCCTTGTATGATGTCACATTACATAAAACATGTTTTTTCAGCGTTACCGCAGTGCGTATGATACACATTATAACAATTCCGTAGCTTGCTTCAAAAAGCGCCAATGTAATTTTTTTTTAATTTCACGAGGTCTTTGTAGAATTTGCTTTTTTTAGAAATGCTATTGTAACATTGGCCCTCGAAAAACGAAAAATTCTTTCTCAAAATCGAAAGGTTCTTTTGGAATTCGAAAGATAACCCAATTTTGAGAGGAAATCGCAAAAATATACAAATCGGAAAAATGACTTAGTCTTTTAGAAGCAAGCCGTAGTATTATTGTAATGGTTTATTGGATCTATATAGTGAGCCGGTCGTCTATCTTGGGTTATGGATGATTGCCGCAAAAGCCTCACACCTGAACCAGTCGTACGCGCGATGAAAAAACTTTTCTCAAGCGTGGAAGCAGTAATAAATTGTTACGTTCACTTCGACAATTGGTGTGAAGTCATTGAAAGGGATACTATAATGTTTAAACGGCTATAGCCACTTTTATAAACTCCAATTCATCCAAGAGAACACATAATTTACGCAAAATTGCGTTATCAGACTCGTGTCATAGTTTTGTCGCAGTAGGGAGTGTTGGAATTGCAACAAATATGATAACTTTAACTAACCAAGTATGATCCAGTTAAATATGACCAAAAGGAATAGGGTCGAATTAGCCCAGTGGTAGAGCAGAACACCGGCAAGGCTATGGCCCTGGGTTCAATTCCTAGATGCAACCGAATCTTTTTCGGATTTTTCTATTTAAAATTTTAGATTGACACTCGCTAATATTGTCTTCATTATGCCAACTTCAGGTTTTACTCAATAAGTTATTCCAAAAATAAATAACTTTATTTCAATATACTACGTTTTTTTTCTTTCTTTCTCTTGCCGATTGTAGAGATGGCTTGTTTTTTTGTGTTATGTAAAAAAAAACACTGATCAAAAGAATAACAGAATAAAAAAAGAACAAATTCAACAATTATTATAAGCAATAATTATCAGCCTGAAACACTGATCTACATTGAAAGGATCTTCCGAGAAAAGATACTGGTAGCCAACGGGACTCGAACCCGTGTCCCTCTGATTGCCGGTCAGGAGCTCTACCACTGAGTTATGGCGGCTTATCAAATACCCGCCAAATGATTCAATATATACTAGTGTTTCATTCAACAATTACTGCTTATTACAGTTTCCCACCTGAAAACAATCAACTTTATTTTTTGTGAGAGAGGCATTGTTAATGCTAAATCGCTCGCTAGGTGGCTGAGTGTTTCAGGCTGATAATTATTGCTTATAATAATTGTTACCCTTTGTGCTATGCATAAAAATCTTGTCTTAAACATTAGTTTACCAATTAAAAATAATAATGAACAAATTCAACTTCATGGATTCTATATTTATTTTAAATACATACTAAAAATGGGTAGATTTTACACAGATAATAAATACATCGGTAAAATGTAAAACACGAATTTAGGGCCATTCTGATCCGCTTTTATGTACGCATTGTTCATAATATAATTGAATATCCGAAACGAGTGTGACATTTTGAATAGCCCGCTTTTCCAGTTTCGCTAGCGGCCACGGACCATTTCCTCCCGCACCAACAGGACATTCATCTTACACCTACTGGAACGTTTTTACACCTAGCGGACCGCGGCTCTCCACACCCCGCGACTGGTGGCGAATACCGGTCATGATGTGCTTTTGGCGGGGGTAGGGGTGGCAAGCCACTAAACGTTAGGTATATCACGCGATTTTAGCAGTAAATACAGCTGTATTCACTATATTACCAGATAAATAATGTACACCACTATAGCACAAGGATATCCATGGCGTAAGTACTACTCGTACAACGATAAATTTACACAATTTATTTTTTCATAAATTAAAACAAAATGAGTAACTGGGGAGTACAGAATGGAGAGGAGTAAAATGCTTAAAATGGCATTGGCCATGTTTGGTGATCAGATTTGAATAGCAAGCTACTTCTCCACCCTTCTATTCCCCATCTCCTTCCCCACACCACCTTCAGCCTCCCAACAAATCCCAATTGGTGCTACCGTAGTGTCACTGGCTCCAGGCGGTTGGGAGCAGCTTGGACTCTTGTGCAGTATTCACGTAGAAAATAAGTTGTAATCTAACTCGATAATTTGGCATTTCACATGTCTGTAATTTGTTTTTGTCCAAATCTAACTCGATCATTTTGCATTTCACATGTTTATAATTTGTTTGCGACGTTTCTGTTCCGGTTTCAAGATGGTGGCCGCTTTATTTATGTTATTTTTATTATTATTATTATTATTTTTTTTTTTAATTTTTTTTTTATTAGCAATTTTTTTTTGGTACATTTAACAAGTAAATACATAATAACAAAAAAAATATATATAAGTAACAAAAAAAATCCCACGAAGGCGAAGCCTGTGTGTGGGTATTATATTATGCGGATAACAGTGGTAGTTAAAATATTTATTTTACTTTATTCATTGCTTTTGAATGGTTACATCATTTGTGGATTTTTCGACCACCATGCTAGGCTCATGTCCGTGTTATAATGATTCAAAATTTATTTTTTGTTAAGGTTGTCTGCATATCTACGTTTTTTGTGTCTTTATGTTATAATAGACCTAACCTAACTAACTAACTAACTAACTAACCATCACGCCGTTTCCCCGCAGGGGTAGGCAGAGAGGACGGACCGCCACACAACTCGATCTTGGCACACACTCTTTGCCTCGTTCACATTCATACATCGTCTCATACATGCTCTTCTATTATTCCGACTCTTCACATGGCCCGACTCAAGTATCTGATTCACTTGGTCGTGCCATGTCTTCCTCGGGCGTCCCCGACTTCTTCTACCATTCACATTTGCATCATATATTCTCCTTACACTCCTTTCCTCGTTCATTCGCTCTACATGCCCAAACCATCGGAGAGTCCCTTTCTTAATCTTACACATCACGCTTACGTCAGCCTTGCATTCTTTGCGGATATCCACGTTTCTCTCACGATCGTACATGGTTTTACCACACATTCGCCTCAGGGATCTCATTTCTACAGCATTCAGTCTGCTTTCATCCTTCCTCTGCCAGTTCCATGCCTCACTGCCATACATCAGGGTAGGTACCAGCACTCCATTATGGACGGCTAGTTTCGCGTCTTTGGACAGTTTTTTATTACCGCCAACGGCATTCAGTCCTCCATTAATGGAGTTACCGGCATTCACCCTTCTTTCAATATCTCTATCAGCCTTCCCATCTTTCGTAAACATACTACCCAAATACACAAACTCATCCACCTGCTCCAAGTATTCATCATTCACAACTATATTGCATACTGTTTTCGTACTCTCTCTTTCAAACACCATGACTTTAGACCTAACCTACATTTTCAATAATAGTTTCATTACAACGCTACATTGAAATTGCTTGGTATATCGCCGGCGGCGCAATTCAAAAACCAATATGGCAGGGGTTTAGTTTTGAGAGCGAAACCATTGTTGAGATGTAGCGGGATTCTTGTTATTTCTGCTGAGAACTGAGTGGTTGTAATACAATGCAGTTGCGATGTGTTTTTCGGCGTCAGCGAACTGAACCTGAGCACGCTCTGAACTCTTGTCTTGCATCTCGGAAGTCGGAAGGAGACGATTTTATATGGTTCCTCAATTTGCATAATTAAACGTTGCTTTGAAGCAGAACTAAATTGTTCCATCTCCACAATGTGCTGTTATTAGACGTACCTACTAAAATTAGATGTAATAGTTAATCTGTGAAGCCTATTATATTGCCTTTGTAAATGGAAATACTTCAGGTGTTTGTTATTTGTTCTAACGCTATTTCATTAGAAAGGAGCATTTTCTAATGAAATGTTTAGAATTGATATATTTGGTATCAATCGGTGATCGGTATATATCTAGGAGTCACGCCTAATGCTGTATCAATGTAGGAAGGCACAGCATTGAAATTACCGAGATAGAACTACCGACCATCAATACGACTTTTACCTCCAAGATCCTTTCCTTCAATAGAAATCCATAAAATAAGAATACCATCCGCAAAACATCTTCAAAAAATCAGATTTCCCTCTGGGATTTTTCAAGATGCTTTGATCTCCAAGATTCCTGCAATAGACCAACCGCAAAACATCCTCCAAAAATGAGATTTTCCTAGATTTTTTGCAATAGATAAGCTGCACTTACGGACGAAGTTTCCACCATCAATATTCAAAGCAATTGGATTATACATTATTCATGCAAACGTACGCAGGTACTTGGAAATTCAGATATATACAAACATGTAGGTCTCTGCAAATTTTTTAACAATTAAACTCGGAAAGGGAACACAAAGCATAATTGTGTTGAAATAAACATTGAACATAAATACACGGATTTGGGGCAGAATCACGCAAGATCCGAGATAACTTTCTGCTTTGCTTAACTGCCACGGATGATTTAGTAAACCGAAGGTGTCATAACACACCCGCTATGTTCCAATTATCAATGAGTTAGATTCCGCCTCGCCAGGAGGGCTGCGAAAAATACAACCACGGCCAAATTGTTAATTGGGAAACGCTACCGGATACATAAAACCACATCAAATTCCTAAATTTGATTGGTGAAAGCCCTGGGGAGGGTTGAACGCGAGGCACCGCTGTCGGGAGGAAGGGCTTGTCGGGAGGTACGGGTTATCGGGAGGAATGGGTATTAAAATTAATGCGTGGGATGAACAAATCTACCCTTGGAACAATCGCTTTATGACGAGTTTGATTATGGATTTATTCAGGATTCAGTAATCATACATTTCGTGTAACTCATCATTCTGAATTGGTATTTTTATGCTGTCGATATTATTCTTGTTTTAAAGCCAACATTATTTTTACAGCTTGACACAGGAGTTCAAAGAATAGTTGCTTACTGACTTAGCGAGAAAAGTTTTATGGAACGATGACAAGTCACATAATACAGCCAGAGAAGAAAAACTATTTTTTGCAAGTGGACTATTTTTCTACATTTTAAAGAACAGTCAGGAGGCTGAAAATCTGTGCACGCCCCAAGAAAATAATTTACGGTAAAAGAACATCTTTTTCATAAATTTTGCGGAATTTGTTTTCCTTCATCTTTTTTAGGGGCTTGCACGGCTTTACAACCTGCACAGTGTTCGTGTTCACCCTGCCACCACTACCACTCCAATGAAATTACATTAAATTACTGTCGCATTTATGAAAATATACTGCATCTCTTTGGAATTTCGTAGGAAAGAATTTTCCATTTGGGGATTTCGTTAGACTTTTCGTATCTGAATTAGGTACGCTCTGAAGTGATTCTAATAATAAATTTAAAAGTTTTCTTAACACTGTTTACTAGAATACCTAATTCTTAAGTATATTTTTAACTAATACTTTGTGAGATACCTACTTAATGTTGATTGATAACAACAATGGTTCCATGGATACTATGTTCAAAATATTTTTATTAATATTATAAAAAAATAACACGATTTCCATGTAAACTGCTATTGTATTTTTGTCTGCTGAATATTTATTAGTTCACATGTTTGTTCTGTTTTTGTATATTTCAATCCTATTTATTCAATCATCAAATCGTTAGGTTTCCATTGTAAACACATTTATTATTAATAAATTATTTTTTGTAATTCAGCTTCTTCGGCTTCATTAAAATGCCGCACATTTGTTATGTAAACAAAACCAAACCCGAATAAATTGGAGAACGTGCGTTAACATAGTTTGCGGTGACCTCTAGGTCTCGGAGATACTTTCAGGGTAATGTGATCCTCGCTAAGGATGCCCTCTGTAACGAAATAACACCTCCCACTGAACAACTAACGCGATAAAACTTTATAAATTTTCGGGTTAATTATCATTATTTCGTTGTAAAGGAGAAAAACTAACAGAATTGGCGTAATATTTATTAACTGTAAAAAAATATTTTTTCTCCCGAATCGAATTAAAAAAAATAAAATAATGCCGTCGTCCCACTGGTTCGGAATCGATTAGCAATCAACACATACAAAAGACTGTGCAGAAAATGCCTACAATAGATGCGCTGCGTTCCGAAAGGTTTTTGGTCACAATTTAAAATTAACAAGATTTTAGCTCTTTTTTAGCTCCTTTTCGGGTGACGTCTGGCTTCATTTTAAAAATTGAGTTGGCAACACTGCTTGCGAACTTTATAATTGGGCAGATACGAGGACATTATAGATGTCGGAATTTTTAATCGTTAGTCCGATTTTAATAATGTTACGCTATTAATCCATTTTAGATATTCTGTATGGATTATAATTTCTGTACGACTTATGAAATAAAATTCTTTTTGGGTGAAACAGTAAAAAAATATTTCATGAATTTAATTCGCTTATGTTGTGGTTCAATGAATTCATCAATACGAATGTAAACATTATTTACGCTGGATATAATTGACACACATTTTTGTTGTTTCGTTATTCGTTTTCATAGAATTAATTAACACTGATAAAATGTTTGTTTATATACATTGACGTATTAATTGATCGATGTTTATATAAATGTTTTTGGTCAAAGTCATTAGCGATTTGTGATATTTAATCAATTCTAACCAGAGATGTGCCGTTTATAATATGCCGATTATTTGCAGAATTGGTTCTATTTGAAAAGCACGGTACGCAATAAATCTAAAAAATCATAAATGGTAGAAGAAATCATAGGTTCCATATGTATATACTTAAATATATCACACCGTCATATAGTTTAGTACGATTGTTATAATCGCCATAAAAATAAGGCATGTTGTGTATATAAAATGAAAACTTTATTTATTTATTCAGGCTTTTACATGTTTGGTAGTACAAATAATTCGTGACAGATGATTTTTATACAGATAAAGAAATAATAAAAATAAAATTAGGTAAAAAATGCACACAAGTCACAAAAATACAAATATGTTTAAGAATAGTTTTGGAATAAGTTTTTTTATAAGATCTACAAAATTCGCCAAGTTGATGTTGAATATGTCAACATCACCTAAGTACTGATATCCTATAATGTGAAATCGTTTTATCGGAGAGTGGGCAATTATAGTTCCGCTTATGAATACTGCAGTAGAATAGTGTATTTTTTCAAGTGGTTACTGTCGGTATTCGTAAGTTTATGAGTTGTAGGAGTTCGCAACAGTCGAATTTAGAGTTAAGTATTTTGAATAAAAATGTTAAGTCATTTATTTTACGTCTGTCTATTACTATGTGTATTTTTAGAATATTTAGTAATAGATTATATTTTAAGTCTTCTAGTGGGATAATTAATTTAAAATTTATAAAACGCAGAAATTATTTTTGTACTCGCTCAATATTATTAAAGTAAATTATTGTAAGATGATTTTGTCAGATCTTATAATCATTTTTGTAGTTTTATGTAAGTTTTTTTGTTGTTGAAGAAATTAAAACTCAGTACAAAAACTAAGCTCTGTACAGTATGGGTCATGCAATTTGTATTTCTTGTTTTGTTTGGAATACAATGTCATCCAGTACAAATTGTGCTGGATGGTGTTTAATCAACGAAATGGCCCCACCTTACATCTCTGAATTAACCCTTAGATCGGCAACTTCATCTGCTATAGGCAGACTAATAGAACCCAAACGAAAGCCAAATACTAAGTTCGGAGATCGTGCTTTCGGAGTATCTGGGCCTAAGGCTTGGAATAGACTCCCTCCGGAATTAAGATGCATAAAAAGCCCAACAGAGTTTAGGTCCAAACTAAAAACCTACCTTTTCGGGCTCTCATACCCTTAACTTAATTTAAATATACCTATCTGAGAGTATCATACTTGTATTGGCTATGATATGTCTTAATCACACTTTTTTTACTGAATTAAAACTACTCGAATCCTTACACATCAATCTGTCTCTCGGAAGATCAAATCCTTGTACTACTGCACCGCCCACCATTAAATGTTGCTTGTACTTTCCAAAATATACTCATTAAAGAATATATTACATATTAATAGTAAAATATTTTCAAGATTAAACAACATGTGTTCACAATTATGTCCTCTATCTAAATTTCTTTAAATAGACAATAAACAGTGTTAATTTCAAGCGACCTCCCAGGTAAGTATGGTCCCGTATTAATTCATTTTTAGGCAGCATCGCGTTCATTGGTCAAAATATTGTACATATATTTTCGTATCGGTGATCAATGAACCGGTGTATGCAATTTTTAGCCATAAGTTGTTTTTAATTGTTTGTCTAGCTTGTAGTCTTTCTAGATTTTAGGCATGTATGGTAAGTTTGTACAGCGCCCTTGAGGTGATTTTTCACAAAAACGGTGCTATATAAATCGTCCAAATATTATTATTATTATTGCAAGTTTTTCATTTCGTGCCGTTGCGTCATTTGCGTTACGAGCTTTAAAGTATTACTCATCGAAAATGAAGAAAATAATAAATCTAAACGAAACATGAAATAGACCAAAATTTTTAATTTCTGTGAAATTAAAAATGTAACGAAAATCGTACCCAAGATCTGTGTCTTACCGGAACGACGTCTCAATCCACTTGGCCATCAAAATGATAGAAGCCAAATGTGGGAAAGATTAGTTGAAGACGATATTGTTAAATCTGATTTTTTTTTAATATGAGATCGAAAAACATGACGTAAAAAAATTAGATCTCCATGGCTCAGTGGATTGAGGCATTAATCAGGTAAGTTAGAGATCCTGGGTTCGATTTCGTGAACTTTATATATTTTTTTTGCTCGTTCTATTTCATGTTTCGTTTAGATTTTTTAGTATTATCTTCACCTTCAACGGTTCCCGGAAAGTTTGCTTACATTGGATTGGAATCATCGTAATAACCATGTTGAAAATGTATTTTATTACTGTAATAATTATGTTGGTGAGCCAAATAAATAAATAAATCAATAAGGTAAAACTTTCAAAAGTTATTTAAAAATTTATCCCAATAAAATTGAATATCTAAAATGTTAATTAATCCGCCAAAAGACAAGACAATATCCCACATTTTTCATACTCACTTGATCAATAAAAAAAAGGATTTCACGAAAGCGAATTGTCTTCTCGAAAACGAAAAAGTCTTAAATGAAAATGGGTAATAACTACTTGCCTATTTAATGAATGCATATACGATATACCTACTATGCTTGGCGAAACGCTTTCTGGTAAAGCTCGTTCGGATATTCAATACATTAACAAATTGCCACTAGCAAACTCTCTGGAGATAGCTAGAGCATAACTCACTTTTATAGTTTTGTGAAGGCGTTTGGTTGTTTCGATGTGTTTATTGTGCCTAGTTTTGCGTGGTCGGATCACGCTTCATCAGTTGAATTTAGTGAAATATATTTTCCATAAATCCACATGCCATGTATTTCCGTACTAGCGACGGAAAGGAGCTCGGAAATTATGGGTGAAGTTTTGGGTTCCAAGTTTTAAGATAATTTCTCTTAATAACGCACAAGATAATACAACACTCACACTTATTGTATTGTTCTTGAAGGAACTCTTTTGTCAAAGCGCGTAAGCAGATACTGAAAGTTGGTACCCAAAGTTACTCGAAAAACTAGTAAACTTATTACAACTTTAAATTATATAGAATCAAGATTGTTCATTGTTTTGTTTTCTCTATATTGTTTTGTGTGGCACAAGAACCTGAATACTAAACCAAGCTACGTAAAATATATAAAGTTTTGAAATATTAATCTATGAGCGCCTCATCGAGAAACCCTACATAGTGTTTTAGAAATTTTTGCTGCAATTGTACTGTACGTAAAAGATAAAAACATCTTGTTCGGTATGAGGAGTAACAAATACAATATTACTCAACTGATAATCAAAGTGAAGATTGGAGGAAGATACATATATTAGTGGAAACGGTCGTAGCTGTTTGTTGACTTTGTAATGTACGTGACGGTTACGAGTGAAGTTCCGTTGAGTTATTCTGGGTTGCAGTCTGCTGGGTAAAGAATACCCCGATGGTTGCCAACCTGTAAAAGAAAAATATTCGCAAATTATCTTCATTTTAATTAAATTAAAAGATTTCAGATTTTATTCACCACTTATGTAATCAAAATTATCGACATATTCTCAAACAAAAGGTTCCTTCGTCAGGATAATATTTAAATTAATTTTTTAATTTTATACTGAAGAAGGAATCATCGCTTTCGAAAAAGTTGATAATCTTGATTAAATGAGTGGTTTGTATAAAGTGATATATTTTCATTTAGGTAATTTAGAAATTTATTAAAATTATTTAGAAATTAATTTCACCCAACGAATACAATTTATCTCTATCATCCGTTTAAAAGTTCGTACACACGAGGATAATCGTAATTTTAAAGGGACTAACAGAAATCTACCCCATGTATTACAGTTGGATTACCGAAAAAGATATATATGATCGATTAACAGTGTTCGGCTAAATAAATTTACCTACAAAACATTGGAAACGGTGGCGATGGGGAGATTTGTTATTGAGTGATACGAGAAGGGTAAACGATACATTTTTCAATTAGTGTATTTTTTTATTAACATCTGATGTTCCCTTATTATTTGTCCGGATCTGGTGAAAATGATACTTCACGCAAATATTAAATTTATCAAAAAATCGTTAGCAGAGATAATTAAAAAAATTCTGAAACCAAGTTTGCATAAGGAAGAATGTTAACATTATAGATATTCTCAATTTTATGTGAAATTTCGCTCTCTTTGAAGTTTCTCAGACACAAAAAGCCTTTTATTACGACGAAAAAGACATCAAATAATTTCAATAGTTACGGGTTGTATTCGTTCTTTGATAAATACAAGTTTTTCGGTCATTTCTGAATACTAGATTTATGTCAAGAAGTCGAGACAAATTATATTAAAATGTTGGGAAAATACTTTACGAAAATGCCAGCAAATAGCACGGCTTTCTCAAATATGAAACCAAATGTTTAATAAGTAAACAATTTCTGGATTGATTTACGTTGCATTGATCAGAAAACTGTTCTTCACATAGTTTTGTCTTTAAAGATATGTAGATTATTTTAACTAGTAGGTAAACCATCTTTTTCCAAAACGTAAAACAAGATGCTCGCGCCATCATGTTCGTGGGATATTTCTATTTGAAGAAATTGAAAAAAGATGTTAAATTTAAAAAACCGAAAATTGTATAATAAAATCCCCCCAGAATTAAATATTAAAACATGCAAAATGGCATGCATCGGTACAATAATAACTAAATTGGCTTAGGTAGGATTGAGTCTGAAAAATTATTAAATAATGTCACATAAATCTTAAAAATATATATGGTTAACTATTAATGCACAATCAGTAAAAACTTAATATATATTTAATCTACAAAAAAAAACAACATTTCGTTTTTTTCTTTTTACTGATTACATTTTTGGCATTTTCACCAGCATTTGGTTCCTTAGAACAGGCAATCTGCCTAGCTAGGAGGAACTAATAACGTAGAAGATATACTAACACTTGTACACATTTTAAAATCTACAGTTATTTGAAACAATATTATTATGTGATTTTGCTGTGTAAATGTTACTAATGTAATAAAAAAATAAATAAAAAAATTTTGGGGAGAAGAAAGGTGTTAAAGTATCCTCTTCATAGACGAAACCCATATTTGCACTATTAATATTTGAGTTAGAGATCCTGAGCATATGACAGATCATTCAGGAAGATTTCATTAAAATGTTTTTCCGACCTTTTAGTGCACTTCCAATTAATTATTATTTGTAGCCAAAAAAACCCAAAAATCTGTAACAAATAAAATATTATGAAATAAAAGTATAATAAATAAATTAAAAATTTAACCCATAATATAATACTAGAATTGATCGTTAATAGGTGGAGTTCCTGCACCTCTAATGCAGTATATCTACTTTTGTATATGCCGGTCCTAATGTTACAGCGAGTCTGCCGAAGGGTTAAACGCCCGACCACCCGGTTTAACCCAAAACTGTTCAACGGCACATATGCAAAACAATTTAGTTTCAAACTTTGAAGGAAGGATATTCTTGGAAAAAAAATGTAACTTTCACAGATCATTAGCATTTTTCCGCTACATTTAACGAACGTTGTCGCCAAGTAATATGATTCATCTGTGGCTCAGGTCCTCTGAAAAGATATGGACTGTAATAATTGTTATAAATGGGGCAGTTACGATTAGATGTTTTGATTGGTTAGTGGCTGAGTTGGCATCGCAATTGGATCCATCCGAGGCGTCGTGAGTTCATTTTCTCGGCTGGCTAAGTCCTTCATCACGACACAAGCGACTTTTTCCGTTTACTGTGGTGGTAGTAAGAGATTTTCAATTATAGTCAGGTTATTCGTAGGTTGGGAATGTTTGTATTTCTTTAAAAAAAATGAGAAACCTTAAAAATATTTTTAGTTTTTTTTGCGAAAAAATATACCAAAGGTGTTCACTATTAAATTAATACTGCTGATGGGTTTGTCAGAAGAAAATTGTCTCCTATCATATATTGAAGTTTATTTGATTGAAGATCGTAAGAAAGATAGCGTCATTTTCAATAGAACCTTACCGGCAAGTATTAATTTCCCGGTGAAGAAGTATTTATACAAATAAACAAGGTATTCATTAAAACTGTTAATCATTTGTCGGGATAAAAGTGAAACTTGATGTTTTCATATTATTTGGTTCAGCGACCATTATTATATTCCTGAAAATATTATCAATAAAATCACATCACTTAAAACAATCTTAGTGTTTTTTTTTCAGATGTTCAATCTATGGGATATTTTGCTCGGTTATATACTTAATTATATTAAAAACATAGATAATACTGGATGTATAAAAACTCAAAACTCAAAGCTGCCCATGGCTGTTTGTTTGCAGATTATACCTAAACATACACTTTGTCTTAACTTGGAGCATAATTATTATACATAATATGTAGAAAAGTGTACAAATTCGAATGAATATTGTTGAACCGATTTAAACAAAATAAAGCCCCGATTAAATAGAAATACATTATGTACACAACAATGACAAGGTCTCAGTAATAAATATTCTCGGGCCTGTTATATGTATAATGTAATTGGATGATCGTATCTCCTATGCAAACGTATTTACATAATATTATGGTGGATATGAGGGAGCCGAGAAACTCACCAAGTAATGCGATTAGAGCATTTCTTGGGCTATCAACAATGTTGTATGGTATCCAGAATCTATAATACACTTAAACTCAAATTAATTTGGGAATTATGCTTAGCCAAGCTGGTTACTTACTTGGGGTGGCTACTTCATCACCATTCATTGCAGTAAGGAGCAAAGGGGCTTTGTTCAAATTTACTTTAATACGCAATTATTTATTTGTTTATTAAGACATACACAGTATATTATTATACAAGTTATAAGGTATATTAAATAAAATTATGACATGGTTATAGAGGTTCCATGCCAACTCAGAATGAAACCAACTCTGAAACACCTCAGGTCATTAAAAGCTATACAAAATAATTTTATAATAGCCGGTAACCCTAACTTAACATAACGTATTTAACCAATTTTTAATCCCTCTTAATGACCTTTCTGAGGTGCTTCTGAGTTGTTTTCATTCTGAGTTGTCTGGTCACCGGTTACATTACCTATTAGGTAAGTCCGAACAATATCATTAGGTAATTTCGCCTGTGATTTGAACGGATTTTAACCTTAACTAATGAATGAATACGTAAGGTAATTAAAAGGAAGATTGTGTATGAAGATAAATAGACATTTTTTGAATAAGAATTACAAGCTCACGAAATGTAATAAAAGTTTAATGAAAAGATATGTGTAAGAAATTTTAAAATAAATTATATCACGCCAAGAAATTTAGTAGAATGGTTTTGTATGTTTGCAAGGAATCGTGAAAAATGTCTAAGTGTAGTAATTTTTCGTAAAGTGTATAAGTAATTGCGAAAGTGATTGGTGAGTTTTTTGCTGCATCAGTGTTGTTGGTTTCCATATGAAAAAACGAAGTGTGCCTAGTACGCTTCATTGGATCATTTAAACAAATGACGGACAGTAATTCGGGACTATCTATTTGCACGTTATATAGAAATATCAGATCTCAAAATGTGTGCCTTTTTTGTGAAGTTAACATATTATTTGTAGTTTTGTTGTATTTCTTTAGTAAAAATAAAATAGAAGGATTACATACTCAAAAATTAGGCAGTAAAGCTTATTCATAAATAACTCTCAGACCCGGAAACACGTTGCTGAGGCTAACGAAACACAACGCCATTATCCAACCTTTATAAAATCCACACCACCCGCTTGCCAGCTGCCCGTTGCCCGCTGCCTGAATTGAATGTTTGAATTTCTCGGCTTTGCTCTACTGTAAAAAGCATATAAACCTTCCTCTTAAATTACTCTATCTATTGGTGAAAACCGCATGAACCGCATCCGTTGCGTAGTTTAAAAAATCTAAGCGCACAGACATTTTGAGCGAATTCATTTTATACTATGTAATGATACTAATTTTTCTCTTTTTATGTTGTAGCTGACTACACTTGTACACCGGGTAGTGCAGGTACTAATTACTTTTTTCTTTTTTTTTCAGGTATTAACCCTTATCCTTCTACACAGATATTCAAAACAAGCTGTCAAAATCAGCCCTCTAAATTTGACTGAGGATATTAAAGGTATGTCCAATTACACGAATTTAGCACATTGTTCCTTTTAAAATCAAACATTTTTTCAGGATTTTTGAAAATAAAAATTAAATAGAAATGATACTTGCTTAGTGATAATGATACTTGATATAGTTTTACATGACAAAATTAAAAAAATAACTTATATCATTGATGTCGCTATTCCAAATTCTTGTAATATCCAGAAAACTGTTTCTGAAAAAATAAGAAAATATAAAGATTTAGGAAATGAGATTAAAAGAATTTGGCATTCTCAGACTATAAAAATATTACCATTTGTTATTTCGGCTACTGGCATTATACCTAGCTCTCTCATTCAAAATTTAGGCATATTAGATTTGTCAAAAAATTTGTACATAAAAATGCAAAAGTCGGTCATTTTAAATACATGTAGGATTACGAAAGATTTTTAAAATATTTATATTGAGGGATCAGTAGGATTTATCGGACCAGTTAGGATTTCATCAGAGCCGAACCCTCTGATATGAAAATATCTGGAGTCGGTGAAATATTTTCCCGTTATGTTTCTGGTGGATTGACGTATTGTTCTTGTATTGTTTTGTATTTATTAAACTTATATAGAGCACTTAAATTGCGTGAATTTACTAGATATTCATTTGTGGAAAAGTGTGTGGAAGGGTTTAGTCTTTCATTTGGGAAAGATTTAACCCGGACATAAAATCTGAAGCACCGTAAAGTAAAAGCATCGTATTTATTGTTTTCAAGTTTAATTTGTAGAACTCCATTTTAATTTTTATTTATTATATATATTCAATAATTTTATTATTAAATTAATAAAAACAGTTTATTTATAAACAAGTTCTGCTGGTAATTATTATTACGCGTGACAGCTGTTTCGCCTTCTGAGGGCATTATCAAACTGTGGTCATGCCACATACAGACAATCTATTTATAGTATTTTTGGATAGGTTTGTACTATGACTAATTTCTAATTTCTGATTAAAATAACTAAAATTATTAATGGTTATTATTTTCTCAATAACTGTTATTTCCCATTTCGACTGAAAGTCGTTAAACAATCTAATTGTGAGTCATTCACAAATGTTGACTCATGGTTTTCTTTTCAAGTATAATTAGTTATTTAAAAATTGGTTTTGAATACATCTAAAAGCGGAGAGTGTATTATATTTTTTTGTTCATTTATTAAAATAGCTTTAGGATTATTATTATGTTTGTTAATTTCCAGCTGTTCTAAAAGATTAAGTTTACGTCCTTTATTTTGGATGTGTAAAGAAGTTGGCTTATTATCATCGCTAAGTGAGTGATTCTCATCTAGGAGATGTTTGGCAAATTGTGATTGAATTTTATTATTATTTTTAAATGATCGCATGTGTTCTTTGAATCTAATATTAAAGGACCGGCCAGTTTGTCCAACATAAACAGCGTTACATTCGTCACACTGGAGTTTATTAATGAAGCTATTTTTAAGTTTGGGTGTTTTACTTTTTGAATTTTTAAGAGATGATCCCAAATTATTATTAGTGCGGAAGGCAATGTCTAATCCACAATTTTTGAGAATTTTAGCAATTTTATTAGATGTAGGTCCTGCAAATTCTAAACACGCAAATTTATTATTAGTTTTATTATTAATCGCTGGGTAAATTGAGTTAAGGTTAATTTTGTATTTTTTATGACTAATTATTTTATCAATATCACTACCCTTGAAGCCGTTATTTTTTGCAATGGATAAAATTATACTTTTTTTCTTTTTCGTATGCTTTATTGTCAAGAGGGATGTTAGTAAGTCTGTGTATCATTGAGTGATAGGCAGATAATTTATGTGACCATGGGTGTAATTTCAGTTAACGTACGAAACGTAATTAATAATTGTAAATCAATATTTTCAAATAAATACGCCCGAAGAAGTGCAATGGTAATGAATCCAAGGGCTCCTGCACTTTACGGGCAACCCAAAATTCATAAAGTAAATATTCCCATCCGGCCGGTCGTTTCCTTTATAAATGCGGTAATTGGTAATTAAAATATGGTAATTGTGGCGATTGATATGATTATAATATGATGAGTATGTGAATGGTAGAAGCAGTCGGGGACGTCCGAGGAAGGCAGAAAGACATTGCACGAACAAGTGAACCAACTAACATCTACATACCTATCTCGAGAATAACATGAGTGTATGTATTTTATAAAAAAACGTGAGACGATGCATCTATGAATGTGATTGAAAAAGGGAGTGCTTGCCAAGACCCTGTTTGGCGGTTCGTACTTTCTCCCTATACCCTTGGGGAGGAGCGGCTTGATGGTTAGTTAGTTAGTTAATTATTTTAGTCAATTCCAAGGTTATTGAATAATGAATTACGCTATAAATCGTTGATTTTTTTAAAACGGATCGCTTATTGACTGAGCGTTGCAAAGATTTGTTTTGACTGGACCATTTTGCATTTCGTTTATCTGTAAATTTGTTTGAATGTTTTTGGTTTTGATAAAATCAGAAATTTACTTTTCTGCGTGGAAGGTCGTGTCTTCACAAAACTACTAGTTAATTTGGGCAGAGTTAAATTCAACGCTACATAGTATTCGGGTTAACTCAAATATTTGTCAAATGTCAAGAAGATTATTGCCTCAGAAGAGACTGTTTATGAATTCTGTGTTGCATCCCTTGTTATATTATTAAGGTTATCAACTGGAGACAAACGTTGCATGCTTGTTAGCATAAAGATCAACAAAGGTTCGGTCTAAACTGTAAACGACAGTTTACTAAGTAGCGTATTAGGACTTAGGACGTGTACAACTGAACCTGAATATGTACGGTGTATAGGATAATAGGATGGTGTATACCAACTTTGCGTTTTACACGCCCCGAGTTCCCGAACACTCGTGTTATTGCTCCGAAGCGATCAAACTTCGGCGTGACTCGATCGAGAGCTTCCGACGCGCCTCATATTTGAACTCTGATAATCCTTCATTATCGGCGTGTTTTTAATCATTTGACTAGACGTGAGGAACAAGCCAATGTGCCAACTTTTATGTTAACCTTCTAAAGAATCTGCTTCTTTCTGTGAGATAAAAATATAATTGTTTTAGAACGGAGAGATTTTTGAATTGATAGTATTTAATTTATTTATTAAGTCTAGGTCTGCTCTCTACGTTCCTACTTTCCTCAGAGTTTTGCTACAGATTGGATATTTTTAACACGTTCATACATAGTTTTACGTTTTCATTTTACCATAATTAGGTATTTGATTTATTTGATCATACCATATCTTCCTCGGGCGTACCTGACTTCTTCCAGCTTCCAAATTTCACGCCATATTTTAATCTCCTTGCACTTCTTTCTACGTTAATCCGTGCTGCATTCCCTAACCACCTGAGCGTCCCTTTTCTAATTTTATTCATTACGCTTACATCAGCCGTATAAGAATTTTCTGGATCTCTACATTTTTAACACGGTTATTTTATATTACCACATAATTACCACATTCCCACATTCAATTTGGGGGGCGGGAATGGGTACCGCCACCCCGGGAACCTTTATTGGATAACCAACACCTCTGCCATAGGTCACTCCAAGTGGTTCGCTACGTTTGGTGATTTAGGAGGGGTGCCCGGGTTCATGGGGTGAGGTTTGTCTAGGTCTTGAAGGCGGATGACTGGGACACACTGAACCCCAGATTCCTACACACCCCTTAAACCCTTTTCCTTCTCAGAACTCTCCTCTCCTGTATTTCCTTAAAAAACCCTCCACACAGTATCCCCAAAGATGACATAGGCCCTGAGGGAAATTATTTACCTCTGGGTCTCCTGTGTGGAGCTCAGGTAAATTCCCAACTTGGCGTCGCGTGTTCGATTCCTCGGCTGGCTAAGTCCTCCGTCCCAGCACAAGCAAAATTGTGGTGGTAGTAGGAGATTTTCAAATATTGTTGGATTATTCGTAACCCGGGAATGTTTAGTCGATGAAAGATTAAAAGTTCTATGATTTAAGGGCGTACTGTACAGGTCCCGCGGATACTTTAAATAACTGCTGGCCCTCGCAAGTGCAAATTACAAGTGGACCGCACTGTTGAATTTGGCAGCCATCAAAATAGCCTGGAGTCCGACTGCACTGAAACTGATCTTAACAAAACGGACTTAAATCTTTAGAACACAGGTGGAAATGCTGTCCTCATTCTGAAAGATGCTACGAGAAACAAGCGTCATGGATCCCTTCGACACCAGTGCAAAGTCGGGAAACACGCTAAACGCACTAAATGCACCTCCAACATGTCTCATAAGTCACATGTCGTTTTTTCTTGAGGTCAACAGTTCGGCTTTGGATCGATTTGCCGGCCTCTCTTCAAGACCCATGTACTCTCCTCCATCTCCCCAAAAAGACCCGTCACAAAGCATCCCCAAAGACGACATAGGCCGTTAGGGAAATAATTTTCCTCAAGGCCTCCTGCTTGGAGTCAATGTAAATAATATACGAATATACATAAAACATTTATGTATAAATTAAATCAATAAGTATGTATAAATATGTAATTTTGCTTAGACAAATTTCAATCAAAGGAAGTAATGGATTCCCGTCTTTAAATCTGTGACAATATTGAACTTCAAGTTTAATTTTAAAAAAAAAACGATTGGATCCCATCCAATAAATCACTCACTGAAACAATCGAATCTAACAAATGAATCGCGAATTTATTCCATTGGAAAAATATAGCAAATAAAGCAATACAACGTTAAGCGATGCCCGCTTAATCATGCTCGGGAAAGTTAGCATCACATCTGCTATGAAACAACCCGGTTGTATGCAAGAACGTGTAATCCTACAAATCTACGCTACTTGTGTTTCAGAATTGCAGCTAGTTACGGTGATACATTGTACCGAGTTGGAGAGCTAACACGTGCCCAGTTGAAGGGTCATAACTTATTCGAGTAAAACTGTATTGGTATTTTTTTTATCATTATCGTTGTTTTATCTTAGTATTCCAATTTAGTAAATAATTATGATGATCGTGATACATATTAAAAAAAAAATGTTTACTATCTTAAAAATGGTACATACGAGTTGTTAGATAGCCCGTTGATGAACTACCTTACGTGGGTTAGAATGACCTCGCGGCCACTCTTTGCTATAAACGCTTATGGACCACGTTACAAGTTATGCCCGACCACCAAATAAGTTCGGTATACACAAATGAATGGTACTCACTGCTGTGTCTCGTGGCTGGTTCTCATTCGGTGACAGGCACAGATACATCCATAAACGTTCGATATGATTGTTCTAGTTTGAGTCAGATTAACGTAAGAAATTTACACAAAGCATACGATAAGTAACGATAGGATGTATGCTTTGTCACGATACGATAAATAACACTTCAGCGATACTTTACGATAAGAGCGAAATGTCACGTTACGAAACGAACGATGGTTGTTAATAGACTGACGTACGGACTGACGATTCACGACAAGGCGGTACTTGACTTCTGTCTATGCCGTTGCTTAGGTACCCTTAGTTTGCGGAATACCAAAATCTGGATTCCTTCCGATCCTACAGGCCGATCGGAACAAATACGAACGAAACCCATCAGCGTTATGAAACACGAGTATTATAATATTACTTGTCTTCCATTAAAAGCATTTGCTTGTGGATAGAAGAAGAGTTTTAGGTAGTATCTTTCTGTAGCCAACGTTTCGGACAGTTTTACTGTAATGTCTCTATCTCTCTGTCTGTAAACCTTAACAGAATTATCTTTATTATTGACACTGGACCTTATCTTAGAACCATGTTATTTGATTAAAAGACTTTGGGTCTTTGAAATCACAGTGACTGTTTATTGATTGATACAAATATGGTTTAAGAGGACATACGTCCTCGTACTCACTAAGAACATGTCTGGAGAGCTTCCGTAATTACCTAGATAAAATTTTCTGTCTCTGATCGGCTATCTTCGGCACACTTCGTAACCGATACCATGGGACCCGATTCTAGCATAAACAACAGAACAATGGTAGGACTGATCATAACTAATTTTCCTATATATTACAATTACAGTGTCCATCATCATGGTAAATGTGTAAGGGCCATTCGAAATGTTGGCTAAAGTAGGAGATAGCGCAACACACAAACATAAATCACGATAATACTTTTGGCCGTGAAAATCGCCCAAATAATATGTTTTGAAAATTGATTTGCAAATATTGTAATTTTATTGGAGAAAAAAAAAGAAATTTGATTCAAATTTATATTAAAAAAACGTACCTACATCCTAATTTACATTTTCTGACCAGCCACCTCAAAGGGAATTTGTATTTTCAATAAACTGATTTCCATAATGAATATTCTCAATTCTGAGGAAAATATTAAGAATCTTTTTGCCCATTGATTATTATTATTTTTTTTAACGTGTCCGTCCGCAGCGTATTACTTTCAGTTGAACTTTTTATTATGAAATCATGAATACTAGAAAATTACCAACAATTATATTGGTATAACTAACAACAATCAACAGCCACGAAGGTTAAGATAAGTTTGTATTTATCCATTTACATAATTAGCAGTTTTTATTCCCGGTCACGTCGCCGCCATGTTACGTTCGGAAAAGCTACCCTTATTAGTTAGAACTGAAATAACCGTGCCACACACATAGTTTGCATTAAACGTCCATTATGCTGTACGGATTGCCACAATTAAGCGCATATAAACGTTTATACCATGCTATATAACTGTATACATTTGTTAATTTTACCTTGAACAAATGTGTGTATTTTGTATGTCGAATAAACTGTGGTTGTATTTAAGCTTAAATTCATAAAAAGTAATACTTTTTTTTTAATTCACTAATTCGGATTCTGAAGAAGATTGGGTAAATATAGGAGCATTGTTAAAATAAAAACAGATTCATATAAAATTACACAATTTCAGCAAATTAGTGGCGAAATGCAAGCTTCTTCTGTTGTACATTATCTTATGTCATACATATTTTATTTATTTATATAATACATGTTACATAATTGTGACATTTACACAAAGTAGATATATTTAATCACCATATTAGGTGGCTGCATAATTCATGGCGTCCAATGGACGTTACTTTGTGTGATATTTGAAGTTATATATATTATTCATTGTTTTTCCGAGCGAATTTACAATTTGGAGAATTTAGCAGTTTTTGAAGTGGATATTTTTCTCAGCCAAGTAAAATTTTTTTAAATAAATAAAACTGAATCGTTACTTATTAAGAATGATTAAAAATAATGATAGTTTGATTTGAAATAAAATCTTTTCATGAAGACAAACAAATAACACTTTTATTTCACCCAATTTGGGAGGCTGGTATGGGTACCACCGACCCAGGAACCATTAATTAGTCATCAGTTACAAAAAGTGGTTCGCTTCGTTTGCTGACTTAGCAGGGATGCCCAGATTCACGGGGTTAGATTTGTTGACCTCTCCAGCAGGACTCTCTCGTAACATCGCCTTACACCGCAGTAGGAGGGATACGTCATACGTCCATCACTTCTGGCTCCCAGATTCCTACCCACCCCTCATATCTTAATCCTTCTTAAAAGTTTATTTCCTTCTTTTCCTCAAAAGACCTTCTACACATCATCACCAAAGATGACATTGGTCCCGAGGGAGATTATTTTCCTCAGGGCCTCCTGTGCTCCTGTGTGGAGCAAATGTGAAAAAAAATAGTTAATCTTTGAAAATCGGTAAAGTTACGGAAGGTATTTTCGAAAAAAAAGAACCCTTTTTTGTAAGAAGGAGAAAAAAATCAAATTATTTTATTTCATCGTCTATTCTGATAACAAACACCTTTGATTAATCTTTGCTTGTGCCTCGGACATCCATTTAATTTCAGAAATGCATACCAAGTTGATTATTTCCCACCCTATCAACATGCGGTAGTAACCTATCACCTTGATCTATGAAACAACCATTCAACCACAAAGCATGCTCAGGAATCCACGGATTACTTTGGTATGAGTCAAATTGTATTAAATAAATTGAAATTATTTGCTTTGTAATACAATTGGTAGTATACTTTAATTTACGATAGAAACAGTCGGTCAACATTTTATGTTCGTTCCTCCAACGATAATAATAATTAAACCTTTTTTTTGTACAAAATATAAAGCAAAAAGGTATTTTTCTAAAAGTAGAAGTATAATATTTTTTCCCGGACACACATTTTCAAGAACAATAGAAATATCTAGAAAAACGAAGAGAGGGAAAATGGAGAAGCGGAAAATAAAATAATGAGACGGTTGAGATTTTGTTACATCAACGAAATATTTTTTAATGAAATTCTTCTTTTATCTGAGATTATTCTTTTACAAAATCAAAGAACGCAGCAAATGAACAACAACGGAGAATTATGTTCTATATATCGGCCTAGGAATGTTATGACTATATCATATAATATTTTTTAAATGCAAAGTAACCCATAATATATATATACTCGTACTTTTAGTTATGGCTGTGGACCTCAATGTGGAAGACAAAGGGATACCACCTTATTATGAATCCTAGTAATCACAGAGGCAAACATTACATTGATTAAAGCTCAGATATAATCTATATATATGTATATAAAAATGAATCCCTGTTTCCCTTGGTCAAGCCATAACTTTAGAACGACTGTACCTATTTCATTAATAATTTTTCAAAAGTTTTCTAATACTTTGTAGAAGGCTCTTACGGAAAGAAAAATTAAGAAAGTTGCGTAGAAAATTGGATAATTTCAGAAAACTTAATGACTATTTTAACTTCGCACGTTTGCAAACATTACATTGATTAAAGCTCAGATATAATCTATATATATGTATATAAAAATGAATCCCTGTTTCCCTTGGTCAAGCCATAACTTTAGAACGACTGTACCTATTTCATTAATAATTTTTCAAAAGTTTGACAGTTCGCGCGTTTGATAAAATTGAATTTAGCAGGCAGCTGTTTTTTTAAAATAAAAGAATTATTAATATTATGGATATTTTAAATAGGTACCTGTGTTAGCTACCAAATTTGATTGATTGATAATATAGAAAAATTAATATTTACAATATGAAAATTTTTATAAAAAAATTGTAATAGGTGGCACGCGAGCTGTTTGAAAACTGAATGTATTGGGACTGAATATATGAAACGCTGGAGGGGGTTGATGAGCGGGAGAGGGGAGGCATTGGAACGCCTGCCGGGAACCAGCTAGTAGATATATAGATGAGAAATATTAGATTATACTTATCCTTTTCTCCATTGATATATTACATTATGGCAATAAGCTTCAAAAGTTATTATAAAAAGAGAGTTATTCTAATAGAAAATTGAGTTTGGATTATTTGAAAATGAAAATACCGAATGAAAATGTGCTGTGAAAATGGTTGAGGAGGATAAGTGTCGATTCTACGAAATCGTAGCTCTTGAAATATTTGTCCCGGCGAAAGCACCCATAACGCTTTCAGGATTATAATTCCGAGAGTGGATGTAACCAAAAATTATTAAAAACGACAGCTGAAATAACGAAATATCTAATCGAAATGTTGTGCAAAAGTATTTTCATGAAAAGCCGCCGATATTGAATTTCAGGTTTAACTTGGAAATATAAACGTACGCTTAGGGAATAACAAAAATGGTTCTTGAAAGAGGGCGACCACGGGGGGTGGGAGAGGGGATCAATTTAACCCCCCCCCCCCTCTTGGACCCCGGCCTTTCACTGCGTCCGTAGGGCGACCTATTAGGGAACTCAATTAAGTTCAAACCATTTAGGCAGCTTTTCTCAGATCTAAAGTATTTGAGAAAAAAACATTTAGCGTATGGCTAAATTGACTGATTTGTTACAATTTATGTCAGTTTTAGAATGTTACCATAATTTATTCAATTGCTATTAATTGCATGCATAATTTATTTAATCGAACGTGAATGGTCAGTAATGTTTACAGGGTTAAAAACGGTTATGATAAAAAAAAATATCTGCACACATGTAATACAGGATGTTAAGGGACGTACTTTAATTAATTAAACCAGTGATTACTGACGTCATTTGTAGTAAATAAATGAAATTTTGTTCTCCGATGACATTTTTAAGGTTTTGCTTTTTCAACTTAAAACAAAAAAATCAGTGGGTATTGGAAAGTTGCGCCAAACCAGGGAGAAGGGTTAGGCGGTTACCCAACTGAATGACAAGTTTGGTTTTGAAGAAAAACATTTTGAAAAAAAAACACCAAAAAGCCACCGGAGACAAAAATTTCATTTAATTTTTTACTCAAAAAATGTCAGGAATCACTGTAGTGAAAATAAGTCAAGTACGCCTCTTAACACCCTGTGAATTAAATATTTGCGACAAAGCATGATATTCTTTAAATATGTTATCAATTATCATTGATTTATAATTTTCCTTTAATAAAAACGAGATTTTATACATTTTTTGTCCCGATCGCCCTATGAAAAGAATTGGAAGTGTTGATTTTTCATTAATTAAAATAAATAACGTCTCCCTTGGTCGAGGGGCAAGGCTCTCAAGGAAGTCAAATCTAGACGTGCACAAGTAAATTTTATTATATTTATTTGTGTTTTCATAATTCAATCATTTAAAAATAATATAAGGTGTATTTGCGGCACGTTCCAGAGTGGAAGATACTTGCAGAATCGCTCTTGTGTAAGATCGACATTCAGATTTGAAACTTTGCTTGAAATGACTTTAACCATGTTTGATGACTAGATCTGAATAGCCAGGTACTTCCTCACAGTCTCTTCCATATCTCCTTCCTCTCTCCATTTATCCCATAACATTTCCCAATTGGGGATGCTATAGTCTCACTGGCAATTGTGGTTTTAACATTAAAAAAGGAGTGTGCAGAAGTGTGGTAGAAGTGAAACTTTCAGAAAACTAAAGTAGACAAGAGGGGGGAGGCTATGAAGCATGGCACAAAGAGGAGACCTATTATTCTGTCTCACTCTCTCGCAGGCTAAATCTTAAAGATGTATTTTTTTTCTATTTATTTTTGCTTTTTTTCGTTTCATCGAGTTTCAAATCACAACGGTGCTAAAGAAGTTTTCACTTCAAAAATAAAATAAAAATCATTCAAGTGAAGTTCTAAAAGTAATTGGATTTTAAGATTTATATAAATGTTTCCTTCGATTTTTCAGTCATTATCCGTATTCGCTTATTCATCATCATCACTCTTGGCTCTATAACCCCTGGTGGGTCTTAGCCTCCTCAAGAGTCTTCCTCCACTCATCACGGTTCTGTACCAGCTCTCTCCAGTTTAAAATCTCCGTTTAAATATGTTACATTATTATAATTATTATTCACTTATGTAGCGATAATTGTTAATATTTGTGAAATTTCATAATATAAATCCCACTAATATTATGTAGAAATTTGAAGGTCAGTGGCGCGCGCCGTCAGCCCATTGCATATTAAATGGACCTGATCTTAATTGAGATTTCCCCTCGTAATGCGAAATTCTTTTTAACCGCAAATTAAATTTTGTACCCTTTCCGATAACTTCTTTCTCCTCCCCATTAAGTCCGTTTGCTCATACTTGACTCAGCGATTTGATTGATTGTAAATTCGGCTTAGTGACGATTCTGTCTTTCGGTTCCTTGAATCTGTTTTTCATTGTAATTTTGACATTAAAGTCTATCTACATCGGTCATAGAGACACCTTTTAAAATAATATGAAAAAGCTTGCATTTTTTACCAGTTTGTCTGTATTCTCTTAATATTCTAAAAATTAAACAGTACCTACCAATATCGTATTATAATATACAAATCTGAAGCTGTGTGTTCTTTTAAGAATTCACTTAAACCAAATTGTAGTTGAAATAAAGTGGCAGATGCATTGAGTGTTACTCTGGTGAAAGCCCTCCACTCTGCATCGAAACGTTGCTTTTGGGAGGCGGATATGGATACCGCCGGATACCGGAAACCAACACCTCTGTCATAGGTCACCCCAAGTGGTTTACCACGTTTGGAGATTTAGCAGGTTCATAAAGTAAGGTTTGTCTGAAGGTTAGTGCCCAAGGGTGAGGTTAGTCCAAGTCCTGGCGGCGGATGCATCTGCCCAATTGCTGCGTGGTGGGCCAGACCGAGAGAGACTGTTTGAGGGCGGCGTTTTGACTTTTCCAGCCGGACTCTGTCGACCCATCGCCTTGCGCCGCAGTTGGAAGGATCGATTCATACGTCAGTAACTCTTAGACACATTGACCCCCAGATTCCTACCCACCCCTCATATTTTTTTCCTTCCCAGAACTTTCTCTCCCTTCAAGGGAGAAGTTAGACGAAAAAAACCCCGAGGAAAATCATTTTCCTCAGGACCACCTGTGTGGAGCTAATGGAAAAAAATATATACATGGATTTTATTTCCTCATTCCCATCACCTTCCTCTGTGCCTTTAGTCTCACAACATGCCCCTTTGGGGATGCCATAGTTCTACTGACTCCAGACACTTGGAACTCTTGTGCGGTAATCAACAAAATCAAAAAAGATTTTTAAAGTTTCAACAGGTATTTATAGACAAATAAGTAATCACGAGCCAAAGTAAATATTCCTAATATTCCCGAAAAGTGGATTATATGTAGACTTCTCTAATAAATTTCCACAAAATGCGATAAAATCATTGGGATATAGCCACAAGTACCGCAATTTCCGCATAGGTAACTTATCATTTTGAATCGAAACCTCCATATTTCGTAAGCATGAAATAAAGGCAAGCGAACGAAATGTAAACCACTTTCAAATCATGCCAAACGGAACCGATATGGGAATATAATTTATTTAACGATAGTTACATCCATCGATTTACCCTAAAAATGCGTTTAAAATGTTCGATTTATGAACTCTAAAATGTTATTTGGCGATTCACCTGAAATAATCCGACAAAGAAAGCGGCGACAGTAGCTCGCAGAAATCATAGGAGGTCATAAAAGTCGAAAGGCTGTAAGCCGTTAGTTTACTTGGTGGTCCAAATTAATGGGTGAATTATTCGGGTCAACCCAGAACTTTGAGAGTATTTTGCCTACATATTTCTTTAGAAAGATTTGCCTGCATCTTTCTTTCTTAAGAAAGATATAAATTGGGCCTGGAAGACGATTATAGTAAAATCACTTAAAAATATGAACTAAAATAAGAGATCTAATCAGAAGGATGTGAGATTTGTTTAGTTAAAATACGTCATCCGATATATTTTTTTAACCATGCAGTACTTTTGGCAGAAAATTAAAGGCTCTTTTCCTATAAAAAAACATCTAAGAAATACTTCATTAAGAATTTAAAATAAAAAAATACTCTTTTCTAAAAAATATTTGTTAAAGTTTATTTACAGATATTGTGCATTTCTCTCATTTTTCTAGATGTAAAATAATTTTAATTGTATATTTTTTTCCTTATTTATCTACGTGAAAAATAATTTGTAAATGTTTATTTATCTGCTGTTCAAGTTAATCCGTGATAAATAGTTAGGATGCAGGAGAATTCCCCTACAATATTGTCGTGAAAGTCGGTATGTTTGTTTTGTCTTTTGTTTTTCCTAAATAATAAAAAAAATCTTTCTTGATGCGCGACGACTTAAGTAGAGTACATAGTGATATACTATAGAGGCGCTATCCCGTACATAATTCTCCGATATTCGTGTTCAAATCATGCACGAACAGGCCTTCGGGAATGTGAATTCTAATTGAAAATAAAATAACATCTTCGTATTATTTTGTCGTTTATAATGGCTTTATAGTAAAAGATTATTAGCTGGTAAGTGCCGCTTTCATTCAATACCGAGATGATCGGAGACATAAATATACCAAACCACCCACATCGGAGATGATAGTAATCATAAATATACCAAACCGCCCATAATATAATATACAACAATAAAATTTACTACTGAAATCATAAAGAAGCGGAGTGGTTTGGTATATTTATGGAAGCGGAATAACTACTTGCCCATGTTGCCTATAAAAATATATGTTTTGAAATATTTAAAAAAAAAAAAAGTTTAATAAACTCATTTTTTTATTTGAATTTTATTTAACAAGATAAATAAACCAAACCACACACAGTAGGACACTTAAGTTGTCATTTTTTAAAACACAGTAATGTCAGCTAAGGACGGTAAACATGCTCAGGCAAGCTAACCATTGCGTTTGTTATTTTTGTCTCATTTCCATAAAAGTTAGTTCCAAATTAAACAGTTTAAAAGCGTAAAGAGTAGAAATTAGCAACATAATAGCTAACAGCCAATTTCAGCCCGCAGCTTCGCAGGTCTAACGGGAGATTTAAACTGTTAAATTAACGAGCAAACACTTTTGGCTTTTCAACTAGTGGATTACTATTTCAAGATGAAGATACCTAATTTCAGAGTTTTTTTTTTACATGTAAAGGGAGTTTACAAAAATCTACCTTAAAGATACCAATCAAAACATTTGGTTCAGGAAATACGGAACTCTGGGAAAAAGTCATTGTTCTTTCTGGGTATGTATGCATTGAATATACTTGTATCTGGCTGGCAAGTGTTTAAGTGCTCATATCCTGTTTCCTCTAAGGTTCTTCTCGGACCTCCGCAGCACTCTCCCCCGCAGCTGTATTTAGTGCTTACTTCCGACTGGCATAAACCATTATGTGTAGGTTTGAAATATTTGTCAGATGAAAAAAAACGTTAAAAGAATGCTGTAAAAGCTAACAAATTCACCGTAGACTATAAATATAGAAACGTGAACTCGTATAACACGCATGCGGAAGAATCGTTACATTTTTTAGAATTCTTCTTTCTTCATTAATTTTTGTACGAAATTTCGCGTTGAACATAAGCCATTATAATAGTATACAATAATAATAATGTACTACATTGTAATTAATTAATAATGTTTTAAATTGTAATTACTTTTATTTCGCAAAATTTATAGGTACTTGTATATAATATCGCAGGGGTACTTGAAAGTTTGATTCGTGAAATTAATATGGCTGAATAAAATCGTGTTTGCCAGCCGTTCACAGAGCATTTATAAAGAGTGTTCGCGCATTTTTGAGAACCCGTAGAGTCGTTCATAAAGTGTTTGCGTCGAGTGGATTCACCAACCAGCGACCAGATATCTTGTCTGCGTGCTCTATGCTAAATATTAGCAGAGCATAACTGTTTTTATTGCTAATTTGTGAAAAAGTTACAAAGATGAATACGTCAACTAAAACCACGGCTGAAGGAAGTAAAAATGACGAAACATCAGCTAAAACTAAAAGAAGACAGTACTCGAGGTTGGTTTTATAAGTGAGATTTTTAAAATTAACATAACGTTTTAATTTCCATTTGATGTTATGTCAATGCCAAATTTTGTTTTCATTATCGATTCTACGCAATATTGTAAACTTACAATCTGGTAAGTGCTGCCATTGCGTTCTTATCATGGTGAAAAGTATGTACTCGAGGTTAGTTTTATAAGTGACACTTTTTAAACTCATAACGTTTCGCATTTCCATTTGATGTTATGTAAATGTCAAATCTTGCATTCACTTTCTACTCTGCGCAATATCGTAAACTTACAATCTAGTAAATACTGGCTTTGCGTTCTTATCATGCTGAAAAGTATTTGTATTGCGTAGAAATGTAAGAAACTATTCTTTTCTATCGACCAATATAGAATTTGTTGGGAACCCTTTCATTCAGCACGTCATGTCAGAGGTTAATTTCAAGCAACAGTTTGCTATTCAATCTAAAGCACAACCTCACCACATTTCATAAACACAAGGCTGTACTTGGTTCTAGATGTCACAACTGTCAGAACAGGACAACTGTGACATACGTGAAATGAAACGGAACCATTTTGTCATATCAGGTATACAAACTATAGGTACTCAACTGATATAGCTGTTACTTGAATAACGTTTAGGTATATTTCATTATTATTAGATTTTTGTATGGATTCGTTTGACATGTCAGATTTTCAAAATAACTTCACTGCCATAAAAAATATGGTAATTTTTGGAGATTACGGTTAATTATTAATTATTTTATTATTAATTATTTTTGGCAACGGTTAATATGCACTTTTTAAAAAAAAAATCTTTTGATTCACCTTAATTACATTAAAAGGCAACTATTTGCATTGGGGGAAGTGGAAAATATTTCATTCTAAATTTTTTCTTGCCTTGACGCGAGTAGGCGTTATAAAGGGGCACTTTCTTTTGAATCACAAACCATGTTACACAAACCTAGCGTAGCCGCTAAACTACTTGAAAACTGGGATGTTTTTCTTGCCTTGACGCGAGTAGGCGTTATAAAGGGGCACTTTCTTTTGTATCACAAACCATGTAGAATGAAGTATTTTCGAATTCCCCCAATGCAAATAGTTGTTTTTTAATGTAATTAAGGTGAATCAAAAGATTTTTTCAAATAAAGTGCGTATTAACCATTGCCAGCGATTTCAAAAATTTACAAAAAATATAAAAATTATTAATATTAAATTATTACCAACAACAACTCTCAGGGAAATTAAAAAAGGTAACGGTGGGATTGATAACGATGACGGAATATAACGAGGTGGCATTAGGTCAATTGGTAGAGTTTCAATCCCGATAAGGATCTGGGTTCGAGTCCCAGTGCAACCGTTATGTTTTTATTTTCTGTATCTGTCTGTTTTCATATTTTAATTGAGAGTTGTTGATAATATTATCTTCGTCAATTAGTAAATACTAAAATGAGTTTTACAGCTTCAACAAGATATCCCTAACTAAAAACTCTATTTTTAAAATTATTTTTTTATGGTTTTCAAAACATACCAGTTATCATTAAAGCCAGAAACATTTGTAAATCAATCTTATTTCCGTATCATTGTTTAATTTTTTTTCATTACATTTTATTGATTTTATTTTCTGGCTATGGTAGCTTATGCCATGTTGTAATAAATTGTATGTTTTTATAACATTATGTTGAAGTTTGTACATTAGAACACACCACGGTGTGATAACTCGAGGTATATATGTATATACTAAAAATATTTAGTTTTAATAAAACAAATATTTTTTAGGAAACGCAAGTTCAACCAATCAATTGAAGATTCATTCAAGTGCTCAGATTTTGAAGAACCATTACCCGATTTAGTCGTGGAACCAGTTCAAAGTGCGAAGGTTGTTCACAATTATCACAATTATTGGAAATTTGTCAAAAATGAGCCTTTGCCTCGGTGGATTGAAGAGATTGTTACAAAAAATATAAGCACGTCTTCAACTGAATCTTCGGATAGTAAGATAGTCGAATCATAACCATACGATGGTTGTATACAATATGTTCGGTGAGATTCAACGATTTAAATCGACTGTACATATATATATTTTTAATAAATGTATCAACTCATTTAACATTAAGTAAGTGAATAAACGGCTCAGTACATACATAGTTAAAACTATTTTTTTGAGAAAGATAATACTTTTAAGCCTAAAAGAAACGTGAAGTAGTACAAGACAAAGGAAAATAAAAAAATGGGAATCCAACCCAGGATCTCACGTCCAACGAAAAACGCGCAGCGCCTCAACCATTCGGCCATTGCGACCTATTTATTTTACGTTATTTTTGTCGATCTCTTATTTCAAATTCATAATTATCTAACAATATTATCTTCAATTAATTTTACCCATGTTTTTGGCTGCTATCATTTTAAATGAAAATAAAGATCTTAAAATTTGATTTGTAAACTATTTAGTGTCTCGAATAAATATAGTCGATTTCATTTATATGGGACTTCTATTGACTTTTTCTAAAAGTCTAGAAGGATATGCCACTTTATTGAAATAACCCTTTTCACAACTTTTAAAGGTTATACACATTAATGTAATTTATCATTGAAGAAACAGTTAATACTAATCAATCTAATCGAAACATGATACATAACAGGAGGCAAAAATAAAAAAGGTATTAATGTTATTAAAAAAGTTATCCAATAAAATTAATCATTTTTAATTTTTTTCTGTATCTTGTTCTGTTTCATATATCGTTTAAAATTTATTAGTATTGTCGTTCTCTTCTTTGATATATTGATGGGTATAACCACAGATAAAAGAAACAACCAATATCAAAGGCTGAAAAAAGTTATTACAATAAAATTGAAATAATATACATTTTAAAATTTAAATGAAAAAAAGAACCTAAAATAATGAACTTCTGTTATTTAAGTTCGGGATTACCAAAGTAATATGCTTCTGGCATTATTATTTGAATAAAAGTTAAATTGTGTCTTAATTTCAGTATTCCCAAAAGTAATTTTTCCTAAGTTGAGATATTATAAGCTACTGACTAGTTTCAGATAGATTAAACTTCAGATATAGTATATTATGTGCCTTCTCATCTATCAAAGAAAATTTCATTAATAATTTGTACAGCCAACTAAAAGCCAAGGTTGATCAATCCTCTCTATTTCTGTTAATTACAATATCTAAGACTGTCTGCATTTGTTCGGAACTCCTGTGTTTGCTTTTATAAACTAGCAAAATTCTAGGTAGACCTTACTTTTCGCCTTGATTTTAGGACATACAAGGTCTTTTCCAAAAGTGTCCGATTCTTCCTAACTGGGGACGCTTTAGTGCTTTATTTGTTTCCTTAAAAAAATCGGACACTTTGGTCAGATTTCGTATAAATATAATATAATCTTTATTAATTGATTTATCGTTATGTACTAAGAATTTCACAGATTAAATTTCTTTCTTTAGCTGTAAATAACGTAATATTTCAACTCACGTTATGAGTCCATAGGGAGAGCCAATAAATTAAAGTTAATGCTATGGAAGGTAAGATAGGATATGGCGGAACGATAAAGGCATACCTAAGTTGAGATGAAAATCACCACTTTCGCCCATAAATTCAAGCCGCGACTTGGGCTGATGAAATGGTGGAATGGCCATAAGGCCATCACACATTTTGCTATAATATATTCTGAAACATGCGTTGGACCAGCCAAATTATTCCAATATTTAGTATTTTGTCGATATTTATTCAGATACGCAATACAATCTCCACACTGTGTTGAATCGTATAATTTAATAACTTCACTTCACTTTACTACTAATTTTCCTAACGCTTGTGTTGGGTTTTTTCGATGAGGCTCTTTGAGTCTTTATACAAGTATGGATTATGTGTGGGTATAATGTGTCACTACCAGCTTTTCAAATATGTGGAAAACAAAATGTTTTCTTTTAATGTTTAATAATAAATGTGTGAAGCGCTGCTTAAGCGGAAAATTGATTTCAAGTTTTGTTTTTATTTCGTATATTACAAAATTAGAGTCAATATTAATACAACTCTTTGATACCTAGTCTAACGTGTTACTAAAAATATCAGTGTTAAATTTTATGTGCAGTTTAAATGCTTTTCTCCTACGGGGGAGCAAGTTAAAAATGATTTCAAGAACGTGCCTAATACCTGGATATTTACGTCATAAATCAAAATAGACATTTTTCCACCCCTTACTAATAAAACTTGTGCTGTATCTACTTTTGGTATTTGTCTTTTCTTTAGAGAAATATTTGATAGACTTTACGTATTCGTACAAACTGTATTGATACTTTGCGTTTGTAGAAACTTATTCATTTTCCTAATATTACTTCTTCTATTTACGCGATGTACATTACTGATCCCCGTGGTACACAGCTCTGGGATCTGTCAATATTGTCCATGTTCAGTTATTTGTTTGATGGGAAACTTTGTTTCATAGATAACTTAACAGATGAATCAAAAATTTTATTGATATTCTCAATTTTGAATTAAAAGCAATAATTTTTTTTAAAGTAATTTCAAAGTTTCACAGTCAGACGAACTTAAATAATTCAATTGGTCACAACAACTGTCATATTAAAATCATCATAGAAAGCCACCCCAAATTTTAACTAAAGTCTCAATTTGTTGTGTATAAATTAAATATATCTATATTCTAAATGAAAAAAAACTTAAATATAATAAAAATATTTAATTCACCATAATTTAACATACTAGTTTCGTCAACACCGTGACATCATAACATCACAAGGATGCATTAAAAATATAAATGATTGTGCACTTTACGATAACATTTTAGCCTTTTACAGTAGGTATCTACCTATCTTATAAAATAAAAAGGCATACATGATTATGAACTCGATTTAATATTAAAAAAAAGCATTTATGGTTTATTAGTCTTTATATTAAAAGTAACACTTTACGAACAAAATAGTCTAATAAATTAAATACACATAGGTATATGTAATAATTGTTGTAGCTGAATTACAAATTTAAGTATACATGAGATCTCAAATTTTCAATTTTGATAGGTATTCCGGAAAACCTGTGTTTTAAACTAAAAAAAGAAACATATTTCAGTTTTACAAACAATTTTTACACGCGCTTATAAATACACCTACCTACAATCCATAATGTATTTGGGGTAAAATATTTTATGGAATTTGTGATATTTTCTATATCATTTATAAACAAATGCAAGTAAAACAAACAAAATTTCTACTCGGTTTCACTAAAATTGAAAACATCTGTCACATTTTGTGTGTGCGTGGTATCATGCGCCCACAAAATCCCAGCTGCCAATAATAATTTGTGATACTATTCGTTATTGTGAATTATAATTTTTTTACTAGTTTATTAATGGTGCTCATTGTATTTTTTTTGCATTATATTTGCGTGTTGAGGGTGAAATACAAATGATTGTATAAATAATCCAATATTGAACTTTGTTTTGCTTGAATAGATCTGTCCCTCTTTATTTTTAATAAATTGTATTATTTATGAAATTCCAAAATTTTATTTTATTTTCCTTTTAAAACATTTAAACGTACAGAAATGGTGTTTGTTACAGGATCGCAGAAAATGTGACACGATTTTCACATCAGTCAGAGTATTATAATACCAGTAACATAGTTAGAACTAGACCGGTCAGTGGTTGAGTGGGCATAGCGCTTGGGTCTCACCCGGGCGTCGCATGTTCGATTCCTCGGCTGGCTAAGTCCTCCATCACAACACAAGCAACATTTTCGGCTTTCTGTGGTGGTAGTAGGAGATTTTCAAACATTGTTGGGTTATTCGTAACCCGGGAATGTTTGTCTTTCTTTTAAAAAAAAAAAAAAAAGATGTGTATGTGTTAGCCCTTGCCTGGAATGAAATCTGAAACACGCTTTGACGTTCAAACGAATAGAAGTATCTAGGCTTATAAATAATATATAGGAATTCTTGTAATTCCACCATGGCACCCGTGATTAAAAAGAGGGACGTTTTACAGTTTTTGGGCCAATAAACTTTTACATGAACTATACGAAAGTGTTTTTAATTTGACTATTTTATATGCCTATGGAACTTTTATATTCCATGAAATGGTTATAATTTTCAGCGTATGATAAGTAATAAAAGAGTTGCAAATAATAATTGCCTGCATTACAGTGGTTTACAATATTTTATAAAAAAAATACTATCGATAAGTATATGTGAAATGCTTTGTCATTCATTTTTTTATATTATTATTGATAAAACAATCTATATAAGTACCTAAATAAATAGCTTCTGGAACTGATACTGACAAATCCACCTTCGAAAATGTTATTATGTACCAAGTGAGGTGGAAACTGTACTCGTAATAGTTTTGTCGAAATCATCTTATTTTTAATCTGATAAACTTTATTATGTGCCTACACACATGCTTGTATGTGTACTGAAATTCCTACGCATAATGGAGAATATTTATCGTCTAAAATGTTTAAATCTTATCACAGTATTATTGAGAGACTCCTCCTAAATCTTACAAAGAAATGTCGATGCACCTGCACTGAAACTAAATTCAAACTGAAACTTAAAATTAACTGGCAGTACCAATTTTTTTTTTATTGTTATCAAGTTTAATTTGTAGAACTCCATTTTAATTTTTATTTATTTTATATATTCAATAATTTTATTATTAAATTAATAAAAACAGTTTATTTAAAAACAAGTTCTGCTGGTAATTATTATTACGCGTGACAGCTGTTTCGCCTTCTGAGGGCATTATCAAACTGTGGTCATGCCACATACAGACAATCTATTTATAGTATTTTTGGATAGGTTTGTACTATGACTCATTTCTAATTTCTGATTAAAAATGACTGAAATTATTAATGGTTATTATTTTCTCAATTACTGTTATTTCCCACTTTGTGAGAAAGTCGTTAAGCAAACTAATTGTGAGTCATTCGCAAATGCTGACTCATGGTTTTCTTTTCCAGCATAGTTAGTTATTTAAAAATTGGTTTTGAATACATCTAAAAGCGGAGAGTGTATTATATTTTTTTGTTCATTTATTAAAATAGCTTTAGGATTATTATTATGTTTGTTAATTTCCAGCTGCTCTAAAAGATTAAGTTTACGTCCTTTATTTTGAATGTGTAAAGGAGTTGGCTTATTATCATCGCTAAGTGAGTGATTCTCATCTAGGAGATGTTTGGCAAATTGTGATTGTAATTTATTATTATTTTTAAATGATCGCATGTGTTCTTTGAATCTAATATTAAAGGACCGGCCAGTTTGTCCAACATAAACAGCGTTACATTCATCACACTGGAGTTTGTAAATGCCGCTATTTTTAAGTTTGGGTGTTTTACTTTTTGAATTTTTGAGAGATGATCCCAAATTATTATTAGTGCGGAAGGCAATGTCTAATCCACATTTTTTGAGAATTTTAGCAATTTTATTAGATGTAGGTCCTGCAAATTCTAAACACGCAAATTTATTATTAGTTTTATTATTAATCGCTGGGTAAATTGAGTTAAGGTTAATTTTGTATTTTTTATGACTAATTATTTTATCAATATCACTACCCTTGAAGCCGTTATTTTTTGCAATGGATAAAATTATATTTTTTTCTTTTTCGTATGCTTTATTGTCAAGAGGAATGTTAGTAAGTCTTATTTCTTTTAAATATCGTTATTCGTAAACGGGTGTTTTATATTTTTTAAACAAACGTAGATAATATATTAAAAATAAAGTGACATCTTGAACGTGATGCACAATCGGGACTTCCCATTTGATTTGACAGATCGGCGTAAGTTTTTCTCCGTACGTCGGCAAGTAAACTACTGTAAACAATCTCTTAAAAATGGAAAATAAAGCAAAGCGTGCGAAGAATTTCACACAGAATGATAAAATGAGGCTTGTAGAGCTCATCATAGCATCTCCGATAATCTTGTCAAAATCAACAACGGGCGGTCCGAATTATTTGTTAAATACAAGATTGAAGGATGCTGCCTGGAACCAAATATTATCCCAGTTTAACAGCGGCAGCTCATCTCAACGGTATGTGGTTTATATTTTATAATATTGTGTCATGTTTCGTACTTATCTCGTGTTTTCGTAGCTCAATTCTGTTTCGTATTAGAGCGAATGAGAATATATTATGACGCGAATGTGAATGGTTGAATGGTAGAAGTTGGGGATGACCGAAGAAGACATGGCACGATCAAGTGAACCAGATACTTGAGTCGGGCCATGTCAAGAGTCAGAATAACCAAAGTTTGTATGAGAAGATGCTAGAATGTCAATGAGGTCAAATTGCTTCATCTAATCTTTTAAATCATTGCAGATCCCTCGTGGCTCTCAAGAAGGCTTGGGATAATTTAAAAAGAGAAGCCAGAACACAGAGGGCAACCATCCGTTGCCACATATTTGGTACTGGGGGGGGGCCCAGCCAAGATGTTGAAGACCCTGTACTTTTAAAGGTCGAAGCAGCAATCGGAATAAGTTCTTCCGGCCTGGAAAACCAGTAAGTATAATTTATTTTTTTTTAACGCTCTTTTATTGGCCATTACATAAAAATACAATAATAGAAGAGTATGAGACGATGTATGAATGTGGATGGACAAAGAGTGCGTGCCAAGACCGAGTTGTTTGGCGGTCTGTCCTCTCTGCCTACCCCAGCGGATAACGGCGTGACGGTTAGTTAGTTTTGTAGTTTTATGTAGTGGAATCTGAAAGTTTATCATGCATAAAATAGCTGGATTGTGTATGTTACTTCTTGCTTGGTTAATATTATACGAGTCCTTCTATTGTATTTTTAAAGGTTGGATTCAGATGCTCCTGCTATGAGAGAGCCAACTGCCAACGCAGCCAACTCTTCAACAGGAGAACATCAACCGGAATCAGTAGAGACTGATTACTGGTCATTGGTAATTTTTATTTATTTTATACTGACTTCTCAATCACATTCAAGGATAAGATATATAATACTATATATACATAGATAGCATAGAACATATTTAAACAAATTTATAAAATATCTTACCTTCAAATTCAACAATAACTTTGAATGTGCATTTCAAACTTTGCAACAAAGGCGAGCAATAGCTGATTTATCATATACACAGAATTTTAAATAATAACGTCGACTGTACTGAACTTCTTTCATTAATTAATCTTAACATACCCTTAAGACGTAAGAGCCACACATAACTATTACACACGCTGAATTACAAAACGTTAAATAATATTTGCCTAAACTCTAACATCTCCGATTCACTACCCAAATTTAAAAAGAGCACCATGTCAATAATATAACAGCTCAATACGCATCCATATCCCTTCCCACATCATCACCTCTCACATCTACAAACATACTCACACATACAATACACACCCATTACGCACATCACCCGATAATTTATAAATATACATACCATAAATAAGACACTACAGAGAAACATATCATAGGTACCAACCATGAAATATTATTAATATCTGTAAATTTTCTCACCACTGTAATCAATGTACTGTTTGTTTCTTTATAAATAAATATGTCAGTTGTATTTGAATTTTTTATTATCTTTTGTTTAGGAGGAAAACCCGATTTTCACAATTCCCGAGATTTCATTTCAAGCTGTCCCCCCATTAACCCTTCAGAGTCACGCCACTCAAAGTCCCGTGATGTCAGCACCGGCTGTCCCCCCACTGCCATCTGAGAGTCCTGATACTCCAGTGACGTCCGCACTGACTGTCCATCCTTCAGTTCCTAGGAAGGCGTTCAAGAGGCGGCTGTGTTTGACGAAAACAGTGAAGGATTCTCTCTTCACTGATTTACAAAAAATTGCAGCCGCCAAGCTTGAAAAGGAAGAAAAAAGAGTAAAGGACATGCAAGACATGGAGGCAAAGGCAAAGGCCCAGGCAGATGTGGCAACGGAAATACTCACGACGCAAGCCGCCCATTCCAAAGTTGTTTTGGAAATGGTAGAAGAGGAGAGGCTCGCAAAGAAAGAGGAGAGGCTCGCAAAGGCAGCTGAATCGGCAATTCGGCAACAGATACTAAAAGAGCAACTGGCTATTATAAGGTTGGAGAGGGAAGCCAAGGAGATCAGCCTAAAGAAACTACGAAGTGGTAATTGTTTTGTTTACTTATTCTTTTTATTTAAATATTCATCAATCTTAATATTATATCCATTACACCATTAATTTAAAACAATACTTATATTTCATAAAAAGAGAAAACAAGTAACACACATATTGGATCGCAGGGTCAAAAACATACCCATCAGTGCTCATCCATTGTACATATTATTTGCAATAATGTCTCTTTTTAAATTTGCAATGTTCCCCGCATTGTTCAATTCTGCGACATTGTTTGGAACATCGTCAACGCCATTGATCCAATCTTGTGGATGTTCCTCCCCACGATTAATGCATATGTTGTGAAGAACTCCACATGCGACAATAACTGCCATTGTGGTGTTGAGGTTTAGTCGCAGGCCGTTCGATAAGACGGGAAATCTCCTTTTCCATAATCCGTATTGTCTTTCCACAACGTTTCTGGTTTTTATGTGAATTTCATTGTAGTTTTGTTGGACAGCTGTTTCTGGATTCCTGTATGGTGTCATGAGATACGTCTGAAATAAAACATTAATATGTTAGTAATAATATTGTACTGTTTTCTTTTTCAGAATGTCCTTAAAATCGAGGAACTGGAGCACCTGCAAACGGTGCGCGTTGAAATGTGCATTCTTTATTTAATCATTTTATATAACTTATGTTTTTAAACTTTTTCTTACTTTCCACATTACCCAATAACGTTTTTGTAATAATTAAATTAGCGCCATCTGTGAACGCAGAGATTATAACATACGTTCCTTACTGATTTTTTAAGTTATTAGGAAAAATTTTTTGAAAGTCATTTAAACTATGTAAACACTGAATACAGTATTTTAAAAGTTATGTTATGCAAATGTTTTGTTTAGAAGTCATTAATTAATTTTCTTACATTCCACGTTGCCAAATAACATTTTTGTAATAGTTAAGTTAGCGCCATCTATTAACGCAGATTATTATAACATACATTACTTACTGATTTTTCAAATTATTAGGAAAATCTTGTTTGAAAGTCATTAAAACTATGTAAACACTGAACACAGTATTTTGAAAGTTATTTTATGCAAATGTCTTGTTTAAAAGTCATTAATTAATTTTTTCTTACATTCCACATTGCCAAATAACTTTTTTGTAATAGTTAAATTATGAAAAGAGATTATAACGTACGTTCCTTACTGATTTTTCAAGTTATGTTATGAAAATGTCTTCTTTGAAAGTCATTAATTAACTTTTTCTTACATTCCACGTTGCCAAATAACATTTTTGTAATAATTAAATTAGCGCCATCTATGAACGCAGATTATTATAACGTACATTTCTTACTGATTTTTTCAAATTATTAAGAAAATCTTGTTTTAAAGTCATTAAAACTATGTAAACCCAGAACACAGTATTAAAAGTTATGTTATGCAAATGTCTTGTTTAAAAGTCATTAATTAAATGTTTCTTACATTCCACATTGCCAAATAACTTTTTGTAATAGTTAAATTATGAAAAGAGATTATAACGTACGTTCCTTGCTGATTTTTCAAGTTATGTTATGAAAATGTCTTCTTTGAAAGTCAAAAACTATGTAGACACTGAACACAGTATTTTTAATGTTATTTTATGCAAATGTCTTGTTTAAAAGTCATTAAAACTATATAAACACTGAAACAAGTATTTTTTAATTATTTTTTTCAATTATTTCTGGCTTTACCCTCCAAGGATCTTATAGGCTATCATTTAAAATTACAGAGAAAGGAAAGGAGAATTTAAGTTTATTAATTTTATTTAAATGTGCATAATTCAGAATTGTGTGGAAGATTGGATTCGAGTTCAGACTTTAGATAAACTATAGAATTTACAATCTGGGTAGTCAAGGATGTGAATTTTAAAAAGGTGAGAAGGAACGGAACAATTTACTGATGTTATACAAATATCTTATTTGATTAAAACATTAAAGTTGTGTGTTTAATACCTTCAATGGATATCCGCTGTCTCCTACGAGTACTCCATTTGGGTATTGGTCTGTCTCAAAGACCGCTTTGGCGCGGCAACCTTGGAAAA
This sequence comes from Limnephilus lunatus, assembly GCA_917563855.2. Classification (NCBI taxonomy): domain Eukaryota; kingdom Metazoa; phylum Arthropoda; class Insecta; order Trichoptera; family Limnephilidae; genus Limnephilus; species Limnephilus lunatus. The sequence goes on along the minus strand of OU830595.1, from coordinate 91,564,085 downwards.
TGAGCGAGTCATGCGTAGCTCCTGGCCATCTGGCTACTATGTCCCTGATTCTCATTTTGGCGTCTGATATGGTCTGGACATTTAAGGAGAAGTACCCCTTCCGATTTCTGAAAGTTTCAGCTTCTGGCCCACCTGTTGGAGAAAGTAGATGGTTAACACAATACATAGGTACTTATTTACTGTACAGAAAACAATGCAGGCACAACCAACACATGTATTGGTTTATTTATGTGTAACATGTTTTGCACTTACCAACGGATTGGATTTTGATATGAGTGCAATCAATCGCACCTATCACGTTAGGGAATCCTGCAACTTCATAAAAGTCCCTCTTCACAATTTCCACCTCCTGTCCTACTGGCAATTGAATGTGAAGTGGTCTCAAGCTTGCCAAGGCATAGGATACTTTTTTTACAATCTTGCTGGTGGCAGATGGACTTATTTTGAAGAAGTCTCCATTCGTGATGTGGAAACTTCCCGTCGCATAAAAGCGTAATGCTATCAATAATTGAGTGCACGGTAAAATTGGACAGTTTCTAAAAAGAAATAAGGTATAATAACATTAATTCATAGAATAGAAAGGTTTTCAGATCTGACAAGAGGTAAGGGCAAAATATTTCGCATATTGATCGCAAAAATGACACTTGCGTAAATAAAAACTTACCTTTCGCTTGCATAAGTTAGCTTCTCCTCAATTTGGTTCAAAATATACAAAAAGCATGTTTTTGTCATACGAAAACGGTCAAAAAAATCATTGTCGTTTAATAATTCAATATAATTAATATCCACATCCTGTCGCCGCCTATATAACCCGATGTTTTCGTCGAGTACCTCGGCCCACTCCGCAATATCTATTATTTCTATAATGTCTAACACTTCTCTATCCATTTTAAAACGATAATTTGACAAATGCAACACAAAAAGACTGAAAAGAGCGCGAACCCGACTGTCGATTGTCAGAGTGACATTTGATCATTCGCGGTATTTTTTCACTCTGTGGACACTTTTTATAACTAGTAATTTCCTTAGATATATGCTTAAACAGCTAATCCAGTAATCGGCTGGCTTAGACTGAGTGGCTTGCTTAAGCGAAGCTTTTGTGTTGGAGAATGTTTTTAGCAGTGATGAACCTAAGTTTCAGCTTAGAAGTTGATTAGTAGGATTGGGAACAGCGGCCGTGTATCATTGAGTGATAGGCAGATAATTTATGTGACCATGGGTGTAATGATTTAGAATGAATGGTCGTATCGGTAAAAGTAGGCTTACGGAAAATTTCGAATGTATGTTTATTATTTTTTCTACCGATTGTTAAGTCCAAAAAATTAATTTTATTATTACACTCTCTTTCAACCGTAAAGCAGATTTTACGGTTGATGGAGTTAGCTAATGTAACAAAAAGGTCTAATTGTCTGTTGGTACCTTTCCAACAGATCAAAATGTCGTCCACATAACGCACATAGTAAATTATATATTTGCTAAAAATTGAGTTTAAAATTTGATTTTCGATATAGTCCATGAATATTTCAGCAAGAAGTGGACTCAACGGTGACCCCATGGGCAAGCCGTCGTTTTGTTGATAGAATTTATCATTAAATATAAAGTAATTTGTTTCCATGCATATTTTAAATAAGTCTAATAAGTCATTTTTAATAATTGGGTTTATGTTAGATTTGTCTAATATGTCTTTAATGATTTTAAGGCACTCTTGGATTGGGATATTGCTAAAAAGGCTTACGACGTCTAAAGATAAAAATTGGCAGTTATGTGGGAGATCTAAGTTTTGAATTTTATTTATAACTTCCAGAGAATTTTTAACACTATGTTTTGGAGAGAATTTAGTATAATGTTTGAAGAGAAAATTAAGTTTTTTGGCGAGTAATGTTGTAGGAGCATTTATAAAGGAAACGACCGGTCGGATAGGAATATTTACTTTATGAATTTTGGGTTGCCCGTAAAGTGCAGGAGCCCTTGGATTCATTACCATTGCACTTCTTCGGGCGTATTTATTTGAAAATATTGATTTACAATTATTAATTAGGTTTCGTACGTTAACTGAAATTTTGTCCGTTGGATCCTTTTTTAAGATTTCAAATTCTTCTGGCTTTAAGAATGCTTCTACTTTATTTATGTAATCAATTTTGTTTAAGATAACTACCGAATTCCCCTTATCCGCCTTAGTAATTGTGAGGTCGTGATCTTTAATTTTATTTTTAATATCATTCAATATTTCTGTTTCCTTATTATTGTACTTATTTTTAATGGTCGATTTCAAAGTTTTTCTCAAAATATCCGCGGTATAAGTGACTTATTAGACTTATTTAAAATATGCATGGAAACAAATTACTTTATATTTAATGATAAATTCTATCAACAAAACGACGGCTTGCCCATGGGGTCACCGTTGAGTCCACTTCTTGCTGAAATATTCATGGACTATATCGAAAATCAAATTTTAAACTCAATTTTTAGCAAATATATAATTTACTATGTGCGTTATGTGGACGACATTTTGATCTGTTGGAAAGGTACCAACAGACAATTAGACCTTTTTGTTACATTAGCTAACTCCATCAACCGTAAAATCTGCTTTACGGTTGAAAGAGAGTGTAATAATAAAATTAATTTTTTGGACTTAACAATCGGTAGAAAAAATAATAAACATACATTCGAAATTTTCCGTAAGCCTACTTTTACCGATACGACCATTCATTCTAAATCATTACACCCATGGTCACATAAATTATCTGCCTATCACTCAATGATACATAGACTTACTAACATTCCTCTTGACAATAAAGCATACGAAAAAGAAAAAAATATAATTTTATCCATTGCAAAAAATAACGGCTTCAAGGGTAGTGATATTGATAAAATAATTAGTCATAAAAAATACTAAATTAAACTTAACTCAATTTACCCAGCGATTAATAATAAAACTAATAATAAATTTGCGTGTTTAGAATTTGCAGGACCTACATCTAATAAAATTGCTAAAATTCTCAAAAAATGTGGATTAGACATTGCCTTCCGCACTAATAATAATTTGGGATCATCTCTCAAAAATTCAAAAAGTAAAACACCCAAACTTAAAAATAGCGGCATTTACAAACTCCAGTGTGATGAATGTAACGCTGTTTATGTTGGACAAACTGGCCGGTCCTTTAATATTAGATTCAAAGGACACATGCGATCATTTAAAAATAATAATAAATTACAATCACAATTTGCCAAACATCTCCTAGATGAGAATCACTCACTTAGCGATGATAATAAGCCAACTCCTTTACACATTCAAAATAAAGGACGTAAACTTAATCTTTTAGAGCAGCTGGAAATTAACAAACATAATAATAATCCTAAAGCTATTTTAATAAATGAACAAAAAAATATAATACACTCTCCGCTTTTAGATGTATTCAAAACCAATTTTTAAATAACTAACTATGCTGGAAAAGAAAACCATGAGTCAGCATTTGCGAATGACTCACAATTAGTTTGCTTAACGACTTTCTCACAAAGTGGGAAATAACAGTAATTGAGAAAATAATAACCATTAATAATTTCAGTCATTTTTAATCAGAAATTAGAAATGAGTCATAGTACAAACCTATCCAAAAATACTATAAATAGATTGTCTGTATGTGGCATGACCACAGTTTGATAATGCCCTCAGAAGGCGAAACAGCTGTCACGCGTAATAATAATTACCAGCAGAACTTGTTTTTAAATAAACTGTTTTTATTAATTTAATAATAAAATTATTGAATATATAAAATAAATAAAAATTAAAATGGCAGTACCAAAGTCAAGCGGAGGAATTTCACACACTAGATTCTTAACACTAAAGTCACATCATTTTGGATCCTTGATTACATACATCCTACATCACTACATCCTTGATTGGGTACCTCAGTTCGCCTTGCTTTGGTTTTATTTTAGATAATGTTATGATAAGCTATATTGGTATAACTTCTTTCACCATTTCAGTACAAACAATACGCTTCTACAGGAAAATCTCGTAATACGGTGCCAAATTTATGTACGTTAAATGTATTAAATACCCCGATTGTTTTATGTGGCATATGTGCTGGATACCGCTGTAGGTACTTTTAGTCCTCCCGAATAGAACTTTGGACCTCCAGGTGTTTGAAGGAATTGCTGAAACAAGACCCGAAATTCCATTATCTAATATAAAATACCCGTGGAAAGGTGGAAAACCACGAAACACGGCACCAAATTTACCCAACGTATTTCTTCGTAATCTGAAAAGCGATCGCTCTCAGGTGTTTTAAATTATTTTATCTATCCATCCTCCTTTTATATCCGGAGTTTTCTCGTAGGTATTGCAAACACGAGATGAAATTCCAGTTAAAAATTGCACCTCATTTACTACAGCATACTGGTTCATTACTGGCAGGGGTAGTCAAGACGACCGCAGACTTGCCTAAATGAACATCGCGAGGAGGGTAGTAGTCAAATTGGCCAGGTGAGCTTAATACAACACTGTAGGGGGTCGCATGGAGGGGAGTTGAGTTAGCAAGTCAAGTCAGCTCTACGGATTACTGTTGAGGAGGGAATGGGGCGATGATGTTGCACTGAGTACATACTAGCTGCTCTTGACTCAGTGTCAGTCAACTGCCAATGAGCGATATATTACCGAAGTCCACTCTGTGACATCTGTGTATATTCACTATATTCTGCTCAGTTATTTCACCTTGCGCTACACAAGTACACATAGAACTGCTTCTCAGTAAAGTAGTTCAACCATTTTACTATTATATTCCTTTTTAATATTTTCGTACGATTTTTTTAAACAATCCATTACCTACTGTACTGCCCTGATGATGGACATTGCAACGCTGTCCCAAACGTTAGCTAAAGAAGGAGGTAGCTCAACATGGCATAACACCCCAAAAACAAATAACTAAAATAATGAAAATCCATTACCTGATGTTATGGTTTAAAGTGCACATAAAAAAGGGCCTCGGTTAAATATTATTTATATTATTTTATTTTTTAACATTCTGTTTTTTAAACCGTTTCACTTTTTTAATTATTAAAAAAATTAGCCTAAATTTAATGGTTTTTTCTATTTTGACAGTAACTGTTAAATGTAATATTTCTTAGCTCTTTTGCTCACGAAACCTTAAAAGTTGCAAGGACAATGTAGATATAAGAAAACTGTACTAACTCCTTTTAATTTTTTTTTTATTATAGTCCTAGTTGAAGAAATATAAATATTTCACTTTATAACTGACTACATAATTCATATTTTGTATTTTGGTAGAAAGCAGTCACTTTGTGGTTTGACATATTTAATGAAATAAAATAATACTCTTTAAAGAATTGTCGGCCGGATGAACTGTCGGCAGGATGAACTGTCGGCAGGATGAACTGTCGGCAGGATGAACTGTCGCCGGATGAACTGTCGCCGGATGAATTGTCGCAGGACGAATTGTCGGGTCACCCTTTTTTATAACCACGATTTTATTTTATTTTATTTTTTATTATTGTATAAAAATTGCATACAATTGGAATTTATTACTCGCTAAGCAGATCCACAGATTAGTTATAATAACAAATTAAATAATCATAAACGCATTAGCGTAGCAACAACCTACATACATATATAACAAAATATAACTACCTACCAATATTGTGATATGTAAATTTAGAAAACAATTCAGAATTAGCATTTTTATGGTGAAAAACAGTGGAATAGGGAAATATATATATATATTTTTTAATATCATGAAAGAATTAAGAATGCAATACATTAGTAATTAATCATATATTTGCAACTTAATGCATGGTAAGAACGAGCAAAATATAATCTTAATACATTAGGTTACTCCCTAATAGCCATTATTTTAACATTAGTGAGAATTTTGTTGTAGAGTAATATTCTTTAAATTCGTATGGCAATTTGTTGAATAATAATGTACAATATATTCAAGGGTTCTTTGACCTATTTGTTTTGAAACACAGGTACTTTCATTCCTTATAAGACGCGTATTGTGTGCATGCTCCACCATTTTTTTTTATATGGACTGCCGGATATATGCTGTAATACAATTTTAGCCACATAATAGCGCACACAGGTAATACATTGATTGATTTATACAAATGGGATACTAATGTCTCACCTTTGTTTAAAAACGGTTTTACTTACTAACAACTTTAGCATGGCATTTTGAATCATTTGTACATGTTTTTATGTTGATATTACATGATTGCCCCAAGAAGTTATCCCATATCTCACGGTTGATTCTGCAAGAGACAAATAAATCAATTTCGTAGTTTTTATAGGCACATAATATTTTATTTTATGAATTCTACCTACAATAGATCGAAGGCGCTTACAAAATTTGGAAATGTGTACATCCCACTTCATGTTACAATCTACTGTTACTCCTAGATACACATAGTCGTTAACACGAAAAACAAAAATATATGTTTTTCGGAAATAAAGTATCGCTATGAAATACGAATGAATATTTGTGAAAGCATTTTTATATTTTACGAGTAAAAGTACACACACAATATTACCGAATACGTTAAAGATTCTCACGAATAAAATGAACGCACATAACTTCTGTGCATTGTTGGAATAAAAATGTTTTGTTTTATATTACGAGTATTTTGAAGTGAACATTTTTCATCTCAATATAAAAGTAATTTAAATTCTCGGGTCAGCTAAAATTTCAGACTTTTTAAAGGAAAATATTAAGCCCAGCAGGGTACAAAGAGGCTACGCCAAAAATTATTTTACTCTGAATATTTTGTTATTGAAATATTAACTACACAAATATTAGGCTTGGAACGTAGAAACTCCACGAAAATGGTTTATCGGCTGAGTTTGTGTTTATGTAGGTATCTAATTGGAATTTACAGCCGAGTTTTCCCACTATTTGCAAGGGAGCAGTAAAATATCCAAGGTAAGCTTTGGCAACGAGTTTTCTTTTAACAAAAAACACTACAAAGGGAAAATTATACTAAATGAGAAATAATATTGAAACCCAGAATCTTGTTGGTACGCCGCCCAGGCCTTAAAAATAATAAAGCGTGATTAAAATTGTGGTCGGAGAACGTCAGGTCCCCTCGTAACAAGGTTGTCCGACCCCGCCCACAGCGAGCCTCTCGACTATTAGATAAAATGTAAACGAATAAAAGATACAGAGAAAAAGATATCTCTGGCTTCCCGTGGCAGCATCGCCATCGTTGCCGGGGCAATGAATGTGTTTGTTTCTCGGCACTTTTTTGTCTAGGCTGTGGAGCGTTAGCGTTGAAAAATGGGAATTTAACGGCACAGGAGGTGTGTCACGCTTTTTATAAAATTGTAAAACATTTTTAGTTGTACCATTCATCAAAGGATCCGGGTGAAATGGAGGATGGAAAAAAGGAAACGTTTTGCCATATCTCTTGCGAAGACTACAACAAGGACTCAGAGGAAACTCTTCAATTCAATTAATTTTAAGGATTATAAACTCACTAATTAGATAAAGCTCTTCAATTCAATAAGTTCAAAGTGTTTGGTAAATGTGAAAATTAAAATATATTTATTTTAGAACATAATAATATAATGCGTTATTATTCATCCCGGTCGGGAACCCGTTCGCCGAGAAATTTGAATAGCTATTTTAAGACACTATTGCCGTCATTGTCACTCTTACTTCCCCAAATATTGAGCGAAAGGGACAACTACGTCTCAGGCTGAAAATACCTAAATAAAATCATCAAAAACGAAGCTTTGTATTTCTCATTTTTCTCCTCCAAAGCTGAACCGATTTATTTTACTTACTGTAATAGAATAAAATATTAGTAAGAAAATATAAGTAAAAAAATTTACGTAGGTTTTTTTTTGAAATAGGCAATTCACCCAAAAAAATGTGCTTTGTGGTCTACAAGTTTTGATTTTTTAAGAATACATTAACAAAATACTAATTTCTATACTGAACTTCTATCAATGGCGTTGAAACCAAGCAATTTTAACAATTTTTTGAGTGTCCTAACTCATGTAAGAAGTAAGTGGTCAGTGGCTGAGTTGTCATCGTGTTTGGGTCCCACCCAGTGTTCCAGTGTTTGATTCCTCGACTGGCTAAGTTCTCCACTACGACACAATTAACATTTTCCGCTTGCTGTGGTGGTAGTAGGAGATTTTCAAATATTGTCGAGTTATTCAAACCTGGGAATGTTTGTCTTTCTTTATAAAGAAAAAAAGTCGATATCTATTTTATATAACAAATTGCACCAGTGGGAAAACCCGGAGAGGAAATTGGGGAATACGTTTGTATGGAAAAAAGGCCCCCCGAATTTTTCTTAAAACAGGTAATGTGTATATCATTATTGTGCTCAAACTAATCTATTTTCGCATTTGAATAACGTTGCGTAGATATTAGATATATAATGTAATTGGCAAATTATAGCCTTTAGGTACTTAGAAGTACCATACTCTCACAAATGGAGTTAGCAATAATTGTTGTTCTCAGTAATTAGCTCGGAAAGATAGACAATGACCATATGAAAGGGACCGTAACAAATTTAGGCTGTTTGCAATAACTCACTCTCAAGGGATTGATTGAATCTCAGCAGGAAGACGAGCTTTGCGTTTAGTTCAGATTAAATACTGAGTTCTCACCGCGACTTATTCAAACCAACGAAACTCGAACCAATATTAATTTGTTTATAGGTTTCATGAAAGGCTCCATTCAGACTTCCATTTCAGTAATTTAAAAATAAAACTTAAGTTTTGAGCTCAGTTCCTTCATATTTTCTCCGAATTCGGGTTTCATTAAATGTTTCGGGTTTCATTAAATGTTTCTTAAAATTTCATAAATTATCCGTTTCGAAATACGATCGAGAAAAACAAGCAATGAGAGAAAATAGATTTGATTATTATTTTTATTTTAGCGACTATATAACATAAATTTACATACAGCATATAATGAAGATGAAGCAAAATTAAGCAAAACAATTTATAATCTTCGCATTCATAGTTGACGCTCAAAACAATACTTGAGAAAAGAAAACACTTTTTGCGTGTTAAGCTAATGCAAAGATGAATTGTTTGTTGGCATGTGTAGGTATGTTTTATACTTATAACACTGAATACTTTAAAGAAACTAATACCATTACAATATTGGAAGTATGACCAATACAATTCTCTAGTCATTGTTTTATGACTAGAGAATTGCTACATCAGTGAAAACCTGTTATTGGTTAATTTTTTATACATATGTATTTCATCAAACATTATTGTTATAAACTGTTGGTTTTCCAAATAAAATAAAATAAAATAAAAATATTATGCGGTTTATTATCATAATAATATTTTGTAGCATGAACTACAAGAAGTATCTTTGCTGAAATATTTTTAATTGCCCTATCTGTGAACGTGGAAATTATAAATTGTTTTACGTTTTACCTTAAATATAAAACCAAAGCGTTTGAAAATTCGTTTTTTATCAATGCAAAGTTATTCCCTTCGATTTTTAAGAACAAACTTACTTCCCAGTCTTTGAGTCTCAAGTAACATAATATTATTTGAATAAACTAGATCACCCCTTTAAAGTGTAACTGTCGAGAAGAATCTCAATATTATCCAATATTTCAATTTCCTAGTAACGTTCACGAACTTTCTCATTGCGCATCGGAAAAATCCCCCAAAAAGGATTGTCCCAGTATATTATTACACTTGGCCAATATATCTATTATGTATTTTGGATACGTTAAAAGTTTCAATTTGCGCATTTTCATTCTGAACAACATTTATTGAACAAAACTTCTTTACGAACGCTCGACTTGGGGGGTAAGCTCGTGAATGCGTTACGAAAAGTGTGATGCATTACGAAAAGTGTGATGTGTTACGAAAAGTGTGATGCGAACGGTGATCGGGCGAGGCGTACATACTGTACAAATAATGTAAGATGTACATACTAACCCAAGGTCGTAGGTCACCCCAAGGTCATAGGTTACCCCAAGGTCGTAGGTCAACTCAAGGTCGTAGGTCACCCCAAGGTCGTAGGTCACCCCAAAGTCCTAGCTCACCCCAAGATCGTAGGTCACCTCACGACTGTAGGTCACCCCACGGTCGTAGGTAACCCCAGGGTCGTAGGTCACCCCGATGTCATATGTCACCCCAATGTCATATGTCACCCCAATGTAATATGTCACCCCAATGTCATATGTCACCCTAATGTCATATGTTCTTTTATAAGTTAGTGAAGTTTTACTTCAGTCGTGTGGTCTAAAGCCCGCTCGTTTTTTTTATACCACGCTTACTGCTTTCGGACAAGTAAACACGGAAAAGGTTTTTCACTTAATATGTTTTGTCGTTATGTTACCCTTAGTTTTATAACCATTAAATTCCAACTGCATTTATAGCTATGTACCTTTGACACATTATGCAACGGTTATATGGCATAACGGTCCCATAACCTAACCCACCTAACCTAACGTAACGAACCTATCGTTTGTTATACTAAAGTCACCATACCGAAGAATCGAGAATATTATAACTACCTTAACCTACTTAACGTGAGCCATTCACTATTCATTTTTTTATATAATTTTTTAAGTGAATATCGCGCAAGAGTCAACCGCTAGTGAGACTATGATATTCCCAATTTGGGTATGTCGTTGGGTGAAGGTAAGTGGGGTTGGGAAGGAGATGGGGAAGAGAAAGGTGGGAAAGTATCTGGCTATTCAGATCTAGTCACCAACCATGGCAAAAGTCATTTCAAGCAACGTTTCAATTGTGAATACAATGTCTTACATTATAATATCTTACACCAGGGCGACACTATAGTATTTTCCATTTTGAAACGTGCCGGAAATATACCTTACATTAATTAAAATTATTAAATTGTGAAAACAGAAGTCAATCGAATAAAATTTACCTGCACATGCCGGGATTTGAACACGCGACCTCTGGATCGCTAGTGGAGTGCCTTGCCCTGCAACTGCTCATGTTACCCAACAATCCTACATTCAAGCTTTAGCATAGCACCAAAGAGACTATTGAACTATATCCCCAAAATAACCCTACATGCAACACGCTATACATTGAAGGCCTAATCTATATACCTAACTTCTATTTCGGTCTAAAAACGTCGGTAACTTTACATTGCTTTAATTAATTTTATTATAAACTTTTGTAACTTATGTTTATTGAACGCGTTCATTCTATGAATGTTTGAATAAAGCTCCCTATGAACCCATGCACAAATAACACTTCCCAGGGGACGGTCGGGGGAAGGGTTGGGCAGGGTAGGTTAAAGGCCAATCCTAATTTACTCAAATTATACGCAATTTGAGTTTATGTAAAGCAGTAAACTACGTTCGTGTTTTGTCAAGAGATTGTTTAGGGCGAACCTGATATGAACAAGTCGGTAGGCACGCAGCTATAGAAACAGAACAAACGAGTAGTCATCCCTTTTATACCTTTGTTTATTACGAACAAATACGGTCAGGCGTTATCGTTCATTAACGAAGTCGTATTTATCGGACCGTGTGGAGGTACTGCAAAATGCTAAGCATAAATCTGCTCATTTATCTCACTAAAAATCGTAAACGGTATCTCTGGCGTCATGAATTTTGAAAGTGTTTGTAAGTCTCAAGTTTATCTTATTTAGGTAAACTCAATTATGAAGATTTTATACACAATAAATGATGAAAAAAGAGATCTAATTGTCATAATATTTCTTTTGGCTTTTTCTGTCTTAAGCCTCGATGACACACGGCGAGTTTATAAGCTACTATTTACTAAGTTTAAAAGCGCGTGAATCGGCGAGTGAGATTGTCATGATGACACACAAAACTGTCCACTCGCTCAGTAACATTTTTGTAGGAAACTGGACTCGCACGTAGCTGCTAGCGCCAGTAACGGGAATAACGTGAACTAATTCTTCAGACAGTTGACAGTCGAAATCAGCTGTTTATTGGAAGCCATATTGGAAACATAAATAAACCAATCACGAGTTGGCGTGTAGCATGTAAAGTTGACGACCTTTCAACTTTTTTCATAGATTGTCAACAATCTGCTAGTTAGCAAGTAACACGATGACACTGAGCGAGTTTACTAACAGATAGTGAATTTTTCAGATAGTAGCTTGTAAACTCGCCATGTGTCATCGAGGCTTTAATAGCATAATTTATTTTTCGGCGCTTTCAAGAGATTATATTATTAAAACAATTAGGAGGTAAAGGGTAGGTAATCAATCAAAAGTAGGTAGGTAATCAAGGTAAATGATCCACATAAAGCCGGGTTACAACTACTATATCTGGTACCTACTACCTAACATAAAATCAAGCAATTAAGGAAATTCCTTCCACAGTGATTAAACATCGAAAATCCAATTACAAAACATAACTTCGTTGAATCAGGACTAGACTCCCAGATACTAAACAAAGAAATGAATTCCAGGAAGGAACCGGAGTAAGGTTGTGACATAATATTGATTTTGCCAAGGTTCTGGAACCAAACGCTCTGGATATTTGAATCAAATCATATTGGTTACGCCAATACATATACCCACACATACACACACCTACATAGCACACATACATACTGTTACTGCTTGGGATTGGTATTAATATTGTTGCAAATCCTGTCCTACCTTGTTCCCAAGATCCGCACCTATAACTACCTTCACCACGTCAGTCTGCAATCAACAGCCCGCGCCGCAACATACCTACTATAGCCACCGTGCTCCCGCTATCTGTTAACCTAATTCCGCCGTGTTCGCCGTGTACACGAAACGCACGCTTATTGCTGTTTTCAGTGCCAATTGGACGGGGAGAAAGAAGACAAAATTGCCAGCATACAAGTTCTTTATCCTGTTTCGGTGAGTCCTTTCCTTTATATGCAGCATATGTTTTTTCCTCATTCCAAGCAGTAAACAGTAACACAAAATTCAAGGTCCTTCGTCAGTCAATCTTCGCACATATCAAATCCACTCTACACACTATCTCATTCATCTTGATCCAAACGAGCCGGACATTTTTGAACCATAATATTAGTAGATAATAATCCAGCAGAGTGTGAATACGTTTTTACAATACCGCATATAAATAATTACCCGCATTCCCGCAGTTTGATATACCTACATGAGTAATTTTGTTTCTTTATACCTATCGTATTATGGTTGGAAATAACATATTTACCCGCTATTAGAATAAATAGATACAAGACACTGCTTTGATATTTATTTCTGATAACTCATGTAATTATATCTTGCTAATCAAATCGCATTACCTACCTTATAAATAATACGATTATTTCCTAATATTCGTATTGTTTATATTATTGGATTACATTACAAATAGAATAATACGATCGTAATATTTATAATTTGTTAATGATTTACGTAGTACACGGCGCATCTGTTAACCTTTCACAGCTCACCAGTCAATTTAACCCCGTGCGGTGATTACTGTGAATTAATTAAATATTTATTAAATATTAATTAATTAATTCCGCATAAATAATACAGACACATTATTTTAACCGCAGTTTTAGTTGTTTATCGTCTCATATTTTGTAAAATATAACCGGAATAAATAAAATGGCTACAAGCGCGTCATCCGGGTCGTCTCGGGACGAAAGACGTCTCAAACGTTTAAATGCTAAACTATCAGCTAGCTTTGCAAGCTTACAGTCGGTGTATGACAAGATAAGGAAAGCTTCGGAAAGCATAAGCAATCGCCAATCTTTTTTGTCAGGCGCAACTACTGTTGAAAAAATTCGTTCTGAATTTATAACAATTTTAGATGAAAAGGTGGATTGCGAACTGGAATTGAATCCGGAAGCAATTGCTGAATACTCTCAATTAAATGCATTTGAAGAACTCTTCGGGGTTATTAAATATACCGAAGCAAATATGCTGTCCAATCCAGTTGCGAAACCTCGCCGTCAAATTAAGTTACCGCCTTTGGAAATAGCGTGCTTTGACGGAAAATTAGATAATTGGCCTCTTTTCTATGAAACATATAATTCGGTTATACATTTGAATGATTCTCTGGATAATACTGAAAAGATGCAGTATCTGATGTCTAAATTGACCGGAAAAGCATTGAATATTTGCAAAATTATTACGCCTACTGGTACAAATTATCAAGTTATTTGGGACGCATTGTGTACTAAGTATAATGATCAACGCGTTCTTGCTGAATCATACTTTGACCGATTGCTGAAATTGCCTCCAGTTAACTCGGCCACGCCCGCTTCTTTAGAGAATTTCGCAGATGCATACTCCGCTAACATCACCGCGCTGAAGCAATTAAAAATAAAAGACCTCGCAGAATTCATATTGCTACAACTGGGTCTTAAACGGCTTGACATAGAGACTGTAAAGGCTTTCGAATCTTCTATTAAAAATAATGAAAATTTACCTTCCAGCGCGGAACTAATCGACTTTGTAAGACAACAGCAACGAATTCTCAACCGCGCGCAATTCACGCAACCGACCTCGAACCGCCTTGGCTCAAATATTAATTATACCGCTAAACCGCTAAAAACTAATTCCGCAAAGGCATTTATTAATGTCGAAAAAATCGATAATCACTCCATCGAAATTTGTTTTTGTTGTCAAAAGGGATCGCACCCTTTATACCAATGTACTAAATTCACAAGTCTAGAACCACGCGATCGATTTAACTTTATTAAGTCATCGAATATTCGAGTTTGTGTGAACTGCCTCAGTACTAGGCACATCACGAAAGCTTGTAAATCAAAGAGTACATGCAAAACATGCGCGCTCAACCATCATAGTTTATTGCATTTCAAACAAACTGATGGGCGAAAGTCACAAACAGACCCAATACCATCTCCCGCGTTACAAGCAGATGCCGATAATGATAACTTAAATTCTTTTAATCCGGTTTCGCTATGTGTAACAAATTCATGCCCTAGTGCAAATACTACTGCACTCTTAGGAACGGCTGTTTGCACTACCAGAGACGCTAAGGGCCAGGTACAGACGATACGGGCTCTAATAGATAGCGGCTCCCAAAGGGACATAATTACGCGCAAATGCTGTTCACGCTTGAATCTTACGGTGCGGTCATCTCCAAGTACTTACGTCACGGGAATAGGTGACGTAAGAAATGTGACAAATGGCGTAACTTGCTTAAAATTACATTCCCGCTATGACATTGCTCAGTCGTATACGATTAAACCATATGTAGTAGAAACTATAACCAGTGAGTTGCCTACTGTTAACATTAACCGTTCCTCTTTGTCGTATCTTGACAATTTGCCCTTAGCAGACACAACATTCTGTACGCCCGGTGAGATTGATATTATCTTGGGATGTGACATATTTGCTCGCATTCTAAAGGCAAACAAAATATCAGGTTCTCTCGGCCAGCCATTTGCTATTGAAACCACTTTGGGATATCTCATCTTGGGTACTGCCCCAACGATGATTGAAAACCCAAGTATAAACGCCAAGCAATCATTTTGTACGTTCACGCAAAATAATGATTTTTGCCTGTCGCGCTTCTTCGAATTGGAAGACATTCCAGATGAGAAGTTTTTAACGCCTGATGAACAAGAGTGTGAGGACATTTTTAAACTCACTACCTCTCGTGACACGGCAGGTCGTTATATCGTCGCGTTGCCGTTTCGAAACAGTCCCTCTGTTCTCGGTGAATCGTTACCCGCCGCCGAACGCAGGTTTCGATCTCTCGAACGCCGCTTGATATCTCAACCCGCAATAAAGTTAGAATATGACAAAATATTGCGCGAATACCTACAGAAAGGGTACATTTCGCCGGTCGACAATTCTGACTTACCTCATTACGTTATACCGCATCATATTGTAGTTCGTGAAGATAAACTTTCTACTAAAATTCGCATGGTGCTGGACGCGAGTATGAAATCCGATTCGGGTTATTCGCTTAATGACATCCTACATACCGGAAAGAATTTACAAGGTGATTTGTTTCGCATTATCCTCAATTTCAGATTGTTCGCAATAGCTATAACCGCTGACATAAAACAAATGTACCTACAAATCGTAGTGCAAGAAGAATGCCGTCGTTATCAGCGCATGCTGTATAGATTTAACAATAGTGACCCTTTACAATTGTTCGAATTTAATCGCGTCACTTTCGGCATGTCTTGTAGCCCAATTTTGGCTATGCGTTCACTGCGTCAACTCGCAACGCATGAAAAACCTCGTTTCCCACTCGCGGCAAACTTGGTGGAAAATGGCTCATTCTACATGGATGATTTCGTCACCAGTTGCTCATCAGTCGAGGAAGCTACCGAGTTGTCGACGGAATTAATTCAGTTATTCGCTGCCGGAGGATTCGACCTTGTAAAATTCTCTTCTAATTCTCCAAAGTTTTTATCCACGATTCCTACAGCTCGTCGTGTTAAAGAACATGTGGAATTTAATCCCGATGAAAACCTAAAAATACTAGGGCTTCATTGGATACCCGCTTCTGATCATTTTGTATTTGTCGTACACACCGACGAAAGAACGTGTACTAAACGAAATATTCTCTCGACGATTGCTCGTCTTTGGGATTTGATGGGTTTCGCCGCACCAGTTGTATTATTGGCTAAGCTGATAATTAAATCTCTATGGGAGTATAACCTGAATTGGGACGATACTCCTCCTGAAACAGTTGTCACACTTTGGCGACAGTTTAAAAAGGAATTGCCATTACTGCAATCTATTAAAATTCCTCGTTTTTTAGGAATCGAACCCCAATGTGTATTAACGCTTATCGGGTTTTCAGACGCAAGCGAACGCGCATATGGAGGTGTTATTTACTTACATGTTTACTGTCCGAATACCGATAAAACCACAATTAATTTATTATGCGCTAAATCCAAGGTCGCTCCGGCTAAGACGATTTCACTTGCGCGATTAGAACTATGTGGAGCGCTAGTACTTGCACGATTAATGCATACGGTCAGTAATACCTACACATCAAATTCAAAAGCTCATACGACTTTAGCTTTTTGTGACAGCACGGTTGCACTAGCTTGGATAAATTCACCGCCTGCAAAATGGCAGACCTTCGTTGCCAACCGCGTCTCACAAATACAAAACCATCTTGGGGCTGAATGCTTCCATTATATAAGAGGTCAAGACAATCCCGCCGACTGCTTATCGCGGGGTCTTACTCCCGCTCAGCTAATAGACCATCCGTTATGGTTTAACGGTCCCGTATTTGCCCAATTACCTAAAAGTGATTGGCCTTTACAACGTTTTGATACGAAATCGATATCTGATCCACCCGAATTAAAAACAAAAATTTTGATGTCCGTTCAAGACAATAACCGCCCTAAAACAATCGCTCCACCGTTATTGTGTGCACTAGCTTCTCGTGTTAGTTCATGGCCGAAATTAATTCAAATAGTAATTTATGTTTTTCGTTTCATTAAGAAATTACCACGAGCATTCGAATTAAGCCATATCTTAGTTGCAGAAATCGCTGTTATAAATTCTATACAGCAAGAACATTTCTCCGAAGATATAAAGGCAGTCAAAAATGGGAAGAAGGTTCGGCGAGCGATTGCAAAATTAAATCCGTTTCTTCATGACGGAATTCTAAGGGTAGGAGGCAGATTGAGTAATGCTGAAACAGAATTTGACAGTCGTCATCCCATTCTATTACCCGCTCGTGATAATGTAGTCAATTTAATAATAGACTACTATCATATTAAGAACCTACATACGGGTCCTACGTTACTGATGTCGCTGCTAAGACAAAGATTTTGGATACTTTCTTCGCGCAATTTGGTTCGGAAACGTGTGCATCAGTGCAATACGTGCTTCAAAGTCAATCCTAAACCACAATTCCCATTAATGGGAGATTTACCCGCATGCCGCGTCCGCGAAGCTAAGGCTTTTCTTCACACGGGGGTTGACTACGCTGGCCCGCTTCAAATAATCCCTTATAGACGTCGGGGGGTGCGAAGTCAAAAGGCATACATTTGCTTATTTATTTGCTTGGTGACCCGAGCAGTTCATATTGAACTCGCTTCGGATCTTTCCACCGAAGTCTTCCTCAACGCTTTCAAGCGTTTCCTTTCTCGTCGAGGTCCTGTGAGTATAATGTACTCCGACAATGGGACGAACTTTGTGGGAGCCAAATCCCATTTAAGGTCTTTATTTGCACTTATAGAGTCACCCAATTACAAAAAGGAATTCTCAGACAATCTGTTGGAGAATCGAATCGAATGGAAGATGAATCCACCGCAAGCTCCTCACTTTGGTGGGATCTGGGAAAGTAACATTAAATGCCTGAAAGGTTATTTAAATAAAATAGTAGGCACCTCTCTACTGACTTATGAAGAGATGCAAACAGTGCTTTCTCAAATTGAAGCAATTCTAAATTCACGCCCGCTATCTGTACTTAGCGTTAACGATGTTTCGGCTCCATTGCCGCTAACCCCCGCGCATTTTTTAACGCTCACTCCCTTAAAATCTTTACCCGCTGCTGATTTGTCAGACGAGCCAGTCAACTTGGTACAACGCAAACATCTCGTGGATCGTCTTGTTCAGACGTTCTGGAACCGATGGCGAATTGAGTATTTAAATACTTTGCAAGCTCGCCAGAAATGGAATACAAATGCTAATTCGGTAAAGACAGGCACGGTAGTAATGATTAAGAGTGACAACATCGCGCCCCTTCAATGGCCTATTGGGGTAATAGTCAATGTCTACCCCGGGGCAGATGGGGTGATCCGGGTTGCGGAAGTTAAAACTAACTCCGGAACATACCGCAGGGCAGTCGTTAAACTCTGTTCCTTACCGTCACAATAGATTTAACGACATCTTAGAAGTTAGTTCATAATACTTTAATTTTTAAAAATCAATTAGATTAGTTTCATTGTTAAATAGGTACCAAACCCTACTAGTTTTATCTACCGCAGGTTCAGTATTATTTATTGAATCCTTTCAAGTCATATTTTTCGTTTCAATGTTTTTTATTCATTTTATTTCCTTGCTATATCAGTCATTTTGACCATTTGGTAAAGCATTTATATAACTTACATAATATTTTCGTAACTTTTACATAATTTATTACATTCTACCGCGTGTCATTATAATTTTGTTTGCGCATTGAAACGTATTGGCACTCTTTTGGTTTATGGAAGTGGATTCTTTCATCCCCTTCCAGGCGGGGGGCATGGTTACGCCAATACATATACCCACACATACACACACCTACATAGCACACATACATACTGTTACTGCTTGGGATTGGTATTAATATTGTTGCAAATCCTGTCCTACCTTGTTCCCAAGATCCGCACCTATAACTACCTTCACCACGTCAGTCTGCAATCAACAGCCCGCGCCGCAACATACCTACTATAGCCACCGTGCTCCCGCTATCTGTTAACCTAATTCCGCCGTGTTCGCCGTGTACACGAAACGCACGCTTATTGCTGTTTTCAGTGCCAATTGGACGGGGAGAAAGAAGACAAAATTGCCAGCATACAAGTTCTTTATCCTGTTTCGGTGAGTCCTTTCCTTTATATGCAGCATATGTTTTTTCCTCATTCCAAGCAGTAAACAGTAACACAAAATTCAAGGTCCTTCGTCAGTCAATCTTCGCACATATCAAATCCACTCTACACACTATCTCATTCACATATTAATTTGTTGCTTGTTTAATATGTTGAACGCCATATATCATAAAAATGAAGAAGTATTTTTCTTCTTCTTGGATTCTCCTTTTGTTTGGATTTCATTATGTTTGCGACAGCTGTTAGGTCTTCAAGGCGTTATTAAATTGTGACTCTCACATGCAGTCGACTCACTAATTTGCATGTTATTATTACAACTTGATTACAAAATACAACTCCTTTATTGCACACTGAGAGTATTGTCTTGAAGCGTATTGTGTAACTACGTTTTCATTTGTAACTAGTTTTGCTCTTTTGTATCTTATTCGAAATATGTTTTAAAACTGCGCTTATGATGATTAAAATTAAAAAAAAAAAACAGAATATATAAGTGGTGTTTACAAAGTTATTGATTTAAATTAAAAAAAAAACTCTGGGAAAGATACTACCTCATAAAAAGAATACGAAATATCAAACAAAATATTTTTCAGTCGTTTTCATTTACATTATAAATATATATAAATTAGAAATCATTCACCTTCATAATCGACATTGCAATTAACTGAATTTGTAAATCTGTAAATAACACCAGATAATTTCATATTTAAACCTTCATATGTAACTGAATTCAAACCCATATAATTACAAAGAACCTGGTAAGTCATATTTATACAGCGCCATTGAGGTGATTTTAAAAAAAATGGCATTATACGGGGTGAGGTTTGTCGGGATCTTGGTGGCAGATGCGTTTGCCCACCAACTGCGTTGCAGGCCGGATAGGGAGAAACCGGCTGAGGAAAACCTTATGACCTATCCAGCAGGACTCTTTCGGAACATCGCTTTGCACCGCAGTGGGAGGGATAGATTCAGACGTCGGCCATTCTTGGACACACTGACCCCCAGATTGCATCCCATCCCTTTACCATTTTACCAGAAATTCCTCTCATTCCATTCCTAAAAATACCCTCCACACATAATTCCCAAAGATTGCAAAGGCCCTTAAGAGAATTATTTTCCTCGGGGCCTCCTGTGTGGAGCAAATATACAAAAATAATACCAATTATTCATTTATTATAATATAATATATATGACATATAGGTATATTTTTAAATTAGTATAAGTATTATTATATATATATATTTATACATGATATATAAATAATTTGACTCCTTTTTGACCATTTCCCACTCTTACATTGTTCATACAAATACAATAAATTGAAACATTTTAAACGTACGGCATGATGTAACCGGTTGTGTGTAGAATTTGAATGTGTGTTCATTTCACGTTCTGAAAACCTTTCTCAATGGCGTTTTGTACTGGAAATTCGCATAAACTTTCCTGAAAGATTTTTTCATCCGATTCGATTTTAATGAACCTCATTAAAACATTTCGTTTATACTTTTCAAATTAAAGCGCACAGCGGAAAATGTAATACTTTTGTTACGTTATGAAGGTAAACATATTCGTACATGGTTTATTTTATCTACTAATTGAATTTTATGATAGTACTTGCTAGAAGTTACCTCAGGGGTTCGAATAAGTTTCTACCCTTTTTCTTAACAATTGAATAAATTATAAAACACAACGACGGTTTGACGACTTGGCGGCTCGACTAATTTTTGTGCAGTTCGATGAATATTTCAAATCTCAAGATCTTGTGATGTAATTAACAGACCAAACAGAACCGATGACCAAGAAATTTAATTATAAGCCCTAAAAGCTGTGCTATTTTAATGACCCTAGAAGTCACTGTTGGGGAGTTTTAATGGAAGGAAAGAGTGCTAGTTTTCATACAATCTACTTTCTTGTAAGTATATTTTCCTTATAGAAAGTATGCAGTATATTTGCGACACGTTCCAGAGTGGAAGATTCTTTCAGTATCGCCTTGGTGTTAGACCACCATTCAGAATTGAAACGTTGCTTGAGATAGCTTTAGTCGTGCTTGGTGACCAGACCTGAATAGCCTGGTTCTTCTCCACCCTTATCTTTTTCATCGTCTTCCCTTCTCAACTACTTTCAGCTTCACAACATACTCCAATTGAAGATGCCATAGTTTCACTAGTTCCATGCGGTTGAGAGCAGTTGGGACTCTTGTACGGGATTCACATTAAAATATAGTTACTAACCTCCTAAAATTAGCCTTAAGTATATATGTATTAAAAAAAGTGTATTTAATAACGTACTTTCATAATTTTAATTAAATTTGTATACATTTCCTTCTTATTTAATTTCCTCTTGTAATTCGCCAAATTATTCCGTGCGTCGAATACGGGTAGTCTTATTTAATTTCTTCATTATTATAAAAAAAACATTTAGAACATTTCACAAACGTGAAAAAATATATACGAACATTTAATATAATACTAACAAAAATCTGAATATATTTTTTAAAATTTTCAAAAGCACAAAAAATAACGTATGTTTTCAAAAATTTTACCCAATCTCTTAGTATTTCAGTACCCATATTGGAATGTCGATAAGTGTTATGGAGCAGAAGTCTGTTACGGGATAACAATAGCAATCGGATTCAATATGGTGCGCGCAGAGATGAAGAGCAACTTAGTCCAGTTAGGTTGTTAGATCTAAAAGTAAAGTAAAACCCCCCTTGGCTTCAAAGGCAACACCACTTCCAGCCAGTGCTTGGAACTTCCTGAATAGCGTCCTACACTTTTACGTTTCTAATGGACTTTGTTAGAAAAAGTTTTCCGACTGCATATCTGGCCGGGTGTTGCTAACTCCCCACCGATTTGGTCCCCACCTAAAGGCACATAGATTCTAATAATAACATTCAGGCTAGTTGAAATAACAAACTCAACAAAACGAATAAAAACGCTTTTAGAATTTATATTTAAAATAATTAATAAATTATCACCACTGCTATGAAATGGATTTAGTGTCTAGATCTGAATAGCCAAAAATAATTGCATGACTTCCTACATATATGTACCTATCCTCTCCTTCCTCATTTATTTCATACTTACAATGTTAACTAGTTAGTAAGGACATGGTTCAATATCGAATTATGGAAAAGGAACAAAGCAACCGCAATCGATGTTTCGTGGCAGTTGCTGTTGCTTCGTTCCTTTCCCATAATTCGTGGTTCAGGTCGGCCGTTCGGCTCGCGCGTATATACGAAGCATAACACTATTGAAGTGGGTTTCAATATAAGTTATCCTTGTCTGGCTTAATCCGACATACCCGAATCGGCGAATTAGAGAAGCAACTGCTACCAAGGGACTTAAGTATGTTTTAATCTTTAGCTGAGATGCACTTCCCCGATTTTCCGACTCCTTTTAGTTATCTCATCTTTCGAAAGTTTCCGAGCTGAAAGAGTTTGCACCAACTCGCTGTACTATGTAATGTGTTACAAGTTTCATAACAATACTACTGTGCAGAGGACCAGTGAAGTTCTATGGATGCAACATTAGAAGTCGTATTTGAACATTGCAGCAAATCTGAAAATAGATACCGCGATATTGTATGTCTTTGTTTATAGTTCTCGGACCGAATCCTTAGAAAACGTGATATCTTGGTCTCTGAGAATCTGCTTCTCGAAGTTTGAAACTCAATTCCACATCTATGAAAGATCAAGCATTAATTTCAGAGATTTAAGTAAATAAATGGAGTTTGTCCAAAGTTGAGGGCTACGATTACAATCTTTTACAAACGTATAATCTCAGAACAGATGAATAACAGTGCCTGTGACGGCTAACATGACTTTTCTTTCAGCAAAACTTCTCGTGTTTAAGTGATGATTTTCTTTGTAAGGAGTTTTTCTCAGTGTAAAAGTTTATCAAATGCCGAAAACACATTTGTTATTATGATTCTCCATTACGAACCACTTTTATCTTACTTATCTTCTTTGGGGATATCTGCAAAGTAAGCCTTGATGATTGCCAACTTCTTTCTAGAGTGAAATATCCAAATGAGTACCTAATATTTTAGCGGGGTTTTTTCCACGTAGAAGTTAATAAGTTTTTTGAGTTCGTTGGAAGCCAAGAACTTCAATAATTATTATTGAAAATTATTATTCTCGTGAGGATTTTTATCGGCCAAATTCTGATGAGCATGCAGTTTCGTAGTTACTACTAAATGAAAATAATTTCATACCAATCTCTTCACATGTCTGTTTTAAAAGTGGCACAAACGAATAGAAAACGCACACACTCGAACAAACTTACAGTTTTCACACAGATTCAGAAAGAGTACCCACGCGAAATATACTAAAAGTATTTTCCACAAATTTGACCGTGCTGATTTAGAATTTAGAGAATTGTTGAATGTTACTGTGTTCATTAAAGTATATTGGTTTAGGCTTCTACTTTATTCCTGAGTGAATGGAATATGGTTTAAAAACCATTCAAAGTTTACGATGTAGAAAATTTCTCCGTAAATTAGATTTATTTTTAAATCAATTGAATTCAAGATGGATGAGAGGTTTTAACCCCTGACCTTTTACGCTGTACTATTAAAAGCCATCGGAGTTTCCCGGATGCCGTTAAAAAAATGTACGTTTTATATTTTAGCTGTACATAGTTGTTAGTTTTAATATTATATTTAGATGGACACATTCATATCACCATTAATAATACATATTCGAGAACAGATTGTCACAATGGGACAAAATAACCCTACTCCATTACTGTTATAAAAACCATCCCAACGGGATTGTCCGTCAATAATACAATATACGTTTTGAATTTGCAATGAATCCTACAATAATATGGTAGCATTTAATTTGTACAGGCATAATACTTTTATTAAACAAATAATTCCCCAAGCACTTTTCATTAAAATTATGTATATTATTTGCCTGTAAATGAATTTCACTGGTAGAAGTTAACCGACATTTTATTTGTAAACAGAAATAAATTTTACGATACCTGTTTATAGTTCAATAATATTATTTGAATCGGAAAATAGTAACTAACATCAAACTAAAACATATTATGAAACTATATAAATCAGTCGGATTAATCGAAAAACTATGTAAATACATCGAACTCAATATTTGCAACTTATTTGAAAGTTTGTGTTTAAATACGACTTATTGATGTATTATTGGTGGTATACCTACAGTCTTTAAATACTGAAAAGCTGTGCGAATATTACTTTAGTAAATAGTTATAGGCATTATTTACAAATATGACGCGTGTGCTCATTTAGTCAGTTAATCACAATAATTGTCGGAAAACACCAACTCATTTAATGTCTATTTCTAAATATTCAATGCACAACCATTATTACATTATATTACCCAAACTTGAAAAACTACACGCAACCTACCTTTGGTTGTGGAGTAATGCACGCCACTGGTAGTACCTTCCTTTAAAGTTTGTTATGTAAATGTTATAAAAATTGAAAGCTAAAAAACTTATTTTTATTTTTATATTTTATTTTTTATATTTTGGTAGAAAACAGTGACTTTGTGGTTTGACAAATTAACTGATATAAAACAATAACTTTGTAACCACGAATTATTTTTTTAGTTTTTTTTTTAATACCGAATGGTTTTGCTTAACACAAGGGGGCATACATAATTACGTGAGCAGTTTTTCTTCAAATCTAAACCTCTCCCCCCCCCCTTGGTGAGATAAATTTTGGCCACTTCGTATATTCTTTTCAAGTTACGTGAGATTTTGCTGGACCCCCCCACGTTTTGCTCACGTAATTAATGTACGCCCTCCAAGCATCTTCAGGTTACAAAATTAAACTGATCAAAAATATACATTGTGTGAGCTTATATATATATATATATACAATACATACAGAAAGAGACAAAACATAATAGAAAGGAACAG
Source organism: Limnephilus lunatus (assembly GCA_917563855.2). NCBI lineage: Eukaryota > Metazoa > Arthropoda > Insecta > Trichoptera > Limnephilidae > Limnephilus > Limnephilus lunatus. The sequence continues at coordinate 91,538,687 of OU830595.1, read as the reverse complement.
TGAGAAAGTGAAATTAAAATCTTACATATTAATAGAGAGAAAGAGACGGATGATATATAATGAATTAAGTACCATATTATATCTACAGGAACGAAACATCATACGAACAGATGATTAAGGATTTTTTAAATTAGATATCATCAGCCTATTTTCATTAGATACCAACAGTCTCTTTCTGTCTATTAATATGTAAGATTTTAATCTCACTTTCTCACTGTTGCTTTATATTATGTTTTGTCTCTTTCTATATGTATATATAATACAACACAATGTATCTTTTATTTTCAGTTTAATTTTATACCCTGAAGATGCTTGTGTTAAACGAAACTAGTCGGTATTAAAAAAATTAATAAATAATTCGTGGTTACAAACAAAGTTATTGTTTTATTTCAGTTAAAAGACTTTTTTGACAATTGAAAGGTTTCCGTTAAATTAAGAACGTCAAACAATAAATCCAGTTAAACAAATTGTGATCAGCAGAGCAGGACAACTATTGTGTTGTTAAGCTTGTCAGTCTATTAAAATTTGGTGGAAAGCTGTAACGCACATAGAATCAGCGTTTAACTGGGACATTTAAAACGTCGAAAAACAAAATGGCGCTGAATGGACATTTGACGATAATGTACCTAATAGTACAACTGAATTTCTGCGAAACTAATGAGTCTTAGTCCAACCCTTTCAATGCATAGGGAAATTCTGCAAAATGTGCTTACAGTTAGGTAATTGCTGTTAATAAAAGTTTCAAATTTGCCAAGAGAGAAATTTTCATCTATGTAGGTAAGGGGAAGGTATTTAATTCAATATTTGTTTGGCCAAAGTTAAGGTGGGAGCTAGGGAATGTATTCTGGGGGCGTCGCCTGAATTATTCAAACATTCTCGGGCATAAGAATCAGCGTATGTCAACCCTCATGTGCCCATGGAACTTTTACTCAACTTAAATATTAAATATTTCACTTTGTGACGTCGACTTTTACTATCTCGATCCAAACTATTCACCAACGAATTATCCGGTTTGAAAGTTAAAATCAGGTGTCGGCTTTCTGTTTATCTATCTATATTATTAGAGAAAGTATATATTATTATTTTCAACTGGTTGTCAGTTTTTTTAAACTGAAGCTGAAAAATTAAAATATGTACCAAAGGCAACCACTGTAACAAGTTTGTACACATAATAGATATTTTTTCCGAAAACCCGATGTTAAAAATATCCACTGTACAAAAATATTGTGTAGAGGGAGCAGAGTAAAAAAGTTCGTCAATGTTATCTATTCACTAACGAATTTTAAAATTTTACTAGTTTAAACCAAACCTTAATCTTCTTAAAGGTTAAATTTTTTTAAATTGTGTTTTGTGGTTTGAAGTCGAAAACCTTAAATAAAATAATACTACAATGTATCGGACAGTATGAATTTATATATTATTAACTAAACCTAACATGATATATTTGAAATAATTAAAGAAATCCATGTTCATCTGTTCTCACGAATTTCTGTAATGACTTCTTTGTTCTCATTTGTTTACACAAAATCACCATACACATGTGCTGTTGTAGCATTTCGAGGATGAATATTATGACCGCAACCGTGGGATTTTAGCAATTAATTTTCGGCCCTATTAGGCATTAAACAAATGTATTTGTTACTCAAGGCTCCCCTTCACATATGTAATAATTATGAACCCTATTAAAATGAGAATACACTGAACACTTTTAGCAAAAGAAATACGTAAGTCACTGGCCCAATGAGTTCAGTTGTCAGACTACTTTTGTTTCATTTTAAAATCCTTACCTAAGGATCCCACCGTCAAGAGAAGGCCAGCTTTTTACGGTCTATATCACTGGCGGGAGTGACTAGTATAACAAAAAGCTCATTAAAATAAATTTTACAGGCAGTTACCTTTTTAAATGATAACAATGTTAAAAAAACTGATATATTACTTTCTTCAATGATATATCACATTGATAGAAATAATCGTATATTATTGTTTATTGAGATTCACTGTAATAAAAATTTAATATTCTTCTAGACTTTCAGAAAAGGTCAATAGATGGTATTCCATATAAATAAAATCGGATATGTTTATCCGAGACACTAACTGAGTTACACACTTACACATTTTTATCCACTCGAGCGATTGATGTTCAGTTTTTGATTTGGCCATTCGATTTAATTAATATCATTCCTCAACATATTAAAAAAGAAACATATAAACTGCTAAGAATTATATTAACTGCTTACTGCGGTTTAAAGCTAATGAATCCACCTAGATTTCAACGTTTATCTCATATTTGTAGGTTCGTTAAATGTGGTCCAATTTTGGACCGATATCAATCGCTCAAAAATAAAAGCGGTCCAAATTTGGACCTAAATCGCTCCAGTGCATTTAAAAAGGTAGCTGCCAAAAATATAAGACAAAATTTTCAAAGAAAATATTTGTAATTCTGAATTTGAAATATAAGGTTGACCAAAATTACTGAAATATGAGAGGTCTCAATGACCGTGTTCGTTAAGGCGCTTGAGGCGGTTGAGTCCCAGTTGCGACCGTTACCCTTTCATTTTTCTATGTTTTGTTCCTTCATATTATTGTTTACATTCAGTAGTATTCCCTTCTTCTTCAATGTTATATTACATGGTTCAAAAGTTATTATAAAGAGAGTTATTCCAATAAAAATTAAATAATTATATATATTATATAGTATTGCTTGGTTTTTCAAAAAACTCACTTTTTCCTTGATGCGAAAATCGACCTCACCGCCCCTCGCGTTTCACCAACCTCAAGGTTCACTTTGGCTCGAAGTCTAGAATTGTCCCTTCGGCTGACACGCGAGAATGGACATTAGCGCTCGCTATTTTGGAACGCTTCAAAGTTCAAAATCCTTCGAAGAGTCGATTATTTTCCAGCCACTAGCAGTTGTTTTTTTTTTTGTTAGGGGAAACATTTTTCATCGTTATCAATATGTTTGCCAAAACTTTACGGGAGACATCTAGCGGTGCGGAATACAAGTATGGATTATTCACATTAGAAAAAATCAAATGTCTATCGAATACTGTTGTAGTTCTATTTTCATCCGTTCGAAATGGCAGCTTCGTCTGAATTTAAATAAACACGCTAGCTTCACGATTTTCACAAAAAAATAGACTAGACAGGAAACTCACATAAAATTGAATTGACACATTTTAAGAGCGAAAAATTATTTAAATTTGCGGCGAAAACTGGAACTACTCATAAAATCACTCAATTCGGCTAGGTTATATTTCCCGCCGACAGGTTCGCCCCTTTAAAAACGTCGGATCGAGAAGGGAAGTAAAAAAAAGTTAGTTTCCCGTACAAAACTGATTTTGCTAGGAATTTATTCTAATTAATTAAACGGCTTCGAGAAAGTTCTTTAGAAAAATTGACATTTTATAGGGGCATTACGGAATTAAAGATTGCGTTAAAAGTACACCTTCCGGCGGAGATGTTTTTTAATAAACATAAACAATACAAGTTTTAGAAACTTTTAAAACCAAAACATGTTTAGCTCCCCCTTGAAAATGTTTCACAATATTGCATTCAAATTCGACATTTTTCTGACATTTGCGAAAAATTCGCTTTCATCGATAAATGCAAATCGTTTGCAGCCTGTAAAATCGGCTGGTATATTAAAATTTTATAATTTTTCTCGAACTTTGCAACACTGAAGATGGAGTCGTGATGGCGTTAAAATCCACTACCACCTTAAAAAAAAGCAGACCCCGCCCTAATAGGTTTTGTATGAAGAATTTTTTTTTTAATGGCGGATTTCAAATTGCATAGCTCGACAGGGCCTTAATTTAAGCAGGAATTGTGCAAATTTGTGCATCGGTCTTGCCTGTTTAAAAAATATAATTATGGAATATTATCTGTCTGTGTATGATATAGTATAGGTAAGTACCTAATACAAAAGCGCTAGATTTACCCGCGCTTCAACAGCAAATTGAAATGTCAAAAGAAAACGGATCTCTCAGCGGTTTGGGTTGTTGTTTTTCGGGAAACGGCATTGCGGCCGGAAAAACGATTCCAGCTTGGATGTTTTTGAAAAATACGGTACCCGGCAATATTAGGCAACTTTTAAGACCAAAATTTTGTGTTAGTTCCATGTAAAAAATTTCAGGGTCGCCGAAAAACCTATAAAATTTTCCAAAAAAAACAAGAAAATTGGTGTCCATAGATTCACTTCAGTAGGGTGGATATTTACCGGCCAAATTGAAATGTTATTAATTCAGGGTAGGTACCTACTTATCTCGGTAGTATTGCAAATATGACGAGAAAAGCAAAAACATTGCCGGAATTTTGTAAGGAAATGCGCCGGTACCTGCCGGAATGGGTAGTTGGACAATTATTTAGGTTTTTGATGCAATTTAATTTACTAAGGTAATGTTGTTTCCACGTACTGAATAATTTAACAATTTTTTAAAGTTCATTTTCACGTTCTGTGTAAGTTGTGTTTTTTTATCAGTAAATGCCAGTTGCATCATAAAACTGAAATATTTACAGAACTTGAATAGAATTCGAACCGAACTTTTACAGAACGTTAAAATTGACTTGAAAAATTAAAAAAAAATTTATTTCGTTAAACAACCCAGCCTAAATATGAGTTCTTTTTTACGTATGTATGCAAGTACCTATACTCAGAATATAAGTAGGTTCCTACCTGCACATAAACACTCGATATCATCCGACGATATTGCATACGTATTAGTTTTCTAATTTTACAATGAAATTACTCGAAGTTGAACGGAATATTTTTTAAAAGTATTAAATTCATATAGCGCTTTATTTTAAGCAGTAAAACTACTGGTGAGTTCTGGCATTATAAAATTTGTATGAAAATGTACGTACGCTCATAACTTCCGAAGGACTGCAACAAATTGAAAAATTCTTTTTTTGTTGTGTTCGTTGTTGTTAGTACAAGGTTTGTATAAAATTACTGGTGAGTTCTGGGATTACGAAATTTGTAAAAAAAAAAATTATAGATGGCGCGCGAGCTGTTTGAAAAATAAATGTACCGGGAATTAGTGTATTAATAATGCGGCAGGTGGGGGGGGGTGGAAACCGGAAGGGGGGGAGGGGAACTCGGGAGGGGGTTTACGATACGGAGAAGCCTAGGAGTGAAGTGGGGGTGAGCTCTGGCAACACGAAATTACGCATTGCTCAACCGTTCATCCGATTGTGATGAAACTTTGGGGATTTGATGTGTGCATTTCTACAATGGTGTTTATATACTAACGTATAGCAGGTTTTTGCTGCTAGGTCCTGCGGACGGCTTTGTACATGGTTGTATGTTTAACCGCTAAGCGTTTCTAAACCATTCATCCGATTGCGATGAAAATTTGAGGATTTGATGTGTGCATGCCCACGACGGTTTCTGTATACAAAAGTGAGCTCTGGCATCATGAAATTACGCATTGCTAAACCATTCATCCGATTGCGATGAAACTTTTAGGATTTGATGTGTGCATGTCTACAATGGTGTTTATATACTAACGTATGGCAGGTTTTTGCTGCTAGGTCCTGCGGGCGGCTTTATACATAGTTGTATGTTTAACCGCTAAGCGTTGCTAAACCATTCATTCGATTGCGATGAAAATTTGAGGATTTGATGTGTGCATGCCCACGACGGTTTCTGTATACAAAAGTGAGCTCTGGCATCATGAAATTACGCATTGCTAAACCATTCATCCGATTGCGATGAAACTTTGGGGATTTGATGTTTGCATGTCTACAATGGTGTTTATTTACTAACGTATGGCAGATTTTTGCTGCTAGGCCCTGTGGGCGGCTTTATATATATTTGTATGTTTAACCGTAGGTACCTACCAGCTTACTATGGTTTTTTTTTCTGTTAGTTAGTAAGTCAAGTTAGTTTTAACCCGTTAGTTGCATTTGCAACAGGCATAAGCTAGTACTATATATAATGCTCAGTTTTCAAAAAACTCACTTTTCTCCTTGACGGGAAAATCGACCGCACCGCCCCTTAAGTTTCACCACCCTCAAGGTTCACTTTCGGATCAAGCATTTTAAGACTTTTGATGGATCCGAAAATGACCTCTCCGCTCCTCGAGTTTCAAAGACCGCAGAGACCATTATCGGACTCAGGGTAGCGTGCTCAAATCGTGTCCCGATTTAGGACCATTTTTCATACAAAAAACCGATGCACGGTTAACAGCGCACCAAACGGCGAAAACTATAATTAAATCTATCACCTTCGAAGAAATTCGGCCTTAGTTCTATTTCCTGCCGACAGGTTCGCCCATTAAAAACCGTCGCGTTTTTCACGGAATGTAATTAAGACTTTTTTCCATACAAAACTGATTTTCCTAAGGATTTATTCTTATTAATTTAAAGGCTTCGGGAAAGTTCTTGAGAAAAAAATGACATTTTAAACGTGCTTTGCGGGATCGTAGATTACGTTAAAAAAACACCTTTCGGCGGACATGTTTTTGAATAAACATAAACAGTACAAGTTTTAAAAACTTTTAAAATCATAACATGTACCGCATTTCATTCAAAATGTTTCACAATAATGCATTCAAAATCAACATTTTTTTGACATTTTCCAAATATTCACTTTCATAGATAATGTTAATTGTTTGCAGCCTGTAAAATCGCTTATAAAATTTGGCAGATATTTAAATTTTCCCCAACTGTGCAACACTGGAAATTGAATAATATTCCAATGCGAAACATACCACCTCAAGCCCTCGGCAAGGCCAGGACAGCTTATTTGTATGGAATTTTTTTTAAAAACTAGGCCTTTATTCGATTTTCAGGCCTGGTTTGAGATGGTTTTGACAATGTTTTCTGTTGGTCTTGCCAGCATTGAAAAAATAATTTTAGAATATTGAGATGAACTAGGTAGGGACCCAATAAACTATATCTTCTACGAGTATTTATTTATATTATTATTATATGTGAATGGTCGAAATGCATGTCCGCACATAACTTCCGAACGATTGAACCAAATTGAATAATTCTTTTTACGTTGTGATCTTTATTGTTTGGACAAGGTTTTTATAAAACTACTGGTGAGCTCTTGCATTATTAAATTTGTATAAAACGAATCACCGAAATTTATATACGCTCATAACTTCCGAAAGAATGCAAGCAATTGGAAAATTCTTTTTTTGTTATGTTCGTTATTGTTCGGGCAAAGTTTGTATAAAACTACTGGTGAGCTCTGGCATCATGAAATTTGTATTAAAATGAATCCCCGAAATGCATGTACGCTTATAACTTCCGAACGAATGCACCAAATTGGATAATTTTTTTTATGTAATTATTGTTATTGTTAGGACAAGGTTCGTATAAAACTAATGGCGAGTACTGGCATTATGAAATTTGTATAAAATTAATCGCCAAAAAGTATGTACGCGTATAGCTTTCTAACGACTGCACCAAACCGGATAATTCTTTTTATGTTGTGTTGGTTATTGGCTGGTGAGCACTGGCATTAAGAAATTTGTACAAAAAATTTCAATACGTGGCACGCGAGATGTTTGAAAACTAAATGTACCGGGAATTAATGTATGAAACGCGGGAGTTGTGAGAAGGGGAAACAGGGAGGGGGGAGGGGAACTTGGGAGGGGGTATACGGGACGGAGAAGGGGGAGAGTGAAGTGGAGGGGGGGAAGGTGGGAGAGGTAGATTGGAAACGCGAGAAAGGAAGAGGACGTATGGTAGGTTTTTTGCTGCTAGGCACTGCGGGCGGCTTAATATATATTTGTGTGTTGAACCGCTAAGCGTTGCTAAACCATTCATCCGATTGCGATGAAACTTTGGGGATTTGATGTGCGCATGCTCACGATGGTTTCTGTATACAATAGTGAGCTCTGGCATCATGAAATTACGCATTGCTAAGCCGTTCATCCGATTGGGATGAAACTTTGGGGATTTGATTTGTGCATGCCTACAATAGTGTATATATACTAACGAATGGCAGTTTTTTGCTGCTAGGCCCTGCTGGCGGCTTTATAAATATTTGTATGTTTAACCGCTAAGCGTTGCTAAACCATTCATCCGATTGCGATGAAACTTTAAGGATTTGATGTGCGCATACTCGCGATGGTTTCTATATGCAATAGTGAGCTCTGGCATCATGAAATTACGCATTGCTAAGCCGTTCATCCGATTGGGATGAAACTTTGGGGATTTGATTTGTGCATGCCTACAATGGTGTATATATACTAAAGAATGACAGTTTTTTGCTGCTAGGCCCTGCAGGCGGCTTTATAAATATTTGTATGTTTAACCGCTAAGCGTTGCTAAACCATTCATCCGATTGCGATGAAACTTTAAGGATTTTATGTGCGCATACTCGCGATGCTTTCTATATGCAATAGTGAGCTCTGGCATCATGAAATTACGCATTGCTAAACCGTTCATCCGATTGCGATGAAACTTTAGGGATTTGATGTGTGCATGCCTACAATGGTGTCTATATACTAATTTATGGTAGGTTTTTGCTACTAGGCCCTGCGGGCGGCTTTATATTTATTTGTATGTTTAACCGCTAAGCGTTGCTAAACCATTCATTCGATTGCGATGAAAATTTGAGGATTTGATGTGTACATAACCACGACGGTTTTTGTATACAAAAGTGAGCTCTGGCATCATGAAACTACGCATTGATTAACCGTTCATCCGATTGCGATGAAACTTTGAGGATTTGATGTGTGCATGCCTACAACGGGGTCTATATACTAACGTATGGTAGGTTTTTTGCTACTAGGCCCTGCGGGCGGCTTTATATACATTTGTTTGTTTAACCGCTAAGCGTTGCTAAACCATTCATCGGATTGCGATGAAACTTTAGGTTTTGATGTGCGCATGCCTACCATGCCTGCAGGGCAGTAGGTACCTACCCGCTTACTATGATTTTTTTCTGTTAGTAAGTAAGTCAAGTTAGTTTTAACCCGTTAGTTGCATTTGCAACAGGCATAAGCTAGTTATATATTAATGCTCAGTTTTCAAAAAACTCACTTTTCTCCTTGACGGGAAAATCGACCGCACCGCCCCTTAAGTTTCACCACTCTCAAGGTTCAATTTCGGATAAAGCATTTTCAGTTTTTTTATGGATCCGAAAATGACCTCTCCGCTCCTCGAGTTTCAAAGACCGCAGAGACCATTATCGGATCCAGGGCCGTTCACCGAAATCGTGTCCCGATTAGGACCATTTTTCATACAAAAAACCGGTGCACGGTTTACAGCGCACCAAACGGCGAAAACTATAATTAAATCTGTCACCTACGAAGAAATTCGGCCTTAGTTCTATTTCCTGCCGCTAGGTTCACCCGTTAAAAACGTCGCATTTTTCACGGAATCTAATGAAGTTTTTTTTCCATACAAAACTGATTTTGCCCGGAATTTATACTAAATAATTAAACGGCTTCGAGAAAATTCTTGAGAAAAATTGACATTTTACAGGGGCTTTACGGAATTAAAGATTACGTTAAAAAAACACCTTCCGGCGGACATGTTTTTGATTAAACATAAGCAATACAAGTTTTATAAACTTTTAAATCCACGACATGACCGCATGTCATTCAAAATGTTTGACAATTTTGCATCAAAGATTGAAATAATTCTGACATTTGTTGAAATTAATCTGTCCTCGACAATGAACAATTTTGCGGCCAGTTAAAATGAATTCTTGGTAGGTACCTACCGGCGTTGAAAGGCGAATAATTTACATGCAGTAAATAAATAGTTCCTAGGTAAATGAAACCAAATGAGATAGTAGGTAAGTACCTTATACAAAAGCGCTAGATTTACCCGCGCTTCAACAGCAAATTTAAATGTCAAAAGAAAACGGATCTCTCAGCGGTTTGGGTTGTTGTTTTTCGGGAAACGGCATTGCGGCCGGAAAAACGATTCTGGCTTGGATGTTTTTAGAAAATACGGTACCCTGAAATATTAGGCAACTTTTAACAGTAATATGACGTGTTCGTCTCATGAAAAAATGTTCATGAGGATATGATAAACATATAACATTTTCCAAAAAAATGAGGAAAACGCGTGCCATAGATTTCAGAAGTGGAGATTTTTACTGGCCAGTTTAAATATGTTCCTACAGGGTAGGTACTTATTTCAGTGGTATTGCAAATATGATGAAAAAGCAAATATTGCCGGAATTTTAGTAACAAATGCGGAGGTACCTACCCGAATACGTAGCTACACAATTAAATGCAATACTTAGGTTAGGTTGCTGTACAACGATACTGAATAATTCAACATTTTTTTAAGGTTCATTTTTAAGTTCTTCGTAAGTTCTATTCAAGTTCTGTTATTTTATCAGTACATGCCAGTTGCATCATAAAACTGAAATAATAACTGAACTTGAATAGAATTTGAACCGAACTTTTACAGAACGTTAAAATTGACTTGAAAAATTGAAGAATTTTTAATTTCGTTAAACAACCCAGCCTAAATATGTGTTTTTTTTTACGTATGTATGCAAGTACCAGCACTCAAAATTTAGGTAGGTACCCATCTGCATATAACAACTCGGTATCATCCGACTATATTGCATACGTATTAGTTTTCTAATTTTACAATGAAATTAGTCGAAGTTGAACGGGATATTTTTTAAAAGTATTAAATTCATATAGCGCTTTATTTTAAGCAGTAAAACTACTGTGAGTTCTGGCATTATAAAATTTGTATGAAAATGTACGTACTCTCATAACTTCCGAAGGACTGCAACAATTTGAAAAATTCTTTTTTTGTTGTGTTCGTTATTGTTAGTACAAGGTTTGTATAAAATTACTGGTGAGTTCTGGCATTACAAAATTTGTAAAAAAAAATTATAGGTGGCGCGCGAGCTGTTTGAAAAATAAATGTACCGGGAATTAGTGTATGTAATGCGGCAGGTGGGGAGGGGTGGAAACAGGAAGGGGGGAGGGGAGCCTGGGATGGGGGAGGGGAACTCGGGAGGGGGTTTACGATATGGAGAAGCCTAGGAGTGAAGTGGGGTGAGGGAAGGTGAGGGAGGTGGAGTGGAAAGGGGAAGAGGATGCTGGTGAGGAAGGGGGGGGGGATTCCTGGTTCCTGGATACAATAGTGAGCTCTGGCAACACGAAATTACGCATTGCTCAACCGTTCATCCGATTGCGATGAAACTTTGGGGATTTGATGTGTGCATGCCTACAACGGTGTCTATATACCAACATATGGTAGGTTTTTGCTACTAGGCCCTGCGGGCGGCTTTATAAACATTTGTATTTATAACCGCTAAGCGTTGCTAAACCATTCATCGGATTGCGATGAAACCTTAGGTTTTGATGTGCGCATGCCTTTATGGCAGTAGATACCTACCCGCTTACTATGAATTTTTTAAGTTAGTTTTAACCCGTTAATTGCATTTGCAATAGGCATAAGCTAGTTATATATTAATGTCTGGTTTTTTGAAAAACTCACTTTTTGCTTGATGCGAAAAACGACCGCACTACCCCTTACGTTTCACCAACCTCAAGGTTCACTTTGGCTTGGCGCCTCTGGTAAAATTTTGACACGCCAAAACGACCTCTACGATCCTCGAGTTTCAAAGACCGCAGAGACCATTATCGGATCTAGGGGAGCGTGCTCAAATCGTGTCCCGATTTAGGACCATTTTTTATACAAAAAAACCGATGCACGGTTTACAGTGCACCCAAACGGCGAAAACTATAATTAAATCTCTCACCTACGAAGAAATTCGGCCTTAGTTCTATTTCCTGCCGACAGGTTCGCCCACTAAAAACCGTCGCGTTTTTCACGGAATGTAATTAAGACTTTTTTCCATACAAAACTGATTTTCCTAAGGATTTATTCTTATTAATTTAAAGGCTTCGGGAAAGTTCTTGAGAAAAAATGACATTTTAAACGTGCTTTGCGGGATCGTAGATTACGTTAAAAAAACACCTTCCGGCGGACATGTTTTTGAATAAACATAAACAGTACAAGTTATAAAAACTTTTAAAATCATAACATGTACCGCATTTCATTCAAAATGTTTCACAATAATGCATTCAAAATCAACATTTTTTTGACATTTTCCAAATATTCCCTTTCATAGATAATGTTAATTGTTTGCAGCCTGTAAAATCGCTTATAAAATTTGGCAGATATTTAAATTTTCCCCAACTATGCAACACTGAAAATTGAATAATATTCCAATGCGAAACATACCACCTCACCCCCTCGGCAAGGCCAGGACAGCTTATTTGTATGGAATTTTTTTTTAAAACTAGGCCTTTATTCGATTTTCAGGCCTGGTTTGAGGTGGTTTTGACAATGTTTTCTGTTGGTTTTGCCAGCATTGAAAAAATAATTTTAGAATATTGAGATGAACTAGGTAGGGACCCAATAAACTATATCTTCTAGGAGTATTTATTTATATTATTATTATATGTGAATGGTCGAAATGCATGTCCGCACATAACTTCCGAACGATTGAACCAAATTGAATAATTCTTTTTACGTTGTGATCTTTATTGTTTGGACAAGGTTTTTATAAAACTACTGGTGAGCTCTTGCATTATTAAATTTGTATAAAACGAATCACCGAAATTTATATACGCTCATAACTTCCGAAAGAATGCAAGCAATTGGAAAATTCTTTTTTTGTTATGTTCGTTATTGTTCGGGCAAAGTTTGTATAAAACTACTGGTGAGCTCTGGCATCATGAAATTTGTATTAAAATGAATCCCCGAAATGCATGTACGCTTATAACTTCCGAACGAATGCACCAAATTGGATAATTCTTTTTATGTAATTATTGTTATAAAAGTATGTACGCGTATAGCTTTCTAACGACTGCACCAAACCGGATAATTCTTTTTATGTTGTGTTGGTTATTGGCTGGTGAGCACTGGCATTAAGAAATTTGTACAAAAAATTTCAATAGGTGGCACGCGAGATGTTTGAAAACTAAATGTACCGGGAATTAATGTATGAAACGCGGGAGTTGTGAGAAGAGAAGAGGACGTATGGTAGGTTTTTTGCTGCTAGGCACTGCGGGCGGCTTAATATATATTTGTGTGTTGAACCGCTAAGCGTTGCTAAACCATTCATCCGATTGCGATGAAACTTTGGGGATTTGATGTGCGCATGCTCACGATGGTTTCTGTATACAATAGTGAGCTCTGGCATCATGAAATTACGCATTGCTAAGCCGTTCATCCGATTGGGATTAAACTTTGGGGATTTGATTTGTGCATGCCTACAATGGTGTATATATACTAACGAATGGCAGTTTTTTGCTGCTAGGCCCTGCAGGCGGCTTTATAAATATTTGTATGTTTAACCGCTAAGCGTTGCTAAACCATTCATCCGATTGCGATGAAACTTTAAGGATTTGATGTGCGCATACTCGCGATGGTTTCTATATGCAATAGTGAGCTCTGGCATCATGAAATTACGCATTGCTAAGCCGTTCATCCGATTGGGATGAAACTTTGGGGATTTGATTTGTGCATGCCTACAATGGTGTATATATACTAAGGAATGGCAGTTTTTTGCTGCTAGGCCCTGCGGGCGGCTTTATATGAATTTATATGTTTAACCGCTAAGCGTTGCTAAACCATTCATTCGATTGCGATGAAAATTTGAGGATTTGATGTGTACATAGCCACGACGGTTTTTGTATACAAAAGTGAGCTCTGGCATCATGAAACTACGCATTGATCAACCGTTCATCCGATTGCGATGAAACTTTGGGGATTTGATGTGTGCATGTCTACAACAGTGTCTATATACTAACGTATGGTAGGTTTTTGCTACTAGGCCCTGCGGGCGGCTTTATTTACATTTGTATGTTTAACCGCTAAGCGTTGCTTAACCATTCATCGGATTGCGATGAAACTTTAGGTTTTGATGTGCGCATGCCTACCATGCCTTTATGGCAGTAGGTTCTTACCCGCTTACTATGAAATATTATTTTTTTCTGTAAGTAAGTCAAGTTAGTTTTAACCCGTTAGTTGCATTTGCAACAGGCATAAGCTAGTTTAAATTATTATTGAGTTTTCAAGTTTTTATCTTAAGTGTCAGGCTTATGTTAAATATTATTGAAAAGGCAGCATTTTAAACTAGTTGCTTATCACTTCTATAATAGGGTCTACTCACCACCCGAGTTGCAAAACCTCCAAGTGTCGCGAGGTAAAGTGGGTGAAATTGGAGGTTGCCTACACACCATCCGATTTGCAGTCTGGTGATTGACTTTGTTCTATGAGCACGTATGCGTAACGCTGCGTACAAGCGTGTCATGTATTTCATGTCACTTTCAAAATTTCAACGGATCGGATTAGTGTCGGGTTTATGGAAAGAACACGATAATAAGATTCGTAAAAGAAAATTTTGGGCAAAAAAAGGCTAATTTTGTGGAAAAATTGGTGATTTTTGTCACATTAGCATCGCAACATTAGAATCCCTTTGATTTAATGATTTTTAACTAATGAATTTTCAATAAATAAACAAAAACTGTATAACTACTCTTCGTTTTCTCACACAACTTGGCTAAGTTTAACTATGGTTAAGTTTCGATAAACCAAAAAGATAACTATTTCTCCAACAAAAATTATAATAATGTAATAATTGAATATTATTTTTAATAAACTTTTTTTTTTCATCAAATATAATCGCACAGGTGGACCTGACAAATTTAAACTATTCGATTTGCAGAGACCCTGCATGAAGTCCTACAAATCGGATGGTGAGTAGACCGTTTAAAGCGAAAAGCTTGAATGATGTAGATACTAAATGAATACAACATCTGTCACCTGAAGTTTCAAAATGTAGATTTCTATAATGAAACGCAAAATATTAATAAGCGACAGAAAGGTTGTAAATTAGAGTCGGTTTAATAAGATTTAGGATGGAGAGGTAAACACGGCAATAAAATATAATTTATATCCTTGTTTTATGAGTCATATGAAAACTCAATGGACATTATTCTTTATGAGGCAACAGAGGTGCTTTGTACAACGGGACTAGTCCAAACGGCCAAGCCGATAGGTAGTTTCGTAAAACTAAAGCGATTCACACTAGAATTCTATACAGCAAGATATTTTTTATTTTATTTATTCATTATTGGTTATTTAAGTACTTACTTCAAGTATACATAATTGTTAATATTAAAAACTGCAAGAACATTAACTCAACACAAGAGACTTTCAAAATTAGTATGAAATATACGATTCAATCAAAGATCTAAGGCTCCAGCCCCAACAGATTGCAACAAAATCGAAAATACAGCTCGAAAATTATGTCGTTTTCAGGGTTATAATTTCTTAATTATTCTTTTTAAATAACACGTTATTTCAGTTGTTCTCCGAGGTAGTCAGGAAATGTAAGGCATTCATTATGAGGTACCTAGGAATTTAGCAAATAAAAAATTAGGAACCAAAGAATAAAATCGATTATAAAATGCATTCATGTTACGGTAGCAGGACTGGGTTTTTTAGTTTGTTGCGATGTACAGAACAGATCTTCCAGTGAATCTTTGATTTTGTAATCATCTAGGTAGCTAGTGTGGAGTGCCGATAACAATCAAAGTAATGATGAAGTGGTAATTGAATTTGGGACTTTCCTCCATCAGGACGTATAAGTATTCTACCAACTGAGCTATCGCACTTAGCTCCAAATATGATTATGTTTATCTGCAAAACGTGCGAGGCCTTTGATAAAATTCTTCTCTTCTGCGGTATAATACCTTTTACTTGGTGCTTACATCTACGGCAGTATTGGCGCGTGAGAGTAACACCCGCTCTGGATATTTTCGTGGGTCATTAAGTGTGTTGTGATTCCTTTCGTGTCATTTACCTTCCTGCCGACAATTTTTCTCGGGGACATTTCACGCATGCTCCTCGCACATTATTGAGAGAAAAAACGGCTGTGTTTCCTGATCATTACATAAACGACAAAAAAACTCTCATCTTAAGCTATAGTGAAGGGTATTACTTATTTTTGAGAATCTTTGTTGTTGAATACAAAATTTCTCTTATGAAAGACGAAAAAAAAATTTCCTTCAAATAAAAGTAATATAGAACGTGTTTATTCAAAAACGTCGACCATATTTGCTAAATATTATTACCCAGATTCAAAATGTCTTATCAAAAACCCAAACGCTAAACAAAATTGTGTCTGAAAATATCCTGAGCATAGGAAAACCGATCCAATTAAAAATACACATTTACATAAAAATTTATCTTAATCTTTAGTGTAATGACCATTAATTTAATCTTGGCCAGCAAATGGGCGCAATTACCAGCTTAGCAGAAATGCAAGAAGAAGAGGGGTTCCGGTTGCAATGGTAACATGATTTCCGCCTATTCATCGAGGAAGAAAACAAATAACTAAACTGCTGGTTTAGTTACGTCAACAATTAACAGTTTTATAGAGATTTACAGACTATTATTTGACATTCTTCTACAAAACAAGATTACCAGTGTTACAATACATCATATAATCCCACTACGTATTTCTTCACGATGAACAGTTCCAAAAATAGAAATACGGTATGTTTAAACGTTAATTATGAACGATGAAATTGCCAAAACGTCTCGAAAATGGGAACATTGACATTTTTTCCAGAGGAAAGCTTTCAAGAACGTTAACTGCCATCTGCCATATTACGTAATAATTAACTAGAAGTAGGTACTTTCTCACGAGAAAACTGGGATGAAACAGTTTTTTAATATCAAACACAAGACATAAAATCGAAACACGATTATATTGAATTGGGTCTGAGAAAAAATTCACCGGATTAAAATTCCCTCAAATAGCTTTCAGTTGAAAAATGTTTCCCATTTAATCGGGTTCTTTTGCGTTCATCAAATGCCCTGATTGAATCACAGCACCAATGAAATAGGGATCAAGGGGTGTTCTCTTTCTTCGGGAAGGGCGAGAAAGTAGGGCAGGGGAGGCTGTAGCAGGGGGGCTGCGAAGGAGGGGAGGGCAAGGGCATCATTATCCCTGACAAGTGGGGCAATACCTTGAAAAGGGGTGACGTCTGCGCCCAACTGAAAAATTCCCAACAAAAATAAGGACAAAGGCGACATCGGATCATTTTTCGGAATTCGTTTCCACCTGAAGGCACTCAAGATGGTTCACGCAATGTATTTTCTGTGCGGGAAGGCAAAGGCGGTGGAATTAAGAAGAGATTTGAGGGAATTAAATAAGGTACACCTCATAAATCAGTTCTCATTTTCCTCAAAAATATTTTCGGAGTAAATAATTAATCCGGTTGCGCGTTTAGTTTTGATGTTGTAATCAGTTATTTAATTCATAATTTTCATGGCATGTTTGAAACCATAGAATTGATTTAAAAAAGCGTTGAGAAAAGTTATAAGTGTAAAAAAGCCTATTAACATGTAGACGCAAGTACCCATAGCTTTCCTAGTTATATTCATAACAAGCTGATTTTCCCAGTGTTGTCTGGGCTTTACCCAGAGATTTTCAACAGAATTTTCTTCTTATTTTGTGCAGGGGGGGGGGGGGGGGGGGGGTAGTTTTTTAAGATCTTGCATAGACAGTGACCTTTCTCTTGTTTTAAAACCTCAATTAACTGGAATGTCTGTCTGTACAGGCAAATAAAAGGCAGCAATGATATTTTTTTTTCGTTTGCTTATTTGATGTCGAGTTTAAAAAAAAAACATTAAAACCACTCAATATATTATATATATGTGGAATTATCGTTGACTTTTCTTAAGGCTAACATTGATTTTGGTGTATTTATTGTTACTCTGTTTAATTCATAGAATCATTGTTTAAAATAAAATTTATAATCAAGTTGTGCAATTAGTTATTTCAGTTTTAATGATTGTGATTTAATGCCATTATCAAAATGGGCTGCACGTCACTGGTAAGAAGTAACTCGAGTTTAACGTGTTACGCATTTCGTATATTATTATTTAGGTACACAGACTAGGTTCTACTTAAACTCAAAACACCAAACCGTGAAATTGGAACGCATTTACATAATGTAAAACGAAACAGCATTTTCTGTTTACTGCAATCTAAGAGATGAATGTTCCGTCTTTATTTTTTCGGAACCTCTTAAAAAGGATACACTTTTTGCTCTCAGCAGAAGGAACTCTAATTACAAACGCAATTTAGCCTTACTGGAAATGTTTCCTTCTATAAATACGGTAGTATCTTGGGTGGTATATAATAATGTTCTACTTACATACATGGCTAATAAAAAGTTATTACAGTCCGAGGGGTTGGTTGCCATGGCTACATTGAGTACTTTTTGCTGTATTGACTTTGAGCGTTATTTAATTTAATATTATACCATCGTGAGTGCCCTTGAAGTGATATTAAAAAATGGCGGTAATTGAATAAGCCTAGTAAAATTTATTTATTTATTCATAAACGTTTTCACAAGAATACATAATGTTTCGAGACTATTTAAAAGCAATTGTTTTTTTTTTTATCTATTCTGAGAAATCAATTATCGTGTTTGAGAGGTTTACAGTTTTTAATTAAATTTATAAACTATAAACAATAAAATATATAGAGCTATAATTGCATGAGACATAATATATTAATAAATATCATCATACTTGCTCCGTGATTATAAACAAGAAATTTGACTTCCATGATCAACTTTGTGAAATTTTTGGTTGATTAAAATAATTTCTTCTGTTTTCTAGAAATAGAGTGTGTTTTTTCGGTAGTTTTCAATGCTTTAGTTATATTCCTGACGATAAACTTTCACTAATCTTATTTAATATTTATTTTTTAAAACCAATTTTACAAATTTAGCAGAACAGCATCAAATTCCATGGTTAAAACCGCATCACAATCACGGATTGCTAGTCACGAGATTGGTCGACCACGGAGGCCGTCACGTCAGACATACCTACCCATTTTTAAGTCAGCCTGATTAAAACAATAATTAAAAGTTTTTTGAATTTCAACACTTTATTTTGGTTGAGGCTCAAATTCCAGCGTGTGTAAGTAAATTTTATTTGATTAATTAACACAATTATTTAATTGAAAATAATATATATCTAGTTTATTTACGGCACGTTCCAGAGTTGAAGATACTCTATCATCCAAGTGTAAGACCACCATTCAGAAATGAAACCTTGCTTGAAACGGCTTAACCGTGTCTGGTAAGCAGATCTGAATAGCCAGGTAATTTTCTTCTTTCTCTTATATATATATATAATAACATTTATTTCCCCTCCCCACTACCTACACCTACAGCCTTACAAAATACTCCAATTGGGGATGCCGTAGTCTCATTGGCTCCAGACGGAAGCAGTTGGGATGAGGTATTCACATTGAAAAAGGTATGTATCAATTGCTCCACATAAATTTCCGGTTCATTTCAAAGTTACTATTTATTTTATGATTTTTTTTTTTGGAAAACTGAACTATAAAATGAATTCAATTAATATTAGTTACAATATTAACTATTTTTAATGTCTTTGGCCCGATGAAATTATCCTGAAACTACGGGGGAGAGTATTAGAAAATTAGGCTTTTAAGTGGTTTATAAGAGAACGTAATTTATTGTAATATAATTTTACAGCACCTTTGAGAATTTCATTACGGTGAACGATTTGGTGGTGATGGTTTTCATAATAGCCACTGGAGAAAATGGTTTGTAGCTTCGTTTAACTAATTACTTCATGAAAACAAAGTTTTGAGAAAATCTTTTTTTGACGCCAGCTGGTACGAGTACTACCACTTCGAGCTAGTGGGGTTACAGCGCACCGATTGGGGAATTTGTGAAGCCTGAAGAAGGAGGGGAAACGAAATAGGAATGAGAAAAAGAAGGGGAATAAGACAGTCGGAAAGTACTTTAGTTAGCAGAACATTATATTAATAATACTTGGGTATTTTCCATTCAGCAATTTTTGCGAAATATAAGTCCAAGGGCACTTTACTTAATTATTGAATAAATATTAACTCTGCAATGTGATCTTTAATTTTCCAAGCGACTTAATTAATAATTAAACAAGAAAAAACTTTATTGAATAAATAAAGAGGGATAGTACTAAAGTCATTACATTATTAAATTAATTAAAATAAATTGAGGATGAATAGAATTTACGTGTCTTTAAAACTAAGCGCTTTCAACTCATAAGCTTATAATTTTGTTTCAATACTTCCCTAGCATACATAAGCTCTTCTAAAGTTATTAAAATGTATATATATATTATTATTTAATGTTTTGATAGTTACAGCACTCCCCTATTGTATTATTTTTAACCTCAAATATATACTTGTTACGACATTCCCTCAAAATAACTGCGGTGTGTGCAGGGTTTTCATCCTTCCCGATATATCTGTACTTTCACCGATATCGATCCCTCTGTCCCAACTAACGTCCCGACAAAATCCAAAATGTCCCGATTTAAACCTGCAAAATGCAGCAATGCTGTTAACTAAAGGAGTCCCACAGGGAGGTCATACGAGAGAGGTCATGACATCATCAATCTAGCATCTTCCGTATTTTTCGTTTTGATACAAGACGTGTGAGAAGGAAGATTTTTAAGGTATGAGATTAATATGTATACGCAATGTTAGATGATGTCACGCCAACTCTGTTCGCGAGGCACGTTTTTTGTTTTTTTTTGTGTACCTCCTCCGTCCCGAAGAGACCCTAGCTATTCACGGCAACCCCAGGTGTATGGCACACACATAAAATAACAATTAACATTACAAATATTATTTATCAAAAAAATATTTTTTGCTCCGTCAAATTTCAATCGTTAAAGATTCAATTCGGAATGTGTATTTTTTTGCAAACCATTTTTTTTATTTATTTTAAACATTGAAAAATATATCGTAAGTACGAATAATCTAAAAATATTTGTAAACATCCTAATAATACCTTTAGGAATAGCGAAAATCTTACTAATGTAGTGATGCTACTTAATGTAGTCTCAGAGAGAGGTCGTAAATAGGAACGACAAAGACGCTCATCCCCTTCCTTTTCACGCGTCCTTTTTGAAAAAAACACAGAAGAAACTAGAACGATAGCATCAAACACAACCTCTCCTTGGAACTACTCATGTGATTGGACCGCGCGCGCGATCAACTAATTGGTATCTTATCGATAGTAACTGCCAATAAAAAATTTAAACTTGAATTAATTCCTAAGTATACGCGAAAGAATGTCATATAAAAGACCAATTAAACATCCCAAATTAACTTTTCTAAAGTGCCGTATATATCAAGGAAACATCGCTAGAAAAGAACGAGGAAATTAAAAACTTAATTACCATGATTTTTACACGGCGCGCGGGGAGGAAGGCCTCCCGGCGAACATTACCTTTTGAAGATATTTTCGAATGAATCCCCAATTACTAACCACGGCGGTACGACGTCGCAATTTGAATGAAAAAGAATTTTCATATCCCTTAAATAAAATTGAAGGTCCTCCGGGGTGAGGTAGAGCCACCTTTTAATTAGATTCCGTAGGCCGTGTGCTCCCAGTCACCCTTTGCCGAGATGTCACTTTCCAAGTAAAAAAACCCGTACGTTTAATGTAGGACGAGATAGTCACGGCCGTCACGTGCCTTGGGGAATGTTCAGGAGAGTAATCCCGCCATATTTACCAACTTTTAAAACCTGAATGCTATGGAAATTTGTGACATCAAATTGAAATTGAGTGAATATTAATATTTTCTTACAAACGAGCATGTACGTACACATTATTACGAGTCTCACGTTTGAGAATTTTTGACATTTTACATGAGCGAGAAATTTCGAATAAATTCATAATACGAATGTTATTTTTTTTTGTGTATCAATTTAACGAAGGAAAGTAGAGTGAATAGCTGACTCATATAAAAAGTGCTTTGGGGAATATTTTACTTGATTTGGTTCAGATAGTATTTGAAAACTGTAGGAACTTTTGTAAAAATACAATTTTAAATAGGTATAATTTTATCTTCCTCAAAAAGAAGTTCTTTAAATGAATGCACGTGGTTTTATTTTCATTGTTTGTTTTTGGGGTGTTATGCTGCATTGCGCTACCTCCTTCTTTAGCCACAACGTCGGATCTGCCAGATCTGCCCTGATGATGGACGCTGCTACGCTATCCGAAACATCGTCCAAAGAAGGAGGTAGCGCAACACGGCATAACAACTCAAAAACAAACAATGAAAATGCTTTTGGCCGTGAAAATCTAAAAATGTATCCTCGGTTGGTTTACGTTAGAAAAACTAGATCTGGAATTTTTCGTTATTTGTTTTAGGGGTGTTATGCCGTTTGCGCTGCCTCCTTTACATTTACGTTACAGTGTCCATCATCAGGGCAGATGTGTGCGAATATACGAAATAAATAACGAAAATACTTTTGGCCGTCAAAATCTAAAAACGTATCTAGATCTGGAAATGTTATGTTTGCACACGATTCTAAGTAATATTTCAATTTTCAGCCATTTTGATTAAATAGTTTTATTTCAATACGATAAAATAGACATAGACCATTTGATAAATCAGTAGCTGTTGCTTTGCAAAACGAATCTGGGGTTTTGATCGTAAAACTTACGCAACATGTTGATTGCATCTTGAGCGCATCGATAAATTGTTGATATTTCAATTGCATCGATATTTCGTAAATAAAAGAATTAAAAAATTCCTATACAAGCGCTCAAAAATAGTGAAATATATTAGAAAAAGTCGTTCTAATGGACTGCCATCTGCCTGTGTTTTAGTTCACTAATAAAGAGGCTGAATCGGCTTCGAACACGTTCTGCTTTCAATTAGAATTCATGCCACCTCGCACCGCCGAGCAGCCGAAATGCTCTGTAACGCTGAATTACATAGAGCCTCCTTCTACAACCTATAGGCTACAGCCTCCAGCCTCAGTGGTCCAAGCTCCACGTGCGATCTTGCTCCCATATAAATGGGAACGTTTCTACACATCACCGCCGAACCACGTGCCACGCTTGCTTGTGTAGGGGCGGCCTTTGTGCAAAGAAGGGTGCTCCGCTATCTTCCATCTGATATGTGACGTGGATGTAATTTATGAGCAGAAATAAAAACATTCAACTAATATGCAACAAACAAGCGATGGCCTACTGAGATCAAAGATAAACAGCAATGTATTCAGAATTTTCATATTATGGAGATAAACATGAAATATGTTTATAAGAAATATGTTTGCATCCGGTTTAAAAAAAGTTTGTTTAGGTTAGGAAGTTGCTCCTCGTAGATTAGGTTAGAAAATGTGGTACTGCGAAACGTTCTTAAGTGCTTATTTACAACATAAATCTGAACTTTTTGAAATGATCGCAGGTAATTTTATGTATAAATCATAGGTTAGAAATCTAGAAAAATGAAAAACATTAGAAATTTTTATTTATTCTATTTTATATTTTTATTTTATTTTTATATTTTATATTATTATCTATAATTATCTATTTTATATTATTATATTTTTATTTTATTTTTATTTATTGAAGTGAAAACTTCTTAAGCACCGTTGTGATTTGAAACTCGATGAAACGAAAAAGCGACACTAAAAATAAAAACACATATATCTATAGGATTAAGTCTGCGAGAGAGTGAGATAGACTTATTGGTCTACTTTTTGTGCGATGCTTCGTAGCCTCCCCACTCTTGTCTAATTTAGTTTTCTGAAGGTATCGCCTCTATCTTGTGTGAATTGCACACAATTTAAAAAAAAATTAAAGTAAATCAAATTTAATAATGTTTTTAAGTTCTGGAAAAAAACCAGTACGCATCAAGAGTTTTACGCGTGTTTTAAAAAAAAAAATTACATTTAAGGGCATCTTGGTTGTGTACATCGGCAAGTTTTTCTTCTTTTTATGCCATGGAAAAAATGAAACATTTTTTTCATTATGGTAAAAAACCAAAATTCATCTAATAAATTTAAAACTTCTTCAATAAAACCGGCTTCAAATATGTCTTCCGCTTCTGCGAGCGGAAGGAAGAACGGCAAAAAAGTCGCAACATCCCGTAACTTTCCCATTCCGCGGTTAACATGCCTTTCAGTATTGAAATAATAAAGTTACATGGCGTTTTCTGTAAACACAAGACTCGTTGTCTCTTTTCGGCTTGTGTGACTATTTGTACATCTTTGTCAGGCCGGCCCTGCGCACCCCTTCCGCCCCCGCCCTGTGCGCCGCCCCGCGGGCCCTTCCTAGCGACCCTGACTTCTCATTTGCATGAGATATGTGAGGACGGTGTGTTGAGTGATTTCCGTGTTATACACGCAACCTTCCCTGGAACATTTTTGACACGCTTCCTGTATAAAAAAGTTATACCGATTAGAAATGTATTGTACCTACTTTGAATTAATTTGTTTTAGGTTCGGTGCCAGACTGCCAGTACACAAATAATAAATAAAATAATTTAATAAGTTCTCGCATTTTATAGGCAATCCTAAATAAGTCTGTTAGATTAACAATGATATTCCTATAAGGCCTGAATTGCGTTGATATATTGTTTATAGGAAACTACCATTAAGTAACGTAATATAGCTCCAAGTAGAGATTCTTTATACTGGGCGATGATATCAATCAATATTTGTTTATCTATGTAGTATGTAGATTAAGGGCAACGTCAGTTAACGTTATATATCTATCTATTGATATATAAATAAGAGAATTCTGGTGTAACGGTTAGGTTTACGAGAGAACAAGACACAGAAAAAAATAGATAGAGATAATAGTCGCTACTGGGACTCGAACCCAGAACCTCTCGTCTAACCGGGTTGTGCGCTTTTACCAATTCAGCCACTGCCACCTCCCATCAAACCGTAATAATTGTCAATCTCATATTTTCAAATTTTGATTTAACCATATTATATTCGACTGATTATTCCATATAATAGGCAACTACCTTTTTCATTGGAAACAATCGTTCTAAGAACAGGTTTGTAACCTAGATAGCGTCTCGGATATATATATCCGATTTTATTTATATGGAACATACTCGTACTTTTTGATAAAAGCCTCAATGAATATTCAAGATTTTATAAGAACAACTCACTTTTTTTAATAACTTTTGAAGGTTATTATATTATTATTAGTATTATTACCATCGATGTAATATATCATTAAAGAGAACAAGACTTAGAAAAATAGATAAATATAACGGTCGCAACTGGGACTCGAACCGAGAACCTCTAGTTTAACCGGGACATGCGCTTTTACCAATTCAGCCATTGCCACCTTCCATCAAACCGTCATAATTGTCAATCTCATATTTTTAAATTTTAGAATTAAAAATATTACAGTTTGTCAAATAAGAGTAGAAAACATAGGAGGGCGCCACTGTTGTTCAAATGGTAATACTAAAAACATTATCATGGTGGTAATCTAAAGCAGTGTTACCTACATTTTTTTTGAAAAGGCATAAAAGTGAAAAAAAAAATTCTTTGCAATAGAGATACCCACTGATCTAAAAATTAGAAATGCATATGGGTATATTTTTACACCTTTGCAATTTTGTGTTACCATAATGAAGAATAACGATATTGTAATAAAATGTAAAGCACGCTTTAGAAATGGCTCACATTTATTTTATATCAGCTTTAATATTAATTATTAAGCACCTAGCCTTGCCCGGATTTTAGATCATTTTTCTATTTTTTAATCTGAATAAATTTAACTCATTAATATCTAAAAGTGGTGTAACTAAACTCGTCATTAATGATTCTTCCTTTCAACCTACGGTTAAATTCTAATTTATGTTAAATTAAATGAAGGCACATCACTTTGTAAAACACAATTTAATAAAATTAATGTCAAAGTGTGTATCTTAACAATAGTGCTTCTTCGATTTAATTTTTTTTGAATAACCAAAAAAAATTTTTTTTTTTCAATTTTTTTATATTTTCTACTCTTATTTGACAGACTATATCTTTGACTAATTTTTCCGTATCATAGGCAATTACCCTTTTCATTGGAAACAATCGTTCTAAGAACTGGTTTGTAACTTTTGTAATTTTATAATATTTTGTACTTCGTTAGTAGGTATACTAGGGTCTTATAAGATATTCCTCAAATAGCCATGAGTAGTTCAAACAGGAACACAAATAACCATGGTTACAAAGGTAAATATTAATAATTGATTGATTCAAGCGTGATTTTAACTCGTTGGCTGCGATGAACATCTATAGGTGATTCAGAATTCCGAGTCGTTGCAGCCATGAACAATAAATAATACACGCCTTAAAATTCGTCTCACGATATCTCGACTCTCTCCGTATAGATGGCGCAAAACTTAAGCTTAATACTGGGAATGAAATAACCTATCTTGTATAACGAATTATACAATACGCCACAGACATTTTGATATGAGTTTTGATTTAGATTATTTAAAGTACCGTAACGTAGTAAGTTTTATAACTTATCTTACCAAACGTATTTCAATATGCAACAATATTTAAACCTATATTGATCGATAAACCTGATATGCCACGAAGTACACATTATCAGAAAAACAATATAGAATTTAATTTAAACCAAAAAGAACCGATGACATGAAATAATTGTAGGTAGGTAGGTACAAAAGCTTTTTAGGTACCCGTGTTTTGGTTTTATTTTGGTATTTCTATAATTCCATCCAAAATGAAGAGCAATTAATCAAAAAAAAAAAATTTAACCCTTCAAATGTTTTTATATTATGTTTCAATTATTAACCCATTCAAAATGCTACTCTAATTGGTATTTTTCTGGTTACGTCTTTACTTAAACCACTGGAGCGCTTTTTGCCACAATACGGCACTATTTAAAATACCCCGGATTGCTTTGCTGCCAGTTTACGGCAAATTTTCCCTAGATGCATTTGTATTTAATTTGAATTATTAAGTTAAAGTATGTGAATAGTTTTGGAATAAGTTTTTTACAAGATCCACAAAATTCGCCAAGTTTATGTTAAATATGTCAACATCACCTAAGTACTTATTTCCCATAGTGTGAAATCGTCGTATCGGAGAGTGGGCAATGTAGTTCCGCTTATGAATGCTACAGTAGAATAGTGCATTTTGTCGTGTAGTTACTGTCGGTATTCGTAAGTTTATGAATTGCAGGAGTTCACAACAGTCGAATTTAGAGTTAAGTATTTTGAATAAAAATTTGTTTATTTTACGTCTGTCTTCTAATGTGTGTATTTTTAGAATATTTAATAATAAATTATATTTAAATCAATAATCCTGCAATAAAGATATTTATTCATAAATATTAAAAAAAAACGAATAAAAAATACGTATTTAACAAACTAAACCGTGGTTTTTGTCCATCTGTTGGTAGTTGATAATTTAATAAATTAAAAAGACGAATTTTAGTTTTTTTAGAGCGTTGATTGGTAAGATGTTTAAGTACTCAATTAGGGTGTTTAAGAACGTACTTGACTAACTTTAATCAATGATTCCTGGCATTATTAAGAGAAAAAATGTAAATTATGTTTTGGTCTCCGATGACTTCTTTTGATGTTTTTTATTATTATTTTTTTGTTCAAAACGAAATTTAAAAAAAATGTCTTCATTGGTCACTTAGTCGAGTAACTGCCCAACCCCTCCCTCCAACTCTAACTGTTCAATACCTGCTATTTTTTATGTTTTAAGTTGAAAAAAAAACATCCAAAATGTCGCTCGAAACCAAAATTTCATTTACATTTTTTACTTCAAATAATGTCAGGAATCACTGGAATCATAAGTCCTGTAACACCCTGTGTAACAAAGTAATTCAATTAATTACCTCTACCAATAACTCTTCATTTTTTTTAATATTCCTTCGCTTCGAAAATATCTAGCAACGTTGCGAAAATTTCATAAACTAAATATCATTTTCCTAATTACGCCATTATGCATAGCGCAGTGATTGCAAAAATTCAGTAATCCAGATTATAACCGAGTGGTTACTTACCAAGAATGAATATTATTATTGAAACGTAGGGAAGTTTGCGAATAAATTCAAGATCCTTGGGGATATTATTGGTATCTTCGGTCATGGACAGAACACGGGAACGAATTTTATTAAAATTAGCAAATTGAGTGAAGCTGGGAATTGTTTTAGCTTCTTTTGAATTTATAAACTGACTGCCGAAGTTCAGGATTTTAACACTGTTAACTTTATGTAGTCGCAAGAAAACGGGGTTAGATTGGAAAATCCGTTCGAATGTCAAATTTAAATGGGTCAAACATTTGTACGACTTGTTGGATGTCAAAATTATGAAATGATTCTTCATTTTTTTAATATTTTCGGATGGCTTTCCTTTTTTATGTGATACCTCATAAGAGCGCACCTATCTGTACGGTGTAACTATGTTTATTCTATGTCGCCACCCAGTTGGGCAATGCTGTGAGACGGAAGGGATGAGTTGTAGGAAGGGATTTATTTATGCGGGTCTTTAGGAGGCCCGGATTAAATAAAGAAGGAAAAACATTTGCCAGTAGCTCGTTCCACATACAAGCTGACCTACACAAAAAACGAGCCGAAGAAACGACTCTTCTCATGAAGCCAACTACAACAACTGTGAATGGGTGTTTCGCTCGTGTCCGTCGAGTTGCATGTATGTGCACTGGGGATCCCAGATCAACACAATTGCACCAGATGGTCATTGTCATACCTCTTTGCCGAAATTAGACAAGCTTGGGTTTTGAGACGTTGAAACTGACCAGTTTGGCCTTACCCCAAACACGAACCTCCTCGCGATGTTGATCAAATTTTTGTCTCATAACTTTCCGATCTATTCGGATATCACAAGTGGAAAGAGGTTTATCAAAAATGTAACCTCATGAACGGAGCTGTCGTCAGCGTAGCAATGAACTAGTGCACATTCAACGAGAGCGTTGATGTATCACAAAAGCAGCGCTGGTGACAGCTCATATCCTTGAGGCTCCCCCACATTGATTTGGTTCGGAGAGGAAGGAGATTGTCAACTACGGTTAGGATTGTTCTTCCATTGATAAAGTCCGCAATTTAACCATATAGAGTTGGATTTATCCCATACGACGGTGACTTCCCGACATGCGCCCGGTGCTACCAAAGGCTTTGGATATTTTCCTACCCGACGGTTTGAGTTTCTACAAAATGCTTCAAGTACCGCCCCCAAATATACATTACATATCGGAGCAGATCGCCACACGATCGGTTTTGTCGAAATCCTTCATCGCTCAGAATGTTTTATTTTTATTTTCGAAGTACGAGTATATGAGCAACTTGTTATTAACCCTTTCCAATACCTTTGGGGGCATGGAAGTGTTGGCTATGGGGCGCTAATTGGAAGGTTCGGGACGGTCGGTTAGGAATTGGGTGAGCGATAGCCTTTTTACAAAGATTTCCACTAACCTTTCCACTTTTTAGTGAGAGCTTAATTCATTTTGAGAGCACTGGAGTTAATCCTACTGAAAACCTGCAACAAAAATCCTTCACATTAATATTTCAGCTTTTGGAGCAAATCTGACAAATTTGACAAATTTCACAAATATTGCAGATATTAAAAATTTATGTTTAATTGTGAGAATAAAGTTTCATTTGAAGGATTTTTACTGCAAATGTTTAGCACAAGTGACTCCACTGGTCTCAAAATGAATACTTCAGATATATCTATATTTATGTTGTTAAATTGACATGAGAAAAAAAAGTACTAAACATATAAAATCCACGTATAAGTGATTTCCGTACGTTGGTCGCCGATTATAAAAACGCATTCACTTCAACCTGAATCAACATATAATCTGACACAAATTGAACGATTCTTCGAGAATGATGTCTCTAACGTCTCCCGTCCGAAGTCATACCTTGGATGAGTGAGCTCTGCGGTGTAAGTACTCCTGTGTAAGTAGACACGAAACAAGCACTGTTAGTTATGTTGTGTGGAAAGACAAAATCATTACTCGGCTAATAAATAAATACAAACTACAGACTGAACCCAACTTCGCACCTCGTGTCAACACCTCCAATGAAAATTTATTTGTTTCGTTTGGCCCCCGGCGAAATAATTTAACCAAGAATTACCCTTACCTTCCCAATAACATAAATAATATTTAACATAGTAGGTACTCGTACAACAGCAGAAATCTCAAAATATTCCAATTCATTTTAGTTTTCTGTATTCCTTTGGGTTACTCATTTCATTATCAAAAAAACGAAAAAATAAATAAACCCCGTTCTCTGAGGACTAAATAATAAAATAAATTTGGTTTTGCGGGATGACCGAGTGAAAATAATGGCATAAATAAAATCTTTAGAAAAATAACATCAAAGGATTGACGACAGTAATAAAACGCTTCAAAATAATTCAAATAAGAAACTTTTGAACAGAGAAATGAATTCTATGTATACCTATACATACAATTAACGTTGATATGTATGTATTAACCAATCACATTTATTTATGCTAGTACCAACTCGATAATATAATAATTCTTGTTTAGTGAAATAATTATATAAATCGATATTAGATGACTGTTCGCCCAATAAATTTGCTATAATTTGGAAAGAGTTTCCTGACAAGACCTCTCATTTATTGTAATCCATTGACGGCCTCAAATTAATTCTCCAGGTTGGAACATTTTTTCCTGAAAAGCAATTAAGTGGTGGATTTAATTTTTTTTAAAAGTCCCTACCACGTGCCACGTGCTTGACTGTAATACAAACATCGATTTATATAAATTCTACTTTTTTACCCCATATAATGCCTGGGAAAGGTAAGGGAACGAAGTAAAAAATAAATATACTGCCTCGAACGTTATATCTGTTTTAGAAAAAGTGATTCTTGCTCACTTGTAAAAGGTTTTAAAACTCGTGAGCTCTTAATGCTCCGAAATGTTTTTTTTTCCACAGAGAAAATACTTTTTTTATTTAGCAACGAATCATCCTGATGGAGCGATGAACTAATGATGTTTATTTTGCAGACAGCTCGTCAAATGTAATTGAAACCTAAATTACTTGAACATTATTTTTATAAACTCGTTACTTCGTATTTCGGTTCATGTAATTCTATTTGAGAAATCGCCAAAAACTTTCTAACGAATTCGGTATCCCTTTTAAGGAAAGTTTTTAGTTTAAGCATTTATCGTTCCTTCATACGCAAATAAAGCCGCATTCTTTCGTAGAATGTCGTTCGAAATAATAAACTCAAACATTCAAATTAAGGTTGTTTGGTGCCAGAAACTTTTTGATAGCATGTTTTGTTGAATTACTTTAAATCATGAATTGGATAGGTGAAGCATATTGTGTCACCGCTCGAGGGATTTTCGATTTGCTCCTACCAAATAAAATCGGATTTGATATGCATCAGAGTAATATTAATATAAAACGTTACTGAATATTTCGTGAAGCATTCCTTGTGAAGAGTAGAGAATCCGAGTCCCATAGGAACGCTTTCGACGTCGGAGATTTGTTCACATCTTGTGCCACGCAGCGGAGCGGAATTCTCTATTGGGAAGCTTCGCTCTAGAATCCGACAAAATGAAAGGTGGGACGAGGGTGCGCCACGCTTTAATGAATTTCAAAGGACGGTTCAGCTCAGGACAGGCTGTAAATTGTCCCGTGCGACTCCCGATGTAGAATCTGGCGTACATACACTTTTTTCACATACTTGAGTAGCATCCCGATCTGCGATTATATTTGTTGAAATGTTCACCGTTGCTATTCCCAGAGCCAAATAGCGCCTTGCGCCAAGGGTCAGCGTCTAGCGCCAAGGATCGGTGTCTAGCGCAACGGTCAGCACCTAGCGCCAGTCGAGTCCAGCGCCCGGGGCCTGACTGGTGTTTGACACTTCACGCTAACAGGACTTGGCAACTGACCAACATCGTGAAGCTCAAGTAAAAAAATTCTCAGTGATAGATTTTCACACAGTGATAAAAATAATATATACTCATATATTGGTATATCAAAAAACTGCGAGTTAGATATTCGGATGGATTTATCGGCTAAATTCAGTCAATTTACTAATGTAACGAAGTAATTGGATCGTTAAAGTAGATATACTAGGCGGAAATTAATTATTCATGTTACTATGATAGGTTTATACATGGTGCACTCTTTCCTCGTACTTACACGAAACTTTTTTTAAGCTTTTTATTTTCATGGAGAAATCCAAATACCTACTCCATATTTTATTGAATTACTTACACACATATATACATAATATAAACATAAAAATCTTACGAATACGGACCTAATTTGTGTAAAATAACTTTTGAAGATTTGGCTATTTTGTTTAGAATGAAGATTTGCGTTCTTTCTGTTATTTTTGCACTGATTTAATTTTTTGAACATTAAAATAATTTAAAAATAACAGATTTCCTAGATTCCTTAATTCTTCAATTAGGTACTACAATTTTTTTGATTTTATGCTCTTAATTATAAAATGTCCATTATGGAATTCGTACATTATGGAATCGAAATATTGTTACGATTTTTTAATTACCAGTTACATCTTACTGTCCACAACCGCGTTCTAATCTCTTTATTTGCATAAAATTCCTTCCTCCTAACAAACCTCCTCTATTAAGGTATTCTATAGTCCCGCTGGCCAATGTTTGTGTGTGTTTTTATCTTTATTTGCAATTTTTTTATACATACAGTGAAAAACATAAAATCCAAATTAAAAATACGGCTTTAGATATACAGTTAAGAAATACAGTTAAATTTAATATGACCAAAATAATATTGGTAAGTTCATTAGTATATAATAATTGTTTTTTAAAACATTTATACCATATAGGTATCCTACGAAAAGTGCCAAGACTTGTGGCTCCTGAACGGTTTTTGGTACTCGTAGGTCAACGGTTTTATTATAAAGTTTTTGTCCATTAAAAATGTTGTTTTGGGTGTACGTAAGTTTAGTTTTGGGAGGCCTAAAATTTCGACAAATTTTCCCTGGATAATTGTGAACATTTTTATGGTACATAATATAAGTATGCAGATAATCAGATATCATGCTATTTTTATGTGATATTAAATAAAGTAAAAGCTTTTCTTTCACGATAGAAAGGATGAACTGAATACAAAAAATGCAATGAGTTTATATCTGGACGCCGCACATTATATCTCCCGTAGGGACATGTCGTAATGTATTGGGAAATTGGCGGCAGGGCAAGGCCTCACGAGGAGCACCAGTGTAAATGCGTGGGCCCCAGGAGGCACCACAGAAGGCAGTGCGAAGGATGACCCCTTTCGTCACTTCCCATCAATCTAGGGAGCCGACTAAAACTCTGAAAATATGTAGGCAAATTATGGTACCGAAAGGTACGAGGTTCACTCGCCTATTTTGGTGTTCACGCATACAAGTTCACACCGAGATGAAGTTATTTATTCATGGGCAAATTTAATAAAAACAATAACAGTTTTTTTCCAGAATGTATGCAGGGATAGTGCATAGTAATAATAATACATTCTATATTTCGAAATAACACAAATAAATTAGACTAATAATATAATAACAGATAATATAATAAAAGGAAAAAGTAAATAACAATACATACGCAAAATAAATTAAAACAACTAATAAACATGAAAATGATAACGAAAAAAAACGTATTAAACATACAAATTAATGCAAGCAGCCCATTATGGAGGATATTTGACCGTTTCCTGTCTCCAGAGGGCCATCGGAGGGGAGTCCAACCAGGCAGTCATGAAAATGATGACAGTATTCTGCGATTGGCGTAGTCTGCGCGATAAGCTTCCCACGCGGAGGCGGAGAAGTGCTCTGAAAGTGTGCACTCGGCCCTCCAGGAATATTTCCGTAGCGCTGCAGTACCTCAGTAGGCAGAACAGTTGGTGATAAGCACTATTGTAAGCAACTATTAGCTTATGCCATTGGGATGTAGTATACTCTACTCACAGTTCTGACGTGTTCAGCGATGTGCAGAATGCGTTGAATAGTATTATTTTAACGTTTGGACTGCATAAGTCAGCCTTGACAGCATACCTGCTCTAACGGATATCGCTCTGCTTTGTCTTACCATATCTTTGATATCCTTTACATCGTCTGTGATAAAACTATGGTAATTAAACTGTGGTAGCTTAATTTTGTCACGTAACAATGTATAAAGGTACGTAATATTTCACGTCATAGTTATCTCTTTCTTCTGTAGCGGCAACAGCATACCTACATCACTTAAGATAATCTCCACGTGGCGTTGTTGGTTGCCTGGTTGGGTGTCCACGCTAAGTGCGGCAGCAATTTGCGGTTCTGAGGAATTATATTGGGTGTTAGGGATGATAGCGACACGGCGTGCACATTATCCCGAATAACATGCTGCACTAGTTCTCAGTGCATATATCAAGCGTTAGCAGCTTCATTCAAATGGGATTCTGCAATCAGATGCTTGCTTAATAACCTTTGACATACGATACTGGGATCATTGTGTTTGATGTAATAACTGTACGACAGACAATACAATCTAACTCTTCAAATTCTTACGTCATTCCTATTGTTATTTAAGATGCTATGTGAAGGGTCTTTTTGAGAAGAGGAAGGATTAAATATTGGTTTTAAAGAGACCCACGTTGTAGGAACGAGGAAACATAGAGGCTAGCAAATCGTTCCACAGCGTAGCTGTTGAACTCAAGAATTACTCGAAGAAGCAACCCGTTCTCATGTGACAAATGTCAACTTTGTACATTTTTTTTTCTTTCTCGACTACACATCGGTGCCAAAGGGATCAATTACGCTAGTTCCTCGGAACACCTTCCATTGAAATGCCGATAGAACAAGGATAGCATGTGCTCTAAAGATTGCAATGCATTTATTAAAATCTGAGAATCTATTAAACGGACCGTCCGTTTCTGCACAGAGTCGAGGGTTTTTTTCAGGTATTTTAGAGCACTAGACCAGAGGTGGCTGTCAAATTAAACCGTAGGGCTTACTTGCGATTTGTACAGTGTTAGCAATTGTGTATATTATTAGCAATGAATTGGTGCACATGGCAAAATGTCATTGATGTGCAACAAAAGCAAAGTCGGAAACAGAACCGATCCCTGTGCGACGACAGCATTTATCGAATGCGAGGAAGAGGTGAAACCATCAGCAACCGTGTGAATCTACCTCTCCTTCAAAAAGTCGGCAATCCACGTACACAAGGATGCGGGAAGTCCGTAAGTCATGGCAGTTTTTCGACAAGATCTAGGTGCTAAACAAGGTCAAAGGCTTTGAAAATGTCCAGTGCAACCGTTTGGGTCTCACAGAAACGTTCAGGCACCGCCCCCAAATACGCGTCATGAGCGGTCGCCGTGGTCACCGCACTCGAGCGGTTCCGCCGGAATCTGTATTGACCGCCATTATTAATTTTGTTCTTCTCGAGGTATGTGAGCAGTTTGTCGTTGATCACATGTTCCATCACCTTGAATAGAGCTGATGTGATCGCTATTATAAAACAAAACGGTATCAGTAATAAAATTTACTATTGTATATTGTATTATGTTAATTACCTAGTTACAATTACAATTTTTAGAAGTTGTAACGTCTCAGTTTATGAAATAAATAATGTGTTTATGGTAATATTTTATCAAAATGAATATACTTTTATGCCTTTTTTAGGCCTATAAATATTAAAATGCATTCATGAACAGACAACATGGTGTCTTCTTATTTTTTAACTGTAATTTGTAGATATATATGATACGCCCATGATAAAAATCACGTTGGGAGTCGAAAAGCTAAACACGTAAGATTCTTGATACTAGAAAATAATTTAGATGAGATGTAAATTTTATGTCATATGTTAGAGAGATGATAAAACTCCGTACTTAAAACCACTTTACTGCAAACTATCCCGACCAGTTTTACCGACATATATTTGTTTTTCTTCAGGGCAGTTAATATTCCACCCTGATGAAGCCAGATTGGTAAAAAACTAGTTAACATAGTTTAAAAGAAATGGTTTCAAATAAAATTTGTTTTCTTTAATTTAAAACGTCAGATCAGAAAGTAATTGCCTTCTACGAAA
This sequence comes from Limnephilus lunatus, assembly GCA_917563855.2. Taxonomy (NCBI): domain Eukaryota; kingdom Metazoa; phylum Arthropoda; class Insecta; order Trichoptera; family Limnephilidae; genus Limnephilus; species Limnephilus lunatus. Next base: position 91,502,791 of record OU830595.1, on the reverse strand, counting down.
ATATAAATATGTTGGTTCGCGATAGACTTGGATCAGCGGCGTCCGGTAACTTTTGATGCCAGAGGGCTAAGATGAATTATAAATGTTATGATTATTACTACTTCAAACAGATTGTCATTTAAGGCATTTTGCGTGCCTTATGAGACTCATCAAAATTTTTGCAAGTCTTGAAGAGACCCGTGTTATAAGAAAGAGGAAACATAGAGGCCGGCAAATCGTTCCACAACCGAGCTATCAAACTCAAAAACGAGTCATAGAAACGACCCGTTCTCCCGTGAAAACTTCAAGGAGTGTAAAGATGTTGAGCGCGCGATTGTTGTGTTTCCCGACTATGCACCGGTTCCGAAGGGATCAATGACGCAAGTTCCTCGGATTTCCATTGAAATACCGGTAGAACGAGGTCAGCATTCATACCTGACGCCTATGCTCTAAAGCAGGGGTCTCCAAACTTTTCAGCCTTAGGGCCATACTGATGATTCCAGAAAGTTCCTAGGGCCAAACCGTTTTAATTTTCCTGCCATTATCATTCATGGTTCATGGGGTGAGGTTTGTCAAAGTCTTGGCAGGGGATGCGTCTGCCCATATGCTGCGTGGCGGGTCAGAGACTGGGTGACGGAGGCCTTTAGACCTTTCCAGCCGGACTATCTTCGCCCATCGCCTTGCACCGCATTTGGAGGGATGGATTCATACGTCCGTCATTCCTGGACACATTTTTTTTAAATTTCTTTATTCATTTTGTTCGTTACAGGTTTGTTTTACATGGTTTTTCGACTACCAAGCTAGGCAAATGCCCGTATTATGGTAGTTGAGACATTAACCCCCAGATTCCTACCCACCCTTCATACCTTTTCCTTCCCAGAACTTCCTATTCTTCCCTTCCTTAAAAAGACCCTCCACAAAGCATCCTCTAAAACAATTATACTCAACCTGCGGCCCGGCAAGCTTTTTTTTGCGACCCTAAGCACTTTATTATCAGGAACTTGATTTAAAAAAAACTATCATTCTAAATTTTGTATGTCTTGAGATTCGTTTCGACTTTGACGCACAGATAGTGACACTCGAAAAGGATTATCATTATGGTCCGCATAATCTGGTATAAGAGTGGGATACGTTTTTTAGATTTTCACGGCCAAAAGTATTTTCGTAATTTGTTTTTGTTATGCTGTGTTGCGCTACCTCCTTCTTTAGCCAACGTTTCAGTTTTCGACAGCGTTGCAGTGTCCATCATCAGAGCAGATGTGTAAGAACGTTGCTATTGCAAACGCTTGATTTATTCCCAAAAAACAAATATTTGACACACAAGTACGCGCGCAAATCTATATAAATAAAAATCAATTGGTGTTCGATTGTCTCGCTAAAACTCAAGAACGGCTAGGCCGATTTAGCTGATTTTGGTTTTGAAATGTTTGTCGTAGTCCAGGGAAGCTTTGAAAGGTGAGAAAATATGGAAAAATTGCGAAGAAGATGGTAAAAACAACAATTTCATTTTCCCATATAAACTGTTCAGAATATTTCAAACGTCAGAAGAAAGCAAACAAATTGTTACCTTGGAAACGATGTTTTTTTTTTAATTAGGCTATTCACCCTAAAAAGAGTGATTTAGTTTCGTCGTAGTTAATATCTACCTATCTCTAAAAATGAATCGCCGAATTGTATGTATGCACTTAACTTCCGAACGACTGCACCAAATTGGATAATTGTTTATGTATAAAACTAATGTTGAGCTTTGTATAAAAAATTGTAATAAGTGGCACGCGAGCAGTTAGAAAACTGAATGTACCGGGAATGAATGTGAGAAATGGGAGAGGGAGGGGGAGGGTGTGGGGAAGGGGAGAAGGGTGGGGTGGAGGGGTTGGGGGAGTGAGAGGAGGGAGGAAAGGAAGGGGGTGAGGGGTGTAGGAAGGAGGAGGGGTAGGTTTAGTGGGGAGGGGGGAGGGTGTGGGGGAGCTGTTTTAAAAATGAATGTATGGAATGCAGGAGGGGGAAGGGGAACCCGGGAGGGTGGAGGGGAACTTGGGAGGGGGGAGAAGAACTCGGGAGGGGGGGAAGCGAAAACGGGAGGAGGAAGGAAACTCGGGAGGGGGGTCGTGGGACGGCGGAAGGGGGGGGAGTAGAGTGAGGAGAAGTAAGGTGGAGGAGGAGAGGGAACGTGATAGGGGAAGGGGACGCGGGGGGAGGAAGGGAAGGAATAAGGTAAACGAGACAAATGGGAAAAGACATGCAAGGAGAAACAATTTCTTTATTAAATGGCCTAGCAACGCATGCCGGGTACCAGCTAGAAATTTATAAATAAAAAAGTGCCACTTCTAGAAACCACCGCATCAATTATAATACATAAAAACTGGTTAATATCACTGGTTAGACTTGTAAATTTTAACAGTATTTCTTGGGTTGAGTATCGTTGCTCTAAAATGACATAGGCCCTGATGGAAAATATTTTCCTCAGGGCCTCCTATATGGAGTTAATGTAAAAAAAATATGCTTTCTAAATTGGCTAGTTAATTACTGTTGTGTTGTAGTGTATTTTCACGACTACAACACTTGACGACATCTGGTGGTTACAGGCGGAAATAGGTAGTGATAGTACCATCCATCGCTAACAGATGGTGCTAGTAGTACTTTTTCGCGAATAATCTCGTTGGTTTTATATTATACTTGTCATTAAACTTTACCTAGCAAGTAAATAAAACCTAGTTACTATCATTGTGTATTTTGTATCCAACTTATCACAACAAAAATAAGCCATTAGATGTCGCGGGCCTGATTGACGACACCGGTCATTAGCTGTCGCGGGCCGGATTGATGACACTGGCGGGCCGGATGTGGCCCGCGGGCCGTAGTTTGGAGACCCCTGCTCTAAAGATTGCAATCCGTTTGCCCTATAAAACGGGCCGCCCGCTTCTGCACAGGGTCAAGAGTTTATTTCCAAGTATTTGAGGTTCTAGGCCAGAGGTGGTGGCCAAATTCAGCAATGGGGCGCATTTTCGATTTGTACAGGGTCAGCTATCATTAAAGAATCTGCGGACCCTGAACAATACTCCCAGCTTACATCTTTTGAAAAACAAAAAAACACTATTTTCTTTTCTAACCCGGTTGGTAGGACAGCAATCGGAAGGGTCAAATTCGATACTCATAGTAGGTAACCAGCCTATTCTTCTTTTATCACTTAGAGTACCTACTCAGTGATAAGTTCTGTCTATAAATCTAAAGATTGAAGCATCTTAAAAGTATAGTGCGAACACTGCCGCAGTTATATTTTCGTTCATATATGTTGAAATTTTTTGTTTTCAGTAGTTGTTAATTAGTTTGCAACTTTCATTTATTGGATATATGGTAGTGGTACGAGAAGTAGGATACTTAAAAATGGCTTTGAAGTTATTTGAATACCTCTTCAAATGTCAATATGTTTACCCATTCATGGTTGGATGGTCCAAGTCATTTATTAATGCAAGCTTAAAGAACGTGTGAGAAAATGCACATAAGAGTATTTGTTGGTTTTTTGTTCGGCCGGGCCGCGGCGTTTTTGGATTTCATTCTCTATGGAAATTTGTGCTCTACGCTTTCGTCATCTATTTTTGTAATTCCTATTGTAATTTACCCTCAAACGCGATATTTTAAGAAAATAAAAAAGTATTTCAAATTCGCAGCCTCGATCCGAAAAAGCGATAATCGTGGGTTCACTTTGCGTGTGCCCAGTTTGCAAAGTCCGGCCGCCATGATTGTCGGAACGGTACTGGAATTTTTTTTCATCCTTACTCTTTAAAGTAAGATAACGTCTATTTTTAGCCAAGTTATTGATGTTTGAAATTACCTCGATAGATACTGTCGCTCATTTGGGCGCAATTGCTGTCCTAAACGCGGAATTGATTTTAAAACATGAGAACGGGTCGTTTTTACGATTCGTTCTTGAGTTCAACAGCTCGGCTGTGGAACGATTTACCGGCCTCTGTGTTTCCTCCCTCCTACAACATGAGTCTCTTCAAGACCCATGTTAACTCCTTCCTTTCCTCAAAAAGACCCTCCACACAGCATCCTCAAAGATGACATAGGCCCTGAGGGAAATTATTTTCCTCAGGGCCTCCTGTGTGGAGTTAATGTAAAAAAAAAAAAAAACTTCTTTTGTAATGTATACGTATGTACATTTTTTGTAACAAAATTAATAAGTATAAATCAAATTCACTCCTAGCTTGAAATTGTTACTGGTCGCTACTGGTTGGGTCCATTTGCATTATAATATTTTGCATTTGCTTTCTTGGCTTCCCTTCCCAACTTTCATCTCTCTTGGGACTGTGTCTCGCTGGAAAACAGTGGTTGTTTATAAGACGCAATACTAATCCGTGCACAGCGAGTTTCCGGGGACTCACGATTAATAGATAATGTTTATCGGTGAGTTAAAATTCGAAAGTACATGTAGTTTCTGCTGTGAGTGAAAACATTAACTGGTTCGAGTTTAAACTTTCTTACAGAACAGGGACGACATTTTAATGCCTCCATGTCAATATTTTGACGTTGTTTTGACTAACAGAGTGGACAAAAATTACAAGTGTTCATAAATTGTCAGTTCCTGTATTATAAGTATATTTTATTTTCTAACGATAATTACGAAACCTTTTAAAAATCCTGAGAGCTATAAATTATAATAAATTTCGTATATGAAACCGTAGTTATAGCACACTAGAAAATGGTTTCCTGATCTGGTGATCAATCTATTAAAACTTAGTTGCTTCTGTTCAAAGAACCGTCACTAAGAAGTATCCTATAAAATGGGAATAAAGCAAACTGTGAATAGCTACAGTGAAAGATTAAAATACTTCAATCTTAAAGTCTCACAGTTATAGTAGCTTTAATCACTAATTTCTAAAATAAATCTTTATAAAAGAGCCAGACCATATAGAAAATATGAAACAATATCAATCAGGAATAATAGGTAACACAAACACCCTACAAAGAATAGGGAGGTTTGTGCCCTACAAGTAAATAAACTACAAGCAATAAAAATAAATAAGCCATAATTAACAATTTTAGTTCGCTTCGGCACAGAAATACAATATCTTCACCTAACATAACCATTATATCTTGTATACTTATAGAATTATTTTATATAGTCGCTTAGATAAAAAAAATTGAAACATTCAACAGCAATACACCCCCTCCCTCTCTCTCTCTCTCATGTGTCGTTGTATAACTAAAATGGTATGACCAATAAAATTGATTTATATTTTCCAACACATCCATAAGTCATTTTTGTCCTTGATTTTGCGCTAGTTTCCTTTTTTATCTTCTTTACTTACTTAAATAATAAAAAAATAAATTCGTTAAAAAACTATGTAATCATTCAAAAAAGATATTCAATTAAATGAAGACAATATTAGCGAAATTCATTTGAAAATCTGAAAAACAGAAAAATTAGGAAAAGGTACGATCACATCGTGTAACATAAAAAAAATAAAAAATAAAAAACAAAGCAAAAAACATGGTTTCCAAATATGTACGGAAAAAATTGTTGAGGATAATATTATTGTTAATTCCAAATTTGAATTGTTAATTTGATCGACAAAAATGACAAAAAAATGTACTCGTAGGTTCCAATGGCCGAGCTGATTAAGGCGATAAGGCAACAGATCCTGGTTCGAGTCCATGTTGCGATCGTTACCATTTTATTTTTCTGTGTCTTGTTCTGTTTTGTATTTTACCAATTGGTATGAATTATTTGTCATATCACTGTTAAATATTCCTAATAAACAATAAACAAATGTAAAGGTGCTGATTTCCCTAGCGAACACAACGTGTAAAATGTAAGATTAAGAAATATTCAGCAGCGAGTTGTGTCCCAGTTTCAGATCAAGTGTTTTCCACCGACGACGCCCGACGCCGCAAGCGGGACGCTAGGTGAGCTTCCGCCTCTGCAGTATGAGTCTTATCTCAATATGGCAGACAGAATCAATTCTTTGTTAACTTTTGCATTGTTGTCTTGCCTACAGAATATTTCAAGGGATGAAATAATCTAGGTAAGGGAGTATTTACTCTGCTAAAATACTGGAATAATTCCCTTTTTGTTGACGTTAAAAAAGCCAATGTTCTTTTCGCCGGAGCTTTCTGAGATATCTTTGACAAATAATTCTCTCGTTAATTACTTTCTTAGCGTTCGATCAATACGAACGACGGTAAACAGCGCAGAGGCATTTTCAAAGTGGAAACCTAATATTATTTAATAAGTGCTGTGTAAATAAAAAATGACTTTTATTCGAGGGAATTAAAACGTTTTTGCTTTGGAGCACTATTTTCCTAATTAGCACTACGAAATTCTTTCACCGGAAGTGTAAAAGCAATTTTCAATTTGAATACCCAGTTTGAATTGAAGAAATTCGGATAAAAATTATTGGAACCTTTTCATAAAATTGATTATTTTTCCCGAGAAATAAAAAAAAAACTGTCACAGTATTCAAAGTATTATTTTTATTTATCATTTTTCTTTAAGTTGGAAAGTCATTTTTGAAGATTTATAAAATGCTAATTAATCATTAATATTTATCTGTCAGCGTATTTAAATTAAAGTATTAAAACTTTTACGGTGCTCCAGATTTTATGTCCGGGTTAAATCTTTCCCAAATGAAAGACTAAACCCTTCCACACACTTTTCCACAAATGAATATCTAGTAAATTCACGCAATGTAAGTGCACTATATAAGTATAATAAATACAAAACAATACAAGAACAATACGTCAATCCACCAGAAACATAATGGGAAAATATTTCACCGACTCCAGATATTTTTATATCAGAGGGTTCGGCTCTAATGAAATCCTAACTGGTCCGATAAATCCTACTGATCCCTCAATATAAATATTTAAAAAATCTTTCGTAATCCTACATGTATTTAAAATGACCGACTTTTGCATTTTTATGTACAAATTTTTTGACAAATCTAATACGCCTAAATTTTGAATGAGAGAGCTAGGTATAATGCCAGTAGCCGAAAAAACAAATGGTAATATTTTTATAGTCTGAGAATGCCAAATTTTTTTAATCTCTTTTCCTAAATCTGTATATTTTCTTATTTTTTCAGAAACAGTTTTCTGAATATTACAAGAATTTGGAATAGCGACATCAATGATATAAGTTATTTTTTTAATTTTGTCATGTAAAACTATATCGGGTCTATTATGACTAATTGTTCTGTCTGTTAGAATAGTTTTATCATAATAAATTTTATAAAATTCATTTTCTAAAAATGAATTTGGTTCATATTCATAATATGGTACATTACGGCAGTCAATCAAGTTATGTTTAATTACCAAACTTTGGTGAATTATTTTTAAAACTTGATTGTGCCTAAATGTATACTCGGACGGCGCTAATACAGAACATCCCGATATAATATGTTCTATAGTTTCCGGAAAAGCCAAACATTTTCTACATAAATCATGAATTTGATTTGCATCTTTGATGATATGCTTCCTATAATTTTTAGTATTAATGACTCTATCTTGAATGGCAAGCATATAGCCTTCTATTTCTGCGCTCAACTCTCCAATACTCAACCATTTGTTTGACGAAAATTTGTCAACATATGTTTGGTTGAGATAATTGAAGTGTTTTGCGTGAAGAATTTTATTTGACCAGGAATCTAATAATTCCTGGTTGGTATTTATAAGAATGCTGGCATTCTCGTCGTATAAATTTAATGGCGAAATTAAATTATTATAATTATTAGTTACTTCGTATTTAAAATTTTGTATTTAAGTTTTCAATATTTTGTATTTTAGTTTTCAAATTTTGTATTTTGGTTTTCAAGTTATGTAAAAGTAATACTTACGTTGTTTTTCATGTGTTTGCTTCTGTGAATATGCAAATGTGATTACTGCAGGCACATTAGTCTAGGAATATTTATATTTGTATTAGAATTTGTTTTATATTACCTGCAAAAATGTCTCATAAATATCCTGTTTGTGTCTTAAATAAATAACATAAAATAAAGGGGGTATATCGTGAGAATATATTTTGTTTCGCCTTTGGATGGAAGCAAACATTCAAAAGTCAAATGCACAGATCATTTTGTATGAAAAAAATTGATTTAGATCATCCCGGTTTCATCAGTTCAGATCAGCAGTTTCACCATCAGTTTTGTTATATTAATACAGTGGGGTAATTTTGAAGCAAATCTCTTTTTCAAATCCCACGTATCTGACATTGTCACCCGCGCTAACAAAATGCTTGGATTTGCTCTTCGTACTGCGAGATCATTTACCAATGGAATTGCAATGCGGGGAACGGTGATCCGACAGTTGATCCCCCGACAATTAATCCCCCGAAATGATAGTTACTATAAAATTATAATTTTTCTGCATCATTTTCCAATTTTAAACGTAAAAGATATTCAGTTCGACTTCAAAAATATCCTTTATAACAAGTTGGTATGAATACAAAGAAATTTATACACAGAGTTGATTTTTTGACTTATGCGCTGGTACATACAAGAAATAGAGAAACAGATATTTCCTTGATGCATTTGAATGAAAAATGCTTTATTCTTTTGTTATTCGGCGGTAAATCCCCTCTGTGTTCCCCTACTTATATTTGGTGTAATTATGTATAACATATTTTCTCTAAAGCGATTGCACAATGTATATAAGTACACCGGGGGACGAATTGTCTTGGAACTGCGGAGAACATACTAGGCACTTGTTCGCAGAATCCTCGAATACAGCTCCATTATTTGGGGCCCTTCTGAACAAAACCATATCCTAGAAATAGAAAAATTACAAAAAGATTTATGAGTTACCTGTTTATGTGGGAATATACAAACTATCCATTCTTGTATCCATCGTTGTTCTTATGATGGATGTTCGATTTCAATACCCTAGAAGAAAAATATTTTTAGGAAAACATTTTTTTAAGCTAATCTCTGGTACTATATACTCAATCCACCTTTGTTGAAAGAGATTAACTTATATGTCCTTAACAAGTATATTCGTGGAAGATCCCATGCAATTTTTTATGATCCGAAAGCGAGAAATTCTGCTTATCAGAACGCGCTACCAAACAAAGCGACCCGACTGCTTAACGATTCTGCATTGACCATCGACATTTTCAATGTCAATTTTCAAATTAGAAAAACTGCCCCCCATGCATTTCTTAATTTGAAATCTTCTCCATGATATATTGGTGAATAACCGTTTTACGGAGAACATGAAAAATAAAGAAAAAAATAATAAATTAATATAATGATACAATTATACGAATGCATGTTGCCTATCTGCGAACTGGGATGTGAGAGAATGAGATGAAGCTAATAGTTGGCTTTTATACTACTATAACATATCTGTCTCGCTCTGCACTGAATAAGTCATATTCTTTACTTTTCAATCCCACAAGTGTGAAAAGCTAAAAATGCTACGGTATTTGTAAGCAATGGGTCAAATAAAAAAATCGCACCCTTGAACCCAGGCGTAAGACGTTATAAAAATCATACATTTTTTTAAACGTTAGCCGGATGAAATGTTTTTTTTATATGAACTCCACACAGAAGGCCCTGAGGAAAATAATTTCCCTCAATGCCTATGTCATCTTTGGGGATACTGTGAGGAGGGTTTTTAAGGGAAGGAAGGAGAGGAGAGTTCTGGGAAGGAAAAGGGTTTAAGGGGTGGATAGGAATCTGGGGTTCAGTGTTTCTTAGTCATCCACCTCCAAGACCCAGACAAACCTCACCCCATGAACCCGAGCACCCCTGCTAAATCACCTCAATCACATGGGGTGACCTATGGCAGAGTTGCTGGTTATCCAACAAAGGTTTCCGCCTTCCAAATTGTAAATTAGTTATATATAGTGATTTCGGTTGTTCGTGCTAAGTAAGGCTAAATATTGCCGCGTAACATTATTAAACGTGACGTAACATTATTCAAATTCAATGAACTTTTACTTTTCAAAATTTTTCATAGGTAAACAGACAAACGGTAAAGTAGATAAGTACCAAAATTATTTTATGAATTAATAATTCTTTATTCGAAATTTGTGTTTATTTTGTTCACATGTTTATGAGATGCTTGAATGAATGAATAGGGTGGTTTCACTGACATACTTTAGCGGGCCGTTCAAATGTATAATTCTTTGACTGGCTATACTTTTCATAAGCGGTGTTACATTTTTTGTTCGATTCTTATGAATACAACGTGTCGTTTTATTATAATGTCATTGGATAGATATTGTGATTTTTCAAGTATACTACCATTCGACAGGTAAATTTCTTCTTTTGAATGGCAACAATCCGGCGACAAATATTTTTTTAAACATACTTTCAGCTTCAATCCTATAATTATAATATCCTGTGCTGTTTTACGGGTGCACTCTAGTAAATTACTGATAATATAAGTATAAAGCGATAATTTTTTACGTTACATTACAAAGGAATACCGTGAAATAACAACGAAGCTTTGACAAAAAATGAACAAGTTTTAAAAACAATAATGATTATTACTTGCTAAAAAACAAACGTGTTCGATAATTTTATGTATCTATACCTACCCATTTTATGTCATTTTCGGATAACACGAACTACCTAAAACTTTAAATATGGTATCACGCGTAATAACGTAATGTGATAAAATCGCCATTTTCCTTCTCAAGGCTTCCGACTTAAAATGTATTTTGAATTTTAGAGAACACATCTTTCGCTTGCAAGGAGGCAACGTATGACAAACGAGGTATATTTTGTAAAGAAATATTTTACCGAACCTTCACGTGTACTTATTTTTAAAAATATATTATTTTAGATCTCTGTATTTTGCCAATACATCAAAGAAGAAATATTAAGTGAACCCATCTCTTCATTCGTCATTTATCAAAATTGGTTTCTGAGTAATATTCATATATCTAAATATAGGTTACAATGTCTTTATAAGTACACGTGTTCTTGAAGGTTCTTATATTATGAATTTTAACCTTAGATATACATTTCATAGCCACAGAAAATGAATTTGTATGTTATCTCAGTGCTGAAAGGAAAATTTTGTTAGATTTGGCTTTCAAGCGAATCGTGTTTTTCTTTTGCAAAGGGTAATTAAATTGGAAGGTACTTTGAATTAATATAAAATTAGAGAAACGAGTATTTCATTTCAATACGAGTATTAGGGTTAATTATTTTGGAAGTAAATTGGGTTCACACGCTTTAGGCAAATTCTAAAAAAACTAATCTCTAAAACAGCCTTACTAAAAAACGTCATGAAAATTGTATTCAATTGATAAATGACCGTGGATGTGAAAACATTACTAATTAAAAAATCAACGCCCAGAGGGCTTTTACAGTAGTACAATTTGTTTATGAACAGATAGAGAAATGATAATAATAAAATTAGATAAAAATGCACACAAGTCACAAAAATACTTGATATAATGATTTTTAAACAGATAGAGAAATGATAAGAATAAAATTAGATAAAAATGCACACAAGTAACAAAAATACAGCGATTTGATAAGTTTACAAAAATACATATATGTTTACGAATAGTTTTGGAATAAGTTTTTTTCAAGATCCACAAAATTCGGCAAGTTGATGTTGAATATGTCAACATCACTTAAGTACTGATTTCCCATAGTGTGAAATCTTTGTATCAGAGAGTGGGCAATGTAGTTCCACTTATGAATACTGCAGTAGAATAGTGTATTTTGTCGTGTGGTTACTGTCGGTATTCGTAAGTTTATGAGTTGTAGGAGTTCGCAACAGTCGAATTTAGAGTTAAGTATTTTTAATAAAAATGTCAAGTCGTTTACTTTACGTCTGTCTTCTAGTGTGTGTATTTTAGAATATTTAGTAATATACTATAGTCAGTGGGATATTTAATTTAAAATTTATAAAACGCAGAATTTTTTTTTGTATTCGCTCAATTTTATTAACGTGAATTTTGTAAGATGGAGACCAAACTACCGAGTTATATTCAATTTGGCTTCTAACTAGAGATACATATAATAGTTTAATGGCTTCTACGGAATTAAAGTTTTAAGTTGTTCTTAAAACGAAGCCTAGTGTTTTCATACCTTTATTCATAATTTGGTGGATATGATTGGCGAAACCTATTTTTTCATCCAAAATGATTCCAAGATCCCTCATTTCCGTGACTCTTTCTAAAGCTGTGTTATTGATGGAATATTCGAATAAAACAGCATTTTTATTTCTGAAGAAAGTCAAGGTTTTACACTTTTCTACATTTAAAAATAAATTATTTTGAATGCACCAATCTTTAAACTTACTAATTATTTAGTATTATGATTTATATCAGTTATTTTCTTGTATAGCTTGATGTCATCAGCAAAGAGCAATATCAATAATCATTGATGAAAATGAGGAACGAAACCGGGCCAAGGTGACTGCCTTGCGGTAGGCCACTAGTAGCCCAGAAAGCTTTCGACATCCAAGATTTTATTTTGACGAACAGTTTACGATTTAATAAATAGCTAGTAAACCATTTTAGCATGTTACCCCTTATTCATAGAGCAAATAGTTTTTGGATTAGTAGTTTATGGGATACTTTGTCAAATGCCTTTGAAAAGTCTGTATATATGCAGTCGACTTGTTTATTTCCTGCAAAAGATTAAAATATGAAGTTTTGAAATATTGTTAAGTTAGTTGCTGTAGATCTACCTTTGATAAAATCGTGCTGTTTTTGGTCAATTATTTTTATTAATTTGGGATAGATTTCATCAAGGACCAGTGATTCGAAAAGCTTAAGTAGTACTGACTGTATACAAATGGGGCGATAATTGTCTATATTAGTGTCGTCTCCTTTTTTGTAGATAGGTGTAATGAAGCTAGATTTCCAGCGGTCTGGAAAGTGTCCAAGGGTCAAGAGACGGTTGAATAATAATGTGAGTGGTTTAGATAATGTATTAGAGCATTTTTTGAGGAATATTGGCGGAATGTTGTCTAGGCCAGCGTATTTGTCAGTGTCTAAGGAAAATAATTTCTGTTCGCAACATTTTTGTGTGATATGGCAATTTGTTAAGTGTGTAGTCTTGCTAAATTTGTATTCAGGTATTTTGTCATCTGAGGTTTCTTCATCATATGCATCTTTGAAGAAGTCCGAAAAAGTCCATTCATTTGCATTATTGGCGGGTAGTCTGTGTTTCCATTGTTTAGTTTTTTAAGAAATTTGGAAAGATATTTGGAAGACAGTGTCCTCGATAGAGGTTAGATACATTTTCTAAAATTGTTTGGAAAGATCTTTACATTTTTTCATGGTTTCGCTAAAGATTTTATAATCACTTATGGATTTGTTTTGTTTGAATTTTTTGTGTTGACTCTTTTTTTGCTAAAGAGAGGCAGTAAGCTCTGATGAGAACCAAACCGGGTAGGTATAGCTTCTCGGTATATAAAAAGGTACATAGGATTCAATCATATTAGAAAAGTATGAATAAAGTTGGTCTAAAGATTCATCAATATTTTCATCGGATAAAAACGACCAGTCTGTATTCGAGAGATGGCTGTTAATTGAGTCGAAGTCGGCTCGTTTAAAGTTTAGGACTCTTTGTACAGGTATTTTTTCATTTTTGCATGTAATATTTAATTTAACGTAGGAGTGGATCATTTGAGAGTTCTACAGATATTTTAGAATAGTTTGATAAAGTCTAATAAGCGATTGTTACTGTTATAAATAAAATTATGTTGGTGAAAGTTTAGAAAGTTTACCATGTCCAAAACTTCACGTGCACGATCGTTTTCAATTTCGTTTGTGACGAGACCACAGTTTTTTGCTTTCCATGTTAGGTTTGGTAAGTTATAATCTCCAAGGATAACAATTTTCGAGTGAGAGTATTTTGATGAAATTGTTTCGATGTCTTCACAGTGGTTTCTGTATGTTTGAGGGTCAGAAAGTGGTGGTAGATAGGCCGTTCCAAATATAATTTTCTCGAGAGGAGTCATTACTTGCACAAAAGGATGTTCGATGTTATTGTGTTTCGTGGTTAATTTTCTAGATGACAACTTCTGTTTTATAGCAATCAAAACTCCTCCACCTCTTGATTTGGAACTTAATCTGACCTTTCTGTCGCAGCGAAATATTTTGTAGTTTGTAAGACCGAGTTCAGTCGATTTGATATCAGAGTTTAGCCAGGTTTCCGTAAGTATAAAGATGTCATGATGATGAGAAGGTAGAGCTGCTCGTAGGTCGTCGAGTTTTGATCGTAGTCCTCGGATGTTTTGGTAGTAGATTTTTGAAGTTCTGGTTCGATTGTTAGTTTGTTAGATTGTTGGAATTGCTTGGATATTTTTGTAACTTCCTAGTTTTTTGGCAGATTTGGGACAATTCTGGGCGCGGGAGTTTATGTATTTTATGGTGACATCTTCACCATTTTCTTTCCGCTTCTCCAGTTGAACCCTCAGATCTTTTAGAAATTTTTGCTGCGCTGGAGTTGAGTCGGGATAGATTCTGATATTGTTCTTAAGAAGACCTCGTTTGCTTAGAATATTTCTCGATTGTATGGAATTCTCTAGTTCGATTTTTATTGGTCTAGGTTTGCTATTCGATAATTTAACGATTCTATAATTTTTTTTAAATATTTTCATTTGCTGATTATACTGGTGACACTTATACTATATATATATAGCCAGGGTGGGTTGTTTATCTATTTTAGGTATGAGTTCTTGTTTTTAAAATAATTTCTGAACGAATTTTTAAATTTTTCCAACGTATTTGAAATGTCTTGTATATTTCTTATTTTCAAAGATGTCGTAAAAACCAATGCCTTTATAGAAACTATATAAAATAACTTTTCAGATATTTGTACCTTAAATAAAATTTCGTGTTTAAAAATGCAGTATCACTTCAAACATGAAAAAGTTTACTTTTCTTTATTACAAGAGAGGAACTGAAAAAATCTGACACTTTAAATTCATTTTTCCACAATTTATTTATTTATTTATTTAAACGCCATAAAATGGCTTTTACATTAAAGTGTTACATGAGATTATAAGTATACAGAGGTACACAGGAAGGTGTCAGTATTATATTAAGAACAAAATAAGAATGTACAAGTATACAAAGTTACAAAATTTACAGAATGAACAAGTATACAAAATTTAAACGTTGATAATTCGATATTGGTATTTATAAACACGCGTAAGCCATTTATGTTATTAAATAACTTTACATATATGGAATTTTGTTAAACTTAAATAATTTATCCGAAATAATGTATATTTTTATGTTATCAAAATAAAAGTTACAACGTGACATTATTAAAGCACTAAAACTGACAAAAATAACGCAAATAATAATAATAAATTATAATAATTAATTATACTAATATAATAGTGAATTGATTATCTAAACGGAAATCATGTTCATGTTACGACCTTGCGGGCTTTTTAAGCCTGCCAGGTCGTGAATAAAGCTTGTATGTGTCGTATTACTATTATATGTTATTGATGTTACTACATATTATGTACAATGTTTACATTTTATAAACTATTTTCATTTGTATACCTTACGATTAGGCATATTCTTAATTTTTGTACAACAGGTTTGTACCTACAAATAACTGTTGTATGCATTTAAGTATTTACTTGCTTTAATATGTCAAATGGTTATGGTTATATTATTGCTGTTACTTTTTTATTTTAAATACACTACTTTTAAGTATACTGAACTTCTATATGATGGCGTCAAACCAAGCAATTTTAACGATTTTTGGAGGATCCCAACTCCTATAAGAAGTAACTTATCAAAAAAAAAACGTACCGAAATGCTAGGGGTTGATATATTTTAATATACATATTATAATAAAACAAATACAAAACTTTTTTAAACTTAATTTTATTGACCGTAACCGGTTTCAGCCTCAGTCCGGCAGGAAAACAGGCTGAAACCGGTTAAGGTCAATAAAATTAAGTGAAAAAAGTTTTATATTCGTTTTATTACAATATATTATAATGGATTTCCAACATGTATTGTCAGTTTCAAAAACAGAAATATTGATTTTGATTGATTTAAAAAATATTGGCTATGGTTTCAAAATCCAGAGAGGAAATTGGAAAATAAGTTTGTATGGACAAAAACGTCGCCCGGTTTCCTCATAATTTATGATAAATAAACATATTTGAAGCCATTTAAGCTTATGTAATATGAAATCTGAATTGTGATCCCTCAACTAATCGACACTTAAACTATCTTTCACTTCGGTACTAGTATTATACTTATGATATTTCCAATATGAGCAAAATACATGCTAAATAATGCATGCATTGCGAACGCTGATTTTTGGTTCCGCGACATCTGGGTCAAGACCCAAGGAGCCTACCGCATCGCAACATAATATCTATTTAGAATTCAGGAAGAACACACAACACAAATTTATGTAGGATTAATAACTCCTCCGGCGCGGGAGGCCGCGGAGCAAGAGCGTAATCCCCTTATTTGTGTTAGGCGCATGTCGCCCAACTTCCTCAATAAATTATTCAATAATTCTTTTCCCTGAGCAAAGAGATGATGTGTTGGTAGGGTGGTAGGTTAGTCGGGTGGCTCGGTGGTCGGATGGTCGGATGGCCGGAGTCCTGTACCAAGTCCCCAGAGTACATAAATCTGCGGGCAGACAATGATGAATGATTCCGTATTAGCGCTCCGTCCGTATTGTTTGCCAGACCGGGGAACGTGACAGAAATATTTTCAACAACTTTCAAATTGACTTGAAGAATGTACTTCTGAACTTTGGTTTAATGGGGTTAGAAACAAATAATATAAAATCTAGCAATTTTGTGCACTAATATGCGTGAACAGATTCGATTGTTGAATCTTTTAATTGAGAATGTTGATAAGAATAATAAGACGCTTACATTAATTATTAATTTCGGGATATAAGTATTCCGGTGTCTTAACATCCATTTTTATTAAATGAAACTGAGTGAACGATGTATTAAGTAAAAATGTACCCACCCTCAGCGGAAGTCTTGGTGAAGGATTAATCGAGAAAGAAAGGACGCAGATTGAACAAACGAAATTTCGGGACTCTGGGGAAACGCCGCCATCTTGCAAAAGGTTGTGGCTTTGTCCTTTTTTTTGTAAATTTCTCTTTAAATGTGAGTTATATTTTTTTTCTGTAATAATCGTATAATTTAAAGAGTAATTTTAAAAAAAGAAACCCAATTACGATCACGGAAATATATATTTCAATACAGTATAAGCTCTCTCAATCGCATGTAACATTACAATAACAATAAATTTCTCAGCAAAACACTTCAATGTACATATATTTTTATTTTAACCTTGAAATATATTGCGACAAAAGATTCCTTTCGAGACATTTTATGAGTTCTACTTTGCTTGCTATAAACACGAAACACGACCCAAGCTTAGCGTAACAAGTAGGGAAAATCAATACAATGTAACAAAAGATATAATAAAATTATAAATAAACTCTACTTATTCAGATTCAGAGAGCTGTTATTTGAAAAACAAACGTTGAGCTGTTTTACTATGAATTTGAAAAGCTATGTAATATAAGTTTATCGGTAATGACAAAACCTATTCTTAGAATCAAAGCGCTATAACTTGTAGAGTAAAGAGCTTATTTATTTATTTTATTTTATGAGCGAAATATCAGGAACTGGGTTGTTTGAAATATAATTAATTTTAAGCTGAAAAAGGAGTTAACTTTTTGAGTATTTTTGTTATTTTTTTTTACATGAATACCGCACATAGTCCTAACACTCCCAACTGCTCCCGTCTGGAGCTAGTGGGACTATGGCATCCCCAATTGGGGTATGTTGTGAAGCTGAAGGTAGTGGGGAGGGGAAGGAGATAGGGAAGAGGAAGGTGGAGACGTACGTGGCTATTCAGACCTGGTCACCAAACACGGCCAAAGCCATTTCAAGCAACGTTTCAATTCTAAATAGTAGTCCTACACCACGGCGATACTGTGAGTATCTTCCACTCTGGAACGTGCCGCAAATATACTACATATAATTTTAAATGTTATGTTGCATGTTTATCATTATTTCATCTGAATCATGATTTTCGTGTTACTTTCATTGATATTTTTCACACACCTACTCTGAAAAAGTAATTAGTGTACATAACTAAAATATTGTTACATTTGATGATAAATGTGGTATTGTATCTAAGGACAAACTAGAGACGTTTCATTCTGACAGTTGATTGCGCTGATGACATTTGAATGATTGGTCTTGTCAGGACAAGATACAGCACGAAGCATTGCGAGTTATCACCGGCACTCGTGGCTACTGACAAGGCGTGTCTTAAGATGACTTAATTAATTCCCTCGTGTGTCTGACTACTGAATACCGCACCACATGCATTGATACATACTACTAATTTGTATTGCTTTGTATTAAATTATACACGTAGCAGTTGGCTCTTCAGTTCAAGTCCCGCACCTGTGCGTCGTAATATCAACTACCTATGTTCAACTAAGATTTGACGTTTGATCACATTATTACAATAATTTGGGTACCTACCACTATCTTACATCTTACTGCCCGGCTGGAAACGAGAATTGGATTTAAACAACATAGAATAGCTGAACATAGAGAAGCCCTGGCTATGACAACATAACTGTAAAAACATTGAAAGCCGTATGTGACATAATCATCAAGCCAATTGCTCACATAATAAATATAAGTCTGAAGATGGGTGTATTTCCTAACAACTACAAGAAAACCATTGTCACCCCTGTTTTTAAATCTGGAGACGAAAAAAATATTTCCAATTATCGTCCCATAGCACTTACATCAAACATAGCAAAAATATACGAAAAAATTGTTAAAAAGCAACTCAACAAATACATAAAAGATAAAAAGATAATAAGCCCGAACCAGTTTGGATTTAGGGACAATCTCAGCACCCAAGATGCGATTGCTAAATTAACATCTACAATAATGCAAAAGTTAGATAATGGAGAAAAATGTCTTGGAATCTTCATCGATCTCCGAAAGGCATTTGATAGCATATCACATGCAAAACTTAATAAGAAACTAAAACAAATTGGAATGGATGGAGCAGTACTATCATGGTTCCAAAGTTACCTAAAAGAGAGACTACAATATGTAAAAATAAATAATACATTAAGTGAACCCAAAACATCATCATTTGGTATACCACAAGGAACTGTCATCGGTCCAATCCTTTTTATTATATATGCAAATCAAATGTTCACTCTCCCCATTGTTGGAGATATCATTTCTTACGCAGATGACACTGTTGTTATCACTAAAGGAAAAACATGGGAGGAAACAATGAGTATAGCTAATATCAATATAAACATTCTCAAAACATGGTTTGACCTAAATTGTCTCTCACTAAATACAGAGAAAACTTATTTTATTCCATTCTCTTTGAAAGAAAAAAATGTCGAGATCAATTTAACTATTAAAATCCATTCAGCACAATGTGAAAATAAAAAGGAATGCAACGATGGCAATTGCTTACCAATAACATGCAAAAATAGTATAAAGTATCTGGGTGTCATTGTAGACAGACACTTAAAATGGAACGAACAAGTCGAAAATACGGTAACCAGAGTAAGAAAACTTATTTACATATTCATTAGATTGAGAAACATCCTATCATCTAGTATGATTAAAACTATTTATTTCTCTCTTGCTCAATCTATTCTACAATATGGTATAATCGGGTGGGGGGGAACTTTTAAAACTAACCTTCAACCTGTAGAAAGGGTACAGAGGTTGATTCTAAAAGTCATTACACGAAAACCATCTATATTTCCAACAATACAGCTGTTTGACTCTTTTAGGGTTCTTAGTCTTAACAAAATTTTCAAAAAGAACTCACTGTTGCAAATCCACAAAGATCATTTCAATACTACAACAAAAATCACAAAAATAAGTAACCGATCAAGATCACGTGGCAACCTAGATATCCCTAAAATTAAAACTAGTGCTTTTCAACACCACTATACCTATCAAGGTATAAAATTTTTTAATGCCCTTCCATATAAAATCAAATCTGAAGAAAATTATAAAGCCTTTAAATCACAAATAAAACAACTACTAGATCAACCCAACACAAATTATAAATTTTAATTTCACAGAACGAATTTGTACCGATTAGTAGTAATTGATCAAGTCTTAATTATGATATTTGATACTTTAGTTCAAAATTAATCATTTAATTCCTTCATTAATTAACAAAAAAATTATAAATTAATGTATTCTTCTCATTTGCACATATCCTCTTAAAATATTTCATCAGCATTTGAACTGAAATGTAGCGATTATTGTTGTAACTTAACATTATGTACCTACTCCTGCAATTATTATCAGCTAATCCAATTGTTAGAATCAACTATATGTACTTACCATCTAACACCTACCTATTACGAGAAATGTAATAATATTATTTTTACTTTTAATTATCTATACTACATGTATCATGTATATCTATTTTAGTAACTGCTATGTCAGTAAATTTATTAATCAATATTTGTTATCATTCATAAGATTATTTTCTTAATTTAAAAAAAAAGATTATATATTTGTATATTATTTTTTCTTTATCTTTTTCTATAATAGCACAACTCCCCAATTCAAACACGAGAAATGTTTTCTCTTTTAAATTGGGTAGATTCATTAACAAGAAATAACTTTATCTGTAATTAGTTTTTTTATGAACCAAATATTTTCTTTCTGTAAATCTGTTATATATATGTATATTTCAAAAAAAAAAAAAAAATAAAAAAAATAAAGAAAATTATATGGTCACTCAATCCATTTAAAAATTTGGGATTCATAAAATTAATCATTCATTTTTCAATTTGGGAGGCGGGTATGGGTACCGCTGCCCCGGGAATCATTTATTGAATAACCCACACTTAGAAGGAGTGCCCAGGTTCAAGGGGTGAGGTTTGTCCAGGTCTTGGCGGCGGATGCATCTGCCTATCTGCTGCGTGGCGGACCGGATCGAGAGAGACTGGGTGAAGGAGGACTTTTGACCTTTTCAGCCGGACTTTCTCGACCAATCGCCTTACACCGCAGTTGGAGGGATGGATTTATTCGTCCGTCACACATTCGTCCCATACAAACTAATCCCCAGATTCCTACCCACCCCTCATACATTTTTTCTTCCCAGAACTTCCTATCCTTCTCTTCCTTAAAAAGACCCTCCACACAGCATCCCCTAAGATGACATAGGCCCCGAGGAAAATAATTTTCCTCAGGGCTTCCTGTGTGGAGCTAATGTAGAAAACAAAAAAAAAAACTTTTAAATGAATATTTCAAGGCTTTATAGAACTAGAAATTTCAAAAATCAAAGCTGTACCTACCGATTTCATAGTGGCATAGTTCTAGGATTTGTACTGTATTGTAAAGTTATTCAAACAAACCAATTTGTTTTTATAGGTACTCCAATGCGCATTTTGTAAAATTGAGATTATTAAAAAGCATTTTCGTGTTTTTTTTACGGGTAAAGGTTTCTGAGACTACAAAAATGTTATTTCATTGGTTTCACGTAAGATACTATTATTTCAACTTTTTAATATGAATTGTTCCAATACGAAGTCAAACGCTGAGCATTTTGAATCGATTATTAAATTGCTCTTAGGTTATGGAAACAAATCTCATATTTCTTTACAAGAAATGTTCACTTTTTCAGCAAGGGCGCACCTACACTAACATGTTGCTTTTCACTTTAAATGTCAATTTCATTATAAATTCTCTTTCACTTTCACAGCAACTGAAATAATAGTGATCTAAATAAAAACAAACTCATTACAGAAATTCAAAGGTTGTTGACAGGAGAAGAATATATTTTTCAACGACAAACCAAAAAGAATGACACAAAATCCAACTTTCCTTTCCATAAAATGTATTTGAAATTCTAGATAAGAGACAACAAAAAATAAAGAAAATCAACACGGCCATTCAAATAATATGAGTGGGAATATTAATAGGATATCTCTTTGTGAAACGTCAAAAAAAATTGTTTTCCGTGTGAAAAACTGTCAGAACATCTGATAAGTGGTGAACACATGAATACGCGTACCCATCCCTTATCTTAGGAGGTTTTTGACAATTGAAATAATATAATATCCATCATATTTAGTAAACAGAAAATTTCATAGCCTAAAGAATAGCACTAGAAGTCCCTTTCATAAAAAAATAATCGAAACAAATGTTACATTCAGCCTAACCGCCCACCATTCAGTTTCACTTCACCGTTAAACTTGCCTGACATCGTAAATCTCCATCCCATTTGTATTTCGAAAACACAATTTTATCTGAAAATATACGTCTCGATTAGGCCAATATTTTGATCACAAAACAAGCCAAAAAAGTAGTTCTTGTATTATTTTTTATTCTGTGGAAATCTTAATATGTAAAACAAAGTCGGGTTAGTTACACCATTTATAACTCGAGAACGGCTGGACTTTTTTTAGGATCTTTGATTTGTTGGATTTGTCTCCACCCCGAATAGCAGAATAGCTATTAAAACATCGGAATAATCCGCAAAAAATAAATGATAAAGAAAGTTCTTTTCCTCGTACATTTTGTGTGGAACAAATTCTCATCTTTTGAAACAGCTCCAGGAAACTTGTGATAAGTATAATATTTAGCAGTGAGTAAATTCCAAAAATTCAAAAATGTCAAATGTCAAAGCGCTGTTTGTTTTGCTGTTGTTCTTAAACACATTTAAAAATATAATGTTTTTAAACAATCAACAGTTGAAAATGGGACAAACGGTGAACGTATGTCTGCACTCCTCCAAAGGAACAATATAATAATTGTAATAAATCTCCCTCACACGTATAAAGAAAATGAAAAGCAATTCCCGTAAGCAAGTGTAAAAGTAAGTAAGTCACAGAAATTATAAATTCGTACACAACGCCATCTCTGATACTAACAAAAACAAAACACGCGCAGTTGCGCATCGATAATTGCTTCATTGTTTATTTTTTACTTAAAAAAAAAACGGAATTTAATTCAGCTAATAAGTTAACACAACAGTGATTGATTCTGAGGCGGTACGAAGTTCGTCGGGTCAGCTAGTTGTTGATAAAGAGAAGTCAATAAAACATTGTAAAGACAAGATATTCCCAACACTTATGGAATGTGGAACCCCATATCTAATGCTGTTTCTTCACGTACAAATAAAATATTATTATGATAAATACACTAATTTCAGAATGAAAATCGTAGTAGACTATTTTCCACTGTCAAAATATAATACGTGCTTAGTTCAGTGTAGAATATGTTTCCGCATTATGTCAGATTATGTACGAGTGAAATCTTTGTTAATCTACCGTACAATGACACGGAAAACCACATCATTGTAGGGGTTATTTTAGGGGCGAATCAAGGTCTGACGGCAGGGCGGTTTTACAGCACGGCCTATTCACGCCTGGGGATTTTTTCAGCAGAAGCGGATACATTATTCATGGGCTGCAGGTGAAACGACCCCTGCCCTCGGCTGCTCTCCCGCTCCCGCCGATGGGCGGCAGACATCCCGCAGATAGGCGGCATACATTCCGCCGCTAATCTCCAATGCGGATTCTACTCCCGCTTAAGTGACACATTGTAGGGCGGTAAATTTTAAATGTCGTGCTAATGTATTGTAGGCGAATTGGAGGAGTGTTACGTTGACGTTGGAGCTCTAACGTGAATTTATTTATGACTCTTACACCTACGAATATTTTCTATTGGTTAGGTTAGGTTTCTACTTTCTTTTAATGACTGCCAATAAAATTTCAAAATATAATTTATTTGTTTATTGAAATAAACAGAATATTATGATAGAAGTGCTAAGGTATATTATATTAAATGATCACTTGGTTATGGTAGCTATTACGGAAGTCCATAGAATATCAGTATATAATTGCGCCTGCGTAGAAAACCCTTCATAATCGTAAATAATGAATGTATGAGTAATAATAATAAAAAAGGAAGAAAATGTGTGGAGAAGAAAAAGAGAAATTTTAAAATCTAGAAATATGTGCTCAGGAATTATTGTACTTAAATGTTTTTAAAGGTTTTATGAAAAATTAAGTGCGAGAAGTTTTAAACAATTAAAATTAGTTTTGTACGTTAGCAAGGAATCGTGAAAAATGTTTTAAAAAAAAGTTTAGTATTTTTTTTTTGTATTGGCGGTATGTTGTGATTGAGTGATTTCGCGAGTAATTTACTGCATTGGTGTTGTTGGCTTCTATGCGAAAAAGCGTAGTACTTGGCCTCGCTGGAACACAACTCTTATTTATTTATTTATTCACAGAAACAAACAGTATATTATATTATCCATTGGTGAAAAAAATGTACAATTAATAAATATAATTCATGGTGGGTACCTATTATGTGTTTCATTGTAGTGTCTAATTTATGGTGTGCATATTAAGTAATTAAGTAATTACCGGGTGATGTGTGTAGTGGGAAGGTGTATGTATGAGGGTGAGTATAAGGGTGTGTGTATGTGTGTATGAGCATTGAACAATTTATATTATTGACATGATTTTATTTTTAAATTTTATTTTATTTTTAAATGATTTTATTTTTTAAATTTGTTTGTTGGAGAAAATGTAATTGTTAGTATTTAGATACACATGATATTGTTCTAATTCAAGAAACGTGGCTACTCCCATCGGATTTAGAGTTCTTATCCCATATACATCCAGATTACAATAGCTTGGGAACATCTGCAATTGATATGTCGAAGGGCCCGTTAGTTGGCCGGCCATATGGAGGAGTGGGTGTATTATACAAGCAATGTCTCAGGGCTGCCACGATCCCGTTGAATAATTGCCGCATGGCGGGCATTGAATTATTCCTAAATTCTGAAAAACTATGCATTTTCACCGTGTACATGCCAACTTGTACAACAGATCACTTCGAAGAGTACATTAACTGTCTTGCCGCCTTGCAAGCAATTATTGACGAAAAAGATTTTACCAACTCCGTAATCATCGGAGATTTCAATGCACACCCAGACTCACTCTTTGGAACTGAACTGGAATCTTTCTGTCAAGAATATGATCTTACATGCGCTGATACTGTAATATTACCAGAAAACTCTTACACATATATCAGTGACGCGCATCACACCACCAGGTGGTTAGACCACTGTCTGGTGACGAAAAATATCTTCAAACAGATTTTAGACATAAAAATACACTACGACGTGGACTGGACCGATCACAGGCCTCTCGAATTAACCCTACAAACGGAAGGAATACCGAAAACCGAAATTTATTCATGTATAAAAATCGACCGTGCAACATGGAATCCTAAAAATGAACACGATATCCATAGTTATACTCGAACTTCACAAGTTTTTCTACAAAAAATTAAACAAGATCTTACGCGGTACGAGAGAAGTGACAACCCTGCTCGAGCTAACATCAAGACACTGTATACACGTATTATAGAGGCCCTGCGAAGCGCCGCGATTGCAGTATTTAACAATCGCAAACGAAGACTGCAACGACGTAAACAAATCTGTGGATGGAATGATTTTGTCACACAAAAATACATAGAATCAAGACGTGCAATGATGATATGGATTGAAAATGGTAGGCCTCATGAGGGCTCAATTGCGGATGAACGAAAATTAAAGCGTGCTGCGTTCAAACTAGCACTGAAAAAATGCCAAAACGACTGCGAGCAAATTCAAATGGACAAAATAGCAGTAGATTTACACAGTCGTGATTTCAAACAGTTTTGGCTGAAGACAAATAAACACTGCAACGTGAAATGTAAAATTCCGTGCAACATAAATGGAGAAACAAACACTAAAGCAATCGCTAACATTTTTGCAGATCACTTCTCCATCTCTACTCCGACCTCACCGAACTCTGCAAGCAAACCACCACCTAGTCCTATCCCAAATGAAGACAGTGACCTCTTGATCACAGCAGACATGGTCAACACCGCCCTGAGATACATGAAAGCTGGAAAATCAGCAGGTCACGACGGATTGAGCACCGAACACATCAAACACGCTGGAGGACCAATTCTTCAACTGCTGGCGAGTCTGTTTACCGACATCTTAAAGAATGGATACCTACCAACTGACATGACAAGAACAATAATAACTCCCATTCTCAAATCAAAATCGTTGGACTCTACCTCCCAGGGTAGCTACAGACCGATTTCAATTGCCACCACCATCGCACGATTATTCGAACGTCTACTACTAAACCAGATCGGTCCCAGCTTGGAAACTAAGGACAACCAAATGGGCTTCAAACAGCAAATGTCTACAGATACTGCTATATTTACTGTGAAAAGAACCCTGGAATACTACAGGAATAAAAAGACCACCACGTATGCATGTTTTCTAGATCTGAGCAAGGCCTTCGACAGGGTTTCTCACCCTCTACTATGGGATAAACTCAGGGAAAGAGGCATATCACCGGCGGTGATACATATCCTCGACTTGTGGCATAGACAGCAGGAGAACTTAGTAAGGTGGAAAGATGAACTCTCCGAACCTTTCCTCCTGAAGAGCGGCGTTAGACAGGGAGGATGCATGTCCCCGATATTGTTCAACCTGTACATGGACGAACTCACCGATAGGCTAAACAATGCAGGGGTAGGCTGCCAAATTGGAGGACAGTTTCTGAACAATATCAGTTATGCGGACGACATGGTATTGATGGCACCATCTATAAGGGGCCTACGTATTATTTTAAAGATCTGTGAAGAGTTTGCTGAAGAAACAAACATGCAATACAACCCCACTAAAACGGCTCTACTGGTCGTAAGATATGGACAAGGACCAAAAAATATTCCTCCAGCTACCCTGAATGGTGTGAACCTGCAGGTGACTGAAGGAACTAAATACCTTGGACACATAATCACCAGTAATCTGATGGATGATGACGACATCGATAGGCAAAGAAGAGCTCTCAGTGTAAAAGCAAACATGCTCAGTAGAAGATTCCGCCTTTGCAGTACTACTGTAAAAAGGACGCTCTTCCTTTCCTTCTGCGCAACACTGTATACGTCTGAACTCTGGGCAAACTACAAGAAGAGTAGTATAGAAAGACTTCGGGTTCAGTATAACAACGCCTTCCGCATAATGTTTGGTCTCCCCAGATATTGCAGCGCTTCCCGGATGTTCACGGAGGGGCGAGTTCCTGGCTTTGCAGCCCTTATTAGATCCAGGGTGGCAGGAATGAGGGAAAGGATAACCAGCTCTGGAAACATCCTCGTCATGGAAGCCCGCCTCAGTCCATCATCCAGTATTGATGCACACTGGAGAAAAATACTGGCTCCTTACGTGCTCACAGAATCCTGAAAGCTTAATATTATTATTTCTTTTGTTTTCCTTTTACTACTATTAGCTTATAATCTTTTTTTGTTTTTTTTTGTTTCGTGTACATTCATTAACACCTTATTTTTCTTTTTTTTTCCTTTCAAATACTTTATACTTTGTACATGTATGTTTATATTATAACCTTATGGAATGTGTGGGATTGCACTCTCCTCCCCACATACTGGAATAAACACTTATTTATTTATTTATTTATTTTATTTTTTTAGATTAATACTATTAAACATAACTCTTAAACCAATGATGGATTCGGGACTATCTACTTTATTATTTAACAGATTATTCTCCATATAATCCTCCATCATAACATAAGCAACATTTTCGGCTTTCTGTGGTGGTAGTAGGAGATTTTCAAACATTGTTGGGTTATTCGTAATCCGGGAATGTTTGTCTTTCTTTAAAAAAATAAATAAATTCATAAACAATAGATCTGAATGGTCTTTTTCCTTAAAATTAAGTTAGAATATTATTTGTAGCTTTGTTGTAGGTATTTCTTATGTAAATGTTTTAAAATTTTATTCTGTATTCTTTCTACTAAATCTATGTAGGCCTGAAAATTCCATTTTGTGTAAGTGAACTCTTGACCAATAAACAAAACATTTTCAGATTTTTTTTAACATTAGATTCACGTAGGAGGCCCTGAGGAAAATATATTCCCCACAGGGCCATTTTTGGGGAAGCTGAGTGGAGGAATTTTTAGGGAAAGGAAGGAGAGGGGAAGGAAAAAGGTATGAGAGGCGGGTAGGTGGTAGGAATCTGGGAGTCGGTGTGTCTAGGAGTGACGGACATATGAATCTAACCATCGTATTGCAGTACAAGAAGATGGATCCAGAGGGTCAAAAGGTCTCCCTCGATCAGTCTCTCTGGATCCGGCATGCCACGCAGTTGGGCAAACGCAATTGCCGTCAAGAGTCTTGACTCTAGACCTAGACAAACCTCACTCGATTAACCCGGGCACCTCTGCTAAGTCACCAAACGTTGCGAACCACTAGGTGCAACCTATGGCAGGAATGTTGGTTATCCAATAAATGGTTACCCGGGCGGCATTACCCATACCCGCCTCCCAAAGTCCTGACATTTCTGAAAACTTTAATTATTCTCAATAGGAAACGTAGCATTCAGCGATTAATTGATATCTTTTTTTCAATCTTAGTTGAGACCAGGAAACCGACTAGGAAACCGTAAGTTTGATTATGATGTACTAAAAAAAACATTTTTTTAATTTTTTTTTGAAATCCGGAAAATAATTTCGCTTGACTTCTTTCTTTTCACAAAAAAAAAAGTCAATTTAGGGTGGACACCATTATGATAAAAAAAAATCCTAAATCAGCAATATTTTAAGGGTCAAAATATTTGTTGGCAAAAATATTTTTCTGTCGAGCACTTCTGGAAGCGTGTTTTGTTATACCTGTCTCCTTTAGTTAAAAGAGTTACCATTGTGTGTATTTTCCACGTGATAAGGTGTTTACATTTTACATTGACCAGTCTCAGAATGGCGGTGCAAGCAGTGTGTTACTCCAAAATATCGTTCACAAGGGAGTAATGAATGGCAGTTTATTGTGTGCTACCGGTTTCCTTTCTGCAGCCCATGTAAAACGTGACTTTGCTTCTTCCCTCAGGCTTCTTTCATTTTATAAACCTTGCATTTGACATTTACAAAGTAAAAACCTTACCTTTGGCAGCATTCGCCACACATCAATTTAAAATATGAAGTCGACTAAAATCGAAATCTTTTTAATAATGCATGCCGACCATAAAGCTGCAATTATTTCATACGATATCATCGCTCTAACGGAAATATTAATAATATAATAATAAATTTTTATTATGGTAAACGATAAAAATCAAAATTACGTCATTGGTTGCGTGTACATTCCTCCCTCAGTTAATATATCTATATATAAAAACCATTCTGAAGATGTTGAACTTTTAAAATCAAAATATAAAAAACATAAATTCATAATTTTCGGAGATTACAATCTTCCAAATTGTGATTTCAACTGTATTGATTCCCAATCAATAACATTATGCGAAAGGGAAATCTTAAGACATGTCAATATTTCTGAATCTCACCCAATTTAATAATGTTCATAATTTGAGTAATCGCCTACTAGATCTTGTTTTTTCAAATGAAGAAGACATATTAGTTAGTAAAGCATCAGAAGCTATCCTTCCCATAGATAATCATCATCCTCCACTGTCAGTAATTTTTCCAAACAATGTAAAAAGAAGTAATAAACTAACAAGATCTAGTTATAATTTTAAAAATGCCAATTAAAATGAAATTAATGAACATCTCAGCAAAGTGGATTGGTCGTTTCTCGAGAAAAGCGATATGAGCTATAACATAGATTCGTTTTATTCCAAATTAAATGCCATTATAGTAGACTGCATACCATTAATTGAATACAAAGAATTAAAGCATCCAAAATGGTTTAGTAAGGAATTAATCCAACTAATAGCTAAAAAAAAAATTACATTAAACATATAAAGAAGAGAGATCCCTTCCAAATTATATAGAGTTTAGTAAAATAAGAAAAGAATGCAAAAATTTGTCAAAAATTTGTTACAACAATTATATAAATAAAGTAGAAAATTCAATTAATGGTGACATAAAACATTTTTGGAATTTCACAAAGTCATTGAAAAATGATGACGTTAGTATACCCTCTAACATGTGCTACGAAAGAAAAAGAGCCAACGACACTCAAAACATTGCTCACCTATTTGCAGACTTCTTTAAAAGTGTTTATGTCCGTGACTCAACAGCAGTCAATGATTGCTCGCCCAGTTTTTCCTCAGATCATTATTTAAATGTATCTAATGTAACAATTGAATATAACGATGTACTGACTCAGCTAAAACAACTGGATCAAAGTAAGAGCGGTGGTCCTGATAATATCTTACCTGTTTTCTTAAAGAATTGTGCCACCACTCTTGCATGTCCACTACATTTTCTTTTCAACCAGTCGTTACAAACGGGACATTTTCCTGAAAAATGGAAATTCAGTTTCCTCACCCCGATATTTAAAAAAGGAGACAAAAACGAGGTGAGCAATTATAGACCGATCTGCCTGTTATCAACCATTGCAAAATTGTTTGAGAAACTTATTTTAAATAAAATCATCCACTGTATCAAGCCAGCAATTTTACCTAACCAACATGGTTTCACTTCAGGAAAATCTACCTTATCTAATCTTTTAATTTACCAAAACTATATATCCGAATCCATGTCTAATAAGTTACAAGTTGATTCAGTCTATACAGATTTCAGCAATGCATTCGACAAAGTTAATCATGAGCTCTTGTTAAAAAAACTTCACAAATTAGGAATAGTGGGGTATTTATACGAGTGGTTTAAAAGTTATTTAAGTAACAGGCAATTAGCCGTTAAAATCGACGGCTTTACTTCATACATATTTATCGCTACTAGCGGCGTTCCGCAAGGGTCACATTTAGGACCAATTTTATTTTTGATATTTGTGAATGATGTTCTTTCTATTTTCAACGATGTTCAAGTTTTAATGTTTGCGGACGATATGAAAATATATAAAGCTATAAGAAATATTAATGACTGTCAAACATTGTCTAATAACTTGTTTAAACTTTTTGTTTGGTGCCAAGAGAACTATGTACAACTCAATTTAAGTAAATGTCTTATTATTAGATTTCATAGAATAAAAAATCCAATAATTTATGAATACTCCATTAATGATGTAGTACCAACAGTTGTAACCGAGGTGAATGATTTAGGTGTAAACTTTGATCAAAAACTGAAATTTATAAATCATATTGAAATTACATCAAATAAAGCTTTGAAAATGCTGGGTTTTGTAATAAGAATTTTGCAGCCAATTTAAAAATATTCAAACAATAAAAAAATTGTACATGTCATTGGTTAGGAGTCAAATCGAGTACAACTCGACAGTATGGGCACCTAGTTATGCCAGTCATTCAATCACGATAGAAAGAATTCAAAAAAAAAATTCTTAAGATAAATTAATTTCAGAGTGGGTATTACAAGCGAATGTATCAACTATGATTATCTACTATGTCAACTTAATTTATTAAAATTATCCGAACGTAGAATAGTATATGACCTAACATGTTTACATAAAATCATAAATTCAATAATTGACAGCCCTGAACTTTTGTACTTGATTTCTTTCCATATACCTCGCAATTCAACATCGAGGCACTATCTACCATTCTATTGTGACAACTCCAACACTGAATCACAATTGTATACCCCCGTTCACCGTATAAAAAATTTGGGTAATGACTATAAAGATGTTGTTGACATATTTAACACATCATTCACTAAATATAAACAAGCCATAGTAGAATTTATATCAGAAAGAAGAACCACAAATTTAATTTATCCAACTGCATAGCTCTGCTTCGATTTATTTCACATGTATTGCACTTTTCTCAGTTTACAGTTTTTCCATCTTGCATGGTGGTGTGTTTTGTTTTTATTTCAATTTGTTTTTTACTCTATTTTTGTTTTAGATTTGATTATGATTTTTATTTTGATATTGTTATAGATTCTGATTATGATTATAATTATGATTTTGATTTTGATATTGATATTGATTCTGATTTTGATTTTGATTTTGATTTTGATTTTGATTTTGATTTTGATTTTGATTTTGATTTTGTTTTTGTTTTGTTTATGATTTAGTTTTTTTTATTTTGTAATGCACATTTAGATTTAGATGTTCTTTGTTTAAAAAAAATGCATGTAAGAGCCCAGCCGGGCGTGAAATTCCAAATAAATAAATAAAGTGAGTGGTTAAAAAAAACGAGTGTGCTTTAGACCACACGACTGAAGTAAAACTACAAGACATACCTCGCCCCATGAACCCAGGTATCCCTGCTAAGTTACCAAACGTAGCGAACTTGTTAACCTATGACCTAGGGATGACATGTAACATTAGGGCGAAATATGACCATGGGTGACCTACGACCTTGGGGTGACCTAAGAACTTGGGGTGACCTAGAATTGGAGTGACCTACTACCTTGGGGTGACCTACGACCTTGGGGTGACCTACGATCTTGGGTTGACTTACGACCTTGAAGTGACCTATGACCTTGGGGTGACCTACGACCTTGGGGTGGACTACGACCTTGGGGTGACCTACGTCCCTGGGGTGACCATCCTTATCCTTATCACTCCCCAAGTCGTAAAGGTCCAACTGTTCGCCTCACTCGATCACCGTTCGCATCGATCACCGTTCGCATCGATTATAGCGTTTGCATCGATTACAGTTCACATTTAATACATATTTACTTTTTCGTAACGCATTCACCAGCTTACTACCCCTATGTCGATCGTGTGTAAAGAAGTTTTTCTTCAAAAAATATTTTAATTAAAACAGGTGTTACGCTAACGATTTAATAACAAGATCAGCACAAATGCTTTATGAATATTCCTTGCTAAAGTAAACATAAAATTGACTACTGACCCTGAAACCATTGATCAGGTTTAATTAAAACATGAGGGAAACTCACAACAGTTATTCGTCAAAGTTAAATAACTAGAATACTTTTAACATTTTACGTGTTGATATATCTTTGAAACGGTTGACTTATAATAGTCAAACTTCTCAACTTTAAAATTGATCACGTTAAAAAAAAATTACGAGTTTGAAGTTATTATTATAATTCAGTTATGCCCTTTCAAAGACTCAAATATAAATTGAGATTTTCCAGCAATCGAAAAATAAACTACAAACTAATCCATAGCTGAAAACCCATTATATTATATAATTAACAAAATTATGATATCGTCATCCCGTAGAATTCAACTGGAACGCGTTTTAATTAAATACCTAGTTTTATCGGGTCTTAATAAGGAAGAATAAATCTAAATTATGCATAATGTTTTGACAAATCCTTTAAAAAGATCCTTTTGTCGATGGCAATAATGCTGTCACTCTGTGAAGGAAAGCTTTGTGGGTCGGCACGCGGCGCACCTGAGCCGGGCATTCGCAGGTAATAAAGCTCGCCGTGACTTGCCTGACTGTGTCAATGCCTGGCTCTCTGTCCGCCTGACCGCCTCAATGCCCGAGTGTCTGGTACAGGGACTAGAGCGAGGCAAAGTGGAGCTTAAGACAATATCAGGATGTATAGCGCTTTCACTGACGCCGAGTGCTTCGTTATATATTTGACCTGATTTAAACTGTGTACACACATTCTGCATTGTACACGAAGAACGTTAACGATGTCATTATAAATGCCTGATTTTCTTCTAAGACTTCTTACATGGCTGTTTTTAATTATTGATACTCGCATATTGAGAATCTTAAAAATAACTAATGATATCCAAATACCAGATTTACTACCATCTAACTTTGATGTGTGTATGCAAAAATCATATTATAAATTTAATCCAGATCCAAATATTTCTCATCTATATTTTTTCTACTAGTTTACTACTCACGATCAACGGCTTCTTTAGGAATATGTTCTTACGATCCAAGCTCTTGAAATACTCGTATAAATAAACCAGTGGTTCCTTGTGCTGCAGTCACGGACAATGACTTTAAAATAGCAGCAACATATCGTTTAGTTCTAAGAGGGGTACTTTTAGATGGTTCTCTACCCGAGCAAGGAATTGTAATAGAAACGTCAAGACACATGAGCAACCAAGATATATGTCTCTTGACCTGTCAACCCCTTAAATAAGTAGCTCGATAGATCATATATATTCCTAGCGGAGGACATGTTTGTTAGACAGGAACAGCTTATCATCTTTAGTATTGTTTTAAATCATTAATATATTCATACCTACACATATTATGTACTTACTTATATAATTTGTTTTTACTTGTACTGTTCATGAACATAAATTTTACTATTTCTCGTAGTTTTATTTGTTTTACATCGGTAATCTCTGAAATATTTTCAGTGTACAACTGTTTTATGGAGACTATGAAAAATACAATAAAAACATACAAATTTGATATAGACCATTTAAATTAAAGTGGTCTATAACAAATTAATATGTTTTTATTGTGAATTATAGCGAGCAACAAAGTTAATACTTTTTACAAATACTACGAAAATTAATTAAAAATAAAGTCAAGTAGGCAAATCGAGAATAACTTTTCACAGACAACGAACGGGAAGGCTCACTTTGAGAAGTTTTAGGTAACAAATCATCAGAAGTAGAATGACATCATCGTGTAGGAAAATGATTTTAAGAATATGACCATTGGAAATATATCGATTTTAAAGATTTCAATTGAAAGCGCGTCAGAAAATGTACAGGGTGGCTATCTTATATGTTTAAGTTTCTTTGTTTTTTTATTCTGATGTTCATGGAGTTTTTAAATTTAATCGAAAATAATCCTTATGGCGTTATATGTATTAAACATTACAATAAAACAAATAAAAAAGTATTTTTTTTTTTTATTTTTTTTTTTATTTATTTTTTTTTTTTGTTTTATTGTAATCTATTATAATGGACTTCCACCACGAATTATCAGTTTCAAAAATAGAAATATTTAACATTATCATCATTGTACCAATGCGTTATTTTTATGTATTTTATTGCAAATATCGTACGTTCAGTTTACATTATTCGTAATTATTTATTTCTAAGATTTTATTTCTGAATCACAATATCATCGGGGATTTAAAATGCAGCACCGGTAGGTATTTATTGATACGGAGAAATCATATGGTCTGTTTCGATTCCAAAGGCTTGTACACAATCATGCATACATCATCGGTTGTAGGAAAACCGTGTCAGCCCGAAGCTAAGAAGCCATTAGTTGTCGTTCCTTGCAGAACGGAAGCCAGAAGTTTTATTTCCAAGAGTCGGCGCTCTCGGCGGTAACAATGAAACTTTATCGTAAAGAATATATTCGGGCTGCAAACTGCAATAGGTTTATGGGACGCCAGCGCCACTGTGAACGGATATATAAAAATGCATGTATTACGAAAACGGCCAGTTTGTGATAGGGTGGACCGTTAATGTAGGGATTTCTTTTTTGAAATTTTTTCTCGCATTGATTTCAAAAGATGTGTAGGTACCTAGATTATAAACTCGTTTTTATTTAATCGTTTTGTACTTATATTTGGTCCTCTACTGCGGCTTAAACGTAGAACAATAAATAAAAACATGATATATTATTAATTTTTCCACCGTTTATTACTCGAGTATGATATCACCGATTCTGCTGAAATGTCAACTGGCAGGCTGCCATCAAAATTCATATATAAAAATGTATTGGCAAGTACCAACGTACTCAAAAATATAAAGAATTTATACATTTTAGGTTTAGTGCTAGTTGTGGAAATTGTTAGATCAAGTTATAAAATATACAGTTTTTACGAAATATTCATTGAATGTAAATTGTAGTACATCGTCAAGTATTTTTTTTAATGCTCTAATCCCTAGCAGTGGCTCGGAAGTATAATGGAACAGTTTTTAACGTTATCAATATTCTGATTCACGACTATTGAGATCACGGACATATTTGCATTTGAAAAAAGGCGTCGACGGCTCACCCTGGTGGGCAGTGCACTTAGGCAGAATCTAATTATTACAAATTTGCATTTACCCTGACTCGGCTAATTGCAAAAACCCGAGAACCATTTCCGTATACAATGCTTTTAATTAAAACTTTTATAAATCTAATAAAGCGTGAAAGCCTAATGTGTTGAATTTGTGTAATTGATTAGAACAAATTCAGTTCGAATTAGGGAAAGAGGGTTGTCATATTATTTAACTTGGATTGGGACAGATGGGCTTCCGTTTATACATTTCCCAGAAATGGTGGTAATTTGGAAATAAAACATGAGTACCTGAGGCTTTGAAGTGAAGTTGATGGAAATAAAACGCCAGAAACAGGAAAAGGGGAAAAAACCGAATGAAAAATTTACTGAATTTCCCTTGGCATATTTCAGAAATTTTTGGCTTTCAGTAATTTTTACGTTTCACACATTCATAAAATTTGGGGAATTCATAACTTTTGTTTCTTACTGTATAAAAATGTTTTTGAAGGTATTAAAAGAAAGAGCACGGTTTCCGTAAAAATCTAAACTTTGAAGCAAAAAAGGATTGGAAGCAAAAAAGGAAGATATTATATAGCAAAACTCTCATCGAAAAATGATGAACTCTGATGTCCTCGAATTTGGCAGCTTGTTTTGGATGTAGTTTTCTGACCAATACAACGTCATTAACTTCATATACAAAACATTGTACTATCAGATATGTTGATAAATCGTTTGTTACATAATAAATTGATCAAAACGTTCAACAGAATAAGACTTTGAAAAAAAAGTGTTTATTTATCGTTCAAAGCCGGGCGGCCAGAAAGTTCGTCATTACATAAAATTAAACCGTTTCACTGAACTGTAATTGATTCCAGATTTTTGTGGATAAGTACTTCTTGCGATTTTTATCGACGGAGCGAGAGATGAAACGGAGCAAAGGCATCATTAAGTCTTCATCGAAACGATTTATTAAATTCATCGTTATTTATTTGAAGCCTAAACGACGCGCGACGTTTAGAGAATTTTCAAGCATGCCTTCTTGCCTGAGCTAAAAGCTGAAAATTATGGTGGATTTCTATGTTCGGTAGGTAATTGTGTGAAGATTAATGCCTATCTTCTGCCATATTGAATATTTAATTTAGAATACATAAGAAAAAAATTCTTGGTTACTAAAGTTTCACTGAAAGAAGTCAATGGTTTTGCTAATTTTTATCCGATTTCGTGAAGATAAGTCAACGATTTCAACGAAAAATGCAAATCGGAAACATTGCTTTAAAGCTGTTTAAATATTTGTATTTGCATGTTCGAAGATTCCTTTCAGCACTTTTATTGTTTTTGAAAGCAAGAAAAGTTGTTTTCTGATTTACAAAATCCAAGTATTTCATTGCATTTCCGACACTGTTCATTGGAACCATCGAAGTGCTTTAAATCTTAATATAATGCACAAAGAACAGATTAAATGATACACTAATATTAAACTGGGTATATATTTTGCGATATGCAATCTATATAGCACGATGAACTTTAACATCCGTTGAAACCGTTTAAACTGAATCATTTTGAGAAAACGCGTTTTGTCTAGTTAGAACTAGTTTTCATTGATATTCATTTTTGAACAGCAGTTAATTCTAGTTGTAACAAAGTAATTTAGTTAAAACTAGTTTATACTAGAGAAAACGCATTGCAACTAAGAACGGGTTTTAACGGTAACATATTTAACTTCCAACAATGTACGAGAAAGCAAGGAACCACCCGAAGCCATCTGTTAGCCTCCTCTGCGACTGTGCGTGTACTTGCAATAATGTAGAAGCGAGCAAAAGTTGTCGTCTTCTTCTTATATTGATACACAGATATATTTATCTCAGCACCTATATCCTTTTAGGCATCATCTTTATTTTTATAGTGGTTCTTATTTATAGGATTCCAAATTAAAGATTTGGTTTTTTCATAAAAAAACGCTCGCTAACCACAACACTCATCGACCAAAGACCAAGAATATACTATACATCGATTGCATCGGTATATAGAATAAGGTTGGTCGATGAACTTGGAGGTTAGCGAGGGGAAATAAAAAATAAAAATAAACTAACAACACATTGGGACGGCGCGCCGTCCCAATGTGAGAATTCGTTTGTGTTCGTCAAAAAAAAACCGTTAGGAAGCAGATCGTCGCGTGCGGTTTACATGCAATCATGATAACTGGCGGCTTGCGAACGGTTTATCTCACAAATGTATACCCAGCTTTACATACCCGTGTACCTGAAGTAATCGAAACTTGTCGGTTTCTGGTGAAATCTACGACATATATCAAAATACCTATCGAAATTATTTCTTGAACAAAATGCCAATTTCTTTTGCCTGAAGAAAAGTTAAAACTCTTATAAGCGTTTTCTTTCAAATCAGTTTAGATAACACTTCTGGAGATTAGATAATAGTTACAGTTAGGTTCATAAATTATGAAATCAAACTTAAAAATAAAACCAATAATTTTATTTAACACTCTCTTCACCCAATTATAAAGGTCAAGGGTAATCGAGATTATTAATAAAGCATTTGCAAATTTAATTAAGTAAGTACTGAGAAGAAAAGGTTCAATCGATAAGAGCGGACTTCGCAGAACGAAAGCTTCAGAAGAAATGAGGGAACAAATGAAATATCAATAAGTCCAGAGCAGCTTGAGTGTTGTTAACTCGGCGACATTCTTCTCTCAGCTCACATTGTGCAGTGCGGGTTTTAGTAACTTCACTTGGAAACTTTTATGGGAAATAAACTTGGTATATCTTGGTGCAAAGTTGTAAAAATCATGGAGTCAGCGATAAACTTTTACCCCATGTCGTATGATGCAACATAACATGATAAGTAAATCTTTTAATAAACCTAAATGACCTCATAACTAATGCCACGTGAATTACAAAGTAGAAGCTAGGTCGTACAATATTAAAACTTACTGTGCCTCTGATGTTTAGAAATGTCAGTGTAAATAACATGAACAAAGGTTTTTAAAAGCTCTTCTTTATTTCTTTATGTCAGATGTCTATGAATTCGGAAATTCGGCTTTGAGGATACGTAACTCTTCCAAATTGAATGATTTAATGGTTCTTTGAATTAAGTAACGATAAAAGGTACCTTTTGTAGAAACTCCACCTAAGAGACTTTTAGGACAAGCTTTTCCCTCAGGGCCCAAAAGTAGGAGAAAATCCGAGTCTCGGAGAGACTTATCAAGAGACGAGAGAAATAAAAAGGCAAATCATTCTACAGCCAGGTAGTGGAGCTTGAGAAAGTGTTGTATAAACAGCCCGTTTTCTTGTGGCTACTGTAGACATTGAATTCTCAAAAGTTATAACACTGTTTTATGATTCTATCTTGAAAAGCGCTAATAGTATTATAAAGTTTCACATCTTCGCCATTAAGTGCCGATTTAACGCTTCGCCGTCAAGGTGATAATGTAATGTTGCAGTTCAGCTATGCTGACGGTCCATTCTCTGCTCTTTGATGGACCTTTGTGTGGCCTTCATAAATAAAATAGTGCCGCCGAGGAATTAATACTGCTATTTATGGTGCCGTAAATTATTGTGAATTGGCTGCACTCTCCAGCCATAGAGCCACACAGCCGATATAGCTGGGAAGCGGGAGAGGCCACGAGGCGAGGGCGCTGCGAGAGCTTTTAAACTTTGTCGGCTGCCACGGGAATATTTAAAAGCATTTAGCGCAGAATTTCGCCCGCGAACTTTAAATAGAAAATCTACACCGAGATAAATACCTTCCCCACTTGAGAGATAACTGAGTGTATTTTTTACCATTTATTTTTACATTTTTAGTATGTGTAATATCTTGGGATGCAATTCTCATATGAAATACTAGTATGAAGAAGTGTTTTTTTTTGTGCAATCATGTTCCTAGATTTTTTGTTCATTTTTTAAATATGCCCATTAAATAATATTAGAGTATTAATTATCCCTAACTTTATTCGTCATTTGAAGGACAATTAAAATAAAGAAACAACCGGCAAATAACGGCAAAAGAAGGACTAACAGACAAAGCAAGATTCTCACGCTGCTTCCATAATCCATCTACAGTGACAAAGAAGCAAGTGCTAACAATCTACTTGTTTTGTGATTTTCCGAATAAAATACGAAGGTTTCATTTTTTCATTTTTTTCCTAAATTAGCTAGAACTAAATTTAAGAACCTTCTTGTCAAAAATATGAACACATCGAATAGCTAACAGAAATAGCGATGGGGGCAAAGGGTACTAATCGGTCAGATTTACAAACTTATTTGTGTTTATAGAATTTGGCTAGTTAGGTGTTATTCAGATTGTGGTTATTCGTGCAAAAATTAATTTTTGATTATTTTATTTTTTTACTTATTAGCTCCACACAGGAGGCCCTGAAAAAAATAATTCTCCTCAGTGCCTATGTCATCTTTAAGGATGCTGTGTTGAGGGTCTTTTGAGGAAAGGAAGTTCTGGGAAGGAAAAAGTTAGGAGTTAGGGGTGAGTAGGAATCTGCAGAGCAGTGTCTCCAGGATTGACGGAGTACGAATCCATCC
This sequence comes from Limnephilus lunatus, assembly GCA_917563855.2. Classification (NCBI taxonomy): domain Eukaryota; kingdom Metazoa; phylum Arthropoda; class Insecta; order Trichoptera; family Limnephilidae; genus Limnephilus; species Limnephilus lunatus. The sequence continues at coordinate 91,462,449 of OU830595.1, read as the reverse complement.
CTCTTACTGCGGTGTGTGGCGAAGTTCCGAGAGAGTCCGGCTGGAGAGGTCAAAAGATCTCCCTCAACCCATATCTCTCGATCCGGCCTGCCACGCAGCTGGTGGTCAAACGCATCCACAGCCAGAAGAAACCTGACCACTTGGGGTGACTTATGGCAGAGTTTGGTTGGAGGCGGCGGTACCTATACCCTTGTCCCAAATTGAAATCTTCTTTAGACCACCTGCATAATATACTCGTACGTATACTTCATATACTGTCCACATATGGTATTTAAAAAAAAGTATATTTTATTTAGTCTTAGGTATATCTAATATATTCTTTTCTAAAACTACTATAATATTGTTGACTCCCTGTAATAAACATTGGACTTTACAACATTGAGACATAATCCACGAAAAGCTGCCAGACTTTTGGCCTCCTTAACATTTACAGTGAGTTCATTGAACATTTTTAAACCTTTATGATACATATTGTTTTGTGGAGTTGTAATAATTGTCCTTATGAAGTTGTTTTAGGAAACCTAAAACGTTGCAGTTTTTCGAAGGATAGCAATGAACTGTACTTCATTCTCACATTATTTAACATATAATCTGGTAACACATTATTTTTTAACTTATAAATAAATACAAGAATATTGTAGACTAATCGTTGCCACACACTTAATTGGAAGTACATTGGAATGTAACATATTTTGACTTCGCTATATTGGAAACAAATAATACCGATCCTGTTTGTAGCCGGTGGCAGGGCTCGAAATAAACAACGTATGAACATGCAAGGGAACATAAATATGTCTACGTATAGATAATGTTTTTCATATTTTATTTCCGTGAACGTATTTTTTGTTGGCAAAAATGCATATAATCTTTATACCATCACACCCGGGGGGCATAAAGCATGCAGCGTTTTTGGTGATTTATAAAAGCAAACAGAGGAAAATATCCCCACGAGAATATTATAATACCTGTTTACGACCATTTTATGCTTTTTTGGATTTGACGTTCATGGAAGAGGTCGCGCAATATGCAACCTTTGAAAAAATAAAGATATCAAGGGAAAATGGTTTTCCTTTATAAATTCAGTCTATACATATTGATAAATATACCTATTTATGTAGGTCAGGCACACGATGTATTATTTATTATATCACCATCAATTTTGGAGGCAAGTATGGGTACCGCCGCCCCGTGAACCATTTATTGGATAACCAATACTTGTACCATTGGTCACCCCAAGTGGTTCGCTACGTTTGGTGACTTAGCAGGGGTGCCCGGGCGAGAGAGACTGGTTGGGGGAGGTATTTTATCCTCTTCAGCCAGAATTTCTCGATTCATCGCCTTGCACCTCAGTTGGAGGGAAGGATTCATATGTCCATCACTCCTGGACACACTGACCCAGTCCAACCCTCCTCTCATACCTATTTCCTTCCCAAAACTTTCTCTCCTTCCTTTCCTTAAGACAACCCTCCACACTCCACACAGCGTCTCCTAAAATGACATAGGCCCCGAGGGAAATTATTTTCCTCAGAGCCTCCTGTATGGAGCTAATGCAAAAAAAAAAACTCTTTTCTTTTTTCGGCACTTTATAAATAGTTTCCATGATATAGAAACTAAAATTACATGAGAGACGCGTCCAATTTATTTCAATAAATGATTATTTTTAGGAAAATCTTTGGTGCTCGCATTATTTGTTTCTATCGGATAAATGCAATTTGGACAGCCTTGTTATTCCAAAGATTTGTTGCTAGTAGCATCTTTTCATGAAAAAAGGTTGAATGTGTTTTCCAGAATTTATTATTTTCGTCAATTTTTTTTGAAAAATTCCATTTACATGAAATTAACACAATTTAGTTTATTTTGGAAAGCTTTAATTTTGTTACTGAAAAGGAAAAAAAAAATAGAAAAATAAGGTTTCGAAAGTTAATTTCACTTCTCCTTTGAGTTGAAAGGTTTTTTTTTTTCGCGAACCGCGAGTAGGTAAAGATTTAATTTAATTAAAAGCGCTGTTCGAGCATGAAGTTCAATAAAGCAAGTTCTTTATAGAAATACAGGCGCCTTGAAATAAAATATGAAGGACCCGCTATCGGAATGAAAACTCGGAAAATGCAATACACATCTACCATAAATATTATTCATAAAGATGTCTGTGACAACTTAACGACGTTGGAGAATTTTGCACATTTAATTTAATGTTAATCGAATTCGGTAAATCTACCCACCACTTTTTAAATAAAATAGTTTGGACTTATTCGTCTGTCGTAGTAGCAACTTTAATTTTATTTTATATCCAAGTCCTCTACGTAAAAATTTGCCCTGAATGCTTTTAACACTTTTAAAAATTGGCCGAATTTTGTCAGTAGGTAGAAATATTTCCGCTTTGCAATAAAATCCAAATAAATGGAATACTAATGAACGTGTCCGAAAACTAAAAACTATTTTTGAAAGGTGATGAAATACGCTTTCAAATTTCATTATTAGAAACAACCATATAAATTTTAAAATTCAATTTTTTTAATTCAAAATTAAGGTTTCAAAATGGTTCATCTTACGTTTATTCTAGCTAAAATTACTGATAACTAAAACAAAAATAAAAAAAAAACACATATTTTATAAGACAAATGAATTATTAACGTTATCTTCACCTCACTTTTTTTTCGTTTTATGTAAAAAATAATTCCTAAAAAAAGTTTTCAATTGAGCACATTTCTGTTATTTACTGTTTAACTTTTTGATTTGAATATATAGCGGGTAGTTTTTTTTTCTTTCCAATACCGTTTAGTTAATACTTTTCACTATGATAATAAGGAAGACAACGATTTCTATGAGATATAAGGAAATTGGGACAAACATTGACTCCTTTGATTAAACGGGTTAAGGTCGGTGCAAATGGTATTTTATCGACGCTTACATTTTTCAGAAAAAAAATCTTATTTGAAACTAGAAAATTGAGTCCTCAAGTAAAATTCGTAAAAACTCACATTTTGTTTTCATATATCTGAAAACTGTTTTGAAACTCCCGTTTTAGTCCTCTAAACTTCAGTTACGACACAAAAAATATTTTGTAGGTACAACAAAAAGTTGGCATTACGAGTTCTTGGTAATGCGCTGGTTGTTTGTACGCGCATTGAAAAGTTTAATTCTCATACACGACATAAAATCAGAACGCGGATATTACTCTACAACTTATTTTTAATTAAATTCCTCTCGTCGTCGCGGGTGTTTGTATTCATATTTCAAAGCATTCAAAATGCGTTAGCCAACAACTAGGTGCAATTTGATATGCGAATTTGAATAAGTAGGTACTTTCTATACAATTCTTTAAGTAAGTATTGGAAAATTTCAACATTTAAAATATGTCATATTTTGATTTTGAGATTTAAAATAATTCTTTGATTTAAGACTTGGTAAGGTGAGTAAAACAAAGCTAAACGAATTATTTGAATATTCCTATTATCAGTCTATCAATATTCGTATGAAATGTTATTTTTCTATTATTATTATTATTTTAATTTCAAATCCGGCTGGACATTTAAATGTTTTTTTTTATTACAAATAACATCTAAATAAGCACAATAAAATCAAAAAACAAAATTAAAATAATATCAGAAACAAAATAAAAAACAAAATCAAGAACAACATCTAAAACAAATACGAAATAAAATAACAAAATACTCCACCATGCAAGATGGAAAAATAGTGTACTGGGAAAAGTACAGAGCTACGGTTTGTTTAGTTAAATTAAATTAAAATTGATGTTCTTCTTTCCGATATAAATTGGATAATGACTTCTTTATATTTGGTGAATGATGTGTTGAATATATCAACCACATCTTTACAGTCACAACTTCAATATCTTTGGTCACAACCCACATTTTGAATACGGCGAACGGGGTATACAATTGTGATTCTGTGTTGGAATTGTCACAATAGAACGGTGGATATTGCCTCGATGTTGGTTTGCGAGGTACCTGTATGGAAAGAAATTAAGTAGTATAATAGTTCAGGGCTGTCAATTATTGAATTTATGATTTTATGTAAACATGTTAGGTCAATAATTACTCTAATTTTAATAAATTAAGTTGACATAGTAAATAATTGTAGTAGACACATTCCCTTGTACCTAATACCCATTCTGAAATTAATAAATCTTAATAATTTATTTTGAATTCTTATAAAATGTTTGTACCATCTGTTGACATTATTTTACAGCAGTTTAGCAGGTTTTATTAAGACCCAGCGCAGACCCATGAAAAATTACGGGATATTATAATTGTAGGATTTGTAAAGCTGAAAATTTGTATAAAATATTTTCCTGAGTAACAATGTCACCAAAAAAATAATTAGTGAGACCATCAGAATTTTATCTTTCTAATTAACACCGTTAGTAAACTTAAAAAATATTTGTGATTCAGATATAAAATTTTCAATTTTTGACAAAAAATTTAATAAAAAAAACCCTTTTCAAATATAGAATTATTATTAAAATAAAATAATTTTTTCAACTATTTTGCTTGTTTTCCGCAATCAGTTCCAAATTTGAAAATCAAAAGTTCATTGGATGTGAAGCTTTTTACTTCAAAAGGGTGATAGAAAACACAGAATATTGTAATCTATTATCGATATTCGAATTGTTGGAAAGTTCTATAATTTTTATGCATGCCCCTTAGCACATTGGCTGTAACGTAATAATAAATATACTAACCTGCTGAAATAACTTTAATATCCTTAAAAAAAGCTAATATTTGAAAACTTTGTCTAAATTAGAAACCTAAAAAACGAGACGATAAAAAAAAATCAAAAATGATCATCAGACCTTTATTTCATATGGTGACAATTGCAACAAAAAGTTTTATAATAAAATGTTTATTCCGCATTGGGAAATCAATGAAAATCGTATTTCCACATAGGTATTAAAAAATGATTACTATTAGTTTGTGTTTTGGGAAACCTACGGTAAGATACCGAAAAACCATTGCTTCAATTGATGCAGATTTTGGGAGCACGTACATTATTCAATTCAATCCACTTCACACCCCTCAAAAGTGGGACGAGGAGAAACCGCAACCACTTACCCTTAATTCTATTCGCAAATTGTTGTCACCTTCGGGCGGTAATTGCGCCTTGTTTGTGAATAATTAATCTTACCAGACGATAGCTAACCTTTGGGTAAACTTTGTTTTAATAACTATGAAGTAAAAAAAAAAATAGAATTAATAAACAGATTCTTTGCCCATTTTCTTTCAGAATCTATATGTATAAAAATGAATGTATGTTTGCTTACTTGCTGTTTATGCACTGCTATATTAAGCATAGAAAATGTTTGAAACTTTCAAAATATCTTCTTTCCACCCTCGATAAGGTTTATGGATTATTACAAAAATATGACAATACATCTGAAAAGTTTTTTGATCATTGGAAAAACTCTTACGAAACTGTCAAACATGTCACAATTTGAGAATGACATTTTGAAAAAGAATTAATTGTTCAATCAAAATTCAATTTTTGTATAAACTCTTTGAATTAACGCATTTAATTGAAGTATTAACATTTGATGCTTTGAATCTTATCAAGCATTATAGGTATTTTAAATAATTACCTATGTTAGCTACATAATTTGATTGATTGTTGTTATAATATATAAAAAAATATTGTTTGTAATGTATGAAAAATGAAAATTTGCACAAAAAAATTGCTATAGGTGGCAAGCGAGCTGTTTGAAAACTGAATGGGAGTAGAACATGGAGGTGGATTCGCGGGACAGGGAAGCGGTGGAGGAAAGAGGGGATGAGGAGGGGGAAGGGTACACGGGAGGGAGAAGGGAAAGCGGAAAGGGAACTGGACAAATGGGAAAGGACACGCAGGGAAAACTATTTATTTATTATGTGGCATTGCAACGCATGCCGGGAATTCCAAAATGTTTTCATATGATTTAAAACCACTTGTTATTTTATTAGCTAAATCAAAAATAAATCGATTGGAAGCCATCATCAGAGAAAACCCATAGTAAAATTTTATTTACCTCTTATAATAATTCTTATCGCATTTTAGCCACGATTATCGCACATTGAGACTCTAGCTTCCCCTATTTGGGTATGTTAAGGGGTTGAAGAGAGTAGCGGAAAGAGAAAAGAGAAAGATTGATAAATACCTGACTATTCAGATTTGGTCACTAACTACGGTTAATGCCATTTCAGGAAATGTTTCGATTCTGAATCGATTTTATCTATCGCAAGAAAGAAACTGAGAGTGCCTATTCTAAAACTCTATTTCCCTCTTGGTTCTAACACACTAGACATAAGGACATTTCAATAATGAAAAGAAAGAAAATAAAATAAAAATCCATTACTTGATGAAAATTATAACTATTTTAAGAAAGTGCCTTCTTATCTCTTTAATTCGTAGAACGAAAAGAGCGCGTCAAAGAACCGACTGTATTAGGATAGGTATTTTCATCTATGAAAGCGTTTTATGAATGTGGGTAGAATCCACGTGTCGTTTTTTTCTCATTTTTGAATAAGAAAATAATTTCGTCGTTTACAGGGATACTTTTTGTTCTGTCGCTTTGCCGGTTGGTGGTGATAATTGTTTCCTGTGTCAGGAAATACGTTGGGATAATTGAAAGCCATTTGAAAAGGTCTGTTGAATATTGCGGACAATGAGATACAAGAGGAAAAGCTACGTTTTAATTATCAATAGCTTGTAAAATATTGGAAATAATTGTGAAATAATCTTGCCTCTCTAAAATTATCTAACTATTCCAGTGGGTTATAGCCGTACAAAGTTTTTATGGTTTTTGTTTTACTAAATACATTTTTATTTTATTTTCTGTTTTAAATTTGAAAGCGAATTTAAGGTGAAAATATACATTTTTAATTAATCTATCCTGAATGTTGTTATTTTATAAAATGGCAAGCTCGGTCGCTGTTCCTAAAAATAACTTCAAAGATTCTGTTTGTGTTCAAATTTCCAATGAATTTTTCCGCGTTTTCTAGATATTTGATATTACACGAGTACGTGATCTAAACAAGATGAAAAATAAAACCTTCCTAGATAAAGCAGATGGCACTTTCACTAAAAATGTACCTAACTCTCGGCAAAATAACATTGATACATTTTTTATTTATTAAAAAAGTATATATTCTTAATTTTTTGATATATTCTTCATTATAAGTACCCGCTTAAACAGTTTTTCAGCAAATCAATTTCACAATATTAATTATAACACTCAATCACAAATACAACGAGAAACCACAATACAGATAATAGGTAGATAAAGAAGAATAACATTACAAGTGACCAAAAAACAAAGGCATGAAAATACACAGACAGATAGGCAGAAAACATACTCAAAGACATACTCACACTCAAAGGATTCCATGACAGTTACATACTTAAATACAATATGCAGTCGGTTTAAGCAAAATAGGGTACACCTACTACATAAAATAAAACTAAATGTCCCCGAAGGGATGTGCAGAGTGTATGGACCGTTGAGAGGATTATAAACGCTAGAAATATTTCGATTCTCATGCCTGCAAAATTTAAAATCGAGCGTCTTATTTGCACGAGGCAAGTAAGCGAAAATGTGGTTTTTAATAATTTTTTGCATAATTTTATAAGAACGAAAAAAGGTTACAACATAGAAAACCTCAATAATAGCTTTAGCCATAAACGGGTATTTTTAAAAATTGTTTCTTGTATTAATTCATAGTTAAGTCATGATAAAACATTTTTTTAGTGGTTTACGCTTATATTTTTTGTTATGTAAATAATAATTTTATTGTAATTCTAATACATAGAAAAGCTAGTAAAAGCTTTGATTTATCCGTAGCATATTTTTTGATGTTCATACTGTATGCCGATTCGTCGTAAAGATTAATCTAAATAGGATTTCACGTATAACTTCACCTTTAAACATATTTTCATTCAAATGCATCATGGATAAAACGACTTGTCTATATATTGAACCCACTTAAAGGCATCCAACATTTTCAAAACACGCTCACAGGTTTATTTATGTATATATGAGATTACATGCACAAAATCAATGGATACTAATACATGGGCGCTTATAAACAATATCAAAGTAAAACAAGTAATGGAAATTAAACATTTTTCAGCATTCTCTTTAGCTCAGTTGTGCAATTTTATTCGCTTTTTATATGCATCGGCAACTTATGAAATATAGGAGGTACAAGATAAGTGAATGTTCGTTGCCCGTATTATTTGTATTTTTTGGAATGGAAATATCTTATTTTTGACTACATCTTGTTTTGTGTGTATGATTTTCTTTATAAGTGGAATCAGAAAATAGGTTTTCTCATAAAAAATTTAAACCATAATAATCCACGAACAGGTAATACATTAACTGACTCGTATAATAATTTTATATATTTTCTTTGTGCATAAATAGTTTTGCTTACCAATTTTTTTACAAGCGGGAAATATGTAGTGTTACACTTGCATCAGATGTTCATGTTAACATTCGAGATATTTAAATTCATTCGGTGAATAGAGATGCATAATCTAGGCGGAGAGAAATTCAATATCTTGGCTGGATTTAGAATACCTAAACTGAAATTCTTGTACTTCAAAAAGTAGTCGATTGGAAAAGTCGCTCTGTGGGTAGGTGCTCTATTTCATAAGACGGCTTCCATGTTTCATGTTTTATGAGGCATTCCATTTTGTGGAGATATTAAATTTTATCTGGGATGACGTGTACGTGGTTTGTCTTTCAACTTTTTTTACGAGAAAGGGAAAAGTATGGTTAATTGGTTTTTCTTTTGAAAGATTTATGTTTTTTTTTTGCTTCAAGCGGCTTTCATAATTTTCGAGAAAAAACACGGGAAAGGCAAAAGAGAGGGGAATTGTGAATTGACGAGATGGGAAAAATCTGGTTACACAGATCTGTCCTGTTAATGCACGTAAATCAAACACCAAAGAATCGAATCTGAACTAGCAGTTTTTTACTACACTAGAATCTTCAACTATCGACATTTTTTTATCTTAAAATTAGTTGAGCGATGCTCTTAGAATCGCCCTGCGAAAGACCGTCAGTTAGAATTCAATAATCGAATTCAATAAAATAAACTTAAACTTTTTGGTTTGAAAAATTATTTTGTTTTTGGTGTTAACCTTTTACATTTCTGGTGGTATTTCTAATAAACTGAAATTTATGTTTACCTATTATGAGGCCATGATGTAAAATATGATAATGAAAACTACGGTAAATACGAATTTAAATCAAGGTAGTACGTTTTAATATGAACCATGGTTGTTTTTATATAATGTGCATGTAAATTGAGATGCCATAGTTCCACTGATTTCAGACAGAACATTTTGTACTGTACCACATTATATAAAAACAACCACGGTTCATATTGAAACGTACTACCTTGATTTGAATTCGTATTTACCGCAGTTTACATTATCATATTTTCCATCATGGCCTCATAATAGGTAAACATATATATCAGTTTATTAGAAATACCACTAGTAATGTAAAAGGTTAACACCGAAAACTAAATAATTTTGAAGTCAATAAAGGACAGCCATTGCATTACCGAGCTGTCCAGATAAAATATGTCATCCATAATTCATACTGTAACAGAGTTAAATTGAATTTCAAAGAGATTATCTAATCATGTAATCATAAAATTTGCCATAAATCTGTCCGAACCAATAGCTTCTGTAATGCTTCGTGCAAATAATTCGATTAATATACAGTGATGGGATTAACAAACCGTTATTATTAATTGAATCTGCAAGTAAATAATTGGTAAAAATTAGACCTTTACCCAAATAATTCATACATTTTGATAAAAACAAAATATATCATTATAGGTAACAAATATTATAATCAATAATTATCAGCCTGAAACACTCATCTACATTGAAAAAATCTTCCGAGAAAAGATACTCTCACAAAAATAAAGTTGGTTGTTTTCAGTTGGAAAAATGTAATAATAAGTAATTGTCGAATGAAACACTAGTATATATTGAATTATTTGGCGGGTATTAGATAAGCCGCCATAGCTCAGTGGTCAGAGCTGCTGACCGGCAATCAGATGGTCACGGGTTCAATTCCCGTTGGCGGCCAGTATCTTTTCTCGGAAGATTTTTTCAATGTAGATGAGAATTATTGATTATAATATTTGTTATCTACCCTTTGTGCTATGCATAAAAATCTTGTTTAAACGTTAGTTTATCAATTAAAAATAATTATCATTATAGGAATAAGTGTTGGGAAATATGATGTGGCATCATTTATTTATAAAAGTTTATAATTCTTTCAAAACAACAGCAGACAATTATTATTTTAAATGGTTCGTTCATTTAACATAAACCAAATAAAAAAAAATAAAAAAACAAGTAGGGGAGTTCAAGGATCTGCCTTAAGGTTGTTTACCCGTTGGCTTGTTTCAAAACACGGGCAGACATTTCCCAAGCAAGAGACGATTTATTGCTTACATCTGAGATTATATGTAGTATCTTTTTACTTTCTCTGGACACGTTTAATCTTAATCGTGATCACATTAATGTATTGTTTTTCTAAAGAAAACGTTTTACTGATCCTCGCAAAATTACATGAAAACTGATAAGTTTTTAGTTTTAAACAAACTAATGGCGCGTTCCCACTTGATCTACCATCCACTTTCGTTCTTTAAGAGGCCGCTATCCGAATTTCTACCGATTTCTTGCAAACCTCCCTTAAACATTTGAAGTTTTTAAGCTCTTAAAAAATATATGTTATTTTTGAAGATAGTATTTATACATTCCACAAACAGAAACGCAAATTATATGAAATTCCCTCGATAGAAAAAAATCGCAAAGTATGCTCTAATTTTTTTTATTTTCAAGTCTGTTTCCGTTATTTTACAAGTTATATGTATGAAAAAATTCACAGTGTTTTATTAAGGCGATCCACTAGTACAGGAAAAAATCGAAATCGGAATTCACGCCCTTTTATGGGAGGAGTTTAAAAATACTTGAGAAAAAGCTTTTGGAAAGGTTGGAAAAGATATTTGAGATTTTTTTTTTACATGTTGATTTCGTAAAGGCCTGTAAAAAACATTAATTCCTTTTTTATGCATTGTTTATTGCAATAAAACGGAATTTTTAAATTGATTTCACGAAAATAAGCGGCGCGGAGCACAACACGACTGCTCTCCGCTCCGGCCGGAGGAGTAATGACGAAAGAATGGGGCGGCTGCCAGTCGTTTTTCGGTGGACGGTATAAGGTTCACTTTGATATAAAAAATTCGTCGACTGCCGTATTGTCGCCGTGATGTCAAAAATACCAACGCGAAAATGCATATTATATTTTATATTGTGAGGTTCGGGCGTAAATATAATTTTTTTTCGCGATAATTATATAAGAAACTGAATTTGCACATTATGCAATAAAACCATATCCGAAAAAGTGTTTATAAGTAGGAGAGTTTTCAGTTAAAAATGTTTTTTATAGACCTAATACTTTATTTTTTTCTAAGCTTATTAAAAGACTTATTAAAAAAAATGACCGATATTTTTAAGGGCCAAAGTATGTTCTACACGCAGTATTTAATTGAAGCATCTATAATACTTCTAAGCGGTCAAATTTTCAAAACTAAAACATACGATTTTGTATGATTTTGCATTATTTAGTATGGCTTCATCTTTTGAAAAGAGTCGTGTTTTATTAAAGATTTTCGCAATTTTTGCATCGATTTTGGCGCTGTAAATGTTAGCGCTCTCCTCTAACATTCGTAATTTCGTATCTCTCTATCTTCTTCCATTTGGGGTCGGTAACGGAGCCTTAATAAATATAATTTATCACAGAATAGAAATCGCAAACTGACACGCAAAATATCGTAAAGTATGTCTACGGTTATAATAAGAATAATATTTGGATGCGCCGTTTTTATGAAAAATCACCTCAAGGGCGCTGCCTAAACGTATAACATATTTCTTAAATCTTACTTCCATTTAAAAGCTAGACAAACAATTAAAAACAACTTATGGCTAAAAATTGAATCCACCGGTTCATCGATAACTGATATGAAAATATATATATACTATGTACAATGATTTGACCAAAGAAAGCGGGGCTGGTCAAAATGTACTTACATATATACTGTTTATTCTGACTCTGTATAGACAGAAAATATACAGGACCATCCTTACCTGGGAGGTCACTTTAGATTAACACTGTTTATTGTTTATTTAAAGAAATTTAGTTGCAGTTCGCACGCACAGGACATAATTGTGAACACATGTTATTTAATCCTGATATATATTTTATAAATTATATATTCTTTAGTGGGCGTGTTTTGAAAAGCAAAATTTTGTGATGGGTGGTACAATAGTACAAGGATTTGATCGGAATATTTATCTTCCTAAATGTGATTAGTCCCTAGGCAAGAGACAGGTTGATGTTTAAGGATTCGAGTAATTTTGATTCAATAAGAATAGTGTGATTAAGACATATCACAAGTAATACAAGTATGAAACTCTCAGAGAGGTATATTATGATATATGTATGAGAGCCCAAAAATATATGTTTTTAGTTAGCACCTAAATTCTGTTGGGCTAGTTATGTATATGAATCTTAGTTCCGGAAGGAGTTTATTCCAAGCCTTAGGCCCAGATACTCCGAAAGCGCGACCTCCAAACTTAGTATTTTGCTTTAGTTTAGGTTCTATTAGTCTGCTTATATAGAAGTAACATAGCCAAATATTAAAAAAAATTAATATAAATAGAGCAAGTGCAAATGCGTGACAATACCTTTCGTTTTTCATACGATTCTTTCTATGAAGTAGGTCTTAGAATAGATCAGGATCATGCTTTGGCAAAGATTTTCCGGTCAGTCATTCTCGGTCTCTTGTATTGTATCTTCTTGAGAACCTTTATATTGTATTACCACTGAGAGAAGTCTGTATGTTTAACGATTGGACAGCTAATATTTATATTTACATGAAAGAATATTATGAAATAAATAATTTAGTAACCCTTATTTCGCTGACGTTGCGAAAACGCAACGGTTAGCTTGGTGGCCATATTTTGAGAAATCAATAAGGTATCGCCGTAATATCTTTAGATTTTCATTAAAACGGCCTTGTTTTATCGACAAAAGAAAACAGGTAATAACAAATTTCATTAAGTAGGCAAAGTTGGCCAAAATACTCGTGCCACTCAGGGAAGTTGTTTTCGAATAATTATTATCTTTAAAAAACGGAAAAATATTTTGTTAACTTTCAATCATTTCTTATATTATGGATTTAACTGAGGTTAAGAAGCACACTTAAAAATTCTAATTTGACATCATTTCTTTAAATGATTAAGTAAACAATTTCATTGAGTTAACATATCACTCGAAGTGTCAGTTTTCAAATTTAATATAAATCTGACGACGGGAACTGGTTTGGGTGAAATATATACAGAATCGCTTAAGTTTTTTCCTGCTCACAGAAAACTTGATTAAAGTTTTCTTCTTGGCAAATATGCACTCCTACTCGATAAAACTTCAGATATCATACTACCACCATTCTATTAATTTCCTCTTCTTTGTATATTAGTATTCATAATAATATTCACCTTAACTAGACCGATACCCCATCCTTTCCCTATCCCATTAAATAACGTGTTATGCAACCTTTTTTTAAATTACTGCATTACATTAAACATATAATTAGTTTCTCTGTTAAGTAAATGAATATATATTGTAAACTGTTCATTTCCTAAAATAATATAACATGTTTGTATACCCAAGTGGAAACCTGTAAATTATAAATTTTATTTAACTTGCAATTTCATATAACTTAGCAATTTACTTAACTGAGAAACGAATTATGTATTATTAGTGAATAAAGTGATTAAAAAAGAAGAAATGTTACATAACAAGGGAAAGGATGGGGGAATTGAGTTGAAGTAAAATATTGTAGTATACTATTGTATAAAGAAGAAGAAATTTATAGAATTGTGGTAGTAAGGGTTGAGTATCTGAAGTTTTAAAGTATTGAAAGTCCCCCAGCGTTACTTTAATAAATGTGTGGCGGAGTTAAATATTTCAAATTTTGTCGCCCTATAGAAAAGGGAGTATTCGTAGAGGTTAATATTGAATTCTTATAAGACTTTTTTTTTAAACCTTAGTACGTATGATAGATGAAGTAGTTTTGGTTAAAATTTAGTGTTGAATTCTTAATTGCTATTTTTCCACTGTTTTATATTTTATGTAAACTCTTCTTGTCCCAAATAAATAAATAATTAAGTTTTAATGTTGGGTTTTATGAACCGGAAGAGCTTCCCGGTTTCCTTCTGAGTAATACGTATTACATAATGGGCAGTCTCACCCTGTGTACTTTGAATACATTACTAGTTATAAGTTGTAAAGATATGGGAAAATAATATAATGCTTTTGATCTTTCGGTGAGAGATTTTTTGTGATAAAGAACCGTACTGAAGAGAAACATGTTGAAGACAGCAGACTTACAGCCTTTTTGGGCTGTTGTTGATCAGAGTATCATAAAATGCAATGTACCTTTATGACGTGGCAAAGTTAATTTGGCTACAAAAAGGACTGTTCACCGCTTTTAGTTATAATAAAGCTCTTTTTTTGCTTGGCATTCAGTGGTGTAGGCTATCACAGTTCCCGAAACTTTTCTGTTTTCTTTTGTAACGTGAAATATACTTTCTCGAGGAGAATGTTTTCGTCTTTTGTCCTACGCTTGTCTTTGTGAGGCGGTACTGGGCAGGCCGGGGAAGGTGGAGGGGGGGGGGACTCTTAAAGAAAGACCATTCTAATATTTCTCGTGAAAAAAGTTCAAAAGACTTCTGATACAAAATATGTATCTCCATTCACGGGAAAAATTGCTCCACTTCGGTAAGTTTCTGTAGAGATTTTCCTTGTCAAAGTGTCTGCGTGTTCTTGAAATTTGTATTTATTTATTTATGTAACAAACTTAACCACTGAAGCTGAGCTTTTTGATTTTGTGCATTTCATATCTGACAAACTCAATATTTTCTCTGCATTGTTAAACATTTCATTTAAAATTCTCAGTGGCCTTACCCCTCCCAAATACAGTGGTAATAATCCTTTGGAATAGTTATAATACGATTCAAATCAAGTTATTTCATCAGTAAATATTTTATTATATCAAATTTTGAAACAGTTCAACCTTAAATAGTTTCAGGATTATCATCATGCGGTATCGTAATCAATATTCGAACAAAAAATCTCCATTACTTAAGGAGATTTTTTTAATGTAAATTTTTAAAATGCGAATTCAAAAAGTTAAAAAATAAAATATTTACGAACGAGATTCCAAACACAATACAGTTAAACAAGGTATATAAGAAAAGCGTATAAACGGGAAACAAAAAAAAAAGGATAGCAATTTTTAAAAAGTCGTTTGATAAAGGCACGAAAGCAGTTCGGTTGGTTTGGGCTATGTTAGATTAGTTAAGGTTAAGTTAAGATAAGGTTTTGATGAATTATGTTAATATACACACTTCTCTTTATACATAGAATATCTTAGAGCAATAGATTAGCATGCTAAAGCTTTCACACATTATCGCTGAAATGGTGAAACGCCGTCAAGATTTCCACATTATTACGTATTACGTAATCCATCGTCATCCGATAGTGGCATCATGCATGCAAATGGACCACGATGAGATTAAGAAAGCTTCATTATACCAGGGCAAGCTCGCCTGAGACTAGTTTATTACTTTATGCGCCATTTCATCGAGGTATTTTCACATTTTCTCACGTGACACATTTCCTGGTTCAAGCCTGAACCAGCTAACTTACGGAATATATGGCACCGTGCTCCATAGTGATGAATGATGAACAAATTTATCAAGAAGTGAACATTTTTAACGTCTAAGAATAATTTGAAAATGGTATGATGAACCATTAGAATATTTTTGTATAGTGAAAAAAATTAAGGTAATCTTACTATCTTACTAATATAATAAACGCGAAAGTTTGTATGGATGTATGTTTGTTATTCTTTCACGCAAAAACTACTGAATGGATTACTAATAAAACTTTACAATAATGTAGCTCATATATCAGAATAACATATACGAGCTCTGGCATTTTGAAATTTGTATAAAAAAATTGCAATAGGTGGCTCGCAAGCTGTTAAAACAAAAGTAGGTACTGGGAATGAATGTACGGAATGCGGGAGTGGGAAGGGGAACCTGGGAGAGGGGAAGGAACTCCGGAGGGGAAGGGGAACTCGGGAAGGAGGAGGGGAACTCGGGTGGGGAATTTGCGGGAGGGAGAGGCGAATACGGGAGAGAGGGGGAACTTGAGAGGGGTGAGGGGAATTCGGGAGGAGGGTTCGCGGGACGGGAGAAGGGAAGGAGTGGAGTGGGGAAGAGGGAAGGTGGAAGGGGACGTGGGAGAGGAAGGGGAGGGGGAAGAGGAACGGGACGAATGGGAAAGGACACGCAGGGAGTGACAATTTTTTTTTAAATGGCATAGCAACGCATGTCGGGAACCAGCTAGTAATCAATATTTTGGAATTTATAGTTGTCATTTAAAATCTTTATTTTTTTACAAAATCACATTGAAGCGACCGTGATTTGAATATTTGATTGTTTATCTGTTGTAGATGACAAGAAATTAATTTGAAAAGTATCAATCGCTTTCATGTGTATTTTTTATGAAAATAATGCCTTTCGGAAAAATAATATATTCATAAAATAATAATAAACGAAAGCTAAGAAAAAATATTTCAGGAAGCGCAATTTATAAAATATACGATTCATTTGTTTATGATTGTGTGTTTATTTAAAAAGAAATGAATACTCGCTGGCACACATTAACAAATTACACTACCCCCTAATAAATATAACTACCCATATTACAGAGAACCTCTTTAGTCTATTGGAGTATGGACATTTTTTAAACAACCAAACATGCTTAAAAATTATGAGGCGCAAAAAAAGAACAAGTAGTTTTAATAGTAAATTTAAATAATTCTCCCTTCATCGCAAATAAAAAAAACAACTGCACTAGCGCAAAAAAAGTTCCATAAAATGTATGATGTGCGACATTCGGCAAATTAAAATAAAATAATTATTAAATAAAATGAAAAAAATGTAGGTATACACAATCATATTCTTTTTCTTCAACATTTTGAGGTTTTGTAATATCTTGAACGCGTACTACTAATTCGTAGACAATAAGATGGTACCTGATATTTCTACCACAAGATGCGTTAGCGCGGCCGGTTTTGGCCCGTTTCATACAAATCTTAATTTTGGATTTGAAACCAAAATACCCAACCAAATTATTTTTGTAATCAAAAGGTAATTCAAATATCTAGTACGGATGTGAGCTACTTTATTTATTTTTGCTTTGAAGTATAAGATATGGGCCATTCAAAACTGTTTTCATGATTTTTATTGACATTTTTTTTGGAGTAAATGAATAACATTAAAAAAATAATTTTATTATATTTATTTTAAAAATATATTTTTTATTTCATACATGCTTACATGTTACCGTTTAGACATTTTTTGTTAACTATCATACTAGGTTATTTCCCGTGTTGTCGTATGATGAAATATAAAATAAAAATTAATTAAAAAAAATCATTTTGATGGGTGTAAGCTTAAAATACAAGTTACCTATTAACGTAAGAACTAAAATTCGTGGTTTATATATTAAAATTACTACCCCAAAAATACATTTTTAACGGCGTTTTATTTTTTATTTTATTTTTCATAATATTTTTGAAATAAATATGGCATAATTTTTTTTTTAAAAACGCTTTTCATTTACTCACAAATAATTGTCCAAGTTGCCTCTAAAACCATGAAACCCCAAAATCTTTAATGGCCTTTATCTTATAATTTAAAGCAAAATTAAATAAAGTAGCCCACATCCGTACTAGATATTTGATATACCTTTTGATTATAAAAATAATTCTTCAGCTTGGTTTAGTATTTTAAACTCAAATTAAAAATTAAGATTTGTATGAAACCGGCCGAAACAAGCCGCGCAAACGTTCCACTTAAGGGATAAGATTTCGTTACGAAAACACACGTCGCAAGGTAGTAATCCTTTTTACTGATATACTGCATTTAGGATAATTATTTAGGTTTCGGTAATCAAGTTGAAAAATGTATTGTGGAAATGACATTACTATCGGCATTTTGAACCAATTAGTAACATCCAACGTATTTTTAACTGTATTACGTAGACACTAAAACCTCTCTGTCGGTCAGACCGTCAATCCAATATAACGAACGACTCCCGTAATGAAGGTGTTTTGACTCGTTTGCAGGTGTCGAGTGGATGGCTGAAGGACGCCTCCCCGCGGTAGGGGCTGCAGGCTATAGGGACAGGTGATAGGGGGTTGCAGGGGATGCTTTACTCCTCCGCAAGTGGTGCTGGATAATGACCAATGGATGGGTTTGTCATCGTGATTTACAAGATACTAGAAATTAATAATAAGGAATTCCAATCCATTTTGTTATTTTTTAAATCAATGATGATGACCTTCTGACTTAAATACCAGTACATATTTTTTTTTGTTATAGTTAGTTTATAATTTTTTTTAAATTTTTCGGGTCTCCCAAAATCGCACCAAATCTATGGTTATATATGTGACATCAGCAGTCCCAAAAAGTCCTTTGGTTTCGCTGTAATAATATTATTATTACCCTTTGTAGAGGCAATATTGTATTGATAAGGAATTTTCCTCATGAGCGATATACATTTTGCATGTTACGGATGACAAATATCACATTTTGTAAATATACATTTTGCATGTTACGGATGACAAACATCACAAGAAAGTTCAAAATAATTATGTCGGATCTCTTTGTGTATGTTGCAATTAAATAATTTGAAATTATTTATTGCTTTCAAGTTTAATTTGTAGAACTCAATTTTAATTTATTTTATCTATTCAATAATATTTTATTATTATTTAATTTATAAATTTTTTTTTTATTAAAATAAGTTCTGCTGTGTAATTATTATTATTATAACGCGTGACAGCTATTTCGTCTTCTGAAGGCAGACAGTTTGATAATGCCTTTAGAAGGCGAAACAGCTGTCTCGCGTAATAATAATTACAGAGCAGAACGTGTTTATAAATAAACTGTTTTAATACATTGAATAATATTATTGAATGTACAAACGAAAAAAAGGTTTGTAATTAAGCCAAAAAAATAATCGCTTGAAAGTATTATTTTGGAGATCATTGTCTTATTGTGGTTTTGTTTACGGCGAAATAAATTTGTCTTAAATGGGATTATTCTTGACATTCTTATTTATGACATTAAAAAACAGACCTACAAATTCACTATTTTCTGTTTATTCCCGTGTTTGAGAGATTTTTTGCGGAAGACTTTTTTAAAGAAGATTTAAGGATCATTGTTTTTAGCGTCTCTGAAGAATTACTTTTTGTACAAAGATTTTAAGCGTGGCAAAAAATATAACAATGGTAAGGAATTATTATTACCTACAGTTTAATCTTCTAACATTTTTATATATTATATGACTTTTCTCAATATTTGGAGTACCTACATACCGTTAACCTCTACGAAAGTAAGAACGTTGCATAGGCGGACGTCAACTAACTTTTTGCACTGTGGACGTATAACCAAAATCTAATTCAATAGATTTCTGTTTGAATCCTTGTGTGGACTTATGTAATTGAATAGGTAAATATAAATAATAGGTATTAGTAAACACAAATATGAATAGAAGAAACTAGAAGCGACTTCTGACAAAAATTGTTTCTTTAAAAATGTTTTTATAAACTGAAACATTTATAAAAACGTATTGCCTAATATTGTGCCCGGCTGACAGACTTCCGAATACCAATTCAATCACACTAAAGTTTAGAAAATCAGCGTGAATGTTAATTGATTTTACGTACTCACTCGATACTTAGGATGGAAATATGCCTGCCAATACACCACAAATTGAGCTGGCGAATGAAATCATGCTACTCTTCCCTTTGGTAAAACCGTATCGCGTAGACGGCAGAGAATTTAATAAGGACAGCTCTTTGTAATACTAAAAATGTAAAGTTGACAAGTTTCTCCTTTGCAATCCCTACGCGGTTTCACATTGAAATGGAAACGAGAACGAGAAGAAAGATAAAGATATGTGAAATGCAAGTGCTCCGTTCTCGTTCGGTTCTGTTCACAAATTCAACACTCTTATTTAAGCTGCTCAGAACTATTCTATATATTTCAGCGTTTCATTACGTCCACGTTCCAATCTCGTCCTGTTTTATGCACTCTGAAAATATAAGTAGATTTCAGGGATGTGTGAGATCCGATCCATTTTCATTTTTAAAAGGATTTTTGGCAATTCAATGAACATATTAAATTTAAAAAAAATAACAATATTATTGATTTGGTACATATGTGACTGAAGGCAGCGGGAAGGAAAAGGGTAAAACATTTTGAGAAATACCTGCTTGGCGATTCAGACCTAGTTACAAAACATAACCCAAATCAGTTAGGAACGAAAGTGGTAGCTAATGAGAGTTTCATCCACTATGAAACAAGTGCCATTTTTTCTTTTTTTAATTTCCAACCCACGACCTCTTGGTCTATAGACAAAGAACGTACCACTTTACGAGGTTTGCAACACGAAGTTAGATATATTTTATACGAGTTTCAAGAAAATCACCGTGAGAACATATTAAATTCGCCATTAAAGTGCTTTATTTTTCTCGGATAAAATAACGAGAGTATGAAAAAGACAGAGTTTTTTTCTCAAACGAACAGATATTTTCATTTCACACGCAGCACGCACAGATGGGTAATGAATAAAGATAGAAAAATATTTATACTATTTGTATTGTATCTACTTTTATGCGGGGAACACGGTTTATAGATAAATACTGTACGGATACCTACCTACAAAATGGAAAATATCTCAACAAAAAAAAAAAACAGTTTCATTCTACACACGTATTTCAAAAACGTTTAAAGATTTTTCCAATACAAAAAGAAATAAAATAAAGTAAACGTGGTGCGGCGTCCGAAACCTTTCTAGTTTTTGTAATAATTCTGGAATCGATTGAAAGTAAGTGAGAAAGGGGTTTGATGTGAGGATTGGAGGATATTTGGGGCAGACTGGTATACGATCTTCAAACGGACGTAAGAGGTTTTCAGCTTTTTATTTTATTTTTATATTGACACGAAATGAAATTAACATATTTTTAATCATGTTTATCGTATCAGGGTCATTCTAATACATGTTGATTGTTGGATGATTAGGTTACGAATTTGAGTGATTTTAGTTTTCAGTTATATATTTATATTTAATAAAAATGTTAGAAAGAAGAGCCCCTGGGTTTAATCTAGAGATTAAAACATTCCATCACCATCATTAGTCTAACTAATTGCCTTTTAAGATTTGACAAGCGTCGGAAGAGCGCCTAACCTTTTTTTATATCACGTTTTATTCCAAACGACGAAAGGACACAATAAAAGTTTCCACTATTACAACTTTACTAGTGTAACGTAGATATAAATGAGAATTTTAGTAGGTTCTTTTGCAGTGCACGCGAAGTTACATACTAAAAAAATATATAAGTGTTTTGTGAGAGCTGAGTAAATTTCTCATATTCGAATTTTCATTAACCCTCAGATTCATAAATACTCATTAGTATAAGTGATTAGTACTTACACGTACATTTAAATAACAATATACCAACAAACACAGTGATGCCTATTTTTTTTGATAGAAGAGAAACCCCGTCTAAGCAAAATTAGAAAGAAGAAATCGATATCGAAAACTGTGATTTTGAATATCGAAATGAAAGATTATTATTCAGTGGTATTAATAATAACAGTTTTTCCACGAAAATTAATTTTAATTTTCGAGATACGAAACTCACTTAATTAGATCAATTTGTATAATAATGTAAAATATATAATCTATTTAAGGAATTCGGCAATCAACTCGATCAAATTTCCGGCTTTTATTTTTTCTGTTTATCTCTTGAAGAAATAAAAAAACCCAAGGGTGTAAAAAGGCCAAGAGAAAAATCTTTATTTGCACGGTTAAAAGATTAATTAAAAGTTCATTATGAATTCCACTCGCGTTATTGCTAAGTAAGAAACGGAACCCTCCTTAGGGTTTCCTTTCCAATATCGGATACGAATAAAAAAATACTTTCCCGAAGAAATTCTCAACATAAAGTCGAGCAATTATACGAAAACAAGTTTCCAATCACTAGGGAAAACCCTGTATTCAATTTGATCACCATCGAGTAGTTGGCGGAAACATCTTCCCTTCAATGATGTCTCCACAATAAACCAACGCTATCTGACCAACCCCAAACTTTGCCAGAGTATATGCGCTCTCTTCCTCTCGACTGAGCCGTAAGTCATTAAACTTCCTCAAAGTAACTACGGGAAAAATTCACGTTTTATGAACGGGAAAGATGGGATCTTTTGATTGAAATTATAAATTGCACACAAAGACTTTATTTAATTCGTCAATGATTGTTAGGTTTTCCTGATAGTACGTAGGTAATTTTTATAGTTCGGCGGTTGATGTCATTGTTTTAGACTAAGAGCTTTTAAATTGGGCAGTAACTATAATTTATATTAAACGCAAATGAAGTTTATGTTGTAAGACAGACCTTTCATAATCATTCAAGGGCTTGTTTTTAAGAAATATTTAAAATGCGTGGTTGCGCACTAAGATGTCCATATAAATTATTGCCTTAAGCTAGCGGCAAGTTAAAACGTTTCTAAACCTTTTAATTATTTTCTAGCGTTGGAATAGAAACCGTTGTGAATTCTAAATGAATAATTAAAGCGTAACAGTTAATCGAACGTTCATTAATTGAAATGAGGAATAAAGTTAACCTCCGCAGAATAAACATAACTTTTCCGGAACGTTATTACTTTGGATAGACTCGATGATACGAGTAGCTGTTGTAGCCGTTAGAAGCGCCGAATGATAATAAAACCAGTAGATATTCTGATAAAAGTTTCTTTTCCAGACTCGTAACTTTACCCAACTTTCGCGGAAGGCTGTGCCTAGCGATCGTAGTATTCTATTTAATGCGAAATATTTCATCTTTAAGTTTTATTTCGCTTAAATTTTAACCTTAACGTGTGCGTGACAAACAAAGCAGGTAGAAACACTGTGCGCCGTGTGTGTCTGGCTAGTACGCTCCAAACAAAGGCCAGATGTCGCAGTCTCCTCGAGTGGTGAAGGGAGAGGGGAGAGGGGTGTGACAATATGCGAGATAAGGGCTGGAGACTGGAGGTTCAGGACCTGTACGATGAAGCCATAGAGAACGTTTTGTGTATTAAATATTAACACAAGCACCCAACTTAACAAGTTTTCATTACGATAGGTCCAAAGTTCAGTTAGTTGCCGTTAATAGTAGATACAAAAGCCTCCTGTGTAAGTTTTTTTGGATTTAAATGGAGACGTTTTAACATTTCAATTATTATTTCATTAAAATACTCTGAGTATTTCACAGTTTTAAGCTTTAGTTTCGAACTGATCGGTTTTTATTTCTCATGGACTTATTCACGATTGTTCTTTTTCAAAAAGCATGTACTTGAGAAATATATTTTCACAGTTGAATAAGGATGTCCGAAATTTTTTTTACACCTCTTTTTTAAATATTTCTTCTGAGAAATGATATTTTAAAAAAGGTACCACTATTTTGTACCCACACAAAGATGTGGAAAAATGATATTCATTATTTATTAGCTTATTGTTTAAATGAATTCAACCAGAAATGTGAACATTTGCTTCACACTTTTCATTACGGGCGCTTTAAGTAATATTATTTATTACTTACTAGCAGACCCGGCCACATTTTGCTGTGGCTAATGTGATAAACCCCCCCTCCCTACGAAGTAAAACCTACCTCTTGGTTTCCAAATGCTGCTACATTGCTACAGCTACCCCGCTCGTAGCTCGCCCGTTCTCGCGTCTCTCCCTGCATTTCTTTTGCAGCGCCTTTTCAACCCCATCACGTAATACTTTTACGCAAACGTGACGAGATGCTCTTAATTAATCAATTGTAATTAACCCCACAACGTTGTGTACTTTTTTGTTTTAGTGGTTTGGTATAGTTAATCCAAGGTAATTAATAATTTATTTGTGGTAAACCCTTGTTCTTTTAGGTATGGCGTGTTACAACTTGCAAGGCTTCGAATAACAATGACTGGGTCTGACTAACTTGAAAAATAACTAATTATCTATCTATATTCATCCAGCTTCCTCCCCTAGCACCTGTTATACACCTACGCTCTTCGACGACTATTTTTATTGAAGTAATCTGCATTTTCCCTCCTAGCATCTAATATATAAATTTACATTCAAACGGCGAATTGAGAAGATCCTACCTTTCGATGCGATGTCACGTACTCTCTGCAGCTCTATAAAATGCTATCATGAAAATAATTTGACATTTATGTACATTCTAACAAAAGATTTACACTCAAGCAGTACGGCGTGCAATAATTATACACTCACAGTTCTAGATGCAGTTTGTTAGTTAGCTAGCTTGTTTTATTTTGTTAATTTGATTCTACGGGTAGGTATTTTGGATTAACATGAGACAGAACATGTGCTGTTTAAATAATTGGACTCCTCCATAGCCCAACTGATAAGGTGATGGTCATAGACCGCCGAATCAGCTTCCAATTCCAACGCCTCCGGAGAATGTTAAGGTCGCAAGCGACGAATGAAAATCGACATGTTTTGCCTTCTGTCGGGAAAGGGTTTGATGTGTGTTTCTGGATCATAGAGTGGTAATGGGAATATTATCGACCAATAAGCCGCCAAATTATAAATATGTTGATGATGATGGTGAGAGGTCATCTCATACCGTTTGATATGAGGGTCTGCTCCGATTAATGGTGTGATAGCCGATGTCAGGAACTGTTCAGGAAATGTGTGGGTGGCACGAGGTTTTGGAACGTGACATCCTACTCTGGATTGATGATGATGTTGAAGTTCTTCAGCATGCCGATGACTTGAGTTCCATTAACTCCTAAAGCATCGGCATAAACATTAAACCGAAGTTGATTAGACAATCGGCAATGTCAGGAGATCGGTGGGGCCGCTCTCTCCTCTGATCTGGCGATGTATGAATTTAATTAAGGAAGATTTTGATGTCACCGATCCTCGCCTTGGCAGTCACTCATGTCCTCAATAGTCCCGTTCTCCGTCCAGCACGCCGCCTCGAACCAGTAGAAATAATGATTACGTTTTTCCTAGGCACGCTACAAAACATGCGCCAGCCTGCAATCGCGATGATCATCGGTATTTGATTTGAATGAAAAATACGTCCTCTCGCATAACATACACAAGCGTAACTTGGGACCTTCCCCTATATGTGTTACGGGCATATGCTCTACGATAGGCGTACCCCAACCTCAAGCTCAAAAATCAGCTCAAAGAAGGAAGGTCAAGCTCGGCGTCCAGGGTGCTGGGTCCAAGAATGAAAGGCACCAGGTCGTGAATCTGGCTTCCCTCCCTTCTATTTCCCCGGCTGCCCTTTCGTCCAGAGTACATTCCCACCCTGATGCTGGATGATCCCTATTCCTATTGTGAGGGAGTTAAGAGAACTTTTGCTACTTATGTAGGTGGATATAACGCATTACGCTTAAAATATGAATACCTACTGACGGCTTCATTCAACCGACAATGTGAAAGTTTTTGCTAAATCGAATATCGAATGAAATATACCTACCTAAGCGTAAACCAAAAGTAGTTAAGAAAACTTATCCGGATTCCAACAAAGAACCGCCGATCGGCTGCCAAACGATTCCATATGTCATGTTCCCTTCGTTCCGCCGACAAGGCAGACCCCACACGAGCGTAACCTAAAAGGTAGTGAAGCCCACGCAAATTTCGTCACTTCGTTTCCCCCATGACGAAGGTAGTCCGGCCAGATCGTAATCTTCGTCCTGCATCAAACTGGCCTCCCGCGACGACAACTTTTATCCGCTGGTACCTCGGAGCGGCGGTAGAGGGAGGGGGAAATGGGTGCACGTCCTTTGTTCTCCTGAAGTCCCCCAATGCCTTAGTGACGTACATACGTCGACATCATGAAATGGCTCCGGCCACGCTTCCAATCCAGTCTAGAGCGGGTACGAGATCCACGTTACCGAGATGTGATCACAAGGGATTCCAATTTGCTCGGACCAGACACGACCATCGCTTACTTCGCCTCCACATTAGAAAAATAGTGTAAGCCCACCTGCATTTCGATCACATCGCCCCCGATAAAGTCGCGTGAGATACTTCCTCATGGTGAAATAGGAAAGCCGGACCCGTTAATCCATTCGACAACCGCCGTCCATTCTCGAGTCGTAACCCGCTCAATTAAGTTTGAAGAAAAAGAGTTTGTTAATTAAGTAGGTGGATATAGCGCATCACGCTAAAATGTGAATACCTACCGACGGCTTCATTCAACCGACAATATGAAAGTTTTTCGCTAAGTCGAAAGAAATATACCTAACCGTGAACCAAAGGCGATTATATGATAAGATATCGAACCAAGTTTATGCAAAGTCCTATGTAGTAGACTTGTTGTGATACCTAAAATTTGGAATAAGGTGTGGGAAATTTTTGGAATGGGAATTCAATTATGTCAGATTTTGTTAGTAATCAAAAATGCCCATGCTACGCACCATTTTATAAACTGTTATATTACCCAATGCCTTTTCAAAAAAAACCTTCCTGAATATAGTCCCCTAGCTACGTTTAAAAATATTATTACGAAACTCGTAAATAATAATTATCACCTCAAAGGCGCTTTACACATTAATTTATACCTACATTCTATACTTATGTATTTTGGTACCCGTTATGTATTGGAGAATACCCATTAACCTAGTTTTCTAGATCACCAACAAAGCACTTTTAAAGGATTTTATTATTGTTTTGTGGTTTCAAAATCCCGTCTTTTAAATGAAGTCTCTCGTCTAAGATTTATTGCCCGAAAGTGTCTTTTGTGCATCAAATAGTATTTTAGTTCATTGAACCCCAAATTATTATTTTACAACGGTATTGTCTCAAGAATCGTCGCTGGTCAACATCAGGCAGCTCCGGATCGACTTACGGAGGGAACGCTCCTTTTTTTTTACGATTACCGATAATTACCCGATAGCTTTTTAAATGTTACCGTTTTAATTTTCCGATTAAATCATCCGACTTAGATGACATGGTTCCTTATTAAAGGCCCCATTAAGGTAGCCATAATAATAATACTAATATTTGAACGATCCACATAGCCCCGTTTTTATGGAAAATCACCTCAAGGGCGCTATATAACCTATAATACATGTTTAAATCTAGAAAACTACAAGCTAGACGAACAATTATAAACAATTAAAATACTCGGGGAGTAATGATGATTCTATTGTTTTAACCCTGCTTTGTACGAAATCCAAACATCAATGTTGTTAATAATTAATTCAATTTTTCAAACTTACCAAATTCGCCATGTTGCACAAAATAATTTCACAAATCAATTCACTACTCTAATATTTAACTCAAACAAGCATTTCTAAACCACAACCCTTCATGCAGTTATTTATTCCAAGATGCAGCCGTCAAACACAATTCTCGCGTCGATTCGTTGTAAAATTCTTCCTGACCCTGATAAACGCCCCAGAAAGCACGTCCCGTATTGATAATTGACCGCTTCAATTTACAAATTATATAATTTAACGTCACAGATATGAACTCTCAAGCCGCAATCTCTGACTTCCCTATTCGCGTGAACTCCTTCCAAATCTTGACTCCCCTCAATCGCGTGAACTATTATCCTTTAATTTTATGAATTATTCCCGGTTTACGCGCACCAAATTATTACTCTGCCGTTTATCAAAACTCGATGATTTTTTTATCCCGTCCGCGCGCCTCCAGGTCCCTTCCCTGACTGTCCTCTAACACTTCCCTGCCCCGACTCTCTATTATTATATATATCTATCTGAATTATTCCCGGTTTACGCGCACCAAATTATTACTCTGCCGTTTATCAAAACTCGATGATTTTTATCCCGTCCGCGCGCCTCCAGGTTCCTTCCCTCACTGTCCACCAACACTTCTGTACCCCCGACTATCCTGTTCCAACTCCCTGCCTCCTGACTCCCCCCCATCTACTTGTGTGGTTTCAATAATATATTAACAACGAAAATATTAGCCACTTCTTCAAATCTTAAGTGATAAACACATCTCCCAATATGCATATTTCAATCGTTTTAATAGTGTTCTGTCACATTAGGTCCCAAATTCCAAGAAATCAGTGCAACTTTCATGTTTGCTATTTTTTTGTGTGTAACCTTTAGATAACAGAATACAAACTAATTTTGTCTGCGCCGGAGTCATAAATTATCCCAATAACGCTTAAAAGAAGAGCTCAGTGGCGCACTTCAATTCACTACTCTTTCTCATTACTTGCGTCGACTTTATTGGTTATATAATAACATTATATAAGCATTGTCTGTACACGTTTTCGTTCTTTCTGCGTGCGTCACTATTTAACGAATTCTGCAATCTTATTTTGACAAATATGTCAAATATTTCAACCCGTAATCGGCGCGTCGCTCTCGTATATTTAAATGCACCAACGATCAATCTTTATTGCCTAATTTTTCAACTCCCCACTGCCATAGAAAATGCACAAGACAATTGTTTCACAAATCAATTTGCTCGCGTTAAAGTCAGTCACCACTCGGGCAAATATCCATCGGCCGCCCCTGACTTGATAATGAACCTGAAATATCCATTAGGATTCCTCCTCCAACCAAAGTATTTTGGCACACGTGTTTTTCCTAGTAATGGCCCGGTTTCATAAATCACCCTTAAGAGTTGGAACAGAGAATTGTATTCTGAAACCATACCCTGTTACAAAATTAAATATATTTCTAAATCGATCTCTCAATTTTAAAAGAATTATTTCGTAGGCCTAAAGGCGAGATCATCACACTAACGAAACACAACGCCATTACCCAACCTTTATAAAATCCACACCACCCGCTTGCCAGCTGCCCTCTGTCCGAATTGAATATTTGAATTTCTCGGCTTTTCTCTAATATAATAAGCATGTATTATACATAAAAACCTTCCTCTTGAATCACTATATCTATTGGTGAAAACCGCATGAAAATCCGTTGTGTAATTTAAAAGATTTAAGCGCACAAACATTTTGAGCGACTTCATTTTATACCATGTAATGATGATTTACTGGAACAAAGAAGATGTTGGTCACTACTAAGGAAATACGTTATTGAAAATTTTTATGTTTAAGGTCACATTATTTTATGTTAAATGGAAAAGTGTCGCTTTGGAAAACGTAAAAGGAAAGTGTATTCTTTCTTTATTTTGAATAAGAAAAAAAATCTTGACACGACTGCCTTATAAACTAAACGTGCCGCAGACATTGATTGAAATTTTGAACCAAATACTATTGGAGAGCTTTTTTAAAGTATTTGTTTGGAATTCGCAAAGATTTTTTTTCTCACTGTCTTTAGCTATGACTTTATCTATACTTTAAAAGTTATTCGCTTTTTTATAAAACATTTGTGAAAAGAAATTATTATTTCAAACGCCTAAGTTCTGAAAATAAATAAAAAAATTACTAAATCGTTACCATTTTTATTTTTTAATAATAAATCGTTTACATTTAGAATTTGTGAAAATAAATACATAATAATGTGTTTCACACATTATTATGTATTTTAATACTTTGAAACGTACGCAAAATCGTGGTTGGCGGAAAAAACTTTTGTTGACAAATTATTATTATTAATATTATTCCCAACAGAATATAATGTTCCTTTAAACAATATGGTTAGAGTAACGCGAATGTTTGTTTTTTTGTTGTTGTTGTGATCCAATTCGAAATTTAATTATTTGAAAGCCGAAACATCAAGTATTAATATTTTTTTGTAAGAAAATTCTACCTAGTGATCTCGGAAGATTAACTTCGCATTAAAACTTAAAAGTATGAGAACCTATCGAAGTAAGTACATTTAAGACTTTTTTCAATTAAATTTGTTGTTGATTTAACAAGAACTTATTGTAATCCAAAAAGGTTAACAACGTCTAAGAAAAAAGGATTTAAATAATCCGTTTGCCAATTATAAGTTCTAAGCAAATATTAATTCAGGGAAAAATGATTTATAAATTGTCTGAATAAATCAAAAAAAAAAAAAAAAACATAACCCATCAATAAATTATAGGTAATTGATTTTCTTACTCCCGTTGGCGTTGGGGATGCTTCAGAAAAGCAAAAAATTGGGTGCTTAAGATATTTTTTAATTATTCGCTTAATATAGGTATCTTTGAGAATTATAAAGGGGAGATGGATATACTAAATTAAACTAAACAGCAAGCGATCGGTAAGTCTACAGAATTTGTCCATTGTAGTAGTCAAATCAGATTACCAAATAAATCTCGTTTACGTTATAAATTTCTCCTCTTAAATAAGATCTTTGTTTCTCCTCTGAACATTGGAAACTTAATTAAAAGTAAATAGTGATTGCCTTCGAAGTGGTAACGGTGCAAGATAAAGCTTTAACGCTGAAACAAAAATGGAAAAAGTCTTTGAATTAAGCCCAGGCCATTCATCGGCTGTTGAAATAAAGTTCTCCGTAAAAACATATATCATGGACGTGACTCCTTTTCCAAAAACACGCGATTCTTCTGCCACCCTCTTTTTTCCCAACAAACTGGTTTTCTTACCAAATGTATCTAATAAATCTGGAATGTATAAGTTTGAATATGTAGAGCGGATGGAAGAGAGAAGAGAGAACGGGAGTATAGTATGTCACGCAAGGATGGAAAATAAGTCGAGGAAAGATGTGGAACCATTAAGGTAATTACTGAAGAGTATTTAGGAGGGGATGAATGAACGTGAATAAAGCGAGAAATGTACGAGTGCACATCCTTTCTGCATACCCTGTGGAAAGATGCTAGATGGTTAATTAGTTTGGTAAAATAAAACCACCATACCATCAGGGCAAACAGATTTTGAAATATTTTTTTTACATTAGCTCGGTACAGGAGGTCCAAGAAAGAAAAAAAAACCTCAAAGTCTACTTCATCTTTGGGGATGCTGTGTGGAGGGTCCTTTTAGGGAAAAGAAGGAGTAGAAGTTTTGGGAAGCAAAAGGGTATGAAGGGTGAGTGACGGTCGCATAGATCCATCCCTCCCACTGCGATGCAAAGGCGATGAGTCGAGAGAATCCGGCTGGAGAAGTTAAGAGGACTGCCTCAACATGTCTCCCTATTTGGCCTGCCACCCAGCAGGTGGATAAACGCGTCCGCCACAAGAACTAGACAAACCTCCCCCCATAAATCCGGACACCTCTGCTAAGTCACCAAACGTAGAGAACCACTTGAGGTGACCTACAGCAGGTGGTGCTAATTATGAAATAAATGGTTCACGAGCCGGCGGTACCCATACCCGCCTCCCAAATTTTAATTTCGAATTATACCCAAGGATTTGACGATGAAACAATTTATTGCAAAGTAATGTCAGGTTCAAAGACAAAAAAAAACAATAGCAGGTAGAAAGAAATGTGAGTGTAAGGAACCTTGGGTAAAGAGTCGAAAATCGGGAGTTTACCGGGAACACGTTGAGAATGGGGCAAAAGTACGTTAAGTTTAATTGATTATTGATTCTATCGTTATTACTGCAGGATTTCATCATTTCAAGTGCTCAGAGAAATCGAAGTCTTTTTGCTTTGTTATTAGTTGTCAAATAATGAACTTTCTGATTTTGACGAAATTGAGGTTTTTGC
Source organism: Limnephilus lunatus (assembly GCA_917563855.2). Classification (NCBI taxonomy): domain Eukaryota; kingdom Metazoa; phylum Arthropoda; class Insecta; order Trichoptera; family Limnephilidae; genus Limnephilus; species Limnephilus lunatus. Next base: position 91,430,686 of record OU830595.1, on the reverse strand, counting down.
TGAATAGGTTGCTGCAAATTTATTTGCGATCACAGAAATAAATATTTATTTTTATTGTCTTCCTTTCATCGTTTTACTACTGTAGTAGGATCGTATTTTTTACTAAAATAAATACAGTATTGTATTAACCCAGAAAAAAATTATAAACTTTATAATTACTGTCGATAAAATAGCGTTAATTCGATATTGCGAATTATCCAAAAGTTGAGAAACAAATTTATTTGCATTCACAAGGAACTGTTGAATTAAAATGACTTCTGCTTTAATATGCTTGAAATTGTATATTAAAGTTAATCAAAAGCAAATTATTTAAGCCGAGGTTTAATATTCTGGTGATATTAATACCGAATAAAATGTTATAATGGATAGAATGTTATATTATAATTAGTATGGATAGAAGTTTACTCTTAGTTTTGACCGGTGAGGGTAAAATTATGTAAATGCGGTCATGAACTAGGCTTGTTAGAGGAACCTAAAGCGTCCATATACTCGTTTGCCGGTCGCAGTATGGTCGGATTAATTGAATCTGGTAATAAATTGACGCCAAGCGGGCTTTTTGCCCAGTCTGACTAAATTACAGTTAATACGGCGGCTATTCCAAGGTGATAACCAACACATTGGAAAACTTTCAGATTAAATTAAAATATATTGTCGAAACAAACTTTCCACGGTGTTTGAACTGTGCTTCCCAAATTACATTATATTATTTTTGATTAATATAGAGAGCTCGTTTTGGGTGTAAAAAGTTTTAATTACATGTCGTCTATCCTGGTAGTACATCTACATAATAATCTTGTTTCCGAATGGTGTTTTTCTTTGTTTTTTATGTTTAGTTTTAACTATTGTTAATTCAATCGTTAATATTAAACGTTTTTACTTCTTTAATCTTTGCAAAATTCAATTAAATTATATTCATTCAATTAAACGTTTTTGTTTTTTTTTTGTTTCAGAAACGTCAAATGAGTCTGAAAATACCGGCGGTGAAATGATTCAGCCTCGATGTGCAGTTTGGGCCAGGGGCGGAAGCGAGCATGGGGCCTGCAGGGGAGAGCTGCTCTAGGGCTGCGGCCCCCACCGCGCGTGTCTCGACATGCGCGCCCATCCCCTCCAGCCGCCCAAGCCGCGCGCTCCCTCGCCCCCACCCAACCCGGGGCCAGTCCGGCCCCCATCGCAATCCTCAAAGTCCTCGTATGGTGGGACACCACTCCCGGACACTACTTCACTAGACGGAACCTGCGGCTCTACAGAGAGATATGGAGAGTACATGCGCCAGCGCGCGAACATCCACAAAAGCGGAAAACGTTCGCAACAAAAGAAACAGATTCCTAAAACGGGTCGGACAAACGCTTTCATTAATTCTCCGTACAATAGAACGAGACATCCACCAATAGCGCATAGACGATTACGTAGGATTGTCAAGGTCTTTTCAAATGGTCGCTCTATTTCTCCAATAAATTACTCCCGACGCCAACTCACCCTCAATAAATTAGGACATCCAAAAAATCAATCACTGTATTTCACTAAAAACGTTTCTGATATCTTCGCGGAGCGAGACGAAGTTATTACTCTAGTGTTTCATAATCACGTCATAAATACCCAGAATGCTAAAATTTTGTGCCAAACAAACTCTTCGCGATCCCCGGTTTTTCAAAATTTCGAACGGAAATTCGGAGACCTCTATTCCGATAGATACATAAAATATTCTAGGAAAGATGTAAGTTCCTCAGTGAATCATCTTAAAACCCTTTGTTTATTCCCTCCTCGCAAATACAATAGCACGATCGATGGCAAAATTTTACGTGATCGCCATAATTACGTAGTGTTTCCGAAGAGTGGTAACGATACTAAAGAAGTCGGAAACTCAATTCTTTCTTTAAATTTCTGTGATACGCAAAATCGGTTCGTGCATAAGAGGCGCATGAAACATTCCAAGCACGACTTTCAAATAACATATTTGAATAGTGACAACGGTGTTTCGAGAACTAGAAATGTGTTTTTGTGTTCGTTCCAACGTAAACTTCAAACAAACGAAAATAACAATTTGAACATATCTAAAAACAGTTGCACCCGTGTCTTCTCTTATGGACACATTCGCGCAAACACAGTCGTAAACTTACTCAGTGATATTGCGAAGCAAAATGATAGAGATAAACTGCCTGAACTATCAGGGGGGACCGTTGGAAGTATACAAAGTAGTTGTGATATATCTGACAGGCTGGCAGGATATAGCGGAGTTGGGAAATATAAAAATTCAGAACCGCGCGACGGAGTCAACAATGATAGCATGGATGAGTGGAGAAAGGATCACAGGAGAAGATACCATCAAGATGGCAGAAAGAAGGATCGGGGCCACAGAAGAGCGTGGTATCGCCGCTGGTCGGGGTGGTGGGCTCTCCTGCTGTCGCTGTCGATGACTGTCTGCGCAGGAGGCACCTCGCTGCCCCTGCACAAGTACTCCACGCGCGTGGTGCGCACCAAGTACGGCCCGCTGCGTGGCATCATAGTCCACGCGCACCCGCCCGTCGAGGCCTTTCTCGGCGTGCCGTATGCCACCCCGCCACTTGGCAGTCTGAGGTTTGTTAATAAATTACTATATATTTTTTACGAAACTACATTTAAAAAGTGCATTCATAAAAGCAGATAAAAACCATTTTATCGCAAACAGAAAACTTTAATTGAAATTTTATATGCGTGTTCGATGTTTTTTTATATGGCTGGATTTCATACACTAAAACTACTACTCCCATTAACCACTACAATACAATCTAGATATACATTATACATATTAATTTCGGTTTTCAGTGAATGCGTGATGTGAAATATTCCCGCGTAATGAGTAAGATTATGTAACTTCAATGAACTTTTAATTTTCAAAATTGAATCCGATAAGTATTAAATCATATCAGACAAGCGATAAATTACACGTAGCAAAATAATTTATTTTTAATAATCTGTAATCATAATTCTTTTTTTGAAATACGTAATTCGTTTGATTACATTTTCGATAGATCTAAATCTGAATCACTAATGATTTTACTGGATGTGTTGTTTAAAAAAACTTAATGAATTCGCAATTACTTGAAGTTAATTTTCACGTTCTGTGTAAGTTCTATTCAAGTTCTATGATTATTTCAGATTCAATTCATCAAATTTTTTTAAACAACCCGTCCTAACGGTGTTCTTTCGAACCCTTTTGACCGTCTCTCTAATTATTATTTGTTCACAAAAAAACAATTTTTTCATAAAGAAAGTTGATTTAATTTTTTTTATTTTGTTTGAATCAAATCCTCAATATTGATCCCGTGATTTTTCGTGGGTTTGCGCTAATATTATGATAATTTGAATTCAGCTTATGTAAAATTTCACCATTTTATTGTGAGTGGTATAATTATTCTAAGTATTTTTTAGATGTAACCAACCTGTATAACATTCAACCCAAATCATGGAATGGCCATTTTAGTGTCTAAGGAGTAAAATCTCTTTCAAAATTATACGCTTTTTATGAAGTTTTTGAGGAAATATGGCAACGGATCTCCGGTTCCCAAAAGTATTTTCAAATAGAAGCTGCCGGTATAACGGATACGAAATAAAGCCAGAATATTATAACAACAGATTTGATAGTTTTTAATTCAAGAAATTCCTGGCGTTTTCTAATATTTCACTGGGATGAAATAGCGCCACATATTTATGACGCCATCGCTGTTAAAAATATATAGCTTTACTCGGGGATCGTTCTTTCTCAGCCTTTTTCCTGAATACAAGACAAGTTTTCGGCGTTATTCGCCGCCCACTTTTCGGATAAAACCGGCTTTTTGTGAAGAATGTCATAAATTATACCGGGACATGTATTCTGCAGTTATAATGGAAATTCTATGGCGTGCAAAAATTCGAAAGGATAATTTATTCACGTGGTAAGATTAATTTAACAGGCGAGTGCGGCTGCGCTGGGCCAAGGGTGATGCGCTGTCTCCAATATTAAATCCACGGCGGTATTGCACCCCCTGGGATATATGGTGGACAACGTTCATTTCAGGAAAATCACCGTGCCTTGGTTTTAGCTGGATCATCTTCGCTACTACAAAGCGAGTAGCGGTTTTCATTTATGTAAACACCTTCATGGAATTTTGAAGCCAAATTCGTACAAGTGACATATTTATGGATCTACTACAGCAAAGGTGGCCAACCCGCAGCCCGCCGGGTGTTCACTTGTGGCCTGCGGAGCATATGCACACATTTTTTTCTTTTACTGTATATAAAACCGGATTTTTCAAAAATAAACCTGTCTCGACAGACTATTACTAGGCTTGTCGACGACATTGGAAAACATATTGAAGATAGTTAGAAAAATTGAGCATCTTAGTTCATATTTTATGCTCTAGCATTGGATGAAAGCACTGACCTAACAGATACCGCCCAAGTGGCGATATTTATCAGGGGTGTTGATGTCCATTTTAACAAGATAAAAGAATTAGCGGCACTGTGTCTACTTAAGGACACTACTTGCTCACGAGATTTGTTAGGAGCTGTTTTGTTGCTACATCGACATTGTATCGCTTTTAGTTACGACTCAACAACATATGGTGCTCCAACAATGGTTAAGAAACTCGAAGTTTTAGTAAAATTGATTGAAAATGAGGCCCGCAGAGTTGGTAATACTGCAGTGCTAAATTTTCGTTGCATTATTCATCAAGAGAATTTATATTCCAAGTCCCTTAAAATTGATCATGTGATGAAGGTGGTCATCAAAACAGTGAACTTTATTTATTCGAAGGGGTTGAATCACCGTCAGTTCCAGAGTTTCTCAAGTCTTTGGATTCAATGATATTAAATTTTATGCAGAAGTAAGATCAAAAGTACCTAGTAAAGTCAAAAAGTATCCCAGAATTTGAAGACAAGGGGTGAATTAGCTGCTATGCATTTCAGGTCAATATAGTTAGCTACTTACGTTGTTAATACTCGTCTACAAGGGAAAGATAAAAACATATTTGGACATGGAGAAATACCCTTTTACAAACATTTTACAAACATCTTCTATCGATGGTTTCGCTATTTGGAATGAAGCATATTTAATTTCAAATGAGAACACGAATCACTGATGAACATTTGGAAAACTGTTTGCGTGTAGCAACAACATTAATCGTTATCAACATTGATGCACTTAGTTTGACAAACAAAATCAGAAGTCTCGCTAAAATTTATTAAATTTTGTTTATTTTTTATTATTATTTTTTTTATTTCGTAACACTAATCTAATAAAAATGCTTGATTCTCGTTTTTGTTATATCTTCTTAAAAAACCAATAAATTTCTTGTTTAGTTTGAATAATAAAAGAAATTTTGTTGTGCGGCCCGGTAGGCAATCTCATTTCTAAAATTTGGCCCGGCTGCTAAAGAGGTTGGCCACCCATGTACTACAGGATCGTTACAACAAGGTACAAATATAACGAAGTCAACGAAAATATGTAGCTATGACCTATGTATGATTCCTAGTATTTTAAAAATATTACGGTAATATTATATGTAGTAAATGAACGTGCGGCAATAATTTTTTTTAATTTTGTATTAAAAACACACGATTGGAAAATTAATCCAATACAGCGCTATTATATTTCATTATTTTGTTTATCAAGAATAAATAATAAATATATGTACATATATACATTTTTTTTTAAAATTTACCCAGCTTCTTTTCATTTTTAATGTCGTTTGGGAGGCATTTATATAAGTTGCCCCCCTCGTGACCAATGGATTGCCATAGTTAGTGTGTATGGTGTTTAAATGTATGTTATCGTGTTGTCGTGTAAAGTGTTTATGTAATTGGGACGTTTTAATGAATTCTGTGTTTGTGTGTACGAGATTATTTTGTATATTAGGAGACATGTGTTGTATTCATATGGTTTTCTTAATTTTAATAGTTGTGTGTTCATATATAATTTTTTGTGGATGTTCTGGGTTTGTAGTTAAATAGTTTTTGATTACCTTGTTTTGTATTACCTGTAATTCATTTATGTATGTTTCACATGCGTTTCCCCAGATTTAAATCAAATAGTTTATGCCAGTAGGGTATCATTTATCGTCGTTCGTGTCTAATGTACGAACGGTTACGATAATAGCCGAAGGCATCTGTCAAATGGGCAGACGCCATCAGTGTCACAGGTCTGCAGCCGCAGAATAGTTTAGAGCCTTCTATAGAAAGAAATTCAGGTCCAATTAAATATTTATTGTAAACATTATGATAACTTGTAATCTCATCGAACCACTATTTTATTTGGAAGTTTCAAAACATATTTCGAGTACCTAGTCTTAATCATTGGAATTACATAGACACTACAAGACAAACTTGTTAATGTACGTATGTAGGTAGTATAGCATATCATTTAAAGGGAAATGTAATTTGAAAAAGTTGTTCAAGTCCGCTTTATTTGGCCAAACATGGCATCGAACACTTCGCTTAAGATGAAGCTATACGTGAAATCACTATTTAGATTAATCTTTACAACGAATCGGTTTACAGTACGAATATAAAAAAATATGCTACGGATAAATTGAAGCTTTAACTACCTTTTCTACGTAACAGAATAACAATAAAATTATTATTTACGTAACAAAAAAAATAAGCGTAAACCACTAAAAAAAAAGTTTTTTCATGACTTTACTATGAAGTAATGTAAGTAACAATTTTTAAAAAATACCCCTTTATGGCTAAGACTATTTTTGACGTTTTCTACGTTCTAACTTTTTTTCGTTCTTATAAAATTATGCACAAAAAAAATAAAAACCGCTTTGGCGCTTACGTCAAATTTTTAGAACCGTACTAATTCATACGATCTGCGCCCAACGCTTGTATTCCACCATAATGCCGCGAGCCGTGGCCAGAAACGGACGTGGGATCTGTGCCCGTGTTTTCGAAGTTTTTTACTTTCAATATACGTAGCGGATTCGTTGTTACAGCGAGCATTTTTGGTTCTCAAACAGCGTGAGCTCAAAATGAGTCAGCATCAACTATTCCTGATTTCAACTCTTTTGATGTTCAGAATGTTATATCATTTGAGAAATTTTAGGTTGACGAATATAATGCTTAAATTCATTATCGGTAGGATTAATATTTTAAAAGAATAATTTTTAAATATATGTAGCTGTGAGCTGTTTCTTGAAAATGTGGGGTTTGAACACGCGATATATTGTATTTGTTTAAATTATGCTCTTTTAGGATAAATTCAGAATAGGTAGATACAAATTATTTATTTTCACCGTTTTTTTAAGTGTGTGTATCCATAAATTGATGTAACAATGTAATATATAATGTACAATATTTTTAAACCTAGCTGTGAGTTGTTCCGTCATCATTTCTAATACTGAGATTGGTTTGTTGATTTATTTGCAAAAAATTTAGTTGTAAATGAATTTTACAAAAATTTTAAATGCGGAAATTTGATAAAAGTGTATGTAAATTTGATAAAAGTATATATTCCTAGTTTTGTAAAAGTATGTATTAGTTACATTTTGTTAATATAAATACATATTATATTTCACTTAATCAAGTTTCTTTTTATTAATATATGAAGCTGGGAGTTGTTCCTTGATAATGTCTAATACTAAGATTTGTTTGCCGGGGTTTGAACCCGCGATATATATTGTATTTGTTTTAATTATGCTCTTTTAGGATAAATTCAGCATAGGTAGATGCAAGTTATTTGTTTTCACCGTTTTTTTAAGTGTGTGTATCCATAAATTGATGTATCTAATGTACAATATTTTTAAACCTAGCTGTGAGTTGTTCCGTCATAATTTCTAATACTGAAATTGGTTTGTTGATTTGTTTCCAAAATTTTTATTTGTAAATGAATTTTACAAAATTTTTAAATGCGGAAATTTGATAAAAGTGTATGTAAATTTGATAAAAGTAGGGTAGACTGGGGATGGTTGAAACACTTTTACTTTAACTAGGTGTAGTAATATTTCTTTTGTAATTATGGATAAGATGTTTGTACTAGATGTTCTATGATCTATCGATTTATCAAATTAAATTTATTGGATGGCCACAACTCGTACTGGTAAGCTACAATGAGCACTTAAAGACGATGGGAAAAACTGTTTCAATTATCCCCATAGTGTGGACGATTGAAACAGTATGTGGGGATAATTGAAACACTCTAAATATCTATGGAATAATTGGAATAATTGTAATCAATGTTAAACATTTTCATTATTAAAACAGTACTCAATGAGATCATGAATAGTGATTAAACATATCACAAGTATTTTTTAAATTATAAACATAAATGTCTTGAAATGAAACAACTTTAAATATATTTTTTATTATTTATGTTTACGTGCTCTTAGTTATACTTATTATGAGTATTTGGCATAATCAACATACTTTTACTGCGATATTATCCTGGAGCAGAATAGAACGGTATTAAAAATAAGTTTTTTGCTTTCATACAAAAGTGCTTGTTTCAACCATCACACTGTTTCAATCATAACAATGTAGAATTTACCTCTGAATTAAGAGCATTTTTTGTGTGTAAAATTCAACAATTAAGACGTCGAAAAAATAAAAAATTATTGAATTTATGGTTTGGGATGTGACATCATTATACAAAATATCGCAATATTTGAGTTTTTTTTTAAAATAATCTGTTAAGTGGCATTAAAATCTATTAAAAAATTAAATATAATCTATTAAAAGAAAAGAAAAATCTGGGTGTGCAATTCACATGCGGTAGAAATGAAATATACAGAAAACAAAAGTAGACAAGAGTGGGGACTACGAAACACTTTTTTTATCAATGTGAAGGGTGATTTTTTTTCATATTTATGTCCTCGGATTCCAGTGCACCTTTTCCTATTCATTGGTCATCTTATTTGTGGTTTCTTCTTCGGACTCTATAGGTGTAGTTTTTTTTCCTGTTTATTTTTGAATGGTTTGAAGACTAGATATTGATTTTACAAAATAATATCCTTTTTTGATTTCGTATGATTCGACCGCGATGAATGATTATCAAGTTATAAAAGAACTTTGCTATCTAAGGACGAAATGGTGTATTTTTGAAAATGAATAAGAAATTTGGTAAAATCTTCTTCTTGCATCCAGACAGATTTGTTCGTGGTACCGATACTACCAATCGAACTATCTTTTAAGAAATGGCTTAATTGATACGTAGAAATGTGAACATCGGCGGAATTGAGTTGCCAATTGCATTTGCCGCTACAGACAGTTATGAAAGTTCCTCGTTCGGCCGACGTTACTGCATCTACAAGCCGAGTTCCTCTCCTGGCTATAAACCGATTAGGTTTTTGAACAGTTGTGACACCGGTCTCATCTACGTTATAGACGTCCTTTGGTTCAAATTTAAAACTATCCATAACGTTCGCTAAATTGTTGAAAAATTCATCAACATTATGTCAATTAAAACTTGTTGCTTGTGCCATACTCGTGGCTTGGGCACATCTTATAGATAATAAATTCTGGATGGCGCGCAAAAATCCTCGGAGCCATTCTATTCCGGCCATCCCATTTGTGTACCATGAATCTGGCCTTGCCAGGTTATACCGTGTGGTCAAATCAAATGCCAATTGTCTTAAATCTTTTGAAGATAGCCCAAAATAGGTAAATGTTGGCTGTTTTTTAGCATAATTTGCAACCTCGGTTTCTTGAGAAGGGGAACACACTTTCTTCATAACATAATTTTTTTTTGTTGTTTTGTACTTACATAATTGATAAAACAATGGATACTATTAACGTTGATTTTTTTTTAGTTATAAATGTAAAAAAATCAATAAAGATATGATATTACGAAATTGTCACGTGAGGGTGTGTGACGTCGAATGTGGTCGAATGAAATCGACTTCATCAACCAAGATCACAGAAGTTCACCATTTAAGATCACAGAAGTACATTCGACTTAATGATTTGAATTTGAATAATACAAAATTTTCTCTCAGTGTGGACGATTGAAACATGGTTATGATTGAAACGTTGCAATCATCCCCACACGGTTGTTCCAAACATCCCTACGCTGCAATTTCTGCTTCAAAGTCAAAAACATGCTTTTTAAATAGACATTAACGCCACGCAAATGCATTATAAATACTCTTAAATAGATAAAGAAGAGAATGTAATGAAACATTTCGTCAAGCTGCGAGAGTAAAATGAGTTATAAGATAAGCAATAATGTCTTAAATATTTACGTTTTAGTGCGAAATTCAATAATGTCCCCTATGCACGATTGAGTCACTCGCCGGCTATTGCACTTTTGTAGAAACGTCCCAACAGACCTGACGGAGTTTCGAGTGTTGTATCACACTGTTACAACACTGTATTATAGTTTTCGAGTAAATTGAGATGTTTCAATCATAACGTGTTTCAATCGTCCCCAGTCTACCCTACATATACCAAATTTTGTAAAAGTATATATTAGTTACATTTACATTAGTTTATTAGTATGTATTAGTTACGTATATATATATATATATATTAGGGTGTCCCAAAAAAATGAAAGTTGTTATTTTTCAACGCATACCCTCTTATTTCGTTTCAATAATGACAAAACACTTATAAAAAAAATTGCGTTTACTTGGGACCACGGCAACCCGTGCCGACTTGCATCGAAAGTTATTAGTACTTTTATATTAAGACGCCCGCGAGCAAATGTGTTAATGCGCTTGTAGTAACTTTGTTTTTTGTTAATAAACGCATATTACTCATTCAGGCAAGATGTCGTTAGATATACGCAATTCTAAAAAGGGTATATTTTTAAGAGGAGTCGTAAAACACCAAATATCGGATTCTTAACTACCCTCTAATGAACAAGTTCTCGAAGTTTTGTTCTACAATATCCGAGAAGTGAATTTAACTGTCAATGAAAGTGCTAATCTCACTATTCGCGTGTGTTATCTATTTGGAAAGGGCGCGTATGCCAACCAAATATTTACCTAATTGTGTGAAGAAATTTGTATCTTGAAACTTGCATCAAGTTTGGTGGGATTTGCAAAAAAATGCGCAGAAAACGCAAGACATATTTGACATTGCACACGACGATGCCCTTAAATTAATAAAAATAAATAAAGATAGAATCTTCTTGCAGCGGTAAAGAGAGCCAGGTCGTGCTGACTACTTAGCGGGGGTGGACAAAAAACTGACAGATAAAGAGGAAAGAGCGCGACTTTAGAACAATCGAGCAAGAAAAGTGGTGAACCAAATATTTATCTGCGCCAACTCCTTCAACATCCTCTTACGAACCGTCAAAAAAACTACTCATCTTCTGATTCACATATTCAGAAGGTTTGCCAAAACCGCTACAGAACACTCAACCTGAAACCAGTAAAACGTCGATGCGAAAAGACTTCATTACTCCAAAGTTAGTTGCTACGCTAGACAGGTGCCAGTTAAGTATGAGAGATTCTGTTTTCATTCTTGAAGCTACTATTGAGGCGCTTGGATATAATATTGATCAGTTTCCAATAAGTAAGTCATCAACTCAAAAAATTCGAAAGGAAAAACGAAAGGCGCGGTGAAGGCCATAAAAGTTATTTTTTAAAACGAGGTACCAGATGCTGTGACTCTTCACTGGGACAACAAACTGTTGCCTGCTTTAGATCCTCGAAAATCAAAAGAACATCTTCCAACTGTTATATCATATGGGAATAACGAACAACTTATTGCTGTGCCACGATTGGAAAGTTGCTGTGCCACGAAGGAACAAGCGCAGGCTGTATGAAATGCGATTGTAGACTGGAATCTGGAAGATAAAGGGCAAATTCTGTGTTGTGATACAACAGCTTCAAATACAGGTCAGTTTAATGGTGCTTGTGTTCTTCTTGAACAAAAGCTTAACAGAGAAATGCTTATTTTTGCTCTCCGCCATCACGTGTATGAGTTGGTATTAAAAGCTGTGTTTGAATTAAAAATCAATTAAGTGACTAAAAGCCCTGAAATCCCACTCTTCAAAAATTTTAGAGATAACTGGAAAAATGCTAATCCCGATAAAATTCGGTGCTACAGAGAAAATCTCACATTGCACGTAACCGCTTCCGAAATTCATGATTTGCTTGACTTTTACCGTACTGCACCGACAACAAAAATACCTACTTCGAGATGATTATCGAGAGTTGTTAGAGCTCTCTGTGATGTTTTTAGGCGGAGATATAGAGAGAAAATTTACGATTCGGCCTCCAGGTGCTATGCACCATGCTCGATGGATGGCAAGGGCGCTTTATTCGTTTAAAATATTATTATATTACCGGTAAGGATAAGGCGGCACTTTTAGACGTTTACTTGTTCATAGTAACATCCTATGTCAAGCCATGGCTACAATGTTATATAGCAGTTAAAGCACCTTACCAGGACTTGTGCTTTTTGAAATCGATTTTGTTACGAAGCGTTCAGGAACACCGGAAGACTGTAAAAAATAAACTTTGAAGCAAAAATTTAATCAATAAACCATTTTAAATATAAAATACTACATAATGGAACATTTTAGCAGTTTTTAGTTTTATTTTTCCGAGAAAAATTAAAGTTTAAAATCCTTCCGTATTAACTCAGTACAAATTTTTGTACCATATGTTTGGCATCAAGTCGGCACGGGTTGCCGGTGTTTGATCAAAATAATATTTATTATATGAGTTATTGAGATCAAATGGAAAAAAATAAGAGGGTATGCGTATTTAAATTCATGAAAAAAAAATTCTCCCTTATGTCTTGGGACACCCTAATATATATATTACATTTCACTTAATCAAGTTTCTTTTTATTAATACATGTAGCTGGGAACTGTTCCTTGATAATGTCTAATACTAAGACCCGCAATCTCCGGATCGCTAGCTGGCAGCCTTTCCCCTCTACCATGGAGACCGTCGAAATTTTACTTATTATTTTAAAATATTATATTGCATTCGTTTTAATTATGCTCTTTTAGGATAAATTCAGCATATGAGGATGCAAGTTATTTATTTTCACCGTTTTTTTTAAGTGTATGTTTCAATAAACTGATGTATCAAATGTAGAATATTTTTAAACCTAGCTGTGAGTTGTTCCGTCATCATTTCTAATACTGAGATTGGTTTATTGATTTGTTTCCAAAAATTTTATTTTTGTAAATGAATTTTACCAAAATTTTAGATGTGGAAATTTGAGTATATGTAATTTGGGTATTTTGAAAGTGTATGTAAATTTGATAAAAGTACATACCTATACCTAGTTTTATAAAAGTACGTATTAGTTACATTTTGTTAACATATATACATATTATATTTAACTTGAATCAAGTTTCTTTTTATTAATATTTATATGTATTAATAATTCACTTTCATAAAATTTTTTAGATTGTAAATAAATAAAATCAATTCAAATTTTATAAACATTTACTTTTATTAGCATTCCCCATAGTTTGAGGATTCTCGATCCGTTCCCGCCTTGGCCGCTGCTGGTAAAATAGAATTGACGGTATTCATCCACCGGGTAACAAGGTATGTGTAGAAGCATCGGCGAACGGAGATCTCGCTGAGCGCTTCTTACGTATTGCAAGCACCACGTCATAGCAACAGTATTTATTTCAAATTACTTGCCTCGTGCAAATCAGACCAAAATATGACGGTACACGGCGCTCGGTTTTAGATTTAATAAAACACAAGAATCGAAATATTTCTAGCGTTTATATTCCTCTTAAGTGAACTAATCCAAATTTAAAATACAAATAGCGTATTTTTTCGCCTCCGCCGATATAAATACTCACATTTCGTAATAACAAGTCTAAAGCTATTTATTTAAATAAGAAACATTCCGTATTAGCCGTGAAGCGGAGTAAGACAAGTTTATCGTTAAATATTCCACAAGCCGCTGCACTTTCAATAAGCACAAAATTGGAAATCACAGTAGGTTTCCATTTAATTACTTCAAGAAGCATCTAATTACGCTTGGATAGATGGTATAAGATGCACAAAAATTCGATTTTTATTCAATAAATCCCGTATAAAACGATTTCTTTATCGCAATTTTTGTTGTTGTTGTTTGTATGGATTTGACATTTACGAAGTGTTTTTCAATCTAAATACGCATTAATTACATAATTTACTTAAACTAAGAACCTATTAACCTATTTTGTGCAAGCAAATAGTAGTTTCTCGTAGTAATTGTTTAAATGAAGGGTCATTTTCATAATCTGTGCATGAAAGTACGGCCGATTATGTAAAATTTTATACATTTTGTATACTAATTTATTGTTCTGTCCGTTGGTTTACAAGGAATTGTTTTGTGGAAGGATTAATTGCAGTAGATATTTAATTTAATTTTACGAGCGCCTAAAATGCTCAGACAAAAAAAATTGTGGTCTCTCAAGAACGGTAAATGTTTTTTTAACGAATATTCGCGAGTGTTTGAATTTCTCCGCATATACCACTATAAACGCAATTTAGGCCCACACTAAAAGTCAACATCGGTATAATATTCCGTTGGAAAATATTCATTTCATGAAGACCTCCGTAAATATATTTTTATTGCCCTTCCATTTTATATTCACAATAAAACGTATTTTTTTAATCCCTCAAACATTTCAACTTTCATATCGTTCGGGTCTATGAAAAGGCTTTGTGGTATTTCCAATCGATAACACAATAATTCATCCCCACGGAAGAAGCCTGATTTTATCGAGGTTTTTATAATGGCTAATGTTAGAGAGGTACTGATATAATTCTTGTTACAGATTGCACTCTTATTAAAACTGTTGGAAATTAATATTTAGAGTTAGGAGTATGTTTCGTTGCAGAAATATAACTCTTAAAACAATAAAACGAAATATTTACATCAATTTCAGAATTGATAAATGTCCGGTCATGGATATGTAAAATGATGATTGTACCATTTGAAATAATATAAAAACTGTCGACTATATTCATATACTTGCCTACATGAACAAAAAACATAGTGTGCAATTTACACGCGGTAGAAGTGAAACCTTCAGAAAAATAAAGTAGACAAGAGTGAGAAGGCTATGATGTACCGCATAAAGAGGAGACCGATAGGCTACGAAGCACAGTAGGTACATCTCATTCTCTTAGGCTCAATCCTATAGTTGTATGTGTTTATCTCTTTTTAGTGTCGCTATTTTTCGTTTCATCGATTTCAAATAACAACGGTTTCCAAGAATTTTTTACTTCAATGAGAATAACTGTTAGGTCATGTCAAGAGACAGAAAAACGAGTATGTACCTGTGATATAGTTTGAGAGGTTACTCATAGATAGTATTAGATAGTAGTTTGATGTGGGGTTTGGGAGTATAATAAATACTATTGTAACCTCAAGGTCGAGGTCCGGATTAATTACTACGGTCTGCTAAATAAGACATCAGAGATCATTGTTATTTTTATCACACAGTAAAGTGTTTGTTGACCCCGGAGTTTTTTGAGAGACAAACCCCGAGTTACGGTGCATGGATATGAATGGAGCAAGGAGTATTTTGGCAAGCCAGAGTTAAATGGCGATATATCCTCTCTGCCTATCTCTTTGGGGAAACGGCGTGATGGTTAGTTAGTTCCTTAGAAATCTTTTGTTTTTTTAACAAATTTGACGAAAACAGAGTGTTTCAATTTATTTTACGTATAAAAGTTATTTTTTTAAAACTACTTAGCTCATTATAAGGTGGAAAAATTTAGATACCTCGGCAGTATTCTCACGGAGACTCTTGACCCAGATGTAGAGGTTGGGTGCAGAATTGAAGCAGCAAGAACTGCTTTCAGCAAAATGAAATCCCTCTTCTGCAATGACAATATCAGTTTAAAACTAAGGCAGAGAATGCTAAAATGTTGTGTGTGGTCGGTCTTGCTGTATGAACCTTGAAAGTAAATACTATGAACAGGTTAGATGCTTTTGAAATGTGGCTTCACCGGAGAATGCTCAAGGTCCCATGGACCGACATGATCACCAACACAGAAATTCTCTGGCGGGCTAGATCAGATAGAGAGCTGTTTACATTAATAAAAAAATCATATCTGGGTCATATACTTCGAGGGGAGAAGTATCACTTGCTCCATTTAGTATTGAAAGGCAAGATAGAGGGTCGCCGAGGGCCTGGTAGGAGACAAATGTCTTGGCTGCGAAAAGTACGAGAGTAGACTGGCATTAGAAGTGTGGTGGAGCTATTCCGGGCAGAGAATTTCCAGAGTGATCACCAACGTTGGGGGGACCTGATAGGGCACACAAAGAAGAAGAAACTCATGATATAAATGGCAATACAAAAAATAAGATAATAAAATTGCTCATCTTTCTATAATTTTTGCTCCTTCATAAAATCGATTTTTTACTACTCATTGAAATTATATATTGCCTTACATACAAAAAGCATAAGACCCACACATTTTTATGTGGATAACTATATTTATACCAAAGAACAGAGATAATTATTAGATATTTGTAAAAAGCATTAACTTTGTGGCTCGCCATAATTTACAATAAATACACATATAAATTTGTTGTAGACCACTTTTATTTATGAACACTCTACCTCCTGACGAAGGAAGGGTGCTTCCGAAACCGGTAGAGTGTTCATAAATAAAAGTGGTCAAACAAATAAACAAATTTATATGTGTATTTATTGTAGATGATTATTAGAGCTTATGAAAATTGACACACCTAATTGCCCGACTACTCTTTCTAGTTACGTCTGACGCCACGTTCACGGGCATCGGCGCAACACGCAGCTGGAATTCACCCCAAATTTTCTTAATATAACTATTTGAAATTGCTTTCGAATTGGATCAGCTGCCCTAATCACTTATTTTATTGCTTCGCCCTTTATTATTGAACTATTCGAGATGTATACGTAATAAAAAAATAAACTAAAAAATTCGGAGCATAAATAGTGCATTGGATCATATTATTTAAAAAATATATATTTTTATTTTGATACAATAATTTACATTTTTATTGTATTTCTAGGGGGTTAACTATGTAACAGTTTCTAGACATTTTTTTTAAAAGTTTTATTTTATATGTACATTGGATAATTAATTTTTTTTAATTTTTGCTACCGGTTTCGACACATCCGTCTCATTCGCTAGCAAACAAAACAACTTAAAAATTACATTCAATTACAAAAATGATAAGATTTTAATTAGGTGGGGGTAGTGGGATGGGTAATTTTGTGGGAGGGGACGAACGGTGGAAGGAGTCAATATTACATGGAAACATAGTTAAAAAGGGTGATTTACATGGTGCTCTTTTTTTATTGACTTAATTAATTTTTAAGTATTATCATACTCATTTTATGCTGATTATGCCAACTTGTTAGGAACGTTAACCTCTTTCAACGTGACTGGATAACTCAGAATCGTGCAACATACACCTTCTTTAAAAGTTATGAACGCAAATGGTGATGTAGGTTACGTTAGGTTAGATTATGGGCTCTTTTTCATTTTTTTTAAAAATTATTAATGATTTTTTCAGGGGTGATATAGTTGCATGATTCTATGTAGTCATGGAACCCTTTCAACATAGTTGGCTTAGATACTTATAGTTTCAGAGATTAACTTAGTTATTAACTTTGCAAAAGAGTCCCACGTTGGAAGCCAGTGTTAACTTGGCAATGTTGGGCATCAGGGTTAGCTTCGTAGCAATTATTCGGCCGCATAGCTGGTCGCCATTGTTAGCGACAGTGTTAATGATGGGCCCAACCAACCTGCGGCTAGCTCATATCGGCAGGTACATGGTGTTCAGGTCGAGGATCCGGCTGCGGCTGAGATTTATCATGCCCCGTAGGGAGGCCTAGATTGTTTTAGGTTAATTTGTTATCAAAATAAGAAGAGAGAGATTTCCTTTACTTCATTTAATCTCCAGAACAAAGCGGCAGAACATCATAAATTACAAGGTTTGAACAATTAAACACATGAGTATCTCTATGCTATAAACTCAATTTCTCTCTCTCGGATTTCATCGCGGGTTTCCGCGGTGAGGCAAACAGTTAAATCAGCACAAATAATGGGGAATTGGGTAGGCTTACTGTGTCAGGAGAGTCTCTCTTGGAGTTCCATGTCAGGGGTCCTGCTTCGTCGCATTCTTAGAACCCGCCAAAATGGCGGTTTCTAGAACGTTTGTTAGACGCGGCTTGCGTCGGTACAAACACAGACAAGACAAGCGTGGAGCCCTCACAGCAGAGAGTGAGCTGCGCTTGGCTTGCCGGCCGGCTTGGGTCACCTGATGCGCGGCCGGCGTGCGCGTGAAAGCACGCCGTTAGCGCCCTCTTTTGGCACTGATTTCAATTGAGGCGGCAGTTTGAATTCTAAAATGTGTATCGTAATAAACTAAGAGTTTACCTTAATATATTTATTATAGGGCTTCTTCTAAGGTATTAAAATCATGCATTTGTACTAAGAGCAAGGATGAATACCTTTATAAATGGATAGTAATATATATTCCCTCATTTACAGGAAAAACCTAAACCTGTGTAATCATTCTATTTTGATGATGTTTTGGTTCTAATTTATTGTTATCAAGTTTGATTTGAAGAATTTCATTTGATTTTCAAGTTTTCTTCAATTCGTGTATTTTCAAAAATATTATTATCCAATTTATAAATTTCTGTGTAATTAATAATACGCGTGACAGCAACTTCACCCTCTGAAAAAATTATCAAACTATTAATTTTAATAATGCCTTCATAAAGTTTGATAATGCTTTCAGAAGGCGAAACAGCTACCACGCGTAATATTAAAATCATACAACAGAACTTGTTTATAAATTAAATGTTTTTATAAATTTAGTAATATTCTAATAAAAGAAAAATTGTGCTTCTGTTCAGAAGGGACATAAACGGGTTTACTTCAGGATTCAGCGAACAAGAGATTCATATGTTCTTCGTATTGCGATTCCATTAGTAAATGATATCGCATTACGGAGAACGAATCCAAGCATTTTGATGGATTTGTTCTTCGCATTTGTTTCAACTGAATAACTTATATGATCATATTGCGTGTTCAGGTACATGCCCCCCGTGACGCCTAGCCAGTGGCGCAACACGCGGCTGGCGGACCGCTTCGCGCCCGCGTGCCCGCAGCTGCCGCCCACGCTACCAACGCACCAGGAGGCGCTATTGCAGCATCCGCGGGCGCGCGTCGCGCACCTCGAGAAGCTGCTGCCCTTGCTCAAGAACTTCAGCGAGGACTGCCTATATTTGAACCTTTACGTGCCGAAGATCGGTGAGTTACTGTCAAAAATATTATATTATATTGATTTGCCAGTTGTATTATATTATATATATATATATTTTTTTTTATTATTTATTTATCTATAATAAAAATATATTTACATTTGTTTTGTGTATATGCCTGTCTCACTAGGGTATACCTGTGTCGAGACAGGCGTACAGGTATATAAATGAATATTGTAGTTACAAGGATATTGAAGGTAAAATACATATCACTTTGAATAGAATTAAAACAGAAAGGTGATTGGAAGGGTGATAAATCTTTTGAAGAGAGTTATTTTATAAATGTTGGAGATGAAGTAGAGAAGTAAATTCTGCCTAATCTATTTAAAGGTCAATTTGAAAGGATTACATTATTTTCATTTATTTTATAAGGGTTAGGTTGTATGTGCATAGTAATTTTAGTCTATGTGTGATTTATTTTACAGATGTTTGTAATAGTGAGGCGTCCAATACTTATAATCCATTTTTTAATATCTTGTTTGAATTTTGTAAAGGAGTCAGATTGTCTGATCGTAGTTGGTAGTGTATTGTATAGTTTGCAAGCTATGTATTTAGAGTGTCTTTGCCCGAAGGTGGTTTTGAAAATATTGACCATTTAAGTTTGTCTCAGAGTTCCTATTTCATCATAGAGGATGCCGTGTATTGTATTGGTACTTAGACCAGTTTGCGATGGTCTGCCGCAAACAAATAACACACGCAAACATTAATTATCCACTTCAATCAAACATATACTTTTTCAGTATTTCACGAAGAATTATCGTAATATTATTTTTTTATCGTTATTGTTTATTTTGGGTTATTACGAATTGTTGCGCTTCCCTTATTTATCCAATATTCCGGACAGCGTTACAGCGTCCATTACTGACGATGAACACTGTAACGCTATCAGAAACTTTGACTAAAGACGGAAAATTTCACTCAAACGGCTTATTACAGGGTCTGATATATGGACCTGTGTAGATGTTATCTTTAGGTATGCGGTACGAAAGGTATTTTTATTAAATGTGAGGGATGAACCTTGAAAAGATCCACGTTGTAGGAGTAGGAAAACACATGTATTGGCAAAGCATTTCAAATCAAACCTAGTGACGTTGTCAACAGTGTACGGATGCTGGTCACGCGTTCCTCTTCCCATTATGCGCCATGATTATTGCCAAGAGATCTATGATACTGGTTCTCCGGCGCACTTTTCATTAAGATACCTACAGAACCAAACATTGCCCATAATGATAACAATCACAAAATGCGTTATTATTTACATAAAAAATCATACACAAAATAAAATCAAATCTATAAAGGAAATAACATTGACTAACTCAAATTGTCTAAAACTCGAAATAGGAAAAAGCGTTACTATTCTATGTATATACCGATCACCGAGCACATCCAACATAACACCATTTTTAAAAGTTCTTAATCAAATTTTCGTATGCATTAAAGATCGTGAAAATGTCTTTATTATTGGTGACCTTAATATTAATATTATAAATACAATGCATCCTCAAGCCAACGATTACATAAATCTACTACCTTTGCAAGGATTTCTACCAGCTATTACAGCCCCCACTCGTGTATCAGAGTTATCCACCAGTTGCATAGACCACGTTTTTGCCAAATGCAAACTAAATATCAATTCCATAGTATATCAATGCACTGTTACAGACCACTATGCTACTATCACCTCCATTTCCCATAGAATACAAAAATCACCAGCATCTACTATACAACCAAAGAAAATTTCATATGATACTCTCTTCAAACTGGTTTCCGAGAAAAACTGGTCAAATTTTTAAAAACTAAGTGATCCAAACTTAGCCTGTGAATCTCTCATCGACATCCTCCATAAACATCTAAATAATGCTACATTTAACAACCAAAGAAGTCGTGAAATTAAACTAAAACATTGGATAACAAATGTAATTTTACACTGCATTCGTAAGCGTGACAAACTTCATAAATATTGTAAAAATAATCCTACTGATTATTAATCTCTCTTATTTTATAAAGGTTACAGAAATGCTTGTAAAAAAAATAGCCCGTACGGCCAGAAAAGACTATTATAGGAAACAGATAGAGGAAGCTGCTGATGATAATAAACAAAGCTGGAATATCGTCAAGAAATATGCTACACAGAAAAAGTGAACACACCCATAAGCAAGATCACCATCGCAGATAAAACATTAAATGCAACTGAAAACTCTGAAACAATCACAAATCACTTCAATCAATTCTTCTCCACAATCGGATCAGACCTAGCTAATAATATTCTAAATAAAAATAAAGCATCTGAAGATAGCTTTGCAAACAATATCTCTCTCGATAATATGAGTTATAATCCTTTCATTTTTTGTATATTATTTCTATTTTTGCACATTCTTTATATTGCATATGTAGATGTACCTACTGTATAGAAAATCGACCACCACAACACGGGCATACCTAGCATGGTGGTCGAAAAATCCCCAATCTATGTAATAAAATAAAAAAATGCAATGAATAAAGAAAACTAAAAAAAAAGGGTTCATGTAATTCTTGCGAGTAAAAACAATCGCAGATGAATTCCTTTGGGTAAAATAGTTGAATCTCTCAAGAGATTATCGATTTTTGCAGTCAAGTGCTAAAATATTAATTTAAAACAGTTATAGTTTGTAATGCACTCTTTATAAGATAAAGTTTGACAACTTGGGGCCTAGTACAATTCATAAGATCTATTTCTCGAATACCGGAAGGCCAACTCCGTGAAACTGCAGTTCTGAACTCTGTTCCTATCAGGTTCTCAACGCTGCTGTAAATTCTTTTATAATTTCCTTACCCTCCATAAATTCTTTTACATCCGAAAACTTATTTGATATAACCCTGTCTTCTTTATTGGAACTTGTGATTTTGTGTACGGGTAAATAGATAAGTTTTCGTCGCAGTGATTTGGTCAATATTGTCTGGATTATCTGAACTTTTTATTTAATGGGACGTACATACTCAATCGGAGAAGTTGAGGCTTCCCTGATCTTCTTTCAACGGACTTGCCAAATCATACAACTTATGAGATTGTGAGGGTTGATTTATGCGACATTCATACTATTCAGACCAAAACTCTGACATGAAAATTTTAGGTGTATTTTACACAGAAGATATCGCTAACATTTTTTTTCCTTTTGTTGTCACTCGCCGGGAATCAAAACCAAAATTCAAAGACCTAATCCTTTTGATCGGGCAGTGCGCGCTGGTCTGAAAATATTCTTAATTTATCTATAGATAAATTATGCTTTTAACCGTCACCGGCCATTGGCAATGCTATCCTTGTTTAACAGAGAAATAGATAGGTAAATCCTTTAAGATATAATAGTATGTATAAACATTGTTGTCTCTTTAATTCTGTTATACGCGTCATATGTATATTTAAAACGGGGAGCGGTTAAATTGAAACAACTGGTGGAAGACCTTTTTCCGTAGAATATGATAAGTGTCATCTTTTTTATTTTCAAAACTTAAAAATTACTCATAAAACATATAATAAGATAAGATTATGTAATTTTTTTTATTTATCCTAATGTGAGATTTGAGGCAGGGATAAAATATTAAACAGAACACGCTGAGAATATTTTAAGAGTGAGCAATGAATTCATATTTAGCAAACGGATCGTGTGTCAAGAAAGGAGATTTGTTGGGGCTTCCCGTCTCATGGATGATATGTTAGTGTTCTTAGTTGAGAGACATATAATTTAACAAACAAAATGAAAGTTGCCAGAGTAGCTAGATGAAATCCCACCGAAACGCTGGGTAATGGTAACGTTATCTCCTGCGTCTACTCTATGGCTGACTGAATTTATTTTTTTGTTTGTTGCTAAAGGTTATTCAAAACTATGGTTCAGTTTCAGTGCCGATAATTCGGCCGTTATTAGATAAGTTCATGGGGTGTGGTTTGTTTGAGTCTTAGCGGCGGATGCTTCTGACCACTTACTGTGTGGAGAGCCGGATCGAGAGAAACTTGTTGAGGGAGGTAGTTTGACCTCTCGACACATCGCCTTGCACCACAGATTGCCTGAAATCAAAACATAAATCACAATAGATAACTTATTGTTAAATATACTGTCTTCGTTATTTTGTTGAAATCATTTGTTTCTAGAAAATAAGTACTTCAGCAGCTAGAGTCATATAAACATGTTGTATTAGCCATTAAAAAAAAATACTTTGTACTCAAACTCAAGCTCACAATTGCCAGTAATAATATCAAGAAACAAATAAAAAAATCCATTAAAAAGTAGAAATAAAACTGTTATATTTAAGTGCTCGTAAAATAGAAAAATAACCGTTGCTTAATTTTTTTTTTTTATTGTACAAGAAGAACATTATTTGTCGGTACATTTTATTGAAATCATTAAAATGTGAGCTTATTCCAAGCAATAACACGGATCATTAATATGAAATTGTTGATAAAATAATTTTCGCATTATTCAAGTCTTAAATTATGTAAGCAGCGAAAATGTACAGTATACCACTTAAAACAGATTTTCCTTAGCTTTTCAAGATTTAATGTAAAATTATAAGAAAAAAATGTTTCAAATATTAATTGGACCTTAATTACCACAATAAGACGATAAAACTCGGCATGGCATTATTATGTAACCCGTCTTTCAAAAGATAATAAGCAGATAGTGTGAAAGTATGCTGAAATGTTATTTCAACTACCTATAATGTCAATACCATGTTAACCGTAAATACGTGTTAGTCTGTTAGGCTGAAGATTCCTGTAGCACAATGAAACCTGTCAACTTCCACATAAATTAAAATTCATCATAATTTTCGATGAAATTACGAAGAAATATTGGAATGTAATTAATTAGTTATACCAAGAATACTCAACGGAAAAGCTGCCACAAAAACAAACAAGTTAATAAAACAATCCTTTGCACGTTAAAACACCAGTTCTACTTTTCATTTAACGTCAATTTTGGATAACACTTAACAACTATCTTTAAATTTGTATCATGCGTGATAAACATAAGTGATAAAATCAACATTTTCATTAATCAACAGTTCATCGAAATGAAAAATATTTATTAATATTTGAAAACAAAAACAGTTTGAAACCGTCCCTGTATTTCTAAGACAGACACATCTTTCCACAGCTATTCTAATGTCTTTTGAAAGTCTACTTAGTTGATGAAAAGATCATTGGGTTGTCGGAGTGTTCGCCCCTCCTCCCCCTCATGCCCCACCCCTTGACGTCCCCGGGGTCTGGCGACCTCCAAGCCGACGAGCCTTGCCTTAATGAAGCCCTGAAAGCGCCGCTGCATTTTCCCTCGTTTCCGGCTGCTCGCTGATTAAAAAATAGAGAAAGTGAACGCCGCAAACAAGGGGTGAATTAATTTTCCGCTGATTTCAAATTTCAGTAAGGAGGTGATTCCACGCGTAATGCGGCGGACAAACATCTAAGGGTTCATTATTTATGGTTTCATTACATCTTGCGTACCCGTCCATTACGTTTTAAGTGTTTGCTTTCATATAAAAGATATTATCACAGCAGCCGGAGCATTTTTTGCGCATTGTGTTTATTTATAACTCAATTCTTTTAATATTTAAAAGGAGAGTTGCCGAAAAACTGCAGCAAACTTCGTCCCGAATCACACGGGGCGATTTCGACGCCGTTATTTAAATAGTTGCGTCGATATCACTATGTTTGATGAGACATTTGCTGTGAAATCTAGCTAAACTAGTCCCAGCGAGAGCCCGTACTGATGTCACAGACGTTTATCCTCTTCCTTCTTACGCGCCTGTTTTGAAAACGAAAAAGATAGAAGATACTAGAACGATGACGTTACGTTCGATCTCTCGCTGGAACTAATTTATTTATATATATATATATATATTTATTTCGCCTTAGTGGGCTTTTACATGCATAGAAGGAAAATTATACTCACAATAATAATTATGTGTGTTACTAAACCAATACAACAGAATAAATAAGAAAGCAATCATCATCGCAAGGTATAGAACATCATAACAGAGATTAAAAGAAATGAAATAGTATGAGTAGTACCTACTTATAAAAAACTAATACAATTTAGCTTAAGATATTATATATATAAATATAAAATCAGTAATAATACCTGAAATAAAATAAAGTGCAATGTGTAAGAGCTAGTTATTAAGTATAAACAAACAATTGTATGTGTATATTATTGTAGGATGATAAATCAGCACTAAATAGAACAGAAAAATAAAATAAAATAAGGTAAAAAATTACTAGGAAGGTTTAAGATGAGAGAAGGATTTATGAAAAGAACAAAAATAATAAAAGTTAATTATTAGCAGATAAAATCGAGATTAGTTGCCTCTTGAAAATTGCAAAACTGTCAACACCAAATATATCTATAAATTCGCAATGTTTATTCGCAAGACAATGAATTCTTGAAATTGGTGAATAAATAGAGTAGTTAGTTAGTTTAGTTAGTTTTAATATACTACAATTACTACTAGCTGCCGGAAGTGGCGATCACTCGTCGTAGCAACAAAGCAGTGATGTTAATTTTGTGTAGTTGCTAATGCTTATTTGTTTTATTCTGAGTTAATTATATTAGGTAAATAATAATTAACATATAAAATAGGATAAGCCGCAAAACTTTTTATTACATTTTATAAATAATATCGTTACTGCATTTGATGTATTAAATGTCTTGGCTGCGAAATATACGAGAGTGGACCGGTATTAGAAGTGTGGAGGAGCTATTCCTTGCAACGCAAGACAGAGATACCCTTTCTAGAGTGATCGCCAACGTCGGGGGGACCTGATAGGGCGCACAAAGAAGAAGAAGTATTTGATAAAAAATGTTACGGAGAACGGATGCGCGGCCTTTTTCATAAAAAAATTAAATTTGTATTTGAGACCAAAATACCCAACCAAACTTTAAAAAAATATATTCAAAAGGTAGTAAAGGTAACTTGGACGGATAAGTGCTATTTAATTTATTTGTGTCTTAGATAATAAAGTATAATAGGCCATTAACGAATATATTTTTTTGTGATTGTGAGTTAATGATAATTATTAAACAAATATTTTTTTCTTTCTTTACTGCATAAATATAATGCATACAAAAATTACATAAAAAATGCTTAAAAAGCGTTTTCACTTGAGTAAATATAAATCGCAAACGACCGATTCAAGTTGGAACTGAAATTTGACGTACTTAAATAAATTATAATTTCTCACCAAAAATGCCTCTTTTTTTATGTTTTATTTTTAATTTTATATTTACAAAGATGGTAGGTAAAATCATTTTTAACATAATTATCGTTAACTAACAATAATTGACAAAGATGACTCCAAAAACATGAAGAATCGACAAATACAACTAAATAAAGTAGCATATTTTACTAATATTATAAACGCGAAAGATTGTGTGGATGTATGTGTGTTTGTTATTCTTTCACGCAAAACCTACTGAATTGATTTTAATGAAACCTTACAAAAATATAGTTAATAATTCTGAATAACATATAATGGTAAGCTCTGGCGTTATGAAATTTGTGTAAATGAAAAGGTGTGTATTTCATATATTTTAGCGGCAGGGAGGAAAGGCAGGGGGAAGGGGAAAGGGGGGGTGGGGTTCGCGGAGAGGGAAGAAACGATGAAGGGGGAAGGCGGGGAAGGTGGAAGGGAATGGGGACACACGGGAAAGGACATGCAGGGAGAATTAATTTATTTCTTTGAATGGCATTGCAACGCATGCCGGGGACCAGCTAGTATACAGATATTTGCTATACCTTTAGATTTAAAAAAATCCAAATTTAAGTTTTTTATAAAAACGGCCGCCCAGCCGGTCTTCTTAATGTCTTGCTATTCGCCGATGATGTAAAACCCATCGAACTTATCTAAAAACGTTGATTTTAAAGGAGGTAATGTATTAGAGGAACGGAAACCTCTTCACTCTCTCCCATGTAGCAGCCTTTTCTAATTCAATTCAGAAATCCGTTCACTAGAAACACAACGAGTGAAGATGGTATAAAAATGTTGCATAATAAATTTGGTACTTTACAGTTTGGATATAAAAGCAACAACACAACACGTAACTACGTAACATGTTTATGTATGTATGTTGATAAGTACAAGTACAGTGTGGACAGACAGTGCAGTGAGTATGGCAGAGTTGTGTGGGGAGGGCGGAGTGCAAAAACGGAAATCCAGCGGAGCGGTTGATTTCCGTGGGGCGGTGGGGTTCAAGGGGGTGGAGCTCTTCAGGAGAGGGTGAGGGGTGAGGGAGTCTAGTTCATGCGGATGAAACCCGAATGTAGTACCAATCGAGCAAATAATAGATTTCCACTATCCACATCCACAATTGGATGTTGAAAAGTTTTCCTATTCATTGATTCTTTCAGGACTAAATATCGAGCATTTCATCAATAGTTCAAAAGGATAATAAATTTTGAAATAAAATCGAAATGCTGGTTGTGAAACATGAAAATTAAACATAATTTTAATATTTATAATTTATTGCTAAGTTCTTATTTTATAAAGGGAGATGGAATCAGTACGATTCTGTAAATTTCTTTGAAAATCGTTTAAGGAGTAATTGATTTTTGCCAAAGTTGAAATAATTGTACAGAAATCATCTTTGACGTCAAACGGTTAAAATAAACAAAAGCGGTAGAAAGGATTAGAAAATTTTGGAATTCCTAACATCCTCAGCTCTGGATTAGAATTTGTCAATAATTTTGTGTCTTTCGTTCACTGTCCTTTGATGTCAAATTATTTTCTCGAAATCGGCTTAAATTTCATCGGTACGCATTGCAAAGAAGTTGGGAGTAAAACCAACCGCAAGGGGAGGCGGTCTTCTTTTCAAAAGTAAATAGGTACATTTTATTCCGCGTAACGATAACCAAATAGTATTCTATCGCGTGCTGCGGAAACAGAGCTAAAGTACCATCAGGTGTAAAGGAACGCGGAAGCAAATAAAGTTATATTTATAGTGATAGAGGTAAGCGATTTCGTATTACGGCGAGCGATCCCAGGCGGCTCGCTATCGGTAGCATAATATCCCGGAGCGCGCTGGTTCACGTTCTTCGCTCGTTGCTCTGGACACAGAATTTACTCGACTGTATTCGTCCCTGCTCGCCTATGATGTAGATACCAGGCGCCGTCCGTCCATACGTACTTTGGATGCTGCGCTTCCCCTCTTTTCTTAATAATTTAATAATAATTATTATACTAATAACTGTTAGTATAATAATAATAATTATGTATTTATTCCGAATTAAAAAGCCTTGTCATAATTTTTTTCTAATCGTAAACCGCACTGGCTATTGCAATAACGGCACCGCCACCATCGCAATCTCGGAGACCAACACTGACAAACACGGAGCAGATCCGAAATATGCATACATTCTCAATGCTCGAACGTCGCGTAATCTCACCAACACCATCAAAACAGGAATGCTCCGTTCGTTCCGCGTCCACGACGCAGGAACGAGTGTGATATTTTTGATATTCGCGCATGCGCGTTTAGTCAAGCCTGCGACGGTTGAAGAAAGGCCGAATACGGATTCCATAGGAGCATCCAACTCACAAAAAACAACTCTAATGCTTGTAGGCATAGTGCACAGAGTAGCTTATCAGAAGCGAGCGGACTTAGTATCATTAGAGATTCATTTGCCTGTCCACCTTTCGACAGTTATTTGTTGTTTTGAATAGCCGAATAAAATTGGTACATTGAATATGATCTTTCGGAATACCTATTTAATTAATTTATTGAGGGAACCGCAATATTTAATGTGAAGCATAAAGGTTCTATAGAGCTAATTTTACAAGACTATTTTTGTCGATAATTGCATTTTGTTCGTGAGCCAGTCCATAGACTTTTATATTTGATATTAGGTATATACTCCAGCATCACTTATACAAAAAGTCACCGACCGCCATTAGTATATACCCGGCTCTGTCATACTTAACTTTGCTTTGCTATTCTGTGTGCAGTGTGGCAGTGACTAAACGTTTTAGATTGGGACTACAGCTTAAAATGTGAGGTTTTTTGGGTTACCTCTTCATACCACTAATTATAAAATAAACCTGCTTAGCGATAACCATTACGATTGTTTTTAAATTTGTTTTAGTGAATTAAAAAAATGTTTCTCGAGTATTTTATGATTTACGTGCCCTTGTAATAATGAACATTATCATGTTACCTATATTACGTACGCATTTTTTATGTGATATCAAACTTCCCGACTGCCCGGAATCCCTACCGTAGGTCACCACATTTTTTGGTTCGGTTCGGTTCGGTTACTGCGTTATGGTGCGGATCGGAAGAAACTGGTTGAGGGAGACCTTTTGATCTCTTCAGCCGGACTCTCTTGACTCATCGCCTTGCACCGCAGTGGGAGGGATGGATTCATAAGTTCGTCACTCCTGACCCTCAGATTCCTACCCACTCCTCATTTTCTATTCCTTCCCAAAACTTCTTCACCTTCCTTTCCATAAAAAGACCCTCCGCACAGCATCCAAAAGATGCCTAAGGCCCCGGGGGATTTTTTCCCTCAGGGTCTCCTGTGGAAATAATACTAAAAAGAAATCATTACCAATAGGTGTTGGGAAATATTGGAAAGGGAGGTCTAGAAGAAGTGGAAGAGAAATACAGAGGAATCCCGGTCTCTTCCGATCTGGTAACCAACAGCTATTTTTGATTAAGATGGGTGCCACACACAACTATAAAAGATGTGGCTTGGCCTACTTCAGTATATCGCTCCCCATATATTTCCATTGGGAATGTACGGCGGGCGATATACCGAAATACGCCAAGTCACACCTTTTAAAGCTGCGTGTGGCACAGGTCTTAATCTACGAATGCTAATGGTTTGTCACTAGGACGTTACTGCAAATATACAAACGTGAATAAAACCGTCATATTTATTTTATTTTATTTATACTTTGAATCCGACATCTCCGCGTTCGGAGCAAAGACACTTACTGCCCTGCTACAAACGTCGTCTAATCAACCGTTTTTTTTTTAATGTTAATATTTAAAATGTAACTTATTATTTGAAAATTGAAAAATTTTTACCAAAAATTATCACAATAAGGAGGAAAAACCCCTGCACGATACTTCTTATATTTTGACAAGTTTAGGGACAAGCAAAATTATTCAGTGTATCGACATCGTAAACAGTAAACATCCTTAACACGAAAAAACCGTCAGAAACTTCTCCGCAGACCCATTTATCACCTTATCTCGTGACATATCAAATTAAAAGACGTTTCCCGAGGAGAGTCTCCCCTTTGTCAAGACAATATTTACAGGGAGCCAGTCACAAGATTCATAACCTATCAGATATACGGTTTAGATAATAATATTTCGGCCTTTAGCGTCTTCACTGCTCATGGGCTTTATTCACCCATTGTGATCATCATCCTCCTCTTTGTGACAGTTTAAGATCTCATCCCCACCATTCAAGCATCATTCTACACCTACTAACCCCTGTCCTGCACAGGGCAGAGAAAAGCAAGGATCAAACGAAAGCTCAAGAAAGCGCAGTGTGGAGATGTTCGGTCCTTTTTTAGTTCTTGGCTTCCCGGAATTTTGTCAAGTCATTACAGCTTGGTCCTTTTGGCGGTCGCGTGACCCAATTATTCCGCCCCCATTCACGGGGTAAGGTTGCACGGACAATGTGGTGCTACCCCCTCCTTGCAGCGCCCGCTTTATGAAATCATTAATCTCTAGCATACGATTAGCGAATATCTTATAATATGACATTGTTAACATAATAACGGTAAGTACGTTGAAGTGAACCAATCATAAATCAACGTGTCCATCGCACGATAAATCTAGGAACACAAATTGTTGGAAGACAATTAGTTACATACAAATACGAAACTCCATTACATAAAATTACGATGGAACTTTTATTGATACCGAACAAGAGTACCAACTGCTCGGAGTCGTTAAGGTTTAACATGTACCTTACCTATTTATATTTAATTACACAATCTGTAAAAATTAAAAACCGTGTAAATATAAATATGATTTCAAAGCTAACGCTTTTTTTCGACAGTTTAAAAATAAAACGGTTGTTTTGCGTATGGAAGTTCCAAAGCAAAAAAGTCTTACATTCTTTTTCAAGTGTCGCAAAGCATTACCGATGTCGTTTGACAAAGCATTCAATAAAGTTGGGCGATTTCCGCTGCAACTTCCAAACCAGAATTATTTCACCTTAGCGGAAATTGACCGAGAAATTTTATGTCAGAGTTAATGTTGTATGCGGGAGAACGTACTCGAAAATATTTGGGGTATTATTTAAGTTTTACATGAGTAGAATTTGTGCTTTATTCATACAGCACAAAAGGGTACAAAAAGCTTTA
Source organism: Limnephilus lunatus (assembly GCA_917563855.2). NCBI lineage: Eukaryota > Metazoa > Arthropoda > Insecta > Trichoptera > Limnephilidae > Limnephilus > Limnephilus lunatus. Next base: position 91,399,142 of record OU830595.1, on the reverse strand, counting down.
ATAATATATTAGCAATGAGAGAGGTCGGCACAACGTTGGCTGTTTAGTGAAAAAAGAAAGAAAAAACCAAAGGATTGAAAAAAAAAACAAAACGGAGAAGCACTGTCACGAAGGTGTTGGTACTTGCGGGTAAAAGCTTTCTTCAAATGGAAAAAAAACTGCTCGAAAGGACTCTTAGACTGTAGAATTTAAAACAAAGGACGTTAGTAGAATCTTAGGGATCCAAAGGTTTACTGGGAACAAGGACGACTCTCTAAAGCAAATAAGTCTAGCCTGTGATTTACTGCGCTTGTTTTAATTTATTTTATATCATGATCCAATTATAGAGCATAAAGTGCTTATCACATGGTCTGACAAATTATTTTCAAAATATCATTTTCGAAAAGCGTGTAATTTTTCAGATATTCTTTGATATATTCAATGTGTGGCGTCGCTTTTGGATCCCACCCAGACATCGCGTGTTCAATTCCACGGCTGGCTAAGTCCTCCATCACCGACACAAGAAAAATTTTCCGCTTTTTGTGATTGCAGTAGGAGATTTTCAAATATTATCAGATTTTTCGTAACCCGAGAATATTAATCTTTATTAAAAAAATATATTAAAATAAATATTAAAATAAATTTTCCAGTAAATAAAAATAAAGGTTAGCGAATAGGCGTATTTTGTTGGTCATGGAAGTACGACTTTCTGAGCACTAGATCCCAAAGTTTGTCCGCGTTCAGCTTGATCATTTATCTGCCGTAAAATCCTCCCAACTTCCTTCGCAAGCTGACGGGGTTGACAATATTTTGCGCTTAACTTGAAGACTTTGATGTTGCTTAGATGTTATAATTTTCCTTAATAGTTACTATATTATGATGTAGTTTAGACGGAGTAGCCTTGTCGTGAACTTAATGAATCTGTTTACAATTTTAATTGAGATAAATACGCAGAACTGAAACTAAAAGACACTTGGTATTACCTAGGTACTTCGTGTTAACGAGTTTTCAAAGTGCCACATGACTCAATTATCATCAATTTTCATTACAGCCACTGAAGCATTATTGTGAGTATTAATCAATGCCCTGTATAGTTAATTGGCCAATTTTTCATGAAAGAAATACGTTATATAATTTATTTTCACAAAAGCTCTCCATTTCCTCACTTTTCCGGTGTATAGCGCTTCCGATTTCCCCGCATGACGACATGAATAAAACATAAAATTCTCATCAATTCGAGTCAACTGTATTTCGTAGGTATTTTGATAATTTACATATTCTATAAGACACCATTGATAAAATGTGTTCCCCGTCGAATAATGAAGATGTCTACTTATTACTGAGAGACGTTTTTCACGGACAATTAATTTTGATAAGCATTAAAACTATCCAAGGCATAGGGATCAAGTTATATGTATATTATAAACCTCCCTACCTACTAAATTTCTCAGTAAATTTGCAATTAACGTGAAATTATTGAATTTGGACCTCAGCGAAAGTTTAATGTAAAAACGATCAAAATGCCCCAAATGTAATTTATCTTCGAAATTCTCTGTCATTTGAATATTATATTATAATGGGAGAGATGACTTGGCAAAATTTATGTTTCATTACCTTGAAATTGTATGAAGTTTATATAAATATCTCATTTAGCCCATAATTTGACGGGGGTTTTTCGTTACGGAGAGTAATGCCTTCTTTAAAAAGTTAAGCTTAACATTACGAAAAAACTATTAGCTGACTGGTTTATATTTATATTTTTGTTAAATTTTGTGATTTTCCTGTTCTTATAAGCTGGTTATACTTTTATGATTCAATTTTTCGCATTTTCGAGTGTAAATTCCGATAAAATTTGTTTCAATTTCATTTTGGTGTGGTTTAAATTCAAAACGTGGCGGTGGCAGTCGTTATTCACCGTATGAGAATATTCTCTGGGCTTGTCATCGTTTTCAAATGATTTATTGAAGCGCTTGAATTTTTACTTTACAATTATGTATTCCAAAATTTACTTTACGTGATGTGTACATATTTATAACTAAAATAATGCTCACAACGAGGAATTTAATTTCTAAAACTGATTTAACTATAATATATGTGTATGTAATAGAAAATTGAAAACATAAAAAATTTCGTCAGAACTTAAAAAAAACATCTTAGATTGTGTAAAATAAAAAATAAATGCAAAATTGTATCCAGCCCGCTAGCACTTAAAAGACTATTTTTTAGAAAACGAAAATCTTGTGATACCCTTTTAGAGTGCCTTGAATGTGCTATTCATGAACCTTTGGATACGGTTTATTCAAGAGAGGTCACAGTCTACCGTAGTGTCAAAATGAATGAAGACGTCTGGATGTTGGAAAATCTAATTAAAGGAAATGTATGTAACAAACAACGTGCCGTTCGTAGCTCTTTCTTCGCTTTCACAGTAAAGGTTAAACTATTTACCTATTCGAGTCGTCTGCCCTTTGGGATGAGAAGCATCACAAATATTCTTAGATTTTAACAAAAAGTAGTTAATTATACTTAATTCGGCCTCCGTGGTCCCGAGGTAGCACTCTTGACTCACAACCGAAGGTCGCGGGTTCGAAACCGTAAATAAATAAATTTTATTTGATATATTTGTAGTAAGTATTTCAAAATTCATTCATTTAAAATAATATATAGTATATTTGCACGTTCCAGAGTGAAAGATACTCTCTGTATCGCCCTGGTGTAAGATCACCATTGAATTGAAACGTTGCTTTAAATGGCTTAAGCCGTATTTGGTGACCAGATCTGAATAGCCAGGTGCTTCCCCACCTTTCTCTTCCCCACCTCTTTCACCTCCCCACTACCTTCAGCCTCACAACATACCCCAATTGAGGATGCCATAGTCTCACTGACTCCAAACGGAAGCCGTTGCTAACTCTTGTGCGGTATTCATAGAAAAAAAAAGAAAAATTAAATTTGATATGACTACAATGCCGACATACTTAGTTATTAGATTCTTAAGCGCTGATAGCTTTGGCATAGTTAAGCTGGATTTAATCCCGGTTTAACGTCATTTTAACCATACCTTCGCCGTGGTATTAAGTCTTCTAGTATTCCGACATTACGCGCCGACTAAAAGTAAGAGGGTGAAAAGATAAACCTATAAAAGCTTTTTGTGGGCGTGTCCGTGTGTACGAACTAATCTAATTTTTTATCTAACTTTATAAATTTCCCAAAATTTTCAAATATTCTTTCGTATAAACAATTTAATAAGCATGTCTAAGACCTTGGAATTGTTATGTAAAACGGTATTTTGTAATTTGTGGAGATCAGTTTTCTTACGAATCGGTGAATGTTCAGTGGGCTTGAGTTCCTCAGAGAAAATTTATTTAAAAATACCTCAACATAAGTAGGTACTATCGTTCGTTACTATAATCCCGTATAAAACATCAAACTTGTCTAAAATTTTTTAATTAAGAAAGCTGAGCTAGAATTCTTCTTTCATAAAGAGAAGAAGTATGGCGTATTTTGGGTAGGCACTAAATAATACATTCTTAACTTTTGTATTTTCTTGGAACCCTTACTTAATTCCCCGACTAAAACAACAAAGTTTTGCCTTTAAAACTTTTGTGTTTTTTTCCCCTTACGAGGCACCTTTGTCAAAGAATATGGAGCACTTAGGAACCTTTATAGCTAACTCCTAAAAATCTACCTACAGGTTTTTGTAAATTAAAATTCTTGCATGAAAACATACCTTTAAAAACACGTATATTGTCTGCACGGCCTTTTTCATGTAAAATTTTAATTTGGATTTGAGGCCGAAAAATCCAACAGAACAAAATAAAATTTATGTAATAATAATGTATAGAAAATATTTAGTACGAATATGTGCTACTTTATTTATTTGTGTTATGATAAAATTATGATAAGGAGGCCATTAAACAATTCAACTTCGCTTGACATCAGAGGCAACTTTGACATTTTTTGTGAGTTAATTGCAATTATTGAAGTGCAATTCTTACTTTCTGTTTTAATATGGTAAAGAATAAAAAAAATAACAAAAACTTATCATTACTCACAAATAATATCCAAATTGTTTCTAAGATCATGGAGAGTGGAATTTTTTATTGGTAAATATTTTATAATTTAAATTACAAATTAATAAAGAAGCACTTGTTTGTACTAGTTATATGCTATACCTTTCTCTCATCTACATCTGGACCAATTCCATATTAACTTGTTAAAAGAAAAACGTTTTCAAAATACCTGATCCAACTCAAATATCGCACGAAATTCAAGAGCACGTTTAATTTCCAATAAGAATTAACGTAATATTTCTTTCATTGTTATAAAAATGATTTTTTGTGGCGTTTTCATAAAAAAATAACTGTAATAACGAAAATAATTCCTTCAAACGCTTGAAAATAAATATTTTGTATCAATCGTATATTAATATTTCTGGTTTCGTGGAAAAAAAACAGATTTTATTGCAAAATGAACACGGGTTTCGGGTTTTGGGTAGGTTTTTAATATATTTAATGTTGTTACTAATAAATTTATTGTGAATTCTCGTATGCTGCCTTAAATTATTTTATTAATATAATTTGTTTAAAAGAATCCTCTCGAAAAATAGATATTTCTTAGAATAGACACAAAATATACTTTCTTATTAAAGAACCTACCTAAAACAAAGTTCTATATAAAGTACTATGTTTAAAATCAGATAAATTATGAGTTGCTTATTACGTGAACCTAATCTTATATAAAAAAGATAGATATATCCTACCAGTTTTTTTTACAATAATCGTTACTATAAATATATTTCTTATGCTCAAATAGTATGCTCTGGCCACACGAAAAATGATCAGACTTTTCGGTCTATGTATTTTCATGAAGAGCTATGGAGCTTTGATAATAGAAAAAAATAGTGCAAACATTCTGTTAAAGTAGTAGAAATCAAAGTGAGTTTATAAAATGAACAGGATTTTTATATCGGGATATGAAATAAGGGTTACTAAAAGCATAATAACAGTAGGTAATAATTTAAGTTCCGAAATTCTAATTGAATATCGAGTTTCAATGCTCCCGATTGTATCACACTCCCGCCGCGTCATGTTGATATCAATTAGCTTGCAAAGAGCAGGTTTACAGGGGCACTTCACTCTATTACTTCTTCAAATTAATTGTTTAATGTGTGACAGGGTAAACAGAACAGCCATTCACCAGCGACCGCCATGCGCCACTGTTCCCGAACAATAAAGCCAACTAATTGTGACGGTTGCCTGAAAATCGCTACAAATTTTAACGTCGTCGCTCGAATTGGCAAAGCTCCGCGTGACGCCCGAATAAAATTGCTTTTTCGCAAATAAATAATCGATGATTCTTTAATATTTTTTTAGAAGAAATTGGAAATTATAATCAGTTGGTTTTTCAATTACCCGTTTATACGTTGCCAAATCGAGTATCAATATCAGTTTTAAAACAATATTATAAAAGTTTAATATATTACGAGAGTTAAATTCCTCGAAGGAATTTTCGTTCCAACAAATAACATCGAGAACAAATTCTGTGAAAAATATAAATGGGTACTTTATTATTTGATAGAAAAATTGAGTTTTAACCACAAAGATTAATTAATAATACATACCTTTTCACTGAGCATGATTTTGGTCGTAAAGGGAATTCTGTCTATTAGGGAAGGATCCTATCCATTGATCTATCGACTACTACATCACACAATCGCATAGTATTCATTGAATTTCTAACTCAGTACTATGTTCCAAATGACAATTTTCTCACAAAAATCGATAGTGGCAGTTTAGCCGACCACGTGTAATGATTGACAGGATAACTTTCGGTAACTTCTCATCGTTCCCTAGCATGATTGCAGATCGCCAACGAATTATAACAGTTCACAAAGTGTGCACCTACATAGTGCATACGAGTACCTACTGCCGCAGTGAGAGAGATTTTGAAAAGACTGTCGGCTATCAGATACCCAATATCTACATTGCCTCTTCGAAATCGAGTTCGCAAATAGTCAATTTCGTGGATTTCCATTTTTCAAGAACTGTGACCCATTTTAAAAACATAAAAAATTCAAATTCAAACCCACCTGGTTTAATGAACGTAATAAAGGTGTAAAATATTCTCTGTCGTGGTAATCATTTTCTTCGTCGAGATTCGAATGCCGAAAAAATGAGCATAGTTTCAAAATGAATTTAGCCTTTACATATAGGTAAATATTATAGTGCATCTATCTACACAGTACAGTACACTTGTTTAAAAAGAGAAATAGACAAAAGAAAATGAATTATTTCTCACAATATTATTCCTTGTACCGTCTTATTCTTTCAGAACACAAGTACTTGGTCGTAACTAACTCCAAACAAATCGGCTTCTTCGCTTTCGAAAGTTGTAAATACAAGTTCAGCCAATTTCAAATATGTGAGTTAAAAACTTTTTTATTTTTCAAATTTCATAAAGTTTTGGCGACCAAACAAAATTGAGAAACACTGTTCTGTGTGAAATTCTATGAACTGGCAGATTCCATTTTAGACCAACCTCCCTACATGACTGCTGTGGCGAATAGTTTTTCGTGTGTTGATTATCACAACATCAGGTAATCCCGCTGAGTGCCTTTGTCAGTTGTTGCGCCATTCGTTGGCATTACCATTAAATAAAGCAATCGAAACTCATTTTCATCTCTCGAAATAGCTATCGAAACTCATTTTCATCACTCTTTTTACCCAAAATCTGATGAAATATATTTTTTACGCTCCATTTGCTGAAGGTACACAACTATATAGGCACAGTTTTCAGTATTTATGGACTGCATGCTACTGACGGCTGGTGCAGCGCTCACTTAAGATTTGACAATAATTTGGTTGGAATGGTTGGAAGTACGAATGTTAAGAAAAGGTAGGAATTCCCCCACACTTGCTTCGCGAGAGATAATCAAATAAAGATTTTTGCTTTGCTGAAAAATGAGATTTGAATTGAAAATGATATACAAGTGGTTGCTGGCGTTATTTGCGAAATTTCATATTACCAACGTTCAACTCTACAAAAGGAGTCTCAAGTATCCACTGTCTGGCAGTGTTTGTATTGAAATAATATATAAATTTACTTTTGTCATGTGTTCAACTTAGGGGCAGTTGTCTCCCAGAAATTCAAATGTAACATTATCATTTAATGGCCATTCGGCGTTTAGTTTTACGCATTTGTAAAAAGTATTAACTTTATGGCTTTTTGTGGATTTAATTAGTCATTGCCATTTTTCTATAAAGTATAACAAACTTTAAACATTTTGTTTTTCTGAAAAATTTAAGTTTTTAAACCATTTAATTTTTTTGACATTTTAATTATTAGACGCCGATTCAAGGGCGTTTCAGCTTCCTATCAAATTGTAATAAGCTGATAAGCTAAACAAGATGATTTTTGTCCTCTTCTCCTGTTCACAACTTGTTCAAAAGCCGAAACAGAATCGGCATTTAATGAGAATCTTTAAACTGTCAAAACAATATAGGAGTGTGCTTTAGACCACACGACTGAAGTAAAACTTCGCTAACTTATATAATAACATATGACATTGGGGTGACATACGACATTGGGGTGACATACGACATTGGGGTGACATACGACATTGGGGTGACATACGACATTGGGGTGACATGCGACATTGGGGTGACCTACCACCGTGGGGTGACCTAAGACCTTAAGGTGACCTACGACCTTTGGGTGACCTACGACACTGGGGTGACCTACGACCTTGGGGTGACCTATGATCATGGGTTTACCTATGAATTTAAGGTGACCTACGACCTTGGGGTGACCTACGACCTTGGGGTGACCTACAAACTTGGGGTGACCTACGACCTTGGGATGACCTATGACCTAAGGGGTGATCTACGACCTTGGGTTAGTATGTACGCCTTACCTTAGTTGAACGGTATGTACGCCTGGCCTGATCACCGTTCGAATCAATTACCGTTCGCATCGATTACTGTTCGCATCACAATTTTCGTAACGCATTCACCAGCTTATCCCTCAAGTCGAGCATGCGTAAAGAAGTTTTACTTTAAAATAAAATGGTGCTAAATGGCCACTTCATGACTGCGTCAGACATGAATTTCTGCGAAACAACTGGGCCCTAATGCAATTTAATTGCAGATTATTAGGTTTATTATCAAAATTCTGTTTATTGTGGGATAATTTCATTAACCAAATTACTTCACAACATTCACAGTGTTCATTATAGGAACCATACGCAAAAGAAGGACGAAAGATTCAGAAACCATTTTCAGATGTACGAAATTAGTTTTACCCAAATTCAAAGAAAATGAACTTGTTTTCGCGTGTTGATGTAAGTACATCGGTATTCGCTTGTTTTCACGTTATAATTGAGTTTATATTTGATTCCTGTCAAACGCATTGTTTTTTATACTTCGGGTGAGTGACTATAATTGAGTGAAAAATGGTCTACGCCAAAGCAAATATCGCCACAGTATGCAAATACTAATGGATTGATTTATTCAACGGTGAAACAAACTTTAACCGATTGATTGTGCTAGTTTATGCACTCAATGTAATAGAACAAACATTAACCTTCATGAATAAAATCAACACGGAAATGTTAGGTTCGTAGGTGATTGCTTTTTTACAAATTTCGAATCACATTAAGATATTAATAAACTTAATATTTGGATGATTTGCGCTATTTTTGTGAAAAATCACCTCAAGGATGTTGAAAAAATATTTTATTTATTTATTTATTTATTTCTAGAATTTTGTTTTTACAATACAAATGGTTACATGTGCAAGGTTATACAATAATTCATTTTATATTACTACTACTCCATAAATTGAGCTCAAGAGCTCGTGTTTATGGGAGGAGTATTAACATGCAAAAAAAAAATTAATAGTGTTTTAGTGAGATGTTTAAACAATGATCAAAGAACTTATGAAAATAAATACAAATATTACTTGACAAAGGTACATAATTTAGAAAAAATAGTTTTAGAAGGACAAATAACAGTATATATATATACTTTTAATATTAGATATTACAGTTCAAGTAAGGGTAAATTAAATTAAATTAAGGGTACAATATATCATTATCCAATTTCAGGGACTTAATTTGCTTTTTAAATTGTTCATATTTCAATGTTCCCGTTATATTAATTTTGTTTTTGGACAATAATATATTGTACCATTTTACACCTAAATACAAATAGTGATGCTGAGCCGTGGTTGTTCTAAGCACAGGAATGGCTATTAAGCCATTAGTTTTAAATCTATTGCTTATGCTATCAGAGGGGTGAATTTTTTGAATAAAATATTCTTTATATATTTGATATAAGGCGTTTCTCTTATACAATTCTATGATTGATGGTACATTAAATTCCCGAAATAATTCTAGAGTAGGGAAATCGTATGGTTTCCTAAAGATGATTTTTATAATTATTCTTTGAATTATAATTATGGGCTGTAAGGAAGATTTAAAGGCCCCTCCCCACCCAATAATGCCGTACTGTAATAAGGATTGAATTAATGCATAATAGACAATTTTTATAGTTTTTTTGTTTAAAATATTTCGTATGTTATAGAATATATAGATTAGTTTTCTTATTCTTTCCACAGTGAGATTGATATGATCTTTCCATTTAACATTTTTATCTATTAGGATTCCAAGATATTTTACATTTGATTTATGATTTAGTTTAGCGCAGTCCGTATTACATGTATCGTCATTTGCACAATTTTTGGAATGAATTGTTATGTTAATTAAATTATTTGATACATCTTCTTGTAGAGAGAATGGAATAAAATAAGTTTTTTCTGTGTTGAGTGATAATAAATTGTTATCGAACCATTTTTTTATAACATTCATGTCTTGATTGGCTGCAATGGTAATATCGTTCCACGTTTTTTTTTCAATAATTATTGCAGTGTCGTCAGCAAAAGATATAAGTTTACCATTAAGTGATAATTTAAACATTTGGTTAACGTATATTATAAATAAAATTGGTCCAATAACAGTCCCTTGGGGAATTCCAAATTCTAAAGTTTCATCCACACTTAGTGAGTTATTTAATTTTACTTTTTGACTTCTTTGAGTTAGATAGCTTTGTAGCCAATATCTAACGGTACCAATAATGCCGATATCATTTAATTTATTAATTAGTTTTGTATGGGAGAAACTATCAAAAGCCTTGCGTAAATCAATGAAAATGCCAAGGCATTTGTTTTTTTTATCTAATGCATTGTATATATTTGATGTTAGTTCAGCAATGGCATCATGTGTGCCTAGTTTCTCTCTAAATCCAAATTGGTTAGGACTAAGTATTTTATTATTATCAATGTAGTACATGAGTTGCTTTTTTACGATTTTTTCAAAAATTTTTGCCACGTTTGAGACAAGAGATATAGGTCGATAATTTGATATTTCTTCAGGGCTGCCTGATTTAAAAACGGGTGTTACGATAGATTTTTTATAAATGGAAGGGAATATTCCACTATTCAAACTAATATTTATAATGTGTGTAATTGGAATGCTTAAAAAATTGTTATATTTTTTCAATATTTCTACTGTGATTCCATCAAATCCTGGTGCAGATCCACCTTTTAATTCATTTATAATATTTTTTATGTCATTTGTTGTTACTGGTTGGAAAACTGACAGATTATTTTGTTTAAGGCAGTCCTTCTCGAAATTATCTATTTTATAATTTTCATCGATCCGTGTAGCTAAATTTTGACCGACGTTAGCGAAATATTTATTAAAGGCATTAGCACATTTTGTCGGTTCCCTTATGGCATCAACAGAGTTTTTTCCGATATAAATTTTTTTAATTAGAGTATTTTTGTTTTTTTTACTATTTATTTCATTTATTGTTTATGCAATAATATATTTATGAAATGCTCTATCTTTTTCCAGACTATTATTACTACTTATGGCTGACGAATTGCATCCACCGGTTCGTCATTACTAATTCAAAACTATGTTCAATGCATTTGATCAGTGAATGTGATGATGCGTTGAAATATACAAATATTATAATTTATTTATATCCCTTACAGGCAGATAATACAGATCCATACGTACCTAGGATGTCACAGGAGGTTAATACTGTTTATTAGAGAAATTGTATTAACCCACTATCTATTACTTCTAACATTAACCCCCAGATTTAATTTTTCTTCCACAATTTTTTTCCTATTTATTCACCCAAAGATGTTATGAGTTCGAAATACCAAATTTAAAATAGCACGAAAGTGCTTTAAACATCTTGCAATTTAAAATTTATGTATTAAGCTTTGTACTAAAAAACAATGTTTATTCGCCAAGGAAAAAGGCAAAGTAAAGTAAAATGTTTAATGTCTCTAACAAAGACAAAGGTTTAAAACTTAAAACACCAAACGCTTAATCGTTCTCGGCTTCTCATATACACGTTTGTACAATGTAGGCATTCACTCCCGTGGGCGTATGTTCGCATATAGGAATATATATTTATGTTGTATGTGGGGAAGGTACCCGATTTAGATTACATACAGCTGGCTTAAGGGCGGTAATTAAAGGGGAGTTCTGCATGATGTTGCTACCGGATTTCCGCCTTGATTTGCGGTGATCAGATCATCAATTAATAAAAAAACGAAATTAAATATCACTAGGCAATCGAAAATAACGTATTTCACTTTATTGGATGTAAAATAAACGTTAATTAAATATGTGGGTTTGCCGTTTGAATTACGTCGAACGATTTTTTAATTCAATTAGATTAAAGCATTATTATCAATACCTACAAATATTTTTATTTATTATTATTGTTATTTGTTTTCATTAAACCTACGAATACTACCTATAGTTTGATTAATTAGCGTAAAATACGTATGATTACGTGTACAGAAAACATTTTTTTGTCTAAATAGGATGTCTAAAATGTTGTCTTCTTTGACAAAGAGTTGCAATAATCTTTTAAGTTATGGCAATTATTTGTCAAAGAAGACAACTTACACACAACATTATTATTTATTATATTCGGAGTTATTTTTTAAATATTTTTATTTATTAATAGATTTTTTGGTACAAACATTGGTATAATTTTACAATAAATACAAGCTTTTTTATATAAACAGTTAAAAAGTAAAGAATAATATAATTAGCAGATTAACCAAAAAAATTCCACATAGGTAACGCCAGTTCACGGGTATACTAGTGTGTTTTTTATAACAGTTAAAATTTTACTTATATAAGTACATTATCTTCGTAGATATTAAAAAATTAAATTAAGTAAATTAAAAATAAAATCAGTGTTTACTGAATAACAATTACAATTCAAACACCATGTGACAATTAAAAAATTGTTAAGTTACATCAGGTCAGATGTTACAGCAGGTCAGATGTTACAGCAAGTAAATGTTTGTATCAATGGTATTTATCCAAGACTTCATTACATTTTTATATTTGCTGAAGGAGGATATGTTTTTACATTCAATTTCTGTAGTCTTATAGAGAAATCAAATGATGAGCGACGCGAAATCTTTATTACATATGTAAAAGCTGTATTAAGAATTCATCAAAGTATGAGCTTAAAAAACTAAATTGGAATCATAATAAAGTGTTTGTTATCCTCTCCACCATACAACATATTGGGGAGGCTTGTAAAGGAAGTGTAAAATTATCAACGTTTACCGTTATCAAACCAATTCAATGAACGAATCAATTATGCCGGGGTTAGGTTAGGAGTGAGGATGCAGTGCTGTCAGTGGTCGGCACCGCGACACCGGCGCCCGCAATGCCGCGTCGTGACCGGGGACATTAGGGGAGCGCCGTGACGTATTATTCATACGTCTCTCAATCTGCCGCCGCGACGCAGGCATATTTATTTATTTGATATTTGCTTTCAGCAAACAATGTAAAAGGTTGGCATGATGACACATTTATTTTTACTTGTGATAACATCGGAAATAAGGTACAGATACTGTTTTATCACTTGAAATTTCAAAAAGGACTTTAATTAAAATATTTAGTTTATATTGACATTCATTAAAATATTTTGTTTCATCCGTAAATAAAAGATACGAATACACCTACGTATATAATCTGTATTTTAACATCTATACAATAGAAAAACACCAAAAAAGATTACGGAAAGAATGTAGTTTTTAAATAAATTTTGAAAAATTAATATAGTTTTTCTTAGAATTTATTTAATTTTCACAAACATCGAAATATTTAGATTAAATATTGATGGGATGTATTGGAATGACAAATAAGTTCTTTTTGAATATGGAAATATCTCTTAAAATGTCTAGGAAAAATGGTATTGAAACTTTGTTTTCGTGTCGTGTAAAATGTTGTTATAAGCAGATAGAACCTATTGTCATCTCAATACTGACGTATCCTTTGCTGTAAAAGTATGCATAAACACCAACAAAGATTTTTTTCACAAAATCTATTATTTACGCGGGCGTTGTGGATTTAAAAGCAAGCGTGTCGAAAATGAGTTGAAAATTTTACACAAATCAAATGACAAAAAAATATAGCGAATTTCATTTGCCTCACAAGTCCATGAGTGAATGGCGATTAAGCCGACAACACCGCGTTCACAGCATCCGAACCACCGCAACCATCGGAGAGAAGCGCCGTGCTGCCGAGGAGGGGGGACAAACGTGCGCAGTCAGCTTTATTAAACCCCCCCTTCCCTCACCACCCCACCATCAACCCCCTTTCTCAAGTTAAAAGCTTCGGTACTCACAGGTCTAAGCAAATGTAATGTAGGCCCGCTTTGACATAAATCCACTCAGAGATTCGTCAAAAGTTGTAAGGCATACAAGAGGTCGAAATGAATCAACGGTTTAAGTATTTGGTAAACCCAAAATCCTTTAACGGGAAGGTAACGTTTCAATAAAACTTTTGATCAACCCACTTTTGGGGTCGAACGACACTATTGTGTTACTCAAAAAGGTAATAGGAACGCGAATGTTGTCGTATTTACATGTTGAATTGGAATATATGTATATTTCATATTTGAGCCTAATAACATACGTTTCGTCACTCAATGACAAAAGATTGTGGATATTGGGGGGCTTATTTTTGGCGAGTTCTGTAGCGGAAAAATAATCCTTTTCATTGCCAGGCAACGGGCAATAGTTCATCCCTTTGAAGTATTAAATGTGTTTATCCACGTGCCAATATATACTATGAAAGAAGTATTGGTAATATTTCTATTCAGACAGGTGGCAGTTATGGATGTCTAAGAAATAAAACGGACTCTCATAAATCCACATATATCCAATCCGATCCAATAAAAGTCATTATTTATTGGTTTGTGGAGTGCTATCTAAAAAAGGGAAAACATTAATCTACTCTCCACCTCTGGCCAAATAAAAACCACAACTCTAAGTAAATTGCTTGTTATTTCTTGATCCCTTCTACATAGTAGAAGCGATGTGAAATAAGGATTTCATGGAATGGATTAAAATTCGCCAATCACGCTTTCCGAGAAAAGCATGTTTTTACACGGTCAAACCAAGTTAGAAAATTTACTAACTTGGCAAATCCGATTCATACAAGTCAATTCAACTGTTCAGAGCTTTTAACGTGTTTCAGAAACAGGTTTATCAGATTTTTATTTCAACGTGATTTCAAGTTTAGAGTAGATAACTTCCCCAGAATCTCTAATAATATCCTTTGTTTGATTTTAGTATACCCGACAGTGGTTATAAAATGGAAGAATTTGTAGGAATGAAACCAGTTAAACCTCTTTTCGAATCATTTTTCGAAATATGAAAGGTTTTGCCATCTCACGTAATATCTGCACTTTTAGTGTATTCAAGTTTTCCATCTCGAATTATTAAAGACTGTAAATTGTTAAGTACTTTGCATTCAATTCAATTAATTCATTAAATTAATGATGTTCCTAATATAAGAACCTAGATTTCGACTACCTATTTTCAGAAACAGAAATCAGAGCACACATTTCATTGTTATAATATTACCACCAGTTCCCTCATATATTCATTAGGACGGAAATTCTAAGATCTTAGTAACACATTGGCCACAATTTATAATATGCACATACAAATATACATCAATAAAATATGTTACCATTACAGTTTCAGAACATCTCGACTCTCCAGACTAGTTCTAAATGTTCAGGCTAAATGACTCGGCAAGAGTTATTTTTCTTGATTCAAATCAAATTTTTTTTTTGAAATTAACATTAAACATAAGCAAAACTTAATTGTAACAAATATATATCACCTCTTATAAAAATAAATATAATGTATTTGTAACGATTTGGTTTTAAATAAAATTATCTTTGTGATAGAACATTTTTGAAGTAAATAGTTTCTACTTTTTCAACCGTGGAGTGGGAAAATCGTTCATGTTTATTCAAATATCAAGGATTTTGCAAAGAAAGCTTTGCACAATCTCCTTTACACTCGCAGTCGATAAATTTTTACCGTACGGTGAATGTGTCTAAACGTACAAATCTCGCCCAGGGATTGACCGCCGCCTCTACGAGTCTCCGTAGCCGTAGCCTCCCTTAAAGGTCACTCGAAGTACGGTCATTCCTATTCAAATGGTAGGTCATGCAATTTGTACCACGGCTTCTTCGCAGTGACTTCTCATTGGCGTGGAATAGCCTGAACTGGTTTCTTGACTAGATGGAATATTTTTTGGTTGTAAGGAATGAAAGGTCTATTCTGTTTTGGGAAAATGTATATTTATAACTTATTATTATTTTTTTCAGAACGTTTTTATTTTTTTGCTTGTTTATTTAGCTACCCATTTCGTAGTTATTCTGCAATGATGGGCTGAGTGGTTGAACGCTATTCAAATTAATAAGCTTAGTCCTTCTTTAAACATATATTTTGTACTACACGCAAGAGATTTTTGGTATCTTTGGGAATGCAGTAGCTACGAAGTGTAATTTTTTTTAAAACTGTAACACTACTGAAATACTCGTAGAAAAAATGCCTTACTCAGGTTTAACAAATATCAAAAAAGATTTTTTTATTGAAATTATTACTATCTACATGTTGAAAAATATTGAAATAGTATCATGCTATTATATAAGCTATAAATTATTGTCCAAACAACATATATTATTTTAAAAAATTAAGTGGAGGAAGTATCTCTCTTTTGAGTTTTGTCACCAGCTAATATGTTATAAAAACAGCTTTTTTCGGTAAAGGGTTGTTAAATGTTTTTGTCCCACAAAATATACCAACCCCCAAGAAAGGTTATAGGTTCAATGTCCACCCGGCAGCCGTAATTCCGCCCCATTGTCGCGAAGGACGCATAAACCTAGATTCAAAACTGGATATGAAAATATTGCTGCATTCGTCTTTAGGAATATAAACATACGGTGCAAAATGATATGGTGAAAAGGATTTTATGCCAATAAAGCACGTAGAAAACTTATTACCATATATATTTTTGTCTCAGCCATTTATTTTTAATATTTAAACACTTTAAGCGTTTAGAGATCATACCTCTAATTTTAAAAATATTTTTTTGAATAAAGTTGTTTGATTATGAATTGCAAACTACTATTATTTTTACGGAGTATTTTAATTGACAAATAAAAAATAATCCTCACAGAGATTTTAAAATTGTACGGAATTGTTCGCATCATAGATTTCCACATATTGTTTGGTAAAAATTCAGTTGAGTCCTCTTTTCAAACTGTCAATCATCGTACTCGGATTACGTAGATACCTATACCATTTCACTAAGTAGGTAGTCAAATCATGGAAATAGTTCACTAGAAGAAAAAAAAATGTCAAAAGGTACCTTACCATGTATCAATATAGGATATAGGGACCATAGTAGAATTAAATTCCGTTGTGAATCGACTGTAGGAAATTAGACCGTATTGACTGACATTGGGTATTGGAAAGACTATCCATCAACTTAAAAAAATATGTTATAAAAAAGTCATTCTTGACGGTGCTTGATATTTTATTACTGCCCTCTTTATTTTTATATTTATTTTCTAATCTTAGTCGTGTGTACTAATAATTTTATTAACATAAATATATGACAATTGATAAAAGTGATGTGTTCTAATAATTTTATTAACGTAAATAAATAAAAATTAACATTATTTGGAATATTTTTCAATATTTTATAAAATTTATGTGTATTTAATCACAAACTCAAAACAATCATTGTGGCAGACACGATGAGCATATTTTCAATTTTCATTCGGGATTTTATTATATAGTTGGACGACCTGTGGTCCTACTATGGTCGATTGATAAGAATTGATAGGATAACTTTCTGTAACTTCTAATTATTCTCTAGCTAGGACAACTACTGATCGGTAACTTAAAATTGACGTCATTGATGTCGAATATATTAAGAATACTCAGTCATTGGGAACCTATTCGTTAGCGATCTGTAATCGTGTTAGGGAACGATGAGTAGTTACCGAAAGTAATCCTATCAATACTTATCGATCGACTGTGCTAGGGTACCTAGCATGGTCGATCGATAAAGATTTTAACTTGTCATCCCAAGCACGACTGCAGGCCGCTAACGAACAAACAACAGTTCACTTCAAATAAATTAGGAATCCTTAGTCGTTGTCATAGACATATGTATTTGTATGTCCATGGTCGTTGTGAACTGTTATTGGTTTATTAGCGGCCTGCAGTCGTGCTTAAGAGCGACGACAAGTTACCGACATTTTAAATAAAATCTATATCGATCGACCGTGCTAGGTACCCAGGGGGCCTAGTACATAAGTGATAATATCTGGGTGCATGATTTTTTCCTTATATCTGAAATCCAATTTGCTTATCATTTCTCGTCCCGTGCCCGTGTTTCTCGTAGTAGTAAAATTTATATTTATTATATTGTGATATTTTCTTACCGCATTTTATAGATGGTATTATTTAGTAATATTCTATTTTTTTGTAATAATTCGTCTCTTTGTAATTTGTAATAAAGTGTAGTTAATAGATAATCTACGTTTTACCATTATTGCAAATTTACATTTAAAAAAAATAATTCTTGTTGGATTTTTTATTTTGGCAATAGAATGTTTTCCTAAAAATAACGCTAGTAGGCTAAAACAACCAAATAATTTATTTTTTAGGTTATCCATGAAACAGTTATGCACTAATATATTATGGAGAAGATAAAAAAATTTAAAAAAAGTGTATGGGAGCAGTTAAATATGTAGTACCATTCTATTGTTTAGGTTTTGGACAACAAAATTTGCAATTATAAAATTAACTTTACCTAAATTTGTACCACATTCAGTTTTTAATGCAACTCCTAAAACTAGTTTGTAATCGTTTGACAAAATTGTGTTTAGTTAGATGAATTATTTGAGATAAACGGAATTGTACAATAATTCGTTTAGTAGAATAGTCCTCAGGCGGCAGCCCCAGGGCTCGTAGCGCGGGGTTCGTAACGCTTGGCGCGGGACGCGGGGTCGGGGCTTGGTAATCGTGGTCCACTAAGTTGTAGAGCCGCCCGGAGGCCTTATCGGTCCCCGGACACACTTATTCCGCAATGATAATCCCACGAGCTTTGGGGCCGAGTAATTACAACTTATAATTTAAAGTTAATTCCTTTGATTGCGATACAACTTCCAGTTAACGCGAAATTTCACTCGTCAGGAGCGTCTGACTGAAACCACAAACACAACCAAGGCCTTGGGACAATTTGGTCGCCACGATTAGTTTCAATTATTATTTCATGCCTAAAAAGATTTTATTTTAAACAAAATCTGCGCTTTCGGAGCATCGAGCATTTTTCACACAACCAAAACCAAAATTTAAAAATATCGTGTTCGTTCATTTATTTATTTACAGAAAATATGGTTGCTATTTACACAAAGAATACGCACAAAATATTTCGTAGGAAGCTGAAATAAAGTGCGTATGTTAACAAATTATTAAAAACAAACAAATGAAATAACAGAAGAGAAATATAAATATTTATTTAAAACGATCGCGAACGCGAAAAAGTTAATACAGTTGCGTGTGCTTAGTAACAATGGTAGAGCAAGTACGTTGTATTGATTTAAAACATAGCATTAAGAACCACTCAAATATAAATGGAGACAAATGTTCCATTCAGCCCAATAGCTCAGCACCGTGTCTTACCTACACTCCTCTGACATCGTAGATCTCCTTCCCATAAGAATTTTGTAAACACAGTTTTGTATTGGAAATTTAAATCCCGATTGGACAAATATATAGATCACGAAGCTCGTCCATAAGTCATGTCTTGTGTTCTTCTTTATTATACGGTTACAAATCATAACGCATGAGTCAAACACGTGAATTTATATACGTAACGAACTTCTTTAAAACAAGAAATAATTAGAAAATGTAAAATAAATTATGAATTAAAATATAACAAAAATAAAATAATGAAAATAGGGAAATAGAAAAAATTGTTATGTCGTACATTTCAGCAAAGTATTTAGGAAGATTTCGTTTCATTACTAATACGAAATCTTAAAATATGTTGAAATCATTTCCAAATCTATTACCAAAACTGAGCAGTCGATTTTTAAGTGTGTGATCCTAATTGTATTTTTTAAAATTGTCGCAAAAAAGAAAGCATTTTGTCTTGTATTTCTGGTCGATATATGTATAATTTTATGTGGATAATTTTAAATGAAAACCGATAAATGATTATGCATCACGTTAAACACTTTTTGATTAGAAAAGTGCTCCTACAATCATATTTCGTGACGTACAAAAAACCACATAAGTAGATCTGTATGATTTCTTATTGGTATAGGAGAGAATCTTTCGTGAGAATTCACTGCAAGGTGCTTCTCGGAATATTCAATACGTAACTGGGAAAAAAGGCATATCGATGATTCTGGGGATTATCACACACTGCGGTATATGTATTGCCTAGAAAATTATGAAAAGTCACGATTGGCACTATCCGTAATCGAACTCATTTCCTAGAAATTCTTAAATATGCTTTGAGCTTACAGCTGATGATTTAGTCTACAAAATGCAAGTTGTACATTTTATACAAACATTCTACGAACCTTGCAGAAATATTTCCGCATAACTTTCCCCGTGTTTGTAACGAGTTTTTACAATAATAACGTGGTGTTACTTCGTGTCACATTGCATGAATACTAATTGCAACAATGGAAGATGACCTTTTTAGTGTCGTCGACCTGACGGACGGACAAACAAGCACAATTTAAATCATAGCTTAATATAATGACTTTTTATGAATTATACTTTTGTAACTTTTTTCCATTTTTTTTATTTATAACCGAACCGGTTTCATCTTATAACATGTATAAAATTAAATACGTGTTTTAATCCAAAAAAGAGTCGTATTTAAACCAAATTCCACCATGAACAATGATTTCAAAATTAAAAAAAAAAAATATATGTATCAAAGCTTCATCCATCGTTGATAAAAGCACATCTACAATTAATTTAGATTGTACGTAAGTCTTTGATTAAAACAAATTTTAAATGTGTAGATTTTATCTCAGCCCAATTATATTTATGTGAAACTTGAACTGTAGTTCTGTAAACAGTAGACCTCACGTAATGTTAATTATTCCGATTTCAAAGTTGCTGGTAACGTTCATGCGAACTCTGGCGGAGTAAAAAGGTACCACCCAACAAGGCTACCGTCTTGATAGGATTGACCGGACGCGTAACACACAAACAAATTTAAATAAATAAATTAATTAATGCATTAATGAAACAAATGACAATTCTACAAAACAGAGCTATGAGAACTGTATTGAAGAAAAATAGGTATACTTCAGTCAAGAAAATGTTGAAAGAGTTAAATATCTTGTCATTTAAACAAATTATTTACTTTAATACTATATTGTTAATCTACAAAATAATCAATGGCCATACGTCTATTGAATTCCTAAGAAAAATCAATAAACTACAAATCAAACATACACATGAGACGAGGAAAAGAAATGAACTAAGACTCCCCCTCAGGAAAAAAACACAGAGTCAAAAGTCATTGATGTACGGAGCATTGAAGATCAGATCGGAGCACAAAAAAGAAGAATAAAGGGAGGGGTTGGCCGGTTACTTAGCTGAGTGACCAGTGATGACATGTAAAAGATTTGTTATTTTTTAGGCTTTAAAGAAAACAAAAAAAATTAAGCCATTAAAAAAGTCACCGGAGACCAAAATTTCATATTTATTTTTATTCCAAATAATGTCAGGAATCACTAGTTAAAAATTCAAGTACGTCCCTTAACATCCTGTAATATTACACCAACATAAAATGATTCTACTGGACTTATGTAACGATACATATATTTTACTTTTAAATAATATTATGTACTTCCAAACATTATATGATAATGTGGGCCTCCCTGGGTACTTTTCCCGTGCTGAGGCCCCTATTTTACAATTTATTCAAAGTCAATAAAAATGTAGTATGAAACAATAAATTGAAATAAAATAAAATAAAACGAGATGCAATAAAATAAAATGATACAAAATAAAATAAATTACAACAATAAAGGCAGAAACCCAAACATATAAAAGATCTTTAAGCTCGTTTGTTTAAATTATATATATTTCAATGTGACCTAATTGGATTGCAATGTGATACGTGCACCTCATTTTATAGAAACTGTATGATATTATTTATAAAATACTAATTACTCATACATTAATATGTACCTATTTTAGTTTTTAAAATTAACCACTCTCCATTCCATCCAATTTTTTATTATCTTTATATAATTGCTATTTTAACTCATAAAACCAGAATGATGTCGGATGAAATTGCGGCAAGTGACAAGTTAGTACTAATAAATCTTGTCTTAAATAGGTCGGTAGATAAATACATCGACGAGAAAATTAAAGTTTATGTAAAAGCCATATGTAGATGTGTGCAGATGCGACCCCCTTAACCCTCGCTTGATTATAAATACACAGAGAGATATTTTCGAGGAAGAGACGCGACCTTTCAACTCTGTCGAGAATTTATGGCGGGGCGCGCGGCTTTCTACGGCTGTGTCAACTCGTACCTCGTACCTACCCTTATACACTTCTATTTGTACTCGTAGTTAGCGCCTTCTACTCTCCTAGGCCTAGCTACTTTTCTACTGGGTTGTTGCAAACATATGCGATCATTTATAAGGTTATCTCTTAACAAATATATTTCAAATTACCCACGCGAGTTAAGAGATTGAACGAATTTACCCACACCTTGATTTCTTTGTATTTAGTACGCAAATATAATTATTGGGATACTTTCATCGATTGATTTTCAGGATTTTTCAGTTCGAGTACCAATCTTGCATTTCGATATCTATGAAACAAGTATCAAGTTGTAAAATTTAATTATATTAAAAAGTAGCTGAAGTCGAGTTGAGTTGATTTATTCAAAATTAGAGTAGACAGTAATTTTCCTCCGTTAAGTTTGCAAAATTTCATCAAGGTGTGTCAAGATTTTGATTTAAGGGGGGGGAAAAGGGAATGAGGGTGGTTTTTTGAAATCTCACATACACTGACTATCCTCCTGTTTTGAAAGTCAAGTGTGCGAAATTTCATCAATCTCGGAATAAATTGTAGATTTGATCAAACAAACCCACGAACCCACGGGACACTTTTCTTCATGAATATAGATTATTATATTACGGACAATCGGATTTATCCTTACACATTATTATTGTTTATATTGGCAACATGTGAATGAGTCAACTCGACCTTGTATAGAAAGTGTTTCTTAAAAGAGTCTCTAAAATACGTATTCCATTAATTAATCTGGGGTTTTTCTGAACCAAGGCCAACAAATCCTTGCTTCCAGTCACTCATATACCAATTCAATCGGTTGATGTTTTGTTCAAGCCATGAGACATATTGTTAGATAGGTACACGAAAAAAGACACTTGACTTTCACAATAAAAAGTGTTAACCCTTAACAACTTACTCTAAACAACCCATATTAAAAATATTGCGTAAGGCATCTTGTGCACCTAAATACCTATGTAAAATTCAAACTGGTTTTTTTTTAAAACTGTTTCAAGTTTTTGAATACCTCAACATTTTTTGCACGGCTTACGGCGTACGCGGATTTTTTCGGAACACATTTTTTAAATTATGGCAGTGAGCGCCACCTTTTTGTTTATTTTAAAAACTTGAATTTTACCTAAACTGAGATTCCTTTTTATTTATTTTTAATAGTAGAAAAACCAATGCCCTTTTGTTAAATTTCACATGTTTGTTTTTTTTTGTATTAACCAATACTGAGATTTAAAGAAATTTCTTAGATTTTCATATAAATGTTAATATTATTTTAAAAATAAAAATACACAATGTTTGAACTAACTAAGCATAAATTATCATAAAATATTTCGATAAACGTAATTCTAGAAAAATAAAAACAATTAAATGAACTTATTATAAAACAAGTGTAAAATTACCTCCCAAGGTGAAAAACATGTGAATTTGTGTTTGAGCCTAATAATCTGAATCTGCACACGTCTGTATAATTGCATACCGCATAACCACGGTAGTGCAATGTAATCATTTATACATATTAATATACGAAAATCGTAAAACTAAACTTTATGGTGACACCAATTCAAGTATATTTTGAACATGTATTTTAATTTAAATAACCACATGGGTGGGCGTGTGATTGCACTGTGCATTGTGCAATAGATGGCATAGACTGGGTGCCCGAGTGCATCGCATAAGAACTTTATTTGACTCTTACCTTTGGTGCCAACTCTGCTTTTGGTATTGTTCGCGTTCATGCCTGTGCTTTTTATTATATGAAACTATTCATAAAATACTTCAATTCTGGTGTAAATCGGCGTTACTTTGTCGACATTACAATTAAACAAATTTTGTCTTTTTTAGAGACGATCTTATTTAGCTCCAAACGATAGCAATTTAGACTCTTGTAGGTATTTACATTTAAAAAATGCAAGGTTACATATATATTATGTTCATTGTGATTTGTATCGAAGGACTTACCAGAATCTGTATTAACACCAGGTATTGCACATATATTTAGTCTCGCAACATACCCCAATTGGGATCTCACTGGCTCCAGACAAGGGCAGTTGGGCCTCTTGTGCTTAAAAAATGACTGTATTTTTACATTTAAAAAAATCAAGGTGTACAATGAAACACGTAACATTTATATTATGTTCATAGTGACTTATATCGAAGGAATTAAGGGAATCTATACATACACCAGCACGGTCGATCAATAAGAATTGATAGGATATCTTTCAGTAACTTTTCATGGTTCCTTAGGACAGGGGTCGGCAAACTTATTACCCGAAGAGCCAAATATGTACATTACAACGATTCAAAAAAAAATTGGGAGCCTAATCTGTTTATTCATTTAGAAAACATTTATTATACGAGGGATGTTCAAAAAGTAAGTGCACTGTGACATAACGAGCATACGGGCAGGAACATTGTAGTACGTTAACTCACGTTGTAGTGTTCAGTTGCGTGAGAAATGTTCTAATCCACTTTTTACTCACGGAAGGAATAACACCTACAAGAAAAAAAGTGAGGATTTCTGAGCTCAATTGTGAATAGAGATGATAGTGCGTTACTCATTACACGCCTGGGAAAAAAACAGTCGTCAAAGTGGCGCCACACCAATTCCCCATTTGCCAAAAAATTCAAAACCAAAATTTCGGGCAAAAAAAATCATGAAAAACACTGAATTTCTAGACCGAAAAGGCATCATTTTGGTCGAATTTCTGCCTCAGATGGAGACCATCAATGCAACGATATTGTGATACCCTAAAAAATTCAAAAGACGTTCAAATTTAGAGCTCCAAATTTCCTTGTTTTTTAAATTCAGCAATTGTATTTCGAAGTTACCAATGTCAAAGCCAAAAGTAGAAAATTTCTAATCTGTTATCGAAGCATTAAGAGGGTGTTTGAAGAATGCTAAGGTCGCTCTGCTGTTTTTAAATTCCTGAAACCTGCTCAGAAATGCTTAACTTATATTTAAAGTGTTTATCAATTATATTGTTAATTAAATATTTTCTTTGCAATGCTTCAGCAGACTCGGGAAGTGAAACAATGTTTTCTTTTCCATCGTGTGCGTCTTACGCGCCTGTTCTTCGACATTTGTGCCAGAGCTGCACTTTAGGCTCCGGAGCCGCACATTGCCGACATCTGCCTTAGGACAACTGTAGACCTATAACGCTTAAACAACAGTTGACGTCGAATATATTAAGAACACTTAGTCATCGTGAACAGTTACTTATTCGTTGGCAATTTGCAGTCAGTTACCGAAAGTTATCCTATAAATCCTTACCGATCGACCATGCTAGGGGATCATATTGGTTGAAATCATAGAATAATGGTAATAATTCTTTATATATGCTTGAAATAGAGAAAACCGTACAGGAGTGTTGAATCGCGTTGTCTCTCAAAAGCTATTATATTAATTTGCTGATTCAAAGCCTTTGTCAGGATCATAATTGGAAGCACCTCGAAGCCACGATGAAGTCTCCATCTGACCCTTTGCTGTGGTGTCTTGACATTGTTTTGTTGTATTTTGTCGTCTTTGTAAAACTTTATAGGTTGTTCAGCGTGCGGTCTACTTCGCTGTTACGTTGTATCCGACAGTTTATTTTTCTTCTCCACTATTCTGATCACTATTATTACGAATAAATTGTCACTATAAAACTAAATTCTCATTCTCAGCATAGAAAATCTTTCGTATTTTCAATTTATTGTCTTTGGATAACCAACACCTCTGCCGTATGTCACCCCAAGTGGTCCGCCACGTTTGGTAACTTAGCAGGGGTGCCCGGGTTCACGGGGTGAGGTTTGTCCGGATCTTGGTGTCGGATGCGTCTGCCAGCCAGCTAGGCTGGATCGGGAGAGAATGGTTGAGGGAGTCCTTTTCACTTCTCCAGCAGTACTCTCCCGGAACATCGAGGGATGGATTCATACGTCTGTCACTCCTGGTAATACCCTTTTCCTTCCCCGAACTTCCTCTACTTCCTTTTCTAAAAAAACCCTCCACACAGCATCCTCAAAGATGACATAGGCCCTGAGGGGAATTATTTTCCTCAGGGCCTCCTGTGAATTGTTTTCTACTCTTTTAGCAAATGACACCCCATCTCAAAAATATACGTAGTGTTGTTCACCACTTCTTACATTATGGAAATATAGAATGAATTTTGTTAGAATGCCTTATAAAGGGAACAATTGGATTTTTGCGAAATTTAGAAATTCTTTTGCAAGTTGATTAAAACATTATTCACTAATGATTGAATAATTTTAAATGTCCTTTTTAAATCATAAAACAAGCATTTCCAATAGAGATGAATGAACGAATTCAGTACTCCAGGTTCTAAATATTGATTTTATTATCGTAAGTAGTAAATTTATCAATTTTCCCTTCCGACTTTCCGAACTCACTTTTGGATTCAAGTTGTCTGAGATAAGAATTCTTTGTTATTTTGAAATGGTGTTTCTAGGCTCTTGGGTAAAGCAGTGAATCATTGCCTGATATGTTTTATTTTGTCTGGAAGGCGTACCCCTACATATACCTCATATCCACCAATGGTTATACCCATGGGTTCGAAAAATGACTTAACTTCTGTAATTATTTAAAGCCTGCTGGATCCAAATTTTCTGAGAAATGGTGGCTTGCATGCAAGGGTTTTTCAGATGTTGTTTTAAGAGCAAGCTTTGGTTTTTGAATTGTCTTAATTTTGAAGAGGGTTATTAGAGAGTCACCAGTGATATTCGTTACATATTTAAGGTTTTTTAAATTTCACATTATGATACTTCTACAAATAATTGAGCCCTTGCCCGCAATAATGTTATATCCAACAAAACTATCAATGTTGAGATATTGATGGAATAATGTTGGGCAGCATTTAAGAATTTGGTTTGTGTAAGTGCCTGTGGAAGTATTGGAATATCTGTGGCACCATTTAAGAGTTTAGTTTGTGGAAGTACGTTATATAATAATATTGAAATCACGGAGAATGTTTAATTCGTAAGAATAAATGGAGAAAACAAAGTCTTATGACTTCAATTAGAAAGGCTTCAAAGCCAAGAAGCTGAAGAATGCAGGAAAGTAGTATTTTTCCAGAAATAAAAATGGTTGCTTTTTAACCGTTGAAACAGTTTTATGGAATAATGTTGTAAATTGATCTCAAGACAATAAATATCTCGAAAGTACATGATTTCATTTATTCATACCGATCTTTGATTTTTAAGCTCAAATACATCGTTGGCAAGTTAGTGCAAATTTACGATTGAAGAGCACGGTGCTTACTGTAAGTTACGAAGAATAAAAAAAAATATTTTGTGGAATAACGTTGTTTGTGAAATTTTTGAATACAACATTTTCCCACTAATTCTGTATAAATTCTAGTAATAAACTCTAACTTAGTTGCATTTCTTCATGACTTTTCACCTAAACTCTTAAAAATTATCTGTGCACTGTATTTTAAATATTAAATGTTATGAAACAGATTTGTTTTCATTTTTTTCCATTTTCTGTTGGATAGAAAATTATTCCGGGCAAGGGCTTAATTATTAGATTCATTAAATCTGAAAAAATCATCGATCTTCTCAATAATATTTTTGCAATCATTAGAATTCCATTTTGAAGCGGAAAATATGTGTTTGCCAGTTAACGATTAAAATATTTTTGTATTTCGTCAACAAAATGGGATGAGCAAAAATAGATAAATCGATACCAGCATCGACCTTTTTTGTCCATGGCATTAGAGTATTTGCCTGAGTTTTGCTTCCCTTTACCTGCTCTTCAAGTCAATGGCCAAGAACACCCTTAAAGGGCAAAAGTCAATAACCATAAAGAAAAGTCTAAAAATTGTTATGATCGGGAACATAAACATAATATTGTTACGCTATTGCGTTAAAAATACAGAAAAACATAAAAATATAAAAGGTTCAGGATTAAACAATAGCTTATTTGTTCCACAAAGCGATTCAATGAGGCGTTGTCTCTCATCTCAATAAACACCACCTAACTTCTCTTTCTAACCCATACAAACTGTAGAAAACGTACACCGTAAACTTATGTAGTATATAAACTCCACAACTCTAAATTGGATTTGATTGCAAACAAATAAACGACGTGCCTTTAAATACAGAAAATACTACACAGTTAGAATAGTTAACATACATTGTGGAAAAACACGAACCAATCTGGAAATTATCACCCGGAGCTTATTTGGTTTAGACCTCTTTGGTTCCGTCCTGGTTTAAAGAGAAACAAATAATGGTTACATAAACGCCCGTACTCGTTTTGAAATTTGGAAAATCGAGTTTTATCTTTCGCAGTAATAATTTAAGTCCGGAAAGTGTACTTGAACGAATATAAAAATTTGAGAAATTTTAACTACCATTACAAATACGTTTTTTTTCAAGTTTACTCCCAAGATCAAAATATTGAAAAAATATTATGCAAAAAAAAACAGAATCTCCAATTCACACGCGATAGAAGTCAAATCTTCAGAAAACTAAAGTAGAAAAGAATAGGAGGGCTACGAAGCACTGCACAAAGAGGATACCGATAGGCCACGAAGCATCGCAAAAAGAGGAGACCGATATGCTACGAAGCACCACACAAAGAGAAGACCTATTGCACTATATAATTCTCTCGCAGACTAAATCATTTAGATGTACGTGTTTGTCTCTTTTTCGTGTCGCAATTTTTCGTTTTATCGAGTTTCAAATTACAAGGTGCTAAAGAAGTTTTTGCTTCCAAAAATTTGTGTGCAGTTCCCAATCGTAGAAGTGAAACCTTCAGTAAACTAAAATAGACAATATTGAGAAGGTTACGAAGCACCGCACAAAGAAAAAAAACCCGATATACTCCGAAGCATTGCACAAAGAGGAGACGGATAGTCTATCTCATACTCTCGCAGGCTAAATCCTAAAGATGTATGTGTTTGTCTCTTTTTAGTGTCGCTTTTTCATTTCATCGAGTTTCAAATCACAACGGTGCTAAAGAAGTTGTCACTTCAAAAATATTTTGTTATTTTTAGAGTCAAGTAAGTTTACAACCATAAATCGAAAGTAAGAACACTACTATAGTTTTTTGTTAAAGCAAAATTGTATCACACAATACTAGTATCCTGCCAATAGTAGTTAGTACCTATTATACATATTTATATGACGAAACTGATTATTCTATTCTGCTCCATGTGATTTCTCAAAAAAATATTTTCTTGATAAAAGAGTAGGTAACTAACCACACTAAAAAAGTTCATTTCAATTGTATCGGTAATCGTTGTACCATTATTACGTGGGTTATGCGTATAATGTTATATACCTTGTGATGATGATTGCTTTCTTATTTATTCTGTTTTATTGGTTTAGTAACATACGATTACATAATCATTATTGTTAGTATACTTTTCCTGTAAAAGCCCACTAGGGCGTAAATAAATAAATAACGAGAATGTAATATAATGGGTCCAAAGAGATTTTGGCTTAACGTGATTTATCTATATCCAACCAAAATGATAATAAAGTTAGTAGGTACAGTTTTGTCCGTTTGAACTTTTATAGTTTGAAAAAATCGTTATTGTCTTCCCTAAAGACTTTGCAAGGTTTAAAAACTTTTTTTAAGAAACCTTTAGTACACACCTGCTGACAAGTTTTAAAAATATTGCTTAGTTTGGGGGTTTAATTATGCACATAGATGTTGTTAGAGAACAAAACTCCATGGCTTGAAAGCTTTTCAGAATATTAAAAAGAAGTTTATCGCTGTTTTTTCTCCAATCATATGTTAAAATGAGTCTTTATATATAATAGCTCTCGTGTTACTGCTGATAATATGAATTCTAAAAAAATATGTTTGGAGTAATACGCGTTTACAACTTTTTCATATCCTTGGAGGGCAATCCTATATTAATAATTTGATATTCGAGGGATAATGAACATTTCCATTAAACTTTATGCTCAATTTTACCGCGGCTTATCAAGCGGATGCTTTCATCATAAATTTTATCAAACGCTTTATAGCTGAAAAAAAAACACTCTTGCAACGCGATCACCTTTGATGCTTGGTACGGGTAGCTTTTTCACTTTTATCGTATGAACGTTTTTACGATGATTCCAGTTAATGAAAGCATCACAGACTGATACTAAAATACCCGATTGGTTTTGTTCACTTAAAAAAAAATCATAATTAATTTTAACTTTCACCATTTAGAGGATGTTTTTTTTATCAATAGAAATGATGCTAGCGGATATAAACTGTTTTCGCAGTGCGATGCTTGAAAAAGCCCGAAACGTTGCACATTGCACATACAACCGATGATTTAGTTCCCGATGTAGTGATGAAACGCAGTTGGACTTTAAATCTGTACGGCCAATCACCACAGGTTGCGAATTTTCATTTATTCCGCCAATCCTATCTACTATCCACCGCATTGCAGGCTCGAATAAACTGATATATCGAGAGTGATTTTTTACAACCTTCATTACGACCAAAAACATTTTACAAACTTGCTTTCTGTCGGCTATTTTTGTAGCGAACATTTAAAATTCACAGTGATTTCATTTTTTAAATGGACCAATCAGCTTAATCTTATTACCAAATAAAATATCGAAATGTCGATTTCAGAGTAATAGAATTTATTTTAAACACTTAGGTATTAGTATTACAACTTCTATCGAGCCAATTAAATACTTTTTGCAAAATGAGTAAAGATTCATATTGTGAGCTTTTCCACTCCATTTAAAAATTAGAAAGTTTGTAGAAATAATTTAACCGTGAACTGGAAAAATCTTGATGATTTTTAACTAACAGTTATAACTTTTATATAAATATTAAGATTCCAACACTAGCTTTTTTTACCAAGAATTATAATATCAAAAGCCTAATTTTATTATCTCTTAGTAATACGTTCAGAAAATAAACTCCGAGATCTTTTCTTGGAATAATCAGGCGCAGTCTTATTAAATGTTAAAGAAAAATCTAAATCTTTTGGAATCCATCAAATCCATGTACTCCGAGGAGAAATAATGAGATGACCATTTTGCGGCCTCCGGAAAGTAAAGGAAAAAGTGAATTGTTTACGTAATCGGCCCAAATCCCGCAGAACCCTTTTCAAGCACGCGGAGGCCGGGACTCGGAAGAATTTCTTAATTGACCTGATTATAATGGCGATAATATTTTTCTCAACATTTTCACAGACCTAGAGTGTGGGGAGGGGAGGGGGGGGGGATTTATCGTATTAAAATAACACTCCAATAATCAATACAATACCAGCTTTTAATATAGTTCTCCGTGAGTTTTGGTGATCTGATTTATTATGGTGTTTATATTGGTGTTGTGTTTGGGGAGGGGAGGGGGGGGGGGATTTATCGAAAATAATACTCCAATAACCAATACAATACCAGCTTTTAATATAGTTCTCCGTGAGTTTTGGTGATCTGATTTATTATGGTGTATATATTGGTGTTGTTGTGTGGAGAGGGGAGGGGGGGGGGGGATTTATCGAAAATAATACTCCAATATCCAATACAATACCGGCTTTTAATATAGTTCTCCGTGAGTTTTGGTGATCTGATTTATTATGGTGTTATATTCTTTATACAAACGTTTTACATGCAACCATTATAAAAAGAAAAACATAAGGATATTATATTATAAATTCAATATCAATTTGGGGGCCGGGTATAGGTACTACCGGTTCGGGAGCCATTTGTTGGATTAATAAAACATTTTCCATTGGTCACCTTAAGTATTTCGCTACGTTTGGTGACTTTGTAGGTGTTCATGGGGTGAGGTTTGCCGGGGTCTTGGTGGCGGATGCATCTACCCACCAATTGTGTGGCAGGCCGGTTGAGGGAGACCCTTTCATCTCTCAGAAAATCGCCTTGCACCGCAATGGGATGGATCGATTCAAACGTGCGCACTCCTGGATACCCTGACCTCCAGATTCCCACCCACCTTTCAAACCTTTTTCCTTTCCAGGACTTCCTCTCCTTACTTTCAGAAAAAAATATCTATTCACACAGCTTCTCAAAAGATGGCATAGGTTCAGAAGTGATTTATTTTCCTTCTGTATGGAGCTAATCTAAAGAAACATGCTTCTCTCCACGAAAACGTGTCAGTCACGAATGGGTAAAAAATCTTCACGGACATTCGTTCTCAGAATCAATAAGAACTTAATTTCCGTGGACTCGAGGAATATAATTTTAGTAAGAGGAGAGGGGTGAAGTGGATTTCTAAGTAGGGTTAAGGATGGATTTCTCGACTACTGTAAGCGTGCCGCCTCCATATCCTTGTCAGCAGGCGAGCCTCAAGGGCCCAAGTCCGTAGCTTTGCACCACTGCGACGTCTAATATTTTTAGCAAGCAACTTACTACGATTTAACTTTATAATTGGCTGGCGGGCGCCTGTTTGACTTCGCAAATTGGGTTAAGGAAGACGTAGCTTCGAGAGAGGCCTTATTCCTGACTCCAACTTCACGTTCCAGTCTTTATGTTGTAAGTTTCACCTCGTTTTAGGCAACTCAAGTGACAGATATGGAAAAGTACGATGGCGTACGCGGAAGTAAGGTTTCGAAGAGGAGCTCTCTTAATCCATTTAAATTATAATTCTGTGATGGAGTTAGGAGCGCAAACTAGTAAATTTTATCATAAACAAACTTTGCACATCACTTCAATATAAAACGGTAAAACACACAAACGGTCATCAGCAATGTACACAAATATTAATTTTCAATATATTTAATATAAACACGTGGAATAAGTCAACGTTACAAAACAATCAACATGTTAACTGTTTACAAAAAAGGCTTTCATTCGTAAAAGCCCTTTTTCAAAATGCCTCCCTTGTAAATTGCAATGTGTCATGTAATTGAAAGATTGATCCATGATAAAATATCGAAAATGTAGGAAAAAAACAGAATGATTTACAACGTAACGCAAAGAATCTCACCACCCCTATAAATAGAATGCCAGGAAATGCGAACATTGTTGCCTAAACACATTATTTATTCCCTAAAAGAAATATCAATGAATGAAGTGAAATATTTCATCTTTTGAGCATTTGGGGAATAACGATCATCTGAAACTAATGCATAGGAACTAGGAAAATCTCTACATGGCGACAGTCAGAACCACCTAACTCAGTAACACAATAAATCACGTAAAATGACAGTTGATGTATCAAAATGAGCTCTTCCAAGGAAACATATATCACTGAGCTTTGCTTTCGGCGATAGGCGGTTCTAGGGAATAATGGGAAATGGGTGCTACTAATAAATTACGATGAAAATGTGTCATTTTTGTTTATAATATGCATGAATTAACATCAATCAAGGTTTTTTTTAATACAAAACGCGTCAAATATGCGATAATTATTATATATATTATATTATTATAGCCACTTATGATGACTATCCGATAAATATTTGCACTATAGGTGCTAATAATATATTACGAAGAAAATGTATTATTTTTGTTTGTAATGTGCATGAATTAACATCAAACAAGACTTTTTAAAGCAAAATGCGTCCAATGTGAGATAATTATTATTTGTAAAGTATTATTTTAGGACCATCAGATAAACATTAATACGCAATACAATATATTAAAGAAATGGTTATGCCCAGAAGGTGGAATTAAACCATAATAATGTTGCGAACATAAATTTTTACGAATCTATGAACGCCATTCAACGTCCTTTCAAAAATACCAAAAGCTTTACAAAATACTAAAGGTCTTAGATATTATATAATATCCTTTTCACAAGAATCTTTACCATTACGTGATTTTCATAAATTATATTTCCTCGATAATTTTATGGTTCATATTAATTTTTCTTTACCAAGAAATTTCACCTTGAAAGTCATCTTTTATCGTTCGAAAAAAGAATATTAAAACTTGACGAGATATTTTAAACATAACTAGAGTATTCTAGTATAAGTATACATTAAGTCCACAAAGATTTTGCAAAGGACTTAAGCGCTCAGTACTATAATTTATACATTTATACGGGTGTTCATAAACTTTAATTTTCATACTGGATGTGGCTGGTGTAAATTGATATGTCATATAATACAAAACCCCCAATATTTTTCTGGTTTAATAAAATGTTATCAATTACGGGGATATCCACTGAATATCAAATTCCCTTTGGACGAATTTGGGAGATACTTTTAGAAACTTTTAATAACGATTTTAGCAACTGGGTGCTATTTTCTTTTATCATTCGTTGTTTGTTTTGCTTGTATACTTGAGATATAAGTAAATGAACTTGAAATATAAATAAGTAAACATGAAGATGAGGAAATTATACGAATTACGAAGACCGCATAAGTACATCACCAACACAGCAACCTACAGTCCGGCTCGGAACAGGAATCCCTGGTGAGGAAAACTGTAAATATATACACTTATGTTATACTCAGTGCACAGAGTATTTAATCAGGGTAGGAAAAAATAGCGAATTAATAAATAATAATATTTTTTTAAATTACCTACCACAGACGTGGTAAGTTTGTCACAGACCGTAGCTTAAAATGATTAAACTGCTGGCTTTAGCTGGAGTTGGTTGGGTTTACCCTATTTATTATTATGTATACATAGTACAAGCCATTTAACGGATTCTGTGAAATTTCCCCCTATTTCTATTTCGACCGCACAATTGCATAAATAATATCAACATAATTATTTTGGTAGTAAAGGTGTTCTAATTACTAATTACCATTAAATAGGTACCAATATATGTGGCACCAATTGCTAGATTTTTAAATTTGTAACAAATGAGTCGGCCCTTGAGTGAGCAAAGCACACAACTTTATTTTTGTTCCTCCACTGTTTTATATCGAACGAAGATATTTTTTTTTCATATGACGTTCGCATATTTAGTTCCCACCTTTGACATCTTAGAGTAAAGTGAACGATTTCGATAGCGTTGATTGATTTTTCGCAATGTTTTTTTTAATATTTATATTTTTATGTGAGCAAGGTAGGGCGGGCGGTGCCTATTTGCCTGCATAGACTGCAAGTCTCTGCTATACTTATGCTACAAAAATACTAATTCCGGATTTCCGTACGTCTTGCGTAATTCTCGTTTAACGAACTCAAATTTGCCTTGAATAAAGGTGTCATTTTAAAAATTAGAATTAATTATGTGAAGAATTCATACAAGCGATACAGTACAGAGTGCTAAGGGACATACCCGGCTTACTTTAACCAGTGATCCGTGACATTATATTTAGTAAAAAAAAGTAAAATGAGATTTTGGTTTTAAATATTTTTTTCGAGAACTTACAACCGCACAATAACTACAAACATACTAGACTTACTTCACTACTTATAACTTGTGTCAGGATTGTTTAGAAAGTCCGTTGTGTAGGCTACCATTCACCGCAGAGCCTGCATTTGGCCAACCTGAGTATGTTACAGTCACACCTGAGGTAGACACCTACAATTCTGTTTCCCACATTGGGGCGGTGGTGCCCAAGATGTGTGTGCATATTAATTAATTGCGACAATTTGTCGTCAGCGCACCGCACCGCACTGGCTCCCGTTTAGTTGGCTGCCGGCAATCAACCGTGGTCAGGACTCTGTAACAGTGTTAGACGGGAGTAGTGTAGAGTTGCAACTCAAAGTGGACACGTAGTACTCTGGATAGACTTTTAATCTCAAATTTTCTTAAATAATTAAACAAAAAAAAATAATTCATCAGAAATGTTTTTGATGGGTTCGGAATTCGATCTCAGTTACCAGACCTACTTTCTACACTGCTGTATTTCTCCACTAGATTTTTTTTGGAAAATTTCATTTTATTATTCAAATCTAATAACCCAAAAAAGTTCTGAAAACTACCTGGAGTTAGTGGGACTATGAAAATCCCAAAGGGGCTGTATTAAGCTATAAGAAGTGAGGTTGGGAAGGAGAAAAGAAATATTTAGGTTGATAAATATCTACCTGATTATTTAGATCTAGTCATAAGAGGCTGAACTGCCAGGATTTAGCAGATGAGAACGTTATTAGAATGAAGAATATGGAGAAGGGAAGAAGTAATGGAAAATGATAGGTTTATAAGTACCTGGTTATTCAGTATTCTGATCTGTTCACTAAGCAAAACTAAACCAATTTAAACAACACAACGTTGGGTTTCTGAAAGTCGATGAGAGCACTAGGACGATACCGAGAGAATGTTTCAATCTTTCTGAAGTAACAAAGTTGAAAATAAACTTATAGCTTTATTTTTCTGTCATTTTTCTCGTAGTCGTGATCATCCCGGACTGAAATCTGTCGGGAAAACCTTTTCTCCGTTTGTGTCCTTCTCGGGCTATCCTCAAAGCTAAGGGGGTAATATTTACCATGACTTGAAAGTCAGTCATCCGTGGAAATAGTGTGGGAATCCCAGGTGACGCCAGTTCAAGGCGCAATGATACGAATTGTATATAGCTTTTTTATCACATCACATCTTTTCATTATTTTGTTAACACGCTTGAAACCTTACACCTTAAGGTTTAGAAAGCTGAAAATATTTTGTTTTAAGTCTTGATCCGCGACTTGCAATTGGTGAACTCAAACGTCATGAAATTTGTAACTTTTTCACTATAAAAGATATTACAAAATTTATTTTTACGACAGCCAACTTATTAAAAACAAATATTTTAAGCTTAAAATACTGAATTCTTTCTTGAAAAGAAAATCAACTTCATCGGCCTGTCTGGGGTCCAGAAGTTTGAAAGTCATTAAATATTATTTTATGCATGGATTGCACTTTTAAGTGTTAATTATTTTATTATATTATTTATTTATTATATGTTTACCAATTTTACGTATTTATCCACAAATAATTTAATCGGGTAGGACTCTTACGAGGTGGCAGAAATGTTATCTAATAATAATAAATAACTGAGGGCATACAATAACGCGCTGCAAGAATGAGCAATACCTTTGCACGATGATATCGTCTCTCTCTCTCCGCATGCCGCTTGAAGTCCCAAAACCCTTCTGGGTGGAAGGAGAGAGGTTCCTCCGATTACTCCCCACTCTAGAAGATTGGTGGAAACTTGAACGGCAATCGGCCAACGTTGGAAATGTCCATATCCTACATGACCCCACTGAGAACCTGGGTTCTCACTGCCTCTTAAGCTCTGGTCCGCTATCAAATGGATAAGGTGCTCCCTCAGCCGCCATGTCCACATGATGCATGTATGGGGCCTTACAGAGTCGGCGATGTGTGATGCGGTACGGTGCAGATATGAACATGTGGTCAACGAAAGCCCGCTCCATTCATTTCCCGACGGTATTGATGAGGTACACAGAACGACGCCTGAGGCCCTAGACTGGCTCGTAAACCTTAATGTTCCCCTCCCCACAATACGAAAGAAAGAGAAGAATTGATCAATAAGAATAAAGATTTCGAGAACAGAGTGTTGAAATGTACGATGCTGTATAATATCTAACTACTTAGTATTTTTTTTATGAAATAATCTCAAAAAACTTATATAAAAAAAAATTGTTTGTTGATATACAATGTTAGCTTAACATATCAATAGGCTTAGCCGTTGCATTGAATATCCTTACACTGCACTTTCTATTGCATTAGCAGTCCCCTAGCTTCACGTTTACCAGTACACACTACTGGCTACCTGGAAGCTGGGTATTCCCGCCTAACCGGAACCCGCCTTACCGATGCACCGCCCCGGAAGTGGGAAGTTGGCTTTACATCACTCAATTACAAACTGTACATTCGAACTTGTCGAAGATTATTACCATCAAATCTAGGGATGATTTATTGGTCTCCTATTTCTGAATGCTACATTGAACTTATAAGTGAAGAATTTGAAAGTTGAAAGTTAAATGCTTAATGATAAATTGTGATCTGAAGAAATCAAACGTTAATATGACTTGTAAAAATTATTAGGAGAACCGCTTGTATAAAGAAAGAGAAACAGTCCCGTTACAAATAATCTGGATATTATTTGATTTCCTTCTGTGATAAGTGGAAAATGTTGGTTGTGCAATGGGGGAGGACTTTGCTATAAGAACTTATATAGACTTTAGCAGAAACTTAAAACCGCGACGCTCCGGCGCCGCGGTGGAAACGCGACCGATCACTTGAATAATCTTATATGCATTAAAATTACACTAGCTTATGCCCGTTGCAAAGCAACTAACGGATTAAAACTAACTTGACTTACTAACAGAAAAAAAAAATTCATAGTAAGCGGGTCGGTAACTACGGTTAAACATACAAACATACATAAAGCCGCCCACAGGGCCTAGCAGTAAAAACCTGCCATACGTTAGTATATAGACACCATTGTAGGCATGCACACATCAAATCCCCAAAGTTTCATCGCAATCGGATGAACGGTTTAGCAATGCGTAATTTCATGATGCCCGAGCTCACTTTTGTATACAGAAACCGTCGTGGGCATGCACACATCAAATCTACAATTTTTTATCGCAATCGGATGAATGCTTTAGCAACGCTTAGCGGTTAAACACACAATTATGTATAAAGCCGCCCGCAGGACCTAGCAGCAAAAAGCTGCCACACTACATACACTAATTCCCGGTACATTTAGTTTTCAAACAGCTCGTGCGCCACCTATTAAATTTTTTTATACAAATTTCGTGAAGCCAGAACTCACCAGTAGTTGTATACAAACCTTGTATTAACAATAACGAACACAACAAAAAAAGAATTTTTCAATTTGTTGCAGTCCTTCAGAAGTTATGAGCGTACGTACATTTTCATAAAAATTTTATAATGCCAGAACTAACCAGTAGTTTTACTGCTTAAAAAAAGCGCTATACGAATTTACTACTTTAAAAAAAATTCCCGTTCAACTTCGAGTAATTTCTGTAAAAGTTCGGTTCGAATTCTATTCAAGTTCTA
The DNA here is from genome assembly GCA_917563855.2 of Limnephilus lunatus. Classification (NCBI taxonomy): domain Eukaryota; kingdom Metazoa; phylum Arthropoda; class Insecta; order Trichoptera; family Limnephilidae; genus Limnephilus; species Limnephilus lunatus. The sequence goes on along the minus strand of OU830595.1, from coordinate 91,360,327 downwards.
TAGATATTTTTGTATTATGATGCAACTGGCATTTACTGATAAAAAAAAATAGAACTTACACAGAACGTGAAAATGAACTTAAAAAAATTGTTAAATTATTCAGTATCGGTGAAACATTACCTTAGTAAATTAAATTGCATTAAAACCTAAATAATTGTCTAACTACCCATTCCGGTAGGTACCGGGGCTTTTCCTTACAAAATTCCGGCAATGGTTTTGCTTTTTTATCATATTTGCAATACTACCGAGATAAGTAGGTACCTACCCTGAATTAATAACATTTTGTACTGGCCGGTAAAAATCTACCCTTCAGAAGTGAATCTATGGACACGTATTTTCTTGTTTTTTTTGGAAAATTTTATAGGTTTTTCGGTGACCCTGAACTTTTTTACATGGGACAGACACCTCATATTGGTATCAAAAGACGCGGAATGTTTTCGGGTACCGAATTTTTCAAAAACATCCAAGCCGGAATCGTTTTTCCGGCCGCAATGCCGTTTCCCGAAAAACAACAACCCAAACCGCTGAGAGATCCGTTTTGTTTTGACATGTAAGAATCCTGACCTAACTCAACATTCGTAGCAATTTCTTTTGCATTGAAACTAATGGCCAAAATGACATCTTTTTTTTGAAGTACACCTGTCGGCAGGAAATATAACTGAGCCGAATTGAGTACTTTTATTTGAGGTTCCAGTTTTTGCCGCTGATTTGCTTCAGTTTTCTGTGAATAAATCGCTAGCAAAAATGTAGGCAAACAAAATGCTTAATTTTTCCGTAGTTTTCTCAAGTACTGAAAAGTGTGCTTTCGTACCCAAAAAAGACTTTTTTCTTTCCCTTTTTGAGCCTACGCGTACGTCGCGCCGTTTCAACGGGTGAACCTGACGGCGGGAAATAGAACTAAGCCGAATTTCTCCGTCAGTGAGAGTTTTAATTGTAGTTTTCGCCGTTTGGGTGCGCTGCTAACCGTGCAGCGGTGTTTTGTATGAAAAATGGTCCGTAATCTGGAGACTTTTGGCACGCTCCCCTGGATCCGATAATGGTCTCTGCAGTCTTTGAAACTCGAGGAGCGGAGAGGTCGTTTTCGGATCCATCAAAAGCACTGAATTTTTTTGGCAAGCCAAAGTGAACCTTGAGGTTGGTGAAACTCCAGGGGCGGTGAGGTCGATTTTCCCATCAAAAAAAAGTGAGCTCGTCTTCAAAACTGAGCATTAATATATAGTACTAGCTTATGCCCATTGCAAATGCAACTAACGGGTTAAAACTAACTTGACTTACTAACTAACAGAAAAAATATATATTTCATAGTAAGCGGGTAGGTACCTACGGTTAAACATACAAATATATATAAAGCCGCCCACAGGGCCTAGCAGCAAAAATCTGCCATACGTTAGTATATAGAAAAATCAAATCCCCAAAGTTTCATCACAATCGGATGAACGGTTGAGCAATGCGTAATTTCGTGTTGCCAGAGCTCACTATTGTATACAGGAACCATTGTAGGCATGCACACATTAAATCCCCAAAGTTTCATCGCAATCGCATGAACGGTTTAGCAATGCGTAATTTCATGATGCCAGAGCTCACTTTTGTATACAGAAACCGTCGTGGGCATGCACACATCAAATATACAATTTTTTATCGTAATCGGATGAAAGGTTTAGCAACGCTTAGCGGTTAGACACAGAATTATGTATAAAGCCGCCCGCAGGACCTAGCAGCAAAAAGCTGCCACACTACATACACTAATTCCCGGTACATTTAGTTTTCAAACAGCTCATGCGCCACCTATTAAATTTTTTTATACAAATTTCGTGAAGCCAGAACTCACCAGTAGTTTTATACAAACCTTGTATTAACAATAACGAACACAACAAAAAAAGAATTTTTCAAATTATTGCAGTCCTTCGGAAGTTATGAGCTTACGTACATTTTCATACAAATTTTATAATGCCAGAACTCACCAGTAGTTTTACTGCTTAAAATAAAGCGCTTTATGAATTTTATACTTTTAAAAAATATTCCGTTCAACTTCGAATAATTTCATTGTAAAATTAGAAAACTAATACGTATGCAATATAGTTGGATGATATCGAGTCGTTATGTGCAGATGGGTACCTACCTAAATTCCGAGTGCAAAAAGAGTGATTAAAAAAAAACATATTTAGGCTGGGTTGTTTAACAAAATTAAAAATTCTTCAATTTTTCAAGTCAATTTTAACGTTCTGTAAAAGTTCGGTTCGAATTCTATTCAAGTTCTGTAATTATTTCAGTTTTGTGATGCAACTGGCATTTACTGATAAAAAAACCGAACTTACACAGAAAGTGAAAATGAACTTTAAAAAATTGTTAAATTATTCAGTATCGTGGAAACAACATTACCTTAGTAAATTAAATTGCATCAAAAACCTAAATAATTGTCCAACTACCCATTCCGGTAGGTACCGGCGCATCTCCTTACAAAATTCCGGCAATGGTTTTGCTTTTTTCATCATATTTGCAATACTACCGAGATAAGTAGGTACCTACCCTGAATTAATAACATAATTTGTACTGGCCGGTTAATATCCACCCTACTGAAGGGAATCTATGGACACGTATTTTCTTGTTTTTTTTGGAAAATTTTATAGGTTTTTCGGAGACCCTGAAATTTTTTACACGGAAAGGACACAAAATTTTGGTGTTAAAAGTTGCCTTATATTGCCGGGTACCGAATTTTTCAAAAACATCTAACCGGGGATCGTTTTTTTCGGCTGCAATGCCGTTTCCCGAAAAACAACAACCCAAACCGCTGAGAGATCCGTTTTGTTTTGACATCTCGGATAACTGACCTGTCTCAACATTCTCTCTAGTATTTTCCATTGCATCGAAACTAAGGCCTAATTTGTGGTTTTTTTTTTAATGCGAACCTGTCGGCGGGAACTATAACTGAGCCGAATTGGTTGATTTAATGAGTAGTTCCAGTTTTCGCCGCAAATTTATATAATTTTCGCTCTTAAAATGTGTCAGTTCAATTTTATGTGAGTTTCCTGTCTAGTCTATTTTTTTGTGAAAATCGTGAAGCTAGCGTATTTATTTAAATTCAGACGAAGCTGCCATTTCGAACGGATGAAAATAGAACTACAACAGTATTCGATAGACATTTGATTTTTTCTAATGTGAATAATCCATACTTGTATTCCGCACCGCTAGAAGTCTCCCGTAAAGTTTTGGCAAACATATTGATAACGATGAAAAATGTTTCCCCTATCAAAAAAAAAACAACTGCTAGTGGCTGGAAAATAATCGACTCTTCGAAGGATTGTGAACTTTGAAGCGTTCCAAAATAGCGAGCGCTAATGTCCATTCTCGCGTGTCAGCCGTTGGGACAATTTCCTTCGAACAAAATTGAACCTTGAGGTGTGCGAAACTCGAGGACCGGAGAGGTCGTTTTGGCGTGCCAGCGGCGTTTTTGCGTCGCCAAGCCAAAGTGAACCTTGAGGTTGGTGAAACGCGAGGGGCGGTGCGGTCGATTTTCCCGTCAAGCGAAAAGTGAGTTTTTTGAAAAACCAAACAATACTATATAACTAGCTTATGCCTGTTGCAAATGCAACTAACGGGTTAAAACACTATGCGATTTGACGTGTGAACGTGGATGAAGCGAGGAGCGGGTGTTTAACTAAATATATGAAGAAAAAAACGACGTTTGAATGTGGATAAGGCGAAAAATTCAAAACTCAAAGTTTCATCGCAATCGGATGAATGTTTTAGCAAGGCTTAGCGGTTAGACATGCAAATATATATAAAGCCGCCCGCAGGGGCTAGCAGCAAAAACCTGCTATACGTTAGTATATAGACACCATTGTAGGCATGCACACACCAAATCCCCAAAGTTTCATCGCAATCGGATGAACGGTTAAGCAATGGGTAATTTCATGATTCCAGAGCTCACTTTTGCATACAGAAACCGTCGGGGACATGCACACATCAAATCCTCAAATTTTCATCGCAATCGGATGAATGGTGTAGCAACGGTTAGCGGTTAAACATACAAATAAACATAAAGCCGCCCGCAGGGCCTAGCAGCAAAAACCTGCCATACGTTAGTATATAGACACCATTGTAGGCATGTACACATCAAATCCCCAAGGTTTCATCGCAATCGGATGAACGGTTTAGCAATGCGTAATTTCATGATGCCAGAGCTCACTTTTGTATACAGAAACCATCGCAAGCATGCGCACATCAAATCCCAAAAGTTTTATCGCAATCGGATGAATGGTTTAGCAACGCTAAGCGGACATACATACATACATGCAAACATTTTTTGATTTTTACATATATAAAAGATACCTGTTACCCGGCATGCGTAACTATGCCATTTAATAAAAAAATCTTCCTGCGTGTCCTTTCCCATTCGTCCCGTTCCCCATCCCCCCCCCCTTCCTCTCCCGCGTCCTCTTCCCTTCTCGCATTTCCACTCCACCCCCCCCCTTCCCCCCCTTCACATGGCCCCCCCCCCCATCTCCGTCCCGTAAACCCCCTCCCGAAATCCCCTCCCCCCTCCTTGTTTCCCCTTCCCACAACTCCCGCGTTTCATACATTCATTCCCGGTACATTTAGTTTTCAAACATCTCGCGTGCCACCTATTGAATTTTTTTGTACAAATTTCTTAATGACAGTGCTCACCAGCCAATAACCAACACAACATAAAAAGAATTATCCGATTTAGTGCAGTCGTTAGAAAGTTATGCGTGTACATACTTTTCGGCGATTAATTTTTATACAAATTTCATAATGCCAGTTCTCGCAATTAGTTATATAAAAACCTTGTCCTAACAATAACAATAACTACATAAAAAGAATTATCCAATTTGGTGCAGTCGTTCAGAAGTTATAAGCGTACATGCATTTCGGGGATTCATTTTAATACAAATTTCATGATGCCAGAGCTCACCATTAGTTTAATACAAACTTTGCCCTAACAATAACGAACACAACAAAAAAAGAATTTTCCAATTTGTTACAGTATTTCGGAAGTTATGAGCGTACATAAACTTCGGTAATTCATTTTATTCAAATTTAATAATGCTAGAGCTCACCGGTAAATTTATAAAAACCTTGTCCAAACAATAAGGATCACAACGTAAAAAGAATTATTCAATTTGGTTCAATCGTTTGGAAGTTATGTGCGGACATATTTCGACAATTCATATGTAATAATAATATAAATAAATACTCGTAGATATAATTTATCGGGTCCCTACCTAGTTCATCTCAATATTCTAAAATTATTTTTTTCAATGCTGGCAAGACCAACGGAAAACATTGTCAAAAAGCACCTCAAACCAGGCCTGAAAATCGAATAAAGGCATCGTTTTTAAAAAAAATTCCATACAAATAAGCTGTCCTGGCCTTGCCGAGGGCTTGAGGTAGTATGTTGAGAATTGGAATATCATTCCATTTTCAGTGTTGCACAGTTGGGGAAAATTTAAATATCTGCCGAATTTTATAAGCGATTTTACAGGCTGCAAACAATTAACATTATCTATGAAAGTGAATTTTTAGCAAATGTCAGAAAAATGTCGAATTTGAATGCAATATTGTGAAACATTTTCAAGGAGGAGCTAAACATGTTTTGGTTTTAAAAGTTTCTAAAACTTGTATTGTTTATGTTTATTAAAAAACATCTCCGCCGGAAGGTGTACTTTTAACGCAATCTTTAATTCCGTAATGCCCCTATAAAATGTAAATTTTTCTCAAGAACTTTCTCGAAGCCGTTTAATTAATTAGAATAAATTCCCAGCAAAATCAGTTTTGTATGGGAAACTAACTTTTTTTTACTTCCCTTCTCGATCCGACGTTTTTAAAGGGGCGAACCTGTCGGCGGAAAATATAACCTAGCCGAATTGAGTGATTTTATGAGTAGTTCCAGTTTTCGCCGCAAATTTATATTATTTTTCGCTCTTAAAATGTATCGGTTCAATTTTATGTGAGTTTCCTGTCTAGTCTATTTTTTTTGTGAAAATCGTGAAGCTAGCGTATTTATTTAAATTCAGACGAAGCTGCCATTTCGAACGGATGAAAATAGAACTACAACAGTATTCGATAGAAATTTGATTTTTTCTAATGTGAATAATCCATACTTGTATTCCGCACCGCTAGAAGTCTCCCGTAAAGTTTTGGCAAACATATTGATAACGATGAAAAATGTTTCCCCTAACAAAAAAGAAACAAAAGCTAGTGGCTGGAAAATAATCGACTCTTCGAAGGATTGTGAACTTTGAAGCGTTCCAAAATAGCGAGCGCTAATGTCCATTCTCGCGTGTCAGCCGAAGGGACAATTCTAGACTTCGAGCCAAAGTGAACCTTGAGGTTGGTGAAACGCGAGGGGCGGTGAGGTCGATTTTCGCATCAAGGAAAAAGTGAGTTTTTTGAAAAACCAAGCAATACTATATAACTAGCTTATGCCTGTTGCAAATGCAACTAACGGGTTAAAACACTATGCGATTTGACGTGTGAACGTGGATGAAGCGAGGAGCGGGTGTTTAACTAAATATATGAAGAAAAAAACGACGTTTGAATGTGGATAAGGCGAAAAATTCAAAACTCAAAGTTTCATCGCAATCGGATGAATGTTTTAGCAACGCTTAGCGGTTAGACATGCAAATATATATAAAGCCACCCGCAGGGGCTAGCAGCAAAAACCTGCTATACGTTAGTATATAGACACCATTGTAGGCATGCACACACCAAATCCCCAAAGTTTCATCGCAATCGGATGAACGGTTAAGCAATGGGTAATTTCATGATTCCAGAGCTCACTTTTGCATACAGAAACCGTCGGGGACATGCACACATCAAATCCTCAAATTTTCATCGCAATCGGATGAATGGTGTAGCAACGGTTAGCGGTTAAACATACAAATAAACATAAAGCCGCCCGCAGGGCCTAGCAGCAAAAACCTGCCATACGTTAGTATATAGACACCATTGTAGGCATGTACACATCAAATCCCCAAGGTTTCATCGCAATCGGATGAACGGTTTAGCAATGCGTAATTTCATGATGCCAGAGCTCACTTTTGTATACAGAAACCATCGCAAGCATGCGCACATCAAATCCCAAAAGTTTTATCGCAATCGGATGAATGGTTTAGCAACGCTAAGCGGACATACATACATACATGCAAACATTTTTTGATTTTTACATATATAAAAGATACCTGTTACCCGGCATGCGTAACTATGCCATTTAATAAAAAAAATCTTCCTGCGTGTCCTTTCCCATTCGTCCCGTTCCCCATCCCCCCCCCCCTTCCTCTCCCGCGTCCTCTTCCCTTCTCGCATTTCCACTCCACCCCCCCCCCCCTTCCCCCCCCTTCACATCACCCCCCCCCATCTCCGTCCCGTAAACCCCCTCCCGAAATCCCCTCCCCCCTCCCTGTTTCCCCTTCCCACAACTCCCGCGTTTCATACATTCATTCCCGGTACATTTAGTTTTCAAACATCTCGCGTGCCACCTATTGAAATTTTTTGTACAAATTTCTTAATGACAGTGCTCACCAGCCAATAACCAACACAACATAAAAAGAATTATCCGATTTAGTGCAGTCGTTAGAAAGTTATGCGTGTACATACTTTTCGGCGATTAATTTTTATACAAATTTCATAATGCCAGTTCTCGCAATTAGTTATATAAAAACCTTGTCCTAACAATAACAATAACTACAAAAAAAGAATTATCCAATTTGGTGCAGTCGTTCAGAAGTTATAAGCGTACATGCATTTCGGGGATTCATTTTAATACAAATTTCATGATGCCAGAGCTCACCATTAGTTTAATACAAACTTTGCCCCAACAATAACGAACACAACAAAAAAAGAATTTTCCAATTTGTTACAGTATTTCGGAAGTTATGAGCGTACATAAACTTCGGTAATTCATTTTATTCAAATTTAATAATGCTAGAGCTCACCGGTAAATTTATAAAAACCTTGTCCAAACAATAAGGATCACAACGTAAAAAGAATTATTCAATTTGGTTCAATCGTTTGGAAGTTATGTGCGGACATATTTCGACAATTCATATGTAATAATAATATAAATAAATACTCGTAGATATAATTTATCGGGTCCCTACCTAGTTCATCTCAATATTCTAAAATTATTTTTTCAACGCTGGCAAGACCAACGGAAAACATTGTCAAAAAGCACCTCAAACCAGGCCTGAAAATCGAATAAAGGCATCGTTTTTAAAAAAAATTCCATACAAATAAGCTGTCCTGGCCTTGCCGAGGACTTGAGGTGGTATGTTGAGAATTGGAATATCATTCCATTTTCAGTGTTGCACAGTTGGGGAAAATTTAAATATCTGCCGAATTTTATAAGCGATTTTACAGGCTGCAAACAATTAACATTATCTATGAAAGTGAATTTTTCGCAAATGTCAGAAAAATGTCGAATTTGAATGCAATATTGTGAAACATTTTCAAGGCGGAGCTAAACATGTTTTGGTTTTAAAAGTTTCTAAAACTTGTATTGTTTATGTTTATTAAAAAACATCTCCGCCGGAAGGTGTACTTTTAACGCAATCTTTAATTCCGTAATGCCCCTATAAAATGTCATTTTTTCTCAAGAACCTTCTCGAAGCCGTTTAATTAATTAGAATAAATTCCTAGCGAAATCAGTTTTGTATGGGAAACTAACTTTTTTTTACTTCCCTTCTCGATCCGACGTTTTTAAAGGGGCGAACCTGTCGGCGGAAAATATAACCTAGCCGAATTGAGTGATTTTATGAGTAGTTCCAGTTTTCGCCGCAAATTTATATTATTTTTCGCTCTTAAAATGTATCAGTTCAATTTTATGTGAGTTTCCTGTCTAGTCTATTTTTTTTGTGAAAATCGTGAAGCTAGCGTATTTATTTAAATTCAGACGAAGCTGCCATTTCGAACGGATGAAAATAGAACTACAACAGTATTCGATAGACATTTGATTTTTTCTAATGTGAATAATCCATACTTGTATTCCGCACCGCTAGAAGTCTCCCGTAAAGTTTTGGCAAACATATTGATAACGATGAAAAATGTTTCCCCTAACAAAAAAGAAACAAAAGCTAGTGGCTGGAAAATAATCGACTCTTCGAAGGATTGTGAACTTTGAAGCGTTCCAAAATAGCGAGCGCTAATGTCCATTCTCGCGTGTCAGCCGAAGGGACAATTCTAGACTTCCAGCCAAAGAGAACCTTGAGGTTGGTGAAACGCGAGGGGCGGTGAGGTCGATTTTCGCATCAAGGAAAAAGTGAGTTTTTTGAAAAACCAAACAATACTATATAATATATATAAGTGAGATTGTGAGAACTGGGCAAAGTGTGAAGGGGTGAATTAAAATTTTAAAAATATGCTTTTATAAATCAAAATCACATTTGATTCGTATTATATTCTTGAAATACATGATGAAGTAATTGATGAGAACAGCTTCACTTTATCCTGTTTATAACAGATCACTTTTCACAACGTAAGGCTTAATAATATACGACCCAGACTCGACCTGTAACTAGTAACCCCCAAAAAGCAATGCCCATTTTTTCAAACTTGTGCTATCATTCTTGCTTAATATATCTCACTTTTCGAAACTCACATATACTACAATTAGTTATTAATAGATTTGTTTTTATGTTTATGAAAATATATATTTTATTATGAAAATAGTACATTACAACACATTATTTTGTAATTAGGCGCGCTTAGTATTGCAACGTTTACGTAACAGCGACGGTACAAAAAACACGTACGTACATTCCTTACCACAATAATGCTGCAGCTCTTTCTTACCCATTAAACAAAGGCGAGACAAAATATATTAGACACACAATGTACGTACGTCGGTTTCCACCAAAGAAAAAAAGTAGTACTTTGGAAGAATCAGACATACGCACATGGTGTGTCTTACCATTATTTAATGTGTAAGAAAGGGCTGCAGCATTATTGTAATAAGGAACGTATTTTTATTGCCTTTTTTGTATCGTCGCCGTTCCACAAACGTGAGAATACTAAAAGCACCTAATCGGTGGAAATTAATATAAAAAATAGTACCGCCCGAAATGATTTCCGAAGATAATCGAAATTGTCACAATTTCGAAATAATCACAATTAGAACGAATCTTTCATTTCATCGAACGTTCATCATAATTGAACATTTTCTTATGCTACAATTTCATTTCAATGATAAATGCATATTTACGACATTATTCAAATAACTAGAGGCTTTTTATTTATTAAAGATATAATGATCACCATTTCGCGAAGAACAACCACTCTTTAGCGCAATTCTTTGAAAAGTACTGCGTTCGTTGCTTGAATATTAAAATGGTAATTGGGTTTATTTCTTGTAAAAACTATATTGTAGATTGAACAAAAATAAATATTCTTACGCTAGAAAAGCAATAGAAGGAATTGTCAAAAGAAATCTACAAAATAGAAAGGTACAAAATGACGGATATTTTTTAGTGGCAGAAAAGAAATTATAATAACTTCGAAGAATTCGAAAAATAACATCCTTTTGCGTTGGCATAATAAATTCTTTACAAATAAATAATGTTATGTGCTTAAGAAATAAACATTAATCATTATGCATTCAAATAAAAACACACAATATTGTTGTGATTTATAAAAACATATCCGAAAACATGATAAATATTAAAACCTTAAATATTTCATTTTTTTCTTGAATTATGTTAACATGAGTGACCGGCCAACTCAGAAAGAACCACCTCAGAAACGTCAATAAAAGCTATGAAAAAATAATTTTAAAATAGCCGGTACATGATATTCCTTTACAAAACTTTAAATTGATGTGCAGTGGTAACACCACACATTACCTACATACGTACATACCTCCTAAATAAAGTAATCACGATGTATTTTCTTAAAGTAGTAAATTATTACCCGTTAAGTGGTTTAACATTTTCATAGTGAGCACCTATGTACAACACCTTTCCCTATTTTGAAAATTAAGAAACTATGGGAAGTCGAAATAGTTTCAGGGAAACTTTAAAGTTTACCTACAAAAGCGGAAAAGGTAAAAATATAATTAAAATGTTGAGCGTTATAAGAAATGTTTAGAATGAACTAAATGCCGGCTAGTAAGTAAATGAATGGTTCTACAAAATAATTTATTTATGCGTTTATTCATTAACAAAAATATTTTCTTTGCTTTTCTCACAACCCAAATGAAAATCAGCCTATTTTCAATCTTGAAAAACTCCCATAAAAATCTGGTTATCAATCGAAACCATCTAAATGTTTGATTTTAACTTTTTTGGACACTTTTTTAGTAGGTTTTTATGAACAAATTTTGTACCAAACTCATTTTCGTCCAACATATTTTAAATTAATTATTAAAACGTCGTCGTTTCGATAAAAAAAAACGTCGTTTCTAAAACATCAAACAGAATGTAACACTGAATAAAAGTCAAACGATGCTTTTGTGTTTGGAATGGTTGATTAAAGGTTTTTCAGCAATAGCAGCACTAAAGACATAAAATGATAAGAGGTGTGTCGTCGGCGTGTTCGCGCATCCGAATTAAGAAATTTTATTTTCCGTACTTCATGTGAAATTGCTCAAACTTTTTCAAATATCGAATATCTTTCTTGAAAAAATCGGTAATCGATTTCATTGAATAGTCTAGGTGTTGGAATTACTTCCCTATATTATGTCAATTGGCGACACCGGTTTCTTTCAAATCGATATAGATCTCACTTCTAGATGAGATTATCTATTCGGTGAATGAAAGCTTCCGAGAGTATTCGTAAGCAAAGAAAATCCATTTTTATTAATTTATTTTCATTGTATATTATATTTTTTATGAAACCGAAAACATTAATTTTTATTGCTATTTGGTCAAGCAATTCGCAGTCTGTCATAAATACATACAAACAGTTCAAAATTTCAGAAAAAACGGATTCCTCGTGCTAGCGCTTTTATTTCCTGTTAATTGATTCATTCATACTAGATGATTCTCAAACAATGAATAACTTGTTGAGTCTTTCCTTGAGACGTTAAGTGACCCGTTGACTGAAGAAGAGGCTATGTATGGCCTTCGACACACATCGTCGACATGCCGTAATGTCGCAGGAGCCCAAATAAAATGGGTTTTGCAGGAATCTCGTCGTTTATATAGGAAGCTTTGATCTAGAAATTCATAATAAAAATTTGTGTGCTGTAAATATAAATAATTTTATAATGCAGTAATTAATCCGTGTTCTCAAGGAATGAGGAGAGTACAGCGATCAACTATCGTATAACACATAGGAGGCGAGCACCGTCTCCAAGTTAAAGAAGCTAGTTTCTAAATACCGTCCAATAAAACCGTGGATTAGTCCTGGATTGGTGAAGTCTGTGCGTGAAAAACAACGTTTATTTATTCTTTGTAAAAAAATCCTTACAATTATATATTAAAAAAATACCTTTGTCAAATATCGAAATATGCTTACAAATTTAATAAGGAATACGAAAGAACAATATTATAAAATAAAAATGTCACAAGTAGAATATGATAAAAAAAAATGTGGTCAACAATTAATGAAATTATTGATAAGAAACGGAAAGCGTCGGATATACACAGACTGGCGTACAACGGTAATTCTATAGACGTAAAAAATGAGCCGACTCAATGTGCGAACTTATTTAATAATTTTTTTGCAAATGTTGGAAAAAATTTAGCACAACAAATTAACCCTTTAGCTGGTAGCAAGACCACTGAGGCTTTTGAAAGAAGTTTGGTGAGTACATTAAAAATTTCATTTTATTTGTGTCGAAAGTTTAAAAAATTAAAACACTAAACTTGACAACGTATAAAAATTCAGCTTTATTACATAGGTATAATTTGTATGTGATCATGAATTAGAACATTTAAAAGAAACTTCATAGAAAATATTTAATTTGGACGCAAAATTGAATAATTGTTAAATTTTATAACACTATTAAAAAAATTATAATAATCTAGTTCACATTCGTTTCGAACACTACTGTGCACACCTGCACTCGGCCATGGGTTCATAGTTCAGCGAAAACAATATCTTAACTCTTCTCTCGTGTTAATTTAACGAGAAATAAGAAAGGGAGAGCAAATTTCGTTGTGCGTGTTTAACTAAAAGCGCGAAAATAATTAAGAATCAACCGTGAAATGAGCGAACATTTTATTTTTACAATCAATTAAATTATGGGCAATTTTAAAATTATGCTTTAAATCCGGATTTCTTTGTTTGTTTTCCTTTTAAATACTTTTTATTAGTTAGGTACTATGATCGTCCGTAATAATTTATAAGAATTTGACCAAATAAAAATTCAACTTCTAACGCGATTTACTCGAAAACGAAAGCTCCAATAAAAAAAAAGTTATACCACAAAATCGACTCCAATGATGGGGAATCCCCAGTTTCCCGCTTAAACTACGAGTTTCCGGACACCGTATGAGTTCCGTACGAGTATTTTAAAAGCGTGTAATTTTTTTTTTATATAATTAAATATTTTTAAAGTTATTCCAATAAAACGTATTAAATTATTCAAATATCAACATAGTTTCTTCTCCGTTACGTTAATTAAATATAAAGTAACATTGATACGCCGTTTATTTGATCCAATTCATCAAGTTCTTTTTTATTCCGCGGTACCCAACAGTACCTATGTGGTTGTATGATTAGATATTGTTACCACGTAACTGCACCACGCTTGTATGATTTTAAGCAAAAAAGTTTTTTCTGTTTAGTACGTATGCATGAAGTTCTCAACGGCTGTGTACCTACATGGACGCTGGGCAAGTATTTCCGCAGATCGTTGTTTATCAAGGTATCCGGTTACGCGCTGGGACCACTATCGTAAATCAATGACGGGCATGATGACGTTGTAATGGTTCCCCTGTCACTGTCCATCTTCTCACCCCCACCCGAGAGGGGGGAGTCCCTGTTGGGTGACCAGTTAATTGGCAGGTTGTGTAATTAATTCACGCTCTCGCTGATTTTACGCCAGGCCGCCTGAACATGAAGTGATACCTTCCGTTAGTCGATAACTGGTGAGCCGTTGGCCACAGGTAAACACTCGGTCAGAGGGGATGTAGGGGAATTTGGCACACACCGAGCGCTATGTACACACCGTTCAGGCAAGGCAGGCTTTCATTATACAGCCTCCTTCTTGCAGTGTTCCTCACTGTCGTACGATCCGCACACGATTTCGGCTGGTTTTTTCAAAATGGCGGCGAAAGCTCAAGTGACCCAAGGGCGAAAACACAGATTTTACATCAAAAGATGAGTGTATAAAACATATAAAAAAAATTGGGACTACCGGAATAATTCCGATCGCGGATGGCTAATTGAACTGGCCTAATATTAAATATCTAAAAAGCAAAATCCGTCGGAATTCCATGATCATGTAACTAAATTTAAAGGTATTGATAACAATATAACTACTTGTATACAGCTGTATTTTTGCAAAAAATCGCTTCAATTCCTTATTATTTTTTTCTTTCGAATTAAATACGAAAATTATTTTTCTTGTAAGTAAATAAGCCCACGATCACAACACTCGTGTTGGATTTTTGTTTATGCTTAGCAAATTTCCAAGATATTATGATGATAACAAAAAATAATATGGTGTTATTTAATACTCGAGAGTTTCTGCGTATAAAAATACGGCATAAATAAAGCGTTTGTAATTCTAGTAGTGTCTAGTAAGAGCACTCAACAATATTTAAATAAATATTGTAAAAATATTTCTTAGGTAACAATTATTACTCATAACAAGTCTGTCAGTTAATTATGTCGTTTTACGATAAAATTTAATCAATCTCATCATGAACACCACGTTTCTGTAATTCCTATTATTTTTTACTATCTGTACTCTTGTTACTATAAGGATACTGTTGTAAAAACTCACTTGATTAAAAAATATATAATTATACAATATTACAAACCATTATAAGCAGTAAATTTTAACTATATTTAACAATTCCCAAGTAAACCCAAGCCCATTATACCCACATGTATACAATACAAAATATGATATTTTCTTTCTCACGTACACAAAGTCGTTTTTTGCAAGATATATCATTAAATGCATCTAACAAAAAAATATTCATGAAATAAAAATGTGTGTCGATAGCAACTATGTAGCGCTTGGCCACATACCAATATTCGAAAATACTTGTTACGAAAAGAAAACCAATATTGATTTTTGAACAGCTTCCGTGTTATATAAAACGTCGTCCACATTGAAAATAGCGCTCGCTTTTGAGGCGAGACGGAAGCTTTTAGTACAAACCACACGATGACAGATTGTCAGATGGCAGCATTGTCAATAAATCACAGCAAATAAATAAATTTCATTCACGACGTGAAACTGGTACCCGAATACGGGATGAATTTATCTTTTTAACGTCGCGGCGAGTGTCCTCTATCTGAAGCTTCCGAATCAAGCGGGCGTACAATATTTAGCATTTTAGGAAATCTTGGAGTACTTAGTTGTCAGACCCTCTCCACCTCTCTACAGTGGGAGCGTGAGTACCCAGCGTCTACCCTCACGGCATGTACACTGTACAGTACACTGTAGTTATATTGTACACAACCACTGTTTGACCGGAACTCTGTTCTCCCCCCACGTTCCACTCTATGTGTATGTGCAAATATGTAACCTGTACGTTTGAGTCAATTCTGGTCTAGAGCTTTCAAAGTAAGACGTCGGTCAGCAGCACCACTTAAAATCTGGCATGGAAAATATTCGGCATATTATTGTGTGATACAGTGGCTGACGTTGAGATGAGGGTATGGTTACAGTCGACATATTACTTGTTTAATTTTTAAAAATAACACCAACAACTCTCAATAAAAATATAAAACAGAAAAAGACACGGTAAAATCATAATGTCAAATTTTACATGCAGTATAAAACTTCAATACTTTAATCCTAAAATGTTCATGTTTTCAGATGCTTGAAAGCTTCAATACTGTAATCCTAAAATGTTCATGTTTTCAGATGCTTGAAAGCTTCAATACTGTAATCCTAAAATGTTCGTGTTTACAGATGCATAAAAGCTTCAATACTTAAAACCTAAAATGTTCATGTTTTCAGATGCTTAAAAGCTTGAATGCTTTAAATTTAAAATGTTCGTGTTTTCAGATGCTTAAAAGCTTCAATACTTTAATCCTAAAATGTTCGTGTTTTCATACGTTATTAATTTAACTAAATGATCAGCATAAAAATATTCATGAATTATCATTCCACATTTTAAAATATCTTAAACTGCAAATATTCTGATTTTCAGGTCCATTCAATTTTGATTCTATTTTTTCCATGGCAGGAAATATAAATAATGGTCGTTTTTCTGATATTTTCGCTGTCTCTATGAGTATATTTCGTAAAATTGATATTTGTTTTTTGGTGAAAATTGGCCAAGCTTAGTTAACTGAGTGAAACACACAAGTAAGATAAAATTACTAACAAAACTTTTTGTGTTCTTGATTCGTAATAATAATAAATCAAATATTCCCGAAAATAACTGTAAAATTGTTCAAATTTTATTGAACGCTAAATTAACGCGTGTCCAAAACACGTAAAAGTGATGCCATCAAATTGGAGAATCTATTTGAAAATTTTCCACATTGGTTGAATGTCGGAATTAATGATAGCGCGTTTTCCCCCTCCTACCCCTCCCTAACCGCACCCTGATGGAAAGGGTCACCAGGAACGGAGTCAAACGTGACACGTGACTGTACACGTCACGTTAACGTCGTGTGACGTTTCATGAAACACTGACTTCATAATATGTTATGCATCTGAGAGTGATAGGTTACAACAATATAACACCATCAGAGATGCGTTGCGGATATCGAAAAAAAATGTGTACAATTTGCACGCTGTAGAAGTGAAACCTTCAGAAAACTAAAGTAGACAAGAGCGGAGAGGCTATGAAGCACCGCACAAAGAGGAGACCGATTAGTCTATCTCATTATCTCGCAGGCTAAATCCTATAGATGCGTGTGTTTGTCTCTTTTTGTGTCATTTTTTCGTTTAATCGAGTTTCAAATCACAACGGTGCTAAAGCTTTCACTTCAAAACCTTCATGCTTTAACTTTGTGCACATCGGACTAAATACCTTTTTAAAACCCTTTATTCAGAATGGAATCCAACGTAATTTAATTTAGAGACGCCGCGCCGCACAAAGTACTTACAGCTATGACAATCATCAGTAGGTAAATATTTTAATATAAATATTAAGAAATTAATAACAATATTTCTTTGGTTTGATAGGCAAACAATAAGCAATTTTAAAATAAAATAATTAAATATGAACATTATATATATTGTGATAAGATATTGTCAAAACTTTCATGTAATCTAATATTCCTTGCTTACGTATCCGTCGTTTTAGATAATGTTCGTACTTTGGAATTGTTGAAATTGGTGAGGTTTTCAATGAAACCAAAGTGCGACGCGACGACATACAGTGGAGTTTTTTGCCTCGAAAGTTGGCCAAAACTAAGAAGTGAGGTTTTTTTAGTTGATTCGGGATAGAAAGTATTTTAGAGACTTGATTTTGTGAATATGTGAAAAAAACTGTAAATGCTTCATTATTGTAAAGACAGACCACTAGATACAAGGTAGAGAGACAAATACTAATTATATGGAAGTTTTAAGCCATTTTTTTAAGGTGTTCGATTTCTCTAGAATCTAATTATTTTCAAAATTAAACTTAAATTAAAGAAGTCATTTTTAAGCAAATCTTTATGACTTTCTGGGAAGTGATTGATTGAAGCCTGTGTTCTAAAAGCGTACACTTTTCAATAATATTTTCATTTGAACAATGTTTCATAAGCTCGTAGATAATCGGTAAGATTTTACCACCTCCGAAAATCTAACAAAAAATAATTCATAAGATTTTAAGAAAATCTTCTTTGGCGCGTAAAAGTTTAAAGTGATAATAAACTAAATGGCGCAAAAAGCGCACAGCATTTTCGTTAAATCTTATTGGGAATATCCTAACTTTAGATAACCGTCAAATTTATAAGTGAACTCGACAAAACTTAAGTACTCCAATGCTTGTAATAATGATAATTATTGTGAAAACAAAAACTACTTTTTAACGCTTAAATGGATATGATTGGAAATATAACTATAATGACTACAATATTAAAATAAACTTTTAAAATAAAGTGCATAATTTTATACCGTTCTCAAAGCATTAATGTAAAAAACACAAGCGACGAGAAAAAACAAAAGCGATTCACACAACCGCTGCCGGTAAACCGGTCGTGGCTGTTCGCCTTTGGGTTCTACCCAGGCGTCGCGTGTTCAATTTCTCAGCTGGCTAAGTCCTCCATCACGATGCAAGCAACATTTTCCGCTTACTTTAAATGGTACTAGGATATTATCGGATTATTTGTAACCCGGGTGTGTTTGTCTTTCTTTTAAAAAAAAGTAGTATGGCAGAGGGTATCAATTTAAATCGCCACAACGTGATGTGTTGACCAACGAACTTTGAGAACCTTTGCTTTTGGATTTTTAACGAAGTTAATGTTTTCGACTTATGGCCAACTTTCTCCATAAAGATATTCATCTGTGCGACGGTGGCCCGGTGCTTAAAGAGAGAGATGAAGCGCCGAATGCGGCTTTTGGGAAATATCTTCGAAGTGCTTCAATTCGCGGGAGTTCAGATAGTTTTGTATGTGCATTATTGCGGTGTACTCACTACTCATAGATGGTGGTATGGAGAATATGGAGATGCTTACAAGTAAAGTTAATGTTCATGATCGAAATATGGCACTTTTAACTTGTATACCTAATAGAAATAAATGTCTGTAAAGCACGAGTGCACTAATGTTAAACTTTCTATGCTTGTGAACGTTGCGCCGTCCGTTTTCTCTGAAGTTGTGGCCCCTGTATTATCTATTACCTAGTTTTGTTATTCTAGTCACCCTCTGTTTCACCAAAGGTTAAACCATTTCGGTTCCTTTTCTTGACTTTAGTCTTCAGTATTACGCTCCCGGATTTTAGGGCATTTTATACTTCCTCGCAGACCAAAAAAAAATCATAAATTCTTGTTTATGTGAAAACCTCATTGTTTGTAAATCATGTATAAGTTTAAATCTTACGGCAAATTAAGTTTAACTAAAGTGACATTAACATTTCAAATTCAATTACATTCCGCAGTCAACAATAGTCCTAGTATGGTACCCACCGACTGATTCTCTTTAAATTTCATGTGACTGTCTTCTGTGTTCATATTATTGGTTCTAATTCAGAATATCTTCTTTCTGATATGTGATACTTTTTTGCTGATGTCGATTTGTCTAATGTATTATATTTTAAAATAAATACAAATAAAACGACCATGGAGAAGCAATACATAATAATTTTTACATTGTTGACCCATGTATTTACTCGTCAGATTCATGGTGCTGTGTTAGAACATTTATTTCTCAAAAAAAGGCAAAGCGGTCGTACCCATGGGTGAACTAACCTAACTTAACTCTTCTCGTCATGCTTACGTCCGACAAAACACTGACTTTGTATTCAAGGGTTGAACTAAGGCTAGGTCAGTGAGCTTCCTCTCACAATAGCTCGGGGTTCAAAGAAAAGGGGATAAAACAAAGAATTTATTTTGAAAAGAAAACTTTGTTTCGGAAAAAGTTTATGAGAAAGGATGAATAGTAATTAATGCTGAAAAAAAACACTTAAACGGGAAGTAGGTAATCGACTTTTTGTATCAATGGAATCCATATTATTATTGGACCAATCCAGCCCTTTTTGCCACAGGATTAAGTACCTACCGAAACTCCTTCTGACCGCTTCCATTGCCGGCTAAGGGCATACCTACGTAGGCAGTATCCTTAGGTCAGAGTTCAATTTCATTGTTAGGGACGAATATTTAAGCTGTCACAAAGTTTTGTAACGTATAGCGCTACATTACTAAGAGGGAGCGATTATTAATTTGGGTATATTATGCTGTCGTCTGCTTTGGACAGCAGCGCACAGTGTTCCGAAAAGCAGTTTTTGGACACGGTTTGTTTTTAAGAAAACCACAAAAATCCTTTTAAATTTTATATTGGGTAATTAATATTCAGCTCCTAATTCAGTTTTAGGTATTGAAAATAAAACACTGAAATATTTCTCGTTCTACAATGTAATTTAGAATAGGTTTTTTTTTTCATTTCACGTACTAGATAAATGTATTAAGTTTAAGATAAAAAAAAATCCTTTCAACCCAATTTTTGATTTATTATACTACTAAGATAAATTAATGTGTAGTTCTCCAATATATGTATATTTTTTTCAAATAAGCCAGTATAAATAATTTTAAATACTTTGCACATATCATGGCGATAAATGGGGTGTTCTGATAGTGTGAACTCGTTGTTGAAAATAAAAGTAGAAAAATAGGAAAAACCCGACCTTCAAGTCATCTAATTGCTTTTGTTCCCAATCTATTATTAAATTAATATTTCAATTAAAGATATTCCTCTCAAGTATTTTTGGTCATAAAAAGGATTTAAATATATAGTCAAAATTCAAAATGTTGTATTACATCTTTCGGATGAAAACACTGTGCGGTGCGGAGCTTTTCTGCCCTACTTCTGTCTCGTTACAGATTCCTGGGTGCCCCTGTCGATCATTTCGAAAACTAGGTATTTGAATTAATGTTGATGATGATTAATAATTTCAACGGTCGTGAAATAATGTAGAGCTAGCTGAAGTCCCTGGCGTTGCTGGGCTTTACGCAGAGATTTTGGAAATACGATGTAGACAATAATTTTCCTCATATTTCGAACGTCAAGTGTGCAAAATTTCATCAACAAATATCAAAATTCTGCTTTGATGGTAAAATGCGATGTTGTAGTTTTTTTTAAATCTCTTGAAGGGTGACTCAATAGTTGATCCGTCGACAATTGGCCCCTCGAAATGATATTTACTACAATTACTACAAAACTATAATTTTTTCCGCATTATTTACCAGTTTCAGAGGTAAAATACCTAGACTTCAAAAATAACATTAAAATTGTATTAATATCAAACGAATTTATATAGTGTCGATTTTTTGCACTTACCCGTTGGTATGTAATGTATACAGACAAGAAGTTTTATCTATGATGCATTTTAATGAGAATATTTTATACTTTTGTTCTTCTGCGCTACAGTCTTTCTGCATACCCCGTCGGGGTCATTTAGTTATATATTTTGTGTAAGTCGGTTGTGGAAGCAACTGTCATGGAACCCTCATGAAGATAGTAACCTATGTCTTGTTTTGAAGGTACTCGTAAGTTGTGAATAATGTCGTCAGTCTCAGAAAAGGCTGTAGATTTGTAAATAAATCAAATCCACACCGCCCGTAACAAACACTCTCCTTCATAGATAGAGATTATGTTATGGTTAGATAGATTCCGATTGAAATAACAATAGGAAGTGTTGGTTTAAACATGGTAACGGTTAAAGTTATCTGGTTACCTACTAAAATAGTATGCATGGCTGCAAAATATTCTGCAAGTGTGTCCATCGCTGTGGATTGTAAACTAATCAAAATTAAAAGGATTAGACGTGAATAACTTAAAAAGGTGTGTTAAAATTAAAGAAGAGAACAGGTTTTAAGTTATAAAGTTTTATTTACACCGTGGGTAAAAGTTGAAGCAACTTGGCTTTACTATTTATTTTACTGTACATACATTATTTAATCTAAGTTGGCAACACCGTCAAAAACATAAAGTGATTCGTCGAAGTAAAGGCATCTTGGGTTTTCATAAGGTGGTGATCCTTTTGACTTTGAAAAGAGTATATCTCCACCTCAAATCGAATTGGGAAATTTACATCATTCTACATGGAATATTTTTTCTTTGAAATAAATTGAAAGTCCCGAAGCGGTTCGGGTAATCACTTCGATAAAAGCTTTGGGCTTTTTTCATCGCCTGTATTTTTACTCTGCTGTTTTATGGACTATTTGTTCTGCCCCCCCCCCCCCACCCCTCCCCCGCGTGAGAAATATTGGTTTCTGTAAAATCGTAACGAAAATATTATTTTGTAAAATCGACGAAAAAGGTGACCAACGCCTACTCAATGGGATTATTCACTTATAAAAAAGTAAATTTGTGATTATGTTTTAAGTCACGAAAGAGATCAAAATATTTTGGTTGTTCTTCAAAATTCAATCCGTGCTCTCTATCTGTTTTGAATAAGCTGTGACCAATCGATGATCAAATTAAAGTGATTTCACATCATGCTTTTAAAAGCAACGTGGAAAACATTATTTTGTAAAAAAACAGTTAATTATCATTTTTTTTAATAATCGATGGTAACTTCTATTTCACTAGTTGAGTGTGTTATTAAATTATTAAAAACTCAAAATACATGTTATGGAACGGCGAACACTGGAAACTTGCACGTCAAAATAATCTAAAACATATGTTGAAAGTAATGTTTTAATACTTCATAGTTACCTAAATTGTTAAAAAGGTTTTTTTTTAAACTTATTTTTAGTTGCAAAACAAGCGAAGTGGAATCATTTTGTGTCCTATTTCACTCGTTCTGAAAACCTCCTCCATCAGAAATTATAACGCTCCATACTGATATAGGTAGCGCTTTTTCCTTCGCAAAAAGCTCCCAGTAATTATGGAACCAAATAAATGTCGAAAATGGTAACGCGAACATTTAGTTTAAAAGCATTGTTAGGTTTTATAGCACTTTTGATGACGTGTGAGAAATGTTGACACATTTTCTTTTGGGATTCGAAATGTTCTCTCATACTGCGCTGGAAATTTAAGCGAGTTATATTACCATAGTATCTACATATGAAACTGTACATCAGTCAAAGTTCTTTTATCTTAGCTTTATATCTGTTTTCTGTGAAAATGTGACGATTTGTCAACGTTTCACTTAAGCCACGTCTAAATTATTGATGCTTTACTGATTGGAAAAATAAAATTCGCAGAAGCTTTCAATCAAAATAATTTAAATAAATAATTATGATAAACACCAAAATATCGTAAGTGAAAATGACATTCATGGAAAACTATTCGGTTTGTTATTTTGTGTGTTTAGTTTATAATATATACCTATAACACACATATAAATAATCACCAAAATAACGGCTGATGGTTTAAGTTGTGAGATAACATTTGTTATTGCACTCTACATTTCAAAATATGGTGATTTCACGTGTAACTGCCTTACAATTTTATTTCTGAGAGAATAGTGAAGGGATGACAATAAAAACGAAAAATACCACAAGATTAAAAGTGTCGAAAAATAGCAGGTGAGAATTTGAGAGGGTGTTGAAAAGTCAAAAAAGTTTACCCCTTTTCAATAGTATTTTTAAGTAAAAACATTTTTTACTCAAATATGGTGAACGTTTTCAAACAATGTTCCCGAAATCCCACAGTTTTATCCGATAGGAAGATAAAATTCCTAAAACAAGAAACGGATCTATTTACAATCGTGTTTTCAATACGGTTGCGCCTGTTTTTTAAATCTAAACTATGGTGAATTTTCTTTCCCGCAAAGGAAACTTTCACACTAACTGTCAAGGAGGAACAAATCTTATAATCCCGCGAAGACAGAGGTGAGAAGTTTTAAAGGAAAAGGCAAAAAAGGTTATCTACCCCGTCAAATCAATGTAATCTTGATAGCAAACAATCGAAAGCAGTTTGCTAGAATTCTTTCTGTCGAACATTTCACTCAAAACTTCTCATCCAAATGTTCAATTTCTTAGATTAAGCTTCTGGAAGATTCGCTAATATTTTTTGCTGGAAAATTGATTTAACGTCACGGTTTTTTTCATAAGTGAGGATCAGACAGCCTTTTATATGATTGTGCGGTTAAGAAAACTGATGTGGTATGGGCTGTTCGTGACTCACGCAAAATTATGAACGCCAAAGCGTAACAATTTGCTTTGCAATTTATTTTGGCCAATGCGATAAATTTGCTGTCCATTAATAATATTTTTATTAAGAAAGTACTCGTTATTATAATATTCTGTTACCAAAATGAAATGTGCTAGTGCTCAATGAAACACAAGTTGGTTGTGGGCATACCTAATGGGTACAAACAAATTGAAGCAATCAGTTATCTTTAAAATCCGAAGTCATGCATCAAGCAGCTATTTAAAAAATAATCGTTATAAATTTTCAGAGATTAAAAGCGTATAACCAGAGATCACCAGAAATATATCATTTTTAAATCAGTGTTTCGACGTATTGACTCTTTTCCATAAAAAAATTATAGATAGATTTCGAAAGATTGTTCTCTTATCTAGTAAACGTATGTTTTAAATTTTAAGAAAAAATGTTTATTTTTAATATTATGAGGTTATACCATAGGTCGTTGGCAGATTTGTTAAATTTTCAAAAAAGATTATGTATTATACAACACCCATTTCAAATCATATAACCATATAGTAAAATAAATCAATATATTATCTGGGAAACGTATGTTACAGAATTTAAATTTTAGTTTAAATAAAATCTTTAAAAAATATATACGTATATGTGTTTCTTGACGAAAATTTATTTGCGCACTTACAGACTAATATATTTCAGATTTCTTATATTCTCATTTTGCTCAGACATTATTGAAAAATGATAAATACTTATGATCAAAAAATAATTTCAAAAAGTACATAATTTTAATAGTTTTATCAGCACGCCTTTCAGCATTTTTGGATGTAGGTATAAATTAAAGCAAATTTGGAATGAAATAAAATCGATATTGGGTTATAATTTTTAAAAGCTGGTACGGAGAGTAATTAATCTTTCTCATTGGAACCGCCCTATATGATCGTAAGAACATCTTTCGACGAAATGTGGATTTTCGGCCGCTGGCTAGTTAAACGCTCTTAAGTAAAATTATTTATAATGTAGGTAATCTTCCGAGGTACGCCGGTAAAACAACGTATCACCAGAATGCAAATGTAACGGTATGCAAAATGCAGTTTGCTGAAATTGTACTCGTGTGTTGTTTTCTTTCTTTTCTGGAATCGTCAATTATGGAAGCAAGTGGGTCAGTCTTTAGCTTCTTCGTTACGATGCTTTTGTAAAGTATGATGCCTGGAATAGAAATTAAGCGGTGTGAAAATTAATGGAATTCTCTTTCTCCCTCCGCCTCGTTATTCCGCTTCTGAATACCTCTCTCACCACCTGCAGCGAGATCTCTAATAGAATATCTTCTTGGTAAAGAGAAGTAGTTTGGACCGTGGTACGTAGGAGCCCCTGTTGGAGAAGGAGCCGTATTAGGTGGCTACCTACCAGGCTAGTTGTTGGTAGGATGTGGGTGTAGAACCGTCGCGGTAGATTGTAGAGTTGCTCCGCGGCGTGCGGCGGGAAGGGATCATGGCGTTGCGGCGGGCGGTGTGTAAGGGCAGGCACACTGCACAATGCGAAACTTGAATTACATCTAGGATCTTCGTTAAAACTTTCTCATCGACCAGAATCTTTACCTGGGAACTTTAAAATAATACATCCACGTATATTGTTAGCCGTGGTTATCTTGAATAAATTATTATTTTAGCATAACTTTAACATTCTTATTCAAGTAAGTTCCAGGTAGTGCAGAACTACAAGAGTTTGAAATTATTAAATGGGTACCTAAATATTAAACTTGATTTTAACATGACGACCTCGGTGCTAGAGTGATAAGTTTCGAATTAGTTTTTGGAGATTCAAAACTCATAGTGTTGTGGATTTTCTCAAATATGGAATAAATGTATAAAAATATATATTTTCATCTAATAGATTCAATATCGAACTGATCCGAAATTCAGAATCTCAGCGTCGCCTTGCTTATAATTGATTATCTGATAATTTATGTTTTTCAATCAGATCTGAATAGTTTAGTGCTTCAAAACATTCCGATTTCCGTTTTATTTCATCTTTCTTAATTTTTCGGCGTTACAAATACTAGAGATAACATAGTTCAATTGACTCTGGGCAGTTAAAATTCCAGTTGGTCCAAATATTTTTTTTTTGTTTAAGTTAAAAAATAATAAAATAAAACACATACGAAACTTATTTCGACTTGATTTATTTTTTACCGTAAGTGTTTTAAGCCTGTTAAAGCCATCTTTAGACTGGTTCATATAATTCAAAAGAGATACACATAAAGTATGGGGGAGAGGGAGGGGGGTAGACTACAAGATTTTTACTAAATTTATGTGGTTATAAATATAAATAAGTAATACATTAGTTATAAATTACCACAAAATGTGTCTTTGAATAAACGCTTAGTCTAACTTATATTACTATTCATCAAAGATACTATTAATGTAAAGCAGATTGGCAAAATAAATTAGTAAGTTTATTTTGTAAAGCCAATGCCGACTGTAATAATAATAAATTCAAGTATTCTATCTTTTGTCACCCTTCCAATTGATATAAGAATAAAAAAATGAATTCAATTTCACAAAGAGCTTGGTATAAACGAACCTACTTAAACACTGTGAACTGGAAAACTTACTGGCGTAATTGAGAACGAAAATGGGTGAAATTCAGGAGTTGAACGTATTAACTTTTACAAGGTTGAAAGCACAAAGTTACTTCTTGAACGTTTTGCATATATTATATTTACTTGAAAAATATATTTTTCACACTGAATTTAATATGGTTGGGAAAAGGCGTAAAAAAATGTTTACAAAATTTCTACCCGTTCATGTATTCTATTGAGTTTTTGAACAGAAGCTTTCACGGTTATTAGGAAAATCCTTTTCAATTGATTTTATTTAATTAAAATATGTCGTTACTAACTAAGAGACTTTCCGCAGGTACCAGAAAAATTACATTTTGCGAATGTTCTTATTAAGTAAGAAGTGGCAACCAGTAATATTTTTGGCTGATTTTCAATTTTTTTGCAACATTTATCCTTGATTTTTAATAGTCTTTCTTTGTAAGTAAATATGATGTTTTGGTTTCAGACTGCGTGCAAAAATTTGTATTTTTGTAGAAAAAAAATATATCTGTAGAAAAAGGTAATACATAAAGTGCACAATGCAAATGTTTTGTTTCGAACAATCGTAAAAATCTGTAAAAGAGTCAAATCAAATAACTGCTGTTCAATATTTGCTTAATATATAACATTCAATAATTTAATTGAAAAAGACACGAACAAGTATTATACGTAGGTGTACACTGGAGCCAATAATATTCAAAATGAATGTAAGATTTCTTATTACAAACATTCCCAGGAGATCCTTTCCATTCCGGTTTTGATTCTACCACAGTTTTTTAGGAACAGAAAATTTTATTTTTCAATATTGGAGTCGCAAAAGAATATTGCCCCGTGAAGCAATTTCTTTATAGATTTTCATAAAGTTGCGACATCAAAAGTAAGTTTTAACAATAACAGATTGACTAAAAATCATGTTCCGTGCCCATAATGCGAAAATTTGCGGGGTGATCATTGATAAAAACTTAAATCTTGGTTTTCATTAGTGCCTTAATATAAAACTTATGGTAAATTTCTTATCTTTGTACATTTTACCAAGCGATCGTATAAACATACCTTTATTATTATTTCTCTACGCTGGGTTAGCTGTTCTATTATTCATTTGAAAATAAATCACATTGGTTTGAATTTATACTATTTTCTAATTTAAAAATACAATTGAAACATGTTTCTAAATCAATAACCGCTGTTACTAGGCATGTACTTAACGCATTTCAGATATTATTCAAACACATAAATAACGACTTACAAACGTAATTCTAAATAAGACTTGATTTTTTTTGTTAAGTACAACTGAATATGTATGTAGTTTCAATGGTTCCATGACAGTTCATCCTGCGACAATTCATCCGGCGACAGTTCATCCGGCGACAGTTCATCCGGCGACAGTTCATCCGGCCGACAGTTCATCCTGCCGATAGTTCATCCTGCCGACAGTTCATCCGGCCGACAATTCATCCGGCGACAATTCATCCGGTCTGATCATTTAGAAGATTTTTTCTTCAAGTAAGTATGCAAAGAGGATATACTGCCGTACAACCAAAATCGATATACTTATAATCCAGTTTCAATGCATCTCAACGGATGTCGTTAATATAGCTAGTTAAATGTAGTTTTAATGTGTCTCAACAGAGGTCAGTAAAGTTGTATTATATGAGAGAGATAATTGTCGCCCTTGCGTGTCGAAAACCCCAACGGTTACAAAGATAGCCGATGATATCAGATCGATAGGTGGGCACCTTAAGTGGCATTTTCCTTGCCTCTGATTAACATAGAGCATCCTTTAGAATGGACGTTAAGTCCAATTAAATATTTATTTTTAATAAGCCGATAATAAACATGACTCGTAACCTGAAGAACTGAAGTCATCAAGAACTCAAGATCATTGAAACTCCCTATCATCGGAGTTGTATTTTTCACTTCTTAGATTACTATGAATAATCCCCGAAGGTTCGCGGTGTGAGCGTTAGGTATTCATTCATGACATATACAATTTTCTTTCGCCAAATAAAATATTTAAAAATAATTGAATAGGTTCAAAAATTTAAACCAATCATTCAATATTAATAGGGAAAATATTCAAGTAGCTTAGTGAATAAATTTATTTTATTCGTTCGTGGTGTGTAGCGAACTTTAAACTCGATATCAGACTGCCGAAGGCCCTTATGTCTTGCACTCGAGTGGGTCATGTTCAGAAAGAGTTAAATAACACTTTGATCAACTTTTATGAAAAATCCATTCGTTAAAAAAAGTTTAATATTCTGCAAGAACAGAAAAGAAAATACCTGTGGAATAGCGGAGAAAAACTTAAATCTAGGAAAAACGAACGATAAGTCCATGCGAAGAAAAGTTCTGGTATAATCATGATACAGAGGCGGAGCAAGACACCCACGCGAGACTGATTGAGGCTTTTGGTCTACAACCCATCTTGGATTAAGGAAATAAATATAAGTTTTCCAGAAAAATATGTACCTACTTAGCTAGAATAAAATATACTGTTAAAAGCTCAAAAACAAAGCAAAAGCTTTGCTTTGTTCAAAAGTCTTGGTTTCCGTCATCACAACGCGTCGTCCGCAAGGCGTAAGTTATTAAAATACTTTCATGGGAAAGGTCCGAACTCACCGCTATAGTCTCTATTGATTTCGTACACTTTATTTTGCCCTTTTGATTACTTATTTAAATATTTGCTAGTTGGGAGTGGCGTGCTGCGCGGCGTTGTGTGGAGGGAAACCTTGATGAAATATGTTTTGTAGAAATTGCGGTTACTACCCGGATTTTCAGGAATACATTTTTTTCTCTCCTAGAGATGTATGCACTATTTTTTTAAACTTAAATAACAACAAAAGAACATGAGAAATCTATATAAAATCTAATAAAAAATTAACGATGTGGATAATTAATGAAAAATACATGTGTCTTTAAAATTATACTTTATTATAATATTATTATTATCTAATTAATTAATGTAACTAAAGTCTATATATATGTATGTGTGTTTGTCTCTTTTTAGTGTCGCTCGTTTCCGTTTCATCGAGTTTCAAATCACAACGGTTGTAAAGAAGTTTTCACTTCAAAGATGGTTGAATGTTTTAGCGTTAACCGAACCACGCACAATAATTTACATTAGAAGATAGAAAGTACATACGCAACTAATACCAAAGTAAATATTTGCCTTAATTATGAGGTCGTTGGTAAAATGGCCATACTCAACCTACATGAGTGCCTACGTACGTGCCATTTCGAAACAATAACAATAGCTTTTATTATAACGTCCGGAGCCGACGACAATAATTTAACGGCGTAATTTTATTACTTCTCACATGATTTTGTGTTTGCGTGGTGTGTTATCCATTAGAGTAAGTGCATTTGCACATGGTATCCTGCCAGAACTTTCATTTCACTGCAATATGCATTGGCTGCCGGTAGATGGCTGGATGGGATGTGTCGCCTGAAAACTGTCGCATTATCACCAAAACTAACACCAACATATTACGCCCATCGCCCATCTCCTCTTTTACATTATATAATAGTGGTAGTGATGGTAAATGTGACAGTTAAAGTTTTCATTATTTGGAAATGGAATAAAGGCGATGACTTTCTTTGCGGAGTTTTGAAGACACAGGTTTTCTTGAAAACTTTGCTTTGTCTTTAAAAAGGGTGCTGTAGTATTCCCAGGCATAGCTCGCATCTACGTCATCATGGATCATTCGGAAGGAACATACGTCTTAGCTTGTTTCTTATAATATTGATTGGCGATAGTGACCATTCTTCTATAATTAACGAAACCCTTACAATAGAGTATATTTATGTACAAAAAACCTTATTTATTTATTTATATACATATATATTACAAAACATTACAAAATGATACTTTGTCTGTCCAACTGGGAAGGATACACGTTTCAGGACAGTCAAATTGTATATTTAGTTCATAATATTTTTAACAATGGAATGATTTCTATTAAGATATCACAGGAATGAGCCTCTGTCAAGACAACTTTTGAGAACATTAAAAATTGTTTTCTGAACGAAGCGATGGTTTCCTTATGTCTTTGAAAGAATCGCAAATTTTCAAGGTCATTTTGAAGAATATTAATACTTGCATTCAGAGCGAATGAGTGGTTTCTTTAGTGAGATCACAAGTAGGAGATTATTTCAAGGTCATTTTAGTGAACATTAACAAATGTATAATTAGGATTTACATAGATGACATGAATTCCCAGTGTATTTATGGCTTTAATAAAGTACTACAATTTTTAGAATTTCTTAAGTAGTAGAATTTAAACATTTATAAACCCAATATATGACAAATGAATTTTTTTCACGCTCGTTTTGGAAAACATT
The DNA here is from genome assembly GCA_917563855.2 of Limnephilus lunatus. NCBI lineage: Eukaryota > Metazoa > Arthropoda > Insecta > Trichoptera > Limnephilidae > Limnephilus > Limnephilus lunatus. Next base: position 91,329,537 of record OU830595.1, on the reverse strand, counting down.
AATTTATTTGGTTGTTTATTTATTTATAATAATAAGTATATTGGAACATAATATTTTAGTCGTATGCATTACGTTTATAAATATTATTTGGATAGAAATAAAAAAGAGAGTAATTTATGTGCATTTGCACATATTTTCTTGGTTCAGTCGAAATGTCTTGAAACATAAAATTATGTAACAATTATTATAAGCAATAATTATAAGCCTGAAACACTCATCTAAAATGAAAAAATCTCCCGAGAAAAGATCCATGCCGCCGACGGGACTTGAACCCGCGTCCTTCTGATTTCCGGTCAAATGCTCTGACCACTGAGCCACGTTAACTTATCTCCTACCCTAAATTATGTTGAAATTAAATTAAATTTATTATTTTAAATTTTCCACATAATAAACAAATAAATCTGTAAATAATATTTTCACAAAAATAAAACCAGAGATATATTATAAAACACAATACATTTTTTCAAGTGTTTTAAAAATTTCAATCTTCAAAATTGCGTGGTAACCTTGCTATTTCATTACGACGACATTTAAATTTAAAGTGTTTCAAATGTAATAATAAGTCGTCCCGGACAGGAACTTAATAAACCTTTTGGCGGTAATATCACATCAGTCTTACGTTGAAATTATTAACGAGTAAGTAATAAATATGTAATTAACGTTAAATATCCATCTCATCCCGTAAGAACTTTATTACCATTTTGAGCGTTTTATGAAATAAAACATATTAAAATAATGTACTATAATTATAAAACTTATGATAGTTATTCGACGTCTTCCGTCTTTTTCATAATTATACAAGACGTGTATTTATGGTTTATAGGCGATGACGTTGATACGATCTCTCCTTGGAGCGAGAATGTTATTTTTTTTGTTGAAGTTTAGTAATTTATCAACTCCCTTCAAATTTTCTTGCAAATACGTGCATTGATAAGGCATAACAGAAGTCTTTTTTACTAGAGAAAATGAATGTTCCGATGACATTATGAAATATGTTTAAAGGAAGGATGAATTAATTAAACAGAGCGATTGATAAATGTACGTAAGTCGGAGGTGTTTTTAATAAAAATGCGCTAGCCTCACAACGTCCAGAATAAATAATATTTTTTAATTAAATTTAACTGCGGTGCAGTGGTCATATTTGCTGTAATATATGGTCTCTCCGATTGTATTTACGATTTAATTATTTTGTGATTTAACTGATGCAGTTTTTCCAGAGTCACAAAAAAAATTCAAACACTGACTGGTTTTGGTAAAATAAATAATTGATCGAATTTGAGAGGAATACTCTTAAAAAGACTAATACTACCATGATTGCCATTTTGATTCGCATTTCGAGCTTTATTGTGTCACACATGATTGATGAACTGCTGGATTAATTATTTTATCAAAGCTACCAATCCAGCGAAACTAATCAGATAATGTAAAACAAATTTGCAGTGGCATCATTGAAATTGTGTCAGTAGTCAAACTGCCTACCGATGCGACGCTACGTCGCAAGTTTTTTTATTATCAATCCACAAACAACAATTGCTTTAGAGTTTGTATTAGGGTTTATTACTTCACTAAAATTATAATTTCGTGGTGTGATGAAATGGTTGAGAAGAGAACATTTTTTTTATACTATGTGTAAAATTATTTTAAATAATTTATCTATGTGAATATTCCGTAAATAGCTTTTGGAGACAGCTTTACCTACAAAGATAAAAGTTTTTTTCATTCGATTATCTCCGGTACACATTTTTATTTAGTCAAAAAAGGTTTACATTAATCGAAAAAACATCTTATAAGAAAACCATTCTGTTAAATAGGTATTTTGTGAATTTTAAGTGGGATATATTATAAGCAACATTGTCGAGTGTGAAATAATTTAAACATTAAGGCACAAAAACGAAGAGAATAATCAATGGAAACACATTGTCGCTCAGGCCAGAAAAATAGTTAAAACGTAGAATTAGTTAAGCTGGTCATCCCTTCGCACTCTGCCGACGTTTGTTTAAATGTGCTTCCTTTTAAGCTGGCGAATTAACTGTGTAGCTTTTGGGGATGTTTTTCAGCGGCAGAACCTTTGTTAGGGCGGTAATGAAGGGCGCAGAGCCGCCCTCATCCGTCCGGCGTTGGGCCCGTTGGTGTCCCTAGGAATTAGGAAGGCTGTGTTTTTAAGTTGCGGTTACAGGGACTGGACTCGCACATAGCCCGCTGAACGTCATGCAAGTAAATATTCAGATAATCGCTAATACGACAGGTTATTTCCTAAATACAAAAGAACCTTTATTCCAATATGTGTGATTTTAGGTTTTGTCCCGTAAACATAGGTCAGATTTAAAAATTTCAAAACATTATGTTTGAAAGGGCGACAAGAGTTACGATGAATTATGAGATCTTTGTGTTTTCATAGGGCCATCTCAAATTGAAGTACCTAATCACTCAAATTTTATGCAATAGCTGTTTGTTCTGGTTTCACCTGTTACACACCATGCGAAAATAGTTTTTTTTGCTAGATAACTACATATCTGATCATTCGATTTACTATAGGGATGGGCTATACCAAACATATTTTTAATATTGTTGTTCTGATTTTTGACTGACCGAACTCAAGGTTTTTATTCATTGTGACACGATATCTTCGAAGAGCCAGCTTTTCGAAGAGCAGATTTCTTCTCAAATGTGCATTATACGTTTTCCTAACACTCTTTTCTATCTACATAATCTAACGTCCCTTTCTTAAACTATTTCTGCACAAAAATGTTTGATAATTGTGTTTGATAAAAAAGAATGTTTATTTATTTTGAATTTCACATCATGCTGGGCTTTTAGACGTTTATTTTTTTTTTTACATAGAAAATCTAAATAAGCTCACATCACAAAAACAAAATACTCCACCATGCAAGATGCAAAAACAGTAGACTGAAAATCTTTAAATACATGATATAAAATGAAATCGCTTCTGCTGTCTGTGCGCTTAAATCTTTTAAACTACGCAACGGATTTTCATGCGGTTTTCAACAATAGATAGCGTGATTTTTGAGGCAAGTTATTAAGCATATAATTTGTCAAGGTTTTGTGTAAATCGGTTGAAATATATAATTAAAGGGAGCGGGCTGGCAAGCGGACAGCGGACAGCGGGCAGCGAGCTGGCAAGCGGGCGGTGTGGATTTTATTTAACAGATGGCGTTGGTTATAAAGGTTGGGTAATGGCGTTGCGTTATGCTTCGTTAGCCACCTCAACGTGTGGCCGGGTCTGCTAGTAGTACGATAAATACATGAAATAAGTCGAAGCGGAGCGAGGCAGTTTGTTTAATTATAATTGTTGTTCTGCTTTCATATATAAATTCTACGAAGACATCTCTATATTTAGTGATTGATAATTGATACGTTACATGTCAACAACATCCTTATAATCATTATCCACGGTGAACGGGAGTATACAATTATGATTCCGTGTTGGAGTTATCACAATAAAACGTTAGATATTGCCTCGATGTTGGTTTGCGAGGTCAATTATTGCATTGTGATTTTATATGAACACCATGTACAGGTTAAATTATTAACCGATTGATAACTTTAATAAGATACAGCAGATAAAAATAATTGTAATACACATTTTGAAGTTAATAAATCTTAAAAATTTATTAATGTGGTGTTAATTAAAAATACTTACACACTTATATATAAAATGACATCGACATGCTTTTACTTTTACTTATATCTTTGAAGTACTTTTTTTTATGTATTTCTGACTTCACCTAGCTAAATATAAAAGACCTATTACACATTTGAACTGATTCTTGTTAAATGTGTAAATTGTGTCATCACATCTTTATTTCTAGCTTGTGTCGCCATAATATGAGCCGGCAAATTAATATATGTATAACTTAATAATCTTCTCGTAGAACGTACACCGGTTTCCATATTACGAAAGTGGTGTAATTCGGCATATTATTAACTATCAAAATATCTCCTCTGTATATATACATAGATCACTTACCCTCGCATGGGTAATACCTCCTGCGTTTGGAACGCCACAATAAGATTAATTTCGATGAAGTTGAGCAACCTCTCTACCAATAATTCAAAACACGAGTATCTTGAAGTGAATAATTGTGGAATTAGAAACTCCAATCCTCCGGAGCGTGTTGGTTTATGGCTGTCATCTTGCAACGTGATATGATATGCCCTGTTCAGACATTTCATTACTTAGCCAAGCAATTTATACTGAATTTTACCACTTTTCATAATATCAGATCTTTGACTTATAGGTATTAGCTACGCAGCCTCGCTCAAGTTTTAATACTTTTTTATTATTAACTAGCTGGTTCCCGGCAAGCATTGCTATGCCATTTAATAAAGAAATTATTTTTCCCTGCGTGACCTTTCCCATTCATACCGTTACCCTCCCGCCTCCCCTTCCTCTCCCGCGTCCCCTTCCTCTCCCCACTCCACTCCCCCCCTTTCCTCGTCTCGCGAACCCTCCTCCCGAGTTTCCCCTCCCACTCCCTGGTTCCCCTTCCCCCACAGGGTTTCCCTCCACCCCTTCCGTGAACCCCCTACCCGAGTTTCCCTCCCCCCTCCCGCATTCTATACATTCAGTTCCAGTACATTCAGTTTTCAAACGGCTCGCGTACCACCTTTTGCAATTTTTTTATACAAATTACATAATTCAAATAACGAACACAAAAAAAAGAATTATCCAATTTGGTGCAGTCGTTCGGAAGTTATGCGCGTACATACATTTCGGCGATTCATTTTTATATATATAGATAGATAGATTTATTTATATAGATAGAAGATAGATATATAGATGGAACTAACTAAACAACCACCACGCGCCGCTTCCCGCAAAGAGATGGACCGCTACACAACTCTTGGAAACACTCTTTGCTTAATTCACATTCTCACGCCGTCTAATACCTACGTACTCTTCCATTATTCTTAATCTTAACTTGACCTGATTCAAATATTTGGTTCTCTTGAATGTATCATGTCTTTTTCGAGCATCCCCGACTTCTTAACGATTTGTGTGATCAATAAAAAAATATGTTTATTTTTATAATTTTCACAGTAGATAATAATGAAATTTTTAAATCTCCGTGTTTGGAGTTAACGATGATGGCATAAAATAATTTCGTTGATACTAAAAATTAAAATCAAAAATTTGTGAAAGAGAAAAAAACCAGAACGCACCTCATTTCAACAGATAAGTTACTTCTTTACCGTTAAGATTTTGTCACATTTTTAAAATTTATTTTTAATTCGTAATGTACGAGAAATAATAAAAATTTGCATATTAGAGTACCAACATTATTATTCATTACATCAAAATTAATAAGGAACTTAATTTTTTTTTCATTAGCTCCACACAGGATACCTTGAGGAAAAAAATTTCCCTCGGCGCCTATGTCATCTTAGGGGATGCTGTGTGGAAGGTCTTTTTAAGGAAGGGAGGGGTAGAAAGTTCTGGGAAGGAAAAAGGTATGAGGGGTGGGAAGGAATCTGGGGGGTCAGTGTATCCAGGAGTGACGGACGTATCAATCCATCCCTTCAACTGCGGTGCAAGGCGATGGGTCGAGAGTCCATCTGGAAAGGTCAAAAGGCCTCCGTCAACCAGTTTCTCTTGATACGGCCCGCAATACAGCAGGAGGGCAGACGCATCCTCCACTAGGACCTGGACTAACTTCACCCCTTGAACCCGGGCAACCCTGCTAAGTCACCAAACGTAGCGTTATCCAATAAATGGTTCCCGGGGCGGCGGTACCCATACCTGCCTCTAAAATTGAAAATATAAATTTCGGTTCTAATTCCACTTGTCTCTGTGTAACTCCGGTTCAATGAACTGTAGAACTTTTGCTTTGATTTTAAGTGTCATAATTTTCTACATAATTGGAAGTGTTTGTTTGGAGATGCGAAAAATTACATACCTATTAGTAATTCTATTTCCGTGAACGGTGGACTTCGCGTAATGTTAAATATTCCAATTTGTCAGCAAATTCCAAAGTGGTTAAGTTAAAACAGAACATCGCAATGCTTTGTCAATAATATTTTTAACAGAAAATTACTTTAATTGCAATTTTCGATTTGAATTGATGAAAATGAGGACGTCGCCTACAGCGATTTTTCATGTTTTTTACAAATTTATATATTAATTAGATAAAATTTTTTGAATTTTTGGAGAAAACCGTTTAGTAGGTAGCCGTCAAATGTTAATATTTGCGGCGGCCGAAAAGCTTGTGTCATCACGGTACGCACTCGTCGGTACCTACTGCAGAACTGCCATTCAAATTATGAATTGTACTGAATTACTAGATGTGACGTCACGAGTCACGAGACACCATTGGATACGTTTTACCCAAGTTCATTTTGAAAGCTCACAACTTCGTCTCATTTTATGATACCGAAAAAATAATTTTACTGTCGTTATTAAATCATTAAATATAATATATTTTGTTAAAAAAACTACTAACCCGTGATTTTTCAAGGGTCTGCATTGGTGAGATATAATTTTGGTAAACAAAGCGTTTTTCAGGAATTTAATTCATTCTTATCGCGCATAACACCATATCTGCTGTGTTACAACCATCGATATATTAACAATAGATTAGCTCTCCCGTACCCAATTCTAATCCCAAAGTGACTCCACCTACGAGAAATTTCATAATACCCATCGAATTCCGTTGCATCTCTTGCGTGACGTAGTTGTTTTACTAGGAAGAAATTAAGCATTTTTTTATCAAATGTTACTTTTCTCGATACGCTGCCTCGAATTCATATGTTATGTACATATTTTTTTAGATATTCATATAATTGATTAAATTGTTAATAATAAAATCCGGGATAGCCCATACCTAAAATATTTCTAACTGTCTGATATTTGTGTTTCAAAAATGATCTTCACAAAGCTAGTGATTCCGTCACCGCGAACTTTCTGGAAAACAAATTAGCTCCACGCAGACCAACTAAAGGTACAAACGAATGCTTCTTGCGATCTTTTGACTGTGAGATAATGTACTTTATTTTTGATAAATGTTTCGTAAACCAATATTTTTGGTTCCGGTGTCATTTTAAGACCTACACGCCTTGTCTAGATATACAAAGAATATATGCCAAAAATATATTATTGAAGCTATTCAAAAATACTGAATCCTCTACTAGAAAACATATCCATCACACTAGATCAAATAAAAATGACATAAAAAACATTCCAAGTTATAAAACCATATTCGGACAAAGAAACTACGTTTATTTTTCAACTAAACTCCATAACATTCTTCCCCAAGACATAAAACTAATAAAACATTTAATGAATACAAATCATGAATAAAAATATGGCTGAAAGAGGTCAACGAAAACACCCTAATGAAGACACTAAAAACGATATAGAAGACAAATAAACTGTAATTAAACAATTTTAGTCCACCTCGGCACAGGAACCCCTAGTGAGGAGGACTAAGAAATACAATATCTTTACCTTACATAAATAACCATTATATTTTGTATACTTATGGAATTATTTTGTATAGTCGCTTAAATAAAAAAAATATGCTTGGTCGAAGATTACAACAGTAAATTATATATTACACATAATGAAGGTGGGGACAGTTTGCTTAATATTTTCCCATTCTCTGATTAGTTGTCCAAAGAAGCGCCGCAGGGGATTGTGTTTAGGGATTGCAGAAGCAATAAGAAGCCAAGTGGAAATACGGTGACAACTCATTAAAAATGTAGGTTAACCCATTTCTTACCACCGTCCAGTTTAAACAAATATTCAATTGAAATAATCATTTGACTTCATTTATTCTGAGTCTTTGATACACTCAACATTTCACTAGTGAAAGAAGATCCTTCAGAATCAACAAGTTGCTAGAAATGGTTTCATTCGTGTTGAGTGATCAGATCTGAAGAGTCAGGTAATTTTTAACCTTCCCCTTTCTCATATTTTTCCTCTACTCGCTCCTTTCAGTCCAACAATAAACTGGAATTGAAAATACCATAGTTCTCCGAGCACAGAGAGTTCGCACAATTTAAAATGAAAAAAAAACTTTTCTCTTATCTTAAATTTGAATTGCGAAATACCACTCTGTTACTTACACTTATTTTTAAATTGAAATTAGAATCATCTGAATTATTTCATTAATAATTCCGAATTTAAAATGGAATTCCGAAAAAGCGTCTAGTTAATCGTAGATTCTCTCACAAAATCCGAGTATTTTCAATTGTCAGATTTAAATTTAGAATTTTTAAAGATAATTTAATTTTTGAGATTATTGCTCTAGGAGCGAGATAGATTTAGATTTATATTGGATGTGGGAATAGGGCTAGGGATGGGACGGGTTCGAAATTGAAGACGATTTGTGTCGGTTAACAAGCCCCGGGCGGCAGCACTGCGGTGTTCCGACATTTTATGAATATTCGATACTCAGATTTGTAAAGCCAGCATCAGGGGACCAGGACCCAACAGTCAACATCATCTCCAGGTTATCCTGGCTTAGCTTTGTGGAAACGCTCGCAATTCTGGCGTAATACACGCAAGCGAGGTATTATTATATCGATACAAAAGGAATTCAATCTAAAGGGAATTATTAACATAGATGACCACTACTTATACACTAAGGTTCTTTACATATTCATGGAACACACACATGAATAGTAACCAACACCCCTCTCCCCAGGGGAATGTCACAAAGTAAACTACCCACAACTTTATACATACAAATTGATCCTTAGAAATATTTCGGTGTGGTTGGTACTCTTAGTGTAGAAAAAACTTTAGCTATTTTAGTGACGAAATCTGAATCACCAGGTACATACCAACCTTCATCTCTCTCCACCTCTGTTCCTTCTACACTTTCAATCACTTCACTGGTAATTAATTGCGGTGTTCACATAAAGGAGAACCCAATACTTCAAAATCATCGGATTTTTAATTAGCGATTTCACGGCATATAACATTTTTTTAACATTTTAATTTCATTGTTTGAACAGTATAAGCATTGACTTCTTGGATTTGTATTTATATAATTATGCACAAGGCATTCATGTAATAAAAAAAACACCACCTTCATAGAATTCTTATCGAATTCAAGCGGTTATAGTCAATTAAAAATAATACATTTTATATTATTATTATACATTTTTTACTCATTTTATATTGGAAAAACAACTCGTAATTTTGAAATTAGAATCAAAGAACATTTAAGGTGTCTTAATAATAATAATTTTTCCGAGTTCGCTGTCCATATCATTGAAAATAACCATAGTTTTGAAAAAAATACGGGGAAATATTCTTCATATCAACCATAAAGGAAAACGCTTAGATAACTTGGAGGCCTTGGAAATAAAAAAATCCCTTAAAAATAATGAATCCATTGTAAACAAACAATTTTTTTTTGTCTTATAGCCCAATCATGGATATGTTCCCCCACCCCTTCTCTTAAATAATCCCTAACCACACCTCCACCTTTGTAATAATTTGCACACACTTTGTAATAATATATTGTACCCACCCACTATTTTGTGACTGTCAAATTTAATCAGTATATGTTTGCCCTGAGGAAGGAACGGTCGTTCCGAAACCGGTCGGCTTCAAACAAATATATAAGTGGTTCAAACAAAGTAAAATTGTTTAATTTAAAAATAATACATTTAAAATAAAATCATTTTTTCAAAACGCGGAATCTCATGCGTCAGTCGGCCAAAAGGCGACGTTGCCAGCTCTTTTGCAACACACTAAAAAATGATTATAAGTAAGAATTCAAATGACAACTTTTACAAATCTTTATTCAATGTGTAAATAAATTCCGCATAACGGATGGGAGGTATTTTTTTATTAGTTAAGCTGATAATAAATTGCTATTATATAATTTCATTGGTACCAAGAAGTTTAGTATATTTGCCATAGTTTGACAGGACAGCTAACCGACTTTCCGAGTTGAACCCTCTCATCGAAAGAGGATTTAAGTTTAAAAAAGGGATTCAAAGTTTATTGGAGCCCTATGAAGAAGTGCGAAAAGACCTTGAAAGAAATAGCAAACGAAGCTCTATAAGTTTATCCACGATAACCTTCGCTAAACATTGTTCAATAAATTCTTGTTAAACTTAATTGGAAATTGCTTAAATGTTTTACTATACGTTTTACAGTCTGTCTTTACATTCTTTGTACTGGAAATTTTACGTTTCTGTGTGTACGGCCAATGTGTACTGAGCCCATGCATGGTTAGATTACAAATTGACTTTAGAATCTCACAACCGCATGTTCGTTCGTTTGCTTGAACTAACCCTGGAAAAAAAATATATATTAAGGAATGTTTAGTTTTTTATAGCCTTTTCCTCACACGGGTATCTTTTATTTATTTTAGAGAAATCCTTTGTTTTGAATTATTAAATTTCTCAGATGTGTAAAAATAATTTATCAAAATAAGAAAGGCGCACGTAAAAAATCTTCCTTACTTATGTAAACAAGGTATCATAATTTGTTTTCTTTGTTTTGATAGAAGAAGGGTTTCTTAGGTACGGATAAAAGTTTGTTCTACTTTTTTTTATTGTGTGAACAATACAAACATTATTTCATTTCGTTTATATAAATAAATTATATTTAAACTCACTTTCTCTGCCTCATACATTTGTTTTCATTTGTTTTCTGAACTTTATACAATGTGTACAAGGACATTTCGTTACAAAATATGTACAACAGGTTAAGAGTTAACGTATTTAAATATTTACTGACTAAATACATGTGGTTACGTAAATCTATTTAATGGGAATATGAAGTGTCAAATAACCCATTCAAGCTGAATTATGTGTGGTTCAAAATGAAGTATTACCAAAATATTAGTGTTAGGTTTAACACACACGATAAGAGATACAAGCCCACGCAACGTGAGGATTCCAACACGCTAATACAAGGGTTAGATGATTTTATATTTACCATTCTTGGTTTAATTTGATGGGCTTAGTAAATTCGGTAGAAGGTGCTTTGTTCCAAGGCTATTTTGTAATTTAAATTAGTTTGATCTATAGATGAACGCTTCACTTTAGTTATCAAGTTTGTAGTTCATCAACTCAAGTTCGGCGACGATAAAGATGACCTGCTTTGCATGTACACATTGCTTTGAAGAACGGGCTGGCCTCAAACTTGTTCAAAGGGTAGAATTACTCATTATAAACTTAGCTACCAGGAACTCAATAAATGAGCGTAATAATATCATGGCTTTATGGTTATACATACTAAAGTAATACAGTAAAAATTAATGAAGCATAACATCTGTTTATATTTTCAATCTTTGTTGTATAGTTAAGACTGTCGTATAATTCGTGACATAGAGATGATTATCAGGAAATGTAGTCCCATAACTTACTATAATACTAGAAATAGTCATTCCGCGGCTTGCAACATTTCTATCTTTACCCCTTTATTGGTTGGCATTTATTAAAAAATATACGTTTACATCCCCCTGCTGCAGTGATTATACAAAGCATTAAATGTTTATTTCAACAATATGAATCCAACATTTCTTTGCAGTTTCAGAAAATTACAAAATAAATAGGAAAATTTTATACCTTACCATATGATATTGTTTTTTTTTCAGCCAACCCTAACTCAACTAATAGAATTCTATAATGTGGATTCTTCACATTAACATTTTGTAAACCTTATATTTTGTAAATAATGTTTGAGCACCCGAATAGAATAAATAGGTTTGGGGAACACATGCTTGCATATTTAATGGAACATTAGTTAGGAATATTTAACCCCAAAGTGTATCATATTCTTAGTTTCATACTTTTATGCCTATCTTTTTAAATTTGATCAATTTTCGGATAAATCATAATTAATTTTATTGGGGAAGCAGCATGTATTTGATCTTATCCATCGTCCTATTGTGTACACATTATATACTGTAAATATGTACATATAGTTAAATAAATCCCAAATTGTAACTTTCAAATGAAACCCAATGATCTAATTGATCTAATTATATTGGAACTTAAAAAAGTATTTAGTTTTCAAATGTCGATAACCTTATTAAAATTTAAGTTTATTCTCAGCGGAACTGTTTATTTTGTTATGTTCAATATTTTATATCCAAATGTTGAAAGTTCCGTATGAAATGGGAAATATTCTGTGCAATTGACAGGAAAGCGTCATTCTGAAACCATTTCCGTGACATTATCGGTCCCATATCTTCCCATAGAGATCTTATATTGCAAGTAATGACTCTTCAATTTATCGCCAGACCATTATCAAGCTATTCGAATAAAAGTATAGCAAAATATTTCAAAATAATAACATTTTTCGCTCTTTTAATTTTCTATAGTTTTCGTTCCGTTCGATGGTTTTAATAACGGAGTAATTTTGAAGTTTCGTTTTGGCGGACTGAATTAAAATAAATAAACAAAAATTATTTTCACTGCTGAAATCGACTTATATAATTAACAGATTAACTAAAAATCCCACCATCTCTCCACGGGGGTAGGCAGATAGGATAGACGGCAACATAGCTTTGTCTTGTCTTGCACTTCGAGTTTCGTCCACATTCACACATCGTCCCAAACATTCCTACCTGTTAGACTGACTCTTGACATTACCCGACCAAAATTTAATTAATTTCGTTCGTACTGTATTTTCTACAGGTGCCCCTACTTATTTTTCTATTGTTCTAACAGTCTTTCTTGGTTCATCAGCTCTTTACGTCCGAATTATCCCTTTTGTCTGCTTTTTACCTTCTTCTTATTTAATCTCCACACTCGCCAAATGGTCCTACACGGTACTATCACGTTGGCCTCTGGGATCTCTTTTCTACTAATTATTAACTGTACTTCTTTTCAGCATTTATAAAATAATCTTGAATCAAAAGCCTTCTCGTCGTACGTAAAATAATGAATATTATTTTTAACCCCCTTTATCACAGCAAAAAAATACTTAATATTTACTTGTGCGCAAACGATAAATCATTTCCTCTTCAGTTCCTTATTGTTTGTCCTTCACAATAAATAACTTCTCGGGGAAAAATTCTCACCACACAGAGCTTAGCTTATCTTTCATGTTCTGCTTTCCCATAATGTGAAAAATTACATTGAAAACATTATGTGTTTCTTTACGAAAAGCCATGGAAATGGAATTATCTTAATCACCATCTCTTTATACATACTTATTAACGCCTTTTGGAAAGATTAATTACATCTCAAAAGTAGAACACACACCTTCTTGCTGATGGAAAGTGGCTGTGATGCCATAACATTTAATTATGGAGCAATCTTCAGGTGCTGTCATCTCGGAATATTCCTATGCTTGCCTTTCAAAATGTCAATTAAGAACTACATACGATCTTCCTTAGTCTGGGAAGACTTACCTGTTGTTTTCGCATACACAATTTGATTGACAAATTAATTGCTTTTTATGCAGAGCGTTGTGTCTGTACATGGTGCAGATTCTATGACACTAAGTGTGTCGTTTAATGCTCGCGTGATAATTCCTCAAACTTCTCTTGAATAAGAGCAAAGCGTAAATGACTTCTTATAATTAACGGTTTTAAAGGAAACTTACTTGGCTTCAAAGGCAATACAGTATGTATCTTCTACAAAGAAAAACAATAAGTACTTTATACTTTATTTCAAATTTATATGTAAATCTCCTGGTAACTTCTACCAGAGGTTTGTTTTCAACATGTAATTCATGCAGTTGTGCAGCAGGTAATAACTATGTAGATATTAGATTTTGAAGCAAATGATGTAGTTCGACGTTTTTTTTGTTGGAATCCTTACATTAATTTACTCGGGTTTTTCAGGAATATTTGTTTATGAAGCCAACTACAGGAAGTCTACGACAACTCTTATTACCATTACTAACCTCATCATTTAATTCGTATTATCAAAATTCAAACATAGCTAGGTGATTCATTGGATTATAGGAAATAAAAAAAATTACGGGCGATGTTTACCCAGTCATAGCCAAGCAAACAAAATACATATTTTATGTGTAGCCTTTTCTTAAACATTGAAAAACTCTTCCCGGAAATACAAAGAATTCACAAAGGGATGAATTTTTTCGTTTTCAACTTGAATAACACAAACAAATGTGTAGGTAGTAGGTAGGGTAGGGTTGTATAACAATATTTTTGTAAGAATAATTAAAATTTACGCTGTTAATATTAAAACTTGTTCACGAATTTCAATTATTCTGAATCTAAAGGAAGTTTCAAAGTGTAAGGCTTTCACATTTCCCACCTACATTTAATTTATTAGATTTTAATTCTTCAACTTGTATTCTCAAGTATTCTGTTTACATTTCCGCGAAATATTAAACGCAGCGCATTTCGACGCAACAGGATAAAATAATTCTTTTCCAGTCCAAATAACATCTTTGCTTCGTTCCAAGATTTATGGAAGATTAATGCTCTGGAGTTGCTATTAGCAACTTACTAATGTATAAATTCCGCGTGTTTTGTCCGTATGCCACATCTACTGTGTATTCATGAGTCTGTACATCGGCAGTTTCTCAGCATCTACTAGATACTGTTTGTAAGCGTAACTCGCTACACGAACTTCTTGTTAGCAACTATTCTGTCTACCGATTTACTAATTGCGAATTTATTCCGCGAAAAATGTGTGGGTCTTGCAATTCGGTAAGCCAAAACCTTTTAAATAAGTTTGGTAAATAAATAAAGTATTTCAGTGTTGTACTATAAGAAAACATGTATTTTAAAAAAATTGTAGAAAATTAATTTTGAGGACGTCTTTTCGACCTGTCCAGTACTTTTGAGCGTAATGCTTTAATAGCGGGGTAATAATTAAGTGCGTGTCTCTTGTTAACTTCCCCAGTATTTTATGAAGATTTTTGAATGACGGGAAGTGTCCCGAGAAGGGTTCTTATAATTACAGCGAAGGCATTTGGCAAAGTACCCCTCCGCTGGATAATCAGCTGAAAAAGGCGGCAAAAATATTCCCGGCGAGAAAGTTTTCTTAATTTTCAGCCTTAATGAAAATAAGTTATGACAACCTAATTAAGCATTCCCCGCTGTGTTTCGGAGATGGTTTAAACTCCGCTCCTATGAATAAGTCACAAATGAAGAATTCGGTTTCGGAACTCTTGTTTCAACCATTCATCAAATAAAGGTATTTCTTCTGGTGTCTGACTTTACAAGATGATTTTTTGGCAATTTTAGACATATGCCATAATATAAATTCTGTGAAATGCAGGCCTGTTGAAAGTAAATACATTAAATATTTATTATATAATAAATATTTAAAGTATGTAATTTAATGTATTTATTTATGGGCACATACTCAAAAATGGTACACATTTCATATTCCCTACTTCCATACTGTCCGACCTACCTACCAATTTACCCTACCCACTATCTCTCACCAGGAGAAGGATTGTTCCTACAGATTTTAGTACAATTTCTACCTCGCTGAGTAGCACATTGTCATATGCAACTGGCAAGTGTTTTCATGGTCACAGTAATAATTCGCCGTGCGTTTTTGTGCAACTTCAAGAGGGAAAAAGAGAGGATTCCAGACTATACTAAGGTAGGACATTCATTATTCTGGTGGCATCCTCTCCCAATTTCGTTTTCTGGGTCCTATTTCCTCAGCGCAAAATTCACGCGGCCCAATTCACCATAGGTTTCCAAGAGCTATCGAAACATGTACCTACCTATACTTGGCATATAGAAAATTTGTATTTTTTAGTAAAAATTTACTTTAATGATATGATATGTTGCAACCACTCCAGCCCGGAGCACTCCTGAGCCGGTGCGAATGGTACACCCGGGGAATTGATTTGTTAGGACTTGGAACACGTGCTCAGAGGGTGAGAAGAAGGTTGAGTTTAATCGACCAGTATACATGGCAACCTAATAGGTCAATATTGGAATTTTGTATGGGCGGAATAAACAAATTGATTGTGTGTTGTTGTTTTATTTTCTTTCTTTTTTTGTTTAATTTTTTTGCATCCTGTTTCTTGGCCTTCCTAGAACTTCCTGGTTATTATCGTCTCTTTTTGGCTATTCTTGTCTCTTTCTAGTTCTTCTAGTATCTTATTGGTTTTTCTTGCTTCTTTTGTGTTCTTCGGGATAATTATAATATTTGATATTTAAACCAGTGCGACCAAAATTTCCGATAATAATTATTAAATTACCTAAGAGCTATTGAATCATTGAGATAAGAAGACGAAAAGTTACTGATGATGATTTTTGTTTTTAAACAAACCATAAAACTATAATTCGGGAGGCGGGTATGGGTACCACCACCCTGGGAACTATATATTGGAAAACCAACACCCCTGCAATAGGTCACCCCAAGTGGTTCGCTACGTTTTGTGTTTTAGCAGGAGTGTCGGGTTCATGGGGTGAGGTTTGTATAGGTCTTGGCGGTGGATGCGTTTGCACATCTACTGCATGGGGGCCAATCGGGATAGACTAGTTGAGGATTAAATAAGTCCCTTTGACCCCTCCGGTCGGACTCTTTCGGCCTACCACCATGCACCGCAATGAGAAGAATGCATTTATACCAAACCCCATTTTTTTTCTTTCCCATAACTTACACTTCTTCCTTTCCCTAAAAATACCCTCCAAGTAGCTTCTACAAAGGTGACATAGGCCCCGAGGGAAATTATTTTCTTTAGGACCTCCTGTATGGAGATAATGTAAAAAAAGGCAAACGTATCATCCGTTTAATTCGTAGACTACACGAAGATTACAAATAAAAATTAAATTCAAATATTTTAATTAAGTACCTAACTATGATTACTGTGTTTATATTTTCGCAGTTACGAGCAAATCCATAATTGAACAAACTAACTCAAACTGTAAAAATAAGTTCCAAACTAAAATTTTCAAAATCCCCGCTAAAGTTAGTCGATCCGCAAAACGTGCTGCTTTGAGCACGTGGGCGAACAATAGTGCACCATAATTGGATTAAGTTATATAAAAAAAAATAAGGTATTGCAATGGTTCTTTGAAACAGCTACTTTTGTAAATAAAGTGGCTTGAATTCGCACTGGCGCGGGCGGAGCGGCCATAATCTCGTGGGATGGAAGTTGAGCGCGTTATTATATGAGCGTGTTGAGCTAATATTTTTATGTGTGTTTACCGGTTTACTTTGTGAAAACCCGCGATATTTAACATGGTTCAGTCCTTATTCAAAGCATAATCTCATTGTCGTATTACAACTCTAATGCATTGTAGCATATTTCAATTCATAATAAATACATAAAACATTTTACCAAATTCTAGCTCGAAGGTTTTTTAATTTATAAAAGTTATTTTACAAACTACCGTTGCAGATTTCCGATTTGTAAATGAAATAAGTATATTTATATTTTTATTTTTAACTTTATGAATAAAATCTATAAAATAGTAAATTATCCATAAAAAATGACGCTAGTTCCTCGGACCGTATTCCATTGTACTGGTAGAACAAAGACAGCATTCCCGGCTGACGCCTGTGCTCTAAAGATTGCAATTCGTTTGTTAAGTTAGAAGAATCTATCAAACGGATAGTCCGTTTCTGCACAAGTATAATTTATTTATTTATTTTACAGAAACAAACAGTACGTAATTACATGTTAGAAAGTAGTTACAAGTTGTAGAATTAATACAATAATTGGTACCAATGACATGTCGCTGTTATATAATATATGTTTTTATGTGACAAATTATAATTTTTAACCTATATTAAATTAGTAAATTATTGAGGGAGAGGGGTGTGTGTGTGAGGGTGTGTGTATGTGTGTGAGGAAGGGAGGGTGTGTGTGTGTGTGTGAATATGTGTGTATGTATGTATGTAAGTATGCGCATTAAAAAATTTATATGATTGACAATAATGGAATAATATCAATAATGAATAGAACTTACACAGAATTTGAAAACTAACTTAAAATATTTGATGAACTGTCCAAATTTTTTAAAACAAACCGTCCACAGTACTTCGATTGCCTCAGTTATTTTCTGAACAATAATGAACAATCATACTTCGATAATTCCAAATCGAACCGAAAATTTGAATATTTATTAAATTTGTATGGCTCAATTATGACTAGATATATAGATTTCCCGTTCATCTGACAGCTTGTTGTTTATTCTTGTTTATTGCTATAGTAAATCCAAATAATGTACTACGAATGGGCACAAATTATAACTGTGGAATAATCCGAACAATACCAAAATCGACATAGAAATTCCAACATTGACTGCTAAAACAATGACAGTATGTGGTTATGAATTTCAACAATGAATCTGGTATGTGGTAGTACCAAGTGGCGCAAAAAATTAATCACCCTCTCGGAAAATGGTGACATTTTTGTTATTATGTTATTTAATAACAATATTTCCTATTTCAATCCAATGTCTCGAATGTGTAGATTAAAAAGTAAATGTAATGCATTTTTTTTTAATTCTATACCTACTATTAGTTTTGTGAAGGGTAGACCTCTAAAGAAGTATGTTTTAAATTTTCTTCCTACTTATTTTTTTATTACTACCATAATGTTGAAGAAACGCTGATAAGAATGTTCAAATAAATACGATCATTTCACAATTAAATAAAAATAAGCTTTATCTACTAATCCTTTAAAACGGCCACCTCCTTGAAACGGAAACGGAACGTATAAATATTTATTTAAATTAATTAATTTATTAATTCAAAACGGTCGACTTGAAACGGTGCTTCGCAGCACTCCGTGCTTAATCAAATATTGGCTTTGAAGCTTGAAAACTAAAATTCTAAAATATTTCATAATGTGTCACGATTGGATTATTTTGTATACATATTATTAATAATTAATAATATTTGGTACGCAATGATAAATTATTGTTTTTTATTTATTTATAACTGCTTGAGCCATGTTAAATGCCCAAATTTGAAGATCAATTCTAACCTTCCTCTTTCATATCTCTTTTCCCTCCTCTCTCCATTTACCCTTAGTGCCACCGACTGGCTGCGAGGAGTAGAGGCTGTTGTCCGGTGATCTCAATAAAAGCGGACGTAAGATGTAGGTATTGTGTAATATTGCAATCATGTTTTCATTCCTATACGACTACCTCACAAAGCCCAGTTATTTATCAAATTTCCCGCAAAGAAGCCGAGGATTGTGCTTGTGCATCACATTGTTCCTTGAAGCTTTAAAACCAACAAATCAACATTACTTTGAGTTGGGATTTTCCTTTTGAAATATTAGAGCAAACCTCCAGCCGGACATGCGCTCGCCCGGGGGGATTGGGAGCGGAAGCGTTCTTTTTTATATTTTATAAATCAATTACTTTTTCTCCAGAATTTTGTATTCTTTTACGTGAATTCTTAGTATATAAGTTTGCCCTTTTATTGTGTTCATGAATTATTGTTAAACGTTCACGTTGCCCTTCTATTTTGACATGAATTCTTAGTACGTAATTTCACCCTTTTATTTTCTTTAAAAATAAATGTTGAATAATTGAACGTTGTTTTTTGTGCGATGTATTGATAAAATTATTTTACAACGTGATATAATTTATAACAAAGCCTTTAATTTTTTAAATAATTTAAAAGAAAATACTGTGTTTTAAGTCACTTTTATTAGTCTACCGGTTTCGGTAACTCCCTACCATCATCAGGACTGTAAAAATACTAACAAATACAAAATAATACACATATATTTATACAAATTGTTAAGAAAGAAAGAGACAGTAACTTAGAGGGGGACAGTGCATCAGTTGTGGGAGGGAAGTGCGGAAATTTTATACAAATTACAACCTAGATGTTTTTTTATTAAGAGCGTATAACCAGAGAAGACCAGAAATATGTCATTTTTAAATCACTGTGTAGACGTATTGACTCTTTTCTACAAAAAAAATAGATTGATTTTGAAAGATTGTTCTTTTATCTAGTAAACGTATGTTTTAAATATTGAGAAAAAATATTTATTTTTTGTATAATAAGGTTATACTATAGGTCATTGGCAGATTTCTTAAATTTTCAAAAAAGATTTTGTATTATACAACACCCATTTCAAATCATATAATCATGCAGTAAAATAAATCAATACATTATCTGGTAAACGATTGTTACAGAATTTTAATTTTAGTTTAAATAAAATCATTAAAAATATATACGCACATGTGTTTCTTGACGAACATTGGTCCGTTTGTGTATTTTTTTGCGCACTTACAGACTAATATATTTCAGTGTTTTTTTGCATTCTTATTTTCCTCAGACATTATTAAAAAATTATAAATATTTATGATAAAAAAATAATTAAAAGTACACAATTTTAATAGTTTTATCAACACGCCGTTCAGCATTTTTGGATGTAGGTATAAATTAAAGCAAATTTGGAATGAAATAAAATCGATATTGAGTTATAATTTTAAAAAGCTGGTATGGAGAGTAATTAATCCTTCTCATTGGAACCGCCCTGTAAGATCGTAAGAACATCTTTGGACAAATGTGGATTTTTGGCCGCTGGCTGGTTAAACGCTCTTAATTCCAAGGACAAAGAGAATATTCTAAGCCACTCGGGCATTTATAAAATTAGTTGTAATGATTGTCCAGCATTCTACATAGGAAAAACATCACGCAATGTAGAAACTAGAATAAAAGAACACTTAAGATGCCTAATTAGTTCAGGTTTTTCAGAATTCGCAGAACATTTAAGGTGAAGTTATACGTGAAATCCTATTTAGAGGCTAATTAGATTAATCTTTATGACGAATTGGCTTACAGTATCAACATTAAAAAATATGCTACGGATTAATTGAAGCTTTTACTAGGTTTTCCATGTAACGGAATAACAATAAAATTATTATTTATATAACAAAAAAAAATAAGCGTAAACCACAAAAAAAAATGTTTTTTCATGATTTAACTATAAAGTAATAGAAGAAACATTTTTATAAAAATACCCCTTTATGGCTAAGACCATTTTTGAGGTTTTCTATGTTCTAACTTTTTTTCACTCTTATAAAATTATGGACAAAATAAATAAAAACCACTTTTTTGCTTACTTGCCGCGCGCAAATAAGACGCTCGATTGCAAATTTTGCAGGCACGAGAATCGAAATATTTCTAGCGTTTATATTCCTCTTAATTTATAAAGATCACACTTTTTTAACCGTGATACGGGTATTAAAGTCCTACACAAAAAATGGTATTGGCTTAAGACTCAATAATTTAGACGGATTGGAAATTTAAAAAAATCAGTGAATTCAAAGGCTGATATCATCAATAATCAACTAAATTTAACATTCAGCCCTATTATAAGTACGTTTCCCGTTATCCCACACTCCCCTCACCCACTTCCCTCCCACAACTGACGCACTATCCCACTCTAATTTACTGTCTCTTTCTTCCTTAACAATTTGTATATAAATGTATTATTCTGAATTTGTTAGTATCTTTATAACAGTCCTGATGATGGTACGGAGGTACTGAAACCGGTAGACTAAAAAATATCAATAAAAGTGACTTAAAACAAAGTATTCTCTTTTTATTTATTTAAAATGTGAAGTCATAATGTGTTTGCTTCTTTTGAAAAAAAAATAGTAAAGTATGTATGTAATGTAAAAAGTATGGATTTACTGTTAAGAATTATGAAATGGGGGCTAATCGAGATGTCTAAACTGTAATCAGCTGAAAATCTGTATTTAGAATCCGCCAAAATTCTCCATCGGAGAGCTGTGGCTTAATAACACATGACATATACTATTCGCAGAGTCAAACATATTGAAAAAATTGTACTGTGCCTCGGGTGTAGCCGGGCAGTCACAACTAGTTACTTTCACAAATCAGGTTAAACTATTTGTTCCATGAAGGTTCTATCAGTAATTGTAAACTCATATCTGTGTCCAGTGAAATAGATGTGAAGTAATTTGTTTAATATTATGCTAGCATTATTAATTTATTTAATTGAAATGCACTCACCGTAAAATTATGGTAAATAAATGTTAATTGGCAATGCGTGTAGGTGTTAATTAAGCACATATTATGTTTTATTTGGAATGAAATACAACAAGCCTAAATAAATATTATTTCAGCAAGGATATAAATGTAGTTCAATTAATGAATGACTATAAATTGTATTTAATAAGCTTCGTTTATGCACCTCCTGGTTCAGTAGGTACCTACTTAAAAGGTTTCTTCTCCCACTTTATTTAGTAACCGATTAAATTTGCTGAAATTCATTTCAAAATAATAAATTAAACCGATCAATGTAACTTACGAGATGATGGTAAGCTTCCTAGCTCTAGTTCCAGAGGTTGGGGGTACAAAGCCTTGCATGGATACATATTTTACGTTATATCACATGCCTACATAATATACACACATTTGCAACTCATTCGAGGATGGAACGCACTTTCAATGTCGCTGTGGTGAGGGACTATCACTTATAAACCAAATATTGCTTAAAATGATTTTAGTTATATTCAGCGACCAGATTTGAATAACCAGTTACTTACCTAAGATTAATTCAGATACTTCTCCTAGCATTTTTTCATAATGTCTTCACTAGGATTTCTCATGCTCAATAATACAACTTACTATTATTGTTTTAGAATTTAATGAATAAAGTTACACATTGCCAGTATTTGGTTTAACCTCTCAGAAATAGAATTTTGTTTATTAAGTGTTTCTTAGAAAACTGTCAAAACGTGATAATATTTGTGTTATTTACGTTTTTTACTAAAAGCTTCATAAATCACGTTTTGGGAAACGTAGTCTCATTCTAAAAACTGTTTTGGAAAGGTTATAAAATAAACTTTCAAATTGTATTATTACAAATAAATAATAAGATTTGTAAATATTAAAGTTTAGAATGCAAACATAAAAAAAATTGTAAAAATCACCCACGGATGTTTTATGTGAAAACGGTACTAAAATCACAGATAATGTAAAAAAAAACACTTATTCTATATTATAAATGGATTTTAAACAATTTTGTCACCTCACTTTTTTACCATTTCATACAAAAATATTTTAATAAAAAACTAACAATGTCTCGAACAAATGACAATCAAAGAAGATGGAGATTCCATTCGGCTCAGACAATTAATCTCTACGTTCCATAGATATTTTTGAATACAAACGTGTAGCTTTGTTCATTATCGATATTCCGTTTTTTATTTCATGGTTATTTGTATACTAGTGATGGAAATAAATTAATTTTTGTAAAATCTCGCGCGTTTACGTCAAAAGACGCTCTAATGTCTTGACCGCTATTATTATATTCGCGTCTTTTGACGCTCTAATGTTCGAAGGCACGATTGGTCAGATATTCTTCTTTATTCTGAGGGTATCACAAATAAATAAAAACAATTGGAACACTCAAGTCATAATGAAAAAAAAACATCTCGGTTGGTGGTGGTGGCAATGAGAGAGTGCCTTTTACCAGTCAGTTGCTCAGAACAATTATAATTTTATTTGTGTGGGCGAAAGTTCATTAATAAAATGATTGCCAGACAGAATGAAGTATTGTGAGCCAATCTTCTCTCAAATGTTTGTCTTTGCCATCCATTCTCTCTCGCCTTCACGGATATTTTCTTCCGAGTAAAACTACTCTATTTTTAGAGGTTGTCTGTATTGGTAAACATCGGAGCAATTGTATTGCTATAGACTGGAGATGAAAAGAAAACATTTATAAAATTAGAAACTTACTTTGAGATGAAACATTATACGAAAAAAAAATAATAATGGGCGCGCAATGAATTCCTACAAAAGTATGATTTTTCGAGGCGTCCCGAAGCTCCCTTACTATCAATGCATTTATTGACAACTTGGGTTAACTTTTCGTAAGTGGTATATTATATAAAGCAATATTGCTTTGTTTGCGTCATTTTACATGTACCGCTAAATAGTGAAATCAGACAAACAAAAGTCGTTTTACACAGTAACGTTTCTAATTATTACCAATTTTTATTTTTGTATGTAAAGCAACGAGTCCTTCACAAATCTTTCATTAAAGAGTGATAATGGAATTACTTGACTTACTTTACAGTGATTTCTGACAGTATTTGGAGTAATATATATACCTAAATGAAATTTTAGTCTTTGGCGTCTTTTTGTAGTGAACTCTTCTTTAGCACCGTTGTGATTTGAAACTCGATGAAACAAAAAGCAACACTAAAAATATACTAACACATATATCTATAGGATTTAAGCTGTGCATACACACGGCTATAAAATATAAAAGATCATTGGACGTAAAATAGCGCTCTCCATACAATTCCTTTAGACCGGTCACACCTAAGCAGTTTAAGCGCTAATAGACAAAACAGATCTTACGCCGTAACCACTCCCGATGCAATATGCGAAAAGTTAAGAGCCCCCCTCTCCGACGAAAACAGGATAGGGGGTCATTTTAATTACGGAGCTGCCTAGACCGGTGGATGACAGATGTCAAGTTGACAGATTCAGTACAAAAAAATGTGCATTTCGTGGCCGCTCGCTAATTCATCTAACCCCCTCTCCTACCATAGGAAGAAATACTTGATAGCGTGGTGTGAACGGTACAAAACGTAAGCGCTCGCGGTTCAAGAGATATCTGCTCGCGGTTTATAGCTGTATCTGTACACAGCTTTAGCCTGCTAGAGAATGAGATAAAATAATCGGTCTCCTCTTTGTGCGGTGCTCGTAGCCTTCCCGCAATTGTTTACTTTGTTTTCTGAAGGTTTCACTTCTACCGCGTGTGAACTGCACACTTCTAATTTGTTTTTTTTTTTTAAATTTCTATTTATTAAAAGAAAAATCCATGTTCGTCTCAGTTGAGTAACCGACCAACCGCTCACCACGCCCCAAACTGTTCAATTTTCAAACGTACTGATTTTTATGTTTTTAGTCGAAAAAAAATCATCATAAATGTCACCGGAAATAAAAATATAATTTACATTTTTTTCTCCAAATAATGTCAAGAAGTAAGTCAAGTAATCCCCACCATGTATAACTAATTTTAAAGTATTTTTTATCACTATGCACATTTAACTTATCCCCAATATTCTTTTAGATTTTGGTTTTGCACTTTACTTGCAATAAATTATTAATAAAATATAGTTAAATGTTTGTAATTTTTTTATTTGTTTACTTATTTACTTGTTAGCTTTGTAAACTGTCTGAAGTAGGCACTATCGTGTCAGAAACAACTTTAAACTTAACCTGTAGGTATTTAAATACGATTGTGCTTTAACAGTTTTCCATTGCTTGCTTGTGAAAGGTTATAGTTTCGTTAGGCGTTAATTAATTAATTCCACTTGTATGCATTCAAAAATCGTTTAATTTAGAATAGTTATCTCTGCACTTCACAACACTTCTGCTCCTCCCTAAAGGGTCCCGGGTGCGCTGCACTTTGCCGAGGTTTTACTTCTGTTACAGGTCGAGTTCCTATTATATTTGTTCTAGTATGCTTCTACTCCAGTATACTGCAAATGTACAAGTGTGGAAGTGTACAATTGTGTGCATTGGGGTGAAGACCATCCCGTATACATTGGTCTGCACCATTATCAAGATTGTGTTATTCATTTATCCAATAATGCGAAGCGACGCGCGACTTTTCGTTGAGGTAATGCTATTACTCTATGAAGTTGAGCAGAAACGGGAAAATTGTTTCATGGAAGAAGGTTTTTATATTAGGTATCACCAAAATTTACTACCCTTCAAAAAATTTTTTTTCTCATGGAGCAATCAATTTAATTTGACATTTTATATAGATGATTAAGGATTTAATTTTGTGTAAATTTTATTCAAGTTCTGTAATTATGTCAGTTTTATGAAGCAACTGGCCTATAATGATATAAATACAGAACTAGAATACAACTTGCACAATAGGTACGTTAAAGAAAATTAATTTCAAATATTTGATGAATCCGTCAAATTTTTTGAAACAACCCGTCCTCACATAAATTCAAATGTAACGTTGTCATCAAATGGCCAATCGAGCTATTTCGTTTTTTTTAACAGGTACATATCAAATTAGGGAGGCGAGTATGGACACCGCCGCCCCGGCAACCATTTATTAGATAACCAACATCCCTTCGCTCCTTTTGGTGACTTAGCAGAGGTACCATGTTTCATGGGGTGAAATTTGTCTAGGTCTTTGTAGCGGGCCGGATCAGGAGATACTGGGTAAAGAGATCTAACCTAGACCTCTCCAGCCGGACTCTCGACCCATCGCCCTGCACCGCTGTGGGAGGGATGGATTCATACGTCCGTCACTCCTGACTCCTGGACACATTAACTCCGGATTCCTACCCACCCCTCATATCTTTATCCATCCCAGAACTTCCTCTTCTTCCTTTAAGACTCTCCACACAGCTTCCCCAAAGATGAAATATGCCCTGAGAGAATTTTGTTTCCTCAGAACCTCCTGTGTGTAGCTATTGTAAAAATGATCGACAATTTTAGGTCGGTTTCAGTTATCTATCAAATTGTGATGATATCAAATACTGCTGATCAAAAACTGTCCAAAAGCGGAAACGGACCGAGGATCGGCGTCTAACGGAAACCTTTTAAATTTAAAAAAAGTAAAGGCACTAGTCATTTAATGATAAAGTTACATATTAATTTTGTGATAAATTTGTAATAGGAGGATACTTCACAATTCCAGAGCATTTAAAAAAAAAAGGTTTTCTTTATTCTGTTAGGGTGCCTCGGTGTCGGCTTCTAAACCAACACCAGGGCCCAACACGTCCCTGGCTAGCTCTCAGCGGGACTATGGTACTCTCTATTCAGGGGGTGAGCAGCTCAAAGCTATGGAATTTCTCTCCATCTTCCGGTGACCCACGGGATCCACACTGGTCAACAATCCTCCCGCCGTAGCAGAATAATAACAAAGTTAAATCATTTAGACATGTATTGTAAACTCAAACACATACATAGGTTTCTACAGTACAATTCAATTACAAGAAATGCAAATTACACAAACCTAGCTAAAGTGTTTAACTCTCTCTGACTCTCTCTCAAAAACGAAACTCTCCGAGTGGTGATTTCCGCGGGGGGCCCTACATTTCACTGATTACGGACAACATTTAAAGGAGGAAATCATGATACAGCTTACATGTAGGTTGGCAGGAACCTCGTCTCATGTGGCAGCTCCATCAGGCACTTTCGTAGTCTAAATAGACCGAACTATATGGTGCAGCAAAAGGCCGATACTACTCAAAGGTATTTCAATAATACATCGCGGCCCCATTGAATTGGGTCCGTCGGCTACAAGTGAGCCGCGAGCGTCCGTTCGCAAAGGCGCTCAGAACTTCTCTGGCGAGCGCAGCGGGAATGCCGAGTGGCAGGGCACGGGGGAGAGGCAAGGGGAAACAGGAAACGGGGCGGGGAGAGGCGGCGGCCGAACTGTGGGCTCGCTGCGTCTTGTGCTCTAGGTAATCCGCTACAGGGCGTATCGTAACACTTCCCCCCGCGCTTGGAAAAAAAGCGACGTGGCAATGGAGCTGTAGGAAAAAAAATCCTCTTAAACTTCCATTGGGGTTTTTTGAGAGATTCGTTGCTTGAGAGATGCCTAGCTAGAACATGCAATTTATGTTATAGTTTAGGTCACAATGTTTGTAGGGAATGGGTGAGGGGTACATACAATGTTTGGAAAAGAACAGTTTTGGTGAAAGTACATGGTGTGAAACAACATACAAGATTATGCAATTGAAAGATGACAATACATGGTTATGCAATTGAACAAAATAACAATACATGGTTATGCAATTGAAAAATAACAATTCATATTTGTACAATCGAAGAACAAAAAAAACAAGAACAAAAATGCCTGTGTGATTCTAAGGTTTCATTGGTCTGGGAGCTAAGTTTGCGAAGCGTGGATTTGTTTGGTTTCGGAGAATTTCGAAGAGGAGGACGTGGTTTCACAGATTCTAAGGATTACATTATTACTGTAATCAGACCCCTTTGAGATAACACTCAAAAGTACACTTGGGCCTTAGAAAACACTTGGTTTTGTCGAAGACGTCGAAGTTCATGAAGTGGAGACTGTGGTTGCTGTGCCGCGACTATGGTTACAGAGGTCATTGAAGAGGAGAATCCAGTGTCTGCAGACATGCCAGTACGAATCCTAAGTGTTATTAAGGTAAACACGGATCGTATATAATGGTTATTGAAGCATAATGTAGCTCAACATAACTTGTATTGGTACGCATTCAGCGAATACTGGAGGTCAAGGTAATGATGGTTTACACATGACGATATATGCGTCACTGCATGACAGCGCAAGAGACGACATGGTTGGCATCGATAGCAAGAGTAAGAACAAACCTAGGAGCTAGCGTGCCCAAAAGGTGGTTCAGAGTGTCATAATGTATAGTGGGACAACTGAACTTGCTGTGGCATGACAAAACAACATACATATGGGCGGTATGGTCTGTGCTTTCAGGAACAAATGCGTAGAAAAATGGCAGCAGGAGGGACCTAGTAACCACAGCGCGTGCTGTCAGGAAGTGGAGCTCAGCTTGGCTGTTGGTGATGACATCCGCCTGGGCTTCTTTTTAATCCGGGAGAAATTATTATTAGAGCAAAATTCTTGAAGTTTACCTGCCTAGGGACCAATGAAGAAAAAGTTTGGAGAGAAACAAAATGTGTCCAGATAATGAAATAAACGAAGTTTTAACCACCGACCCAGAGAGTGACGAAGAGAGAGTTTTCTAACTACATTGTGATTACATGAACATTTTCCTTTACCAGAATGGCTTGGCGTTTGCCGAGTGACAATATGTCTTGGTTAAAAAACAACCGGCCTTCCATGGCCTATGTTAACATAAAGGTGGTAACATTTTTTGTAGAATTTCAAAGAACAAGACAAAGAAGTCGTGAATGAGTCACGGTAAAAGCAGAGAAACCAATTCATGAATAAAGGTTGTCAAAAGGAGACAGACGGTACGCCAAGTGCATATCGTACGTATCCAACATTCATGAATGTGTTTCGTAAAATTGAGAAAAAGAACAAAAGGTGAGACATATGCAGAGAGTGAGGGAGAAAGCCTGCTGATAATTGGTTAATTTACCGATTCGCACTCCCAGTGAGGGCGAATTATGGTCAACAACAGATTTTCCTCTTCATAACATATACCTGAGAACATGATGGTGAGGAGAAAGGAAAGGAAAAGGAAAGGAGTTGAGTGACGAAACTTGCTAGAGACTGGACTAATTTCCACTTCAAACTCCATGTGAGAATGAAACATGATCAACCAGCAGATTTCCTGACTCTTTACAATTGTTAACAGGATGAGGAGAAATTTGAATACACATTAACAAAGAGGCTAATCTTTTGCGTGTATTGGGCAAAAGATTAGGGGTCATTTTAAAAAACTCCTGCGTGATTGTGAGAAAAGACAGACCCTTGCTCCAATTTCACAAACCTGGGGGTTTTCTTATCCGTTCCCCAGACAACGAGTTGGGTGGTTTTGTGCTCAATCGATTAACTCCCACAGCACTATGCCCCATAGTTAGCAGTGAAGCTACAAACTAGTCCTTTTGGGATAGTAGATATTCCTGGGCTTCTTTCCTTTTTGCAAAGAAGTAAAAACAGGAGGTCCACGGGCATTGGCGTTGAATGACAACAAAGGGTTGTGGACTACGTTTCGTAGATCGCACACAAAAGGTTTGATATTATTTCGTTCGCACGACTCATGGTAAGTGTTTTAACGTCTCCACGTATAGTGTACAAAAACATGTAAGTACATACAAGATAAAACTCAATTATAGACAGAAGTCAAGAGTTTATACAATGCCTCTTAAAGAAGATGGCAAGGCCGATATTATGTCGTTCGCACGAATCACGGTAAGTGTTTTAACGTCTCCACGTCTCGTGTACAAGGGTTGTACACAATTATACATACAAGTGGTACTCATGACAAATTAATGACACACGACCAAAATACAAGAGCGGTACTCATGACAAATGAATGACACACGACCAAAATACAAAAGCGGTACTCATGACAAATTGATGACACACGACCAAAATACAAAAGCGGTACTCATGACAAATGAATGACACACGACCAACTCAATAACATTTAGCTATGAGCAAAAGTGATTATGACGAACTTCTCGTATCGTGGCAGGTATTTTAAGGATCCCTCCTATAACGGTGGATGTTCTAAGGATCTCTCCTATGACGGTGGATGTTCTAAGGATCTCTCCTATAACGGTGGGTTACGTTTAAATACAACACAATAAACGTTAACGATGCTCGTTTTAACACATATTATAAAGATTCGTTAGATTAACTAACTCCGTAGCCCAAGAGCGTACGACAGAGAAGATAGACAATTTGATGCTACTTCATGTGTTACAAAATACAAGGGTGATGGCAGAGTATAATTCTACTTACACCAAGTATTTAAAACAAAGACAGACCTATAATGGTTTTACATACTGTCTGTTGTGGCAACCTGCAGTGAGGAAGACCAAAGAAAAGGGACCAATTACGGTTTTACATACCCTTTGTGCAGTTACAAACATACCAGGTTATGTGCAATTTGGGTTGCAAATACTTGGTTAAATGGACACCTAAAAGTTGTGAATTCCAAAATCAGGATGACCATAAGGTTTTATTAACCTGTCTCGTAGGGTTGAAACGTGTCATATAAGACATACGTAACGTACAAGCAAAAAACAAAATAACAAAAAAGCAGTGGCTTTGTTATAACAACCAAAGACCGGATGATTCGGTTTTACGTACTTTAGTTGAAACGAGCCAAATTGATTTATATACAGGGTTATAAAGACCAATCATTGGTTTTATAAATACAAGTTCCAAAATGAACGTGTCGATATCCAATTTGGGTACATGAGCATGAATTTGGGTAGGACGCCATCAATTTTTAATTTAAGAGGAAAAAATTGAAAAAAACTTATATACACGAGGGGCGACTATGTAAGTAACCACTGTTTGATTTTCATGCTAGAGATACCTCGGGAGGTTTTACAACTCATGATGAACAAAATGAAAGGAAAAAATTGTAAAAATAGTTAACTGGTTCTGAGTCGGAATTTAACACTTTGGAATTTACAAACCCGACTTCTAGAACGACACGCCGATGGGCAATTGTCAACTACTTTACATGAACAAAAATAAACAGGTGAGAAAGTTCCTTTCCACACGACAAAAATGCAACAAAAAAAAATAGGAGAAAAATTACAAAATTACATGACAAGGCAGGGTATGACATGGCATGAACATTGCGTAGTGTATGTGTTGAGACAATAAATGGGCTCGCGACTTCCCAAACATTGAAACTCGAAAAGTGTCTCCGTTCCAAAGTGATCAGTTTTAGAACAGGAGAGAAAAAAAAAAAAAATAAAGAAAAAAAAATTGCCGTGAGGGAAAGAAAAAACAGTGCAAAAACAACATTTGAAAGTGACTTCAATGAGAGTACGCATTAATTTACAAAATAATTTACAACTTGTTTCATTTACGAAACGATGGGCATGTGATTGACACAATACACGCCTGACGTAGTAAGACTCTGTAAGCTTACAAAAAAGGTGATGCATACTGGATCATTTTACGTTTGCTGAGATAGTGGGGGCAGTTTTACTTGACTCCTCACTTCCAGACTTTACAATGTCCTTAATGTGGTAATTACCAATGTGCTTTCCAGATGAGTCAGACAAGGAGTACACTAGGTCTGATATTTTCCTTAGGACTTTGGCCTTCACGAAACGTGGTGCCAGCTTAGCAGAGAAATACATGGCTCCTTGGGAAAGTGTGTTGTTCTTTCTCCAAACTATGTCTCCTGTATTGAAGGTGTCATGTTTTCTACGTAAGTTATATCTGTCCGCACTCTTTTGGTGAGCCAGGAGCAAAGCATCAGTGACTTCACTGTAAATGGCCGACAGTTCTTCCAAGCGATGGGCATAGTCTGCGGTAGGGTTGCTTGTGGTGGCAGATGACGTAGGAAAGTTTGTGTCCCTATGTAGAGAACCATGGACGACTTGTTCCATACCGTGTTTTAAGAAGAAAGGTGTGTAACCAGTGGCCAGATTAACAGTGTTGTTCATAGCGGCCTGAATTTTATCTAGGTTTTTACACCAAGTGCGTTGATCTTTATCAACTAGAATAGCTAGAGCTGTGTTGATTGTTTGGTTGTAACGTTCGACAGTGTTATTTTGGGGAGTGTATAAGGTGTTATAATAAATGTCCTTGATTCCGTATTTGGCAAGAAATTCTTTGAATTCCTGGGCAATAAACTGTTTTCCGTTATCAACAATTACGGTTCTGGGTGTTCCGTAAGGTACAAAAATGTGTTTTTCCAGAAGTTTGATGATGGCGGACGCATTGGCTCTTTTTAAAGGGAAGATCCAACAGAATTTGGTGAAAACATCCACTACACTAAGTATGTGCATGTGTCCGGCATAACTTCGAGGAAAAGGTCCGACGAGGTCCATTGACAATGACTGTAGGGGTCTGTCGGCACGTTTGGGGTTACCCATTAGGCCGGCAGGTGCTGCCGTGCTATGTTTATAGGCTTTACAAGTTTCACATTTAGAGATGTAATTGCGAATTTGTTTGAAAAGACCAGGCCAGTAATACTTCAAGGAAATCTTTTTATACGTCTTGAAAGTTCCTGGGTGTATAGAGTCGGGAGCACTATGATTGTCAATTATTATTTGTTCTCTTCCTTCGAGGGGAACGACAAGTTTCCAAGAGTAATCTTCGAGGATGGATAGTGGTACCTTGCAATTACGGTATAGTTGTCCTTCTTTTATGATAAAATTAGGAAACTTTTGTTGATTATTTTTACAACCTTCGAAGATTTTCAAGTACCATTCATCTTTTGTAGATGGAGGGGGGGCAATTGTGTCAACATTTAATGAAGCCAATTCAATTCTTGAAAGAGCGTCAGGAACAATATTGTTCGCGCCTTTACGGTGTACAACATCAAAATTGAATTGAGACAAACGGGAGGCCCAACGAGCGAGTCTACCGGAGGGATTACTTAAAGAGATCAACCATTTCAAACTACTATGGTCTGTGACTACAGTAAATTTGCTACCGTCTATGTAACCGCGGAAATGGTGAACAGAATCCAATACAGCCAGTAACTCCTTTTCGGTAATTCCGTAGTTTTTCTCGTGTTTATTTAATGTACGGGAAAAATACGCTACAGGGTGTTCGCCATCTGGGAATTCTTGAGTTAGGACTCCACCGATTCCTACGTTGGAGGCATCCGTGTGGAGGGTAAAAGAGATTGCAAAATCCGGGCAATTCAGAACGGGGGCTTTTTGAAGGGCATTTTTTAAAGTTGTAAACGCTTCTTCAGTTTCAGCAGACCATCGGAAGTTGCTGACACCTTTACGGGTGCCGGTAATTTTATTTAAGGGGGCTGCAATTGTGGAAAAGTCTTTGATGAATCTTCTGTAGTAACCTGCAAGTCCAAGGAAACCTTTGACTTCCTTCGCGTTTTTGGGTCAGGGAAAATTTGCCATGGCTTCCACCTTAGCGGGGTCTGTTCTTAGACCTTTTTCGTCGACAATGAATCCCAAATAACGTAAACGGGACTTACAGAATTCAGACTTCTTCAAGTTGATGGTTAAACCAGCGAACTTGAGTTGTTGAAAAACCTTTTCCAACATTAATAGGTGTTTTTCAAAGGTGTCGCTGACGATGATGAGGTCGTCAAGGTAACAAAACAGGCTGTTATCGACTTCAGGACCGAAGAGTTTGTCCATCAGTCTTTGTAATTCGGCGGGGCTGTTCTTTAGACCAAAGGGTAATCTTTTAAAATGGAACATTCCCCTACCAGGTACAACGAAAGCAGTTTTTTCACACGATTCTGCGTCCAAAGGTATTTGCCAAAAAGCTTTGCTTAGGTCAACAGAGGAGATGAACTTGGCGTTGCGCAGTTTGTCTAAGGTCGCGTGGACGTAAGGTAAGGGGTATGCGTCAGCTTCCGTACAAGAATTTAAACGTCTACTGTCGAGACAGAAACGTGCGGAGCCATCTTTTTTAGAAACCAAAAGAGTTGGGTTGGTCCATGCACTTCTGCTGGGAACCACCACACCCATTTTTAACATTTCATCAAGTTCTTTTTCCAAAAGTTTAAGCTTTTGGGGGGCTAAGTTGTAATAACGTTGCTTTATGGGTGGGCCATTGGTTTTAATGTGGTGTTCTACCAAATTTGTCAAACCCAATCCACATTTTTCGAAAGATATTGATTCGAATTTATTGACCATTTCCTTTAGTTGGAGAGCTTGGTCCGTGCTTAAATTTTCGTGAGGTATTATTGTGCGGATCTCACTAATTGAGCAGCAGTGGAGGTTTCGCCAAGAGTATTAAATACTTGGGGAGCAACGTTAAAAGCCTTCCAGAAGTCAACGCCAAGGATGAAATTCTGGGATATAGAGGGCACTATTAGAAAATTGATTGTAATTATTTTATTGTTACAATTAATTGGCAGTGCAAGGGTACCGATGACCGGCTGGGAAACATTATCCGCAGTCGTCAGGTGTGTTGTTTGTGGCGAAATTTTAAAATTGCTGTTAACAAAAGGCAGGTGAGCATTGTTGCCAAGACAGCTGACAGATGCACCGCTATCAAGTAATCCGGAAAAGGGGACATTGTTAACAGAGAAAAGAGCATAGGGTCTCCCATCTTTAGCTTGTTTGCAACAAACCGAGGAAACATTTAAGGCCTGGTTAAAATACTTAATGTGTGATAACCAATCAGTCCATTCTTTAGACCTTGGTTCAGAATGGGTACCTGAGAGGTTATTATTTAGTTTTTTGGCCTCTTCATGTAGAAATTTGGTGGGGGCTTGGAGAAATCCACCTGAGGTCTGACATCGCTTGGGTTTTGTAACCTTTCTGCATTGTGCCTTGATTTCTTGAAAATGTTGCGCAGTTCGTCGCGTGGAGGAGAGCGGTCCCTAGAGTGGTGTCTCTTGGAGGTTCGGGGTTCCTTGGATTCCAGAAGTCTTGCTTGCTTGAAACAAGTAGCGGCCAGGTGGCCTACTTTTTTGCAAAAGGAGCACACTTTTTTTGTTGTCGAATTCTGGTTTTAAACCAGACGAACGGCTTGGCACAGCCACATTATTCGACACATTCTTTATGTTTTTCCTGTCCTGGTACGATTCCAGGAGGAGACAGACTTCGTTTAGCTGGGCCAGGGATGCAATTTTCTGTGAGGTGATGATGTTCTCGTATTTGCTTAAAAGGCCATCAGTTATGACTGGTAATAGTTCAGCTTCCGGAACAGGATGTGAAAGCTTGATGTTGATGGACTCAGCCCTTTATATGAATGTAGCCACAGGTTCATCTACTAGTTGTTTAATAGATAGTAGAGATAGTTTGATCCGGTGCTGGGCCTCCTTTTTTCCAAAGCTAGAGATTAGGGCAGCTCTGAGTTTATTCCAATCTTTGCATTTAGTCTTTTGGATGCGGTGCCACGGAATTAATTCTGGGGAGATGAGTTCTATAAAGTTTCTCCGTAGAATCTCGAATGGGATATTTTTGATTGTAGCCGTTTCTTCAATACGGTCAATGAAATCCAGCACATCGGAGACGCCATTATATTTGACTTTCCAAGAGGATAAATCGTAAGTTTTATCTTGTGTCAAGATGGGTGCGACGTCCTGTTTTATCATTACATGCGGCGTAGGTTCTTTGTCAAGATTATCCAAAACTTGCGTAGCCGAACGTGAATTATTTTCGTTGGAGGGGGCGAGATTTATTCTCCTAATGTACTTTTTGTTGAATAAAAGTGCATATGCCTTCAATGTAGATTTAGATTTGCTTGATGGCGAGAGTCCTCTATCCCTTAAAGCAGCTTGTAAGTGGGCTTTGGATAAACTATGCACATTGGGAATGGTACCCAAGTTGGATGGTGTAATAGCTTGCTTGTCCTCCATTGTGAGTTTCCTGGGTGGTGAGGAGAAGAAAAAAAAATTGGCCAGGGGTTTCCTTTAGAAAGCGCAAAATTAATTTTTGTGAGGCACTTTTCACTTGGTGATCACTGTTGGTATTTCCAAAATGTGTTTGGTATACGTGACACCAGAATTCTTGTCAAAAGGGAGGCAGACGAGAAAAAATTTTGCGTGGAAAGACCTTAGTGGTAAAGGTTTTTGTATTTCACTGACCACTTTTGAGAAAACTGTGAAATTCACAAGTATTTATTTATTTTAGAAAAATTTTGCCAGGACTGACCTTTAGAAAACAGGTTTTTTTATTTTCACAAATCACTTTGCACTGAGAAAGGCACTAAAGTTCACAAAAGGCACTTTTCTGGCAAATAAAGGACAAACTTCCGGATGAAAATGACTGAATATGGGGTTTATTGCATCCAACCATATTAAAATTATTTTATTTATTCATGGAATCAGTCATTGGCTTTATTATTATTCCACTTTTCACTTATGTAAGGGAAAAAACACAATTCACTTTCACTTATGCTGAAAAAAAACAGTACCTATAATGTATAATGGGGAAAGAAAGTCATTATTTTGTCCATTTGGAGAAACATTAAGTTGTACTAATTTGACAGACACAAGTGGGCCAATTGGTATATTGTGCAGAAATAATAAAAATACGTAAGTCCGAAATTTTCATTAAGGAATTCGCAAAATAACTGGGGTTCCAGAATCAAATTTATAATAATGATTTCCGTTGGTATCCTGTTCAATCATAAAAGCGGTTTGGATTTAAAACGCTGCCTAGCAACAGTCAGTTGGGATATCGGCGCGAACAAGGCATTTGCGCGCAACATTGGCCGTTAGATTTGGCGCGAATCGCTGTTACTACGCGCTCGCTGTTTGGTGACGCGTGCGCAATCAGATTCGCGGACAAAGGCTGGCGCTTCGGGTATTCAAAATGGCCGTTGTTTCAAATGCGATTTAATTCATAATTACAATCAGATCTGTTATGGATCTAATTTACATATTGGTTTCTGTGGTTTTTTCACAGGATTCACTGTAGAATATCAAGGCATAATTAATGTTTACAAAACAGTTGTTATGCGGGAAGGATTTCGACAAAGAAAGGTCCCGCAAAGCGACCGGGATAGAGAAAAAAATTCCAGCTCCACGTTCGGGCGTCAGTTGTTAGGGTGCCTCGGTGTCGGCTTCTAAACCAACACCAGGGCCCAACACGTCCCTGGCTAGCTCTCAGCGGGACTATGGTACTCTCTATTCAGGGGGTGAGCAGCTCAAAGCTATGGAATTTCTCTCCATCTTCCGGTGACCCACGGGATCCACACTGGTCAACAATCCTCCCGCCGTAGCAGAATAATAACAAAGTTAAATCATTTAGACATGTATTGTAAACTCAAACACATACATAGGTTTCTACAGTACAATTCAATTACAAGAAATGCAAATTACACAAACCTAGCTAAAGTGTTTAACTCTCTCTGACTCTCTCTCAAAAACGAAACTCTCCGAGTGGTGATTTCCGCGGGGGGCCCTACATTTCACTGATTACGGACAACATTTAAAGGAGGAAATCATGATACAGCTTACATGTAGGTTGGCAGGAACCTCGTCTCATGTGGCAGCTCCATCAGGCACTTTCGTAGTCTAAATAGACCGAACTATATGGTGCAGCAAAAGGCCGATACTACTCAAAGGTATTTCAATAATACATCGCGGCCCCATTGAATTGGGTCCGTCGGCTACAAGTGAGCCGCGAGCGTCCGTTCGCAAAGGCGCTCAGAACTTCTCTGGCGAGCGCAGCGGGAATGCCGAGTGGCAGGGCACGGGGGAGAGGCAAGGGGAAACAGGAAACGGGGCGGGGAGAGGCGGCGGCCGAACTGTGGGCTCGCTGCGTCTTGTGCTCTAGGTAATCCGCTACAGGGCGTATCGTAACAATTCATTTAATGTTTGTTAGATGATTTGAGGATTTTTCGAACACCATGCTAGGCCTGTGTTGTAGTGGTCGATTTTCTATTCAGTTCATTAACATATGCAATATAAAGAATGTGAGAGAATATAAAAAAAAAACATATAATAATATAATATAAAATAAAACAATAGAATATTAATGACTATAGAGATAGAGTAAAATAAAATAGTATGGAAGAATATAGTAAAAAATTTAATAATATGAAAAGTATAGAACATAAACATATACATGAAAGAATATAAAAAGTATGTAATTATAAAAAAACATAAAATCAAAAAACTAAGTACTAATTTGACGCAATAAAAATAATAAATTTACAATAGCAAACTTTTATACCGTACGTTGTTGATTTTTGCTGTGTTAATACTGAAAATACTCGCAATAATTTTGATGACATTGATTGAGTAAATATAACTGAAATAGGTAGTTATTATTTATAGTTTTATCCACCATTGCTAAAAGAGAACACACAAGCTTAAAATAGTGAAAATAATGGTTGTAAAGTAAATACCGCCGTGAATACGTCACTTATATCGCCAAAGTTTATCCGCTTGACACGTGCGATCAATCATACCCCAGAATACGTTATTGCCAACATTCTTTCCTCTTCCTCTTTTACAATCTCGTCTCGCGTTTCCCTTTGTCCTCCTGTTCATCACCTGAGCTGTGATAGCGTATCTTTGTACAAGGTATGAACGCATTTTTCACACGGAGACGCTATTTATATTTTCAGGTGATGTATGGCTATATCTTAAAACATGTTTTTTTGCATATCGTATGGGGTATTTTAGCTTTTTTGATATCTTAATATATAAAAATAAATGTTTCTTTGTTTGCACTTATGTGCACCATCAGATTGCGATGAAAATTTGGTGATTTGTTGTCCGCAAGCCCGCGATGGTTTCTACATATAATAGTGAGCTCTGGCGTTATGAAATTATTTAATTAGCATTCATCCGATTGCGATGAAACTGTGGAGATATGGTGATAATTGTGGTGGTATACCTGATGGTGAGTTTTGGCATTACGAATTTTGCATAAAAAATCACAATAAGTGGAGCGCGAGTTGTTTGAAAATTTGTGTACTTCGTATGGTTGTGCGGCAGGAAGGGAAGAAGGAAAGGGAAGGGGAATCCGAGAGGGGGAAAGGGATCGAAAAAAGGCAGAAGAGGAACGCAGGAGGAAGAGGGGAGGGCGGCAGGGGGGAAGGCGAAGAAGGTGGAAGTGGAACGCAGGAGGGGAAAAGAACGCAGGAGGGACACGGGGGCGGGAACGGGGAAGCATGAGGGAGCGATTGCAAGGGAGACATAGTAACGATAGGAGATAGCAGGGGATTCTTTAAGTGGCATTGTAATACTTGCCGGATACTCGCTAATACGTTATAAACAAACAAAACGAAAATATAAGTTATCCTGTGGATAATGGTGAAATACTCCCTAGACCAAAAAAGAGTATTTAACAACAAAAGTAGGATTTATACTAAATCTGAAGGCTCACTCTTTGAAATGACACATAAAAATAGAAGTTCATGGTACCTATTCACATTTAGCCTTCCCCATTTTTTTCAGTCCCCTCATTTTTTATGCGGTAACATAATCCCAACCAATCAATCCGGTGCCTTGGAGATTCAAGAACAGAAGATTAAAGACGAATAGATTTTTCTTTAGCGTTCCGGTATTTTATTACAAATCGAAATTTATTTTTATTTCTGCCTCCAGTTTAATAAACCAGAAAATATTATCATTAAATAATGTCGCTTTTGGTTTTAAACGAAGAGTTTTAACGAGTTAGGCTCGTCTTCCAATGGAGAATATCGTTCTTTGAACTACCGCCCTTTGAAACAACTAATAACAAATTTACTCCGTAAACATAAAAGCTACAGTCGATGTTTCACGAAAATAAAATATAGTGCTTGTATTTTTCCTGAAATTGACGAGTCTTTTTGGGGTAAATTATTTAGGAGAATATTTAAATAATTTTTTTTTTTAGATATGAAATTTGCTGGTGCAAATAAATTGAATATTCGAAAAAAGTGAAAAATACTCCTAAGGTAGAAATGATTGAATTATATTAAATTTCTAAATAAGTCAGAATCGCATTACCGGTTTTGTCTAAAAGAATGTTTTGTAACATTATATTCCTTGTGACTTAGTCGTTCATCAGGTAACATTGTAAATTTAATTGAAGGTAAAAGTATTTATATTAAATTTCAGCTTTTGAGCGCAAGGAAGGAATTAAGAAAGTTTTGAAGCCACCTGTCATTTTGTGACAGACTTTCGATTCTCTTTTCAGATCTGTGAAACCTTCAGGCACATAGAGGCAGGTACCTATCTTAATCTGCGTCGGAGAAAACTTTTAGCGTCCAATAAGAATTGTTTCAGGCACTGAAGTGTAATCGTAGTAGAGAAATTTATTTACCTTTTTTAATATCATACAAAGGAGATCTCATTTTCCGCATTCAACGAAAAAATTTGTTTAACGTAATAAATAACTTTATTTTCGGAATATAAGATTTTGTAATTGAAAAATACCTGCTTGTCTTCATTTATAATATTCATAATTGCTGGATGATTAGATTGACCAACAATTTTTTTCGTCATTGTCACATGAATATCTATCTGCCTTCTCGATAACTTTCGTCACATTTTGACTATTGTTACTTACACATTGGAAAAAAGCGTTTTAATCTTAAAAAAAAGAGATTTTTATATGCTGACCGAAGCAAACCCCAATTAGATATCCAAGTATATAAACTTGGCTGGGTTTTCATTACAATTTTTCTTTTTAGAGAAATGAATTTAAAAAGTTTTTGAAAATCCCTAACAGAAAATAAATAATAATAAAATATAAAAAAATAAATTAATTTTAATTTCAGCGGTCACGTTTTCGTTTACAAAAACTTTAACTGATGAAACATTTTCAAAATAAAATAAATCATTTTGAAATTGGGGCCGAACATAGAATTCAACCAACATCTTTGTCGTGGCTGAATCTGAGTGGTTCAGCCTCCCACTCAGTGCGATGGATGCACATGTCACAGGCAAATCGTAAAATCAGGCCGATCATGATGCGCCTGAGGCACTTCACGATCTGCCGCCAGGCACTTCACGAAGTAGCTAGGCATATCATGATCTGCCTGATTTTACGATCGGCCGCCGACACATAATGCGTCGAGCATTCTGATTTATTTATTTTTATGTATTATTATGTTTTCATTTTTATTATTCTATTCACGTAATTATTGTTATAATACATTATCATGTAATATAGCGGATTGGGTTTGCCCTATCCACCCAGTCCCTCTGGTATAATATTTTTATTCGAGCGCTAATGAAAACCAATGATTCATGTTAGTATTTAAAACAATCTAAAAAAGTACTTAATCATCATAAAATCACCAAAATAAATATAAAAATATATTATTCTTCCTCCCCATAAAATGAACAATCACAAAATTAATTTAATTATAACGATTTCCATTATTCCCGAATTCCCAGGGATACGAATAATTAACACACACAAAAGCGGTGATTAAAAGTCTTGGAATGCTTTTGTACTTCACGAAGGCTTCCGATGATAAAATTACGATCGGAAACCAATTCATTTCCGCTTAATATCTGAAATACCATCAACACAACCAATACGAGTGCGCCAGAAATCAATAATATACAAACACGTAGTCCTTAGCCTAGTCATTTTCCCCCCTATTGGTTAGAATGTAATGAAGTTGATTTTGCCATCAATCGAAGTTAAATCATTGATTTGAAGGATGTTCTGTTTTTAATGAGTTGATTTGTTAAATTATTTAAAAACAAATATGTATTGTATATAACACAATATTCTTTGTGTTGGTTTTTTTCCCGTGTTGGGGCTAGTTTAATGAGAACCTGCGTTTTGAATTTGTCTTGTTGTGAAAATTTTCTGTTAATCGTTATGATAGAGAGTTGTTGCATTTAGTACCGACATTGCGTGTTTTTGTCACTCACGTGATTATTTTTATAAGTATCAAAATACTTGTGTTAGTTCGGTTTTGCCCACTAATTCGAGTTAATACAAAGAAATCACATCAATGAGATACTCACAAAATAAGATCCCATCTCTCACTTTCATTTATATTTTAGTTGTTGGTGAAGATTGTTTAGGTCAACATGCCATCATATTTTAAAATAAATACAGTAAAATTATTTTTTGAAATTTTTTCATTTACTTTCAAATAATTGTCCAAGTTGCCTCTAAAATCATGAAACACTAAAATATTCAATGACCTATATCTTCTAATTTAAAACAAAAATAAATAAAGTAGCTCACATCCGTACCAGATATTTGATAAACCTTTTGATTATAAAAATATTTTTTCAGTATGGTTGAGTATTTTGATATCAAATCCGAAAATAAGATTTGTATGAAACGAGCCGAAACGGGGTACGCAATCGTGGTAATTACAGTAAGTTGTGTATTGTATAAAACATTATAATCGAAGAATATGAAATAAGAGTAATATCACCGTTTTCACAGACCTTCTCACTGGAGTTTCCTGTTCTGAGACGGCCTTTAGTAGTTTTTATATTATTGCATTGATTATTTATCAAAGTGCCTTTATCTTCATTTTTTTTGTATGTTGATTATTTTCACTCCGTCACATTTTGACTTCAGTTTTAAATAAAGTTTCTGTTATTTTTTTTTGATTTGGTAAGAGATAATTTATTTATTTATTTATTCATTTGTTTGACATAAAAGCTTACATTTCAAAAATAAAATCAACAATGTCGGCCTCACTGGGTAGCTCACCTGTGCTGAGGCCTCCATTTTATAAACAAAAACAAAATAAACTAAAAATTAAAATTTATAATTAAGTTTAGATTATAGGATAAAATGAATTATTTTATTACTAAAAAAAATAAATTAAATCGGTATATATTACATATATTATGTGTTGTGTGTTTGTGAGTGATGTGTATTTTATATTAGTTTTGAGTGTTACGTGTAGTTGTGTTTTATTTTGTAATGAAATTTTGGTAATATTGTCTTTTTTGTTCTTTAATCCATTTTGTAATTTTGAGTACGAAATTATTTTTGTTTTCTTCCATTTTATTTTCAAGGGTAAGACTGTTGAATGCTTTTATAGCATGATATTTATAGTGCCTTTTTCCAAAACTTGTATTTACCGTCGGAGTTTTTAGGTTGTTTTTGTACGATTGTCTAACTGGTCTGTTAGTGATATTTTGAGATTGTTGAAATTTGTTTTTCTGGTCAAAAATGTAGTTTAGCAGTGTTTTAACATATAATTGGCGTATATCTAGTACGTCACAACTGTTGAATATTTGGTTTGTGTCAGTCAGTCTATGTTTTTTAAGTATTGCCTTTAAGATCGTTTTTTGCGCGATTTCTAAGTGATCGATAGCTGAGTTTGTTGCTCCTCCACAGATAATTAATCCGTATTCTAATAATTAATAATAATATATTGGTTTGTAATTCCCCACCATGAAATTTAATATTTCTCCGTTGAAAATATGTATTTAAATTTCGAAAAACCAATTTTGGTTTATTACTCTGGCTGAATGTTTACATACTGTTGAGTATTCCGATATGTTTTTTTAAAGTTTAAATAAAACACATCTGAATAAAGTTTTTTGTAGGTATATCGAGAACATGAGAGTTTTTAAATATTTTGTTAGTGGGAGTATTGTATTAAAATTAGTCTGTGGTAGTATTGTTCTATTAGTTTACGAATTTTTTAAATATTTTAATGAAAGCTAAAAATACACTCTTATAATACGCATCAACCCCACGAAATCAACTGACTTTAAAAATGGCTTATATTTAAAGGACGTAATCAACATTATGTTACGATCTTCCACTTATTTAAATTATTTTATAATGGCCTTGACTTTCTTGACAATTTATTCACCACCTTCAAACATTTGGATATTTGTCGTGCAATAATTAGAATGGTTATACATTAAGATGTATTTATTCTTCCTTACGTATATTATGTCCACATGTACACATAAATTAGTCAAAGTGATAAAACTAACATTCATGCAAGAGTCAAGTTATTTTATCATTGCGGTAATCGCGTTACTGATCGAACCTTTCTAATTGAAAACACATACGGCGAATACTGATCTGGAAAGCTGAGTTTGCTAAGCCGGTTTTGCATCTCTGCACAATTCAAGTAATAATATTCCACCTCGTGTACAGCCGGGGACTTAGTGAGCTGCGACGGGAGACAAGGAATGTTAGCTGATAAATTATTGTTTTAATTAACGTGTATGACGATTAGAATGTGCGGTGGTTCAACACTATGTTACACATTGGAAAACTTCCCCGGGCAACCCTTGGGTGGGAGCTACTAACTGCTAGCGTATTGTCACCGTTACCGTTACTGTTTGCTAAATTCCCAATACATTAGTTTTCCGTGTTTAACGTTGATAAACTTACTCTGAGCTATTCCGTATTGGGAAATATAGATTTACATAAAAGTTCGATGGTGAAAATGGAGTGTGTATTTTTAATTCCTTTGTTGTACATAAAAAAAGGTATAATGTAATTCCTTTGTGGAATACTGAAAAGCTTTGAGCTTAGATAGCAAACAAAAAATGTGGACAGAAGGAGGAATTGAATTGAATAAATAAAACGATTTCCCTGTTATGCTTTCGGTATACGGAATTTTTAATATAGTCGACCCAAATGCTTAAAATGCAAATTGCGCTGAAAATGTGCTAACGCGACACTAAAGATATTTTGCATTGAATATTCCTCGTCTGGGA
Source organism: Limnephilus lunatus (assembly GCA_917563855.2). Classification (NCBI taxonomy): domain Eukaryota; kingdom Metazoa; phylum Arthropoda; class Insecta; order Trichoptera; family Limnephilidae; genus Limnephilus; species Limnephilus lunatus. The sequence goes on along the minus strand of OU830595.1, from coordinate 91,284,955 downwards.
TACATTTTTGTATGCAGAGGCGATTAGCTTATCTGGATAAGCTCATCATAAAATAATTAAGTAAAAAAAGTATCCGTAAAATTTTCGTGTAACCTGACTGAAGATTCTTCACAGCGGCTTTTTTCAGTAACTAACTTAGTCTTGGAGCTAAAGAGTGAGTTGATGTACCGTGGATAATGAAACGCTGAACGGTTGAGTGATAATAAAGTGTTCCTTATTAATGCTAAACGCAAACTGAGCCGGGGTTTATGATGGAAAACTTTACACGGCACTCTTAATCTCCTTTTGATGGAATATCTCACTGTTGTCAATGGTGTTCAAAATCAACACTTTCAGAAAAGCTATTTAAAAAGTGACTTTTGTCGTCTGAGGATTTTGCTTCGAGTTTTTAGGTAGGCTACAACATATTATCCCCCTTACTAATATTTTTAAACAACATATTATTCCCCTTACTAACATTTTTAGGTAGGCTACAACATATTATCCCCCTTACTAACAAACGTGTTTTAAATTATACACATCTGATTAACAAACATTTATTCTAATATTTATTTTTTAACAGTTGTGTACAATTTTTTTATTTTTTATTTATTTAATACTTGTATGTTTTTACAATAATTATTCATTTTTTATACTTATTAAACAGATTTGTAATATTAATGTAATAAAAGCCTTTCTTCACCATAAAGTGACAAGGCTCTTGTATTTAATTCACGTTTAATTAGTAAGGCCATCTATTTAAACAAGACATAAAACTAAACAATCGTTAATGAATGTTGATGTGCCAAAGAGACGCTTTAGTATATTTTTAGTCTTCTTATGGTATTACAGGTAGATATAGTGATTGTGGTATGAAAATGTCTTTCATTATAGGTAGGTTGGTACTGTGTTAAAATTAACAAACCAAAAATATCATCGCCACCTCAACCAATTATTTTAAAATAAATAAGCAGTGTGTTTTTAATCAGTGGCCATATGTACTAACCATAGAAATATAATAATATTTGATTGCTTATTTGCGGAGGATATACAATTATCTAGACTTTTTAATATCAATGGTGTTAAGTGATGAAATGGAGAAGAAGGCTTACGCGCGTCGACTTAATACAATTTCATTCTGCGTAAATCAGTGTTAGTAATTTGAACATATTTACGCTAAAACGAAGGGGTGGCGCTGTAAAAATATGGTTGTAGGTACAGGTCTGGTTTATTACACGCAAATTGTATCAAATGTGTGTTGTTTTCCGCGTAAAGTTTATCTTATTAACGAACAAACAAACAAACCAAACGGAGCGCCGAGATGAAACAAGTCACCTGAGATCATTAGAGATATCTGTTCCGCGCAGAATGTGGGGGCTCAACTTATCTTCAACATTGAGCTGTTAATCTTAATTTGAACTGAGATTACTGAAGTTTACCTAGACTTGCGAGGGCCTAAGTGTAGGCTAAGCCCGCCAATGTTTTAATAGAATACACTGGCAAGGTTTAGAATATTAATTTGAGTGAAACAAAAGCCGACTTTGGCTGTACCGGTGGAGAATATTCCTAGTGAACTTATTTTTAAGTGTTACGTTTGTACGATTCCCACTAGTCCCAGGTGGACGGTTAAGGACTGTGTTCTCTGGTTTTTGTTTCGTTTTTCATTGTTACTCTGGGTTTTCTTGGTGATGCAATAAAACAACTCTAGGGCTTTATTGCGAAAGCTTTTCTTTATGGGTTAAGTCTGGATTAGGACTTTATCGATCTGATGATTGCTTGTTTAGCGAGCTGTTTCTGATGCCACTATTAATCATACTGTTTTTGATATTCAATCTTTTTGCAGCCCAACATTACTCACCATACTTTTAGGAAGGAGTTGGAAGGTACTAGATTTACAACTATTCTCGTACAAATCATATTAATTAATATAATCGTCTATTAGCAGATCGGCAGCTTAGGAGGTAACAACAGTTTTTTTTCACATGTATCACATCAAACAACACCGAATAAATTTAGGTTCAATTCTAAAGTGGTCCAACTCCAAAGATTTCTTTTTTATTATTAACTTGATGAGTAAAACTTCAAATTGTAATATTTAATTTAATGAAGACAATATTAGCGAAACTCAATCGAAAATCTGAAAACAAAAAAAGCTGAATAATACACGGTCTTAAAATTGGAAGAAGACACTATCTAGATATCATTTAGTTCGGGTTTGAATATAGCAATCATACATAAAGATAGCAGCCAATAAAAATATTCGTTAAGAAAATGAAGATAATGTTTACCGAATATAAATTAGCTAGTTGGTAGAGTTGTGCCCCGGTAAGGCAAATGTCCTGGGTTCGAGACCTAGATGTGACCGTAACTTTTTCTGTTTTTAGATTTTGGTCTTCATTTAATTAAATATTACAATAATTTGAGGTTTTACTGATTAAGTTAAAAATAAAAATAAATATTCACCCTAGATTTCCAGAAAAGTCAACTGATGTCGCATTGTGAAAAGTCAATAGATATCGCATTGAAAAGTCAATATTTGACATTTCACGCATTAACAAGCGAAATTGACATGTTTATGATCAATTTGCACCTAGATATAAGGTATAATGTTGTCGTGCTCAGAATATCCGTATGAAGAGAAAAAAAAAGTCTCATTATCTCAAAATCAACTTTGATGGATTTGGTTCACTTTAGAAATATACCTCCATATAAATTAATCGACGAAGAAGACTGTAATAACAGATAATTTTTTTAAAATATTAATTAGACTAGTAGGTACTTAAAAAATTAAGAAAAATTTAAAAAATGGTAGTATTTATACGTTTACATAATATATGTATGAAATTTATATATAATATATCAGGTCATATAAAATGCTTGGTTTTGTTCTTCGTATAAGTAAAGTGTTCAGTAACCCGCGCACAGTAGTTATGTTATATTTTGCATTAGTCAGAAGTATACTGGAATATGCCTCGCCAATTTGGAACCCGCAGTACAAATTATACATAGATAGCATAGAACATATTCAAAACAAATTTATAAAATATCTTAAGTTCAAATTCAACAATAATTATGAATGCACATTTCTAATTTTACAAAAAAGACGAGTAATTGCTGATTTGACATTTATACACAAAATTTTAAATAATAACATTGATTGTACCGAACTACTTTCACTAATTAATTTTAACATACCATCAAGACGTACACGCCATACAGAACTATTCCACACGCTTAATTACAAGACTAATGCAGCAACTAATTCGCCAATCAATCGGGCTCTTCATGTATTCAATAATATTAATCTAAATTATAACATCGACATTTTCTCCGATTCACTGCCCAAATTTAAAAAGAGCATCATGTCAATCATATAGTTTAATGCGCATACTTACACACATACATACACCCTCACACACACACACACACACCCTCACACACCCTCCCACAACGCACATCACCCGGTAAAAATTTAATATAAACAAGATACTTCAATGAAACATATCATAGGTACCTAACTTGAAATATACTTATTAACTGTAAACTTTTTTCACCAATGTAAATAATGTACTGTTTGTTTCTGTTAATAAATAAAATAAAATAAAATAAATAAGAAACAACACTGAAGTGTAAGTATTTTGGATATCCTTTGAAACAGAAGCAGAGTTATGCAGAGTCAGCGGCTTCAACAATCTGCATTACCAGGAGAGTGTACTGTGAAGAGGATACGAGTAGTATTGGGATCAGTGGGTAGCCGTCAATTCCGTAGTGCATTGCAGTGTGTTTCGTCTACTGCAAGCAGTGCGGGAGTGAGGGCTACCTTTCTGTCAGACTCCACTTCGTTCGCTGCATCTTCCGGTCACCTGATCATCCCGAGAAACTGCTTCTGAAATAAGAAAAATTAAGAACGTTATATTGGATTATTATTACTGAAACGTGAAATTGGATTTAATTATTTCAAAAATATATGTTTTGTGACCTAGCGAGGGTGTTCAGTTCCATAGGATGATAATTGTTCAGTTCTTGGCGGCGGATGCGTTTTCCCACTAGCTGCGTGGCGGACCGGATCGGGAGAGGCCGGTCGTGGGAAACCATTTGACCTTTCCAGTCAGACCTTTCTTTTTCATGACCCAGACCCATCGCCTTGCACCGCAGTGGGAGGGTTTGAATCATACGTTCGTCATTCCAGAACACACCGAACCCCAGATACCTACCCATCCCTCATACCGTTCTCCTACCCAGAATCTCCTCTCCTTTCTATATCTAAAAATCCCACTACTTAGCATCCCCAAAGATGGCATAAGCTCTGAGTGAAATCATTTTCGTCAGGGCTCTCTATCTAATACAAGTTTTGAAAAGCATTTACTTTATTACTCGCTAACGTAAACTATATTTAATTATTTCTTTCAAGGTGAAGTTATCTCGTGATTGCAAGAGATGCGAATAGATAATAATATAAAATTACAAATTTTTAGACCTAGTTATAAGATTTTTTTTGACGAATATTATGAAAGCTTGCCTACAAGGAAAATAAACACAAAACAGCCTCAAAATATTCAGTGCCGTGCACCTACATAGCAGTTGTCAAAAATATTTATAAATTTTAAAAACGTTCCAAGAAAGTGAATATGAATGTATAATAAATTTCAAATTATGTAATTTAAGCAGCATAGATTATATGCGATTTTTTGTGACTTTTGATCTCGTGGCCACCTCTTAATCCACTATTTTACCCAGAAAACGTAATACCACTATCGAATAAGATTCGTAACAATTGCGAGATCGAATTCGATATCACATAACTCCCGTACACATGATATCCTCCTCGACTAAAGCTACGAATACGAAGAAAAATAAACCTAAAATCAACAAACTCCGGATAGGAAATTATCAACTTTCAAATTCTAAGAGTTGTTGTTTTGTTACCAAGGCTAGACATTCAATAGCGGCCAATGTATTTTGTTTCTGTTTCCGTTGAAAAAATACAGATGTTTACAAAAATATTTTTTTGTTGCGATATTTACTTGTTAAGTCAATTTCTCAAAGCGAGGTTTCACCGTCCGCATAATATAAACCAAAACCGATAAACATTAACGTTTTATATCAATTTCTCCGGAGGTAACAAAGTTTTGTAAAATGGTTTGAAATGTTTATGATTTCATCTTTTGTTCCAAAAAAATATGTTGTTCAACTACAAATCAGAAAAGAGTTTTGCTTCATCACAGTCACACTGAATACGAAATAACTTTCCGTGATGCTGGTAACAAAATTTAAAAAAAATAAATCGGTCTCGTAATGTTTGTGAAACACGTTCGTTCCGTGTATTTTGTATTGCAAGATTTCTGATAGTTAATGTTGTCACAGATGTTCAGATATGAATTTTGGATGATTAACGTTGAATGAATGGGGAGTTGGAAACTGAAAGTTCATTACACTCGTTTTCCCTGTATGTCCAGTTGCAACCAAATGATATGTGCTTCTGTTGTCAATCATTTGCTCCTATGATATTCCTAAACATACTAAATTTTACATGGTTTCATGAAAACTAAAATACTTACCTAAGTGACATTCATACATTTTAAAAGCGAGGGTTTTAACATTACGGGAAAATGATTAAACGTAAATGTGAGTAATTACGCTGGCCTCAGAATACAAAATAGTATTCGGAAATCACACGTACTACAAAGCTAGTATGACAATAATTGGAGTGTAACCCATGCAAGTTTTGGATTCCTTCTCACTACAAAATTATCTGGTTTAATAGCGATCACTTGTCCAATTGATATGCAATAACTCATCCCAACACACGTATATCTCATGTTAATTTGAGTAGTGAAAACTCGTCCTGCAACTAGACTTGGTTCAACAAGCACAAAGCTTTAACTCCTACTTGTATAGCTGTTCAAAAAGCAGTTTTATATAACTCCACCTGAGTAAGCGTTATGGTTTGTATAACTTGTATTCAAACAATTTTGCTGTAAGCTTTCATATGTTCCATTAACGTTGTTCGGGCAACTATAACTTTTCCTTTATCTAGCAGTGTTTGGACAAGACCGTATGAGCTACAGCAGAGGCAGAGACACTTCTTTAGTGCGGCAATGCTGTTTTTGTTTATTTACGCCACCAGCTATTTAAGGTCGGGAATATAACTCTATGAATTTATCTCATGAAACACAACACAAAGGTACGGTTGGTTGCTTTACTCCGAAGATTCATCATTTCTTACAGAAACTGTTGGAGCTAATTAACAAGAGTGATCTTCTACTGCTATACACAACATTCGCTGAGCTTTTTCAATGAAATTTAACGAAAAATGGCAAATAGTAGGTACTTACATAAAATGTCCCCTTCTTTTTTTATCCTTCTTCTTTATAAATAACATTTCATCATGTACCTACCCCTATAAAACGGAACCCATTCAAAATATTAAACATAGAACGTGCAAAAAAACGACAAGCAAGCGAAAATCTTACTCGGTCTAAAAACAAACCAATAAATGCAGTTGATTCTTACCGTTTGGGATGTAACGTTTCAATTAAAGCATAATTTTTATGAAACTGAAGCTTTTAAATTGATCTCATAAAATAATTCTGATTTATTTTTTACCGGAACAAACGTGACTAAATTTTGTATATTTGTATAAGCTTTGTAGAAATTATTTTAAGCTAAATACACAAATTCTATTAGAGTTTAGTGTAATATAATATATTATTTATTTTAAGAAAGCTCTACGAGAGTATGGACTGTTATAGAAAAAACATGAAGCAAAATTTTTATTTATTTTTTAATGTCGGCAGTCTGGGCGTTTATTGATATAAAATTACTATAGTTACAAATGCAAGTACCTACATTATCAGTCTCACTACACTATATCTGAGGACGGGTAATGATAAAAAATTTATATTGAATAAAAATGAAATACATTCGAATTACATAAAATTAGTGCAAAGTGTACGTTCGAAGTACATAAACCTATTTAATTAAATGAAGACGATATTAGCAAAACTCAATCGAAAATCTGGAGACCGATTCGATTTCGATTGAGTTTCGCTAATATTGTCTTCATATAATTAAATTTTATAATTTGAGTTTTTAGTCATAAAATCAAAATGAATACCTAAATATAACACAAAAAATTACATTATGAAAATGCAAAAGCACCAAACAAAAACAAGTTAAAAAAACATTTGAATTGCATAAAATCAAATACCTACCAAGAAAGTTCCTTGAAATGAAACTAAGTTTGCTGTGCTGTTTTTGATCGCACCGCGATTTATATAATTTTAATAAAGTTTAGAGCAAACCAACCCTATGATTTCACTTACAAACACGGACATAACACTTTAAATCATCTGGCACGCAATCGCACAAAAATATCCAGCATCTAGAATAAGCTGATTTTCATATGATAAAAGCCCGCGAGCGTTAACGCTATCCGTTCAGAAATAAAATTGTTTTTCATACTTCATCGCCGCAGAATTGATATCGCGCTCGGCACTCCGCAGAATGGTTATACGGTTTATCCGCATTATTTCACACACTGCCGACTGGAACTGGAACAGGGAGTCGGAACTGGGAGTTGGAACTATCCGTTCTTTGTGATCGGAAGCTGTGCGAATTCAAAGTCTCCCGCAAAAAATCCTGACTAATCCACGGAACGAATGGAAAATATTCATGTGCATTTCAGTATTTTCAGGTTCTATCCGTCTTGTGATGTATTGTGTTCAGGAGTGGTGATTCGCTACCGGCCCCATGGGAGTACTATGCAACACGGGTAAAAACTGTGCTTATTTCATTTTTTTCTGTGTAAAATTTGCGGCTTCATAAATATTTTGTTCTTTGTGAATGCATTCGGGCAATATTCAGCAACGTTTCAATAATATAATATTTACGTTTCTTCATTTTGGGGAGTTTCATGCGTATGTTACTGATATCGCCATTTCGGTATTTTGGGAAACTTTTATTTTTATTCGTGTTGTATAAGAACTGTTTTTTAAATTTGGAATCAACGGAAAATAACAGATTTTAACAACATAATGGCATTTTTACAATGTGAGAACATGGCTTCAGAAATATCGTGAGTATTAACGCGTTCGTAGGTTTTCACAAAGAATGGTCAGTAAGATGATTATTTGCGAATTTCAAATTCATTTATCTACTATCTTTTCACCTATAAACAATAAAACGGCATATGATATCGGACAGTAAATTTTGTAAGGTTTCCAGAATAACATATTATTTGATAAGCTTCATGGGAAAATTGTAACTTTCTTAGCATGGAATCCAACGGTGGCTATTTTAAAAAGCCGCGAGGGTGAAAAAAAAGGTTTTTCAAATGTAAATCTCATTCCAAAGTGATATAAAACTCTCAGTATCATCTTTGCGAGAGAAAACCATTCATAATCGACATGTTTCTTTAAAAGTCTTGAGCTACATCCGAAACTTGCAGTCCTAGACATTCGCCAACTGAATATTAAGATAGTTCTCTTCCATATATGGAAAATTGGTTTGATAAAATCCAAACAAAAAGATATACATGCTACTCAATGCATGAAAAATGCACAATCCCTACAACGAAAACCACGTTTTCACAGAGGCAATACTCATACATCGCACCCAAATATTCGACGCACTAAATAATGACATCAAAAGATCTAGTACAATTAGGTACTCACTTTGCAACCGGTGTTCTAAAATGGATATCCGGAAAGGGGCATAGTTCCATGGGAGCGAAAATTTTTTAAAGAATTTATTTAAAGAACATAATAACCACCAATTAAAGTTTGTGTTTGTAAATAATATTGTAATAACCGAAAGATTATTTTTATTGTGATATTAGCCGGAGTTCAAACACGAATTTGTTTTTACAAAAATTAATGAAAAGTAATATACCTACCAATGTAACTTACCATGCGTATTTAAAATATCATCATTTTAATAATCCTTTCTTATTTGACTACTTTATAGTACTAACTTTGATTTTATATGTTTTGAAATGGCATACTTTTTATTCTCTTTCATATACTACACTTTTTATTCTATAATCTCTACTATGTCCTTTCCTACTCTTTTATATTATTTTATACTCCTTTATATTCTTCAATATAATGTTATTTTATATTCTTTTATAACCTATTATATTCTTTTACATTATTTTATATTTCACAACCATAACACGGGCATGTGCCTAGCATGGTGGTTGAAATGTAATATAATCATCAAAGCGATTAATGAAGATTTTTTTTTTAAATATATAAATATTTATCAGTGTCAGGAAACTCGTATTACAAGCGAAAAATTGGTGAATCAACATCACGTAGACAGCTCAAAAAAACATATTTCGTCTTTTTTTTCGGCAACTAAAGGTTTAAAACATTTGTATGCATTTCGATGCATTTTCTGCATTTTTATTTCATGCAAACAAAATTTTATAAAATAAACTTTTTTTTTAGTATTTCACCCGTATGCTGGAGATATTCCTGTGTTATGGCGAATGAAGTTTACAGATTGAATTTATTGAAATGCATAATAACATAATAATTATTGTTATTCAATTCTGTTTTTTTTATAAATAGTTTATATGAAAATTAATTTAAGTAAATAGGGATTGAGAGACATGTCTAAGATGAATTTTGAGAGAGATGGTGGTTATAGTGAAAAATGGATGGGTAAGGGTCCATTGCGTGATTTGATTTTTTAAGGTATAGAGATGGCTTTCGGTTTTTAAATTATCAGGGAGAAGGTTGAAGATTTTAGGAACTAGGTACCTAGACGAATTGTCATTGTTCTGACGTAGAATGTAGTTTCGGTACTTTGTAATGTCGCGGTCGCTTGGTTTTTAGTTTTGGTGGTGTAATTGTGATGTAAGAGATTTTGTGTTGTATTTGTACAAGAAAAATGTAAGCATAAATTTTAGATAGTAACCTTCTTCAGACTGGTTATTTTTTCAAATTTTACGTAAAGAATTCAAACCTCTGATGAAAAAGAATTATACTACAAAATCAAATTTCATGTAGTTTTCCCCTTGTAGGTGCTACAAATTCGGGACATCGTGTATTTTGTAAAAGTTTCTTAACGTTTTCACTTTCTTGAGCCCCATAACATGGTCCTACAGGCACCGAGCAATTGGGAATCTTTTTTGGAATTACAAAAAAATGTCGTTATTTTAATCAAAATATTTAAAGTCCGGTGATAAAATAGCACGTCGAAGGACAGAGTTCTACTCGTGTTATAAATAGTTTGTAGGGTTTTTAAATGATCCCTAAACGTTACCACAACAGAGGTTTATCAAAGATCAGCGGGAACGTGTACCGATCAGATGGGATTAGCCAACAATGGATCTCTCGCCACTCTGAATACCGAGTACTTAATTTAACTTACGAGTAATTATATATAGCGGGCCAAGTCGAGTATGTTGTGCGAGCGGGCTGGCGGCCTCCCAGTGCCTCCCGGCCCGGCCCTTTTGTTCAGATGCCCAATTGTTTGCTGGAAATACAAAAGGTTCCACTGTTCTGTTAGGGGATGAGACGATTTTAGAAACCCAAATGGCTCCGTGGTTCGCCCCGTAGAAAACGCGAGAAACTTTTAATTATTACTTCACTATGACATCGTTTGCGCCGCTGCTATTGGAAGAAGTAAGATGAGTTTTACTCGCTCATTATTATGAAATAAACACGCATTATGTGTTGAATGGATGTATATTAAGTATAATACTATATAGGAAGACATGTAAAAGCAAATAATTTTTTTAACAAATATTGTAAAACATCGACAGATTTTAACCTGGAACAACCAATAAGTACCGTCGGCGGAGGTAAAAAGGTACCAGTTTTCGAGGCGTTCTAATGCCGGAAGCTTATTTCATAACAAAATTTATTATAAAATTAATGTAGATGGTTTGAACCTTCTGAAGAAATTTTAGAAAACATATTTTTCTTAACAAAAAAAAATATTTTTGATTGGTTCCCTTCTCCCACACTTGAGGTGAAGTTAATTTATTATTTAGAAAAAGTAGACAAATTCGCAAAAAGTAGTGATGCAGGATCATATTTACAATATTTTAGATCTCCCGGTTGTTTCTTTTACGTTCGTGGCATGGTCCGCTCAACCCATGAAAAATTCAAAAATATTTTTTTTTTTATAAACGACCCTACTGTATATTTTCTAAAAGCAATGATGAAGCAAAAAAAAATTGTACTTACTTAAGACATAAGTGAACAAAATAATTAGTTTTACAACACAATATCCTTTTCACGTTCTGAAATGCAATAGTTATAAAACCGAATATTCACAAAATAAAAATAAAAAAACTTATCTTATCCCCAAAATTTAATTAAAGTGTTTCACGCGGCCACACAACACAACCAACTCCTGCATAGGCAAGCCTAACACGTATGGATAGAAGTAGAGGTGTAAAACTTCGGTTGTATAATGTATGATGTGTGTAAGCTCTGCCTGGTTCTCTACAACCCAATCGACGGTACTCTTGATTGTCTAATGGTCACAAACTCTAGATCATGTAGAGATTGTAGAGGGTATATAGTATATACCTAGGTACCAGTAACATACGCTAACTCTATTTAGAAATGCTTTTTTTATGTAATTTAATTCCAAATACACTCTGGGCTTACTCGGTGGACCAGTAGGTACATAATAAAGATTCTTCCTTTGATTTTTTTTCCGTAGCGATTCGGGTGAAATTTTAGAGTTTTTTCCATTGTTAAGATTTGAGACCATAATATTATTTACATTAATTTTTCACATCACAGTGCCTCCTCTCCTCACAAATTTTGCAGCAAAAAACAATGTAACGCTGTATGTCACTACGGTTTCTATTTTTCGGATCATTAGCATTTGAATTTATGACAAAAGACCTGTAAATATACGGGTTTATAATTATTTCGTAGACACAAAGTAACGTATTTGTGTGATTACGACCACGTTGTTTCATTATTTAGTCGTGGCCTAGCTAAAATTTTATCTTTTGAAATCCATTATAACATTTAACACTATTATTTCAAATTTAAATTTGCCTATTGTTAACAAAATAAATTTCTTCTTCAAATGGGGAACGTCTTTGTCTAGATAAAATAGCGAGATAAAGAATAATTACTTCAATATAACTATAAATTCTGCTTTCATTCCCCTTCATCCTCTAAAATCTAGTGGATTTAGAAATAGATTTATTTGCCATTCTAGTCGTCTTGAAGCTAAAATTTTCATCCCACACAGAACAAGTTGATAACGAAACTATTGCAGCATTGCCAGAGAGGCGTTCGCAGTAACAAATACATATTGCACTGTCATTGTTTAATCTTTGAAAAATGATATTCAAAGATGATTTTTCAATAATAAAATAAGTATCGAAAACGCATGATTTAAGAATCATGCAGAATAATTCAATTATCTTGATTCTGTTTATTTTAGGCGACTTTGTACGACTTTCTCATTTCCATTACAAACTTGCAGCGTAATGAATAATTCAAAATAGTTGTGTAGTGTATAGATTGTTGAACATTTGTTCGTGTAACAGTGAAATTATGTCAAAGTCAATTCATATTAATATGGTTTAAAATATTCGCTTCTTCGAAAAGCTTACATAGCCGGGAACTAAGAAGAATTAACCCGATGTACTTGTTAATATTCGACTAATTTGCACTCAACTTTGTAATTAGTTAGATCGATTGGTTTTGGTCCTTCCTAGTAATTTAGCTCAGCATTCAAGAAATGAACAAATAGTGGTATGTGCGAATAATTGTTCAGTTATTGAAAATTTCTCCGAATAACCAAGTTACGTATCTGTCCGGGTCAAAAAACGTTATATTATAGCCTTTTTATATCCTATATACAATACAGGATGTTAAGGGCAATTTAATTTAACCAGTGGGCAGTGATTCCCGACATTATTGGCAGTAAAAATGTAAATTAGATTTTTGGTGACTTTTAAATTGTTTTTTGTTGTTTTTTCCAATACAAACAAAAAAAAGTTTCTTCCACAAGTCATCTCTGGTCACTTATCTGAGTAACTGCCTAACCTCTCACCCCAACCCAACTGTCCAATATACACAAAAAATTTTGGGGTTTTTACTTGACAGAACATCTAGGATGTCCTAGATTCCGTATGCCCTAGATTCGAAAGAAGAGTTTCTTCTTCATTGGAAAAGAATATAATACTAATAACTCTAATCATTACATGAAACACAGCAAGAGATAAGTAAAACGATAATGGTCGCAACTGGGACTCGAACCCAGGATCTCTTGTCTTGAAGACATAGCGCCTTAACACAGTCGGCCAATGAGACCTTTATTTTTTCTATCAATTTTTTCTATCAATTTTTTCTATCTCATATTTCAAGTTCTGAATTGGAAATATTATCTTCAACTAATTTTCCTCACATTTTTTGGAAGCTATCTTTTTATTTTTGTACAAAAAGATAGCTGCATAAAAACATGGGGAATTTATTTATTTATCTATATAAAGTATATTTAGATACATTGGGTTTTTCACTGAGCCGATGTCTGACTCTGTGTCGAGAATTAGAAGATTAGTTGAGAATAATATTGTTAAATCTGAATTCGAAAAATGAAAATGACACAAATAACAGAAACAAATATAGATCCCAGTGGCCGAGTTGATTAAGGCTCTGTATCCCGGTAAGACAAGACATCTTGGGTTCGAGTCCCAGTTGCGACCGTCACCATTTTATTTTTCTATGTCTAGTTGTGTTTCACGTTTCGTTCCGATTTATTAGTAGTATCTTATTCTTCAATGGTAGGTATATTACATTGTGTATTACAACATCAATCAGTTTTACGGGACTTAATTAAAAAATGTAAATAAATAATAAAGGTAATAAAAAATTTAAAAAAACAGAACAATTGAATTAGTGCGTCATAGTTTATGTGTTGGATTTTTCGTATTATTTTTTTCTGGTTGTGTTGTAGGTTTTATGTTGGTGAATCATTGACTTGTTATTATATTTTCATTCAAACAATATTAAAGGGCAAATTTTCTTATTAGCTGTTTAGTTTTCATTTTTATCCTCAATTTCTTTTAGAATAACAGAGTATTCAACTATTTATACCTATATCGCATCAACATAGACGAGAAGCGTAAAATTTCATGATAGTCATTTTTTTATTTACGTTTTTAAAGCTTGCGGTGATGTATCTGTATTTGTAAGCAGGTGTGGCTGAGAATTTGTCCGAAGAGAGAAGATTGGGAAGAACTAGGGGGAGATTGATGTGAGTCAGTTTTCAGATTTGATAGCTGAAGGGGCGAAGGGGTGGCTTAGGGGGTAGAAAATAAGACTGAGATGATACGGAAAAGAAAAATAAAAACGTACCTGCAGATCCACATTTGTATCACTTTCATCCCTAATTTTCTTTTATGTTTTTTTCTTTCTTTATGGGACCAATTCCTTGCATCAGAATGAAAAGCAGGTCGTATTGTGTTTTATGCTCACGTCACACGTCGTTAACACACATTTCGGACATTGGGCGAGAGCAAAACTTGTCAAACATAACAATAAATTCTCATTTAAAGTATTGTTAGAGTCAACCAAAACCGTTCGTTTTTTATTAATATGGATTCAAACAAGTCGCATTGCCTGGAGCCGGTCCCTTGACATTTGTACCCTGAGTCAAGTATTTTAACGTTTAATGGTTCTGTCTTAAAACATGCCTAAGTGATTATGTGCTTCCTTCCACTACCATTAACATGAGGATATATTGAAAACAAATACATTAATTACTGAAAGTGCATTCCTTAAGTCGCGATATTATGTTTGCTCAAATTTGTTAAATACTTTCTAATTTTCATCACCGTCCAAACACATTTGTTGTACCTGTTCATAATTTGCACGTGCTGGTTAAATTGTATGTTTTTAATAATTAAATATATGCATCTTTCTTTCCTCACAGTCATTTGCGGTCCGCTATTCACCGCCGTATAATAATAATTGTATGATAATGTAATACGGGACATGGGCGCGCTCACATTTTCCAGAATTACTCACTCGCGGAACCCTTCCCCTTCTCCGTCTCCTTATATCACATTTCCTCGGCGCTTTCATCCGTCAGGTCACGTAAGAACGCGCGCTGTTATGACTCGCCATTTTCCGTTTGTGAAAAATATTCTGCGGCCGTTATAAATGGTCGTCCGCTTTCTCCCGGCGCTTCTAGGAAACCAGCCTTTAATTTTCTCTCCACGGTCCTAAAATATAAACCCAAATCTCCATTCCCTCGAATGCGTTCTGACAAATTAATATTCCCACTTGTAAGGATGAAGTTGTGGAAATGTATTTATGAGTCGCTTGATAAATAACACAAAACAATTCAAAAAATAATTGCGTATGTACGCAACAAATCCTTACGGCGAGACGTAAAATATAGCCTTTTATTCCATTGCGCAGATTTAAGGCTTATTTTTCTCCGAGAATTTCTTATTTATATATTTTTCTTCTAGGTTCTTTTCGCTGGAAAAATAAACGTCTAAAGCATTCTAAATGAAAATTGGTTTTCTTGAAAAGAACTATGAATAATAAATAATCAATGTTTTTCGGCATTTTTCTGTTATCATAAAATAATATTTACATTAAGTTTTCTTATGTGTATTGTGGGTTCAATTTTAGTAGAAAGAGGTAGAGAGATATTAAATTTCTTTTATAAAATTGTTAACACATTGCACTAATGCATATTGTGTCGAACAATTGCGATGAATAAACACATATGAACTCCGAATATTGTTAATTCTCTTGAACGAAACAAGGCTCCTCATGTCATTATAATATAATCAACAAACAATTTAATAAAGAAATTCCTTACTGAACACAATAAATCAAGTAATATAAAAGCCTTTTATAATAATATTAATATAATAAAAAATAATTACGAACCTGCTGTCCTTATATTACATTTATTCCCGGAAACCCCTCCGAATTTCCTTTCATTTAATAACCAACCCTCCCCCTACCCCCTCTTTTGGTGTTCCGTCTCATTCTTTTATTAAAGTAAATGTATTATGTATAAATATATACAACGTTTATGATATTTATTAGTTGCAAATATAATATATGAGGAATATATTAATAAATTCACGGTTCGTATAGAATTTCATTTCGAAAAATATTTCATAGCCGTCCAGGAGATATCGTAAAGAGTTTGACCGTTATAGAAAATACATACCTTTTTATATGACACCCCACAAAAATCCCAAATGTCTGGATCCAGTAGAACTTTGGCAAACGGGTAAAGGAGAAGGACAAAAGGTTATTTGCGAGTTGACTTTTCAGATCTGGTTAGTAAATATAATCAAAATAATATTAGGCGCGAAGCGCATCGATTCCGATTGGCAGTCTCTCATCTGGACAATACCTACGTAGAGTATTTACTTCTCTAGAACGCGTGCTAAGGTGCTTATAAACAATAATAATAATAGCCTTTATTCAGACAGTAAATTACATTAAATTATTTATAATATTTATAACACTTATCATGTATCGACTCCCTGTCTGTATGTCATTAGTTGACAAAGGCCTCATCCAACAGTCTCCATTTCTCTCTATCATTAGCTACTCTTGTCCATGTACCACCTGCTATGGCTTTGATGTTGTCAACCCACCATCTAAATGGTCTACCTCGTTTTCTCTTCTTGTCACTTGTGAACAAATTCATGACTAATTTCGACCATTTTTCACTTCCTCTGATTGTGTGGTCTGACCACTTCCACTTTAGCTTATTTATTGTTTTTATGACATCTTTTGTTCTTGTTTGTCTCTTAATGGGTTCAATTTTTATTCTATCGGACAGTCTTTTCCCTATCATACTTCTTTCCATGGAGTTTTGGCAAGTTTCGAGTTTCTTATTATGAATTTTTTGTTAGTGCCCAAGTTTGGCAACCATAAGTAGTATAAAAAACAGTAGAAAAAAACAATAGTAGATAAAAACAATATTATTATAAACAGTAGTTTAATTTAAATTCTATTTATGAATAAATCACAAACCCGAAAAGTTTTATAAACCCATGAATTCTGGGTCTAAAGCAAAAGATCTTACCGCACTGCTACGGGGTCAAGATCAATTTAAGCGTTATCTAGAATGGTTGTCATTATGAAATTAATATCATTTGTTCTTTGCAACTTAAATATTTGGATTTAATTTTTTTATTAATATTCTGTTACCTATATTTTACCCAGCGAGAGATGGTATGTGACGTCATCGTTCTAGTATCTTCTGTCTTTTTTGTTTTCAACAAGACGCATAAGAAGGAAGAAGACGAACGTTGATGACTAGTTGACATCAACATTATACCGTGAAATAGGAAAATATTTGTAATTATTAATAAATTGTATAAATTGTGAAAATGAATTATTATAAATATTTCTACATAAATCCAAGTGTTTCCCTAGGTGTGCGTGAAATTGGGAACATTACCTTAGCATTTTGCAAGGAGCCACGAGCGCGGGGCCTAAAATTTGTAAATTGGGCCAGGCTTAAAGTTACTGCTGGACCTGTAGACCGTAAAATATTTTTTGAAAATAAATACATTCCCTTAACAGCTTTACAGGTCTCGGAAATTTAACGCCTCTGTATTTTGTTTTTCATTTTAGCACTCTTAACTTAAGCTGCGTCGCATTTTTGTGACAAACTTATTATGCATTCAATATTAAAATTCATTTTCACGAAACGGAATTCCGGCAAAAACAATTTCCAGATGAATTTTTCGTTTTGCGAAAGAAAACATACGTACCTCCTGTACAAAATGTTTTATTTGATGATTTCGCCAGCTGCCAGTCGCACGAGGATAGTTAACAATAAGTTATAAATGAACAAATATGTTCTTATAAATAACAACAAAGACGAAGCACCCCAAACAAACTTGCTTAATTGGAGCTCTTGCACAGTGAAATCGATAACTTTAGATATCGGATCGACAGGCGTAACTTCGGATGATTTTATATCGACGTCCCAAGCACGGTTTCTTCGTTGACCGCTACCGATTAACCGATATGGACAGGGAATAAATAAGAAATCTATGTACGCTAGAAACATCAACTATATTTTCTATGAATTGACACTACCTACGATATGTCAAAGTCAAACGCCAATCAAACACGAAAAAATATTAATAAATTGGCAACTATGAATTGAAATATTAACTTAAATATGCATTGGCAGTCCGCATACCTTTTGACGCTAAATGGGAGTTAATTAGTTAATCAGGTCATTAGTCATATTTCAAATCAAAGATTCAAAGGAATGAATTTCGTCTAAGTTGAATTATTTAAGTCTATGGATCGCGTGTACGAATTCCTTCAGTTGAACTCCGTTCATTAAAGTCAGCAATTTTTCATAACGAACAATATTATACAAATAAATGCGTACATTGACAGTTGACCGAAAATTATCTGGTACTGTGGAGGCCGGGCCAGAATTTATCAATAGTCGGTAGGAATATCTCTTACCAATTTATTGACCAAGATAACTGACAGTAGCGGATTTGGTCAATACTGTATTGATGTAGAATTTTATCGATCTTCCATGCTAGAGCTTCAGACCCTCTAGCATGGTCGATCGATGTAGGTTTTATCGAAAATGTCGGTAACTTGTCATCGCTTCCGAGCACGACTGCAGGCCGCTAATGAACGAACGACAGTTCAAGTCAAATAAATTAGGAACCCTTGGTCGTTGTGAACTGTTGTTTGTTCGCTAGCGGCCTGCAGTCGTGCTCGGGAGCGATGACAAGTTACCGACATTTTCGATAAAACCTATATCGATCATCCATGCTAGGACCCCTGATTAGAGAAGTTCTGCTGAGTTGTTTAGTCTGTAGTATGTAGACTGCCTTAATGATGGCGAGCCTTCGATAATAGAGGGTACCAGAAGAAATAAAATAAATTTCAATAAGTTTCATATAAAGCTTAGTAAGATTACGTTTTCATGTTTTTTCATCTTAACATTATGTTACTAGTTTTACCAAATGGAATTGCTCGGCTCTCTTTATTCTCTAAGAATTGAACACATTTTTCGATGTCTTTTTCATATTGCCCAATCGTTAAGTAGTTTTTGGACAAACACAATCATGTTTTTTTGCTTTACTAATTTACTTACGTCAAATATTTGCCATAAATACTTATGTTATAAATGAGCAACTGCTGTTTAGGTAAATGCGCTAGTGATTAAAGCTAGAATCAATATGAACATTCTTCTCGTGGTCTGATGACTTAACTTGTCTATATTGTGTATCTAAAATTAATTGAGTAATGTAAAATTTAGTTCATTATTTCATATAAGAAAAAGATTTTTTTTAATAAATCACCACTTTTCCAAACGTATTCTTCATACTACAGGCATGTAACCCCTTAAAAATACATCCAAAATATAATATAATTTAAAGAAAATGATGTAGATAGATTCCACAGAAATAAAACTGTACATTTCACTTCACGTTTTCTGTTGAAATATATTGCTCTCCGTGCTATAATAGCAACGGTCTACCATGATTCAATGTTTATCAGAAGTTGTAGAAATATTTTTCTCCAGTGTGTTCTTTTGATGTCGCCTTTCCGGTTTCAGTGGAACAGTCAATGTAAGTCCGGGAGCCACCTTCTATAGCACGTAACGAATAGGGCGAAACTTTCTAAGCCGAGGCATGTGAACACGAATTCAATTTCCCATACATGATTTCAGCGTTCGGGCGCTTTAAAGAATGCGACGAGCATCACGGGAGGAATTCACTTCGGAAAGTGGCCAGTTGTGTGCAGGATGAAGTAGACTGGTGACTAGACTATGGCGGGGTATAGACTGAAGTGTAGAATTGAGTATGGCAAAGGATAAAGATGTGTAGAATTGAGTATGCCGGAGAATAGAATGCGTGCAACGTCTCGAGTAGAAAGCACTCGTCTAACATAGACAGATGATGGAATTGAAGCTTTGAAAAACTGCCAATTAACTGCGATCTTCTATAAAGGTAAAAGAAAACTCATTACCAAAGAAACGACTAACAGTATTATCAATTTTATTCATATGTTAATTAGTTGGCTTCGATACAGACTAATTATAGGTTACTGAGGTTAATTATTGATATAGTTGAATTAGGACATAATAAATTTTGTACCAACGTAAAAAAACAAATTACGTTAATATTTCCAAAACCAATATTCAAGGTAGGATTTTCTGGTATACCAAGCATTTTTCATCATTTTTTGATTTTGCCACTTAGGCAAATGTTGATTGGGGAAATGGGGAGCGAAATCCTCATTTCGAACATACCAAATTAACTGAATAACAAAAAAAACTTAAAGTACACAGAAGAATATCTGCTATCTGTATCTTCTACATAGAACTAGGTGAACGCAATATTTAGTTCGCAGAGTCATTTTCTTCAATGATGACCTCATGATCTTGTCTAAGTGAAAAAATGACAAAACGACGTTCAAACATTTTCAATTGTTCAGTGAGAACAAAAATAAGTTCCAAAAAGGGTACCGAAAATCGTGAAAAGCTGTATAGCAAAAATAGTGCTATAAAAAACAAAAAGTTTTTTGTAAGCGTATCGGACCTTGTATTTAGATAGTTACGTATATAAATCGTAGCTTTTGGTCGGAACGCCTCACGTCTATGTTTTGCCTCGCTGGGTTTTTACGGGAAGTCAGGGGTCGGATATTTGTCTTGTGTTTATGTTTTGAATGCTAAAATATTATATATTTTTTGCTTATGATGGTGATAATACGCCTATTGATTTTAAAACTATAAAAAAGTATTTATGTTATGATAAATTTGTTTTTTAATCTATCGTAACGGTAAGCACATTGAATTGATGTAAAAAAAAATTAAAACATTTTTAGATTTCATTATTAGTTACTGCAGGTTTCAGCTTATCACGGCCATCTTGTGACTATTTATTAGATGTTTACAACATCAATTTTAAATATACTACAGTATACATATAATATTTTTGTTGTTAGTTTTTGGGGTGTTATGCCGTGTTGCCCTACCTAATCTAAAAACTTATCTACATACAATATGTTGCAAAATATAAATGTAAACAAGTTGATCCTTTGAGTTTATTTTAAGGTGATGTCAAGAAGTTATTTGACAATTATTATTAAAAAAATTATATTAACCATGTATTTGTCTTTTTCACACACAAGAAAGGCCTATAAAATTTTAGTACCTCTCTCAATACACCGGAGCGCAAAGGTGAGGGGGAAGTATTTTCCACAGATCTCAGGTTTATTGGGTGATAACGTTTTATTGTCATATTGATCTATTTAATGGAGTATACGCACGAATGATGTGAACCCGTCAGCGTAAAAATAGTAAACACTCCCCTACGTTGAAATTATATTGCACTGTGTCAAATTTTAGAAATTAGATAATAAGTGTCTATAAAGAGTCTTGATCTAAATGTAAACTATCCATGAAAACGGTGAATAATACTATCATAATAATAATAACTGTGTTTTGTTGAACGTTCTCAATTAATTTAGAAATTTATTGCAATGCCTTTTTACTTTGTATTACTTGCCTCGATTAAATTGAGCGAGTTTACAAGCTACTAGCCGGTAAGTTTAAAAGCGTGTGAATCGGCGAGTGAGATTGTCATGATGACACACAAAACTACTACTCTACGTCTACTCGCGACAGTAGCAGCTAAAATAATGACTCCCGCGCGAACCAATTCGGTCGACATTTTGTTAAAAAAAGGTCGCAGCTAGCGCCACACGCTAGCCAGTAGCGATAAAAACGGCTCCAGCGCGAACTAATTCTGACAATTACGTAATCAGCTGTTGGTAGGCCGCCATCTTGAGCGAGTAGCGAGTAAAGTTGACCACCTTTCAACTTTTTTGTAGATTGTCCACAATCTGCTAACTAGATAGTTATACGATCACATAGCGAGTTTACTAACAGATAGTGTATTTCCCAAATAGTAGCTTGTAAACTCGCTCAATGTCATCGAGGTTTTAATGGAAACTTTTTAAAATATGACTATATTTACAGAACTAGTTTATAAAACATCATAGTAAAAGATAACTTAGAAATTTAACTGTTCTGACGCTATTATGTACAAAAAATTAAATACATGTACAAGAGATCTGTGTTCGGAATTTATACCGTTGATGTTATTTTTGTTTGTTTTGCTTCGTAACCTTCCTCCATGTTTTTGCGTCCTATTTCTTTATTTTTTTCCACGTCGAAGAAAATTCAACCAAAATTGTTGGGGCGAGAAATCCCCTCTATGTTAGTAAATCTATAAATAATGTTATAAAGGGACACCAGTTTTCACCCGAAGTCTAAAATGTCACAAGTCTCATTTGAATTGATAAAAAAAATATTTCTCTTAAAATAATTTTGTTTATTTTTTTAACTCGGTCATGATGTCTGGTTGCATTGAATGGGTCGCATTTAATATTTAATTTCATTCAATACCGAAGCAGTATTCGTAATAAAGCCAGGTTTCTGAAAAGACCCTTAGTGAATCGCTGAAGGAGTTTCGGAGTAATGCTTCACTCGCGAGTCCCGGCACGTTCCGAGATGATATAATACGGGTATCTGTGTATTTATGTTTAGAATTATTGCTACACTGTTATTAGAACGTTTGGCAAATTAAAATTACTGCGAATTACTTAAGTTAATTAATTGAAATGCTGTTCTTTTGCTGAACGAACACCATTTGAAGAAACGTGAAGTTTTAATTTACGTTCATTATTGTACCTAAAACATTTTTAAATAATTTAGTCTCCCTTATAAACGCATTGTAAATATTAAGCAGCGTGTGAGGTCGGAAAAGTAAAAAATTGACTTATTACCAGCTTCACAGTCCTTAAACTGGCTTAACTACACTGTAAACATAATATGTGTGCCAAGACCGAGTTTTTTGGCGGTCCGTCCTCTCTGCCTACCCCTGCGGGGAAACGGCGTGATGGTTAGTTTGTCAGTTAGTTAAACAAAATATGTTGACTTAGAATTGTTATTTTTACTTATACACTTTCGGTCGAAACTACTTTTTATATAATGTTTTATTACTTCCAGGGAGATGAAAAATTTTAGGATTTTATTTTTGAAGTGAAAAATTCTTTGGCGCAGTTGTGATTTGAAACCCGATGAAACGAAAAATAGCGACACTAAAAAGAGACAAACACAAACATCTGTGGGATTTACCATGCGAGAGAATGAGATAGAATAATCGGACTCCTTTTTGTGCGGTGCTTCGTAGCCTCTCCACTCTTGTATACTTGATGACGGCCAGTGTAGTCTAGCGGTAAGGTTTTTGACTCGCAATCCGAAGGTCGCGGGATCAATTTTTGTTTTTCACGATTAATTCACTAAAAATAATATATAGTATATTTGCGGCACGTTTCAGAGTGGAAGATACTCTTAGTATCGCCCTGGTGGTCTTAACCACCATTCAGAATTGAAACGTTGCTTGATTTCGGCTTAAGCCATGTTTATTGACCGGATCTGAATAGTCAGGTACTTCCTTATCTTCCTCTCCTTCCCTTCCGCACTACCTTCAGCCTTACAACATACTCCAATTGAGGATGCAATAGACTCACTGGCTTCAGACGAGAGCAGCTGGGACTCTTGTGAGGTATTCATTTAAAAAAAACTACAAAAATACTTTAGTTTTCTGAAGGTTTCTACCACGTGTGAATTTCACACTCTGTTTTTCTGTAAAAATAGTGTGTAGGTAAATTTCTTATGAGTTGCGTACGTAGGTATGATTTATAGACTATTCAGAAATTTGTTTCTCCCTCAGATACTTTTATGTTTTGGATATCGTCTAAACTTTTAAGTTTCAGGATCAGTAGTAGCCTGTAAATGTTCTGTTATAAATTAAAATATTTATTATCTCTGATACCAAACAACATTTCACGGTACACGCAAGTATCTTTGAATTAGAGCTAAATGGGAGACGGCGCATTAAAATTTAATTTAAAGTAAATTTTTATTAAGTTCCGCAAGTATTTCAGTTTATATTTTTGTTACATGTATTTCGGCTTACAAGGCCATTTTCAAACTGTTTTTCACGAATGAATGACCCCAATGTAATGTTAATTAATAAAGTAAAGAAAAATATTTATTCTCCACTCCTTACAAACCTAAATAATATAACGCACTTAGACGAGTCGTAGCAGTAATGTCATTAACCAATTAAGAAAATCTTAAAATTAAGTTGCGAGAAAAACATGTTACAAAGTATCACTCATAATAAATAGTGTCTATTGTCTCAATCAGTTTCTCAGCAAATTGGTTTAACCAGTAATGAATCAATTTAACCCTCCAAAAATTGACATTTATTATTTTATAAATAAACCATCTCAAAGTGGTTTACACACAGTTAATGTAATGGGCTAGGTGCTTGCCAATTTTTACTTTTGGTTGCAAATAAATCGCACAACTATTCAGCTATTTAGATATTCATAAAATTTTTGTTAAATTAGTTCCTTAGTATTTTTTAAAGTTTTATGAAAATCCCAACTTCTCAAATATTTTTTTCTTTTTCTTTGATGTTGATATCTCATTATAAAGTCTAAAGTATAATACGAGACATCTGAAGTTTGTCCGCTGCACACAGTAGTATTTATTTTGATACATAATATCGTTGAACTTTTTCCCCAAGATATGAGATTTATTCTTCAAAAAGAATCTTGAATAACGACCCGACCTTTTCATAAATTGGTTAGTTATATGAAACTGCGAGAAGCCTTTATCAACTATATTTTAGCAGACACGCCAAATTTGCCAAAAGTTGTAAAAAATCTCATAAATAATTAAGATTTGTCAGGGCAACGTCCTTGTAGCCCTTAGCCCAAAAGTTCTACATCGCGTTATAATCGTTGAAGAATGATTTCAGGACGAATAAAAACAATATTTTAAAAAAGAAAATTTTGTGACGCTCGAAAAAACGCCCCCAGTATGTAAAGTGTAAACATAGGAAAGTTATGTCGCTAACCGGATGAGCAGCGTTGTGAGGTGGGGTAGAAAGGGATTTATTAATGCTTGTCTTGAAGAGGCCCGGATTATATGAAGGAGGAAAAACAGATTCCGGTTGCTTTTTCCACATACGAGCCAACTTACACAAAAACGAGTTGAAGAAACGACCCATTCTCACGAAGCCAACATCAACTGTAAACGAGTGTTTCGCTTAGGTCCGTCGAGTTTCATGCACGTTTACCGGTGCACCGGGGACCAATGATGCTAGCTTATTAGAACAGGCTTCACTAAATTAATTGTAGAACAGATGCAGCATGCCTATATTGCGTCTTTGTATTAGAGATGGCAATCGGTCTGTTAAAAACGGATTGTCAATCAGACGAACAGCTTTCCTTTGCATAGAATCAAGTAGATTTATCAAGTAGGTATTTTAGTGTCCCAGCTCAGAAGGGACTCAGAATTATTAAAATTTGCTTGAACTGAGATCGTTCTATCAAGAAATTGAGATAAACAAATAAATTCTGCTAATTAAAAACTTACGCCTCGCTTCTGAAACTCAACACCTCACGTTATCGTTAATCAATTAGGTATACGAATATATCGTATTAGGTGTTCGTGAGTAAAATGCAGTAGCTTAAACATAATACGAGGTATGCGTGAAAAAAAGATAAATAATTTTTGACAAAATAAATGAAAACTGTTAGTTACTAAAATATTCCATTAATGTCTTATCGAAAAATCTTAAGAAATTGAATGGATTCCTATAACAAAAAAGAGAGCAAATAGTACCTGAGTATACAGTACTTAGAACTGTACATAAAAGGTACCCATTAAATCATTCTCTTTTTATAATGGGAACTAGGTAACTATGAAAACACAATTTTAGTAGGGATGACTTATTGTATTGAATCTTATAGACCTAATTGTAATATTTAATCATTAACGAAGATAATATCAACAACTCTCAATAAAAATGAACTCCTGAACACCTTATATGAAGAGGTATGTACCTTATTAATCAACATTAACCTTGAGTGTTGTTTTTCAAAAGCTAGGCGTGAGTTTTTAATTAGCAATCTTTATTCGGAAAACTCATTGTAAACCCTGATGAAGTAGGCATTGCTTACGAAACATGTTAGTTTTTAAAACAATACGTGGTAAAACTAAGTGTTCTATTAATTTTGAATTAAAATGGTGCCACAAAAAAAGTTTGTTACGTTTGAAGAAGTCATTACTTTCTGTTCGTTTTTTTAAATATATTATACGAGTGTATCCATCGGTTTTATATTTTGATTGAAAGTTGTTTTGAATACTTCAAGGAAGAAGCAAAGTGGAATTATTTTTCTGCATTTATACGCAGTATCGGATATAAATATTTAAAAATTAACCAAAAACCAACTAAACATTTTTTTAAAAGTAATACCTATGTATTCACATTTACCATCAATAGATTTAGAATAAACGATTTAAAACAATTTTAAAACCCTCATATTTATCGAAAAATGGTAATGTTCCATAATAAATATACCCGAAAGAACTAAAATAAGATTTAACGTTAAAATCATAAAAAATGCGATATATATGTTTTTTCGTCCATGTTTGAAAACACATTTTTATAATAGGCCTACGTTTTCAAAATTTGTTCAAAAATTTGTTAGCCAGCTCTGCTACGTAAATAAGTATAATCTACAGTTATTAAAATGTACGTAATAATATGTAGTATTTACGTGTTCAATGGTACAGCACGTAATGGGCACAAAATACATATATTCATTTTCGAAAACAATTCGCAAAACACAAAAAAATGCCAACGAATTGCCAGTTCTGTCTGTTTCATCTTCCCTGAATTTAATTAAACGAGTGTCAAAAATGCGAAAATATCTACCCGGTATTCAATAAACCATTACCTGTTTCAGCTGTCTGTTGGGTAGAATTTCTCTTTGAATTTTTAAATATTCGTTCATAATATGTTCAGGGAATTTTTTTAAAATTATTTGAACATAATTCAATACAGTATATCACTTATCTATGTATGTTTGTTATACTTTTGAAACAGACTTGTTTGGTTTATCGTAACATGTGAGATGTATTACAAAACAATTTAGGAGGATGTTTTGAAAAATATGAAACAGGATTTTTTTTTGTAAGGTACTTCATAAGTAATTGTGGAAGGTTTTGATTGAACGTAGGTGTATGTGAGTATAATGAGGAATGACATATTATTAAGGTTACTTTAAGATATCAGAAAGTCAATATATCATCTCATTGTCTGCCAAAAATATATTATATACCGCAGACACCGTCGACTGTCGACATCGTCCTTTGGGGAAATGGCGTTATAAAATATATTTTTTGTGAAAAGCAAAACAGGGGAAGTGACATCCGTGGACCGCGGACGTAATTTATATTTATCGCACGTGGCCACCCTTCCTTGCCTTCCACCCCCTTACCCCCCCTTCCACACCCCCCTTGTTGGTATAACACCCCGGGGTACGCTTACTTTTGGAGCCCTTATAAGAAGATTCACGGATATTTTCACCTGACGAGTTTGTTTTCGTACTTCAATCTTATTTTCATACGGCGAAGAAGAATTTTCCTAGAATTAGAAATTACAAGACAATAACATTGTTGTTGTGTTGTTTTGCTGAAATATAAATGTTTTTTTTATAATCATAATCATTACAACACCAGAGAAATCCAATGAAGGCCAACAATCCCCTCATATATTATTTAAAATGAGATATTAAACGGTACTTGCGGCCCAACGAAGTCGTGCCACGCATTTTTGCCCACATTTAAAGCGTACGTGATGTTGCCCCATCGTTAAACATCTTCCGCTGTTATACACATTAGCACAATGGTTCAATGCCAAAATATTAATTTCTAATTTATTCATCCGAGAGAACGTTATATTCCCACTAAAACATCAAGAAGATAATGTTCCATGTTTACCCTCAAAATAGATCAAGATCTGGTCAAATGAACTCGAATCTTATGTAATTAAATTTTTTAACAAAAATGCGAAAAAATACCACTATTTATTTTTTAACCAAAATTTATTTTTTAATTAGTGGGGCATTAACCGGCTGGAAATTGTTCCATGAAATAATTCTGTCCCGAATAATCTACCCGGTTCTCAGATAATCTTAATGGAAGGTCAAACGCAGATAGGGACTGAGAATATTTAGCAGCGGAAAATCTGCCATATCAACACGAACCTTTTCCGTGTAAGGCAGGAGTATTCATAATTAATATTTGTAGAGGTGGGCTGAGGAAAATTAAATTTAATAGTTTACTTAATCCTTAGGAAACAAAAGATTTTCCGAGAAAAGCAAATGATGTACAACCCATTTCTGCCGTACAGAACTCTGAACATTGGCAATATTTATTTCACTAAACACCTGAAATAATAACCCATATTTGCTAACTTACGGTTTATACTTCACGTTTTATATACACAGAAACGGTTGATGTCTCAGGTAGATAAATAATTGTCGTGCCTTTTTCTGTTTACAGTTGAAGAACCACATAACGGTTTTGATTACCTTCTTGCTTTCAACATTACAATGGAGTTTAAGATAATCACGTGTTGGGTGTGGTTATATTAAGATGGCTTATTTTCAATACTCGCCCCCCCGCAATATCTAATATCATAAGACCTCTTAACAGCAAATCTGGCTTATTGAGCCAATCAGTCCCTGGAAATAACCCTCCAATTGTAGGTTGGAGGGTTATTTCTGGGGAACTCTTATCTAATAGATATGCCCTTAACTGAGCGTGAGTAACAATTGATGATATTAGGCAGACAAATTTTGAAATCACTCAACCGCTAAATACACATTGGTTGGAAATTAGATTACAAGTTATGGCTTGACTTTTCAGTCATTACGCTAGAACAGCGATTATTCTGTTACTAGAACCTACGTATAAGTTTAACTACTTGACGTTTTCCAAGCTTCAACACTCCCTTTGGAAGTCCTTCTCTTATTAAAAATTGTGTTGCGTCTTCCGGTTGATTATAAAAACACAATCGCTCAATACCAGTCATTCCACTAGGTGGACAAGAGCTATATAACTAAAAAATGATCATTTAAAAGTACTTTTTATGATGTACAGTAAAATACAAATAATTCGTGTCTATGTAGGTTGAATTGATCATATCATAATGATAGTAATAATTGAGAAAAGCGTACTGTTTGACATTTATTGCCGAGAAAGTTAATTTGGCCACTAAAACAAAACAAGGTTATTTTAATTAGTACATTTTTTTTGCATTTCAGTTAAGATTAGATATGTG
The DNA here is from genome assembly GCA_917563855.2 of Limnephilus lunatus. Taxonomy (NCBI): domain Eukaryota; kingdom Metazoa; phylum Arthropoda; class Insecta; order Trichoptera; family Limnephilidae; genus Limnephilus; species Limnephilus lunatus. The sequence continues at coordinate 91,255,740 of OU830595.1, read as the reverse complement.
ACCGCTTAAACCAGGGTTTCCCAATCTTAATTTCGCCGAGCCCCCCCGAACCAAAAAAAAATTTTTCATGCCCCTCTTAATTAAGTTTCAACAAAAATAAGAAACACATTTTTTTTATATCAACTAAATTATTTATTAGAATTTCAAATAGGTACAATACAGATACAAAATGTTTATTTATTATGGATCTTTAATAGAAGAGTAGGTACACTTTTAATCATTTATTACTTTTACATTTACATTTCTTAGTTTTCTTTTAATTATATCTACTTATTATTCCATTATTATTTTTTATTCATTTAAATTATATTTTTATAATTAGATAATGTCTAACAACTTTCAAAGTAATTTGAAAACAAATAAATAAAAACTTTTACAGTACTAATGAGATACTTGAGCTTGCACGCTCTGCACCAGTTGATCGATTCTGGGTTTAGTCTTTGCTAGAGCTATGGTTAAATCGCTATGGACGGCAAGGCGATTTCGCTGTTTAGTTTTTGTTAAAACTAGAGCTGAAAAACCTGTCTCGCATAGATAAGTGGACGAAAATTGAATAAGTATTTTCAAAGCAAGAGAAGCGACTTTCGGATTAACAAGGAATCGTTTGATCCAAAATTTCTCTAATGTCAAGAGTTGAAAGTCGTCTTTCATAGTCGGATTGGATTGCCGAAACTTAGATTTTTTTGTGAACCAACTATTGACAGAAGCGAGTATGGAGAGTGAGTGAAAGATGGATTCAAGCGTGAAGGTAGGGCGGGGGTGCGCTTCACACGTCGTGTTGTGACTTGTCGAAATTTGTATAGGAGCGATTGAATGGCAATTCGGAACAGTTAATTTACCTACGTGTTAAATAGATTTTTTTACGGAAATGCAAACGTACCTACTACCCCCCCCCCCCCCCCCCACCCTGACATTTCTCTGCACCCCCCAAGGGGGGCGTGCCCTCTTGGTTGGAAAATCCTTGTTTAAACATAACGACCAAGTTAATTAAATGAATTACGTTAAAGGTAAACCATAATTAAGAATTATTAATTTAAAATGATGGATTAACGGTGTCGATGTCTCCGCCATGTTTAGTCCACTTTGGAAGTCAAAGTACACATCCTGGATTTGAGCCTGCCTGATTCATAGATATACCAAACCACCCACGCCTGATCCCAACGCAAGTGAGCCGCGTGAATCCGTTCTTCTTTCTGTCAGTCAAAATGTGTCTAGAGATGTTTGCAGCCGATCGATATCCCTGATTCGATATCAGAAACCGGGGTAAGATGCACTCAGCGGTACCCAGGCCATGTGTCCTTGTGCCCCGTGGTAATCGTTGCTAGTACATACGGATGCTTAAATGGGCCAGGAGAAAAATATGCAATTCATGTGTTTTTAGTTTTCACGATAATGATAATGAAAAGTGTACTGTTTGATACCAGATGATTCCGAGAAAGCAATCTAGACCCTGCCTTGCCAGACTGCACACCGGGCCGCAGAGAGAGACACCAGTACTCGAGACCTGGGAAATGTCTCTCTGTAGCCTGTGGTTTTTCGCACAAGTAAAAATGGAGGCCGAAAAAAGCCCAGGATATCATTAAAATTAATTAATTAATCTGTCTGTAATTTTAATGATAATGAAGGAAATATTTACAAGAAAAACGTTTTATTCGACTTGTTGCCGTGAAAGCTAACTTGACCCCGGTTTGCCGCCCCGCCTGGGCCGCAGCATGGGAGGGATAGCGGCATCCGAGACCCGGGACATGTGTCTCCGTGCCCCATGGTGGGTACTCAACGTAAGTAAATACGGAAGGCCGAAGAAAGGTCCTCCAGCGGAGAGGCTCACGGCTCCACTCCAGATATAATCTTGCCCGGCCAGGGGCGTGACTTGGCAACGATACCCGCTACTTATCTTGCCCCGTAGGGAGAGCATGCTTTTCGCGCGATGATTGTTTGTTTTTAACCGTGAGTTTTTTTACTAAACAAAATATTCTGAAGGTATTGAAATCAATCTTCTCTCTTGCGACTCTCTCTCTTCGGCTGACTACAAGATACTAAACAATATGGAAGACGGTCAAATTTGTGTCACTCGGAAATATAAATATGAACTATTAGTCTTCCAAACAAATAAAACATTATGTATATAATATTAGATAGTCCAACCGCCATACTGGCATATTCTAAATCTCAACCCAGCTTTTTATCCCAAATAAACTACACTAAATTGTATGAAGTTACTAAACATCGCTCACTAAGTGTAAGAGTAAGTAAGACATGAATAAATGTTCAACAACTTTACTGTTTTAGGAATGCTCTCGGTGGTTGAAGAAATTCACCTGATTTTTGTCGATCTTTAACTAGTATGCGACAAATTTCATAATATAAGACAAATTTCATAATAAAAGACAAATTTCACTCGGAAATTTCAACGTGAATAGGTTTCCATACTAAGATCCCGCGCGCCGGAGTTAACGATGAAACGTTTTGTTGTCGCCTACTTAAATATATCACGGGGCTCAAGGGTCGTGGCACTAGTGGCTAGTATAATATTTTAAAATTAGACCATTGTCCATCGCTTGTTAGTGCGCTAGCGCTTACGTCATCATGCATTTACGTCGTCGAGCTGGGAGATGGGTCAAAAAAGAACCTCGAAATTCACTCGGCGCGACCAACGAATCAGTCCTAACGGTCCTAACTACACGACGGAAAGTGTTACATGATATATTCGTGCATCGTCGGGTATAGCAAAAGAATTGCGATGGGTGACAATTTACAAAACGTTATAAAATTGCGTATTTCAGATAATATGAATCGTGTACTTAATTTAATGTCATTGTAAGGTTCGCCAAAACAAAATAAATACAGTAATGGAAATGTGACTTTCATTTTTCCCACAAATTATGCCCAGTGTCTAGCGAAAGACATTGTCACGCAAAAAAGTAACGGTCGTGTAGAGATACAACCCACCTCAATTTTTTTTACAAACCATGAAGAACTTTTCAAAAAATGTTCTTACTTTTATATTTTTAAATAAAATGTTTTACTCAGGCATTACGATTTTAAATTCTGTATGTGTTATTACATATATATTTGAACTAACTTCAAGAATAAATAAAGTTATTTTACTCAATGTCAAATGTTTTACTTTATTAAATATAAATAGAATGTTTGCGTTCACGTAACTCGCAAGTTGTTTCCTTGTTTACTCCACAATTCCAGAAAACGACACGTGGCGCACCAGCCGAGAACCTCAGCACTAACCAACGCAAGATTGGTTTTTATTGTCAATCATAATAAAAACATTAGTGTACATAATCATTTATTATTATTTTAACTTTATTCGAGCCCTTACTTCGTTATATTCATGTTAGTAATGAAGCGTTCCTTATTCTTGTCTAATAACTTGTTTATTATGTTCAACTTCTGGAAACAAGGTTTTATGTTTCGAAATCAAATATGCAGAATTGGAATCATTAATTGATGAATCGCATGATTTGAAAAACAGACGTATTGTTTATACATGAGTAATGAGTATATTATGTCCTTGCCAAAAAATTTAAAATTATTTAGAGCGGATATTTTTTTCAATTTTTCTAAAAGAAGGTTGAATTGACTTTACCTTTAATACTGCATTTGAATAAAAAAGTTAATATTCACAAATCGACATACTCCTATTATGCAGTCAACACGTCGCCACATACTCAGCAAAGTACCTATCCACAATATCACAGTATTTATTTAAAAGAAGAAAATTTAAAAAAAAAACTGAAAGTTTACTTTGTGCTAATCACATATTTAAATACGTTGAAAAACGTTAATAATTTTTTAGTACTTAATATATGATGTATACCTAAATGTATATTTTCAGATAAAATTACAATTTATTTGTGTTCTCTCCACTACCATACTAGATTCATAAGCGTATCATGATAGTCTTACATTTGTTATATGTATGTAAGAAATGGACACAAAAAATTTAAAAGTTTGTATGTTAACTATAATAAAAAATAAGTAGGTTACGTTACCTGGGAATAGACAGGTCTTATGCAAGTAAGCTAAATAAGTTTTAAAATAAAACAAAACAATAACTTTGTAAACACCACTTTTATTTTTTATATACTTTATGCCGACCGGGTTTCGCTACATCCGTAGCTTCTTCAGGGCAGTACAATCTCTACTAAAATTAATTTACATGTGTGTTATAGCTAATACATGATTTAACCAAATGGGCTGGACTCCTCAAGTAACGGAGGAAGTAGGTATAGGTGTAGATGGAGAATTGGGAAGTTGTTTTTATGAATTAGCTAATTCATAAAAACAACATCGGTATTAGGCTAGACAATCTAGAAGCACTTGAACTAAGGAAAGCCATTAACACTAACAGTAAGGTAGTTAATAACCAACTAAATTTAAATAAAAGTCCCATACTAAGATTGTTCCCTATTGACAAAGAACACGCCCGTTCCTTTCCCAATTCTCCATCTACACCTATACCTACTTCCTCCGTTACTTGAGGAGTCCAGCCCATTTGGTTAAATCATGTATTAGCTATAACACTCACGTAAATTAATTTTAGTAGAGATTGTACTGCCCTGAAGAAGCTACGGTTGTAGCGAAACCCGGTCGGCATAAAGTATATAAAAAATAAAAGTGGTGTTTACAAAGTTATTGTTTTATTTTAAATTATAATCTCACATCACAAAGTAACTGCTTCATATGAACAAAAAAAAAAAAAAACTAAATAAGTTTTCTTTCAATCGCTATACATCCCTCTTCCAGAGCGTTGCATTCGGTCACACATGGTTTTACGCTTCAGGGGTCTCAATTCGTGCATTCAGTGTAACTTCATCGTTCCTTAGCCAGATCCATGTCTCACTACTATAGGTATAAAAGGTATCTGTTGTAACTCCGTGTTGTCTCACAAACTCTTCATATAAAAACTACGTGGTCAACAAAACACTTCGACTTTTATTAATTTGGTGATAGATTATAGTAAGCTCGAACGGCTGTAGGGTGGGTGGTTTGGTATATTTATGGCTGTAGGCGTTAGAAATAATGCTGAGCCTTGACCTTGGGTTTGCATTCGTATTTATCCCAATCCCTGCATTATCGACCATATTTGTTACCAGTGTCATCTATGAATAACCTTTTAAACTACTATCTAGGTTATCGCAGTACCAGCACGCCATTGTACACAAAACCTCTTTTAAAATGACAATGTAGGTTCTACTGGAAAAATACTATATTCTTTGGTCACCTCGCCGAGAAGTACCTTCCTGTGTGCAGTGCCTTGTGAACTCCGGGTCTCTCCTAACATCAAAAAGGTTTGGAAGACTTGACCTACTATTCTATCTTTATTATTGCGAGAGAATGCAGGAACACGACACGACCGCGTGCCCCGTATATCTAAACTGCCGCGGGTCTTCTTTTTGGGAAGCTGTTGCAACGTACAATGGCGCAATTCTTGTTCAGAAAATTGTATTTTTATAAAAAAAATACACAAACATTTATTTAACATAACAAACAAAAAATAAATAATTCCAAAACCGTTAGCATAAAAATAATCATTTCGGCGGTGGGCCTCTGTGACTGTTGTGAAGCTAGGGTTCAATAAATTCTAGATCTGGGATTTGATTAGTTTTTAAAAAGTGGAATTAATTGTAAGAACGATTTAGACAAGCTATAGATAAAATAGGTAGGAACCTAAATAATTTCATTTTAATTAATTAATGGATAATTCTGTATTAGAATTGAGTATTTCTTGAGATTACGTAATGTGACGGAATTCCTAATTTTTCAAGTTTTACTAACGGTGTTTATTCTAAAGGTAAATTTCTGATCAAGCAAAGATTCTGATGTAATTTTTATTTTATTTTTATAAATTCTTTCCGCTTCATAAATTATGAATAACCTTTATGGTTACATCCTTCCTTTCGGTGTAAATTCAAAGACGTTGTTCGATTGTCAAAAGGGTTTATTTTGTAATTTAATTTTGAAATACGATCAAATTCGAAAGTACCTACTAATAATTTTCGGGAATGTTCTCAAAACTTATTTGATTGGTTTTTTTAATTAAAGTTCTGTTGTTTCAACCCAAGTCATATTTATATTTGATCAACATCCAAATCAATGAGCGATGTCAATTCGACTTTTTTTATATTTGAACTGTAGAAAGCTTGATCTTAAGAGTACACAAGCCAAAAATATGTGTGTTCTTAGGTCTTTGTCTTATATTACCCCGAATATAAATAATATACATAAAATTGCTTGGCAAATGGAGTCCAGAAACATTCGACTTATATTGGTTTTCATTTATTTCGTAAATTATTTAAAAATAATAAAAAAACATCATATAATCAAATGAAAACTATCACAGATAATCTGTGCCATAATTTTTTTTTTAAAAGTTGTTCTTTATTTATATCCATTCATACATTTCTAATGTCAAAAAATAATTTAGTAGTTAACGCTTATGTTTTAAAAATGTAAATAACAATTTTATTTTAATTTCTGCTCATGAGAAACATTATGAAAAGCTTCAATTTATCCAAAACAATTTTTTTTTTGCATTCATAATGTAAACTGATTCGTAGTTAATAGTGTATCGCGGGCCGTAATGTTAACATTTGTCTGCTGATTCTTAAAGGATAAAGAAGTCATAATAGGATGCATATAAATAAAGAGATTTATCAAAGCAGATTAACTTTATTAAGCACTCAAATTTACAAAAGCGATGTTATCAGAAAAGTTGGAAACATGGAGGTTAAACACGTACGAACTACAATGTTTTTAGGAGCGACACTTGAAACAGAATAACGTTTGGTTTCGAAAAACGCTGTATTATTCAAAAGCGAGGTCCTACGCGCATGCTTTACAGTGTGGCATCCGAATGAAAATTGCCAGTTTTAAAAAGTCAAATTACGAGTAGTTGCTACAAATGCTTCAGGATTCGTTTAGAGTCGAAAGGGGCATTTAACATTTCACGCCTGTAAAAGCTGTTGATAAATTTGCATTGGAAATATGATGTTATAATATGTACTTGTTGTGTCTAAAACGTTTGAAGCAGAGTTGAAGTGGTTTAAATGTTTTCTGCGTTTTGTCGCGCAGTACCAGTAAACATTATAATGTATTCAGCTATTGTGGCTTTGGGTACTGCTGAATTATACGTGGTACCAAGTTAGGGTATGAGTGTTTGTGGTTGCTCTTACATAAAGTTTATACCACTCGCGTACGATGAACCATGTCCCGGAGTGGTATAACGGTTTGGAGTTGAGTGGTGCACTGTCTAGGTGTCTAGTGCCTACTTGCAAACTACATCATATAATAAATATATTATCAAATACCTATTACTTTTGTTATAATGTATTTTTGGGGATCTAGAACCTAACGCATCTGTCAATATATCATATATCTGGAAAATTGATATAGATCAAAGATTGATACTGATGGCGATAGTTGAATCCAAACGTAATGTGTATGATTTCACATGGAGTCAGAGAGACTGTGGTATCCCCAATTGGAGTAGGTTATAAGGCGCTATAAGGTGGTAGGGGAAGGAAATGGGTAATAGGAAGAGGAAGGTGGGGAAATACATGGCTATTCAGATCTGGTCACCAAAGACGTCTAAAGCATTTCAAGCAACGTTTCAATTTAGATTGGTGGTCTTACACCAGGGCGATACCGAGGGTAACTTCCACTTTGTGCCACAAATATACTATACATTATTTTAAATGAATAAATTATGAATTGATACAAATCAATCAAATACAATTCGGATTCGAACCCGCGATCTTCGGATCGCTAGAGCCTTACCTCTCGACCAAAGAGACCGCCATTTACCGTAATGTCGACTTGATAACCTGTTGGGTATTTTTCACCAATATGAAATTTTGCATTGTCCTACATTCGCCTAATAAATATTTTTAATAATTTTAATTATTGCAAATCATTTTCTTAAAAAAACCTTGATATTTGGGGCTATCGTTTTGAAAATCAATAAATAAAATTCACACAATACAGTCATATTACTCTACACATACTAGATCCATCTCCTTTCCCTCCCTCCAGCCATCCCATCCCCATAGGCTTTTGTAACTCTTTTTTTTATAATCACTAATAATTCAGACTTATAATAATACACCACTAAGAAAAATTAATGAAAACCTATTATCGGTGTAGGTGTTATAATATATATATTTGACCACACCTTGTAAAAATACTGTGAACTGTTTGTTGTCCAAACAAAATAAAATAGAATAAAAGCCCTTCTGGATTTTTTAATTAAGTACTAAATATTAATCATCCGTTTCTGTGGCACATTGCAAAAGCGCGAACGTGAGTTCTTGCGAGATAGAATTTGACAAACTTCAGATCGTTTATAAGAACTCATAATTGTAATGATGCTGTGAGCTGCAAGACCAGACTACAGTTCGCTCTATAGTTAAGTCATTACATTTTTCTTGTTTGGATTTATCCAAATATTTTTTAACATCCACTGACGTGTTACAAAATATCTGCTTGCATAGTTTTCAAATGAAACTGGTTAGGTAACTCTTTGTGTATTATGTTTTATTCAGATTGATGATTTCTGAATGCATTATTATTTAGAAGAACCCTGTTGTATTTACTGTTTTTCAAAGAAAAGTTTCAGAATTTACACATATTTTATGTTTACTTCAATGATACGTAGGTAAATCATTTTACCTAGCTCGCAGAGTGGCGTGCATCTTACGCTTGAGTTTTCATTTCATATCTTTCAACAAACTTTAGTAATGAGATTATTTCCGTGGAAACAACGTTGTTCCACGTACAAAAATCTAAGAGTCTTAGGCAAAATGAAAGTATTTTGCGAAAATAATGTACAGAAAAGATAAATTGTGAAGAATCAGAAGGCAGGCCAAGATTTAGTTTTTTTTAATAATCTAGTCAAGAAATTACCTTCAAAGGATTCTAATGTCAACCAAAATTTTAAATATGGGACTTTTTCAGATTCAAAGCAATATTCTAATAGACACAATTATTTAGATAATTTTGTGAAATATTAAAAGTCTTAAGCATAGTAACCAAAATTAAATTTTCATAATTCCTATTACATTATTCATAGTGGAAATACGGTTAACTAATTTTCTAGTTTCATCAGTATAATTACGAAATGATACGCGGTAATTACATTCCTCCAGTCTCTACTCTTTCTTTTCCAATTAAATACAAGAATAAAATGGAAAATTGTAATTTACAGCAACGTTTTGATATTAAAAAATTGTATTCGATCTTAATTTATCATGGAAATAGCAGTGATGTAGATATCATTAATGCATTTATTTGTTAATATGAAGCAGTTATTTCGTGATGTGAGATTACAATTTAAAATTAAACCATAACTCAGTAAACACCGCTTTCATTTTTTATATACTAAGAAGAAGAAGCTACGGTTGTAGCGGAACCCGGTTGGCATTAAGTATATAAAAAAAATAATGTTGTGTTTACTAAGTAATGTTTTATTTTAATTTTTGTATTCATTAAAATTAGTTTTACAGATTGTGTTTGTTTTTTGAGACACAAGTGAGAAAGAAACTTAGTTCAAGGATACATCACCCCTTTGTGCAAGAGATACAAAAGAGATCCATAGGAGATACAAAAGTGATGCAAAACATTTTTTTTTTAATTTGTCTTCATTCATTGCATAAATTATTTACATTATAAGTGGATTTTTCGACCTCCATGCTAGGCTGATGCCCGTGTGGTCGATATAAGAAAAGTGAATAATACAAACTGGGAGACAGACAGCAAAAGCTGTGCAAATTTCACGACGCCAGAGCTTGCCGTTTGGGAGTTCTTTAAAAAAAAATTAAACAGATGCACTGTTTTCAGTTAAGATAATCATACACAAATGATTAATGGGTACATCTCATAGAGTAGGTAAAATGTACCAATCAATACATCTATCGAAAATGAGGGAACGAGTGATCCTTTGATATGTCTTATATGATCAGATTGTGGCTATTTCCACCTGGAGTGGTTGTACGTAAGCCATCCATTTGGCCGAGCCAAGCAAACCCGAGTTTGCCGGTGCTTACCGGACATCGTGGTAAGCGGTTAACTTATTTGTAAGGGCTCTCGGGACTTGTGATAGTAAATAGTCGATTTCTTATTAAGGCTTTACCTTCACGAAATGAAGCCGGGTTAGGTTACGTCTTCAGTTACGAAATTGTGGATAATGGTTAGATAATATATATGAAATATTTTTTTCTTTATTCATCTCTATTAATTCTATTACAATCGGTGTGCTATGCCTGTGTCACTAGGAACTCCTGTGATGAGAACAGCCATAGTTTGCAACATTGATTTATAATAAATATACAAATAACAATACAATATTACGTTTAAAAAAAAGACAATCATTATCGTACCATTGGAAATGCTTACTAATAAATATGTTTTGATAAAATCTTGAGATCTGTATTGGCAGAATATCCGAGCCTTGGTGTCCGATTTATATTTAAAATTGTTTGTGTTCTGTCTAATGGCAAGTGGCGAAGCATTGTGTAGCTTTGTTGCACCAAAAGTTGTGATAAATTAAAATAATACAATAACTTAGTAAACACCACTTTTTTTCTTTTATATAATCAATAATATTATTTTTCAATAAACAAAAACAGTTATCATCAAACTATCAACAGTTTTAATGCCTTCGGAAGGTGAAACAGCTGTTAAACAATAATTACATAGCAGAACTTCTTCATAAATATACTGTTTTTATTAATTGAATAATAATATTATTGAAATATAAAAAAAAGTTAAAATGGAGTTCTACAAATTAAACTTGATAACGATAAATAAAAACCACTTTATTATTTATATACTTTATGTATACAAAACTTCTCCACAAACGTAGCTTCTTCAGGGCAGTAGTATTATGCAGCTAATGGCAAGTGGTGGTGCATTATATAGCTTTGTTACAAAGTATCTAAAATTTCTTTGGCCAAAAGTTGTGTTGGCGAAATGGATAATTAAGAGATTCTTTGGTTCTAGTATCTAGAGCATTTTGGACATTGTCAAAAGGAGTTCTGTGTTTGAAAAGGTATGCTAGTAAAATTTTGGCATAAAGTTGCTTAATGTCCGAAACACAGATTTTTCCGAAGATTTCATCCGAACTCTTTGTGGTCAGCAGTTTTAAAATAATCTTTATAATTAGTTTCTGAGATTTGGCGAGAATGGCGGCAGCGTTTGCTTCTACCCAGGCTATAATCCCGTACTCGATTAAAGATTGACATAGTGCATAGTTAATTGTTTTGAGTTGATTAAAGTCAAGAAAGTGGCGAGTATGTCTATAGAAGGATATGGATTTTCTGAAATATCACGTGTATTTAGAGATTGTTCTCACGGGTTTCTCACAATTGATAGTGAAAACACGGTTCCATTTAATAATGTCAATGTACAAAAGGATATACGGCATGGAAATCGACAGCCTTACGACCAAAGCGGCAGAGTCAATTAAATTTAAGCATTTAATCTGTAGGTAGAAATAAAGGCGGGACGCTGCTATCCGTGGATGCAATTTGCAGTCGTATGGGTGGACAATACTGGCGACCTTTTTCGTGCGCGGTTACATAATTGTTACTTACCTAAAAGACAGATAATAAATAAGTGACATACGTCCACGCAGCGCCAATGCGCACACTGCACTAAACAATATAGAAGCTACTAAAAACCTTAAATTCCCATTGTTATAAATTGTTTAGAAAACGAATTATTGATTTGTCGGTCGGATAATTAGTAACCGACTTTTTTTGGACGCAATTCTTACTATGAATGAAACAATTTTTCTTTGTTAGAACCACTTATATATTATATTATCGCCGACCGGTTTCATCTCTCATCTTATCTGTCATTCATCTCTCCTGTTTCCATCGTCTATGATCACAAACTTCACTAATTTAAAAATCAATACAATGTTGTTTTTATTATCAATACCCTCGCCAATAGAGATGATTGTTCAACCTACTGACCTTCCCTTTCTTTTGATGGAAAAATACCGCCTTAATTTTGTTTTGAAACTCGATAAAAAAATAATGAGACTTTTAAAAATACTAATTGTTTTGGAAATGTTTTTCTTTTAAAGTGTCCTTGCCGTTAATTAAAAAAAAGGATCAAGCGATAGGCAGAGAAAAAAAAACAAGTTGTGCTTTTAGTGATTCAATTTACACGTTAATTAATAATTGGAAAAGTTTATGCAATTAATGCGATGTACCTACCATTGAGAAGTAATTATTAAGCCATGTTTTTGCTAACAGCGTATTCACACAGTTATTACAATTCGTGGAAATTATTTAGTTCGGCGTGTAATTATAAAACTACAAATTTCAACAAATGAGAACCAACAACCTATAAGCACGTCAAGCGATTTAAAAAAAATCTCGGGAATGCTTAAATTGGATAAAATGGATTATGAACCGATCATGAGGGATTTTTTAACATTAATCTGACCAAAATGACGATCATAAACTTCGTGGCAATAAGAGCAAACTCCGTAAATAAATATTAATAACACCGCCAACTTATGACATTTCCAAAACATTTTGATGGCAGTGTGCTACACTAGCGTCTCCTAGTGGCATGAGTTGTACGCCTTGGTTGTCTTTCAAACATTTTAAAGGATTTTACGTGAAATATATTCTTTATTTATAAAATAAATTTTACGCATACATAAAAATATGATTAAATATTTTTTAATCCTCCTCACGGTTAATACGGAATATTTCTTATTTACATCGTAAGTTTATCTTTATTATTACGTAAAGTGAGAATTTAAGCGGGGGGAGATGAAAAAATATTCATTTTATAGTTTAAAGATTAATTCGAGAAGTGTTCGACTCCATGGTTTTCCAAATGAAGTCGAAATATACAACTTTACCCATGAATCTTGTTTTTAACATTATTTACAGAAATTCTAAAATAGTCGTAAATATTTTCTATATTTTTTATTAATGATATCTGAGATCCTTTTAGCCAAGTCATTTGGGAAAAACAATCTTAATCGTATTTTTAAAACTCTATAGTATTTTCGATGGTTAAGTCATTGTACTGCATAAAACGAATTTCTACAATGGTCATTTATTCTACAATGTTCATTTAGTTTATTTTAAAACAATAATTTTGAAGTGTTCTCATTGTTCCATGAGAGATTGTTTACAGGATTTGAAATTTAATATTTCGTAATAAACTTCCAAGAATAAAATGAAAATTTAAAAGTTTAACTAAATAAATTGGTAACCCTCCATCTGATACGATGGCAAACCTGAAACCCTAATATTGAATGGCCAAATGAGGGATTGATGTGCGGTTTCCCCTTTCACACACATATGCTATTGATTGGATACTAATTGCAAATTTCATTTAAATGATGAAATACGGCGTTTTTTAAAGCCATTTAAATATTCGTACTGAATTCAAAATAAAATCTTAATATGTTAATTATTTAGATATACTCATTCTCAAAGAAAGCTACAAGAGTTGTTGATGCGACACTACTTGGACTTTAATGCTGCCCGCTAACTTGACTACCTTAACATCTATTGACAGTGCAGTGTCCGGAAACTCGTAGTAAAAACGGGAAACTCTACATCCTATTTGGTGTCTATTGCCTACATATATATTTTTTTCATGTGAGCTTTTTTCGAGTAAATCGAGTCTCAAATTGTTATTTTTTTTTAAATCGGTCTTTAAGGGTCTTAAACCCTTTAAACGTTAAAAAAATAAATAATCGAAATACTCGATCGAAAATAAAAGTTTTTTTGAGTTTTCCATGTAATGTGTATTTGTCAGTTTACCGCTTGTTCTACTAGTTAACGTGAACCGTGCATTGTAACTTGCAGAACTAATATTTTTGTTTGTTGTCTGGTCACGGAGTTAACCCACTTTTTCGGACCTTTTGCCATAAAATTCTACTATGTGAATCTCAAAACTTGTTCCTGTAAGTGTGTAAAGGTTTTTAAGCAGATGTTATACCTAAATATATAATGCTAACACCTAATTACGTTTTTATCTGGTTGACAAAAGAGCTATTGATCGTTTTGAACACCACATTTGCCCGTTATCCATTTTAATTTCATTTGCCATTTTGAGGTTTACTTAAACTTTCGTAAAGTCCATTAAAACCCCTCTGCTTGTATACTATTATATAAAACGTATATAGCTAGGATCCCAACATGACATGACGGGTGAAATGCGGTTTATTCTGTTGGAGACTCAAGTTGATGAAGAACAATTTAACCACATTTGCCTAATTTTCACTTTTAAAAACGGCATTACCAGGAATCACGGTAAAACTGTTCATGTAACGTATTTAACGTATGTTATCATATTGTGCTATATTTTTTTTACATTTGCTCCACACAGGAGGCCCTGCGGAAAATATTTCCTTTAGGGCCCATGTCATCGCCACACAGTTAGCGGGCAGACGCATTCACCACCAATACCCGAACAAACCTCACCCCATGAACCAAGGAACTCCTGTTAAGTCACCAAACGTTGCCAAGTACTTCGGGCGACCTATGGCCAAGGTGTTGGCTATCCAGCAAATGGTTCCCGATGCGGCGGTGCACGTATTTATTTCAAAATAAACTATAATGGTCAACATCAGCAGGTCTATTTATTGAACTATGTAGACTATTCGCCAAAGCTATATGCCAAAGCTAACGATTTTACTTTATGTAAAGGGGTCATTTTAATTCATATTTAAAGAGAAGGAAAAACAAACACTAACAAAACACTCTTAACTATCACACAGAGAAACTCAATACAGTAATTAATTACTACATGAAATATAAGCTTCTTCCCAAAAGAAATCCAAAAAGGTAATTTCTACTCTAACACCTAACTAAGAAACGCGACCTGCAATCAAATGTAGTTTTGACATTAATAAATTTATTTTTCATTGTCCAATGATCCTTAGCATAAATGGCACAAATTTCTGATAAAAATATGCACATAGCATATCCGTGTTTCCCATTGACTACTATTATAATACCTGCTAATCACCCACGAGATCTGGAGGCTGGACACAAGATATATGAATGTTATATTTTTTTGTTGATAATTTTTCAATTGACGTATTGAATATCTATTAATTCGACACCTTTTCGTTCATACGATAAGTAATTTGAATCGTCAAATAACTCGAGATCGTACCCTAGTCACATTTAACATCGGTATTATTAATTTAGTCGTTGTATACATTGTAGTTGGCAAAAAATCATTTCTGTTCCAACGAGCAACACAGCGACATATCAAAAGTATTCTCATACATCAGACCTGAATATTTGAAAAAAATTCCATTCACTACTGAAGTTCTGCGAATTGTCATCGTTTGGTCTAAAAGTAACAAAATAGTTATTAGATTTAGGCAGGACGGAATCGGAAATCAATATATATATTACAAAAGAAAGAGTACAATGTGCGTGCCGCTAAAATTCAGAAACGAGTCCCGGTACGATCGAGTGAGTTATATGGTGTGGTAGCCCTCTATCCCCCATCCATGAAAAAGGTTCCCGTTTTTACTTAAAGGGCGTACTTTTGAAGATATAAGGGCTGGAAGTTTCGCCCTCTAGAAATTTATAGATCAGTCATCCAGGAACATCCCGGAACATTGTGGAATGTTCGGGAATCGTCTGGAACGTTCGGGAACATCCGAACATCGGGAATATTCCAGAACACTCTTGAATGTTGTGGAATGTTCTGGAACATTGTTGACCATTCGAAGCCTTTTGTGTATGGGTGGGCTACCCATTGATGGGGCATACAAAGCAAGATCCGTCGTGGGTTCGAACGTCATCTCATATCAACTCCCTGACCGAAGCCAAGTACCCCAGCTAGTATTATTATAAAATGTATTCTGATAATTATTTTTATCATGTTAGTTGTATCTTGTAGTGCATTACCTATTTAAATAAATTAATAAAACATACATTTAAAAAAATTACAATTTGATATAATGTACTAAACAAAACAAATTAATGTCATGATTAGTTTCTTAGAACGGGCACTGTCTATTTAAAATTCAATATTGACTAGGCCATTATGTATTCACGCCTGTATCGCAGCATATCTCAACGTACTTTTTGCTTGTCATCATCTTGTTACGTTTTTAATAACGTTCTGGGTTCACAAACTAATAAAAACAACACGATTGTCAGTCACACTATTTATTTGCATTCCATTTACATTAATACAGCTTTATTTATTTTTACAGTCCTCTAACTATACCCAGATTTTATTTGTACTGCTTTGTTATTTTTCGTTTCCATGGTGATATCTTTATTTATAGTTTCCTTGGAGATCTATTTATTTACACTAGTGCTGCCATAGGCACCACAATGTTCTTCCCATTACATTGCCCCCTCCTTAGGGCTGTTTCGTCCCGGAACAGGCCCCGAATTTTCTTCATGAAGGTATCGGCAATCTAGTCCTCGATTGCATCGAGCCGACGCAAAGAAATGACAAGCTACAGTTTTACCATCACTTGCTTCTGACCCTTTGTGGTAACAGCATACCAGAACCAATATGCCAGTGTATCGGAAGATCTCTTCGAACATGCTCCGCAAGATCCTCCAGTCCAGCCCAATCCCATGGCCACCGAGCTTCGGGATCCCTATCCGGTTGATATCAGACTGCAACAAGCGGTCCCTCAAAACCATCAGACAGTCCCAAATGGTTCGGTACTCCGGCGTAACTTGGGTTGTCTCCCTGGTCACCAAGCAGAAGATTGGTGGTCCTTCCCTGTTGAGTTGCGCCACCTCTCCGATAGCTGGTGCTTGCCGCTCCAACTCCTGTTTCACTAGAAACTTATGCTGCAAAACCCTCGAAATTCCCCGTGACATGTCGAAGTCGTGTGTCACGCAGAAGGCCAGAGCATGCTCCTTTGAAAGCCCGAACAGGTCCTGCGCTATTTCTTGTGTCACTCCATGTCGGGTCTTGTGCCCCTCGCTAGCCTGGGACATGAATTGTTCGAAGGTTATTTCCTCCTCAGGGACCTTGCAGACTCGGACATGCTGTTCCGGATCATCCTGATTGTCACCCAGGAAGGGAGCAAGCCGGTTGAAGTGGACGATCCGTGGTTTCCCGTTGGGCCTCTTCCTTATCCTGTAGACCACATCGTTGATCCGCTTCAGCACCTCGTAGGGGCCATCCCAAGACCGTTGGAGTTTTGGGGAGAAACCTTGGCGCCTACGGGGGTCGAAGAGCCAGACTAGTTCACCAGATTGATAGCCCCCCTTCTCTGCCTTGACGTCATAATGTTCCTTCATCCGGTCGCTAGCAGCCTCGATATTCACATGGACCCGGTCGTGGGCATCATCCAGACGCCTACGAAGGTCTGACACGTAGTCCTCACCAGCTACGTCTTCTTTCGGTTTACATCCGAACTTCAGGTTACAGGGCAGTCGTAACTCTCGTCCAAAGAGCACACTTCCAGGCGTCTGCCCCGTAGTTTCATGAACCGCCGATCGGTAAGCCAACAGGAACAAGGGCAAGTGTCGGTCCCAGTCTCTTTAGTGATCCGAGACAACCTTCGCCAGATGTCTGCCGATTGTACGGTTCATTCTTTCAACCATTCCATCAGACTGCGGGTGCAGTGCTGTAGTCCTCGTTTTCCTAATTCCCAGGATCTCGCACATTTTCTGGAACACTGCAGATTCGAAATTACGTCCTTGGTCCGAATGTAGCTCCAGAGGCACACCAAATCGACTGACTAGCTCCGTGACCAATGCCTCCGCTACGGTAACTGCTTCCTGGTTGGGCAGTGCATAGGCTTCAACCCACTTGCTGAAATAGTCGATAGCGACCAGGATATACTTGTTCCGGTTTTCGGTTGTAGGGAACGGTCCAGCTATATCCACAGCGATTCTCTCGAACGGGCTACCTACGTTGTACTGTCGCATCGGTGCTCTTTTCCTCTTGTACTGTCCATTGGCCGTGGCGCAAGTCACGCACTTTCTGCACCAATCCTTGACATCTCTTTTGCAGTTCACCCAGTAGAAGCGTTCCCGGACCTTTTCTAGGGTCTTCTTGACTCCCAAATGCCCACCGGAGGTTCCATCGTGCAACAACCGAAGGATTTCGGGAATGCGTTTCCTTGGAATCAGCATCTGTAACTTACGTGGTTCTCCATCCGGCGTTTCCAATGCCCTTCTGTCATACTTCCTGGGGCCAGGGTGATACTGAAGCCACGTAGGGTCCAGTGTTATACTTCTGGTCTCCAGAAATATGTCCCTCCCGGGGGGGGAACAAGTGTTAAGCAGGCCCCCCGGGGGCAATATGCCTCGGCTTGGAAGGCTCAGCTCAGGGTAGTAGGGCTCCTCCGAGCCTGTCGATGGTTGACTCCAATGAAACAAGGTTTAGTCACAATTCAAATGTATTCAATAATGCAAGGGTGAACATTACAGGCAATCAGGTAAGCAGTTTAAGGCCTAGCATTAGAGAGAGTGAGAGAGGCACTAGTAATGCTACTGAATTTAGGCTCGGGAAGGCTATAAAAGGGTTTAGAATCTCACGTGGCGTCGGACGGATGCAGGCAGCTTCCCTACGAAGTGGAGAGGTCTGGAGCCAAAGCTCACGGACCTTGTGCAGGAACTGGGCGGCTCGGGGTGCGTGGGCGGCTTCTCGGCGTCATGGTGGGCGGATTCGGTCAGCTTACCGAACCGGTGGGTGATAACGGTGAATTACGCGGCTATCGGCAATGTAGGCGGATTAAAAGCCGGGCGCGTCTGGGCGGCCATGGTAGGCGGCCGTGGTGAATTACTCGGCTCGTCGGCACGTAGGCGGATTAAAAGCCGGGCGCGTCCAATGTTATGGTATTAAATAGGCGGCAGTAGGATTATACAGGCGTCTGTGGTGATAGCGCCATACTTGAATCGTAGGTGAAGGCTTAATTAGCCGCGTCGAAGGGTGGCATACTGCCCGACAGTACGTAGTAGTACGTACGACTGCTCGCGCCGCTCTCTAGAATAGGTCTGTCGCTTCGGCGATCGGTGGCCGGAGCTCTCTGCCCGTGATGAGCGAGACGGATGACTCGAACGTGTGCCCTTATAAGGTAATGTCTTCTGCCATTGGCTGGAATTCGCGCCGTGTGGCCATATATGGTAATGTCTTCTGCCAGCCTGAGAGGGACAGCAATAATCATGCGAGAATGTACATGTACTGTGCACGTGACACAGCTGCTTGCCGCTTGTATAGTCCGTTCGTACGATTTATGGGCAACCCATAACACTACCCTCCTCCCCCTGAAAAATGAAGGGAAAAGGCAGCGAGGCTGATGCAGGGGACCACGACCTTCCATACAGCATGTGATGCGATGGTTGCCACAATGTGAGGTACAGAGCTACCTCTTCACCAGGATTTAAACACTCCCTACCTAAGAGCCAACAAAATTTTAACTACCTGTGAGCCAAGCTAAAAAAAACTAGCAAAAACTGAACAAAGGTTGCCAACTCTCTCAAGAAATTATAAAAATATTACGTACTTAGTGCGATACAAGACACGCTAACGAAGGTGCATGAAGAAATAAGGAAAACATGACCCTTCCGAGAAGGATTACTACCATGTAAAAATCTTAAAATTAGACAAAAATTTCCAACACTATTCCTGTTATGGAATATTGTACGCTGACCAATGTCATGAAATGATCGAAATCAACTCATATTCGCGTCTTACAATAGAATTTTTTTAAATTATACAACTTTGTTTTTATACACTTTATGCTATTTTCACAATTCAATTCTAACCCAAATGTTAGTTTCCCGCACTCTCAGCTTGTCATGGTTTGTCTGGTTTGCATTTAATTATCAGGCATAAACGACCATCCTCTCATGTTCGCATATAATTGTAAGGTAATGCTACAAAACCTATCATGAATATTAATTTTCAGGCATAATATGAATCCTCTCATGTTTTCTCGACTCACCCTCGGTGACCCGTACAGCGCTGTACTTGGTATACTAGAAATATACCCTTGCCGCAACGACATAGACAACCGGATAGATCCCTTGGAATCCTCACGGTGAACTTGCGTTCGACGAAACCACATAGGACACCCTCTAGGTGTTCCCACCAAAATAACCAGACGAACCGTAATGACCATAAGTGCAATTACATTATTCTCTAATAAGAACAATACGACCCGAATGACATAACTTTATGACATTACCGAGCTAATTTACTCAACTGGGTGCATACTTTTAAATCTTCTTACTACGAGAAGTACTACTCCTTATTTGAATACAGTGATATAGCAAGTTACAAACACCGTACAATTGCGTCCTGATATGGCAAGGACTTTACACGCTGGCTTACCATATTGATACCGAAGTAATCAATTACGTGTTTACAAAATATTTATATAGTAATTTAATTAATTACATTTATCATAATTAAAACACTTGAATATACATTTGTTTACCCACCAAAAACTCTATGTGTGTGTGTACAATTTTGTTAAATAACTTTCAATTCGAGTTTGTTTCAACTCAACTTAAACTCTCAGGGTTTGACTACGTAAGGAGAGAAGAAGAAAAAAAAAATTAAAATAAATAACAACAACGCCACGTATTTTTACACAAAAAATACGAAAATTTAATACTACCGACAATGTTATTAGAAGAGGAAAAATTTTTCCTTAATTAAGTAACGAATTTCTTCCTAACACCGGAATCATATATACTTTAATTGTTCGGAAATTCGCGTTTCCAACAATCTTCCTGCTCTAATTCTAAGGAGTTTAGCCATCCTATCACGCTTTGGATTATAGTTACCTGCCGAATGACACGTTAGATCGATACCCAAGTTCCATCCTATCGGACTTGTAACAGCTCTATAATACCACACAACGAGTAACCGTTGTTATATGATCGCGGAAGAAGGTTAAAATTCGATACCACCACAACCTATGTGAACCGAATAGTGTTGTCTATTGGGCCTATTCTGATAACAAAAATGTGGTAATATTATTATTACATTGCCTTTTCATCGTGAATTCACTCCCACATATGCTAGAATAACACGTGCTATAGATTTGTTTGTTCCTAAGGGATGTTACTCTCAACCCAAGTTTCCAAATTGGTTTAGCTCGAAACTTAAACAGTTAATAATTGAAAAAAAGAAAACTCATAAGATATTTAAAGACACTGGCAACTTAAAATTTTATCAAAAATTTTCTCAATTAAGGGAATTGTCTAAAATCGAATCAGCCAAATGCTATAAATCTTATGTAGAAGTTACAGAGACAAAATTACTGCAAAATCCTAAACAATTTTGGCAATTTGTTGCGCAAAAGCGTACAGATAATGATCTCCCTTCAAGTATGTATTATTATGAAACTCACGCTACAAATGGTCACGACATCGCCAACCTTTTTGCTAAACACTTTTCCTCTGTATATTCTGATGCTTCATGTACCATCCCTCCATTTAACTATGATTATAATATTGATTTGAATGATTGCCAAATTTCACTTGCAGAGGTATACCAATCCTTAAATAATCTTTCTAACAAAAAAAGTGCCGGACCTGATGGCATTCCAGAAATCTTGCTAAAAGAATGTAAATGTTCATTATCTAACCCAATTTGTATTTTGTACAATTTATCACTCTCATCCGGAACATTTGCTGACTCATGGAAAATTTCATTTATTCGACCCATTTTTAAGTCCGGGAACAAGTCAAATATTGGAAATTACAGACCAATATCAATTATATCTAATATTCCAAAGATATTTGAGTCAATAATTACAAAGAAAATCACTCCTATTTTCAAAAATGTTCTGATTGAGGAACAGCATGGATTTAGATCGGCCAAATCTACAACAACTAATTTATTGTCCTTTACAAATACCATTATTAAAGCCTTAGAAGACAACACTCAGGTCGATGTCCTCTACACTGACTTCTCCAAAGCCTTCGACCAAGTTAACCACCGTATCCTCATGGCTAAACTTTATGCTATAGGCATTAGAGACCCATTTTTATCATTCATTCACTCTTACTTGATAAATAGAAAACAAAGGGTTAAAATAAATAACTTTGAATCCTTTAACATTGATGTAACCTCTGGCGTTCCGCAAGGAGCCCATTTGGCCCCGCTTCTTTTTAATCTTTTTATTAACGATATCATTAAAGTTTTTTCTCACACACGTTTTTGGCTTTTTGCCGATGACAATAAGATTCTTAAGATAATTAAATGCCATCATGATTGTTTACTTCTTCAACTTGATATTGATTCATTTAATGATTGGTGCAAAATTAACTGCATGCAACTTAATGTTGACAAATGCAAAATTTTGTCCTTTTATAGAACCAAAAAACCTATTGAGTTTGATTATAAACTAAATAATGTTTGTATCTCTACTGTCACATCTATAAAGGACCTTGGGCTCACTCTAGACTGCAAACTTTCTTTCCGTGATCACATCAATAACATTGTAAACAAATCACTTAAACTACTCGGCTTCATTCATAGAATTACCTCTGACTTTAAACATATAAGTACACTTAAAACTCTTTACTGTTCGCTGGTTCGCCCTCACCTTGAATATGCTAGTGTTATTTGGTCTCCTTTCTATGCTGTCCATATTTATCACATCGAATCTGTACAACATCGCTTCCTGCGAGGGATTGCTTGGAGGTTAGGACTTGAAAGAGGCGAGTACTCGTATGATGAAATTGAACAAACTTTAAACATTTCTTCTTTAGAAAAACGTAGAAAGGACTCTGATCTAATATGCATTTTCAAAATTATCAACAGTATTACTGACACACCTGCTTTGTTACAACTCATCCAGTTCAACATCCCTTCCCGTAGACTCCGAAATAATGAATTGCTGTTCCTCAATCAACATTCTACTAATTATGGATATCATTCTCCTTTATCCAGAATGTCGAGACTTGTCAACGCAAATCAATGCATTGAATTTTTTGGTGTAAGCCTAAATGACTTTCGGCAGTCGATACGCAATGTGATTTTTTAAAGTCTTTTTAATCCATCTTCAAGCTACTTATGTTCTTTTATATTATATGAATTTATATTTACTATCTTCTATATTTACTTTTATATTATATGTATTTTGTCAATGCTCTTCATATATATGTACTCTCCTTCCATTGTCATCTCTCTATTTTTTATTCGTGTTATTGTTATATTGTTAATGGACTATTCGTCCGTAAATAAATAAATAAATAAATAAATAAATAAATAAATAAATTGAGACATACCCCGTTAAGGAGTGGGTAACTACCCGATTGTGAACGTTTTACCGCCCCAATTTCTCCTATATCGCAACGTGTGAGATGTCCAATACTATAACGATTTAACCTACCTGTGAGAATAATTCGACAATGAAAGAGATTGAGAAACCCGCAAAAAAAAAGACAAAAAAATAAAATTAAAATTAAAATGATATTTCCATTTATACATGACCTTATTTTTTATATACACAAGGTTATTTACAACCATCAGGTTCCTATGTTTCTTACTACTCAATGACCTACCCCAGTATGATGAGAGCTAGGTGCCTTTATACCTACCACTTGTACAAGAATTTTCTTATGCCGTCTCTTGCCAACGAAAAGAAAAGAATATGCTTGCATATTCTTTCATTGCAACTAAAATTAAGTAATTTTTAGAATGCAAATTGTTCCACGAAAATAGAAATTAGGTCTCTACTTCGGTCCCGGGCAGGATACTGAATACCTAACGCAGTTTTTTCTAATGAAAAACCTAGCCTAATTTAGGGTTCCTTGAACTACGCCCTCAATCAGTGTATCGTGTCGTGTTTCTTAGACGAATTTATATACTTATGTAACCATATTCATATATAAATTTAAAAAAATTTTTTTTTTTTTTTTTTTACAAAAAAAACAACCTAAGTGGCTACGCACTAGGATGGAAAAGTAATAAATTATTACTACCAATAATAGTCATTAC
This sequence comes from Limnephilus lunatus, assembly GCA_917563855.2. Lineage (NCBI taxonomy): Eukaryota > Metazoa > Arthropoda > Insecta > Trichoptera > Limnephilidae > Limnephilus > Limnephilus lunatus. Next base: position 91,231,788 of record OU830595.1, on the reverse strand, counting down.
AATAAATGAACTAAATATCGCATCAGTAATTTCACTAGTGTAAGGTGAGTTACCTCTTTTTTCATAAAAAAAATAATAATAAGTCTTCACGTGGAGACATACCGGCGTCCCGGATTGTCAACACTTGTGATGACGATCCACTAAGAAAGGAATTGTATACTTCTCTAATAACAAAAGTTAAGTTATATGCGTTATAACCTCGTACTAACAACTAGGGTTCATGACGTCCTTGGGTTATATATGAAGGACAATACAATACATGTACCTCGTGAATAAATTTACAATTTTTTATTAAGGTCATCCAATGATGGACAATAATGCTGACTAAGTCATGTAATCAAATGAAAATGATACATATTCGCATTTTAAACCCTTATGTAGAGGACAATACAATACATGCACCTCGTGATTAAATTTACTGTGTTATTATAATTTGTAACCAATTTCTTTTCCTACTGATGGACTAATTTCCATACTCTGTTCTGTTTTTCTGTTTTCCTCTCCGTGTAATTCTCAGGATACGCCTCCTATAGCGTCGGTCATATTATAAGGATACCTCCTATAGCGTTTGGCATATTATAAGGATCTCTCCTATAGCGTCGTATAATTATCAGGCTATACTATAATCCTCTCGTGTTTTCAAGAGATACGTTTGCAAACGTCTATCTCCGTGTGGCCACACCGTTACGTTCAGAGAACCGTAACCTTGCCTTAGTTCACCAACACAAATGAGAAATTACCTTCCTCAAATGCCTGTGCTTCGGCAAAAACAACACATAAAAATAACACAATATCCAAAAAAAACAGAACTCCATTAATTATTTTAAAATTTATGTTACTACAATTTCTATAAAATTTCTCTTTAAAAGGTTACTCTATATTTAACAGGAATCGTTTCCAAATTTTAATAACACAGATTTTATAACACCGCTATACGATGCGTTATACACATTGACTAAGTCGCTCAAATACCTAAGTATTCAATTCGTGTGTTTATATTTTAACATTACATGTTATAAGCTAACAATTTATATACATAAAAAAAATTGAATCATAACTGAATTGCTAACGACGTTGCTTCTTACTACAACTTCAAAAATTTAAAACTTTTAATTGTTTGACTGATTATTTGAAAATTCCTTTTTTTTTAAAAAAATTCCATGTCTATTATTTATTTACTTCTTAATTTGACAATATTATCCGATGATAACTTTTTTTACTAATAGCTTTTCACTATAAGTCTCAGTTTAATCTCAACTTTCCTGTTCATAACTTTTTTAACTTTTGTTCACTTTACTATTATTTTGTTTAAAAAAATTCCATTGTATTTAACTATATAAGGGTGCCATGACATTTTTCTAAATTAGCTATGTCAAAACTATACGAATTTACAATTACCTAAAGCTTACTTGAGGGGTTAATTCTCTATTTCCAATTCCTTCCTATATCACAAATTCCTTCTTTTTTTTTTTGTTCAAGATTTCACATCTTAACAAACCCACCTTGCCCGAATTCTGAGGAAGGCATTCCTATAGCGGTTCGAAACCAGAATTGTATACGCGGGTACCTATGTATCCGTAGTACATTTCTTGAGTTTATTAACTCAATATCTAATATGATATAATTTCCTAACAACGATCACGTTGTCATATTTATGAATACGAGAAAAAAATGAAGAAGACAATTTCTTATAATTTTATAACCCTTTTCTCCATTACAAGTAAGACATTAATAATTGGATTCTATTCACTATTTGTTTTTGTTACTAAATGACAATACCTATTTAACTGTCGTAGTTTGCTTTTTAATTCTATGTTTTAATAATTTTCCACAGATGTTTTCAAAAAAAACTTATTTATCTTTTCTATCCTGAATTCTATTATACTGTTATTCATTCATGTAAATTTATTGCCGAAATCATTCCTACATTCTTATGAAAAAAAACTTAATTGTCGCTAACATTTAACTGTACTTTGTTCGAGAGATTATTCTGTTAAATTTGACAAGGATTTTACTTTAAAAATTCTTCGTTATTTTTTATTTAATCGATAATTTGAACATATGATGCTATTCACTTGTATCCTCTGAAGTGTCTTTACCAACGATGGTCTATTTTATTATCCGCATACTACTATTTAGAGTTGGATAGTCCCGATTAAAAACAAAACATGTTCCAATACTGTCTCTATGGTAAATACCTATAGCATATACAAAATTTTATTATTAAACCTTCCTTAGATAATTATTCGAAAAATCAAGTATCTAGTAACATATACCTTGTAGTTTGGAATTTATTCTTTTAATGATGTTCTACTGTTTTTCACTAATTTAATTAATTTTCCATTACTTTAATACGAAAGCAATTCAGATAGATTTTAAGAACTTAAACTAACAAAAAAACACTTAGCCAATTATATACATTGATATACACGTTGCCTTGTTTATATACATTTTTATATACAAGTTTGTTTCCTTTCCCGAACGTTTATTACTTTAACAACACTGTGTTTTCTAATTTGTGAAATATGGAATATTAATTCAATGATGTACGATCTCTAACCGTGGGTTCATGACACTCATGATTTTCAAACGAAACAACATTAAACTTCTAAGAACTTTACTATTTTTAACCGATCTGTACCTAAACTTTTGTTTCTTAAAAAAAACTTTTGCCTGTATTTGTTTATTCCTTTTCCTTCTAAAATTTATGCTATTAATCTACATTTGTCCTGAACTGTTCATTAATCCAATTCCAGTTAGCTACTCTGTTCCTAGATCAATCAACAATCAAAATTACAATTCTAATTTATTCTAATGTATTAACAATAAATCAAAACTTCTATGAAGAAAAATAACAATTGTGGCTTTAACTATTATTACAAGGGAAGCTCTCCATATTAACTTATTCTGTTTTGGATTTTAAATTTCGTTGCTTTAAAATTTCTCTTTTATAACATTATGTAACGTCGTTTTCCATTTTGTGTTTTAAAACTACCTATTGAGAGAAACGAAAATTAACTTTATAACTTGTACTCATTATTTATTGAACTTTTCGTTTAACGTTTATTCTATAATTCAACTTCCAATTTAAATTTTCAACACATTGTTTCCGTAAAGTCAATAAAGCTCTTTTGGGAACTACGCCTCTACCTATCAATATATTTTTTATTACCGACGCGTTTGCTTTCTCGAAATTTAATATTCTATCCATTATTGGTATGGTGGCCTCCATGATTTTGCGTTATTATAATGAACAAAGCAAAAAAAAAATTCCGGACGAATAATAGAAGACGAGAGCAGTTGCTGGCAGTCGTTATTATATCCTCCTATTACAGGGAAACGGATGTGGACGAGCACAATCCGACAGTAGTTACTACCTTTATTGGAAACAACCACTGCTCTTCAAGGAAGAAATAATACAACTTATACAGCCCGCAGGTGGAGATTCAAAATAACGAGATTCATTACTCAATTAAAAAAAATTCCGCGCGAATGACGAACTACTCTGACTGCCGCGATAGAAACGTAATAGCGTGAGAATGAATGCTACGGTAGTAAGCGATGTTTAAAATACCTAACACTCGAATAGCACTAGCCGACGGACTCGCGACGTTTGGAATAATTCACACAGAACTACCGTTGTTGATGGGAGCACAAATATAAAATATTTATAGCTAAGATTATATAATTATGTTTCTAGGGAGACAACAATCGACAAGACTTCGGCCCAGTTGGCGCGCCAGTGTCATACTTCCTGGGGCCAGGGTGATACTGAAGCCACGTAGGGTCCAGTGTTATACTTCTGGTCTCCAGAAATATGTCCCTCCCGGGGGGGGAACAAGTGTTAAGCAGGCCCCCCGGGGGCAATATGCCTCGGCTTGGAAGGCTCAGCTCAGGGTAGTAGGGCTCCTCCGAGCCTGTCGATGGTTGACTCCAATGAAACAAGGTTTAGTCACAATTCAAATGTATTCAATAATGCAAGGGTGAACATTACAGGCAATCAGGTAAGCAGTTTAAGGCCTAGCATTAGAGAGAGTGAGAGAGGCACTAGTAATGCTACTGAATTTAGGCTCGGGAAGGCTATAAAAGGGTTTAGAATCTCACGTGGCGTCGGACGGATGCAGGCAGCTTCCCTACGAAGTGGAGAGGTCTGGAGCCAAAGCTCACGGACCTTGTGCAGGAACTGGGCGGCTCGGGGTGCGTGGGCGGCTTCTCGGCGTCATGGTGGGCGGATTCGGTCAGCTTACCGAACCGGTGGGTGATAACGGTGAATTACGCGGCTATCGGCAATGTAGGCGGATTAAAAGCCGGGCGCGTCTGGGCGGCCATGGTAGGCGGCCGTGGTGAATTACTCGGCTCGTCGGCACGAAGGCGGATTAAAAGCCGGGCGCGTCCAATGTTATGGTATTAAATAGGCGGCAGTAGGATTATACAGGCGTCTGTGGTGATAGCGCCATACTTGAATCGTAGGTGAAGGCTTAATTAGCCGCGTCGAAGGGTGGCATACTGCCCGACAGTACGTAGTAGTACGTACGACTGCTCGCGCCGCTCTCTAGAATAGGTCTGTCGCTTCGGCGATCGGTGGCCGGAGCTCTCTGCCCGTGATGAGCGAGACGGATGACTCGAACGTGTGCCCTTATAAGGTAATGTCTTCTGCCATTGGCTGGAATTCGCGCCGTGTGGCCATATATGGTAATGTCTTCTGCCAGCCTGAGAGGGACAGCAATAATCATGCGAGAATGTACATGTACTGTGCACGTGACACAGCTGCTTGCCGCTTGTATAGTCCGTTCGTACGATTTATGGGCAACCCATAACACTTCTCAGAACCCCATTTTCCAATTCAATGGAATCCCACTGAGCCCAGTATGATTTGACGTTTGGAGAAGAAGAAGCGACGTTCTCCCAAGTTGGCCGCTGTATCGCCTTCTTCCACTCCACCAGATATTTCAGTTCGGGGTCAGCCTCTTGGTCCTTCCCGATTTCTGCAGGTTCCCAATCCTCATCCATGACTCCTGTTCTACACACTACTGCTGACTTCTCCTCCATCCGCCCGCAGTGGATGCAATCCTCCGCGCAAGGTCTCCTGGATAGAGCGTCTGCGTTCCGGTGGAGAACTCCAGCTCGATGTTCGGATTCATAATCATATTCCTGCAACCGTTCAATCCATCTCGCCACCTGTCCCTCGGGATTTTTGAAGTGCAAGAGCCATTTGAGCGCCGCATGATCCGTCCTCAGCAGGAAATTCCTCCCGTAAAGGTACTTGTGAAAATGCTCCACCGACTTGACAACTGCCAGTAATTCCCTTCGCGTCACGCAATAGTTGCGCTCAGGTCTAGACAGTACCTTGCTGAAGTACCCGATGACTTTCTCCTCCCCTTCCTGGACTTGCGACAGAATGCTTCCCATACCCACGTTGCTGGCGTCTGTATCCAGTATAAACTTCCCTTCTGGTTTGGGATAGCTCAAGATAGGGGCATCGGTTAACTTCTGCTTCAAGTTTTCGAACGCCTGTCGGCAGTGAGAGTCCCAGGCAAAACAATTTTTCTCTTCGGTGAGCCTTGTCAATGGTTTGGAAATATCTGCAAACCCATAGACGAACCGTCGGTAGTAAGTGCAGAGGCCAAGGAAGCTTCTCAACTCGTGCTTATCCTTCGGTACTGGCCATTCATTGACGGCACGGATTTTTTCTGGGTCGACTGAGACCCCCCTTTCGGATACCACGTGTCCGAGATAATTGACTTGTTCTTGAAAAAGGTTGCACTTCTTGGGATTAAGTCTCAAGTGGGTGCCCTGCAAACGCAGGAACACCTGTTCCAAGTTCTTCAGGTGTTCCTCAAAGGTTTTGCCGAGGATGATGATGTCATCCAGATAGACCAGGCATTTTTCCCAGGATAGCCCTCTTAGTACATGTTCCATCAGCCGCTCAAACGTAGCAGGAGCATTACAAAGTCCAAATGGCATCACTGTGAATTGCCAGAGTCCCGTCCCGGTAGAAAAAGCCGTCTTCTCTTTGTCTCTTGGGTCCAACTCCACTTGCCAATATCCGCTCTTCAAGTCCAGAGTAGAAAAGACTTGACAGCCTCCCAAGGTGTCCAACGTGTCATCGATCCGAGGTAAAGGGTAGCTATCCTTCTTGGTCACATCATTGAGTCGTCGGTAATCCACACAAAAACGTATGGTCCCATCCTTCTTCCTCACCAGTACCACTGGTGAAACCCATGGGCTGTTTGATGGCTCAATTATCTTCCCTTTCTCCATGTCCTGGATTATCTGTTCAGCTTCGTCACGTCTCGCAAATGGTAATCGCCTAGGGACTTGTCGGATAGGGTCCGCGTTCCCTGTTCTTATGCGATGCTGTACGACGTCGGTCCTTCCTAACAACCCGTTCGAGCCTTCGAAGACATTCTGATATCTGCTGATCAGCGTTTCGACAGCGTTCCGTTGTCTGGCAGGAAGTCCCCTACTGGCCCGTTCAACGAGATCTTTTAGCTGGTCTGGAAGCTTATTCGATGTCACGATCATGTTGTTAACTTGCCGAACAACCGCCAAAACAGGTGAACCATGTCCTAACCGAGTGCCTTTCTTCAGGGTTACCGGGTAGTCATTGACATTCATTACCCTGACGGGTATTTCCTCACGGGTGCGGATTAGCGCCTTACCGACCAAAATTCGTTGTCCGAGTCCCGCACCGTCCCTCTCGGGTTCCAAGATAACAGTTTGCCCCGGTGGACTCCACGTATCTAGACACGCGGTAATCAGTGTCTCACTGCACTGGGGTAGCAGAGTATCCGCACTAAGGATCACACACACCATTTCGCCACCCCCCTTCTGCAGTACCACTTCCTCGTTGTCGATCCATATGACTCCCTCTCTCAGGTCCAGCTTACAGCCCAATTTCGATTGCAGGTCCATCCCGAAGATCACTTCTTCCTCTATGTCAGCGACTAGAACCTGATGCTTGAAGGTGGTGTTGCCGATTTTGAAAAGGGCGGCTGTCTCCCCGTGCACGCACGCCAACTCCCCTGTTGCCGTACGTAGTTTCCATCGTGACGACACGATCCTTGCCTCGGAGGCAGCAATATCTGGTCTTATGATCGACGCAGTTGCTCCCGTGTCCAACAACAGTTTGCGACTTTTTCCATCCACCAGACCCTCTATGTAAATACCGCTAGATCCCCCTCCAAGTGTCGCCATAGTTACAGATGTTTCAGGAGCCTCGGTAGTACGGATCGATGGTTGCCCCTTCCCATCAACCCTTTTTTTCGATGTTTGTCTCTTTGGTTTTGGGCATTTATTACGAAGGTGTCCTGTCTGACCGCAGTTCCAGCAGCGTATCTCCCTTTTCTCTACCTTCAAAGCCTCCAGGACACGCTTCACTAATTCCTCCATGGATGGTTGCGATTCTTCCCCCGTGGTCTCCAGAGCACGTACCCGAGCTTGGCTTCTCACGGACTGCTTCACGGCCTCGAACTCCAGAGCTTGCGTCAATGCCTCACTCAGCATCTTCGGACGTGCCAACTTGACGGCCTGCTGCGTTTCACCCTCCCGCAGTCCGTCCAAGAATCTGTCGATGGCCAGACTCTCGTAGACATCGTCAGTCACTGTTGGGTAGGCGCCTCTAACCAGGCGGACGATATCAGCTTCGAATTCTTGCAACGTCTCGTTCGGCTTTTGGAAGCGGTTCTTCAGTTGCGAGCGGTAGATCTGCTCCATGTGACGATGACCGAACCGCATTTCCAGACGTTGCGTCAACTGCTCATAGTCCTGGCGCTCTGTCAGCGGAATAGTTTGCAATACCCTTACTGCATCTCCCCGCAGCGACAGGCACAGCATCGACGCCTTCTTGATACCTGGCCATTCATTTATCATGGCCGCGGTCTCAAAGAGCGTCAGATATTCCTCCCAGGAAGATTTTCCGTCGAAGGTGGGTAGGTCGTTTCTCAACTGGATCAGGACCATCCTTTCCTCGACATTAGCGTTTGGGGGCCTTGATAGATTCTTCACATCCATGACTGTGCTCTCACCACCAGTCGCATGGAGTCGCTCCTCTATTCTCCGGATGCGTTCTTCCATGTCGACTATTTTGTCGTTGAAGCAGCGAGAAATGTTGTCGAGCTTCCCTTCCAGCTGCGTCCTCATGTCACTGATGCTTTGGGAGGTTGCTTCCAGTTTGGTGTCGATATGTCGACAGAGGTCATCAATTCCGCCAGTCGTTTCGAAAGAAAAACTCTCTGGATCTTCACCAGTGTTCGCGAGAGCCACTCGTAGCCGTTGTTGCAGTGCACTCTTCGTCCCCGTTGTCTCCAAGTCACGTTCCTCAAGTTCCCGCTTTAATTCCACTACCTTTAAATCCATCAATCTGTTTTTCTTTGTCGCCATTTTTCTTGTCACCGTATAATGTTAAACAATTTATTATCCCGAACCGAACTCTCACTGTTGTAGTTTGTTTTTTTTTTTAAACCCCACATCTGACACCAATTGTTACGTTTTTAATAACGTTCTGGGTTCACAAACTAATAAAAACAACACGATTGTCAGTCACACTATTTATTTGCATTCCATTTACATTAATACAGCTTTATTTATTTTTACAGTCCTCTAACTATACCCAGATTTTATTTGTACTGCTTTGTTATTTTTCGTTTCCATGGTGATATCTTTATTTATAGTTTCCTTGGAGATCTATTTATTTACACTAGTGCTGCCATAGGCACCACAATGTTCTTCCCATTACATTATCATTATAACTATCATTGTACGTATTTCCAATATCCGTGTATAAACGGATATTGGGATGGTCCGATGCTCTGTGGGGAACCCGCTTGCACAGCGCGGGTGTAAACTGTGCGCCCCAAAGTTAAAGTTAAAGTTATTTGGCCTAAAACTGTAAAGAATATTTTTTTTCTATATCAATTGAACAATAAATAAATAAATACTGAAGGTATATTAAAACTTAAATTTATTCGAAATTAGTCATGTTTAGAATGCTTCAACCATATCAGTTCTTTGCACTTCTCCTGTTAACTAAAACGGGAGGATGAATTGCTTGACTCAATAATAATTTATTGATACTGTACCTTTAACCCATATACCTTACTTTACCTAATAATAATCTTTTAAGAAACTCAGTTGAAATTACTTATTAAATCTCTGTTGGATAAGGTGGAGTCTGTCTCTTTTTTATATTGGCTCCACACGGGAGGCTCTGAGGAAAAACAGTTCCCTCAGGGCCTCAGGATCTTTGAGAATGCTGTGTGTAGTGTCTTTTTTGGGAAAGGCAAGGAGAGGAAGTTCTGGGAAGGAAAAAGTATAAGGAGTGTTTAGGAACAATCAATTAGTTGGAAAACTAATTAGTAAAACGGAATTTTGAAAAATATTAAACCATTTTGAGGACATGAAATAAATCATATATTTAGAAATCAAATATGTGATAAACGTAAAAGATGAAAGAATTGCCGACTAGTTTCGTTACTTTATCATAATATTTAATATATCAGAACACAAACAAAAATTAATACCCATTCAGTATGAATATAATAGTAAACGCATTTTTATTAACCAATCAGAAAAATAATTAAAACCATAGATCTGTTAACTTTTGTAAACTATCACACACAAAATAGATAAAGCTTTACCATTCGCCGCAAAATACCTTACCAGTGCAACGATACGAGAATGAACGTAGAATTAAATCCTGGAATAAATCGTCTGCATAGATTTGAATGCACACTCACGTTTCATTATTATAGACAACGCTACGGTTATTCGGAGTTTGTAAGCGCACATCTCTATCTGAGTAACGAATTATCTGTTCAAGGTAGATTTTAGTATTTTGCTTTGTTCAATTTTGCGTTTTGTCTTTCTCGTTTCTACCATTATGCATGATCATATATTGTGTATTATAACATCACTTATATTGTGTAATATTTGTGAAAATAATTAAATAAATACTGATTTACTATTTATATTGAATAATTAACTTAAAATATTATGTTTTCCCAGAAAATGTCAAGCTAAATCTAAGTGTCGCAGTGTCTAGATTGCAATCACATGACATTAAAATACAACAAATTTTTTTTTTATTTTTTCTGTACACAACATGAGGTAAACTTGCCTCGACCACGGTCTCTGTGGTCGAGGGGCAAGGCTCTCGACTAGCAATCCGGAGAACGCGGGTTAAAATCCCAGAGTGCGCAAATAAATTTTGTTTGATTAATTTGTGTTTTATCATAATTTTATTCATTTAAATAATATGCAACACATTTGCGGCACAATCCAGAGTGGAAGATACATATAATAGGAAGTATCGCCCTGGTGTAAGAGCAGTTCAGAATTGAAACTTTATTGAAATTGCTTTAGCCGTGTTTGGCGACTAGATCTGAATAAACATGTACTTCCCCACCTCCATATTTCCCATTTCCTTCCAGAAAAAGGAGCATTTCGGACTCTTGTCATTAACATTTAAAAACGAAACGGCTGATAGAAAGTTGCAGAAAAGAATCAAAATTCTTCAATGAAATGATTATTTGACTGAAAAAAATATACTTGAACCAATCGCTTTCACACCGTCCGTATTGTGCAATGGAATTATAACATTTTTAATAATTTCTCTTAATTTAATCCAACATCCATAAACATCCTGAAATAGCCATAAACATACGAATTGGGTCTGGCTGGTAAAACCCACTGTTATGTGATTATATGATTCCTTCATTTATAGTTATTTTTCATCATTACTTTCTACCACCTTTAAATACATAAAGTAAATAAATTCCACTAAAATTATTCAATGTCAGAGAAATTCATTCAAAAGAAAATCAAATATCTGAGATAAAACCATAATTTGAAAATCTCTCCAAGTTCAGTCTTAGAATTTTGAATGAAAATTGTTCATCCAATTTTTTTTACTAAAATTCTTTAACCATGGTACGGGGGATGTAAAAACTTTTTTTAGATGAAGATATTCATGTAAAGATATACAATTAATCGCCACCCCATTTACATATTTAATATCTGAACTTACCAACTTTTGGCAGTAACACGCGATTTTATGTAGTCTCCGAGATTTCGCTAAAGTGTTATGAGAAAACTGTGAACCAAAAATTGTTCTACAAAGTATATTTGTGTCGCAGCGAAGAATAAAATGCAAATTTTTTAGATATTGGCAAAGTTGCCATCGGGTGTATTCAGGGTTCAGGGCAAACGTTCCCTTTCCGGATTGCGTCGCGCGTCGTCTTCATTTACAGAGGACAACGGCATTTTGTATTACGGTGCCACAAAACGTTACAAAAAACTTTCAAGGAACACGTCTTTATGAAATGGGAAAAGGTCAAAAGTTAGGCTAACAGTATTTACACTGTAACGTACTCAACATATCCGGATTTTGTAACTTTTATGTTATTCTCAGTGGCGGTCCGTGGCTTTTCAATGAAATAGAGTGTTAAGATTAGAAAATAATATACAACATGATTGATGTTGTAGCTGAAAATGATTTTTTTTTTCAAAATTTCTAGTTTTTGTGCGAAGATTTTTATTTTGGGGATGCTGTGACTCTTTTCTTCAATCTTAAACTCAATAAAAGTCTAGAACCACCCCCGATTATTCCAATTTTATAATTCTTTCGGCTCTATATATTATAATACGTGAGTTGTCCGTAAAAATAATGTCTTCAAGGGGCTGCGGCCGCGAGTAACAATTCCACGCCCAATGCGGCAACACTGGCATGTAGCCTGATTCCACCACGCCCAATCCCCACTTCGTTGTACTCAATGCAACGCTTAGTCTCGGCGTGGCAGCTGTTCGCATTGGAGCTTCCACTCGCCGCACCCGCTAATTGTGAATCACGCTCTGTGATCTGTTTTTGTGCGCAAAGAACAAAACGCCGGTAAACATTCATTCTCAGCTACATAAAGTGTACGTAAAACAGTGTATGAGCGCTAAATACACGCCCAAATGATGCATAGAATTTAAAAACGGACGTACAGATTACAGAAGTCTATGATGAAAAGCTTGCCAAAGGTTCATCGGTTTCAGGCGAAATAATTGCTAAAGTGGATAAAGCAATGCTTGCAGATCGACGGGTGACGGTTTGGTAGTTCTGTGAACTGATGCCAGATGTTAAGATGTTAAGATACTAAGATTTTGACAGAACATTTGGGATACCACAAGGTTTGGGCAAGGTCGGTCGCAAAGATCACCGATCACCGGTCACCGAATATCACAAAAAACAACGAGTCAAAGCAGCCCGCGTATTTCTACGACATTGATGGCGAGGAATTATTGGACTCGATTGTGGGCTGGGGACAAGACTTGGGTACACTACACGTTAGCAGTGACAAAGGAACAATCCCGTCAGTGGCGTTATTCAGATTCGCAGAAGCCGCAGAAGTTTGAAAACTAACTGCAGAGCGTAATTAACGTGAAACCTCCATCGCGAACGGCTGCCACGCCGAGACTAAGCGTCGCAGAGAGTGCAACGTGGGAGGGATTTGACGTGGAGGAACCAAGCCACACGCCAGTGTTGCCGGATTGCGCGTATAATTGTTCCTCGCGACAGCAGCACCTTGGAGACCTTATTTTACGGACAGCCCTCGTACTTACTGAGACTCGATTGGTTTGCGCAATATGTAGGTTTGTCGTATTGTTATTTTACAATTTTCAATTAATCAAACCTATCAAATTGGTCAATGGTAAAACAAACAAAAAGCTTGCGAAACGATTAGATAAATTCAATAAGTTTTAGCAATGTAATACAATAAATAGGAATGAGATAAGTATTAGAAGTGTAAGTTAAAATTCTAATATGTATCTAGTACGTATTAGACTGCATGCATGAAGTGGATATATTTCAAGTATAATAAATAAAAATAAATAAAAAACAATAATTTTTCTATTGAAACTTCAAATCAGGCAGGGACAACTGACAGTTGGAAAACCCATAAACTCAATTTACTTTTCAGGCGTAGATTTTACATGATTTTTATGTATTTTAAAATATTGCTTAGGTAAGTCATCACTTGGAGAAATATGAATTCTCATAGCCGAAGAATGTGCTTTTAATTTCATATGATTTCCATAGAGTTTAAACCATAACGTAAAATATTAATTCTGCATACAACTTATTAAATTGGCAAAGTTTGTGTGCAGATATATTCCGTGAGTGGTTTTCCGAGCATGAACATCTGTTTAGAGTTTTGTTCAACCGCATGCTGTCGAAATGTAGATGCTGCAAAGTTGTAATAATTTCAAAAATTTAATTTCGCAAAAATTTGTAGACCACCTCAAAAGCCCGAGACGGAAAATTTTCATATTTGAATGATGGAATCAAAAACGTTGTTATTAATTTTCTCCAAATCCAGTCAGCTTCATAAAATACTTCTATTTATTCCTTTATTTACGCTCAAAGATTAACCGTAAGAAATTAAATCAAAAGAAATACCCATTTCAATCATACGACTAAAATAATTTTCTGATAACATTATTATATTAAAGCTAGGTACTTTAACGCTTGTCTGAAATCTTGACACTTCATTACAACAAATAACATCAAATAAATTCATTGAACCAAAGCTACAATCACTCACAAACAGACTTACAACAAAAATCAGTAGGTATGTTTTATTTGATAACGATAATTTTTTTTTAAATTTATGACATGTGGAATGTAGATAAATACTTAAAGAATATTAATTTGATATTATGCTTGGTTACCAAATGTTTATTAAAAAATAACATTTTTAAATGGAGAAACTGGACAAAAACCATTCAGTAGATACAGAAAGTCATGTCATGAGATGGAACGGATTAACAAAAGATGAATAAATAATGATTATTAAAAAAAATGATCTTTCATCAATAATACTTAAAATAAAATTATTATAACACTTTTTATTTATTTATTTATTTATTTATTTATTTATGCATCTATACAAAAAGTTACTTTTTTTTGGACTTGCCTATCTCACTAGGAAATCCTGTGTCGAGACAGACTAGTTTACAAATATTTTATAAATATTAAATAAAATACATTTTTCGATAAAGTAAAAATATTTGACAAAAAATTAATCACTGTTAAGTATAGGTACCTGAAAGTTTATAAACACTGTTTGGTATACCTGAAAATAAAGGTAACGACGGGATGGTAGTCAGTGAACTCAATCATGATTTTTTGGCAATTTTGATGAGCGAATTCAAAATATATATTCCTTTCGAAAAATGAGAATCATTTTGGAACCTAACCAATAGTAAATCCCTAAATTACTACAGTATTCCTGGCGCTTGGTATTAATGTCGTAGAATAATATCGTTCATTACATTTCACATCGGGTAATGAAATTTTAGAGTCGTTAAATTACGATATTGAAGCATATCGGAACAAGCTTAGTCATAATGATATTGGCTTTACAAAGTTGGTCGACGACACGATACGACGGGGATCCATTTAAATTTCCAAGAAGTGTCCCTCGGATCGCGGGATGGCCCGTAGTAAGTAGTTAGTCGTATCTATAGCTATTACCGTATTGAGTTTGTTTTCTTTTAGTTATCTTGAAGCGAATTGTAAAGTTTTGATGGCAGAATGAAAACGGGAAAAAATACTTTATTAACGTTTTTTTAAACTAACAAAGAAGAAATAAAAACAATACCGGATAGAATAATCTGCCAATTTTGAAAATCACCTACTACGACCACAGTAAGCGGAAAATAATGATTGTGTCGTGGTGGAGGTCTTAAGCAAGTCGAGGAAATGAACACACGACGGTTGAGTGAGACCCAAACGCGATATCAACTCGGCCACTGAACGGAGTCTTTAAAATATCTATTTTATTAAATTTATTTTTTATATTATTGACTCGTTTCTACATTGCTGGTCGAATGTAAATTGGATCAATATTCATTAAATCGGAATATAATTCATCGTAGTCAAAAACTCCCTGGTTTATTCGAACAGAATATTTTGTATGAATTAACGTTTCAATAATTTATTTATGCTTTATGCCTTTGGGACTACGTCATCCCCAGTTTGGTGATGGTCGGTGGACTACATGAGGGAATTTGGAAGTAGATGGGAAAGCAGGGCAGGTTTTCAGACCTAGTCACATTTAAAAGTTATTTCCACTTTCGAAGTGTGGTCTCTCTTCAGGAAGCAAATCACCGTATCTTTCACTTTTGAATGAGGTGCAAATGCTCGTTCGCTAACTTTGTCGAAAATTCGGTTTTAATTGAACCGTTTGCATTTGTCTGTCTGTTAATTCATTTGTACGTTCCGTTTCAGTTTCAAAGTAGTGACTGTTTTAATGGTTCAGTAAAGATGTTTATTTGAAATGTGAAATCTTCTTGCTTATTTGAACTATCTTACTGGCATTTTTTTTCCTCAATATTATGGTACTTACCTTATTTATAATATTATGGTACTTACCATATTTACAATATTATGGTACTTACCTTATTTACAATATTATGGTACTTACCTTATTTACAATATTATGATACTTACCTTATTTACCTGCCCAAAAAAAGTTTGAAAATGAATTGTCATTGTGATAGTAAAGTTTCTTCGGAAAAATTGTGTAATTCATTATTTAAAATATTTTTTTTGGTTAATTGGTATTTTATTTATTACAAATCTTATTGATTCAAGAGAAATTTCGGTTTTGATTTATTAAATAATGGACTATTACTATTATTTATTGTAAACGCAATTTTTTGGACGCAAGGTTTGCTGTGATTTTAATGCAAGAAAAGCAATATAATTGAAATATACTAATAAAAACCAATATAATAGAAAACCAATATAATAGAAAACCAATATAATAGAAAACCAATATAATTTTCTATCGCTGGGATTTGAATCCATGATCAAGGGGTCTCCGCTCTGGAGGCTGCCGAAACGTTTATATTACCTATCTAGGTTAAATATTTATTATCAAAATAAATCCAGTCGACCCTAGTTTGGTCACGTGCTCTTTGCCTAATGCACAATGTTCAGAAATTCATCACCCTTCCCCATAATATTGTAGCAAATCATCGTCAACCGGCAATAAATCGGGTTCTATCACAGACGACTCCGCCGATGTAGAAAACGTTGTCTAATCATACAAAAGTATTTTCCCGGAAGGTTGTTGGTCCTTGGCTCTGTTGACACGCCCAGTGCCCAGTATCCAGTGCCCAGTGGGCATTTTCCCTGGTCCTGGGTCTGTCTCCGTCGTCCTTGGCTCGGTATGTCACGCACCATAAACAGCCCCGACCTCTGCCCCATACCCCCCTCCCACCCCCGTCTCATCCCCTGTCAGTTTAGTGATATAGCTCCTGCCAGAAACACCCCGGAACTTTATCACCCCGAACGACAACTATCAGAGATGACCGTTTCGTTCCCGTAATCACGTTTTTGAACATTCCGAAAGGGAAATGTTTCCAAACACGGTCATTATGAAGGACGAAACGTATTGTGCGTAATAGTTTCATGGATTCTTTATTGCGAACTGAAACATTAATTTATATTGGAGGGATAAGGATTTTACGATCGTTTGTTTCCTATTTTTTAGGACAATTTAAAAAGTACATCGAAATTTATAAGAATAAATCGAATTAGAGTTTTTTTTTACAGAAGCGATAAAAATAAATCCTTGAAAATTTTATTTAAAAATCTATAATGTTGTCAGTTTGATGTTTTCATGTTTATTAATGACCCTGTTGACTAGGTAGTATTTTAATTAAAGTATCACATTGAAATAAATTAAAAGCAAAGTTCCGATGAACTTCGTCTGGACACTTATTAAATTAATGATTTGTATCTAAAATGAAGATTAAATTAAAGAAAATGTTATTTTACAGGGCAGGCATTTATATTTTGGTCAGTTTAATTTTCCGTGCTTTTAACTTAACTATTGGAAACTTGATTTTTAAAAACACGTCGAATTTTCATTAAATTAAATATTTAAAATTGTAATTTTGCCTGGAATTTCTGTTTTAGTCTACGTGATATGACGACAACATTATGAAATATGATTCGACCTTTCGCAGCACCCGTATAAAATAACACAACCCTCCAAATCTTTACTAAGATTTCTCCCAAGAAAAAATGCGAGAATTGTCTCCATTGAGTCCAATTACGTTCTGCATCGCGGGTCACCGTATTTATTTCCCCCAAATAACATATATCACGTGACACAAAACCTCGTGTCCGGCAGATTTTCACGGGCGTTTAGAAACCGTGGCAGTCTCTGGGACCGCCGCAGTCCCCGGGATCGCCGAATTCCCCCAACAAAGGAGCGCACCGTTCACGCCTCGACGCGTCTCACAGACCCACAAAGGGATATTCTGAGTTACAAGTGCAACTGTGGAATTGTAACGGCGACGAGGCAGATGTACTTTTAACGACTTGGACAAAGGCGCGACGTTTTTGGCAAATATCTTATAAATTATTGTGAAATTGAGTTGAAAGACAGAAATCACCAACCCTGGAAAGATTTTTTTTAATAATATTGGTATGGAAACATTACACAGCTCAACATTATTCACGGCATTGTAATTGAACTCGCCATACAAGAATACCTAAACTCAAAAAAATTGTTTTAAAATACCATTTCCGGTTGGTTTACATTTTTAAAATTCTTTATTCATCCCATTTTTAAATTACATATGTAAGTTCAGAATTTTTCGACCATTATTCTAGGCACATGCCCATGTTGTGGTGGTTGATACGATCGATTTATGATGAAAAATACTAAAAAATATTATTTATTGACAAAATACTCTACCAAACGACTTCATCACTACCACTTTTATGACTACCACAACACGGGCATTAGCCTAGTGTGATAGTAGAAAAAAACACAATAATCTGTAATAGAATTGAAATTAAAAAACTTTTTCACTTTGTTCCACTTATTTAAAATAAGTGGAACAAAAAAAAAGTTTTTTAATTTCAATTCTATTACAATGGAATTCCACCACGAATTAACAGTGCAAAAAATAGACTCACAATAATCTGTAACAAATAAAATATTATGAAATAAATAAAATTTTAAAAAAATTAACACTTTTGGAATCGTGGAATAATGTGGAACACCAAATATTTCAAATTATTTTGTAAATTTTCTTGAAATTTTAGTTTGAAAAGTCTGAACAAATTTCATGACGGTAGAGCTCGCCGTTTTATATTCATTTTCCGTTTCAGACAATCTGCCGTGCTTTTGGGATATTCTAATACAATTAGCGTCAATGTTATATTATATTGACAAGTTTGGAAAGCGTGTAAATCGAAAAAGTTCCAAATAACAAATTTCTCTCCTTTAAACACTAAATTCACTATTGACATGATCATGGCGACGTAAGATATGTTTGCCATCTGAAAGTGATATTCTCCGGCAGACTTTTATTCTAAGATAATGTTCGTGGATCGAGGTTGCCTCGAGCCAATATTTTTCAACTTTATGACATCACGTCTAACCATACAAAATAAACAAAAGAAAATGCTTAGCTGAGGGTAAAAAAGGCTTCGTTACTGAAGTCACGGTCCTCTGTTGGGTCGTTGCGCTCTAGGCTTAATGTTGCGAAACGTATTTTGTAAAAGAAACTTCCTTATAATTATTCTCAAGCAATTCTGATGTTACTTCTTCTAAGTGCTTCTTTGAGCAGAATTAAATTGTTGGGAATAGAATGCTCCCTTTATAAAATACGGGGTGTGACTGGGGATCAACCTTACACAGGAGGGTATTAAAATATATAAACGCTTTTCAGAAAAAAGAAGAAGTACAAAAAACGTACTCACCTTTGTAGTTCCTGTGAAGGTTTTGAAATTCTTATGAAATGAATGAGCCTAGGGCCTAGGCAGACTTAAATATTTAGAACAAAATTTAAATAAATGTATTATTTTAAGAATTTCTTGTATTTAATGATATTCATGAATAATTATAAAAACAAGCTTTATTTATAAACGGTAAGAAAAAAAACACAATATCTAAAGAGAAAAAAATCCAATTAAAAAAATGGATGGACGGGCGGGCGGCCTGCCTTTTTTTATTCGAATCTACTGTTTTTTCCTAGATTAAGGAAATTTGCACGTTTCAAAACAAGAGGAAGGTCACTGACTGTATAAAATTATGAAAATTTCTGTTTTTTTAGCTAATAATAAATAAATAAATGTTATTAATAACGATTAAGAAAAATGACAAAATTTAATATATTAGTTCGAACATAAGAAAAAATTACAGATTGGCAAAGGCAGTTAAAATTACACTTCTTATGTCGGTTGTTCCTCATTACTGACGATCGTGCCCCCTACTACAAACCCCAATTTTCTGAAGTTATACTTATTAAAAGTTATACTTTAAAATTTACACTTATCCAAAGTTATACTTATTAACCCTTAATGTGCTGAGAAATTCATCTTGGATTTTGGCGCCGACGAATCCTAGTATTCGCTAGATCTTCACCGCACTTTACCCAGTTTTATTGTATTTTGTAAAATGGCATACCTACAAAAATATTTTTATTTGCCTGGCAAGGAAATAATATATCATAATATAATTCTAGACTCTCGTTTCCTCAAGTGCATATTCATTTCAACATTGAAATTTTATATTTGTGAAAATGAAAATTTACTGATTTGCTGTATTTATTTACAGGAAAGTCTCATATAACTTTTTTTTTTCATTTTGAAATTCAATTATTTCGCTGTGTCAAAAATTTATCAGAAGAATGATTTTAGATTTTTACGGCCAAAAGTATTATTGCGATTAATTTTTGGGGTATTATGCCGTGTTGCGGTACCTTCTCCTTTAGCCAACGTTTTGGGCAGCGTTACAGTATCCTAAACGTTGACTAAATAAGGAGGTAGCGGAAGCAAAATAAATCACGATAAAAACAGAAGAATCTTTTCATATTTCCTTTAAGTATAATTTTTTTAAATTAGAGAGAAAAAAATTAATACAAGTAGCTACCCGGGGAAAATACATAATATAGATAAATATATATCTTACTAATATTATGATTGGTTGGATGGTCCTTACTCTTTCACGCAATAAATATCGAATGGAATTTATAAATTCTTTCACTAATCGAAAGCTACATTATTTGCGAATAACATAGGCTATATATATTGATAAGTTCTGGCGTTATGAATAAGCTGTGGCGTTATGAAATTATTTGTTATACGTTTATTGGCAAAGCGTGTTGCTAAGTAAATGTTTGACGTGGGCTGTTACATTGTTATTTGATTTTGTTACTATGGAGATTTCTTTGATAGCAAATATTCAAATATGAATATTCTATTATGAAAATTTTGTGTACTAATATAAAGTAGGTACTAATCTACATTTTGACCTAAGCCAACAGCTATACTATTATGAATGCGAAACGGCGCGTATTTATTTGATTGTCGATTGATTGAGGGAAGGGTAGTGCGGGGGGATTGGGGGGGAGTGGGGTGGGGGGGAGTTGGGGGGGAGGGGGGAGTGTGGGGGAGGGCGTACATGCGAGCGAAGCCGGGGGTAAACGCTAGTTTTTTTATAAATATATACCAAAAAAAATTATCTTGTATTACCATCGATATAGCATGACGGTACGATTTACTATAACACAAGTTATTACGAGAATATTTTCAGCGTAATAGTGTTGTACGGCAGGAGATTGGCATTTAACCCCTGGCCCACTGAGGAGTACAAGTTCGTGGTAGGTCGGCATTCCAAGGGTTAAGGAATGTACACATTATGTTTTATATTATTCAGTATAGACGACCTCAAGTCTTTATTCAAACAAATAAAACTTTTTTTGTTTTTAATTTTCACATAAAGCGATAAAATAAATTATAATAAAGTAGGCATAAATATGTATTGATCGCTTGATATATTATATACATTTATAAGTACCGAACTGCAGAGAGATCGATTTTTAGTTTATACACGCTAGAAAAGAAATTGCTTTAGCTATGCTTCAGCTATGCTTGCTAGAAATTGCTTTAGCTATGCTTCAGTTTAGATCTGAAGAGCATTGTACGAGATGTCATACATCCACCAGCTTCTAGATTTTTTTCGGTATTCATTCATCGTGTTCGATGTTTCTTAGGTACGAGTACCTACATTATAACTTCTTATTTTTTTAATCTACAAACAAAAACGTTTTTTATTAATTACTAGCTGGTTCCCGGCAAGCGTTGCAATGCCATATTCAAAGAAATTCTCCCTACATGTCCTTTCCCATGCGTCCCCGTACCATTCCCGCGTCCCCTTCCCCTCCGGCTTTCCCCTTCCACCTCCCCCACCTTCCCTCACCCCTCACCCGCTCCCCCGTCTCGCCAACCCACCGCCAGCGTTCCATATATTCAGTCCCGGTACATTCAGTTTTCAAACAGCTCGCGTGCCACCCATTACAACTTTATTTTTTAATTTTTCATTTTTGTATATTATTAGAATAATCAATCAAATTTGTTTAAAAAATCTTTTTAAAATATCTATAATTTTTGATTCGAAACAAAACATTAGGCAAGTACTTTAAATAAATTCATTAATTTAAAGAGTTTCAAAAATCATTGTTTTGCAAAATTTCATTCTCAAATTTTGACATTTTAGACAGTTTCGCAAGAGTTTTTAAAATGATTAAAAAACTTTTCAGATGTATTTTCATGTGGTTGTAATAATCCACCTACGCGGGTGAAGGTATTTTTTTTTTGTTACATTAACCTCACACAGGACGCCCTGAGGAAAATAATTTCCCTCAGGGCCTATGTCATCTTTGAGGATGCTGTGTGGAGGGTCTTTTTGAGGAAAGGAAGGAGTGAACATGGGTCTTGAAGAGACCCATGTTGTAGGAGGGAGGAAACACAGAGGCTGGTAAATCGTTCCACATCCGAGCTGTTGAACTCAAGAACGAGTCGTAAAAACGACCCGTTCTCATGTGACTAATGTCAACCGTGTACAAATGTTGGGCGCGTGTTTGGCGTGTTTCCCGACTATGCACCGGTGCCGAGGGGATCAACGACGCTAGTTCCTCGGAGCATTTTCCATTGTTATACCGGAAGAACAAGGACAGCATTCCCACCTGACGCCTGTGCTCTAAAGATTGCAATCCGTCTGTTAAGATGGGAGAATCTATCAAACGGACTGCCCGTTTCTGCAAAGAGTCAAGGGTTTTTTTAAGGTATTTTGGAGCTCCAGACCAGAGGTGGCTGCCAAATTCAACCGTGGGGCGCACTTGCAATTTGTACAGGGTTAGCAGTTGTGTACTAATAAAGTATCTGCGGGCCCTGTACAGTACGCCCAGTTTCTGAGAGGCTAATTTAACTCTGGTTTCGATGGAGCCACCATACCTGAGCTGGTAACACCAAGCATATCAATGGAGGTCCTGTTCGGAAGAATGCAAAAGGTATGTTGAAATGAAATTTTAAAATGAAGGTATTTTGAAAGTTTCAACATTTCCTATGTTTAATATAACAATACATGGATATCTCATATACTCATATAAGTATACACACCCAAGCAAGCATATTTTGGTTTTTAGATCCAACGTGATCAATCCTGTTGGTGTTTAGGTTCGTCATTTACAAAATTAACATTATAGGCATTTCCTATCCTTTTCATGTATTCCTCTTCCTCTCCCCTTCCTATAACCCAAAATTAATTTTAAGATATTATTACTTCATTTTCAATGAACTTTAGCATAAGAAACTTCAGTGGCTTGACTTCAATTTACTTGTATATTTATCACTGCATATTATGTAAAAGCTGTTTTTTACAAAATAAATAAATACATGTAATAAATAAATTAAACCAAAAGCAGCTACGTTTACGTATTTATATAAGTACCATTGAGTAATGAAAGGTCTATACCGAATACCTAACATTTTATTTACTTGAATGAGAGTAGTATATCCAATTTATTGGGTTAGTTTATTTTTAGACGCCATTGGTTATAATTTATTTTTTGCCTCCTATCTGTTGGGTCTAGACATTCGTTACCTCAACACAACGAAGGCTTTTATGGAACTCAACCCACACCTGCCTACTGCCTTCTGCCTACGAACAATTATTTTCATTCCGCTCGCTCCACTTCAACGTCAATTTATTGTTTTTCTGAATATGCCTCTCTGTTTTGTCACTCGATTTCAACACGTTTCAATACTTTTCACTTCAGCAGTTATTTTACGCGCCTCAAAGGAGTTGTTAAATTTTTAAATTAAATTCTGAACGCCGATTTACAACGCTTGATTGAAAAGGGTTACAAAAACACTCTCTTGTTTTACACATAACGTGGAAATGTCGAGTTTAATATTGCTTGGGCAGTAGTTAATTACATCAATTTACATAGGTCGACGTTTTTAGGATTTCTAATATGTTTTTTTTTATGAATTATCAAACTAAACACATTCCAACTCTCCGGAGCCTGGGCGACTATGGCATAACCAATAGGCCACTTGCATGGATTTCATATCGACGAAAATGTTAGCAAATATTTTAGAATGTAAATTTTTTTTATTTTTGAATAAATAAATCCATTATTTGAGCTCGTGACGTCACTACATGAAAATGTCCCGTCTCCGAATATGTTCCTTTTATTTTGTAAAATTCAACACTGATTAATTTTTTTTTATATAGCAACACTTTGATTTCTGACGAATATTTGAATTAGCGTTTAATGTTCACCAGATTTATTGTTTGTTCTATGCGAACTTTTTTTTTGGACTGATTTTTTGATAAAGATGGCGGTGTTTTTACAGATGTTACGAAGAGAACCCCGTACAATTTATTGCTATTTTTTTTAATGATTTTCGGCTATGTAAGTATCGTTTTTTCGCATCAATAAAATTATGTCCCGTCTTTCCGGTTTATAAAAAATGGTCTGATTTTTCGGACTGAAATTTTCAAAAAATCGCCAGGGCTTCAAAAATATGATTAAAAAAAAATACAGAATGTCTTAGAATATTTGGCTAAACCGGATATTTAAAAAAAAAAGTGATGCAAGTGGCCTATTGGGACATAACCCCAATTGCGGACGCCAAAGTCTCACTCTCTCCAAACGATTGGGAGCAGTTGAGAGTCTTGCGCGGTATTCACTTAAAAAAAGAAGAAAAAAAATTCAAGCAATGCAAAATTTTAAATAATGGCTTTTTTTATAAGGGCAACACAGAGAGTACCTACCATGCCGTAACAATTACACTAAAAGGAAGAAAATGGTTCGATTCGAAATGTTCGCGACAGTAAAAAGTACATTTGATAGCCTATCAAACAATAATCCAGCTATAACTATTGTGTTTGCCGAGTAGTTATTATTAAATGCTTTGTGTCATCGTGGCATTGCGGGCAACCCAGTGAACGTTTGTGTCTTATTACATTTGAATAAAAACGTTGAAATGCCACACCCAGTTCACAACTACCAACATTCAGAATAAGAGCGTCGAGTGTTATCCGCATCGAGTTTCTGTTCGTAGAAAGGGCGGGGAATCATGGTTAGCAAAAACATCATGCCTAATGAGGTCCTGAATTAAACATCACAACCTTTTCTTTGTCTCATATTAATGTGTTGGCTCCCTAAGAGTTGAGCTTTTAATCACCCTTTCTTCCATTTGCGCACTTTAGCCACTATTGAAAATACCCGAGTAGTCGGTTGGTAGTCACCTACTTTAGGATGCGCATCTATCTATGTATGTATGTACGGTTATACAGTCTGCTGGTTTTTATTCTCAACAAGGGGGATATAAGTTTTCTGATAAAGGTTTGCATGGTTAATTCAACGGGAAAGGGCTTGTGTAAATAATGATGGGTAATAAAGTTTCCTTGAAAGGTAACAAATGAACAAAGAAAATAACTACTTACTTTAAACTACTTGCTTACCATTGCGAATCGATAGAATGTTTGATAAAAAATGTTTTTATTTTACTAATAATATATTATTACGAAATAACAACAAGATTATTTATTCGAAAGAAAACATTAAATAATTAAAAGAAAACAATTTCTACAATACGAATTAAAAGGGAGTTATGTAGTTCAATGAAGAGTATACATAGATTCTAAAACAGTCTACAGGCTTAAAGTTAATACAAAAATATTTCATAAATATGTACATTAAGAAAGATGTACAAAAGTTAGGTGGTTCCGAAGAAAGATGTCACTGATTAATAAAGCTGCTGAGAAAATATCCTTTCAGAGCTTTTGCCAATGTTTTTTGTTTATTACTGTAAGTTTTAAGTTACTAGGTAATACATTGTATTGTTTTGAGATAATTCCAAATTTAGTAGTGTGGAGAAATAAAACAAAACAAGACAAAATATATACTTAAAATTTAAATGATTTTCAAATGAAACATCTGAATTTTGTATATATAATTTGCATTACATCAAACTGCAAACTGGTTTCAGTAAAATACAGGTTCATTATTAAGAAGCCATGATTGAAACCTGTTGGCATTTTATTTAAATAATGATGTGAATATTAATTTTCAAAATATAAATATTTTTTTTGTTGATATTCTGCCATGATTTGACAATATTTCTTCCCAATTCTGATGATGAAGTCTCTGTAGATAACAAAGAAAACAGTTTGTGTCGGTTACAACGTATCTGAACCTATTATGAGAGCTTCCCTTTATTACCTCCGCCGTCACATTAATGTTCACGATACAACATAACTACCCCTTAAGCGTTTAAATTGACTGCTTACTTACCATCATTCAGTTGGAAAAAAATAATCTCATTCAGCGTTAGAGGTAATAAATAGTCAGAAAAAGAGAGCTGATTGAAATAGAAAAGATTTTTAATACCTACTTTGTTGCAGTCTCAAAAATGACTTAAAAACTCGTAGTACGAATTAAGAATCATTAACTAAACTGTATTATTTATATTTATTTTATTTTTTATTTTATTTGTGTACAAAAAATTACAACATTACAGATATTTTATCTAATTAATTGTAATAGTACCATTTTCACAGTGAGAATGTAGCACCAAAAACCTTACAAACTCATTAAATTTTTCGAAGAATATGTCGAAATTTTTATCTTATATATTTAAATAGCGTATCGCTCTTTCCACGGGCGAATTCGGGTACAGATTTGTACGACTCAATCGGCAATATAATATGTTATGGCGACGTACCCGAGAATGCGACTCTGGTACAAATAAATTGATTTGAGCCAGAATCTCACCGTTAGAGACGAGGCCATTGATAAATTGAAAAAAGTATTTTAGCAACGCAAAACATCTACGAGTTTCTAGAAAATGGTAGTTAGTCATACCTGTATCTGTCATATCTGTTAATCATTAAAAAAGATCTGGTGATCTCTGGCGTCAATAAATTTGCACATATATTTCGTCACGAATTTCTTGGGAATCAATCGAAAAAAAATAACAATTTTCAGCTCGTTAAATTTTGCGATCACGTATAAGGATGATTTGAATTAGACATTGTGTTGAGTTGTTGCACAAAAAGTATTGATTGTGTTGTACAAAAAGTGTTGATTCTATAACTGTTAGGTATATAAAAATTTCGAATAAACCAGAAGAAAGGATATTTTTAACCTTTCATTGCAACTTTAGAAAATTTCAATCCAAAAATCAAATTTAAAAAACTAAATGAATCACCTACAGCGCGGATTAAAGTTGTCTTACCTCACCATCTCTCAAAATATTTTAAACTTATAAGTTGAACATCTACAGCGTGCTTAACACATTTAACACCAACATTTGAATAATTTCAGGTATTATTATTTTGTTTTTCATTTAGCATTATAACGATCACAATACTAGGTTTATGCCCGTATCATGGCAGACGTATATAGGCTATCTTGTAAATTGTAAATGTAGATATTAAAAGTTAAAAAAAAAAATTGAAAATAATACACTTATAAACCTTAATAAAAATTAAACTGGTTGATGAAATAGACATTTCAAAGAAAATAGAAATAAAATACTCCAATAATATATAAAAGAAAGATAAAAAACAAACACAAGTATATTATAAGACCTTCCTTTTAAAAGAAGAATTTAAAATCAGATATCTCATTACAACTACGAGTTTATAGAGCGGTGAAGCGCTCCAAAGGAATACCGACCAATTCAAAAGAAGGGTAAATTGTATAAAAATGTGAAAATAGAGTGATGAAATATGTGAAGTGTAATTTTAAATTCAAGTGATCTACAAAAAATCTCATCCCTTTCAAATATCCAATGTTATACACGGATAGTATATACCTAGACCTCTCGTCTTACACCGCAGTAGGAGAGATGGATTCAGACGTCCGTCACTCCTGGATACGTTGACCCCCAGATTCGTACCCACCCCTCATTCCTTCCGATAAATTCCTCTCCTTCCTTCCCCTAAAAACACCCTCTTCTCAGTATTTCCAAAGATAACATAGGCCCTGAGGGATTTTTTCTTCAAGGCCACCTGTGTTGAGCTGTTGTAAAAAAAACTAAAAAGATATTAAATTATTTGACCTCACGTAGGTATTCTATACATTGTAAATTTTAGGAGCGATGCACCAGAATTGTCGTTGAGCAGATTGTTATTGAAGAGTATTCCAAAAGCACAATGTTAACTATGACATTTCTTTATTTCCAGGTGAAAACGTGTCCTTACCCTGCCTGGTGTACGTGCACGGCGAGTCCTACGAGTGGAACTCGGGCAATCCTTATGACGGCACGGTCCTGGCTTCTCAAGGACACCTCATCGTGGTCACCATCAACTTCAGGCTCGGGATTTTAGGTGATTCACTTTTAATGATCCTTAATACTTTTTTTATTATGTACTCTGATTTGTGCTTTTACTGATAATTTATTTTTGAAATTTCAAATTATATAGATAGTGAAATTGAAGACTTCAAAGTCAAAATTTTAACATAAAACATTAAAAAATTTAAGGCACCGCAACCGGGCTCAAAAATAAGAAGATGGAGAGATATGAAATAACGAATGTTAGAGGAGTGCGCTAATATTTAATGCGACAAAATCGATGCGAAAATTGTGAAATGTTTAATAAAACCCGATTCATGTTTAAAAAAATAGAGCAAAATTTCGCTGGGGTTGTCTTAAACAGCATTTAAAGAAACACTGTGATTTTTTTCATACATATAACTTGTAAAATAAATGAAACAAACGTGTCTATAATATTTTTGGAGCATACTTTGCGATTTGTTTCTATCGAGGGAATTTTGTATGTTTTGTTTCGGTGCGGAGAATGTCTAGAGTCTAGATATTATCTTCAAAAATAACATATATTTTTTAAGAGCTTTAAAACTTAACGTGTTTAAGGGAGATACGTAAGAAATCGGTAGAAATTCGGGTAGCGGCGGCTTAAGAGTCCTTTTCCAATAGCACGAGCTGAAAAACGCGGAAAATTTTATAAGAAAATAAATAAATACCACCGGTCTGTTACATTCATTATAAAATAGCCATTGGATTTCCATTTCCCTGGTGGCTACCTATGTTAAACGAAAATTCTCTCGTAATTTTTCATTTTCCTCGCGGCGTGTCATCACGTCCTGCAGCGTTTACCTGAGCCCTAGAACCCTCCTCGCCGTGTCCCGACGTCTTGGATACACAGATCACGTTTATTGACCTAAAAGTATTTGCTTTTCAGCAATTAAGGTCAATGTTTTTCCTGTCACTCCACTTTTGCCCCTTTTCAAATACCTGAGCTGACTTCCGATGCTCAAGTTTCCGCAAATAACTGACTTGCGGAATACTGCTCATTTACTTGGAAACATTTCCAACAGCAGTAGAGCAGGTAAGAAATTATTCCTGAATACGATTATTTCAATTATCGTTAAGAGTAAAAGCCAACGAGGGAACGGAAAGGTACTTTCATCAATTTCAAAATATTTCTTGTAGGTATTGTGATTCAAATTCTTTAAGGTTTAGAGAAAAATAATAAATACTTTACGTTCAACTTTATTTCAAAAGAAATTGGAAAATTTAGTAATATGCTTTATTCTTGGCGTCTATCATGTGTGCTCAATTAAAAAGTTTTAAAAAATTTAACAAAGGATGTTCTTCAATTTCGATTAGTGAAATCTCAAGAGCATCCTTTAAAAACCAACAGTGCGTAAAATGATGTAAGAAACTCAGAAATTTGGAATGCTTTTGAACTATTAGAAATTTTAAGAATTTCACCCTTAAAACTATCCTACTAGTATGCGTGAATATGATACTTACATATTTTGTTAAATTGTTTTTCATGTATGTTTTTTTCATCAATTATTTATAATTTAATATTATTTTTTATACAAATACAATACTTTTTTATATTAAAGGGATATTATACCCGTGGAGAAATCCGTAAGCTGTCAAAATTAGTTTTTTTTCACATCGCTAGATGGCGGTAGGAGTGTCTTCCCGAATTTTAAAAGATCAACATTATACTTGCGTTATAAACAGAAGAGCACAGTATTTTTAAATGTCAAAGTAAAAAACAAACTAATAACAAAGTGTGGTTTATTTATGGAACTTATTATGTTAGTAGAATATTTAGTATGATCCTTTTTATAAATGTTTCATCATTTGCTTGTTCATGGTCCTTTCCAATATGCTTCCATTATAAACACATATTGCGTTATGAACAGACAAGCACAGTATTTTAAAAATATATCGAAGTAAAAAAACAAACTAATAGCAAAGTGTGGTTTGTTTATGGAACTTATTTTGTTGGTAGAATACTTAGCATGATCCTTTTTTATAAATGTTTCATCATTTGCTTGTTTCAGGCTTCCATTATAAACGGCGATTGGAATCTCGTGGTTCACATTTGGAGTCGATTTTTTTTTCTTTACTTCTAAATATTCAGTAGTTTATTGTTTTTTAAACAATATTAAATTTTCTAGAATTCATCATTATTATTACTATCCCCAAATTATTTGGAAACGTATATTGCATAGAATATATACATTAATAACATCATTAATAATATTGACTACCAGAAATAAAAGAAAGATTCTTTTTTATTTATATATTTATTAAATTTTTCTGTGTTATTTAGTAAACTAAACAATAATCTTTTTTAACATGGCAGTAGTTGTCGTGCAAGGCTGCAGAAAACCATGACAAAACTGCAGCGACCCTCACTCTATTTTAATAAAAAGAAATATAATAAAAATCATTTATTCCAGAACTAGAGAGTTCCCGGCAGAGCTCGCTATTATATACATATAGAAACCATCGCGGGCATGCACACATAAAATCACCAAAGTGTCATCGCAATCGGATGAACGGTTAGCAACGCATATTTTCATGATGCCAGAACTCACTATATATATAGAAATCATCGCGGGCATGCACACAACAACTTACCAAAGTTTCCTCGAAATCGGATGAACGGTTCATTAACGCATTTTCATGACGCCAGAGCTCGCTATTATATATAGAAACCATCGCGGGCATGCACATATAAAATCCCCAAAGTGTCATTGCAATCAGATGAACGGTTAGCAACGCATAATTTCATGATGCCAGAAATCACTACATATACATATAGAAAACATCGCGGGCATGCACACAACAACTCACCAAAGTTTCCTCGCAATCGGATGAACGGTTTAGTAAAGCATTTTCATGATGCCAGAGCTCGCTATTATAAATAGAAACCATCGCGGGCATGCACACATAAATTCCGCAAAGCATCATCGCAATCGGATGAACAGTTAGCAACGCATAATTTCATGATGCCAGAACAATCGGATGTAGTGCAATGCAATACATTCCGTATTACGAAATAGTACAAAAATGGACAAAATAACAATGCATTCATATATTAGTTTCAATATCCCGTAATAGATTTTTCTTGCATTTCTTAATTTTTTCTGTTCGAATTAGTGTCGCTGCTTTTCGTTTTTTCTCCAAGGCGGTTATAATATATTGTGGGTCACGAATGGGCATAGATCTTTTAAATCTTGGATCTATAATTTCTGGTAATAAACAATCCATAAAGAAAGTACTTAATCTGCTTTCCATTTTTTCTCCCCAAAATTTGTCGTCCCTTTTTATTAATTCTATTTTTAATGGAATTGCTTCACCAAACCAGACGGCAAAAATACATACAGTCTTATTGGAAATGTGAAGTTGACCCTGTACTTGATAATACCAGTTGTGATTTGTATTTGTAAAAAAATTTTTTTGTTTTTTATCTTGCTTCCAGAACGTTATTTTTTTTTTTGCTATTGCTTCTTCAAATAGCATCCCACTAGCAGAAATCGGACATTTAATTTCTAATATTGTACTGTCATTTACCAAACCATCTGGGGTGGCTCCTAAGAATGGGAAAATGTCATCAATAAATAAATAATTCCATTTGCAATACATTTAAACGATGCTCCCAAAAATTTTAACATTGTCATACATGAAAATACTAAAATTCACAGCCAAAACTACTGCAAATCAAACTGTACAATATTAAAAACAACAAATAAAATAAAATATCTAGGAGTAATTATTGATAAAAATCTGAAATGGAAGGAACAAATATGTCAAGTAGTAAACAAAATTAGAAAATTAATATACATATTTTTAAGAATTAGAAATTTTTTGTCAATAAAAAATCTATATTTAATCTACTATGCCTTAGTTCAATCCACTTTACAATACGCTATTATTAGTTGGGGATCCGCATATAAATGTAACCTTGTTCCAATAGAAATTGTACAAAGAACAATTATTAAAATTATATTAAAAAAATCCTTGGACTACCCAACAGAACGCCTATTTGATGAATTCCAAGTACCTACATTTAAAGATTTATATATTAAAAATTCATTAATTCAAATTATAAAAGAAAAAGATAAATATCAATTTTTAAACGAAAACAGAACGCGACTTAAACATGTTTTTATATGCCCAAAACTAAATACGTCTTTTGCACAACACCATTACACTTACCAGGGAAGAACTTTTTTCAATCGCCTACCAGAAGAAATCAGAAGCATTAATGATAAAACCCAATTACTGCTCTCTGTCAAGAGACATTTTAAAAATATTCTGAAGAAAAAAACTAATGCCACTTAATTATCCTACAAATATCCTTAGTTTTCCAAAATATTCTTTCTTTTATTTAAATGTATAAAAATATACTTAGTTTTCCATAATATCCTTTATTTTCTTTAAATATATACTATTATATACTATTACAACACACATATATTTATGTAAATGAATTATTTAAGTACTAAGTAATAACCACATTTATGTACACTCCTTTTCCATACACAAGCAAATGCTTTAAATGGAAAAGTAGTAAAAAACCTAAGATGTAAAATTATCATTTAGCAACATGTAAAAAAAATTAATTAAAATAAAAAAATAATTAAAAAAAAAAAAAAAAAAAAAAAAAAAAAAAATAATCCACAGTCATCGACGACAATATTTTCTTGAATGCAAAGTTGCCTTTTTGCAACTTGCTCATGGTCCCTACCGTATTGAATAGATTTTATATTATCTAGAGAGCGGCCGTATAATATTGTTTTTACTAAATTAGCACAACTTATGGATTGACTTCGTTAACAGATATTACCAAATAAAGAAGCTGTTAACATGTTTCTTCTGCGTTCCAGCCACTCTCCGCTATCTGACTGTAAGACAGTTCGTCTTTCGACTGCCTTCTTTTCACTTTGTGAAATGTCGAGTAGCTTTAAGAATTCTGCCTTAGCACATTCATATGCATCTTGTTCCATATCCGTTTTTTCACACAATTCGCCATAATGGTTATCAGGTGCTCTTGATTTTGTAAGTAAATTTTTCCCTTGTTTTTTTCTTAAAGATCTTTTATCGTTCGTTTTAGAAGCCATTCTTCTTTTTGTTCTTTTCAATTCTAACCGTTTTAAAAAATTACTAGGACTCCTGTTGAAAATCTGCTTATGTAAAGAATAATAAGGTCGCTTGGAATTGAAAGAAACTACTGCAGCTGCACAACGACCCATATAGGACTGTTTAAAAGAATAATTAATTCTTTTTCCGCCAATAAATTTTGCAATAACTCCATTAAAACTCTCAACAATATTACTGTCTAAACAATATACTAGACTTCGGGCATTACTGACAAGTCGAGAATTAGCATCCATAATTTTTGAAAATATAATATTGCTTTGTAACTGTGGAACGTGATTGTAGTCTAATATTTTATTCGGATCAAGTTTAAATTTGCAGAAGTATGGTAAACAATCTTTATGTTCACCGAAAACATGTTTGGGTCCATTTAATAAATCTTTCCTTAAATCGATAATTTTTTGGTCCAAAGTACTATTTGATTGCATCCTGTAATTTGCAGCTCCGACTACCGCCTTCCTAAGACGAAGTTTGTTGGTTGAAATAATTTTTCTAAACTCCAAAGGAAAGCCAGTATCTTTTGTAATTTTTTCAATTTGATTGCTGTAGTTTCGAATTAAGTGGTTAGAGCATTCAATTTTCTGTACTGTAATATTAGGATACGGGTGACTGTTTCTAATTCTGGCATAAGTACTGGAGTCTCCATCGGCAATGAGGGTTGAATATATAAGACCGTACATACTCATCGATTGTTGGAAGCCGTCTAAAATTGCTTCAGCTTCCATTCCGCTTGAAGAACCAACATAATTTTTAAAGCACATGTGCTCGGGTATAGGAATTTTCAAATTTATAGCTCTTGCGCAGGTTGTACAGTACTTGTTTTTAACTGCCATGTAAATAATTTTTTTTGTGCGGTAACCGATAATCGTAGCAGCTCCTGAGAGGGCAGAATAGTTGGTTTTATAAGATCGCTTGGACCAACACGCATCAGCTACTACAGTGATCATCGGCGTCCCGTTTTCGTCAACATCGCCGCTTTGAATAGCCAGTTTTTTTTCTTCGTCAGCTGCCGCAGCCATACTGGTAAATTTGGTTTTCTCCCACCATTCACAAACCTTCTTATGGCATTTTCCATATCCAGCAATAGATAAGGACGGAACTTCAAGGGTAGCACATAGCTCTTCCATGCCCGAATAACCCGATCCTATGCTCATTAATCCCGATACAAAAGATTCGTTGATGCCAATGCCTTCTTGTAGGCTTTCGGACGTTTTTAGTTTAAAATTTTTACCACATAGCACGCATTTTAAATTAATAGTAGAGTTCAAACCATTTCTATTTTCGGAGTTAATTCGCAAATGCTTTAAATTGCAGTTAAAAAGGGAATCATGTTGACTTATACATTGGAGTTGTTTAAAAAAATAATCAAATTGTACTACTCTCCGCCCTTCTACGCAAATATCATCGCTTTCTTCTATTGCCTCTTCAATAATAAGCTCCTGCTCCGATTCTTCACAGCTCCATCCTTGGTCTTCGGTCACAGGTAATTTGGCCAAAGAATTGCTGTTTTTTTGCTCCTAAACAATGTAGAAATAAAAAACTGATTACCATGTTATTCAATCTGATTTTGAGATTATTAGTATAAATTTTAGTAAAATACGAACCTACTATCACGATGTTGGGAACACGTGTCATCAAAATCATAAAAAGGCAAAAAAATTCTCGCCCTTCGACAATATATTTTATAAGGGCTGACGCAGGTGCATGAAAAAAGTGTTCCGATATGTTATGGTTATGAATATACGTAAATAGGTTATGATAAATCGTCTTTTCAAACTTTGACACCTCATATCACAGAACAAGTTAAGTGAAGTTAGAACCCTATCC
This sequence comes from Limnephilus lunatus, assembly GCA_917563855.2. Taxonomy (NCBI): domain Eukaryota; kingdom Metazoa; phylum Arthropoda; class Insecta; order Trichoptera; family Limnephilidae; genus Limnephilus; species Limnephilus lunatus. The sequence continues at coordinate 91,197,161 of OU830595.1, read as the reverse complement.
AAATGAGGTGACAAATAGTAAATGCGAGATATTTGAAGTGCAATAAGTAAAAAAGTACCTTTTCGACAGTAGCGGCTGATGTACCAATAAGAATATCCTCGTGCTCTAAATCTTCCAAGTTTGGTCCTCTGTGTGCAATATTTACGGTAGGCTCATTTGATTCTATCGTATGTTGCTGTATTTTTTCCTAAATAAAAAAACAAAAAAAAACATTAAGGAATAAAGATGAAAAATCCCCCCCCCCCCCCCTCCCGGGACTCCGACGCACTCAAATTCATTCGTTACTTTAAGCATACCTTGTTTGGAGTATTTTTTCCGGCTGCCATAGATAAATCATGTTTTGATCTACGAAGAGAAAAATAATATTATTATTTGGAACTTTACAACACAACACATATATTCTTCCATCTGGAAAATCATTACTTCTGGTGTGCCTCAGGGGTCCATTTTGGGTCCTTTGCTTTTCTCTATCTATATGTATAAATGATATTACGACATGTTTTCACAACGCTCAAATTTTACTATTTGCCGACGATATGAAGATATACCTTCCTATAAGCTCCCATGACTGTTCTGTGCGTTTACAAGAAGATCTTGACCGACTGACGGATTACTGTCTCAGAAATAAGCTTTTTATCAATATTTCCAAATGTTGCAAAGTCACATTCACGTAACCATATAAAAATACTGCATGAATACACCATTTCTGGATCGCTGTTAACAAATAAAGATTATATACGTGACCTCGGGGTTATTTTGGACTCTAAACTTACCTTTGATAAACACGTTGATAATATTGTCACCAAAGCAACAAAGAGTCTAGGCTTTGTACTGAGAACATGCAAATTTTTCAAAAACACTAAGACTTATCTGATTCTGTACAATTCACATGTTCGTCCTCACCTGGAATACTGTTCACAGGTTTGGAACCCGCGCTATATTGTTTATTTTAACAGGTTAGAAAGAGTTCAGAAGCGATTTCTCAAATTCCTCAATTTTAAATCATTCAACATATACAATTCTTACGACGAAATCGAGAAACATTTTCGAATCTCGTAACTGCTCAATAGGAGGCTTGTCGCTGATCAGATGCTCCTGTACAAAATTATTAACTCAAAAGTTGACTGCCCGGAGCTGCTAAATAAAATAAATTTCCACACGCCGACTCGATATAGCAGACAAAATACCCTTTTCTACATTGATAGATGCAACACTAATTCTGTCCGTTTCTCCAACACCATTTACACATTATTGACTTCATTTGAAATTTTAGATAAAAATATATAAACGGCAATAAACTTTTTTTACATAATCCTTATACTAATCCTATCCTCAGAGCACGTGTTCCACTCCTAACAAACAGTGCCCCCTGGTGTACCGGTCTCACCGGGACAGGAGTGCTTCTGGCTGGGGTGGTACAATCGTATCGTATCGTATCGTATGATCCTTATACTGATAATAATGTAACTAATTTCTACTAAGTAAAAAAAGTAAAACAAAAAAAAACTAAGTAAAAAAACATCCCATTAATTAAGAAATGTATTGCCATGGCCAATCAGAACTCAAGAAATTAAAACCAAAATTTTGTATTTTTACATAATTCTACCCCATAACTCCCCTTTAGCAATGTAGGGTAATTATTGTATTAATTACCAAACACTGTGTACATAAAAACCGTTCACTCTCAGATTAGCGTTGATTTGTACAAACACAGTTATAATATATGTGGCTTGACGTATTTCAGCCTATTGCTCGCCATATATTCCAATAAGGAATGTACGGCGAGCGATATGCCGAAATACCCCACGCCACGTATATTGTAGCTATGTGTGTGTACACAGCTTAAAGACAATGAATTCTCACACATACTTGCAAAACGTGCACCTGCCACATGAAGTTTGTGCTAACGGTTTCGGAATTGGAATGCATACGCAAGTTAAATGTTATATTTTAAGTGTCTGGAACAAAATGGCAGTTGAAAAAATACAGTTTGTCAAATTTATACCAAAAAAGAGAATTTTAGAGTACTTACTGTTTTTGTAGCTTCCTGAGATTATTGCAGTGCTTCAAGTGATTGGGTATTCTATTTTTAGAGCCATTAACAATGCGTTTTGATGGCATTTTTTAAATATATACGCTAACAAACAAGGAGCGTATAGTTTCGTTACTTGCCGACGGGAGATTCTAGCCCGGAATGAATGACGAGCTGTGAAATGTGTTAGAATTTGGTAAAAAAGGAAGTATTTATTTAATTGTTAAATCCACAGATATCATAACGAGAATAAGAGGCCGTACTTTTATAGATGTATGTATTATGTATATGTTTTAAATTAAAAATATTGTATAAAATCATTATTAAGGCGATAAACATAGACTGAAGTTTTAAAAGCGGGTTGTATGGTGTATCAATGTTTTTATTTTTCATGGTCGAATGCCTACATCAATTACAAAAAAAAATAAGCAGATTGAAAAATAAAAGTCCATTATTTGGTAACAAAAAATATCAAGTCTGAGAATGACACACGAAAGGTAGTATTAAGCCGTTTTAGAGAGCCGTTTTTCAGCAAATTACAATTCTGCCCCTATAATATGCTCTTAACCGAATCCCAAAAGCGCCTTGTTTTATTTTTTAAAACTGTATAAATTATTAGCACCAAATGCTAAAAGTTGAAGCATTCTTATTTTTCATGAAAACACTGCGAGGTTCTCAGAAAATTTGGTGAAAAAGAGATGGTCAAGTATAATAATAACAAAAGGGCTGTATCGAGAGTAAACACCGCCCACGAATATCTGCCCTAGGACAAGGATTTACTTTAACTTTCACTAAAAATATCCGTCATAGAAAACCAACAAAAATTGAACAAGCGTATAAATTTTGTTGATTTTTTTAAACGACCTAGAAATAGAATTAAAAAAATTTTTTTAAGGGTGTGACATATATTTTTAATTATTTTTTTTTAATAATCGGAACGAAATACTGGTAGAATTCAAAGGAGGTAAAAAACATCATAAACGTAAGAAAGGGTCACAAGTGTAGCAAGACTGAACAGAATTGAATAGAATTGAACAGAAACAATCTATCTGCCTCAAAAGCAGTGGCGGTCCGTGAGTTTTCAGCAGGCTAGAGAGCTAAGATTGAAAAATACAAAATTACTGATGTTGTTGCAGCTAAAAATGTTTGTTTTTTTCAAAATTTTTACTTTTGTAGTAAGATCTTTAAGTATGTGGATGCGGCGCATCCCTTGACTAAAAGAATACTGAAGATCTTCACACAAAAAGTGTAAATTTTGAAAAAAAATATATTTTAAGCTACAATAACGTCAATGACATCATATTTTTCAATCTTAGCTCTCTAGCTCACTGAAAACTCACGGACCGCCACTGCTCAAACGGTGTATTCATTTATTATATCTAATTCCTAATATGGTTTCACTGAATTGTATCAATGACTGAGATGAAGTCAGACTTTGTAATTAGACAAAAGACCATTATTTTATCAGTTCCTTCGTGTTTAATTAAATTGGAAATAATTAATTAAATTAAAATACAGTGTTTGGTTGTTAAAGTTTATTGTAATGGATATTTTGAAAAATTTTTGTTCTATATTTTTAAATTACAAATAAGTATTGATTTTGTGCTTCTTGAATATTTTATACCTAATGTTTTTTAATTCAGTCTTACTTTAATAATTAATTGTGCATCTCGTCTTTCTGTAAATTTATTTGTACCATTCCGATTCCGTTTAAAGGTGGCTGTTTTAACCTGTCGTGGGCCACAGTAGGCGATGGGCACGTTAAAAAAAATTATTTCTCTGCACATAATTAGCTGTTCTGGGTGAAATGCTAATGGTAGTTAATATGGTACTTAAATAAAAAATATATATTAACAAAAACATCTATTCATAAAACGGTACAATATACGAAAATGGAAGTTATCGCGAAAAAATAATCAGCTGACGCACTACAAAAATTTGGAATCAGCCAAAGATATTAAAATATTAATTTTATTATCTTTTGAATCAGCACACACCGGGTTAAGGGTTTTTTTTAATTAATTCGATCGGCATGCTTACTAATTGTAGTATCCGCAAGCTTGCTTCAGCAGGGCAACATTTACGGAAATAGCCGAACGCTTCCGACGGCACCCGAAGTCGGTAGTCGGAGGCAGGCAGCGCGCGGTACATCGGCCGCTGAGCGCCCTTTCTCTCTTATCATAGGAGATACTATTACACTGTAAACTTTATAACGTCAATAAACTCGTCTATTACGATCTTATTCTCCTCATTACAAATTCATTTGTTTGTCTTGTTTATAAGTCTATCAAGGACATTACACTAATTAAGTAGGTAAGTATTTAAGTACCTTCTTACAAATCTTATAATTTCAAATGTAATTTGGTTTTGATTTCTTAAATAAGAGGAACATACTTATTTTGGACGCGAGTTTTTTTTACATAAGTGCCACACTGCAGGTCACAAGGAAAATAATTTCCCACAAGGCCTATGTCTTCTTAGAGGATTCTGTATGGAGGTGTCTTTATGCTGTCTTTAATAATAATAAATAATAACATTTAGAAGATTTGTAGAACGCCGTTTTGTGAGAAATCACCGCAAGGGCGCTGTTCAATATATTATGAATTCTTAGGCTCTATCTAATTTTATTATTTACAAAAAGATATCGAAAACATACTTATCTGGCAGGTAATTTCCAATAAACATATTTTAGTTAGAAAATGTATGCTTGAAGAAGTTTTGACTTAGACGACTTTGCACGCGGGGGATGTTATGTATATTTAACATTGGACATTGGATGACTTTATATTTGCCATCCCCATCACTGTTGATATTAGGTTAATAAGAATATTAGTGCCAAAAGTTTAGTTAATATTTATCTTGAAAGACTGGATAATTAAGGACTCTTTGTAAGGAAAGGAAGGAGAGAAACTTCTGGGAAAGAAAGGGGTATGAGGTGTAGGTGGGAATCTGGGGGAGCAGTGTGTCCAGGAGTAACGGACGTATGAATCTATCCCTCCAACTGCGGTGCAAGGCGGTGGACAGAGAAAGTCCAGCTGGAAAGGTAAAAAGGCCTCCCTTAACCGGTCTCTTTCAATCCGGCCTGCCACGCAGTGGGTGGGCAGATGCAACTGCCGCCAAGACAAAGACCGACCTCACCCCCATGATCCCGGGCATCCTAGTTCGTGATCAGACGTAGTGAACCACTTGGGGTGACCTACGGCTGAGGTATTAGTTATCCAATAAGTGGTTCTGCTATTATTAAGAAAGTTATGTTTAAGTGCAAACTGAAGGGTGGTTTCAAATGATAGAGACTCTCGAACAAATGGTCCTTTGTACCTTATTTCACATACATTCATCTGATCTACACGTTCACGTAAAATAGACAATAATATCCAACATAAGTTCACTGCCAAATCCATTAAGCTTGTAGAAATCGAATGGCGTCGGAGTTCGAAGACAAACTGATTTTGAGGGAGCGTCTCTCAGTATCAAAGAATCTCAAGTGGAAATAATTTATTGGACCAAAAAATGGATTACGGGTTGCTCTGAAAAGCTTCTCCTTCCAGGCCAAAAAAGTGCTAATGTTATGATTGAGTAAACATATTACCATCTAGTTTATTTAATATAATTTCTCCAATTAGTTTTTTTTCTGGAAACGGACTCTACACAACTATGAGCAACGTAACAAGTATCAAAAAACCGAAGTGATTTTTAAGGGCCTATAACCAGCCAGCGGTCGATAATCCACATTTCGTCGAAAGATGTTCTTACGATCGTACAGGGCGATTCCAATGAGAATGATTCATTATTCTCCGTACCAGCAATTATATCTCAATATCGATTTTATTTCATTCAAAATTTGCTTTAATTTTTACCTCCAACTAAAAATGCGGAAAGGCGTGATGATAAAACTATTAAAATTATGTAATTTTTGTAATAATTTTTTTATCATAAGAATTTAAAATTTTTCAATAATGTCTAAGCAAAATAAACGTGCAAAAAAATCTGAAATTAATTCGTAAAACCGTAAATAGATAGTCAAAATTGAGAAATTTAATTATTTTATTAGAACTAAAAATAAAATTTTGAAACGTGCATTTACTAGATAACGTATTGATTTACAGTGATGTATGATGACAAGTTATGAAATATGTCTTGTAAAATAAGATTGTTCGTTTGAAAGTTTAACAAATCTGCCAACGACCTATGGTATAACCTTATTATACTAAAAATAAATATTTTTCTCAAAATTTATATCATGCGTTTACTAGATAAAAGAACAATCTTTCGAAATCAATTTTCATTTTTTTGTAGAAAAGAGTCAAAACATCTAAAATTTGATTTAAAAATGTCATATTTCCGGTTTTCTCTGATTATACCCTCTTAAGAAATTGACCCTAAATGTATAATTTTAAAGCTACTAACTTTCTGTAATATGGTTTCAATCACAAATCTAATTATAAATTATCACCTCTTTAGTATAAAATTGACGTATTGTCCTAAGATGTGAAAAAATTGTCGTTTTTTTGTTGTTGGTGGTACTCTTTTATGGATGAAAAATCAAAAACAATTTTGTATAGCTGGCATATTCTAATCGGTTCAATGATGAACAGATTATGTATACGCTTATAAAATGTTTTAACAACCTTTGGTATTTTAAAATTCCGACCAAATACCAACATTTCAATTACCCGCTTAAGTAACTGATATGCAGAAGTAGCAGATGATTGCAAATGCACTGAAAGAACTAAATAAAAAGCATTCCACATATTTTTTAAAACAGTCATTAGTTTACATTTTACATATTAGTATGTTTACACTGCATGATTGTTTTGTAACTAAATTTTTACGTTTTATTATGTTTTATTCCGTTTAAAAAAATATTTGTACCGTAAATAAATAGATAAATTAGTAAATGCATTTGAAACATATTTCTAAGAAAAGGTTGACACCAGAAGAGGAGCGTTTTTACAAAGAAAAATATATACCCAAAACTGTTTTTTTCTTCCATTTCTAAAATATATCCCCAATTAATAAAAAAAGAAACTTTATGTCTGACTGATTAATTAGGTATATTTGCATTATAATTTTATGTTTCGATGTATCAGCGGTAGGTAATTATATTTTAATTTTTTTTTTAATTAAGTATTTTTATAATTACTGTTTAGGTGAAATTATGAATTTTGTAAGAATCAAAATTATAATTGTTTTAATTAAAAACAACAATTTTATAGTAGCATTAAAATGCGGTTCCATGCCAACTCAGAATGAAACCAACTCAGAACCACCTCAGAAAGGTCATTAAAAGCCATGAAAAAATAATTTTAAAATAGCGGGTAACCCAAACCAAACTTAACCTATATAACCATTTTTTTATCATCACTCTTAATGACCTTTCTGAGGTGGTTCGGAGTTGGTTTCTTTCTAAGGTGGCCGGTCACCCTAAAATGCATGGGTATTTCGATTTGTGAAAACATTTTTTTTTGTTCAAATATTCTTTGGTATTCTCCTTTGTCAAAACTAAATAAAGGTAACTTTTCAAAAAGGAATTTCTTTTTTTAAATTATTCATCGCGTTTAACAGTTAATTGAATTTGCATTTAAATATTGTAATAAAATATTAACCCCGTGTGATTTTTCACATAAAACTGTCGCACGACAAAAAAGTTATTGTGGAAACGCTGCTTAATTTAAAAATAATGTTTTATGGTTTTTTAATCGATGAAATTATTTGTATCATCTAAAGCCACTTCTTGTCCACAATCTTCTTATCCACGAAGCAGATCTGTCTTGACAGAGGTCAATAAAAACCCTTAAACACCGTGATTTCTGGTAATATGATATTATTCAATTTTTATAAGAAAAACTTTCTTTTTATTACTTTTTTGAAGGTTATTCCCATCAGTGAAATATATCATATTAGATAAGTTAACAATAATAATCAAAACGAAAATATCCGGTTAGACGGAGAGGTCTGGGTTCGAGTCCCAGTTGCGACCATTGTCTTTTTTCTGTTTTTCTGTGTCTTGTTCTCTTTCATATTTTCGTTTAGATTATTATTGTTAACTTATTCTAATATGATATTATTCGCTCAAACTTTTCAGTGAGGAATTTGTAGGTAAACTTAATAATTTTTAAATGTAATATACTGCTGTCGAAAACTAAATTTCAACGATCAAAGTTGGACGTCCTCCAATCGAACAAAAAACACATACAATTCTTCCGCACAAAGAATATCACCCTTTGGCGTAATCAATTAGCAGCTGACAGCGCCTAAAGGCCTCGATGAAAAAGATTCCCCCGCACTCGGAAACGTTAGAGGTTTTATAACGCTCCTAATTTCCGCTACGTACCGGCAACAAAAGAGTTTCCGGCTATAATTAATTGAATATCTCCCAATTTTTCCACATTTTCCCTTGTTCATCAGTGTCCGCACATTCTTTATATTTTTCAACCCAAAATTTTAACCTTTTTTCGTAAAAATGACAATAATAAATTTCGTGAATTTTCTACCTTGCTTCGTAATTTTTTGTTATTTTTATTTTCGCAGACGATTGAATACTGACCATATTTTAGAATTTTCTCATCACCCTTCATTCTAAAATGGTCCGAGACCTTTCACGTGCTTTTCAAGGATCTTGATTTTCCTCCTGCTGTTCTTTTTCGAAATTTAAAGCTCGTGTAACTTCTAAACTTAATTATCTTAGCTCGCTTACCTGCGTTTTCTATGTGGTACATCAGCTTATACCTGTATTTTTGAAAAACAGGGAGTTGTGTGAGTAATTCGTACTCGCATTTAAGATCAAATTGAAAAGCAATTGATGCATAATCAGCTTGGTACGGATGGTCTTGAAAGTATACTGTTTTATGAATTTGACTTTAAGTCGAGAGTTAGGTATTGGGTTTGAATCCCGTCATAGAAATCAAAAGTATACATAATGGTGATTAAATAAAAATCTGTTCACGTTTGGTCAGGATGGTGGTAACGTGGTAGATGAGTTATGGATGCTGTGTAGTTTTTATGTTTAAAAAATGAGCTGTTTTGTGTTTGCGTTTTGATTTCATATAGCATCATCATAAAATTAATATTAATAAAAAATTCTCGAACTCAAAAATTTTAAAAAGTATTCATCACGTTCTTATATACCATTTTTACAATTAAAATATGGTTTCCATGAGAAAAGAAGAGATTTGATATTATTTTACGAAGCGGGTGATTCTTTTCAACAGTCCTGAAAAATGTTTGTAACGTTTTGGTTGAACCAGAGTCGCGCTCGAAAAAAGTCCTTTTGTCGGATTTTTAGTTTTATCCATTTGTCAACTAACTTTGTCAGAATTATAAGCAAATTAAATGTTGCTTTTTTAAGTAATATAAATTTATAATAAAGTATTATAAGATTATGTGTGTCTGGTTTTATCCAATTTGATTTGTTCAGTGAAATTAATATCATTTATAGATTTTTGCGCACATTAGTCTACCAATTATTTTAAAAATCGTATCCAAGTTATTATTTTATTTATGTTACTTATGAGCACTGTCGTCTTACTAAATTTATAGATTCCCCATTTTCATTACTTCTTTAAACGATGTCTTAAATTTTAGAATATTTCTCTAATCCATAAAAGAATGATCTTGTTGACAAACTTGCCATAATAAGTTAAATGTAGTAGTGAAAATTTTTTATTGATGTTTCCACGAACTATTATATATGATATTATTTTTTTCTTGTAACGCAATAATAAAACTGACCTGTCAATTGGTGCCATAACCTACATTAACAAGGCATATACGGTGTACATGTATACACACATTATAGTGCAACTTATTTTATGGAATAAAGCGATTAACAAGATTAATAGGTACTTTATTAGTTTTGATTACGACATTTGTACATCTCATTGATATAATGATACAATGAATAATAACACTATGTTTGATCTCTCCACTTAGTTGTTAATTCATATATTATTTTTTCAACAAATTTACTCCATTTATCAGTGCTATCTTTAACTTTTATTATTTTGCTTTTACTTAACTATTTGGTAAGGACCGGTATTTGTATGTGTGTTACTTTTATTAAATGATGAAATTAATAATTCCGATACAGAAGAACGCTAATGGGGTTAATAATTACATTCTAAACAATGTATTTTAATTGCGAAGAAGTAATAAATAAATAAAAACGTGTATTTTGAAGCTACGCGCACTAACACGGGCTTTACTAACCTATCACTCGATAAATTATATTGGTGTCGAATAAACATGTTGTAATTAATACTATTTCCATTTATATCCACAAAAATTAAATCTAAGCTATCTTTTCATGTTTCTTAGGTTTCCTGAAGACCGGTGCCAAGAGTTCCGCCCAGGGTAATTTCGGACTCATGGACCTCGTGGCAGGTCTCCATTGGCTGCGGGAGAACCTACCCGCCTTCGGGGGAGACCCTGACCGCGTCACGCTCATGGGTCACGGCACCGGAGCGGCACTCACCAACTTCATCGCTGTGTCACCTGTAGCTAGAGGTGAGAATTGCAAATAAATACAATAGTGGACCTCGTGAAGATCTCATCTATTTCATCGTCATCTGTAGCTGGAGTGTTCTCGCATGTAAACCATATACAATATCACATTACCGTTGTGATGATCTCGCCTTTGGGCCTACGAAATAATTCTTTTAAAATTGAGAGATCGATTGAGAAATATATTTAATTTTGTAGCAGGGTGTGGTTTCAGATTACGATCCCCTGTTCCCAACTCTTAAGGGTGATTTATGAAACCGGGCCATTGCTGGGATAAACACGTGTGCCAGAGCACTTTGGTTGAAGGAGGAATCCTAAAGGATATATCATTATCAAGTCAGGGGCGGCCGATGAATGTTTGCCCGAGTGGTGACTGACTTTAACGCGAGCAAATTGATTTGCGAAGCAATTGTCTTGTGAATTTTCTATGGCAGTAGGGAATTAAAAATTAGGCAATAAAGATTAATCGTTGGTGCATTTAAATATACTAGAGCGACGCGCCGATTACGGGTTGAAATATTCAACATATTTGTCGAAATAAGATTGCAGAATTCGTTAAATAGTGACGCACGTAGAAAGGACGAAAACGTGTACAGACAATGAATATATAATATTATTATATAGCCAATAAAGTTGACGCAAGTAATGAAGACGAGCAATAAATTAAACTACGCCACTGTATTCTGCTTTAGAAGGTCCAGGGATAATTTATGACTCCGGCGCAGACAAAATTAGTTTACGCCAAAAATAGCGAACATGGTTCCTACACAAAATTCTCTGAAATAATGGTTATAATGTGACATTTTTTGACTATTAAACGTTGATATATGCATATTGGAAGATGTGCTTATCACTTGAGATTTTAAGAGGTGACCAATGCATTGATGGAGCCACACAAGGGGATGGGAACAAGGCAGTCGGGGAAAGAACCTGGGGACGCACGGTCGGGATTAAAATCATCGAGTTTTGATAAACGGCAAAATAATAATTTGGTGCGCGTAAACGGGAATAATTCATTTTATTAAAGAGAAGACAGTCGGGGTAGAGTCGGGTTGGAAGACGGTCAGGGAAAGATTCTGGGGGTTCACGGTTGGGATTAAAATCATCGAGGTTGAATACACGGTAGAATAATAACTCTGTGCGCGTAAACCGGGAATAATGCATTAAATTAAAGGATAATAGTCGCGAGGAGACCAGCTCGGTGCTTCTAAATCGGGGGATATTTCATTTAAATTAAACAAAGGATAGTTCGTCTTTATTAAACAAAAAGAGTCCACGCGAATAAGGAAGTCAGAGATTGCGGCTTGCGAGTTCATATCTGTGAAGTTAAATAATATAATTTGTAAATTGAGGCGGTCAACATCAATACGGGACGTACTTTCGGGGCGTTTGTCAGGGACAGGATAAAATTTAATACAAACCGACGCGAAAGTTAGACCGAAATAATAAGTGCTTTAATTAGTGATTAATCAATTAGTGCACGAGGGATGCTGGTTTTGGATTATGATTCGTGCATGTCATGGTTTTGTGTGCATGAGAGGGGTAAGTTTGACAAATTGAATTAATTATTAACAACATTAATGTTTGGATTTCGTACAAAGTAAGGTTAAAACAATAGAATCATCATTACTCCCCGAGTATTTTAATTGTTTATAATCGTTCGTCCAGCTTGTAGTTTTATAGATTTAAACATGTATTATAGTTTATATAGCGCCCTCGAGGTGATTTTCCATAAAAGCGGTGCTATGTGGATCGTTCAAATATTAGTATTATTATTATAGCTACTTTAATGAGGCCTTTGATAAGGAACCATGTCATCTAAGTCGGATGCTTTAATCGGAAAATTATAACGGTAATATTTAAAGAGCTATCGGATAATTATCGGTAATCGAAAAAAAAGGGCGTTCCCTCCGTAAGTCGATCCGGGGCTGCTTTAGGTTGGCCGGCGACGATTTCTTGAGACAAGACCGTTGTAAAATAATAATTTGGGGTTCAATGAACTAAAATACTATTTTAAGCACAAAAGACACTTTCGGACCATAAATCTTAGACGAGGGACTTCATTTAAAGGACGGGATATTGAAACCACAAAAACAATAATAAAATCCTTTAAAAGTGCTTTGTTGGTTAACGAGAAAACTAGGTATAACGGGTGACAAAATACATAGGTATAGAATATAGGTATAAATTAATGTGTAAAGCGCCTTTGAGGTGATAATTATTATTTACGAGTCACGCAATAATATTTTAAACGTAGCTAGGGGACTATATTCAGGAAAGGGTTTTAGAAAAAAAGCATTAGGTAATTTAACAGTTTATATAATGGTGCATAGCATGGGCACCTTTGTTTACTAACAAAATCTGACATAATTAAATTCCCACTCCTAAAATTTCCCACACCTTATTCAAAATTTTAGGTATCACAACAAATCTATTACATAGGACTTTGCATAAACTTGGTTCGATATCTTATCATATAATCACCTTTTGGTTTACGTTCAGGTATATTTCTTTCGATATATTCGATTTAGCAAAAACTTTCATATTGTCGGTTGAATGAAGCCGTCGGTAGGTATTCACATTTTAGCGTAATGCGCTATATCCACCTACTTAATTAACAAACTCTTTTTCTTCAAACTTAATTGAGCGGGTTACGACTCGAGAATGGACGGCGGTTGTCGAATGGATTTACGGGTACAGCTTTCCTATTCCACCGTGAGGAAGTATCTCACGCGACTTTATCTGGAGGCGATGTGATCGAAATGCAGGTGGGCTTACACTATTTTTCTAATGTGGAGGCGAAGTAAGCGATGGTCGTGTCTGGTTCGAGCAAATTGGAATCCCTTGTGATCACATCTCGGTAACGTGGATCTCGTACCCGCTCTAGACCTGGCTGAAAGCGTGGCCGGAGCCATTTCATGATGTCGACGTATGTACGTCACTAAGGCATTGGGGGACTTCAGGAGAACAAAGGACGTGCACCCATTTCCCCCCCCTTCTACCACCGCTACGAGGTACCAGCGGATAAAAGTTGTTGTCGCGGGAGGTCAATTTGATGCAGGACGGAGATTACGATCTGGCCGGACTACCTTCGTCATGGGGGAAACGAAGTGACAAAATTTGCGTGGGTTTCACTACCTTTAGGTTACGCTCGTGTGGGGTCTGCCTTGTCGGCGGAACGAAGGGAACATGACATATGGAATCATTTTGGCAACCGATCGGCGGTTCTTTGTTGGAATCCGGATAAGTTTTCTTAACTACCTTTTGGTTTACGATTTAGGTATATTCCATTCGATATATTCGATTTATCAAAAACTTTCACATTGTCGGTTGAATGAAGCCGTCGGTAGGTAATCATATTTTAAGCGTAATGCGTTATATCCACCTACATAAGTAGCAAACCTTTTATTAACTCCCTCACACTAGGAATAGGGATCATCCAGCATCAGGGTGGGAATGTACTCTGGACGAAAGCGCAGCAGGGGAAATGGAAGGAAGGGAAGCCAGATTCACGACCTGGTGCCTTTCATTCTTGGACCCAGCACCCTGGAGGCCGAGCTTGACATTCCTTTCTTTGAGCTGATTTTTGAGTTTGAGCTTGGGGTACGCCTATCGTAGAGCATATGCCCGTGACAACATATCGGGGAAGGTCCCAAGTTACGCTTGTGTATGTTATGCGAGAGGACGTATTTTTCATTCAAATCAAATACCGATGACCATCGCGATTGCAGGCTGTCGCATGTTTCTGTAACGTGCCTAGGAAAAACGTAATCAATATTTCTACTGGTTCGACGTTTCTTTGTTGGAATCCGAATAAGTTTTCTTAACTCCCTCACACTAGGAATAGGGATCATCCAGCATCAGGGTGGGAATGTACTCTGGACGAAATCGCAGCCGGGGAAATAGAAGGAAGGGAAGCCAGATTCACGACCTGGTGCCTTTCATTCTTGGACCCAGCACCCTGGACGCCGAGCTTGACATTCCTTTCTTTGAGCTGATTTTTGAGTTTGAGCTTGGGGTACGCCTGTCGTAGAGCATATGCCCGTGACAACATATCGGGGAAGGTCCCAAGTTACGCTTGTGTCTGTTATGCGAGAGGACGTATTTTTTCATTCAAATCAAATACCGATGACCATCGCGATTGCAGGCTGGCGCATGTTTCTGTAACGTGCCTAGGAAAAAACGTAATCATTATTTCTACTGGTTCGAGGCGGCGTGCTGGACGGAGAACGGGACTATTGAGGACATGAGTGACTGCCAAGGCGAGGGTCGGTGACATCAAAACCTTCCTTAATTAAATTCATACATCGCCAGATCAGAGGAGAGAGCGGCCCCACCGATCTCCTGACATTGCCGATTGTCTAATCAACTTCGGTTTAATGTTTATTCCGGTGCTTTAGGAGTTAATGGAACTCAAGTCATCGGCATGCTGAAGAACTTCAACATCATCATCAATCCAGAGTAAGATGTCACGTTCCAAAACCTCGTGCCACCCACACATTTCCTGAACAGTTCCTGACATCGGCTATCATGCCATTAATCGGAGCAGACCCTCATATCAAACGGTATGAGATGACCTTTCATCATCATCATCAACACATTTATAATTTGGCGGCGTATTGGTCGATATTATTCCCATTACCACTCTATGATCCAGAAACACACATCAAACCCTTTCCCGACAGAAGGCAAAACATGTCGATTTTCATTCGTCGCTTGCGACCTTAACATTCTCTGGAGGCGTTGGAATTGGAAGCTGATTCGGCGGTCTATGACCATCACCTTATCAGTTGGGCTATGGAGGAGTCCAATTATTTAAACAGCACATGTTCTGTCTCATGTTAAACCAAAATACCTACCCGTAGAATCAAATTAACAAAATAAAACAAGCTAGCTAACTAACAAACTGCATCTAGAACTGTAAGTGTAGAATTATTGCACTCCGTACTGCTTTGAGTGTAAATCTTTTGTTAGAATATACATAAATGTCAAATTATTTTCATGATAGCATTTTATAGAGCCGCAGAGAGTACGCGACATCGCATCGAAAGGTAGGATCTTCTCAATTCGCCGTTTAAATGTAAATTTATATACTAGATGCTAGGAGGGAAAATGCAGATTACTTCAATAAAAATAGTCGTCGATGAGCGTAGGTGTATAATAGGTGCTAGGGGAGGAAGCTGGATGAATATAGATAGATAATTAGTTATTTTTCAAGTTAGTCAGACCCAGTCATTGTTATTCGAAGCCTTGCAAATTGTAACACGCCATACCTAAAAGAACAAGGGTTTACCACAAATAAATTATTAATTAAATTGGATTAACTATACCAAACCACTAAAACAAAAAAGTACACAACGTTGTGGGGTTAATTACAAATTGATTAATTAGAAGCATCTCGTCACGTTTGCATAAAAGTATTACGTGATGGGGTTGAGAAGGCGCTGCAAAAGAAATGCAGGGGAGAGACGCGAGAACGGGCGAGCTACGAGCTTTTAAAGGCCGGGCGGGGTTGCGCCGGTAGCTGTAGCTGCAGCATTATGGAGAAAAAAATTGATAGGTTTTACTTCGGAGGGGGGGGGGGGTTTATCACACCGTCTTATGGCGGACCTACACTGGCTTCAATATATCCAGCGATGTACCTGTTCTGGTAAATATGTTAATAGGGTCATGAATCGTGGTAATCAACATGCCATGTGGCTTTAGCAATGTCTTTTTATGCAATATTTAACCAGAAGCGCTCTCCACTGCACAAATTTAGAAATCTGCATGGAATCTGCAAGAAGTGGAATGAGAAGAGTATAAAAAAGATTATAAATAATCTAACTGTTCAGATCCGGTCATGATAGCTATCGCCATTGCCAACGTTTTGATTCTGAATGTTGACAAGTCAACAGAGTAATGCGAAGATAACCTTTCACTCATGTACGAAATAGAAATAAACGTTTCTTAAAAATAATGATGTTATAAAGAACATATATAACATTTTATTCGGGCATGATTTTAGATTTTAACTGCTAAAAGTATTTTCGTTGAGGTTTTTGGGATATTATGCCGTGTTGCGCTACCTCCTTCTTTAGCCAATTTTTCAGACAGCGTTACAGTGTCATCACGGTTCCGAAACCAGGTCACTCCTGGTGAAAAGTATTTTTTTCGTTTTCTTTAGCCAACCACCAGCTACATATCTACCCCGATGATGGACACTGTAACGCTGTCCGAAACTTTGGCTAAAGAAAACGAAAAAAAAAAACTATTCATTCGCTCACTCCTGGTTTCGGAACCGTGACCTTTATGTCCACAGCCAAGGAGCTAAATGCTCTTTAAATTGCTTATTTAATTACCATTCTGTTAATAATTGAAACTTTTTAGTAGATATTGAATATTTTCTGTAATACGACTTTGATAGATTCCCCCCCCCCCCCCCACGCTTGGCCGACGCTTTAATGGAGTATCATTAAAGTGTTCAGTTCACAAAAAAAAATCATTTTTAATTAAAATCGAATTTCCTTAAATCTGTATTGTTGGATTTGATCTTTAATAATAATAATAATACTTGGCTGATTTATAAAGCGCCGTTTTTGTGAAAAATCACCTCAAGGGCGCTGTACATATAAGCATACAATAAAATAAAATTAATACGATAGACTTACAACTAAGATTCAAAATTATAACTAGGTACTTACATTTAAGACTTATATATTATGTACAGTGACTTACGACTAAGACTTATTACTACTGACTGAAAACTAGTGGCATACATATATATTTACAAATGTGACTTAAAGTTAGAGATTTACAATTAAAATAGTTGTTTACATATAACAATAAATATTTTTTAGTATTGCGAGGTGTCTAATATTACCAAGTGATCAACAAAACTCTACCGATATAGGTACAGACAGAGAAGAAAGTTATTGCTGCAAGTCGAAGCAGTTTGATGATTTTATATATACATACATACATATTTTATTCTACACATTTTACAAAATATTTTATACCCTTTTTTAATATTAATATTGTTAGCGCCAGAAGAAGAAGGAAGTTCGTACATAATATTACAATATTTTATAACACGGTTTTGAAAATGATTTTAATGGGTTAACTGTATTTAAAGGAAAGCATAGGTATCTTAAATGAATGAATGACTAATCGTCGATCTCAACCGCAATAAGATATTCATCGCTCAACAACAGATTGGATAGCAATATTTGAATGGAATAGCGAATTTATGGAAATGAGTGTTTAAATAGGTGAGTTTTAAGTTTGGATCTAAATTCTATTGGGCTGGTTATGCATCTTAATTCCATAGGAAGTTTATTCCAAGCCTCAGGGCCGGATACTCCGAATGCACGATCACCAAAATTAGTGTTCGGATTTCGCTTAAGTTCTTTCAACCTTCCGATTGCAGATGATGTCGCTGATCTAAGAGTTGACTGCCTTAGACCAATATTTTCCGGAGTGCATAATTCAGAGATATAGGGTGGAGCCATTTCATTGAGAGCTTTAAACACCATCCAGCATAACTTGTATTGGATCCTTTCAGGACACTTCAGCCAGTGAAGATTTCGAAGGTGTTCCGAAATGTGCGAAAACTTGGGTACCCCAGTAATTAGCCGTGCTGCGGCGTTGAACACTGATTGTAGTTTATCAGTTTGGCATTTAGGAAGTTTTGCATAAATGCCATTACAATAATCAAGACGTGAAACTATGTATGAGTTCACAAGAAGCTTAGTTGCCTCCGTTGAGAGGTTCCTACGAACTGATTTAAGTTGTCTTAGATAGAAAAACCCAGTACTGACAGTCCTATTTACTTGACTTTTTAGCGAAAGGTCTGAATCCAGATAAACACCTAGAAGTTTGACGGTTGTTTTTGCAATTACGTCGCTACCGGAAATAGAAATTGGTGAGTTGTCTATTAAATGTTGGCGTCTATTCGTGGCTGCCCAGAGAAACTCGGTCTTTGTGGGATTTAACTTAAGTTTGTTCGAGGACATCCAAAGACTGATCGCTTCTAGACACTCAGTTGTGCGAATTTTAAGGCCGTTGATCTCATTTGGTGTGCAGTAAAAATATACTTGCTGATCGTCAGCATAACAGTGAGATAATAGACCAAATGACTCGATAATTTTTGCGACATCATTTGTGAAGATAATGAAAAGAAGTGGACCCAAAACGGATCCCTGAGGTACCCCTGAAGAGAGTTTTGTGAAGTTGGACTGTTTGTTTCCAACTTTCACTGCTTGAGAGCGATTGGATAGATAAGATTGTAGCCCTTTTTTTATGTTATAGTGTAAACCAAATGTTACTTCTAGTCTCTTAATAAGGAAGTCGTGGTCAATGGTGTCAAATGCGGCGCTCATATCTAAAAGTGAAAGAAGGGCTAACTTACCTGATTCTATGGCAAGAGGACATCAGCAAGAGGACATATCTGAGAGGACACGAAGTAATCCGGTTTCTGTTGAGTGGAACTTTCTATATGCGGATTGATGATCAGTAACTTTGCACAGCGATTTGTCCTATAATTTATTAATTATCGAAATTCACAAAGACAGATAGCGCTACATTCATAAAAATGTCAATTTCTTCAGTGGTGAATATTTTTTAAACTAATTACTACAGACATTGCCGGAGGGATTATTAAAACATTCATTAGAGGAACTTGAAATATAAAGAGAGTTAATTTTTATATTGCCTGCGGTCATTCCAAAAGCGTAATAAATTTAATAACAGGGCCGAAAAAGTTGCGGTCACCAACATTTATTTAAGGAGGGTATTATGTTTTACAATGTTCCACTATGAATATATTAAGTGTGTATATTTGAAAATCCTGTAATTATATTTTAATGTCCTACCTAGAGACTAAACAATTTAAATGGTTTTTATCTCATTATTTTCTTTCATACACAGCTAATTTTTATGAAAACACTGATCTAACCACACATTTTTGTAGACAGGGAGATAAACTGACGTCTTAACCGGTCTTGGCACTCACTCCTTACTTCATTAACATTCAAACATCATTTCAGAAATACTCTTACTATCTACTGATTCTCGAAGTGAATTATATTATTATTTTTTTTTTTATTTTTTTTATTTCAAGAATTTTGTTTTTACAATAAAAATGATAACATGTGCAAGGTTATACAATAATTCATTTTATATTACTACTACTCCATAAATTGAGCTCAAGAGCTCGTGTTTATGGGAGGAGTATTAACATGCAAAAAAAATAATAATGTTTTAATGAGATGTTTAAACAATGATCAAAGAACTTATGAAAATAAATACAAATATTACTTGACAAAGGTACATAATTTAGAAAAAAGAGTTTTAGAAGGACAATAACAGTATATATATATAAACATATACTTTTAATATTAAATATTTCAGTTTAAGTAAGGGTAAATTAAATTAAGGGTACAATATATCATATTCCCCATTCCATATTCCTCTTCCCTATCTCCTTCCCCTCCCCACTACCCACAGCCTCACAACTTACCCCAATTGGGGATGCCATAGTCTCACTGGCTTCAGACGGGAGCAGTTGGGACTCTTGTGCGGTATACATATAAAAAAAAATAATAAAAAAATTATCCAATTTCAGGGACTTAATTTGCTTTTTAAATTGTTCATATTTCAATGTTCTCGTTATATTAATTTTGTTATTGGACAATAATATATTGTACCATCTTACACCTAAATACAAATAGTGTTGCTGAGCCGTGGTTGTTCTAAGCACAGGGATGGCTATTAAGCCATTAGTTTTAAATCTATTGCTTATGCTATCTGAGGGGTGGATTTTTTGAATAAAATATTCTTTATATATTTGATATAAGGCGTTTCTCTTATACAATTCTATGATTGATGGCACATTAAATTCCCGAAATAATTCTAGAGTAGGGAAGTCGTATGGTTTCCTAAGGATGATTTTTATAATTATTCTTTGAATTATAATTATGGGCTGTAAGGAAGATTTAAAGGCCCCTCCCCACCCAATAATGCCGTACTGTAATAAATTTGAATTGCTTGGTCGTGTACTTTTTTCATCGAGCTTCTCCAACGGCTTATTTAGTCTCGGATAGTGGCTGAGTTCAAAAATGCATTTTGATTCTCATCCAGGTTCAATTCCTCTTCTAGCTAAATCCTTAATCATTTTACAAGTTACACCTTCCGTCTACAAAGGTGGTAGTAGGAGGATTTCAAAAATTGTCAGGTTAGTCGCAACCCGAGAATGTTTAAATATATATAATAAGATTTAATTCTTTTCTATTGATTTATAAATAAAACACTTGTGTTGCAAATTTTAACAAAGAAACGACATTATGTTTATTTATAATAAAATAATAGAAAATAAAACAAGTGACAATTGATAAATGCATTCCAACTGACACTACAGGATTCAAATTTAAATGGAATATATTGCCATTACATCTCCCCCCCCTGGAAAGAAAATTACTGCAAAACTTTCACTCATCTTCGATGTCCTCTTCATGGTTCATAAATAAAGGTGCTGGAGTTAACTTCGAGATGTGGAAAAAATTTGATTCTAATTTTTTTCGACCAGTGTTTATCTTGTAAATTGAGTTTGATAATTTTTCTATGATTTTGTATGGTCCGATTCTCAATTCGTCGAGCTTCTTCCTGTTAAGTTTGTTTCCATTCTCCACAAAAACAGTGTCACCAACTTTGAAGTCAAAGTGTCTCCTGGTTTTATCGTAAATTATCTTGTTGTAATTATGTGACTTCATAGTATTTTCTAGAGCTTTTTTTCTCTCTTGAATCAAATCGATGCCGGTCTTCTTAAGTTTTAACTCATTTGGCAAAATCGTAACATCTGTGCCGTCAAGTAGGTACTGTGGCGCATATCCAGTAACAGTGTGCTCCGTTTCATTATAGTTTTTTACACAATTATGCGCTATAGTTGTCCAAGCTACTTTTGAGTCATTTTCGTTGATTTTGCATCTAATTTTATTAACCAGCGTTTGGTTCAATCTTTCATTTAATCCATTTGAGAAAGGTGAGTTCATTGCAGTAAAAATTATTGGAATATTTTTTTTATCCAAAAATTTTTTGAATTCTCTAGAATTGATACCCGGGTATTGGTCTGAGAGTATCATGCCAATGTCATTATTTTCTGTGGAGTTTAAGAGTTTGATGAAATCATTGGTATTTTGAGTTCTTGACGTCAAAATATATGCAAACCTCGTGAAATGATCTGATAACAGGTGCAAGTATCTCTTTGTTGATCGTGAACCCCCAAAACCGCCTATTGTATCAATGGAACATATTTCAAAAGGTTTTGTTGCGGGACCCAAGTGGGACATCAATCCATATTTATTTTCACCTCTTGATTTGTTCTTTAAACATACTGCACAACTTTTGCAGGTTCTCTTTATATTATTTGTCATGTTTTCTGCTGTGTACAATGAGCTTATCATTTTTTGCATTTGTGTAATTCCCATGTGACCTAGTTCTGTATGAACATTTCTTATAAAGTCTATGCTGAATTTTTCTGATAGAATTATTTTTTCTCTTTTTTTTACTTTCTTGTAATAAACATTATTTTTCGATATCAATTTATCTCTTCTGCACTGTATCTTCTCATTTTTGACCTGATCTTTTAAGATATCTTCTAATTTTATTAAGTTGACAATTTTTAATTGCTCATCTGTATTTTCATTTGATTCCAGCACTGGGTTTCTGCTTAGACAGTCAGCTTCCAAATTTTGTTTTCCTGGAGCATATTTTATGTTAAAGTCATATTGAGAAAGATAATATGTTAAATCACCTAGCTCTTCATCGGTTCTAGATTTGAGATTCATGTTTTCCAGTGGTTTGTGATATGAATAAACTGTAAATGGTTTACCTATCAACCAGTATTGCCAGTATCTCACTGCTTCTTTTATAGCTAAGCATTCTAAGTAAATTGCTTTTTTCTTTTTCTGGGCGCCATTTAGTTTTTTCGAAAAGTAAGCTACAGGTTTTTCTTTTCCATCAGACTGTGTTTGTTTTAAAATAGCTCCAAGGCCTTCTAGAGAAGCATCTGTATATATATTAATTGGTAAATCTTGATCAAAAATTTCCAGGATTGGTTGTGAGCATAGTAGGTTTTTCATCGTTTCAAAAGCATTTTGGCATTTATCAGTCCAAATAAACTTTTGGTTTTTCCTTAGTAAGTTATGCAAAGGATCAAGTATTATTGCACTCTTCGGAATGTACTCATGATAAAAGTTGATTTTTCCTAGAAATTGTCTCACATTCTTCTGTGTTTTTGGAATAGGAAAATTCTTTATTGAAATCAAATTATCCTTTACTGGCTTGACTGAATTATTCTGAATTATATGACCCAGATATTTTACCATGTCTTATGCAAATGTGCATTTTGTAAATTTTAATCTAAAACCTTCAGTTTTGATTGCATTCAGCAACTTTGTTAAATGATCGATGTGTTCAGCAAAAGTTTTTGAAAATATAAGTATGTCATCTATGTAATTGACCGCAAAATCGGTTAATTTATATTTTCTCAATATATTGCTTAATATCCTCTGAAAAATTGCCGGAGAGGTCTTTAATCCAAAAGGTAGGCAGGTCCACTGATAATGCCCCTCCTGTGTTACAAATCCTGTTTTTTTTTGTCTTCAATCCGCAACGGAATAGACCAAAAAGCTGAGTTTATATCCAGCGTTGAAAAAAATTTGCAATTTCTGGTCTTTGTCATTAGGTCTTCAATCAATGGAAATGGTTGAGCTTGAGGTATTACTATTTTATTTAAGTCTCTGAAGTCTATGCATAATCTGGATCTTTTGTTTTCTTCTTTTTTAAATGCTAGAGTGACAGGTGCAGCAAATGGGCTGTACGACTCTTCTATCAGTTTATTGTCTATTAATTTTGCTATTTGCTCTTCTATTTCCTTTTTATCTTCTACGCTGCATCTGTATGGCGTCTTACTACAATATTTATCCACCAATAAGTCTATCTTCGCTTCATATCCATTAACAGTACCAACATCGTATTTACTTTTCGCAAACACTGATAAAGTATTTGCCTATTAGTTCATTTATTTCTGTTTTTTGATCATTATTTAAATGATTTATTGTTATTTTAAAATCTTCTTCTTTAACATGTTCATTAAAATTAATTTGTTGTTTTTCTATAATGTTCTTATTTTCAGAATGTTTAAATTCAGTATTTGTTGAATTTTCTTCTTTTTTATTTTTATTATTCAGGCAGATTTTCTGTGATATTTGTAAGTCTTCACTTTGGATTAGTTTGAAGTCTTTTATCATGTCTAATCCAATCAAAAAATCATACTTAAAATTGTGTTCATCAATAATGTACACATCAACATTTTTCTCCAACTCAAAAATTTTAATCTTTAACGTTGTCAAACCACTCGTTTTTTTAACACCATTAATCGTTACTAAATTTGCTTCATTCAAATTGTTTCCTTTTCTTTTTAGTTTCAAAAACTTAGAATTAATTAGAGAAACATTTGAACCCGAATCATAAATTCCGTATATTTTTAATTTATCATTTAGTAATAGTTTGACTTTGATTAATGGTGTTACTATTAGTTTTTTTGATCATTTTCATTTATCTCAGTCTCTATCACTGAATTGTTAACATGTTTAATGGCATTTCTCTTAAATTTTTCATCATCTTTTGTTTTGAACCAGCATGTGGCTTCAGGGTGGTAACGAGTGCCCTTATTCAATTTTTCACAAATTTTACATGGCTTTTTATCCTCATTTTTATTATATTCTGCATTCCCAAATGTTCTCCTATTCATGAATCTTTTTTTGTTGACCATATGTTCATACTTCATTAAATAAATCCACAGTATCTTGTAATCCTTCTCTATCGATCTTGTTAAGTATGAATTCTGGTAGTCCGGAAGCAACAAGATCTATCAAAGTACCGGTGTCGATTGATCTTCTCATATCCAATAGAAGTTTTTCTTTTCTCATAGCATAATCCAACAGAGAACCATCTTTGTATCTAAATAATAGTGCGTAGGTGACAGGGTTCCATCCTTTGTTTGCGAATGATTCACAGAATTTGTTTTTCCCTGTTGACCACTCTGAGTTCATTGTTAGTTTAATAATCATGGAACTATACCAATCTACACAAGTTTTATCCATGAACAATCTTAGTATTTCTATTTTTTTTTTCGTCCATGGTCACATCAAATCGCAAACATTCTTTTTCAAACACTTCTATCCACTGGCTTGCATTTGTATTTTTACTACAGAATTTTTCTACAACAAACTTCTCAGCAATGTTTTTTAAGCTCTGTTGCTTATCTTCCATTAATTTTACCATCAATCTTCCCAGTGTATCTTCTTTTTGATGTACTTGTAAACTTTCTTTTTCCAATTCTTCGAGGTATTGGTCTCCGAACTGTAGGTTTCCATCTTCGTCTACATATGTTTTTTTTAGTTCTTCTGTCATTGTTACCCAGACTCTTCTAACCTGGTACCTTTTTTTTAAACTATTTTTTACTTTGCCAAAAGCACCACTTTTCATAATCTCCTTATGATGGCTGGCGGATTGTAACATTTCTGGTACTGTAAACACTTTTTCATCACTTGTGACTATTTTTGTAATGCTAATAATATCTGACTTGCCATCGCCTCCAGGTAGTAGCGTAAATTCAAATTGAAGTTTCTCCATTTTTGGTTACGAAAAATGTCGTTTTATAATAAGATTTAATTCTTTTCTATTGATTTATAAATAAAACACTTGTGTTGCAAATTTTAACAAAGAAACGACATTATGTTTATTTATAATAAAATAATAGAAAATAAAACAAGTGACAATTGATAAATGCATTCCAACTGACACTACAGGATTCAAATTTAAATGGAATATATTGCCATTACATATATTTTAAAAAATCTACTCTAAACTCTTTCAGCTTCTACCTATTCAATTTGTTCAAACATCAAAGCGGAAAACTGTAAAATATTTGATAGTGATTTTTTATATAAAATGAATATAAAAGTACTAAGTACCTTTTAAAGAACATTAGAAATTATAATGATAACTAGCTTTTACCCGCGGCTTCGCTCGCATGGTATTAGTGGGAAAATACTGGCATAATTATTGGCATAATTTTTATTATTCTTGCTTTTTTGTCTAATAAAAAATAATTATTGTTTAATAGAAAATTTCAAAATTTGAGAATGACATTTCGGAAAATAAAAATTCTATTTTAGAAAATATTTAAATTATAGAAATTTATTTTAAGTACCTACTCCCCTAATTTATTCTGATGATTTCGCCTCAAGTAGGAATTAGTATTTTATTCATATTTGAATCCAGAGAAAAACCTAAAAAAATAACAAAATTACAGTCACGTCAAATAATTACATAGCAACGCTATGCTTTTCGTCCGGACAATAAACATTTTTAGAGATAGATAGATATTAACTATGACGCCAACAAAGCACTATTTTTAGGGTGAATTGCCTAATTAAAAAAAAAAAAAAAACATTTTTTCCAAGGTAAGAATTTGTTTGACGTTTGCAATATATCGATTTTGTTAGGGACAGAAAACGTATGAAAAATAATTGCAT
Organism: Limnephilus lunatus; assembly: GCA_917563855.2. NCBI lineage: Eukaryota > Metazoa > Arthropoda > Insecta > Trichoptera > Limnephilidae > Limnephilus > Limnephilus lunatus. The sequence goes on along the minus strand of OU830595.1, from coordinate 91,171,049 downwards.
AACGCTACAGCTTATTCATAACGCCAGAACTTACCAATATATATAGCCTATGTTACTCGCAAATAATGTAGCTTTCGATTAGTGAAAGAATTTTTAAATTCTATTCGGTGTTTATTGCGTGAAAGAATAACACTCATCCATACAAACTTTCGCCTTTATAATATCTATAAGATATTATAATTTAAAAAACAGATGAGGCAAAAAATGACAACATTGTGTGAATCACAAGCCTCGATAATATACATGATATTAAAATAAAAAAAAATAAACCATCAATGGGTTCTTTTGTTAATCTCGCTCAATTCGCTTACATTCGCCCATTCGCCAACATCGCCTATAGCATGTCGTAAAATCATTCCTATTCTCTCTGAGATGTTTGAGTGACAAGACATTAAACGAGAATTAGATATAAAGAAAATCCGTTGAAATCAAATTATTTTTGTTATCAGGACCATTCAATTTTATTTGAGATTATTTTTTAACCTTTCGACACTATTGGAAATTATGTATATATTTTTCTTACACAGGTTCACGAAATGTGTCCGTTTTTTAAAACAATTTTCATCCTTAATAAACAGATGTACAAGATATCCCAAAACTCAAAGTTATCTTTTGGAGGGCTGATTGGTGATTTAGACCCATGTCGTTAATTTATGAAATATTGAATAATTTCACGAATTTAGAGAAAATCGACACCTAAGATAGTATTTTTGAGTGTAATATGTAAGTACAAAATGCCATATTCTAATTTGTGTTACTTAATCAATTGCCCTGTTTTTGTTTTCGATCAAAAATAAAACTAAGAGCGCCTTTGCCTTGGAATAATGTACTGTAGTTAAAGATGGGTAAGTTCTGCATTTTTCCGGAGGCCTCCGAGACGTGCTTCCTTTTAAAAGTACTTGAGTTCTGGAAGGAGGTCCCTGGTCCGAGTTCTTATGTGCGGACTGGGTACTGGGTGCTGTTGTGGCTACCGGACGCACGCGGGCACAGAACCCGCAAAAGAACTCAAACCCGGGATCTGCTCCCGACTCGCGAGTGGCTCGGATCGTAAACACGGAGATACCGGTGGAAGCACTCGAGTTTCTGCTCCGAATCCGGCTAAGAGTTCCGGGTTTGGGTCCGAATTCTGGGCCGGGTTCTTTGGGAGTAGTCGATTTGAAAAATGAGTAAGAGTAGGATCCGCTTCCCGCAAAGAACCTGAGTTCAAGAGCCCACTCATCTGAACCTACACATCGCTAATTGTAGTTTTAAAAAAATAATAACATTTGCTATATATATTTTTGGGACACCCTATATCGGAAAATCGACATCCTATATCGGTTTTTAGAGTACAGAGGATTTTATATTTATCACCCAACCCTGAACAGCACTGCTTTCGATCGCAGTCCAAAATAAAACTAAAAGTGCCTTTGCCCTGAAAAATAATTCATTGGAATTTTTAAATTGGTATGACATTTGCTATATTCTTTGGGGTACCCTGTATACATACTTTAAAAAAAAGACAGGTTTTGGAATTTTTGGTTTGACTTTGAATGATTATTTAAAAAAAGCCTTTTCTGATTATTATGCAAAACCTATTGGTTTTACTATTAAAATTGGATTATTATTCATTTTTAAATTAAGATTTTTTTTTTTAATTAACTCCACACAGAGGAAAATAATTTTCCTCAGGGCCTATGTCATCTTTGAAGATGCTGTGTGGAGGGTCTTTTTGAGGAAAGGAAGGAGTTAACATGGGTCTTGAAGAGACTCATCTTGGAGGAGGGAGGAAACACAGAGGCCGGTAAATCGTTCCACAGCCGAGCTGTTGAACTCAAGAACGAATCGTAAAAACGACCCGTTCTCATTTGACTAATATCAACCGTGTACAAATGTTGGGCGCGTGTTGCGTGTTTCCCGACTATGCACCTATGCATAGAAATAATATGGGTACGGCTTTTTAACTTATTTATTTGGATATTTCAAGGATCTGTAGCTCGTGATATTATTTCGACATCAAAACACTTAAAAGTTTCAAATCTGTTGTTTGTTCAGCTATATATAATAATGATACATGTACCAGAAATACCGATATGAATTCTACGAAAGCTTCCGATTAACAGTAGAAATGAAACTTGCGATCACTTTTGCTTCATGATGTGTATATAATACAAGTGATCGTTAAACTTACTTTATTGGTACTTGTGGGTATGCTTAGACTCAAAAACAGACCCAGCATCCCGAACCACTTAGCTCTTCCTTAATGCAATACAAACAGAGTTTTATGAGTATAAATTAATGTCTCCTGGCAAAAGTGTCCCACTGTATTCTGAATTGTCGGAATAAACCATTATACTGCGGAAGCTTAAACACGAGCTTTCTTTGGAGAAAAAACATAACGGTATTTCTATATTTAGACAAACATTTCAAGAAGTTTGCTAAGAAAATAATGCTTAATGAGAAACGGGTAAAACAAAGCAATATTACTGAACAAACCATATTCTAAGAACACTCTTATAGTTAAGTATTATTCTTTATTTTTTACAACCGTAGCCTCTTACGGCATACTGTTTGTTTCATTTAATTTATTTTATGCTCGGTGATTATTTTTTTAACTAAATTTCTTCATTCAGTTAATCGCTCTTCATTTATTTGTTCGTTTTTATTCGATATAAGAATTATTTCCGAATCCCCTTGAAGGAACACCCGCCCCCCCTATAAGGGGGAATTTCTTTGTTTAAATTCTCCTCTTTTCTTTATTGTTTTTGTGTTTAAGTTGTACAACTCCATTTGTTTTTTTTAAATTTAATTTATATTAAATTTAATAATGTTATTACCAAGTTTTGCAAGTATTTTAGTTTTTATTTGGACCCCAATGTAACGCTAATTAATAACGCAAGGGAAAGTATTTATTCCCCACTCCTTAGTATGTTTGAAAAAACCTAAATAATATAACGCATCTAAATTAGTCATAGCAGTAAGGTGTCTATATACAGATACATTGTCTATGGCAATCGTAGTAAACAACCCAAGTAATAATTGCTCTTTTATTTTAGCAAATATAAGTGATAAAACAGAAGAAAGTCGTTAAAAAGTGCACAAATCGATTCTGATTTTCACCTTCACTATCTACAAGCAATACAGTTCTGTGTTCTTGTTTATCCAGTGCTCAAACGTTTATTAAAAAATAATTTCAAAATCAATCACACTGACAGAAGCAAAGGGCCAACTTTACACAAGCAGGCCGAACACGCAAAATGACCAGATCAACTCAAGTTATCGATGTGTTAACTGAAATGAAGCAAGAATTTAAAGAGCTACGAAAAGATTTCACGGACTTTAAGGCTACAATTGATTATTGTGCAAACAAAATCGACGACTTTTCCAAGCAAATTCATGAAATGGATAAAAAAATGAAAAAAGTTGAAAAAAATGAAAACGATATTTTTGTTATCAAGAGTGCCCTACGAGAAGTGCAGAAAAAATTAAACGATATTGAACATACAAATAAGTCATGCAAAATCGAAATTCGAGAAATCCCAGAAAAAAATAATGAAAATCTACTGGGAATCATAGATGAAATTGGAGCAACCGTCAAACTCGACCGCGCTGATCTAGAAGTTAACAATTTCTACAGAATTCGGCGGGACCCGAAAATTCCTAATGACGTGCCTCCCTATGAACGAGTACGCCCAATAATTGTGAAATTCAATAAACAACTAAAACGAGACAATTTCCTTGGGGCCGTCAAAACATTCAACATAAAACACAAACTCAAAGAAGACAAACTAAACACCACCCATTTGAAGAAGTTCTCAACTCAAAAAAAGGAGCCCATTTTCATCAGTGAACGAACACCTTACAACACATGAAAAGAATATACTTCGGCTTACGAAAAGATTCGCAAAAGATCATCAGTTCGCTTTTGTGTGGACAAAATACGGGCGATGCTTCCTCAGGAAGTCTTTTACCTCCAAGATTATAGTGATTTCCCATGAAGATCAGCTAACGCTGGAATTGCTAAATAAACAGCCCGATTTAAATCAACAAACTGCTGAAAGGAACACTGATTGATAATTTTGCCTACACGATAACATTTATAATAAATACCCAATCTATAATGATAAAATGCCTTTATTTGAATTTCAGGGGAATGAGGACTAAATTTGATGAAATATACGAAAACATCCTTATCAAAGACTACGATTTAGTAAATCTAACGGAGACATGGCTGATGGAATCTATCTATGACCAGGAATTAGTGGACAGCCGTTACGAACTATTTCGGAGGGATAGAATACACAAGACAAAAAAAGACGGAGGAGGAGTCATGGTTGCTGTATCAAAAAAAACTAGAGGCGAAGAGGATGGCGCACTGGGAATGTGAAGCAGAAGAGTTGTGGATCCAACTCAATATAAATCTTAATAACAGGAGTGTCAAACTAAATATTTGCACAGTATATCTACCACCATCTGAAGAAGAATCCATTATAAGCTCATTTTTAAGCAATCTTCGGAATGTCTACCTAACAACACCAAACCAACACATTTTAATATTTGGCGATTTCAATAAGTCTAACATTCATTGGATTCCCGATGAAATAAATAATCTATTACCTTTTACCTCAAACACAAACACAATCACCACTGCCATCATCGATACACTGTCATTCTGTAATTTTCAAACAATTTAACGGAGTAGCTAATCACCAATCCAAAATATTGGATCTCATTTTGTCCGTCAAACAAGATATATCAGTAACTCACTCTTCATTTCCACTAAGCAAAGAAGATCCATATCACCCTGCTCTAGAAATTAATTTTCTTTTCAATTTCCTACCAAATCTAGAAACCTGCAACATCTCAAGACCAAACTTTTATAAAGCCGACTATGACTCAATCAATGCCTTGCTTTATTTATTTATTTATTTATTTATTTCTATATATTACAGTTTTTACCTTATATATTTAATATTTTAACATAATATATTTTAGAAAACATTTTTACATAGTAATTAAAATAACATTTTATTATGTTGGGTGTAAGGTAGGTTTGAGAAGGTGAAACTGTTGGTTTATAATGTTGTATGTTTCGTGAACACCTCACTAGGAGAACCTGTGCTGAGGTGTTTACGTGTTTATGATTCAGTGTGACAAGTAAAGGTATTTATGTGTAGGTTTTTTTTTTTTTTTTTACATTTTAATGGTAATGGATAATTTAGAAAAAAAAAAATATCTATAAAGTATATATAAATATATATGTATATATGAATAGTTGTTAAATTCTTGCAAATATGTTTATTTATTTTACTTTTTTTATAGTTTTGTTATGTTTGGTTAGGGATTAGGAGATTTTGTATAAAGTGAATATCTTGATTTTTGATCCAGGATGTGATATGTTTTTTGTGTATGTTTGTGTATGTATGTGTAGTTAGTAGTTGTTTTAGAGTTATGGGCATATAATTAAAAAGTTTGGTTGCGTAATACTGAAAATGTCTTTGTCCGTGTGTGGTGTGTGTTATCGGTATGTTCAGGGTTACATTTGTTAAGGATCTTGTTTTTTTTATTGTTTTCGGTTGCATTGGAATATAGAGTTTGTTTTGGAGGAGGTGTAGCAGAGCAGATTTGGCATAAAGTTGTTTTATTGACATGACTTCTAATGTTTTGTAAATTTCGCTTGAATCTGTGTAGAATGGCACTTGCAGGATTAATTTTATTATCGCTTTTTGTATCTTTTGAATTGGGTCAATTGCTATATTTGTAGCACTTCCCCAAGCCAGTATTCCATATGTGGCAATGGATTGACAAAGTGCGAAGTATATGGATCTGAGTATTGTTAGTGGGAAAATGTTTTTAATGGATTTTATTAGGTGCATGACTCGTTTTAGTTTATTCGTGATGAAGTTTATGTGGTCAGTCCAGCGTAAGTGTGTATCAATAATAACCCCTAGGTACTTTGTTTGTTTGACCCTTTCAATATGCTCGCATTGACAATTGGATACAGTTTGTTCACAGTCATGCAGAAACAGGTCTATGTTTGATGGAGGTTGACCTCTTTGTGTAATACTATGTGTGATGTATTTTGTTTTGATTGTATTAATGGTAAGAGTATTACTGTTTAGCCATTTTTTAACAATTGACAAACTTTTTTCTGCTATTTTAAATACCTCTTTCCATGTGGCAGCTTGACAGAGAAGAACTGTATCGTCAGCGAAGGTCACGATTTTACCTTCAATATCAATATTACACAACTCGTTTATGTAGATGAGGAATAATAAAGGGCCAAGTACACTCCCCTGTGGGACTCCGTATGTAATTTGAAGTGGTTCACTTGTCTTGTTGTCAATTTTAACTTGTTGAGTTCGGTCAGACATGAAGCTTTTAATTAAGTCGAATTCTACTCCATTAATACCAATGTTTTTTAACTTCTTGAAAAGTTTTTCGTGTGAGATTGTGTCGAAGGCTTTACATAGGTCTAAATAAATTGAAATAACTTTTTTCTTAGCGTCAAGATTATGTGTTATGAAGTCTGTAACAGAAGCTATTGCATGTTCTGTGCTCATGTTTTTCCTGAAACCGTGTTGGTTCAACGACAGTATTTGTTTTGTTTCCAGATAGTGTTGAAGCTGTTTTTTAATAGTTTTTTCCAGAATTTTTGAAAAGGTATTTAGTAATGTAATGGGTCTGTAGTTGTTAACATTGTTTTTTTGTCCTGATTTAAAAATTGGAATAATAAGGCCTTTTTTTAGTAAGCTCGGGAAAATTCCTTCTTTTAAACTACGATTAATTAAATATGTGAGCGGTTCAAGTAGTTGTTGACTTAAAGTTATGATAGTTTTAGAATCTATACCATCAGGTCCCGTAGTATTGTTATTCTTTAGTGATTGAATTATTTTATTGGTATCGTCTAGTGTAATTTTTCGTAATTTGAAGTGTCTGTTACAATTTTCATTGTTGATGATAGATGTATTGTTTTGGGGTTCCTGAATATCTCGTAGAGGCTGTGTAGTTTGGATATTTTCAGCTAGGCTAACTCCAATATTTGTGTAGTGTTTGTTGATATAATTGAGAATACTTGTAGGATTGTCGTGAAAGTGGAGTTCTTTATCATCAATGAGTAGATTTTTTATGGTATCATCTTTTTTCTTCTGTGAATATGAACTTTCCCTCAAAATTGACCATACGCTTTTAGGGTCATAGTTTGATGTTATCAGTTGGTTGCGATAGTACAATTCTTTGGCTTTACGTATTATTAGAGAACAGATGTTTCTGTACCTTTTGTAGAAGAAATAAAGTGAAGTATCATATGGGCTCAGTTTGACTTGTTTGTGAAGTTTGTCCCTTTTTTTAATGCAATTTATGATGCTTTGGGTAATCCATTTTTTAAGCCTAACTTTGCGGTGTGGGATAGATATGTGTATAGTTTTGGTATTTTGGGTAATGAGAGTTTGTAGATATGTAAAGAAGAAATTCCAGGCCTCTTCCGCCGAGTTAAATTTTGTAAGATGTTCCCATGTTTTATTTTCTAAACAATGATTTATGTTTACGTAATCAATAATTTTTTTTGTGGTGCTATTTTGGAAAATTGTGTTTCTCGTTGGTGAAGTCAGGCCTATCATAGTTGTGTAGTGATCTGTAATTGTGGATTCGTATACTGCACTACATATTTGACTTTTTGTTTTAACCATAAAGTGATCTATGCACGATTCCGAGTCTTTGGTTACTCTGGTAGGAGTGTTAATGGTGCTTATAATGCCATGTTCTAGAAGCATCAGTTGGTAATCAATATTTTGAGGGTGTCCATTAGGAAGTATGTTTATGTTTAGATCACCAGCAATGATGATGTTTTTGTATGAAGTGAGTTTTTTTAGGTGAGAATCCAGAGCTACTATAAATGGTGTAATGTTATGTGTGGATGGTGATCTGTATATGGCGAGAACACACGTATCTGAGTCGATGATTATTTGTAGGCAGTTATTATTTATCAAGTCGATTTCTGAAACAGAGGCGTTAAGACTATCATGTAAGTATAGAACAATCCCATCATTTTGAGTTTTATTTTTTAATGTGTGATATGCATTATAATTATTCTTATGTTTTTTTGTAAAAGATGTTGATATCCAACATTCCGTTAGGATTATAATTTTGAAATCTGTTTTAAAGTTGTATAAGAGTATGTCAAGTTCGTCATAGTTATGATTAAGTGATCTTATATTTTGGTTAAGTAGTGTAAGAGAATCTGGATTGTTAAAAATAGAATCACAGAGTTTTGTGTCATTGGTTGTATAATGTTGGTGAGAACTATTTAAGTTTATTGAGAGTAGATCAGCCATGATGTTATGTAAATAAGGGTAATATTTTATGAGGTCTGAGTTACCTTTATTAGTTACATCATTTTTTTTAGATCATTTTCATGTCTAATTTGAATAATTTTTTCCCCTGGTCCTTTTCGGACTAGCAGTTTGCCAGTTTTAAACCATACGAATTTAAAATTTTTGTCTTGAGCTGATTTCTTCGTTTTCCATAGTAGTTCTTTGTAGTATGGTGTCAGCACTTCACTAATATATATGGGGGAGTTTGAATTTAGTGACTTAGCCGTGTTTTTTAACGTTAAAAAAGAGTCCCTAGTTTTTAGGCTGTGGAATGCAGCACGGAGTTTGTCCGGGGTGTTGTTTCTCCGGTCCTGTGTTGTGGTCACCATTTGTAGGTCCTGCGGTAGTAGGGGCATTCCCAGGGAGCTGGCTACCCGAAGTATCGCTTCTACAGGTGGTTCTCCCGGCTGCAACTTAACACCCGCTATCTCTAAGCTATTAGAGAGCTTTTCCTGTTCTATTTCTGCTATACGACATTCCAGAGAAGAGATTCTTATGTTTTTATTTTCATTCTCCTCGCGTAAGAATTTTGTTTCCTTGTGAAGGTCCTCCATTTTTTTGAATCTTGAAATCAGATCTTCGTATTGGTTGCATATGAAATCACTGCTTCTCTTCAGCTCATTAATTTCATCTGTAAACATTTTTTTAATTTCAGTAATTTTTGTATCGAAGTGTTTTGTAAGACGCTCGTAGAGGAAATTACTTTCATCATTAGTTTTAGTTACGTCACTTGGAATTGTATTTTGTTGTGTGTCCTTGGTCTTTTGTTTGGAAATCTTATTTAAAGGTGCGTCATTTTCCTCTGCGTCGCAAGATGTCGCTGGTTTCCTTTGTCTGCTCATTTTTGTAATATTTAGTTTAGAAATGTGATTAGTTTTGTGGATAGATGGTGCTATTGTTATTTCTAATTATATTAATAAAATGATTAATTCCAAATTATAATAATAAAAGAAGAAAATAACAAAAATTGTTTGGATTCACTGAGTTTCGAACTGAGGTTGACAGAACCAGAGTCGAATACGATGACCACTGGACCACCAGTCTAAGTATCTGTATCGCCTTTTATTTACAATATAAACTGTAGTGTTATGCAGTATGAAATGTGATTGTGAATTAGGCTGTATCGATCTTAATGTCACCGAAAAAGAATGTTTTTTCACTTATTAGATTGTTTTTTTTTGCACTATAAGTCTAGAAACACTTTACTGAGTTTGGAATTCACTTAGTTATTGTATATGATTAAGATTTACACCGCCACAAGTATAATAGTGATTTGTTATTTTTTATTAATCACTGAGTTCACTTGAGATTATCAACTATGGATTATGGATTTTGGCAACGGAATCACTTTTTTATACAAAAATATGCGTAGGCAAATGTGGTGGTAGTACGCTAAATATTCTCTGCACTTTTTACTATTTGATTATGGCTTCTATTTAGATTATTTTGGTTTTTTTTTATCTCTGCTCTGAGATTACGCCTGACTGTCACTGAGTGTGTTGTTGTAATGTGCTTTGTGAGATTGGTTGGGAATTCATCAATCAGGGCAAAATAGATCAATCTGTCGATCGGTTTTACAGTATACTCTACCAGATTATCTCTTCTCACGTTCCCATTAGAATGAATAAAAAACACTTCGCTAAGTGGTATTCACAAGATCTCATTGGTTTGATAAAAGAAAAAAACAAATTTCACAAAAAATATAAAAAATATGGCAATGAACTAGATCATTTATCATACAAATTAATTAGAACCAGAACTAAAAATTTAATTAAAGTTTGTTACCATAAGCACTTAGACTTGATCAAACAAAACTTAAAAGTTAACCCAAAAGATTTCTGGAAATTCGCAAAAAGTAAGTATAAAAACACAACTGACATACCAAAAGAGATGCACTTAAATGACGAAAAGACTACCAAAGGCCAAGTTATCTGCGAGCTCTTTTCTAGGCATTTCCAATCAGTTTACAAACCACCAAATGCAAACTATTTTCCACAATTCCCTGAAGACTTCTGTAATGAAAGCCTCGGTACGATCAATATTTCGCCTACAACGGTTTTAATTAAATGTAAAAATTTGAAAACTAATAAGGGATCAGGTCCTGATGGTATTCCTCCCATTTTTTTCAAAACATGCAGAGATTTCCTTGCCAGACCACTCAGCCTACTTTTCAACAAATCACTACAAGACGGTAAGTCAAATGGAAAACGGCTTTTTTAACTCCCATTTTTAAGAAAGGTTGTAAGAGCGATATAAAAAATTATAGACCCATTTCTAAACTTGACTGTAAGGGAAAGTTATTCGAGTCAATAATATTTGACTGTCTACTAGCTCACGTAAGTAAATACATTATCATTGAGCAACATGGATTCTTCCCCCGGCGTTCCACAACCACAAACCTTCTTGTATACTCCCAATTCATCCGCGATAGCATCGAAAAGCATTTACAAGTAGATGCTATCGACACGGATTTTTGTAAAGCATTTGACCAGTTAAATCAAGCACTACTTATCAAGAAGCTGGAAATGTTTGGCATTAGTGGAAATACTCTGAAGCGGTTTGAGAGTTACATTACTGAAAGAAAACTACAAGTAGTTGTAGGAGGATACTCAGCTGACCTTTTTACTGTAATTTTACGGGGAATTTTACGGGAATTCCGCAGGGCTCTCATCTTGGACCCCTGCTATTTTTAATTTTTATTAACGATATAGTTTTAAGAATAAAATTTTCAAAATATCTCCTGTTTGCCGACGACCTAAAACTGTACAAAAAAATCAAATCACTGGAAGATTGCATCGATTTGCAAAAAGATCTATCATCACTACAAGAATGGTGCACACTAAATGATTTGTATTTTAATAATAACAAATGTGCTGTAATTTCCTTCACAAAGAACAGAAACAAATTTTCAAACACATATCACATTAACAATATCGTTTTATCAAACATAACTTCAATTAAAGACTTAGGCGTGATATTTGATTCTTCACTTAGCTTCAATAAACATGTAGATACAATTTCAAAAAGTGCATCACAAATATTAGGATTAACTCTTAGAATCACAAATTGCTTTAAAAGTGCAGAATTAACATTAACATTATATAAATCAATTGTGCGAAGTATTCTCGAATACGGATCCACTATTTGGTCTCCCAATTATGAGATTCACAATTATAGAATCGAATCCATACAAAGAAAATTAACCCGTGTTATTGCATATCGCGAAGGTTTATCTGATCAATTGGAATGTATAACGACCGAATTCTACACTATAAACTATACTCTCTGACAGGAAGACGGAAACTTTCCGATTTATTGCTTCTGCACAAAATTATACATGCATTAGTTGATACACCAAACATTTTATCCCAAATTAACATCAACACACCATCAAGAAATTCAACAAGGAGGCTGCAAGATATTTTCTATATATCTACCTACCACACAAATACAGGATATTTCTCCCCTTTACCACGAACATTAAGACATTATAACACTATACACCGCTCTAATAATGAAATTGACATTTTTAATAACCCATTCAAACACTTCAAAAAACATATTTTACCATCAATCGTATAAAGCTGATATTGTGATGAAGCCCTTTATTCAAAGACGTGAAATATTGTACCTACTAAATCCAGGTGCCAATAATAAATTGTTGGTGATTATTTTGTATTCTACATTTAACTATTATTGTTTGTCATTTAGTTTTGCATATTTAAGAGTAACAAATTATTTTTAATACTACTTTTGTTGTAATTTAAATCATCCATGTATGTAATTTTAGGGGCATAATTGTCTGTTTTATGTACTTAAATAAAAAAAAATAAAATAAAAAAATAAAAAAATAAAAAAAAGTTATTATTAAACAATCAAGGAAATCTTAACATAAAGTACGGAGAAAACAGATTCCGAAGTACTCGACATAATGGAGTGTCTTCGTATAAATAAGTCGTCTCAAAGTGGTTTAACCACAGTTTGAAAATGGCCTTGTAAGCCGAAACAGCTGTATCATAAATAAATAAAAGTATGTGCAGTTCACAAGCGGTTGAAGGGAAACTTTCGGAAAACTAAAGTAGACAAGAGCCAGGAGGCTACGAAGCACCGCACAAAGAGGAGACCAATTATTCTATCTCATTCTCTTGTCGGCTAAATCCTATAGATGTATGTGTCTTTTTAGTGTCGTTTTTTCGTTTCATCGAGTTTCAAATCACCACAGTGATTTTTCCAGAAGTTTCCACTACTTGCAGAACTTGATAATAACATTACTAAATTTAATATAAATAAAATGTTTTTAAATTTCCTATTTTCCTTCATATGCATGTACTTACACATAAAATTACTGAAACGATAAGTAAATAAGTAACGATATATGTATTTGGGTGTACATAATTGACTAAGAATATGTACGTTTTACGTATTCCACGCATGGCTCAGTATTTTATTTTTGAAATCAAATACTTTCTTTTTTGAGAGAAGAAAGTAGGTATTACACATGGTCGACTACTCGTAATGCTGTCAGAAGTCTTTGTAAATATATAAACAGCAAGTAATATAGCCTAAAAACCCCATTACAAAAAATCATGCCTTTTCCGGATCGGTTAAAATAAAAGCGGGTAAAAAAACGGGTGAACAAATCCCTTACTACCCCATTCGAGTCTGACTTCAGTGTGTACACATATCCCAAATGATAACGGTTATTGGCTTTTTTGCCAGCACTTTCGGTGATAAACTTCAGAGGTCAGAGATTTTTTTGGGCTATAATACCAAAATGGTTTTTAATAAAAATTAATGCAGTGATAACACGCTTTCCAAAAGCTTTTTATCGATCATTATTATGGACTTTTTTGAGTGGGTCAGCTTATCAACATCTTGTGGAATGCCTCACATAATCAGAGAAGCTCACCAAAGGCATTGAAATATTAATTACATATTTTATTTCACTTTAAATCCATTTTTCCAATCATTTTCAAAAACATCACATAAGTAACATACCGAACGTATATTTATCTCATGATTTTAGTAAAAACTGCTTATAAGGAAAAGGGGAAAAACTGTAAAATTATTGTACGTTTTTAGATTTACCTTTTAACTAACTACAATGGAAAACACATAACTTAAATTAAATTAAATATTTCTGCTTCTAAGGAGATGTTATTCAGACGATAATAATAAGTTGGTCCTGCAGATTGGAAGCCTGAAAATAAACAATATTTGATTTTGACTTTAGTTGCTATCGCAGACAAATCAGTTGCACATTCTTTCATGTTTCTGGGATGTTATGGTTAGCTATTGCCAAAATGAACATCAATAAATTAAACGACTATTTATATTATTATTTTTAATTTAAACAAGATTTTTATGCATAGCACAAAGGGTACATAACAAATATTATAATCAACACTAACACTAGTATATATTGAATGATTTGGCGGGTATTAGATAAGCCGCCATAGCTCAGTGGTCAGAGCAGCTGACCGGCAATCAAAGGGATACGGGTTCAATTCCCGTTGGCGGCCAGTATCTTTTCTCGGAAGATTTTTTCAAAGTAGATGAGTGTTTCAGGCTGATAATTATTGATTATAATATTTGTTATCTACCCTTTGTGCTATGCATAAAAATCTTGTTTAAACGTTAGTTTATCAATTAAAAATAATAATTAATATTTGACAAGTTAAAGTATTTCAGCAAAAAATGCAGACATAATTAGTCTCGACGCCACCTAGCGGGAGATTTAGTACTTAACAATACCTCTCTCACAAAAATAAAGTTGGTTGTTTTCAGTTGGAAAAATGTAATAATAAGTAATTGCCGAATGAAACACTAGTATATATTGAATTATTTGGCGGGTATTAGATAAGCCGCCATAGCTCAGTGGTAAGAGCAGCTGACCGGCAATCAGAGGGATACGGGTTCAATTCCCGTTGGCGGCCAGTATCTTTTCTCGGAAGATTTTTTCAAAGTAGATGAGTGTTTCAGGCTGATAATTATTGATTATAATATTTGTGACTATTTATATATTTGTTTGTTAACGCCCTTTCCGGGGTTTTTTTTACATAATAATGTATAATAATAATTACCTACGTATAATAACTACGCATAATATATAATAATAATTTTACATTATACTTAGTTATTACACGTAGGTAATACTCATACAACTATCTATCTATCTATATTTAAAAAAATGAATCGCAGGAATGTATGTAAACGCATAACTTCCGAACTACTGCACCAAATTGGATATTTTTTCATTTTCTTTATTGTCAGGCAAGGTTTGTATAAAAAAAGCGATGAGCTTTGGCATAATGAAATTTGTATAAAAAATTGCAATTGGTGGCACGCGAGCTGTTTGAAAACTGAATGAACTGGAAACTCGGCAGGGGGAGGAAAACTCGGGAGAGGGGTTCACGGGGCGGGGGAAGCTTGAGGGGGGAGTGGGGAGAGATAATGCGGAGTGGGAACGCGTGAGAGGAAGGGGATATTGGAGATGAAGGGGAGGCGTAAGGGGAACAGAAAGAATGGGAAATGACACGCAGGGAGAAACTTTCTTTATACGTGGAATAGCTGGGAACCAGCCAGTAGTTAATAATTACACATGTTTATTACAGATAACCGAACTGCCTCTGTAACAACATTTTGTATTTATGTAGTGATGAATTAAAAATGTCCACTGACTCAGTATAATTATTTCCCTCCATTAGTATTCTGGGCAGAGAGGAATACATATTCGGTCCTAGAATTTCTGCCCTGAAATAAATTCTGACTTCTAGTATTACGTAGAGGAATCCGAAAGCTTACCAATGCAAGCAATTCTGGGCTATAAAATGCATAATTAAAGCATTTTCTTTTCATTTGTTTATTTAAAAGAGACTTGTATTTCAACGAATTTGCTGAAATACCCATTTTAAAACTTAGAAAACGTAAAAATTTATTATGTACTCTTTCAATAGCTTATACATCAATATTATAAAGTAGGTTTCAGATGGGAGAATTGTACTCTAATTGAAATCCAAAAATGGCAAAATAAAACATTTTAATGCACTTAATATTGGTGGAATTTTTATTTAACCAAGATATAAATCCCGAAGACATGGCACGATCAAGTGAATCAGATACTTGAGTCGGGCCATGTCAAAAGTCAGAATAATAGAAGAGAATGTATGAGACGATGTATGAATGTGAGTGAGGCAAAGAGTATGTGCCAAGACCGAGTTGTTTGGCGGTCCGTACTCTCTGCCTACCCCTGCGGAGAAACGGCGTGATGGTTAGTTAGTTAGTTATAAATCCCGACCTTTGTAGTAAGCCCTTGGTACAAATTTCCGTTATGTGGTTAACAAATGAAAGATTTGATTGAAAAGTGATGCCAAAGTATCATATTCTATTTGTGATGATGTCTGAAGAGCATTATTATCAATGTGGCAATTAAGGATTACCGAATTTTTTTTTGAGAAAATTTGACTTTTTGATATTTTGAGATATTCAAGTAAAGTCTATATTAATTGCACCAAATTAACAATTTATTAATATTATATTGAAGAATGTTACAATAATTCAAAAAATAATTTAAGTAATTATGAGCAAATCCTTAGAAAAATACATTTATTTATTTATTTATTTATTGAAAAAAATAAGAAATACATGAAAACATAAGCTGCACATCTCACTAGGGGATTCCTGTATCGAGATATGCAGTTTTACAATAAAGTAATTTAAAAAAAAAGAAACATACATATACCCAAACTTAAAAGAAATATAATAATAAACCTACAAAAGAAGCACTGAGTACAATTATTTAAACATTACTAATTAATAATTATTACAGCTGGGCAGTTTGCTCATTGTTGACAAAAATAACATTATACTGTAAACTAAATATTAAAATATGTAAATACAAGGTACCTGTTGTGGCTTACCAGATGCAATAATAGGGTGATCATACCACAGTAGCATTAAATTATTAACAAAAAATAAATAATAATAAACAATTATGTAATAAATTTATATAGTTTATGAAATAAATATAATATATTAAGTAAATATGTAGATATAAATAAATTAAACAAATAATATAATATAATATAATTATGAGTAAACAATAATAAACAATTTAATAATAATAAGTAAATAAACATAAGTAAATAAAGTACATAATAATTATGAGTAAATACTACAATGGATCATAAGTACTGGTCGTCACACTATTGCAAACATCTGTAAAATAAACTACAAATAGACAGAAATATCCATCTTCATACGTCCTTACCCATATAAAACAAATTAAAATTATAAAATCTTAAATAATATAAATCCATAAATAGATTTGACAGGATTTACTACTGTACTGTATCTCTTCCCTCATCTATAAGAAAACTCTCTCTATGTGATTTACCCACACTTTCAATCATCTTTATGTTTAATTGTTAATTATATTACTCTTATATATGATATGTAATTATGTACCTCTACGCCTGTCTCAACACAGGTATACCCTAGCGAGACAGGCATTGAATAATATATTGTAAACATCACGTATATAGATCAATAAAAAAAAAAAAAATTATAATATTGTATAGTAAGTAAATTATGGTACCGAAAGAAGTAGATAATAGTAAGTAAATACTTATAACAATAAGCAAATTAAAAAGTACATAACAATAAATAAGTTAAGTACATACAGAGTAATTAAATATGGATTGTATCAAATATAGCTTAATTCCATAGTGATTTATGATATAAGCGACAACATGGGTAATCCAAAACCATCACTCTCAGTTAGTATACATATTTTGACCATTTTCTTGAATAAATGTGATGTACCAATAGTTTTTATTTTTTCATTGAGCATATTATAAAGCAACGGAGCTTTATATGAAAAACTTCTTTGTCCAAAGGATGTTTTGGTATATACTGGCTGATACATTAAAGAAGAGCCCAATCTAGTGTTGCGTACTTGTTGAGATCTTTTAGCAGTGATAATGTTGTTGAAAAATTTACAGAGAGCATGTATTATGTACAATTGCCTTATTGTCATAATTTTGCTTTCGCTATATAATAACTGTGATGAATACATAAAACTTTTCTTGAACATTATTTTTAAAATTAATTTTTGTGCAATATTTAAAGGCTCTAGAGTAGTCTTGTGACAAGAACCCCAACAAATAACGTTATATGAAAGTATTGATTGAACAAGAGCATAATAAACAGTTTTTAGTGTAACTTTGTCCAATATATTTCTTAGAGTCTTGAAGATATAGGCTAGCTTTCTTATTTTGTTTGTTAATATAGCAATATGATTGTTCCATTTAAAATGTTTATCAATAACTAAACCAAGATATTTGATATTGTCTACTCTTTCCAAAGATTGACAATTACACTTCTGCATGCAACAATGTATTTTTAAAGAGCGGTCCAAAGATGGTTGATTTACAGAAGAAATACTAAAGGTAATATATTTAGTTTTGTGTTTAAGGTTTAAGGTTTATTTCATGTTTAAGGTTAACAAGTTTTGATCAAGCCAATTTTTGACTGCCCTTAATCCTGTTTCGCACTTAGCATACGTTTCATCCCAAGTATCACCAGAAAACACTAAAACAGTGTCATCTGCAAATACAATTGAAGAACCAGAAAATTGCAGTTTACAAAGGTCATTAATATATAACAAAAATAAAATTGGACCCAGAACACTGCCCTGAGGAACACCATATACTTTTTTTTTTTTTTTTTTTTTTTTTTTTTTTTTTTTTTTTTTTTTTTTTTTTTTTAATTTATTTTATATATTCAATAATTTTATTATTAAATTAATAAAAACAGTTTATTTTTAAACAAGTTCTGCTGGTAATTATTATTACGCGTGACAGCTGTTTCGCCTTCTGAGGGCATTATCAAACTGTCTTAGCAGTTTGATAATACCCTCAGAAGGCGAAACAGCTGTCACGCGTAATAATAATTACCAGCAGAACTTGTTTAAAAATAAACTGTTTTTATTAATTTAATAATAAAATTATTGAATATATAAAATAAATAAAAATTAAAATGGAGTTCTACAAATTAAACTTGATAACAATAAATAAATTAACACCATATACAATTGATTTGTTTGAACTAATATGATCATTAATCATGACTCTTTGTGTTCTATTTTCAAGATAAGTTCTGAACCAATCTAAAGCTTTATTAACAATACCCATTGAACTGAGTTTTTGCAATAGTAAACCGTGGGATACGGTATCAAATGCCTTAGACAAGTCCAAGAAGACATCCATTGCTTTATTGCCAGTATCGAGAGCTTCTATGACTGTGGTGATCATTTTTAATGCAGCATCACTAGTTCCCATGTTCTCTCGGAAGCCAAACTGATTATCTGAGAGAATTTCATATCTTTTTACATAAGACATTACCTATGAAATATGTAGGATGTAGGTAATATCATTTAAAAGCAAGATTGGACCAAGGTGTGAACCCTGTGGGACTTCGCTTGTTGCATTGTTTTTTTCTGACAGGGAGGATTTTATTATAACAATTTGTTGTCTACCATTAAGAAAGATCTTAAACCAGGCTATAATGCGTTGCTGTGTATAGCAAGATTTTAATAACAATTTTATGGGAAACTGTAAGGCTTTTCTAACATCGTTTATAGAGTATAGAGTATATCGCATATATCTTTTTTTTAACCAATTGGTTATAAAATTTTTACTCATTATTAATTTGGAAAGAGTACCTATCTCTGACTTTAATCCAAACTGATAAGGTTCTATTGCAGGTTATAATTTTGTAAAAAGTTTTTCCGGGCTTTCAAATAATCTGGGTATGGTGGTTTGAATACATATTGGTCTGTAATAACAAATATCACTTTTGTCACCTATTTGAGAATTGGAGTCAAATAACTAATTTTTAACTAATCACGAAAGATTTCACTGGATACAGAGAGGTCAAAAAGTTTGGTTAATGGAAGAGCAATTACTTTGATACATTACGATAAATATTATGGGGATGTTATCCGGTCCCGCAGATGATATATAATTTATAGTTAAGTTCTCTTCAGTCTTCAGGTAGGTACCAAGTACATGACATCTAATTCGTGCATTTATTCTGAAATTCTTTTTTTTAAAGCGTATTTTTTTTAAAGATGGTGCCTTCTTTCCTTCTGGGTATTTAAAACACGATATATTATAATCCCTGTACCGGCTTCTTCGCGGCCTAATAGCAGCTCCCTGGAAGAAAAAACTCTAACAAGTTCTTTAAGTGGATGCTAATGCCATTTCTTTTTATAAACCAACCCCCCAGTTTGCTACCTTTTCCATTGCCATCAAGGCGATATACTCCTAGTGAAGTCTTTATTACTTTTTCTCACACGAATAAAATATTTTTTGCAAATTCGACACGCAGTAGTGTGAAATAAAAACTTTTGTTGCTAAGAGTTTTTTTTAATAACTCTTGAAAGGTATTTGATTGTGTTGGTTGATCTTTTTCTAGAAACTAGGAATCGACTTCCAAAATAGTTTCACAATATTAAAACTTTATAACTGTTTCAGTAAGTCAGCAAATATAAAAAAACCTTTGTATCTACAGAGTCGGTACTCGTACCAGCCTCCCACGTATAAGTGCGTTAAATTTTTTGTTTCCATAGAAAAAAATACTTGTATAATAGAAGATAGAGTTTTAATAACGAATTAATTAATAATAATTATATTAGAATAAGTTAACAATAATAATCTAAACGAAAATATGAAAGAGAACACGACACAGAAAAACAGAAAAAAACAATGGTCGCAACTAGGACTCGAACCCAGACCTGTCCGTCTAACCGGGACGAGCGCGTTAACCAAATTCGCTATTGACACCTTCTGTCAAACCGTCATATTTGTCAATCTCATATTCTCAAATTTTAGAATTACATTATTATCAACTAAATATTTTTCTCCATAATATGATATATTTCACTTTTCTTATAAAATTTTAATAATAATTGTTTATAAATAAACTGTTTTTATCAATTTAATAAAAAAAAATTGAATATATAAAAAAAAAATAATTTAATAACGATTTCAGAAATTCATATTTCTTACAATAACTTCCAACTTTTTTCATAAAAAACTATCTGCTACATTATTTAATTTTTCTAAATCAATTCTAACTCAAGTACAAAAAGTCTTTGATAATAATATCAATGCGGAATATTCAGATTTCTAAATTAACCAACGAAACATACCATTATTCCAAAATTTCCAGTTTCTCAGTCTTGGAGCTGCTTCTCGAAAATCTCCAATTATTCTTTGAGATATGTTCGCTGGCTCTCACTGTAGATGGGCGTACTGCATTCTAACTTGATTAAATTGAACGGCTTTCATGAAAGTGAACGACCTTACAATAATAATTGCTCCTTTTCTTTCAGCTTTAACTTGATATAATTGAGAATTGTGTATGAATTTGAATGTTAACCATCCAAAGCGTATATTTTATACGTTCCTCGGGTCTAATCTGTTTCTCATCGGATTTTGATTTTCTTTTAAAATTCATCACTAGAACTAAATTATTCAAATGCAAAGTTGAATTTAAAGATGATTTTGAGATAACTTTTACTATGTATACCAAAATTTTATTTTACAACAAAATAATAAAGTTGGAAAAGCTCTTTCAAGAGAATTCTTAAAATCTAGACCAACCATAATAACCAGTCACTCCCATGTTATTATTCTATAATTATTCAGCTGGATTACACGGGTTGGGTACATATGTTGTATAATATTAATATGAATTTTACTGATTCGTTCCCGAATGTCCAAAGGGTCTCGAATCTGAATAAATTTAGCACTTTTTCCCTTAAAAATTTTACTAAAAATCACAGAATGTTATTTTACGGTCACTGCACTTCTTTGAAATGGTTCAAGGAGAGTTTCTGCCAATGTTAAGGCAAAACAGTTTTCGGGATATGACAATGAAGTTTTAATGTTGAATGTATTACCTTTTATTTTTACTAACAACATTTAGCAGAATAAAAGCTTTTCCTCGATAAATATTCAGAACTAATGTGTGATTTTTTTTGTTTGTTGCAGAATTACTTCAACGAGTTATTTTATTCAGTGGATCCGGACTTAGTTCGTGGGCATTGCAGAGGGAGCCATTGACTGTTAAAAAAAAGGTGATTTAAAATTTCTTAAATATTTAAGTTGAATTGTCTATACATTTCACTTTTGTCTGCACATACAAAACCGTTGTTTTTTTAGTACTTACTAGTATTGCGAGCTAGCTAATCCAAGAACTAAACACTTAAAATACTTCACTAATTTGTATTCCGATAACCACATGCTTCTTTGTTTTGCACTTTAAATAATGAAATCATTAATTTAAAGTTTTTTTTAAATATATATCAGATGGTTTTTTAAAATGAGTTCTACAAATTACTGCAGAGTGTATGGTGTTGTTTGTTTTGATTGAAATAAGAAAATTTTCAGTAAAGACGAATCTAGGGAGTTATTAACTAAACAAAAATTACCTATTTCTTTCTGGTCTCGATTTAAGGATGAACATAAAGCACAAAGCACAACGCACGGGACGGATTTACGCGATTATGAAATGAAGCGTGAATGAAACTGAAAAATGAACCTTTTGCGCATTCATCGCGCGGTCGTTTGTCATTTTAATATACGTAAATAAGCTTGGGGTATTGTGAGCTTAAAAAGTTCGTTTCTCCCTTACCACACGCAGGGAATAACAACTCCACAATTGCGCGAATCCTTTGATAAATTGATGAAATTACTCAGCCGGCAATTTCGTAGAAACATCTTGGGTTGTCTTACGTTGTTCAGTAATCCTTGTGTTCGAACTTGTTCGCGGGATGAATCGATGGGTAAATTAGATTTATCGAACCTAGATATTAGATATCTCATTCTGAAGGCTGCAATTTTTAAGTGGCATGTCAACAGTTCCGTAATGTTTCGAGCTTGGAACTTCATAACATTTAATCTATTTCTTCATAAATCTCAAATACAACCCTTTTCAGTTTACGAGAAACCTATTTTTTTCCTTATACTCTTAAAATACATATTACTATGTTATGTAACTAAATGCAATACGATCAGTATTTTATTCCGGGTCGGCTGAGTGAGATGTGCGAAGCATAACTGGCATTATTTTTTAACAACAGACCAACCGTAATTTACGAGTATCTCACAAGAGCATGCGTGTTTAGAACACCAAAGAATTCAAAAGCGTATTTGATTCATTAAAATACTTAAGTACATAATACGGACAGGTAATCAAAGTATTTTGACCTTTTCAATAAGGTAGCAGAAAATATAATAAACCTTCCTTTTTGAAATTCACAGGTAGCGGAACAAACCGGATGTCACGGCGATCTCTTGGAAGATGACATAGCGCCTTGTCTCAGGACCAAAACTCTTAACGAGCTGCTGGCTGTGCGCATAGACCCCCCGCGCTTCCTGCCCGGTTTCGCCCCCTTCGTGGATGGCACCGTCCTTCTCAACCCTTCACAGGTAAGACATTTTACAACTTGCAACTCATGGTCAGTATTTCCCATAAGCTTTAGAATCAAGCATCTCCATTTAACCTTTTAAATATCACGATATAAATAAACATAATATATCCTTGTAAAAAAACACATATTCTACAAGTGCTTAAAATGTTTAATTTTGTGAAATAAAATTACCTATACCTAATATTCTTCTACTGACAATATAGTATTTTTAACACCAAAAACATATATTGGAATTGTTTTATGTAGGTATATCGTAAACACCAAAGTATTTTTAATTGTTGTTATTTATATTTTATTTGTAAAACTTAACATTACCTAATTTAAAATAAATCAAATTTTAAATTATTTTTCCAAATCTCTACTACACGTTTCGTTGATTATTATTATGACAGCACTTTCGACGTTCAAAGTTTCAAAGTCTTTATCAAACCGTTAAAAGTCATTAGTCTCGAATCTAACTTTTTTTCAAATGGACAATTTAATGTTCCGGATCGTGTTTGCTCCTTTCTGACCCAATCAACATCTCGCAGGAAGTCATTTGTAACCAATTTCCGGTTTTAGACTCACTTAATACAAGACTTTACGAATTTTTATTGAATCTCTCATGAATGCGATTTTTTTTTACTTTAAACTTTGATATTTTTTAAAATAAATTTTTAATCTCTTTTTAAAAAGTGTTTTTTATACTGTAAATTTCGTTTATAGTTGATTCTTCGCAATTAATGATGGGGTTGACCACTCTATTTGTGGTTTAGTTATAACAAAAAAGTCTTTCATTTAATCATAATAATAATAATAGTAATTTGTATGAAAATTTCGGTTTTCAAATTCAAACTATCAAAATGTTTTAGATGGATCAATGTTTTACCATGTAGACACCATATAAGTATCAGATTCATATTTGTATAAGCTATTTTACATAGAATAAATGAATTTTCAAAAATTGTAGAAAATACACTCAGTTTTAATGTTTTAACATTGGTGATAGAATATGATTTTTTTCATACTTAAATATACATTTACCTTAATACATCAGAGAAACTTATGATTTCGATGTTTTTCTTCTATTTTAAAGAGCGTCACTATTATCTATTACGCGTAAAATATATGATGACGTAACTTCGTATAGTTGCAAACTTAAAACCTATTTCTTACGGTTTCTTGTTTTTTTTTTTTTTAATTTTTGGTTTATATGCTTTTTATTGCTAATTATATGTCATATTTTTTTGTTCAAATGTAAATAAATCTGTTTTTCTTTATGTATAGTGCTAAATTAAGATTTTTTTTCTTGTAAAGGTTCAACCCCCGAGCTTTAACGTGGCGCAGAATCCATCAAGCGCCAGCACCGTGGCCACCGCGGCGGGATACGAACTTGCTGACTTTCCCGATAGAACTTTATTATTCGGCCTCACATCGACAGGTAAGAAATATCTCATAAATCTCTAGACAAATAAAGGTATGCCGAGTTCAGACAATACACTGCATCAAAAGCTTTTTGGTCAGAGAAATCTGGAAAAGTCATATGTAAATTAGTTTATTGTTCCTCGTTTTTAATCATATTTAGCATTTAGGCAAGTTTGCCGTTTCATACTTACCAATTTACCAATGGGTAATGCGAGCTAAGGTGTGTCGGCGAGTAATATGATAAAAACAGGTTAAGATCACAGACTTTTAGTTTATTAAATAAAGATTTACAAATTGAATACTCAACACGACACGACAAGAGATATCAGAAGGAATTTATTAAGATGGCGAGAATGCGAGCGAGCGGCCCAAAGGAACCCGAGGAAGGGAATGATTTTTCATGCCGGTCGACCAGAGTCATCGGGCGCTGCAATGTACCCAGTGATACCATTATAAAAAAATATTTATGTGGCCATAAAGTGGGCTCGCTGTCATTCTCTAAACATATACACGATTTAACCATTTCATTATCAGACCCATTTAAGCTAATGAAATTTTAAAAATATGATAAAATATAAATAACAAGCAATTTAACGCAGAACCACCAACGTGCACGTTTTAATATGAAATTAATCTTACAAACGATTTTTTTACCTGGCAATCATGATATTTTACGTTATCAACACCTTTAAATAAAATATAAAAAATACGCAACAAAAAAAAACCGCATATTTTGTCTTTGAAAAAACTCAATTTTTAAAGATTCGTTCACGTTAATAAATATTTCAAATGATTTTGTTCCCTATTGGAAGACACTCTCAGTTTCGCCTTGGCTAATAACTACGACTCAGAATCGAGATATTGCATTTCTTGAAACGGCTTTAGCTAAGGTTACTACTGAAAAATGGTTTAACACGATTGAAAATTACTTGTGACTAAAATAGCGCAATAGTATTGAAAATGAACGAACTGCAGTAAATTTATCCACAGTGACAAGTACTGACAAGTAGCGCGATGTTTTAAAATACATTTAATCAATTATTTGGTAATAAATAGCCTCAACAGAAAATCCAGAAAAATCGTAAACTCTATTCTCAGTTACCTTTCTCTTCGCCGATTATTATTCTCACAGCCTCACTATATTCCCAATACGAAGTTGCTTCAATCCCATTTGCCCGGCTGGCTGATCTCGCATGCTGTCACATAAAAATATAGATTTGCAAAATTAATCCGATATCGCAACAAAGCTCCAATGGTCCCTGAATCATCGAAATTAATTCCATATTCAGAGAGTTTTCAATTTAATAATCTTCCCTCTGGCATTTACCATTTTCAATAATTGTTACAAATTTTGCGGCATTGTAGGCGCATTATCGCACATTTTCAATTCAATGATGGCACTTCGTATCTATTGCCTAAATTACTATACAACCACGAAACAATTCCAAATGATGTGAATGGTGAAAAATAATTTGGTAACAAGGTAAAAATGTGGATTTACGCTCATTATATCATTTAGATGGGCGTCGGCCTAGTTTACTTATCGTAAGTTCCAAATTTGACTGTTTCTAATTTTATTTAAAATATGGAAAATTTAAAAATCTTGTTAAACCTCTATTTGACAAGGGGTTTTCAAATCAAAAATCTTTATACATATACATTATAGGTAATGTAGTCGCAGTTAGTTTTAGTAGTAAGTAGGTACCGTTTGATACTAAGAAAACAAAACTTAATTTTTGTAAACAATTTTTTTGAACAAAATTGGTACTGAAAGTGGGTTCTTAGTTCCTTAGTTATTTATTAAAAAATATATAATAAACTAACCAAAAAACCTATTTGTCATAAGAAAATGGCGTCAAAGTGAACTCGAAGAATTTGTCAAATATTAATGAAAATGCATTATTTTGTTTCTTCATTCATTGAAATAGTTGTTCCTCATTGTAATTAAACTAATACAAAGAGATATTGGGGGTCAGTATATCACCGATGACGACGTCAGAACGACCGTGCTTCAGTGGTTAGCAAATCAGGCTGCAGATTTCTGTGACGATAGTATAGAAAATGGTTGCACGATACGTCAAGTGCCTTAATAATACAGGTTGAAAAGTATCTAGATTAAGTTTTATGTAACGCATCTAAACGTAATTCGTAACAAAAAAAATGTACCTACAGATCCCATAAAACAATTCGTTATAATAATAATAATAATAATATTAATCAGAACGAAATTGTTGATTTTAAAAAAATGGTAGATCCATTTCAGTTTCGGTGAAGTTGGTCTGCGAATGATGTCCTAACTGTTTAGTTATGATTGTAAAACCTCCGTCTTCAACTTATACGAGTACCAAACTCTTTTACATCCTTGCGGATATTTTTCCCCGGGTTATTTTATCTCACTTCAAAGCACGGGATGTGAGATCCATGGGAATGAGGGCTTTCTGGAGGTCAGGAATGTTTATTGCCAAGAGGGGCCGTGCGTGAACTGAATTTGATGGTTCCAAATAAAAAACCGACATTCCGACTACCTCATTAAGGGAAGAAATAAAGTTTTACTCTTAGATAGGAATCAAACTTTCTGATTGTGTCCTTGCGTGGATTAGAGAAGAGAATAACCTCCGTGGTAAAGCGGTTAGCTTCTTGGATCCGGATCCAAAGATTTTGTGTTCCAACCCAGATATAATTAATTACACACTGTTAAAAGAAGTTAACTGTTAATATCAAAAATTTACTTTACTAAGAAAAATTGTTCCATCATCTCAAAACCGTAAAATATATGTATTAGTTAAGTGAAATCACTTTGTAAAATATCACTTATTTAATTAAAATTTTCTACGTGTTTCAAAACCCACGGTTTATTCATAAAGATAAGATTAAATTTTTTTTTAAATAACAAAAGACAAACAAATATAGAAAAATAAGAACTACAGGAAAAAAACATTATTGTTATAAAAGTATCATAATAAAACATTTATATAAAATTAAATGTTAAATTTATTTTAGGTCGTGTAATAATTACATTTACGTATTAAACACGTTTGAATGAACACAAAATGACGCCTCACAGTGAAGTTGCGAAGATCGAAGAAGAAAATATATGGATATATTTTTTATGCAGGCAGGTCACATCTAAATCTTTAATTAAATGAAGACAATATTAGCGATTTAATTAAATATTACAATTTAAGATTTTACTCATAAAGTGAAAAATAAAAAGAAATACACATCTACACATATGCCCACTGTATTGTTTCTTTCTAGGTACAGTAATATAATGTATTTAACCATATTACCCACGTACAGGCTGCGCCTTAGTGGGTTCCCAATATTCTTACATTTTTTATAATATTGTATATGCCAAATGTAAAAATTGGGAAAAAAAAGGAAAAAATAAAACATTTACAATAAGCGGTTGACACTCTCAGTGTCGCCCTATTCAAAGTCCCCGATTGAGAATCGAGATGATGCTTCAGACAGCTTTAGCCATGTTTGAGGCTCAGATCTGAAATGTACCAACCATCCTCTCACTATCTCCTTCCCTCCCCAGTTCCCGCAGCCTTACAACCACGTACTTTATAATTATTAGGAATCCTATAAATATTCAAACTGACACCGTGCAGTTGGGTCTACTACGCGTTATAGTATGCGTTATACTGTACGTAATAGTATGCGATACTTAATTAACTCTAAGGCATATACTATGCTTCGTGTTACGATCATCCTTAGAGCTTAGAGCCATGTTGGTCCTTTGGACGCCGTAATCCAAGCTTTCTGGGGATTCGCCGGGTGCATTATTATTGGCAGGTTAATTCTTGCTTATACCACCGCAGTTTGCCCCACGGATTTCGACGTATTTGTATCAAAACTTAGAGCGACGCTTATCGCAGTGCCATTGTTTCACGTTGAACACGATTCCTGTAAATGAGGCAAACTATGTGTTTAAGCAAAGGTACCTACCTAGTAAAAGGTATTTTTAGTACAACGCCCTTGTGAGAGCACTACTGTTGAAAAACGAAATAATTTTAATTTTTCAAAAGAAGCAAACACATTGTGACTTGACATTTTAAATAAATAAAAATAAAATACTTTGTTATACGTCACTTTATTGATATTGTGTAGTCTACCGGTTTTCGGTACCTGCGTACCATCCTCAGGACTGTTATAAAAATACTAACAAATACCTACAGAATAATTTATCTAATCTAAGACACTATATAAAGAGGTAAGATTTGTTTGTTTGTTTGTTTGCATTGAATAGGCTCCAAAACTACTGAACCGATTTGAAAAATTCTTACACTGGTTGAAAGCTACATTATCCCCGGGTGACATAGGCATATATATTATATTTTCAAAAAAATTAGTGATCCTTAAAAACTCCCATAATGTAACCCAAGGTGTAAAAAAATTACCTAAAATATTCTTTGCATCGCGTGCACTGCGAAAACTATTGATGATAGAGTAAAATAATGTACCACGACTTTGCAGAACACATCATTATTTACAAAAAGTGTCGCGACAGCATATGTCTAACTATTATAGTTATGCCAAAATAAGTGTTCTTTTATTTTAAAAATTTAATTGAAATGCCGCAGCTAGAAAAGGCTTTTTATTTTTATCTTGGTATTAATCCTTATCAAAATAAATTACTTCATAGTCAATACTGCTTCAATACCTTTATATAACTTTTTGTATTATTCATTTCGGACATCACATTAGAAAGATATCACGAGTTTAAAAATGTAAGTATTAGAAAAAAATTGCGTGGTCGCCGGTCACCCCGCTCGGCTAACTAGGCAACATTTTATGCGATCTAGGCGTCACTGGGATACGGGCCGTACGGGACGGGAGTCAATGTCAAAAACATGGAAGGGGAACGCAGGAAGGAAAAGGGACGCATGAGAATATCCATTTATTTATTTAAATATTAACGCTAAAAATTTAGGGATAAACAATTTATTTCTTTTAATGGCATAGCAACGCATGCCGGGAACCAGCTATACATATATATATACAAATTATTAAGAAAGAAAGAGACCGTAAATTATAGTGGGACAGTGCGTCAGTTGTGCGAGGGAAGTGGGGGAGGAGAGTGTGGGATAACGGGAAACATACATACTTATAATAGGGCTGAATGTTTAAACTCGTGTTTTCGTGGAACATAACTTACTTTTTAATATTATATTTTCTTTGAAGATGACATTCTTTGATGTATTCAATACCTCACAGAAATTATTATATTAATTCTGGGTGAACACTTCGGGCGAACATTTTCTTATTCTCAGTCGACCTCGTGAAAGGATCACGACGCCTCTGCTAGGAATTTATCTAAGAAAATATTTTATTGAGTATTATTTCGCTAAAAGTCTAAAACATAAATTTTTGTCTCTTTTCGTGATTTTTTTAAAAAGAAATCTCTAAACACCAAAGAAAAGTCTTTTCCGGGGAAAAAAAACAACCTAAAAAATGTCCTGCTTTTGGTTGGCATTTTCGGGGATTCAAGGAAAAAGTCACTGCACCCACCGACTGCGCAAAACGTTTTTACCTACTATTTGAATAAATTTCATAAAAAAAACACGAAAATAATTTTCGTAGAATTACCAAGGCGTTTCACTTTGGTTAAAATATTTTTCATCATCTTGTTTTAATGGTTCATTAATCAGAAATCTCGAGTTGAAATTTGTGAGCTGTCTGCTTATATTACCGACGAACTTAGTCTTATAATGCTCGAAGAATGCGCACGAGTAAAACAATTTGCGGCGGTGGATATAATATTATAAACAGCCCAAGAAAACCATTAATGGAGAAATATTTGCCTGCGAAGAATTTCTATATCGAAACCGAAATTATTTAATTAACAGAATTCCTAATTCCAGCAATTTGTTTCCAGTAATTATTTATGTTGTATCATCAAAGTCAACGGAGTTTTTTTGGCAAATGAATACCTCAGGTCTTTGTTGCTGTGGTTACAATAATTTATTTATACCGCAGTAGGGATAGGATACAATTTTCTGAGAAATGTGTACCACATGTAGAAGCTGGAATATTTCTGGAACAAGGACTCTCAGAACGCTGTCGAAGGGTGATTTTTTATTGAAATAAATGCCAAAATAATATTTAAAAAAATTGTTAAAAAATGTTTTATTCCTGTTGGCGTCTCCTCAAATATGGAAACATAATATTAATTGTGATGTTTCAACAATCAATCATCGGCTGTTGGGAAAATACTGGTTGGTAAATTAAGGCATAAGATTTGCAACTCTTTGTTGCAAACCTAAACAAGTAAGTGGAAGATATACTCAGTATCGCCCTGGTGTAAGAGCACCATTCAGAATTGAAACGTTGCCGGAAATGGTTTTAGCCGTGTTTGGTAACCAGATCTGAATAGCGAAGTACTTCTACACCTTCCTCTTTCCCATCTTCTTTCCCTACCCACTACCTTCAGTCTCACAACATACCCCAATTGGGAATGCCATAGCCTCACTGGCTCCAGACGGAAGCAGCTCTTGTTGGGAGAGACTCTTTTGAGGTATTCGCATAAAACAAAAGTCGTTCAAGAGACTGAAGAAAGTGAACAACTTACAAAGGAAGAGTGTAAAAGTAACTGGCTATTCAGATATTATAGTCATTACATACATTAGTGTTCATGTCCATCGAGTTTCACGCGCTTGCAATGATTGGCTGTGAATAAATGCTGCTGGCTCCTTAAAGCAAGCTCCATTAAAATAGCCGTAGAACAGATTCAGCATGCCCATATTTCGTCTGTGCATTAAATATAGCAAAGAATTGTTAATCATATGGACCACCCTTCTTTCCACAGAAGCAAGTAGGTTTATCAAGTATTGGGCTCCAGCCCAGAAGTGGATTCCGAATTCGTTTGTTATAGACGTACTTGAGTTGTTTATAGGAAAAATCTGCTAGCACTCAGACACCAGTTTCTTGAAAGCCAGATTTACTCATGCTTCTATGGAGTCCCGATATTTGAGTCGGTCTGATAAACTTACTCCAAGCTTTATCGATCTACCACGGAAGTTGTTAAATTCATTAATAACCTAAGGATATTTTTCACACCTTCAATTTCTTCAAACCTTCCCGCGAATATTTTGTATATGTTTAGCATGTTATGTTAATTGCCTGCGATGCGTAGTCCCTTTAACAAGCAATGAACGCAAATAATTATTATACAAATACATCTACCTCCAAGAAAGCCAAATTATATGGCCAATTATGAAGCAAGCATAAATATAATTATCGGGATATATTAATCTAACTCATTCAACCTCGAGTTCAGACCAAATAATAAATATGATATTATTTGTGCATCGAAAATAAATCATAAGTGATATCTGGTATGATTTAAGAATCCCACGGACAGTGGACTTCTAATGAAAAGTGTTAGTAAAAGACCATATGAAAATACCGTCAGGTAAATGTTTTTTTAAATAAAAGTTGATTCTTAACAGGTCAGTTTTTTTTTGTACGAATACCACACAAGAGTCCCAACTGCTCCCGTCTGAAGCCACTGAGACTATGGCATCCCCAATCGGGTATGTTGTGAGGCTGAGGGTAGTGGGGAGGGGAAGGAGTTAGGGAGAGGATAGGTGGGGAAGTACCTGGCTATTGAGATCTGATCACTTAACACGGCTAATGCCATTTCAAGCAACGTTTCAATTCTGAATGGTGGTCTTAAACCAGGGCAAATAAAAAATACTGAAAAAAAAACTTTTTTCCTTGACGTTGTTTGACTTCTAATGTGTTAAAAAGTTGTTTCAACAACTTCAAGAGGAGCTCAAAGCAATATCCCAAACTGAAACAACATGATTAATATCTCTTTAAAATGCTCACGAATTGCTTTGTTTTTATTCCCCAGAATCGTATTTGGACCTCAGTGCTCAGGATCTGGAGTTCGGCTTCAATGAAACAAGGCGAGATCGCATCCTCCGCACCTACGTCCGCAACGCTTACTATTTTCACCTTAACGAGATCTTCTCCACGCTGAAGAACGAGTACACAGATTGGGATCGACCTGTGCAGAATCCACTCAATGTCAGAGATGCCACGTTAGAGGTAAAACATTAATATGCTCCACTATTTTAAACATTGATTTTTATTTTGTTCTTGACTTACACGGATCAGTTTGGTGATTAAATCCCCTCAAAGACACTGTCTATTGCAGTCAAAATGTTTTTATTAATACGTTTATAAACGTCAGTTTATAAAACTAGAACCAAAACGTAAATTGCTGGCATAGAGACCACTTATGTGCGATTCTGTTCAATTATGTTATAAAGCAAAATTTACTCGCCAATGAAAGGAATTAAGGAGAAGACAAGAGATTTGGTGGCTCTGCGTATTACAATGTTGAAAATCCATTGAATTCTGTTCGAATGGACGTTAGACATAAATATTATGCACTAGTTCTGTCTGACAAAAGCAAGATAATTTACTACACAATTACACATAAAGTATTCTGATTGTCTTAGATTTTATATTATGGTTACCGTTAAGTTATTTTTTCATATTAGCTTCACGCAGCAGGCCCTAAGGAAAAATATTTATATGTCATCTTTGGGGATGCTGTATGTAGGTTTTTTTTTTAAATTAAGGAAAAAGAAAAAGTTCTAGGAAGGAATAAGGGGGGTGGGTAGGAATCTGAGAGTGACGGACGCATACATTTATCCCTTCCACTGCGGTACAAGGCGATGGGTCGAGATAGTCCTGCTGGAGAGGTATAAAGGTCTCTCAAAATCAATCTCTCCAAATCCGGCCCGCCACGCTATAGGTGAGCAGAGGCATCTGCCGCCAAGACCTAGGAACCTCACCACCTTGAACCCGGGCACCGTTACCAAACAGAAGAATTTTTTGAAACACTTCTGTTTGGTAACTACAGCCACACTACCTTACGCCTGGAAAAGCTGGTGTTTATTTTCAACGCCACAATCTGCTATCGTTGTGTGGTGCAGTCGAAAATAATTCTCATTTTCCTGCACTTTTTGGTATTCCCAGTGAGAAACCTAGTCAATACAATACCAAACTGCCATTTGCAAGGGTTACATTTTTATTTAAATGTAAACTAATCATAAATCACAAGCAATAAAATGAATAAATATGATACGTAATTTTCCGATGTGCTGAGACAGGCTAGACCCAATCTTATTCGATTTACTACTTTCCACGTTTACGTTCCTTACCAAAAACAAAGAAAAGTTATAGGTCAATGATGCATGTGAAATGAAACTTCCCCTTACCTATATTACGATTTTGCGAGTCAGTTATCAATTCGTGAAGAATACAAAAATACAGCCCTTTTCTAAAGAAAGATTCAACTTTCGCCGAAACATGGACATTTGTTATCTTTAGATCCTATTTTTTTCTTTTATGTTCACCTACCATAAACAAACAAAAACTAAAGGTTAACGATGCAATATGAAGTCAAAACGTTCCTAACCCAAAGCAAGCACTGTTTTCGAATTTCGTATTCGGATGTTGGTTACGCCTCAATTGATTAGAGATGGCCTTCAGCTGAAAAAACTCTACCTTCTGCCAATTTTATTGTCAGATCAATTCGGTATTTTTAGATCACTTTCAGAAAGTTTCTAGTTCAAGTAAACAATATAAAACTTTTCTCCATTACCTTTGCCATTCTTTACAGGCATCGACGCTCTTCCTTTTTATAACTTTTAAGGGAAAGATATTGTCGATTCGGGTTTATAGGTTTCGCCCTTGTGTCACTGTTGTCAATTGCCCCTAAAATGTTCGCATTTTATATTCCGTATATAAGTCATTGTTTAATAAGAGCGTTTTATTATCAAATACCGTCGCGGGCCATCAAACAGTTTTATGTATGTCATCATACCGGAATCTTATGTATTTCGAGGAGGCCGAAATATGTTTGATAATAAGAAACAAACCTTTCCCACCAAACGAATATTTTATGTAGGTCGATCATTGTTTTATGTGATTTTCAACTGAAATCTTCAAAATTATGTGTTAAACCGTGTATAATTATTATTTATGATTTAACGACCAACTCTCAGTGTTTTTTCGTGCAAATTGCAAACCCTCCAAAAACTAACAACCTTTAAATTTACAGCGTGTTTACTTTTACATTATTTTCAATAACATAAGATTCTAATTATTTTAACACTTGGAAAATCATTTTAACTCTTAAATACGCTTCGGTCGCGTAGGTTTTTTATATGATTTTTTTTTTCAGATTAGTTAATTTCATTTTGTTATATTTTATCACTAATGCAGTTGACGGAGTTCAGCAAATTAAACGTAATTTTCTGAGCATTTTCTTTATTTTTTAGATTTTCTTACGATTTTTATGCTTAGGAAACAACAGAAACTTTGTTTTTTTTTAATAATCTTATAACAATATAAGCCATCTGTATAAAATAATAGCAACTCTAAAATAATAATAATAATAAATGATGAAAATATTCACCATCCATCACTAAAAGGTAAACAAAAGATTACCGTGCGCCTTTTGAGCGCACCCGCTTGTCAAAATAGCGAAACCAGCGAACCTACTGTATCAACACGGTCGTCTCGCGATAGTACTGACCGATGATAGAGTTGGCTAAAAAGCAGAAATGCATAAACTTGCTGGATGAAAAGAGAAAGCTATATTTTATTTTCACGGGCGCTTCTGCGACACAAGTTATCTTTCTAGTAGACAAGTAGACCGAAAGCTACTGTGCCCTTTGGGTAACGGTATGATTGTATGGATTGAGTCATAGCATGCTAAGTGCGATAACCATTACCTGGCAGACATCAGCCTTGTACGTCATCAGCATCTATATTTTTGAGAGTAAAAAAAAATAATTTTTAAAAACTTGTTGCTGCAAGCTTGAAATTTTTATACGATTTAGTTAATTCAATGTAAAGTTTAAAAAAAAATACAGTTATTTCGATGAGCGCAAGTACCTGACAGGTGAATAAATATATATATATATATATACAGGTGGTATGCTGGTCAGAACCGCCTGCCACCCACTTTCTTTAAATAGCTTAGTGCTTAGTCAAATGCATATATAATAAGTTGAAATGTATATACTGGACGCCTTTCGATTCACTGTCAGGTACTTGCGCTCGTCGAAATCGACTGTCATTTTTTTAAACTTTACAATGAATTAACTGAATCGTATAATAATTTCAACTTGCAGCAACAAGTTTTTTTAAATTTTTTGTTACACTTTCAAAAATACAGGTGCTGATGACGTATAAGGCTGATGTCTGTTAGGTGATGGGTATCGTACTTAGCATGCTATGATTCATCACTATTAGGATTTCTAGCCATACAATCATACCGTTACCCAAAGAGCTCAGTAGCTTTCGGTCTACTAGAAAGATAACTTACGTCGCAGAAGTGCCCGCGAAAATAAAATATAGCTTTCTCTTTTCTTCCAGCAAGTTTATGCATTTCTGCTTCTCAGCCTACTCTGTCATTGGTCAGTACCACGGAGGAACGAATATATCGATTCCTTCCTCCGTGGTCAGTACTATAGCGAGACGACCGTGTTGACACAGTAGGTTCGCTGGTTTCGCTGTTTTGACACCGGGTGCGCTCAAAAGGCGCACGGTAATCTTTTGTTTACCTTTTAGTGATGGATGGTGAATATTTTCATCTGTTATTATTATTATTATTTAAGAGTTGCTATTATTTTATACAGATGGCTTATATTGTGATAAGATTACTTGAAAAAAAAAAGTTTTTATTGTTTTCTAAGCATAAAAATCGTAGGAAAATCTTAAAAATAAAGAAAATGCTAAGCAAATTACGTTTTATTTACAGAACTCGAAGTCAACTGCATTCGTGATAAAATATAAATGAATAAGTAGATTAGATTGGGTTTGGCTTGTTTTTTTCTTTTCATCAATTGTCTTCCATATTCTGTATTATCCCTGTTATTTTTGTCAAAGAACCAACTGCTATGCGACAGGTAGAACTAACAGAGACATTTTCTATTTGCACCAGGTACTCAGTGACGGACACACGGCCGCCCCCCTCATCCGACTGGGCTACCTGCACGCCATGCGGGGGGGAAAGACTTTCTTCGCACATTTCCAACATCTGTCCAGTGACAGAGATTTCCCACAGGTGAGAATAATGGGCCTTATCATTTGATTTTTTAAACACCAACTGAAAATGAAATATCGTAGCTTTGTGTACCTACGTTCCTTTCATTTGTGATAATAAGTCAGCGGCCTTGGAACAATCGTGCTTTGACAGGGAAGCTACCAACTGAAGTTTCAGTTTTTAATCCAGAGGAAAGTATTTTAAATTTGTTAACCATTGCTCTATACAAATGTAGAGAAATCACTGACGCGTCATTCGTATACTAAATTGTGAACAGTCTTTTTGATTATTTTTTTTTTGTAAAAATGGATTAGGTTTGATTGTCCTTGAGAGGAAAAGCCGCGCGGCCTTTTAATCCAAGGGTATTTTGACTTAAAATCCAAAATTAAGATTTGTATGAAACGGACCATACAACCTTTCTCCTTAACGCCCTACCAGATCGAATAATTTATATTGTATAACTAAGTATGCGCAAAATTAATTTATAGGACCTACCTATATACAAAACATTCAACACTCTACGAGAAGTAGAAATTTTCAGCTATAACTTGAGAACATATAAAATCAAATGGATGAATTTATTTCTTTGTACAAAAATTATTGGTACTTATTTTTCTTGTTTTCAATATCCTTATTATTTGTTATTTGTTTACATTGTTGTACCTAATTTAAAAAATATTTATGAGTACTGATGTGCAGTTTATTTGATTGACATGTGGATAATTATTGGAACTTAATTGGTTCATAAAATATTCTTTATTTATACTGTTGTTTTAGATGAAACTTGTATTTTTTATGTAAAAGCCCAATAGGGTGTCGATAAATAAATAAATTTATAAATAACTGTTTGCTTTCAAAATATAATATGAAGAAATAAATTAAACAACGCTTATAATCTTTTAACTTTATTGATATACTTGCCCAAAGTTACAGTGTTATTTTTAAACATGGCTCATTAAACTTATTTTCAAATTGTAATAGAAAATGACTGATATATAAAATTAAATTTAATAGACGCAATTTCGTCTTGTTTGCTTGTTATTTAAATATGGTTTTCTTGTATTAATGGAATAAAAATATACGAGTTCATTCATCGTCACTGACATTTAAACTTTGATATGATGAAAATTTCTATATTGTGATTATTGTTCTTGCAAGTAAAGAATGTAATTCAAATGACCGATTTGATATAAGGTATGTTAAAAGTCTGTGCTAAAATGGGGAGCCAGATTATAATTTATAACAAGAAAGATAAACGTGAAATTTGCGATGGCGATAAGTAAAAAATTCAAATGCGTAAATTATCGGAAAACTATTGTACAACGGTGTTATCTTTCTTTTCGACTTAAATTGGCAAGATATGCAAATGATTGGATTTGTGCTAAGGAATATTTAAAATACCCACTGCGAAAAATTGGAAATTGTACAAGGTGAACCCGAAAAACGAGTGAGACATCTCGGGATAAAGTGGAAAGTAGTAGAGGGCGACTTAAGTAATGAATAAAGTTACTTGGAGTACATTTGTTTGATTCGCTAAAATAACAAATGCATTGAAAAAAGTTTCGGAACAATTTTGAAAGTTTATGTATAAATTTAAGAATGTAAAAGTTAAAATAAAAGTCTCGCAACGCTCAAAGATAAAAGACCTCCAGCTTAAACTCAGCAGTCAATATCTCGGGTTTGTTGGAGCGAATTCTAGCTAAATTACTTTTGTGTGCTGAAATAAACTCCCGAATTTCCTCCGTGCCTGGCGGAACCATACAAAAGCTTTATTTATCTTTTTAAAATTCTTTCCTTCTTCTTGAATCTAGTTCTGACCAAAAATAGGAACGAAGAAGAAAAAAAAATTGGTTTAAATATAATATTTGATGTCCTCCTGTGTAAAAACAGTAATTGGTTTTGTTAAAAATTATTTTGATGAAAGCGGCGTGTGTTAAAGCAAAATATTTTATTATTAATTTAAAGAAACTGCCCTGTGTTATTCAAGCAACCTTCATCTCAATGAGATTTTACAATTAATTTTGCTATTCGTCTCTAAAACATTGTTTTATTTTCCTAAGTCTGTGAACACATTCCTCGTGCTTTCGTGGAAGTCCGAGGCTTCTTAGCGACTGCCGTATTAAGGATTCATTAAATTTCCACTAATGTACGGTTAAACCAAAGTGAGTTTTATTGTTCTTGAGAGAAGTTTAGAACAATTTAATTTTAAATGGTTTCTTATCTCCGTCTTATCTCCTCCCTCCCTTCTTTAATTATGGAACGTCGGACTTTGTCAAACGAATTAACAAATTAAACTAATTATCGCTGCCTTTTGTTTTTCCACTTAAGGAAAAATTCTTGTTTGGCAATACACCAAGTAAAATCAGACTTATGGCGTATGAATTTTTTATAAAAATTAGTTTTAGAATGTTCCCTTTTGTATAGGAATGTCACCTTTTAGCTACTACGCATTATCAAAATGTGCCTTCTTTAAGCGCTCTGTTGATTTTGTTACTTAGTTTTACTTTGAATACATATTTGCAAAAATTTCGTTTCACAAAAACATGCATCAATGATGTTTAAATTTACGTTGTCGAGGGAAAATTGTTAACGTTTGGTATAAAATAATGTTGCAGGCATTTAAGCATGTTCCTTCGCGGAAATGATAACATAAGTGCTTAAGTGATGCATTTTTCTAATATTT
Organism: Limnephilus lunatus; assembly: GCA_917563855.2. NCBI lineage: Eukaryota > Metazoa > Arthropoda > Insecta > Trichoptera > Limnephilidae > Limnephilus > Limnephilus lunatus. The sequence goes on along the minus strand of OU830595.1, from coordinate 91,132,032 downwards.
ACCATGTATATACCATGGATCCAGGTCTTCATTCGTCTAAACGCCACTATGTATATCCCTAATAAATGTGATAAAAATATGTATTAACATAAAAGCGTTCAACTTAATTGTAGTTTAAACCCAATAAGAACGTCCGCAGTTCCCAGTATTAATGGCGACGTAAGTCGATGATAAATCAAACAAGTTGCAGACTTCCCATTTCAGTAGTTTCTAACACCCAAAATCGCCACCGACTTCCACGAGCTTCAATTGTCTCCTGATGACCATAATAAAGTGGACATGCCGGTACTCTTCTACTGTTCATGAACACCCTCGACTATTTCCACCCAAGAACACCCTCGACCGCCCCCCCTTTCTATTCCCCCATCCCTCGCCGGACAGGCGGCCAGTCAGCTCCTCTGTCGAGTGCTATTATTGTAATGGCTAAAGGACTTATCCAATCTTAATTTATTGTGCCATTTGGCTGTAATAGGAAATTACAACGGAATTTCCTTAGAAAATGGAGTGTCTTTGCAATCTTTTTTTTCACTTGGCGAGTCTCCTTTAAAAAGCTTAAGATATTGCTTTCATACCGTTTGACTATAGAAACCAAATTATTTTAAGATAAGAACGAAATAAAACGTACAGATTTGTTATAGTACAGTGCTGTTTGCCTATATTCCAAAATAGTTAAATAACAATAAATAAGAAAGTAGTAAAATAGCAAGAGGTTTTCGAAATAGGGTATTGGAACATAGGTTGACGTTGAAATTTGATAGCTCCGATAAATTTTCCAAAACTAACTCCAAGTTTGTTTTGCGAGACATTGGCAAGGGTGCAAACTTTTCTGGGCCTTACACACAGATGGCCTGTCAATGTTGTATTAAATTTGGTTACGTAATAAACCTTACTTATCGGTTTTATTAGGATAAATATTTACTGCTTGGATGGAAGGAATCGAATTTTGGATTTATATATATCTTAAAAGAGAGAGTTGGGAAGGGAAAACATACGCCTATTTTGCCTTGCCTTATTAGCAATAATTGAATTTCAGAAACATTCGTTAATCATTTTCATTAATCAACGGCTAAGAAATTACTCTTTGCAAAGAACCTTACGTGATATGAAATATTATTTATTTTCGCAGATTTCTAAGAGTATTTTAGCGCTTTTATCAAAAACAGATACTCAAGTGAGTCGTTCAATTTCTATATCCGTTATATAAAATTTCGTTGATTGGAGAAAATCGCGAAAAACTGTCATGTCGCTAGCCCAAATAAACTTTCGCTTTTCAATTTTTTAAATAATGAAATAGAGAGATATTATTTGGATTTTTTAGTAGTTACGTCTAGCATAATTTAAGTAATTTCGATAAATAAAATGGATATATCGGATTTTGATACTCACTTCGTGATTTAATCACGATATAGAGACTTTTAAAACTCAACTGACCTGACCTGCAAGTTTCTAAACCCGCCATCTTGGCCAAATAACTGCTTGTGATTGGTTGAATTCCAATATAGCGGGTTTTGATAGTAACTTCTTGAATGATGTAGGGGTTTTTTTTTCTCACTCGTAGTTTTAACATGATTTCGGTCGTGATAAGGGAGGTTTTGAAACTCAATTTTAGGTTCTTCTTGTTCCTCGCAAAAATGTGAACAAGATTTCATACTCAGATCTTTTTGTCAAAAAATCGGATGTAGCGGGTATTGAAATTATAGGACTCATTAGTATTTTCAATTGTTGTTTAACTTTAAACAACTTAGTTTTTATAGTTCATCGAAAAATATAGAGAAAGACACCAGGCTGATATTAGATACGAGCATATTATTATACCCTTTTAAAATCTTAATGGAGAATAGTGAAGGAATGGTGAACTAAATAATACGTAATAAACGGCATGCCAGAATGCCTTACCAAAACCTAATAACTACCTATATACGTTGTACGTTCATTCTCTCAAGATTCTCAGAGAGCTTCTGTTTACTTTAGAAGGCATAATTATTCCATTTATTTTAAGGATTCTCGTTAAATTGTGGATATACTTATTCAGTAAATAGTTATGTATGTGAAAGCAAACGAACTGTAATTCAAGCTCAACGGAGTATGCTAGAACAATATTACTTTCTAATAGTGTGAATAGATGAGCTCTCACATTGTGCCAAGTTTTGATGGTGTTGTTTGTGTAGTGGAATATCCTACAATGAGACATTTAAAGATGAACGTGATGTGTTTCGCTAATTAATAACATACCGCTGAATGTTTTGTTGTTTCGTATATATTTTAATTACTTATTGCAAGCTTTTTCAATCGATAAATAGGTACTAAAAGCCTAAATTAATCGCCATTTAAAAAAAACTCCATTTTTATTATTTTTATGTTTAATTTTATTTATGTAAGTTTCAAATACAATGTCGAATATACCGTATTTAGATAGCGGCTCGCTCTTCCAATGGGTGAATTTTAAACAACTAGCGTTGGCGTTCTTCATATTTAGCGATTGGCTTTATTAATGCCATTATTTCGATATCATCTGACATAATTTTGGGTACATTAATTAACTTATGTACGAACGTATTCACCTCCATTCTGTGGACTTAAAAATGTATACTTTACAAGGCAACCACGACGATTCGCATGATGTGCCTGAACAATTCAAACGGAGGGAATAAAGATATCGATATCCTATTTATCCTTTAAAGAAATAAATCTACATTCTTAATTAAACGTCTTAATGTAAATAATCAAATATTAAAATTGCAGTAGATCCTTTGCAATCCCACATTAATTGCGTAAAATGGTGTTATACACGTAGCAAGTCGTAATGAATTATTCAGAAAATGTTCATTTACGAATTCCTGAATCTATTACTAAACCATACCATAAACATGTCATTCTCCTCCCTCAGCGTTCCGGCTCAGTACATGGTGAAGACATCCCCTATTGCTTCGGCCTGCCGCTTGTTGGCGGTCAACCCTTTTTCCCCCACAACTACACGACGCAGGATCAGGGCACTTCCAAGACGCTCATCGAGTACATCACCAACTTCGCCAAGTCCGGGTGAGTAAACCGCTATTATAATATTACAGACCCGTATTCAGCAGCCGAACTGACGTGAGAGAATTTATTATCACATTACCGTGGATTTTAATGTGAATTAATTTTAAAGTGATTGTGTACATACTGAAAAGATTTAAAAAATATTTCACTCTATATTTTATTTTTTTAATATTTCATTTACATTTACGCCATCTACATTTTCTACTGAAAAAATCTTTTCATTATTCAAAGTATCTACAATTGACAATTTATATAATTAATATTCAATACTACAAACCTTCAAAGAAATGCAGCTAAAAAAATAACATTTCAATATATCAGCAAGATATCATAACAAAATTAAAATCCCAAAATTTAATACCTAGCACATCCAAATTTCCTATCTGTATCTTGGTATAATTATTTCAACAAACTCCCATTAAAAGTAAAAATTATCGAAAATAAAAGTAAATTCCAAATTAAATTAAAAAATTTACCTGAAACAACTGTAAGTGTTACAAAGACTATTAGCATGTATATTCCAACCATGAAATGTAAGCCAAAAACCTATCCAAAATGGTACTCCAAAGAACTTATAAATCTGCTTATCACCAAAAAACTTAAACATAAAGAATAAAAATTACATCAAAAATATTCTGATTATATTGAATTTAAAAATATAAGAACCTCATGTAAAAGAATGTCTATGACCTGCTACCGTAACTATATAAATGAAATTCAAAACTCGATAATAAATAATGTAAGTTCTTTTTGGAAATACCCAAAATCACTTAAAGAAGATGATTCTGTTTTCCCGAGCATTATGCACCTAAATGGCAGCCATAGCAATAATAATGATGGTTTTGTGAACTTGTTTGCAATTTTTTTTTAAATTGTTTATTCAACAGACTCAAATAATGCTCCTGTTCCAACAACAACTCTAGACGAAACTCTTGATATTTCACAGTGTACCATAAGTCTCTCTGATGTAATTACTAAAGTCAAATCCTTAGATATCCACAAATCTGCGGGACCGGATAATATCCTTACAATATTTATTAAAGAATGTATCAAAGTAATTGCTCTTCCATTAACCAAACTCTTTAGTTTGTCCTTATCTAGTGGAATTTTTCCCGATAAGCGGAAAATTAGTTATTTGACTCCAATTTTCAAAAAGGGTGATAAAAGTGATATTTGTAATTACAGACCAATATGCATTCAATCCACCATACCGAAACTCTTTGAAAGCCTAATACTTGACAAACTTTTTACACAAATAAAACCTGTAATATCACCTTACCAGTTTGGATTTATGCCGGGTAGAAGTACTCTTTCCAACTTGATTATGTATGAAAATTTAACTAATGCTTTAAAAGAAAAACTACAAGTAGACTCTGTCTATACTGATTTTAGTAAAGCATTTGATTCAGTTTCCCATGAAATTCTCATTTGGAAATAAGAAAAACTTGGTATACGTGGAAATTTATTAACCTGGATTGAAAGCTATCGTACTAAAAGACAACAAATTGTTAGAATAAAATCCTCCTTGTCCGAAAAAATTATGCAACAAGTGGAGTTCCACAGGGTTCACACCTTGGCCCAGTCTTATTTATCTTATTCATAAATGATTTAACAAAAGTATTTCATGATGTATTATTCTTACTTTTTGCTGATGATCTCAAAATGTTTAGAATTATTAAAAATATTTACCATTGCAGCATTCTTCAAGATAATATCAACAAATTGTTGATTTGGTGTAATTAAAATAGACTCTATTTAAATATCTCAAAATGTCAAGTAGTTAGATTTTCTCGAATAAAAAATCCAGTGATCTTTAATTACAACATTGATAACAATACTCTCGAGACATTAACACAAATTAAAGACTTAGCCATCACTTTTCAATCAAATCTTTCATTTGTTAACCACATAACAGAAATCTCTAATAAGGGCTTAAAAATGTTGGGATTTATAACTAGGCTAACTAGAAATTTTAACAATATAAAGTGTATTAAACTATTATATTTTACATTTGTTAGAAGTCAACTTGAGTACAATTCTCCCGTCTGGAACCCATATTATAATATACATGTACAAACTGTTGAAAGAATACAAAACAAATTATTACGTTTTCTAAATTTTAAAATGGGTATTCCAGCAATTATGTTGAACTACAACACTATTTTAAATGATATGAATATGCTCAAATTGTCAGACAGAAGAATTTTCACAGACTTGGTATTTCTTTATAAAATTCTAAATGATTTAGTTGATAGTCCGGTATTGCTTGAATTGATAAGCTTCCGGATTCCTCTACGTAATACTAGAAGTCAGGATTTATTTCAGTGCAGAAATTCTGGAACTAACTACCATATGTGTTCCTCTTTGCCCAGAATACTAATGGACGGAAATAATTATACCAAGTCAGTGGACATCTTCAATTTATCTTTAGACAAATACAAAATGCTGTTACTGAGGCAGTTCAGTTATGTACAATAAATACTGTAAATTTCTTAGTAAAAGAAATAAATACTGTATATTTCTTAGTAAAAGAAATATATACCTTTTTGTTTGTTGGTAAAAGAAATATATAGTATTTATATTTTATTTAATCAAAGTGTAATTTTTAAATTGTATATGTAAAAGCCCCGAAAAGGGCGTAAATAAATAAATGCTATTATTAATATTTCACTTAATTTAAATCTGTTAATTGATACATCTCAAGTTTCTATCTTTTGTTAATAGTTGCAATATTATTATTCACCTACTCAAATGATAACATTGATAACATAATTGAGTATGAAATCACTCACCAAACACATGAGCCTTGTCTCTTTATGGTGAGGAAAGGCTTTTATTACATTAATATTACAAATCTATTTAATGTGTAAAAAAAAAAGTATAATTATTGTATAAACATACAAATATTAAATGAAAAAAATAAATAAAAAAATATATATATAAAATATGAAACAAGCAAACATATTATACACAAAACTTGAAGCCGGATTAAAAATAAAAAAAATACAATATTACAATAACGTTAAGAATAATACATATTTATGGGTGTTAAGGGACGTCCTTGACTTACTTTGACCAGTGATTTCTGACATTATTTGGAGTGAAATATGTAAATGAAATGTTCGTCTTCGGTGAAGTTTTTGATATTTTCATTTTATTTTTTCAACCTCAAACATATGAAAAATCAGTAGATAATGGAGATTGGGAATTGGAGAATGGGTTGGGATGAGGGGTTAGGCGTTTACTCGTCTGAGTGACCAGTGATGATTTTAAGAAAATAGTATTGTGAGAAAAAAAAACTTTAAGACGTCACAGGGAACCTAATTTTCATTTACATTTTTTTTTCTCCAAATAATGTTTGAAATCATACAATACAATTACAATACATACTACATTATATTATACAACTTTAACAAATAATATTTTGAGATTTTTTTTTCATTACCATTTTTAGTATGAAATCGCGAACTCAGAAGTGTCGCCAAAATCGTTCAACCATACTACTGCAAAATCGCATCTATGTACAGTGGTACAGCGGCGTCCCGCCTTTTTCCTATCTATTTGCCAATCGCATAACTTTCATTGATAGTCTGTGTAGTTTGGTCGTAGCTCGGCAACAATCGGCACGCTTCCATGCCATATCTCCCTGTGCTTCTCTTATCTTATTATCTGTGCAGTTTACGGTTAAACTAAACAAGGATAATACCAACTGTAAGACTCCCGAATAGCGATCTCAGGTTCAAATCCCGGCGAGCGAATGCTAATTTGATTTAGTTAGTTTTTGTTGTTTCTCACGGCTCTATGAAAATGTTGAGATTCTTTGTACTTCATATTTTACTCTTTTCACTAGAAAGTCTGCCGACTTCTGCCTCTAGGAGGACATGTGCTAATGATAACGTGTTTTAGTTAAAGTGCTTGGGATTTGTACATTTGTCGGAATCTTCTCCTTTGTATGGTGGAGGAGAAATGGTGGAGGTTATATTGGGATGACGAGATCTTTCAACAAGTCGATGGCATCGGGAATCACTAGACTACAGATTACGACCAGATATAAACCCGGCAAGCTGGGGGAGTGGATATGCATCTACGAAATGTTTTATAGTTCATATTTTTTCACAATCACACACTTATTCAGTCCCCATCATATGACGCGGGAATGGGTACCGGCCCAGGGAACCATTTATTGGATAACCAACACCTCTGCCGTAAGTCACCCTAAAAGGTTCGCTACGTTTGGTGATTTAGCAAGGGTGCCCAGGTTCATTTGCACCGCAGTGGTAGAGATGTATTCATACGTCCGTCACTCCTGGACACACTGAACCCCAGATTCCTACCCACCCTAATATCCTTTTCATTCTCAGAACTTCCTCTCCTTCTGTTCCCAAAAATACCCTCCGCACTGCATCCCTAAAGATGACAAAGTCCCTAAGGGGAATTATTTTCCTCAGGGCCTCCTGTGTGGAGCTACTATTAAAAACAATAAAAAACCAAAGGTATACCTACTCACGTACCTACTGTCGCACAAATGAACTTATCGGATTTATTATATAAAATGTGCTGGCATAATATGTCACCAGACTGGTTTCGAAATTTATTTATTTATTTATTTATAATATTAACGACTTTCGGCTTTTACATAATATAACACAGTATATAGCAACAACATGACAAATACATCTCCAGTGAGTTTGTAAAACAGAAAGAAAATAGAAATGTTGAAAAATACGCAGGGACTAATTTATTAAAAAAAGGTTTGGGACCAGTTTTAGTTGTCTCCCCTCTGCGCATATCAAAGGAGACGTAGCTTTATAAGAGGACCATTTGAATTTGAATAAGCGTGGTGATATAAAAATAAGCTTTTATGCGAAGCATTAAACATCAAAGAAAGAAGTCAGGCTAACCTATAAAATACGCTTCCAAAAGTGAATTATACTAAGAATTAAATATATTTTTATAGTTATATTCAACATTAATTTGATAAGCATTAATAGTGTTTCTATAAAACAATTGAATTTTATTGCTCCAATTATGTATTTTATGGAGGTTCATAAAATCTGTTAGTAAAATGGTGTTAAATTTTTATTATTCATATTATAGAAACAAAACAGTACATTGGTTACAGTGATCTAATACCTAATTAACAGATATAAAATATTTTATAGTGGATACCTTTGATATGTTTCCTTGTAATGTTTTATTTGTAATTTTATTTATTAATTACTACCAGTTGATTTTAGTAATGGCGTGTGTATGTGTGAGTGTGTTTGTAGAAGTGGTGATTTGTGTAGGGATATGTACTTTCGTTGAATAGTTTATATCATTGATATAATGATCCTTTTAAATGTTGGCAACAAAAATTTCGAAGTAAAACATATATTATTGTAGGTATCAAGAGCACGGTTAATTGGTTCGCTGTCGCAATTATTTTGTAACTAGGAGTGCAGAATTGTGATGTATCGCGTGTATATCTCAAAGGTACATAAAAATTAATTAATTCTACACCGTTGATATTATTGTTTAAATGCAATCGAATGTTTCAAAGTTAGTATTATTTCAAGTTAAAGTAAATGTTCCGCTACATAACGTCGCTACAATAAATGTGTGTTAAATTTGCATTGAATTGTGTGAAATAAATCTATTTTACTTTTTCTGTACAATCTATTTGACTCCACTGCCAGAAATACCCTATTTTATATATACCTACAATATTTCAAATCCAAATACGCCCAAAACTCCTAGGTCGGGCGTATCTGCAAATCTTACGGTGTTCTAAGAGATATTGACATTTTCCACCGTACCCTTGAAACGCTTAAAATCAAATTAACCTTACGATGTACTTAAATCAAAACTATCATTTATGCATTTTGTTTTTAATAATTTCTTGTACTATTATAACTTTTAATTACCTACTTCCTAATCAGTAACCGTATAAAAAAATATTATAAATGGAACTTAACTGTTTTTTTCGTTGTTAGTTTTTGGGGTGTTATGCCGTGTTGCGCTACCTCCTTCTATAGCCTGGATCTGCCCTGATGATGGACACTGCAACGCTGTCTGAAACGTCGGCTATAGAAGAAGGTAGCGCAACACGGCATATCACCCCAAAAACTGACAACGAAAAGGCTTTTGGCCGTGAAAATCTAAAAACTTATCGGAACTTAACTGGATTATATTGTATTAACTTTTAAAAGTCCAATGATTTCATATGCAACTGTATATTTCCTAAATAATCTTAAGTAAAAATAAAAATAGTTATTAAAAAATATACACATATAAATGCTTCCGGGAATCGTACAGTGTTCCATGACATATACAGTGTTAAAAAAGTATGAAAGTGTTTAATAAAAATTAAAAAAAAACGATTTCGATGCATGAAATCTTTGAAAAAAAAATAAAGAAAAAAGTGGATAACAATCACATACAAGGCACGGTCAGTATCGCTTCTTAAAAAATCCGTATATAAAATTTCTGTAGTAAATTGATCTGGAGTGTTCGCATTAATATGCCCCCTTCCCAATTTGTCATCTTCTGTCATTATCGATAGTGACTTTGAAAGCTGCCGCCGAAGCAGCCTTCTCTGTTTCTGTCGGTATCGTTATAGAGCGGCTGCGGGACTAAAATAGGAGCTTAAGTTATTACGGAAATTATACATTTTCGTTCGGCTTTGGGGCGATGATTTCAGATTCGTCGAAAATCTGGTTAATTTTTAAGGAGCATTTATTTTGTTACTTTCTTGTTTCTATTATCTAACAAACAATGTGTTGAGATTAGAACTTTTCTATGATACCTACCTGTAAAAAACACATTTAAAATTGTTTTTTTAAATTAATCGTTCTTATTTTTTTTATGTGTTTACCGCACCAAAGTCCTAACTGCTCCCTTCTGGAGCCTCAGAAACTATGGCATCCCCAATTGGGGTAAGTTGTGAGGCTGAAGGTAGTGTGGAGGGGAAGAAGTTAGGAAGGTGGGAAAGTACCTGGCTATTAAGATCTGGTCACCAAACCCGGCTAAAGCAATTTCAGGTAACGTTTCAGTTCTGAATGGTACATTATGGTCATACTGAGGGTATACTACATATACGTAATTAATTGTGAAACAACACAAATTAGTCAAATAAAATTTATTTGCGCACGCCGCATATAACCTTTTCACTAAGCATGAATTTTCGTACAAAGACATAAATTCATGTGAGTTTCTAACATCATCATCAACTATCAACTTAAAAGAGGATTTAAAACCTGCGGGTCCCAATATCTGAGACTGAATTAAAAATATTATTTCAAATTGCTGTAAGGTGAAGCACTAAGCAATGCAAGATCATGTGATTTTGGTTAGAAAACTAGATCACTTAGAAATATTTTAGATACTTTATTTAAATACTGCAACTAAATCACATATTTGCCCTTGAAATAATCAAGTAGTTTTTTTGATTAGTCTTTTAAAATAGCCTATTAAAACTGTTTTCAAGTTCAAATATCCTACTTACAAAACCCCTTTTCCGTTATTGTTTAATGTGAAGGATTAAATTCTTTAGAAAATTATCTTAAAACATTTAAATATTTGCGCCTCTATTTTCGCAAAAAAAAAACTGCTTTTTGGCGATGTTTTTTTCGTGATTAAATCCAAACAGACGGCTGGTGTTATCGCCATGTACATAAGTAGTGTTAATGTTAGAGGCCTGATCCTGAATTTACAAGACGTGGTGCATCACCTTAAGTTATAAAAAGCAAACCTGGCTCAATTAAGAACATTGTTTTTTAATTTTTTTATTTTATCTATAAACCTAAAAATACCCACGATTTGGCCCTTTGACAATAAAGTTTGTTTCCAATTTTCTAATTCATATTACTAGAGTTAGCTCTGGTCTGAACTTTATGGCAATTCAAACTAAATCTTCTTTTGGTCAAAGAAATTATTTTTATCGGGCTCCACTCATATTTAATAGCCTGTCAGATCATACTAAGTCATCTAATTCCTTGAGCACTTTTAAAAAGACTGTTAAATTATTTGTGTTAGCCGAGGACCCGCCAATTGTTTTTCTCTACTTTATCCTTTCTAAATTAATATCATATTATTTTGTCTTAACTATTTTTTTTTTCATCTTTCGCTTGCCAAAATAATAGCACAATATATTAATTACATAAATATTTCTCATCTTAATTCTTTTAAAATAAATATATTTTTTCTAAAAATCAAATCTCAACCTTATGGTCACCTTACATGTTTCATTGTAATGTACTATCGTCTTCAGCTAATTAGGAACTTATCATAGGTACTCATAATCTGTAAGAAACATACAACAATATTGTTCTTCAATGACTATATTATTTTTGTGTTATTTTATTTAATTGTAGAGTTGTTAACCTCAATACAGGCTTGACCTAGTGAGGTTATAAATTGAATTGTTAACATTAGATCTAGGTACCATGTAAAGAAACAAATAAATAAATAATTATATAATTAAATAAATTTGATCAGTTAGGAGTTAGGTGTGCTTCCGAGTGTCAAGAGATTAAATTAAATTTGTGAAAACCAGTTTAGATTCTACAATTAAAGGTCACACATTGTTAGGAGAAAAACCCGCCATTGATAACTAAAAGAATGACAGATTTCGAGATAGCGATAACGTAATCTTAAAAGTGTTAAGAATTTATATTATTAATCTTTTAAATCAGGCTTAGCATTTATGTAAGAATTATCAAGTATTTTGCATTAATGGTATTGCACCTTGAATAAACGGCTTTTCTCTTATTGTTGAAAATTATTAGATTAGGTTATTTAATTCAAAGATAAAATCCACGTGAGGATGCAATCTTATGAGCAGTCTCAGATTTTTTTAGGTGTTTTAAAGGAAAATCAATAATAACTTATAATAAATTTACTTACAGCTTATGTATGTGTAAGGTACAATAAATAAAAAATCTTAATGAAGATAATAGTATGTTCTCTTTATAAATAAGACTAACGATCCTGAGGTCGCGGGTTCGAATCCTGGCGTGTGTACTTTCGCGTCTTTCAGAGTGATATTTTAAATTACTAAATTGTGCAAAAATAAATTAGTTATTTTAATTTTTAACTAAATGAGTAAAACCTCAAATTTTAGTATTTAATAAATTAATAAAGACAATATTAGCAAAACTCAATCAAAAATCTGAAAAAGATACGGTCACATCTGGAAATGGATTAATTTATCCAAGACACTATCTAGATACCATTTAGTTCTAGTTGAATCTTGCAATCATACAAAATGATAGCAGCCAATAAAAGTATGCGTTAAGAAAATGAAGATTGTGTTAGTAGTTCTTGGTCCAGGAATGATACAGTTAAATATGACTGAATCGAATAGGGACACATTAGCTCAGTTGATAGAGCACTGACCCGGCAAGTCATAAGTCCTGGGTTCGAGTCCTTTTTTTATCTTTCTCTGTTTCAAATTTTCGATTAAGTTTCGCCAATATTGTTTCATTAATCAAATAAATTTTATTTGATTTATTTGGTTTACACAATGTAGTCGTTTAAAATAATATAAGGTATGCTTGCGGTACGTTCCGGAGTAAAAGATACTCTCAGTATGGCACCATTCAGAATTGAAACGTTGTTTGAAATGGCTTAAGCCGTGTTGGGTGACTAGATCTGAATAGCCGGGTACTTCATCCTCCCCATCTCTTTCTCCTCTCCACTTTCCTTCAGTCTCACAACATACCCCAATTGGGAATGCCATAGTCTCATCGGGAGCACTTGGGATCCTTGTGAGGATTTCACATTTTAAAAAAATCACCCAATTTACACAAATATTAAATGCATTAGATTCAATGCGAAGTTCTGCAAATTTAACTAAAATGCTATCTGTAAAAAACACGAGAGGTGGAGCTACACATTTGAGTCGATTTAAATAAATAGTGAATCCGATACTGTAACGATACGTGTAAAACAGAGCTCTTTTTATATATTTTTTTTTTGGCTAGGAAGAGCCATGTTAGGCGCCACGTTTATAGGCTTCCAGCCCGTAGCCAGCGATTTATGATAATAAATGAGCGTAGTTAGATCCCCTGGTTAACGTAGTTACGTTGTATACATGTATCGCCGACAGGGCCTACACGCTAAGGCCTGCACAGCGAATAAAGGCCTGTAGGTCATATAGGGATATAGGTCAAAGTGTGTGGCAGGTGGCAGGGCATTGCAACCGCTATGGAAAATGTGTAACTTTATCGAAATTGTATTTTATTTTAAAATACAAAGCAGATTATATTACGTCCTTAAAAAAAATTTCCGATTTTTTATTTACCTACTATTATATTTTTTTTTTTTTTTAAAAGAAAGACAAACATTCCCGGGTTACGAATAACCTAACAATGTTTGAAAATCTCCTACTACCACCACAGAAAGCCGAAAATGTTGCTTGTGTTGTGACGGAGGACTTAGCCAGCAGAGGAATCGAACACGCGACGCTCGGGTGAGACCCAAGCGCTATGCCCACTCAACTACTGACACGATATTATTAACTTTAATGCACAAAGTTCCTCGAAATAGCAACAGTTTATTTGAATATAAGATCCAAAAAACATGGCGACTGGTATCTTTTGTTTCACACACCACCAGTCATGGAAAAAGTACAAAATATCACATGTATTAAATATTATTTTTGATTTGAAAGCCTTTAATTCATTGTACAATTTGGGAAGGTGGTATGGGTACAGCCACCCCTGGAACCATTTATTAGATAACCAACTCCTCTGCCATAGGTCACTCCAAGCGGTTTGCTACGTTTGGTAACTTAGCACGGGTTTCCGGGTTCATGGGATGAGACATTGACGACGGAAGTGTTTGCCCACCTAATGAATGGCAGGCAGAATCGACGGACTGGTTGAGGGAGACCCTTTGACCCCTACAGCCGGAATCTCGATCCATCTCCTTGCTCCGCAGTGGGAGAGATGGATTCGTACATCCGTCATTTCTGTACACAATAAACCCCAGATTCGTACCCACCCCGCATACCTTATTCCTTCCCAGAACTTCTCCTTCCTTTCCATAATAAGATCCTCCACACAGCATCCCCAAAGATGACATAGGTTCTGAGGGTTTTATTATCTCTGGGCCAGGAGCTTATGTAAAAAACCATTCTTTTTTGGGTTAAACCACTAATCACATTCTTTCTTTTAATATGCAATACATACTTTCAATATGTGAAATATGATACGTAGAATAAAATAAAGGAAGCAAGTAATGAAAGCATTTTATTCTATAAAAAAGTTATAATGTATATGCATTAGTTTTTCGTAATGCCACCCGTAAAGTTGTGTAGGTATTGTAGCAACAATTGCAAGTTATCTACCGAACAATCTTTACCAAGAGCGCGCCAAAACTGAATAATTGGGGGTGAAAGGGTCCTCGACTAAATAAATAAAAAGTTAAACAATGAACAAAAACATTGAAATAATATCTTCTACATATGTATTACCCCCATTTTCTTAGAAATGACTTTGTTCATTGCCTAAAATGAAATAAATTTTGTTTGGAAATTTGTTGAAATATCCTATCACGGTCCAGCCTGTTGTACGAGTATATATAACTTCATAACAAGTAATGTTGACAAAGGAAATAAATGTATAGCAATTTTCCTTGATCTTGCAAAGGCGTTTGATACTGTGAACCACAAAATACTTTTAGATAAACTTAAGAGGGTAGGAATATCAGATACAGTTCTTCAATTACTTCATAGTTATCTAACTGATCGAACGCAATGTGTTAAAATAAGCAGTACCTGTAGTAGTTCCCAAAAAACAGTTTGTGGAGTTCCACAAGGTAGCATCCTAGGACCCTTATTATTCTTAGTATATATTAATGATCTATGTAACTTACAAATTTGTGGACAAATCACAACTTTTGCCGATGATACGGTTTTGCTATTTTATGCCAAATCTTGGGATGAAGTCTTTAAAATGGCAGAAAATGGCTTTCGTATTGTTAAAAATTGTCTAAATGCTCACATATTAACCCTGAATACAGACAAAACCAAATTTCTAACATTTCGAATATCAAATAAGCTCTTGCCTTCACAAAAAAGCCTTTAACTTCACAGCTGTAACCCCTCATTAACTCCATGTACCTGTCCTTCTATAAGTAGAGTTGACAGTATTAAATATCTTGGTATTCAAATAGATGATCTTCTTAAATGGAACGCACATGTTACAAACTTAACGACAAAACTGAGGAAATTCGTCTATTACTTTAAAAATGTTAGAGATATATTAAATATAAAACAACTGAAACAAGTTTACTGTGCTCTCATACAATCATCACTTGAATATGGTATTATTAGCTGGGGAAGTGCCACAAATACTTGCCTGGAGCCTTTAATAAAGATTCAAAAACTAATTTTGAAGGTTATTCTTAAAGTCCCGTTGAGAACGAGCACTGATTTTATTTTTAAGACACTAAATGTTCCTAACCTTCAAAAACTGTATTCAAAAAATATTCTGCTTCACCAATTTAAAAATACACATATGTTTGAGGAACGAATAAACACTAGAGCCCTAAGAGAGTCAAATGTAAAATCTTTTAACATCCCAGTTTGTCAAACCTCTTATGGACAAAGAACTTTTAAATATAATGCAACAAAGCTATTCAATTCTCTACCTACTGAAATAAGAAACACTCAAAGCAAAAGTGCATTTAAAAGTAGAATCATTGATCACCTCAAATAAACATATCTATCAGGAGTATTTAATAACATTCTTACCTTTATGCCTACTGTGTGTAAATATGTAACCATGTACCTACTGCAATGTTCATATAACATACTTGAATTGTATATTACTTAGAAAAAAAGATTTTATATCAACCTGTCATGTTCATAATATTAATAAAACAAAATCATAGATTATAACCACTCTGTAAATTGCCATCTCAACACAGGTGTTTCACACCTAGTGAGATGGGCAATACGTCATTATTATAACCTAATGTAATATGAAAATAATTAAATAAATAAATATCTCCCTCTACTCCCATATTAAATAGGAAAGTTGGTTAAACAAAAATTAAAACGCATCCCCAAGTCCTTTTCTCCGTATATAAATACATATTATATAACATCTTTGGGGTACGTTTTTGAATGCCAGATTACTGGATACAGACGCGGGCGGCAAATTTGTTTTTTTTTTGTGTGTTCTATTGATGGGTATTGGTAGAAGAAGTTAGGAATGTCCGAGGAAGACATGGTACAATCAAGTGAACTAAATGTTTGAATCGGGCCATGTCAAGAGTCAGAATAACATAAAGGTATGTATGATACGTTGTATGAACGTGAATGAAGCAAGGAGTTTGTGCCAAGACCGAGTTGTTTGACGGACAATCCTCTCTTCGGCCCCCTTTTTTAACATTAACTCCCCATAGGAGGCCCTGAGAAAAATAATTTCCCTAGGGGCCTATGTCATCTGAGAAAACTAACAATTTTCCCTGGAATATTAGTGTTGCATAATTCGTTAATGTACAAAAGGAACAAGGATGGTCCTAATATGCTACCTTGAGGAATCCCATAGTTAGAGGAGAACTGATCGCTAAGTGTTTTATTTACTTGATCTTGTTGCGTGCGATTGTTAAGGTAGCTTTTAAAAAAGTTAAGTTCGTTACCCGTTAATAACGATTTTTATAAGTTTGTTTATTAATTTACTATGTGATATTGTACCAAAGGCTTTGGAAAGGTCTAGAAAGATTGAAATACATTTTTTGCTTTTATCGAGGTTTTTGACAATGAAATCAGTTACGGCGGTAATATCGTCTGCGGTACTCTTGTTTTCTTGGAACCCGTATTGGTTTTCTGATAATAGTTTATGGCTAATAAGAAATTTATCCAACTGAGCATTGACAATTTTTTCAAATACTTTAGATAGACTGGTAGTAGAGTTATTGGTCTGTAATTGTTTACGTCTGTCTTGTTACCTGTTTTATGTATGGGGATAACAATACCATGTTTCAGGTTTGAGGGGAAGTGTCCCTGACTGATGCTTAGGTTTATTAGATATTCAAGGGGCAATGCAATTTCCATAGATAGTGTTTTCAAAATCTTGTTCGTTATTCCATCAACCCCGGCAGAAGAAGTGTTTTTTAGGGAGTTAACGTTAAGGATCTCTTCTGCTGACACAGTTTGAAAATTAAACCTTCTTTTGGAAAATTGAAGTTCTGCTTCAGTAGGTTGAACATTCCCACAATTTGGTAGACGAGAAGCAAGATTTGAACCAATGTTTGTACAAAAATTATTGATGTAATCGGCAATGAGCTTTGGGTTTTTGGAGGTATCAAAAATTTTTCCATCAATACAAAGTTTGCTTATGTCCTGTTTATCTTTGGTATTTTGCGTATTTGTGGCTTCTCTTAAAATTTGCCACATTTTTTTGGGATCAATCAAATAATATGTTATATACTTAAACAATGTAAGATAAAATTAATGACATGAACAAAATTTGTCAATTTGACTGGCCTAAAACAGGATCCATTCCTAGTTGGCTAGTCAAAGTTTCCACATATGTTTAATTGTATAATTTTTATCTGAAATAAATTTATATACGGTGCTCCAGATTTTATGTCCGGGTTGAATCTTTCCCAAATGAAAGACTAAACCCTTCCACACACTTTTCCACAAATGAATATCTAGTAAATTAACGCAATGTAAGTGCACTATATAAGAATAAAACAATACAAGAACAATACGTCAATCCACCAGAAACATAATGGAAAAATATTTCACCGACTCCAGATATTTTCATATCAGAGGGTTCGGCTCTGATGAAATCCTAACTGGTCCGATAAATCCTACTGATCCCTCAATATAAATATTTAAAAAATCTTTCGTAATCCTACATGTATTTAAAATGACCGACTTTTGCATTTTTATGTACAAATTTTTTGACAAATCTAATACGCCTAAATTTTGAATGAGAGAGCTAGGTATAATGCCAGTAGCCGAAATAACAAATGGTAATATTTTTATAGTCTGAGAATGCCAAATTCTTTTAATTTCATTTCCTAAATCTGTATATTTTCTTATTTTTTCAGAAACAGTTTTCTGAATATTACAAGAATTTGGAATAGCGACATCAATGATATAAGTTATTTTCTTAATTTTGTCATGTAAAACTATATCGGGTCTATTATGACTAATTGTTCTGTCTGTCAGAATAGTTTTATCATAATAAATTTTATAAAATTCATTTTCTAAAAATGAATTTGGTTCATATTCATAATATGGTACATTACGGCAGTCAATCAAGTTATGTTTAATTACCAAACTTTGGTGAATTATTTTTAAAACTTGATTGTGCCTAAATGTATACTCGGACGGCGCTAATACAGAACATCCCGATATAATATGTTCTATAGTTTCCGGAAAAGCCAAACATTTTCTACATAAATCATCAATTTGATTTGCATCTTTGATGATATGCTTCCTATAATTTTTAGTATTAATGACTCTATCTTGTATGGCAAGCATAAAGCCTTCTATTTCTGCGCTCAACTCTCCAATACTCAACCATTTGTTTGACGAAAATTTGTCAACATATGTTTGGTTGAGATAATTGAAGTGTTTTGCGTGAAGAATTTTATTTGACCAGGAATCTAATAATTCCTGGTTGGTATTTATAAGAATGCTGGCATTCTCGTCGTATAAATTTAATGGTGAAATATTTCTATCTGCCTTGCATATTATTTTGTGCATTTCTGAACTATCAGCTTTCCTATGGAAAAAATTTCTTAGCATTTCTACCTGATTATGTTTTAAAGATGTTATTTTGACTATACCTCTACCTCCTAAATTTCTGGGTAAATTAATACGTTCTATAGCTGAATTTGGATGATGACAATGAAATTTTGTTAATGTAGTTCTAATTAATCGTTCTAAGCTATCTAAATCTGTATTAGACCATTTAATTATGCCAAATGAGTAAGTTAATAGAGGTATTGCCCAAGTATTTATCGCCTTTACTAAATTTTTAGCAGATAGATTGCATTTCAAAATTTTTCTGATCCTAGTTTTAAATTTAATCCTAATATCATTTTTAATACTAGTATGATCTAATCTATTTGATTGCGGATATCCTAAATATTTATAAACCTCACCCCCTTTCATACTTTCAATTTTGAAATTTCTAAATATACCCTCGTCTCCATCTACAATTTTACCTTTCTCTATATGGATCGTTCTACATTTATCTAAACCAAAAGTCATTTTAATATCATCTGAAAAATTTTTAACTACTTTAATCATTTTCTCTAAATTTGGTTCAGAATTCGAATATAATTTTAAATCATCCATAAATAATAAATGAGAAATTATATTTCTCTCTCTAGTATTACCTTTAATTTTTATTCCAAACTTGCTTTTAATTAACATTTTAGATAGAGGATTTAATGCTAAGCAAAACCAAAGAGGACTCAATGAGTCTCCTTGAAAAATCCCTCTTTTTATTGAAATGCCCGGTACTATAATTTTCTTATCTTTCAGATTCAAAAGCAAATCGGTATTCCAAAATGCCATAATTTTTTCCAAAAAGCTAATAATAATTGGGTTAATTTTGTATATATTTAAAACTTTTATCAGCCACGAGTGCGGGACACTATCATAAGCTTTTTGGTAATCTATATAACAAATATGTAAATTACGTTTTTGGGTTTGAATCTGTTTTAGAATTACAGAATCAATAACTAATTGTTCTTTACATCCCATATGTTTTCTGCGACAACCTTTTTGTTGTTCAGATAAAACATTTTTTTCATCTAAATGAGTGTATATTAATATATTATTATTATTATTATTGTGAATACAATCCGTAAGGAATTATGAAATTTTTAAACAAAAACTTAAAAAAACATTTTACTATTAACTAGATTTAGGTATGTGTTACGATGTGCCAACTTATATTTCCATTATGAACAAAAAAATGCCAACTTATATTTTCTCTACGTAAGAAAATTCACACTATGTTTCATTATGAAAAAAAAAAATTCATTAGGTATAAAATTTTTTCATTATGTACAAAAATTATAATTTTTTCATTATTTATATAAATACTTATTATGCATTATGTATAAAAAAGTAGTTCTACATACATCCAAATTGAAACAACTGTTAAGTATGTATAGTACTGTCAAGCTGATAAGTACTGTCAATCTGATGGTGCTCTGCAGTATTGTTACCACTAATATTATATATTATAAGTATTGGTTAATTGTATATTATAGGGGAGAGTAGGGTATATCGTACCACTTTGCTCTTAACTCTCAATACAGTATGATGGAATTGGATTAGAGAAGTGGAATTAGGTTCAAATGAAAGCCAGTTTTATTGGGTACCATGTATATTTAAATCATATTTTTCATGCATCTGTAAGGTTTTCAAATTAAAGGTTTTATGAAAATTGATTTTCGGTACGATTTGGCCAACCGGTATGGTAAATCGTACCACCGGTACATAAATCGTACCAAGAACATTATGTCAATTTACATTAAAGAAAATATGGTGATTTTTAGGGCATGCATGCGTCGCAAATGTCTGGGTTATTGGTGCAAGCTTCATGCACCCATTTATGGCATCGAACACACTGGATCCAGTCTCCTTTGGGTCCAGCCTTGTCAAAATAATTTCCAAAACATAGATGGCACATGTTTTTTTTATCATCATCATCAATATCCGTATCCGAATCATCCAAAACGACAATAGTACCAGCATCTTCACTATCGCTACTACTGCAATTTCTAGGCTTCTTTCGTCGACTACACTTCTTACCCTTATTGGGTTTTTTGTCAGTTTTTTGAATAATCTTTTTTGTCCTTTTCTCAATTTTTAATTTGGGAATTTTGACAGTTGAGCGTCTACCAGCAGCAACTTCTAAATCATTGGTGGCGTTTCATAAAACTGTAAAACCACGATTTACCTGCCATTTTTTTTGTTTTGCTGAAAGTATGTGGAATACAATTCTTCTCAGCAACTTGGTAAGCTAATCAACACTAATATCACTTATGGTTAAACCAAACAAATGAGCCTCAAGTTTTAACAAATGCTCTACAAGTATACTTTCGAGCTGATTTTGAAAAATCGTTGGTCTTCCCCTTTGTAAAACCAAGTTATTTGCAAATACATTCCTGTTTTGCATATGTCTTCTTAATGTAGGTTTAGAAACTTTTGAACGCTCGTGAAGCCTCGTTTGGTCCCATTACGTTGTTATTGATGGCCGAAATCGCTGCTTTCAAATCTGCGTTAGACCACTGATAATACTTTCTTTTCGACGTCATCTAAAATAAAAAAAATAATAAAAACTAGAAAACTAGAAAACAACGTATGGTAAATCGTACCGGTACGATTTATAAAACCACTGGCGGTACGATTTAGCGAACTCTGAGTTTCTATGAAATAACGACTGCAGAACATGAAACAATACACTTGACAAATGTGATTTTGTAATAGCAAATTATAGAATATAAACATGTTAGCTGAAGATAATTTGAGAAAAAAACAAACATACCTTTGAACACGATATCATCTTAGGTAGGACCCAAAAAAATTAGATCAAGATTGTGATAAAGCAAAAAAACTGTAGTGCAAACAGACGCACGATCCAACACTAATTAAAAATGACGGGACAACTGTGACACTTCAAAGGGTTCACGGAGTATTGTCAGGCTTAATAAAAAGCTACCAGTAGCGTAAATAATCAGGTGGTACGATTTATCGACCGGTACGATATACCCTACTCTCCCCTATGTATTGTTTAATAAAAAAAAAATTTATTATGTTCTGTGGAGGGTCTTTTTGAGGAGAGGAAGGAACGAACATTGGTCTTGAAGAGACCCATGTTGTAGAAAGGAGGAGACACAAAGGTCCCTTGCAGGGAAACGGCATCATGGTTGGTTATTACCTCGCATTTTCAGTGGCTGGAGCTAATATTCAACAAGAGCCAAAACGAAATATTGAAAACCCATTTGTGTTCTGTTTTTTGAGGTATCCTAAAAAATGTTATTACAAAGTTAATGAATTTTGGCTACTATGTTTGTTTGTTTGCAAACCAAAGCGACCAGTGGCCGCCCCTACAGAATAACAGCAAAGGAATATAATACATACATGGGCCTGGACAGCGGCCCGCGTCATGTTACCGTAATGTTAAGCCAACATGTGGGCGCGCAATAAACTAAACAAAGATTTATTGCCATGGTAGTTTATAAAGGCGCCTCTGAACACGGAGTACGCCACTGGGATACAAAACCATCATATTGTATCAACAAATAAACGCCACAGCGCTGTAACGCACGCATCACGGCGTACTTTATAATAAAACGTTGGATTAAAGGTTGTTGCGGGACTTTTATTTGTGCGTAAAAAGCGGTTACATTTGTGGTTTGGCATTATTAGTTTAATAATTAAACTAAAATATACATTGGGTAAGACATTTATTTATACTACCGAACTGTGCAACAAAAGTTTTTTTTAACGTTTTGTTACTGATTAGGTACTTACAGCATTTAATTGGTGTTATTAATCTTATTTTCGAAACATAAATCAGTTTTTTTTTTAAATATCGTTTTCCAGTACGATCTTTTAGAAAGTGTGTTGGTAGAATAGGTATTATATCATGCTCTACCAGAGCTTTGTGGAAAATTCATATTTTAGCTGTGAGTAGAAAGTTCTTTAACATTAAGCTTCTGCATTATGAAATTTTCATTTGATTTGATTATTTTTTTTTACAATAGCTCCACACAGGAGGCCCTGAGAAAAATAATTCCCCCCAGGGCCTATGTCATCTTTGGGGATGTTATGTGGAGGGTTTTTTTGGGAAAGGAAAGAGAGGAAGTTCTGGGAAGGAAAATGGTTTACCTAAGTGGTGGGTAGGAATCTGGGGATCAGTGTGTCCAGAAGTGACGGACGTATGAATCCATCGCTCCCACTGCGGTGCAAGGCGATATTCCGAGAGAGTACGGCTGGAGAAGTTAAAGGGACCCCCTCAACCATTCTTTCCCGATCAGGCCTGCAATGCAGTTTGTGGGCAGATGCATCCGCCGCCAATACCAGAATAAATCTCACCCCATGAACCCAGGCACCCCTGCCAAGTCACCAATTGTAGCGAACCACTTGGGATGACCTTAACAGAGGTGTTGGTTATCCAATAAATAGTTCCCGGGGCAGCGGTACTCATACCCGCCTCCTGCTCTTATCGATCAGTTGATAAGTCAGACATCTTCAAATGTTACTAAGTTTTGAGATAATAAGGAAAGCAATATTCGAATGCTCTCCATAAATCAAATATCATTTAAAAGTGTATGTGTTTTCCATACTAAACATGCTATTAAATACCAACGGGAGGCATACCGGTCTAGTTCATTAGTATGACATTTTGAAATATCCTTCTAGTGACCCAAAAAACATCCACATTTTGTTTAATTCACTACAAGTTTTTCTGCATTATAATTGATATGGTGGTATTTATGTGTAATCTGAGAAGGTACTTTTCCAGATAAAGGGTACACTTTTACATATAACTGCAGACTCAACTCAAATGTAGATTTCGGAAATGTCTGACTAATCAACTGTACAATTTATATATATATATATATATATATATATATATATATATTTAAATATAGATTTTCAAGGAAATCACTAACAAACGCTATCGAAGCTTGAAATATTAATTTAACTTTAAAAAATGAACAAAGTATCTAGGCCACATTTTTGGGGTCTATCATTCTTCAGAAAGATTATTATTTCAAGCAGAAACTAACTTGAACAACTATATACGAGTAGTTTAAAAGAAAACATCACAATTTTAAGATAAGCACTTCACGTGTAATATAAAATTATGTATATCGATACAATTAAAAATTTTAAAAATATACATATTCTAAACATGCAAAACTGAATGAACATTTTCCAATTTCTCCGAAATATAGATTTTTTTGGTGTTGATTCATTTGATCAATAGTGCAAAAAATAATTTGAATTTTTAATTACGTACAAACTGATATTCCTTTTCCCGCCAGGATAAACTAATTTCTCTAAATTAATTGGGGCCTGCGAAACAGACTTTTATTTTATGAAATTCGGGCTCGAAAAAATAATCCAACAGAGCACAATGTTATTAAATTACGGCTAGAAAATATAGCAGCAAATAGGTATGTGTGGTAAAACCATGTATGACCGTGTGAAAAATATGGAGTTTCGCAAAAAAATACAAGGTGGATGTAAGCGATATGAGTCTAATTAGTAAGATTGAAAAGGTAGCTTAGATGGTTTGGTTTGATATAGAGTGGACGAACGAAGGAAAGATTGTAAGAATAATATACGTTACAAACTAAAATGGTTGAAAATGTCGGGGAAGCCCGAGGAAAATATGCCACGATAAACTGAACCAAATACTTCAGTCGGGTCATTTCAAGATATAGAATAACTGAAGGGTATGATGATGAATGAAGCAAGGAGTGCTTTATTTGGACAAAACTGAGTTATTTGGCGGTCAATCATCTCTGCCTACCAATGGTAATTCGTGTAATGAATAACATAAATAAAATACAGGAAAAAAGGGGAAAGTAGATAGGTACAAGTAACTACTACGTGGTTGCATCCTTAATATAGTATACGTACTTCAATTTAAATATTACGAACTCATGAATTGAATAAGCCAAAGTTTATTTTTCCTTTATTTTTTCCAATTTTTACATTTGATAGATACAATATTATGAAATCAGAATCTAAACTATTCCGTCTCGGACGAAGACTGAATAGTTTAGATTCTTTATATAGCGCCTCTGTAGAAAATGTTCTATTTCTATTATACACTATTTTATATTATTTGTAAAGGTTTTATAAACGCATCAAGCGCACCACCCCATCCTATTATACCGTAAGTTACCTCCACTAAAATGTTGTCTGTTTCTATTTGTTTTGTATGTTCATATTTCACTTGGACGGATTATCTTTATTCTTAATAATTTTAACTCATCATACCGGCCGCCAAACATGGATTTCGCCGAGCTTACATTATAAAACTGGACGCACTAGTGAGTAGTGAGGCCCGCCTCCGAGAGACGCTGATTTCATGTAGGCGGAGAGGGGTGCAGAAGCCACATAAAATTGAATCGAACGGTAGCCGATATGGTCGTGTGTTTTTTTTTATTTTGAGGCGTGCCTCCAACTACCCTTCCAAGGTAGCACGGATTATTTAGGATTTCTTTTCCTTTTTTTAGTTGCTTGGTTACAAGGTTGCAATATTACAAGGTTGCAATGTTGCAAGGTTTTTGATTTTTCGACCACCATACTAGGCAGTCTAGAGTTCTAGAGGACGTGGTCGGATTTCTTTGCCATTTGATTAGATCACTGATTGTTTTGATGTCATGAAAAATTGACGTATTGATTTGACCGGTCAGTGGCTGAGTTAACAACATTTTCTGCTTAATGATAGGTTTTAAAAAAAATATGTTTGGATCACCCCATTTTTCAACTCCACAAACCGCTACTGCTGCATACCTCTGAAAAGAAACTGCGTGATTGTTAGTTTAGCAGAAATTTTATATAATTCTCTTTTGTAACTTTTTAAAGTTTTTTTTTAATATTTCATGCAAAAAAAGATTGAACAATTAAATATACATATTTTTTTTCTATTATTTCGACTCCATGTATTATGTCCCTGTGTTATGGCGGCTGAAGTTTACAGATTAATTTAATACATACGATTTATTATAATAATTATTACATTACAATGTTCAGATTGATTAATTACATTGTCGGTGTGAAAATATTGAAAATTATGATAAAGAAATTAAATAGGGAATTTGATTCATGTATGAAGGGTGTTTAATTAATTAAAGCGTAGCATGTATGGCACAATGATTGAAATGTATTGTATTGAAGGATCCACAGAATTATTTGTATTTTGAATCTAAGGAGTTAAGTTTTTAGGTTATCAGGGAAAAGATTTAGGATTTTAGGATATAGATAGATGAATTGTCTATATGCTGACGTAGTGTGGAGTTTAAGCAAAGTTTAGGTACTTTGAAGTGTCGGTTGATTATATTTCTGGTGATGAAATTATGTGATAAAATTGTTTTTTTTTTGAAAAATCAGTTAGCATGTACTTCTAATGAACCTTTGTTAAATTATTGTCAGGAAACTTACAATTCAATTTGGGAGGCGGGTATGGGTGCCGCCGCCCCAGGAACTGTTTTTTGGATAACCAACACCGCTGCAATAAGTCACCCCAAGAGATTCGCTAGGTTTGATGACTTGGCAAGGATGCCCGGTTTCATAGGGTGAGGTTTATCCGAGTATTGGTAGCAGATGCGTCTGTCCACCAGCTGCATGTCAGGCTGGATCGGGAGAGAATAATTGAGGTAGTTCAGGTAATTCTCGGAACATCGCATAACACCGCAGTAGGAGGGAAGGATTTATACGTCCTTCAATTCCGGACACACTGACACCCAGATTCCTAACCACCCCTAATACCCTTTTCCTTCCCAGAACTTCCTCTCCTTCCTTACCCAAAAATACCCTTCACACACCATCCCTAAAGATGACAGGCCCTGAGGGGAATTTTTTTCCTCAGGGCCTCCTGTGTGGAGCTAATTTAAAAAAATAAATTGCACTTCTCATTTGATTTGTTTTGTCTTTCAGGGACCCCAACAGCCCCACGGCCCCCTCCGCCTCCGCCCCCGCCCCTGCGGCCGCCGCCCCCGAACAGGAGGAGCCCCCATCCGCCCCTTTGCCCTTCTGGGACACCTACGACACCATCAACCAGCTTTACCTTGAAATTGGTAAGCTTACAACGACTAGTACCTTACAACAATGAATATTTTATTAGGCAGAGTCGGTATTATTTTTGGTAAGGTATGACCACTTGTATTTGAATTTATTGGTATAAATTTCGTCTTAACGAAATTGTTATAAAGGTTCTTTCATAAAGCGCTTTATAAAGTTTGAAAGGCCTATTCGATGTCATTTTATATAGAATATAACATCCACCGCGGCTTCTCTAGGAGGCGCGCATCCGAAATATCCAATTTTCCATAACTCTGGCGCATAAATCAGGCTGAATTTGACCGATGGCATTGGTTATTTTAGCTTTGAGGGCCTCTGTGGTTTTTGGCATATTTACATAGACCTACGACTTAAGAAAACCTTCCCGGTGGTCATTTCACGTCACATCCACGTGAGATTTTTTCGCCAAACAATTTTAAACAATTAATTAATTTTTACATTAATTAAAATTTTAATAAAATTTTCTTACGTTAATTAAAATCAAGAAAATTTCATATCTGGGTCATATACTTCGAGGGGAGAAGTATCACTTGCTCCATTTAATATTGAAAGGCAAGATAGAGGGTCGCGGAGGGCCTGGTAGGGGACAAATGTCTTGGCTGCGAAATATACGAGAGTGTACCGGCATTAGAAGTGTGGAGGAGCTATTCCGGGCAGCGCAAGACAGAGAGACATTTTCAAGAGTGATCGCCAATGTCGGGGGGACCTGATAAGGCACATAAAGAAGAAGAATTAATTTTTAAGCAATTTTATCATTTGCACGTGTTGTTGAACGCTTTCCATCCATGGTGATTTGGATGACAGCCAATTTGACACATGTAGCTTCAACAATATGGCCGCTATCAACGGTCAAAGTTCAGAAGTCCCTATTGGAAGACCCTATATATATGGTTTTCACAACTCCACTCTACATTGGCCATCGCTACGTAGCATCAATAAAGACTCGACTCGCGACACAACTGCTCGCTTTTCATTTCATCCCGTCTCGTCCGTTCCCTCAGAAGTAGTTAATGTTAGATTAGTGCTTGAGTTGTAGTTAATGAATAAAGATCTTCTTCTTTATCATCAGCTCCTGTTAGGTGATACTACATGTAGTGAACTTAATGATGCAGTTAAGACGAAAAGAGATTAATATTAGTACTTGAAACCTTAGCTTAGGGACATTCAATTGGTTACCCGCGGGTCATATCTGGCATTTCAAACCTACAGATTGGCCCGCGGGAACATCGTCCTTATCGTTTAAACAATCAAAATTATTAGGCCGCACTAATATTATAATATGTTCACACTTGGTCCACACACTAGATAATACAAGTATCAAATTCGAATCAACCAGTTACGTAGAAATTTAACTAGTTTACGAATGGATAGGAACTTAGGAACTATGATTTCAATTCAATAAGTACCTAGTTGAGATTGATGTTCATATGAAGAGTTGAAAATGGGAATACTAAGTGCTGAGTATTTTCCCAGCACTTTCATCATCCGACCACGCAATTTGAGTAAAATAAGATAAACTCCATTGGCTCATTTATCCCAAACTATAATTAAGCTTTAATAGCTTAAGTTTAAAAAGATAGGTTACCTACCTATAGTTGACCTAAATTCGGTTTGACATGTTATGCATGCAGGAGGGAGTTTCTTCTAAGCCTTACGCCCACATACTCCGAAAGCACGATCTCTAAACTAGATCAGAGTTGTAAGGTCAGCACAATTTCTACTGGATTCTCTCAGGACACTCGAGCCCTTGAAGTTTATGAAGGTGATCTGATATCTGCAAATATTTAGAGACCCGGTTATGAGCCATGCTATAACAGCGGAAATTATATGCTTGGTTTCATAATCCGCACCTGCAAACAATTTAAAGACCTTATTACTTTCAAAACACTGTGTTTCTCATGTGTACGTAGTATCCTTGAATACGCATCTCAAGTGTGGAACCCAGACAATACAATAATAGAATACAAAAAAAGAATTGAAAGCGTTCAAAATAATTTTTTTAGTTACCTCAATTTCCGCTCTTTTCGATTATTATATATTTTCGAGTCCCAGTGGAACCAATATCTTTTTCTGATTTTTCTGTCTTCAGATTTTAATTGAGTTTCGCTAATATTGTCTTCATTTAATTAAATAAAAAAGAGTGTTTCATTATTATTTAATTTAAAAAAAACTGTGCTTTTAACGTGGCATTCGATAGTAAATAATATAATTTAAAAAAATTATATATATATTTTACAAAATATTATAATAAAGGTCGTTTTTGGTCGTGTATACATTATCAGAAAAGAGAAACTCTTGTGCCTGATAAGAGAGCCACGATTCTTACTTGGGTTGTAAGTATGTATGTTTAGTATAAAATATTAACTTTTTACTGTAAGTTTTTTTTTTTTAATTTTTAAATTTTATTATTTGTTCTGATTGGTTGATGATACGAGTACGCGTAATTCAGAAGGGAGGTTGAGAATTTTATGGGTCGGAAAGTATAATGATTTTGCTTTTGAGTTGTTTTAAAAATAGGTGTAATAAATTGGTTTCCGTTTCTCATATGTTTGTAAAATTCTTGATATGCTTTGTAATTTTTTGCTATACACATTTTTATAATGTAAACTTGCTTGAATATGTCATCAAAATTTGATACTGGAAAAAGGTAGATTTTTTTAAATATTTCTTTAATTATGATTCTTTGCGATACTTTTACTGAGTTCAGATTGTTTTTGTAAGATCCTCCCCAACCTATAATTCCGTAGATAAGTAAAGAATGAACAAGGGCGTAGTACACATTTTTCATTATTTTTACATTTAAAATATTTCTTAACCTAACAAATATATATCTATATATATATATATACATTTCCTTATTCTTTTCACTAGCTCAGAAATGTGGTTATTCCACTTCAATTTCGATCAACGATCACACCGAGATATTTAATTTCTACATAGTCTGTTAGTTTACCGAGATAGTAATAATTGCTTGTTTAACATAATACAAGTGTCAATTTAAATGTAGATTATTGAGTTCTGGGTAGAATTCTTATAGCATCGTGGGAAAACTTACAACTGTGTTTCACGTCCAGTTCAGTTACAATGTTCCAGTCTCTGTCTAAAGACGATTATAATAGGTTAAATTTCGTCCGTTCCCAAATATAATAAGTCAATTTTTAGGTTTTTTTAAATTATAATTTCTTACCTAAACAAAATAATAAAAAAAAAGTCAAAACTCAAAGAAAATCAATATGATTTTAGGTTCCACCAGGGAAATCATTACCAACGCTACTTTTTAATTGTATAATGTTCGTAATCGAGGGGTAAGGCTCTTGACTCGAAATCCAAAGGTTGCGGGATCAAATCTCTGCATGCGCAAATAAATTTTATTTGACTAAGTTGTGTTATTTCACAATTAATTCATTTAAAATAATATATATAATATTTTCGGCTAGTTCCAGAGTGGAAGATGCTCTAAGTATCACCCTGATGTACAACCACAATTTATACTTGAAACGTTACTTGAAATGCCTTTAGCCGTGTTCGGTGACCAGATCTGAATATCCAGGTACTTCCTTACCTTCCGCTTCCCCTCCCCACTACCTTCAGCCTCACGACATACCCCAGTTGGGGATGCCATAGTCTCACTGGCTCCAGACGGGAGCAGCTGGGACTTTGAGGTATTCACATGATAAAAAACTTCATGCATTGGGAATTTGTATCCATTAAGCTTTACATATACCCTGTTCAAATACGCGGTATTTCTCTACTAAAAAATGTCAAATAAATTAATAATAATATTTAATCTTTATTTTCAACATCTTAATGGAGTATTAAGCTTTAAACAAACTAAGCACGCCACACTCAAAAACCAATTACATACAACACTCAGTTTTCAGAAGGACGTGCACTTAATAAAATGGTTAACCAAGGTTAAGTTTACTAAATGAGTAGTAGAAAAATGAAAAGGTTAATTACGATCTCTCTACCACAGCTATTGTGTAAGGCTTTTATATATTTTTTCTCATTTTCATCGTATTGTTTTGTTTATTTTTCATCAGGTTGTTATCATTATTTATTTTTAAATTACATATTGTATTTTGAATTTTCAGAGGCAAGTCCTAATTTCCATATTAAATAATATTAGCTGTATATGAAAAACCGTATACAATAAAATGCAATATTGATACATCTTTCCGAACGTTAATCAAATTTCACAAATGCCCTGGAGAAAATTTCCGTTGCGTTACTTTATTTAGAAATTAACACATATTATATTAATTGTTGATTTATATTATTACAAATTTAAAACAAAACCATTTCGAAGACCATAAACAAAACAAGGGTTTACGTAATTGGATAATATAGGCAGGTATTTATTAATATATTCTAGGTTGTATCTTGTTACATCCCAGGGTAAAATATATGGACGGCTGAGTTCATTAACGGGTGTACGGAATTGACGGAAGTTTATTAAATGTCAGTTGGAGACACGCGTAAAGTGCTTAATCGAATAGGGTGACTTAGAAGTATTATTTTACAGAAAAAACTGTTTATACGTACTTTGAACCATTAATTTATTTAAAACACTATTTTTAATAGTTCATTAACATTCTATTTGATTCGAGTTTTGTCGAATATTTTATTTAATATGTCATTTTTTTAATCGTTTTTATAAGTGGAAACTGGTTATTTGTTTCTTATTTCTTCTTTAATTTCAGGATCTAAGCCGGAGATGCGTAGTCATTATCGTGGCCACAAGATGTCGCTTTGGCTTTCTCTCATCCCACAACTTCATAGGCCTGGAGAACCTGGACTTCAAGATACTTCCATGCGTCATCATCATTTCCTGGAAGAGGGCGCCCATTATTACGAAGGTATGTAAAATGTTTGAAATGAATGAGTTTTAACTCTCTTTATTTCTTGTCATTTTACTAATGTTTCTTTTTCCGGTTTCAGGATCTGTTCGACCACAGTCCATGCAGCGGCCTAACCTGCCCCACCTGGTGGCCCCATCGGTGGCCCCGGCCAAGCCTGTGACCGCAGCCCCCGCCCCTCCGGTCCCCTCCGCCCCGCCACAACCCGTCCTGGCCCCCACAACGGACTGCCCGCCCAACGCCACCCTCAACAACAGGAACATCCACAAGGACAATAACAATCTCCTCCGAAAACTAGCGTCCAGCCATTACCAAAGCTACACTACCGCTCTGACCGTCACCATTGCAGTAGGCTGTTTCCTTCTTTTACTCAATATCCTCATATTTGCTGGAATCTATCATCAGCGAGACAGAAACAACGGAAGCTTCGGAGACAAGAAGAAAGAAGAGTTAGCGGAAGCGGGAAGTTGCAGCACCTCTTCCGGCGGGGATAATTACGACGCCAAGACGCTGAACTTCGAAACGCAGGGACAAAGCTACGAAGGAAATAAGAGCGGATATAATTTCGATTGTAAAGCTGGTTCGTATCAAATGAAATCCGGATCAAAGTACGACTTGAGGACATTTCCACCCGAATGTGGAAAGACTGCATTTGGGGAGTACAGCTGCTACGACGAAAAAAACTTAGCCGCACAATACGAGAAAAGAAGCCTAGCGGATATAACCCTCTGTTCGGTTCCCGATAGTGTTGATATTCCTATGCAAGAATTCAGAAATTCTCCCTCCAAAAGATGCGACAACGGTAGTAGCATCGTTAAAATAGATACTCAGAAACCCGACATTCAACGCATCAATAATCAGGGTATAAGAAGTTTGGAGAATCAGACAAGTAGTTTCCACGAAAATGGAAGTAGGCTAAGTCTAACGAGTGTTCACGACAGACATTCCAGAACAACGACGTTCGGTGAGCCGGTGAAAGTGACGGACAGTTCGACGCAAGTGAAGTTTTCCGGCTCTGGGCAGGGGGAGGGCAAGCAGACCACCTTCGGGCCTGACGGGCCTTGCGAGGAGGACCTGGCGAGCAGCACGTGTTCCGACGAGAGCGCCTTTAAGACCAGGGAGAACACCGTCAGTGTGGGGAACCAGTCGGACCCCACGACCTGTGACGTGGGTACAGGTATAGACCGGAGTCCTTCCATCCCGGAGGCCCCCCCTCCCCCCAAAGGGGGCCCTCCCGCCCCCGGCATCCTCAGGCAGACTAATCCCACCAACCCCACGACGGGCATTATGAAGAAAAGGGTTCAGATACAAGAAATATCTGTATGATTATATTTATATCACTATATTAAGAAGTGTATGTGCATTGATTTCTAAAAGACTGTTTACATTGAAAAATGTTTTGTTAACTATTAAGATCCCTTTTTAATGTTAGATAATATTTATCCAAAATTGAACGTTGTGAAAATATGAAATCATAATCTAAAACTTTTGTCAAAATATACATAAAGTGTACATGACAATTCAATAACTCATTCGTTAGAATGCGTTTGTATACCAACTTATATATTTATCTGATAAGAAACTTTTACATTGATGTACATAATTATTATTGAAAACTATTATTTTATTTATCAAGAATTTTACCAAAAAAATGCTTTTACCATGATATGAATGTATATAATATGAAGAAACGAATCAATCTAATCTTATTTAAAGAAGTGAATTTTATGATCTATTCATAATAACCACTACTTGTTATGGAATTGATAATAACACAATTAGTAGTTAAAGTTTGTGAACTACTCTATATGTGAACAAATTACCTTATAGTATTTCCTAGGGACTTACATATTCAATACCGAATGAAATAATAATATATTATTTTCATTTTATTTACATCAGTACACCAACTTACTTTACATTAATTGAAGACCAAAATCAATCAAACCAACCTTTTTTAGCTAAAAATAAATATACAATCATCATCATAAACTAATTTGAATACTTACTTTCCAATAAATTTGTGTAATAAACCTAAAATGAATGTACTGATAAAAAAATATTTTCGTCAGTTGAAAGTCGATCCGTGTATGTAAAAAATCAGAGTGAAACATTATTTGTACCTACATCTAGGTTGGTATGTACATTGTACATAATATATGTTATTGATTGTAATCGCGTGTAAAATAAAAAAAATGTTAACTGTATTATCTCAAACAGGAATTGAATTCAATAATTTTATCTCAAATCCTAAAAATGTTTAGGAAAGATGTGAAACATTAGATTTATTTATAAAAATTCTAATGATTTGTTGTTTTTTGTCTACTGAATTTTTAGAACCTTTATCCAACAAATTTTAATTGTTTGGAATTTTAAATTATATTTATTGACATTTTGTTATAGAAGTTTTATTGTGTTATGTTTGTAGAATTATGCATTTCATTTCTTCAATATTTGAAAGATGATGTGTATGCCGATGAGAATTGTCGTTGAATAATTGAATAATAAATGTGATAAAGCTTATTTGCTACAAGCAGTGCTTCTTTGCTATAAAAGAAAGACCCTAAAGGTAATAATTTTTTTATTTACAAATGTTTTAATTTATCTTTTTCCATGCATTTATTTGTTCGGTTATATTCGATTTTACACAGAGAATATTATGATACCCTTTTAGTATTATTGAAAATATAAAGTGCCAAATTCAAGGCCAAATATGTTGTATCCAAAATTTAATGAGTAAATCCTTCCATTCTTTCATAGATAAATGATTGTTCTACCCATTTTCATTAAAATATATTTACTAAAATATTGTAAGAGAATATTAAGTCTTAATTATTTAAAAAATGAATATTTAATAAACCAAATGTTGCACATGCAACAAAAATGAATTGTATTTTTTTCAATTGCGTTGAGATCTTAAATTCTTTACCTCTTCCATCAAATCTTCCAACACCTCTTCCCGTATTTCGTATATCTCATTTCAATCAAATGTTAAGGTTAGGTTAGGCTTCAACTATTTTTGGAGAATCGGTCTGAAAAGCCGTTTCCATTCTCCTTCCTTCCTCAAACTTCTCTCTGTCATACAAGTACTAATAGAAGATCCTTTAAAAAGAAACAAAAAATATTGTGGGCTGTTAAAAAAACTGTTTACATATTTATATTATATACGTAACACTAGATCAAACTAGTTCAACAAATTAATATATTCAAATTCCTACGTGTAGGAAACGTCGAAAATTTTGCCACAATTTGGTAGAACGTTATTTGTCTTCTAATTGGCACTTTGCCAAATTCAGTACGTATTTACCTTTTAGACATACGTAACGAAACAACGATTCCATCAATTAATGCTGGTTCCTGAGAAATGTAGAAATATATTATTAATCTGTGAGAAAGTCCTATGATATGTAAATATAAATAAATACATAGGCATAGTACGTAATTTGGAGATGACATAATGTACTGAGCAATTACCAAAAAACATTAATACAGCATTAGATGGAGGCAATCAACACACATACCGATGTGCCCAATACACGGGTGTACTCAATATTCATGAGACCGGATGGAAATTGTTCCGAAAGTATTTTGAGTAAGAGAGAAGTTGTTTATTTACATTGAGGACAAAGGATGATTTTTTGAAGTGAAACTTCTTTAGCACCGTTGTGATTTGAAATTCAAATGAAACGGAAATGACGCATTACAGTATCTACGAAGCGTCAAACTGCGCTCATTGGCCGCTTTGATTATGGTGTCACTTTTCAAAGCTCCTACTGGTTGAGATTGTTTTGGTAAAGTTTCGCTTCTACCACATGTTAATTGCATACACTGTTTTTATTTATTTATAAGAAATAGTAGTTAGACAACATCACGGAGTGAAAAAAATAAAGATTTCAGAAAGGTGCAGCGTCGGAAAATGGGAGGTGAAAAAAAGGGGCGAAAATAAAGGTTGAAAGTGAAATGTACATAAAATAATATCATTTATAAGGAAGTTGCAAGACAATGTGAGTTAGAGAAAAGATTTTTCAAAATTTTATTTGTTCGCTTTAAGATAAAATCTGTATCAAAATACCAGGAGCGCAGAGAACGATGCAGGTGTAAACAGATACTTTTATTTTTATTTTATTACTAGTGCATACTCTTGAACAATCACGGGATAGTAAAGAGACGCTACTGCGTCATGATAGTAATGAGACGCGCTTTGAGATAAAATGCCGGACGGAATTCCCGGGGAGCAGAAAGCGACGCAGGTGAATTGATATTTTCAAACAATCTATGGCTTCGCAACTCGGTTCTTAAATGGATACAAGGAGCGCAGAAAAGAAAAAACATAGTGCAACCGATTTTCACGGTTTGAACTTGAAAAGATATTCAAACTCTGAAAATCTGTATCGAAATACCAGGAGCGCACAGAACGATGCAGGTGTAAACAGATACTTTTATTTTTATTTTATTACTAGTGCATACTCGTGAACAATCACAGGATAGTGATGAGGGGCTACTGCATCCTATCAAGCGAGTAGCACGGCGTGGGGGACGGATTTGATAGTTTCTGGTCTTTGGAGTCAGAGCGTTGGAGGTCAAATTGGATTTAAAAAAGTGCAATCCATCTGTTCGCTTCAACTAAACATAATTCATCAATGGGGATAGTCTGATTTGTCGAAAAATCAGTTCCACTTTATAAAATGTCAAATAAAATAATTTCAATAATGGCAATTAGAATATTATGTTAGAGATAGGTACTTTTTCGTTTGTCTGAATTCTACAAACAGACATGTCCAATTTTAACAACGATGTCACAATTCAAAGCATTAGTTCTAGAGTTCATTGAGCCGGAGTTCAGATGCAGAGCCATGCAATCGAAATACCTAAGTGTTATTCTGGAGATAGAATTTATATGTCAGAATTTATTTCAAAATCATTGTGGGGATAGTAGTTATATTATAGTTTTATTTTTATTTAATACATGCTTCGGACATAAAACAAGGGTGTTAATTACATTAGTGTAGAAAAATTTACTTACTAGTAATAATAGTACTTCATAAGTTTTGTTTCTTACAAATAAATAAATAATAATAAATCATTGAAGAATACGGTAATACTTTAACTCTAAACGAAACATGAAACAAAAAAAGACTCAGAAAAACAAAAATATAACGGTCGAAACTATAACTAAATAGGGGGAAAATTAATTGACGATATTATTGTTAATTCTGAATTTCAAATATGAGATCGACAAAAATTACAAATAAAATCTAGATTCAATTGGTCGAGTTGATTAACGCGCTGTGTCCCGGTAAGACAAGAGATCCTGGGTTTAGGTCCCAGTAGTTATCGTTACTTTTTTATTTCTGTGTTCAGGAAAGACATGATAATATGTCTGGTTTAGTTTTAGTAGTACAATCTTCTTATTCAAATTTGTTGGATTTAATTACATTGATGGACATAACCTTCAAAAGTTATTCCAATAAAAATTAAATAACAATAGTTCTATTCCCAGGGATTTGCCATGCAATGTTATCAGAATTGACAGTCTAGCAAACAAAAGTTTTTTTTTTAATAAGAGGAGTAAAATTAAAAAATTTAATTCTTTTACGTGCAAAATCACCCATTGACATTACGAATGAAAAAAACAGAACTGACTTCGAAAGGATAGCACATTATAGACTCAAGTAGACCAATGACAAAATATACAAAAGGATAACAATTTCTAGTCAAAGCCTAAAAAAGGTTTTCTATAAGATTCAATAATTGAGTCTTATTCATAAAAAATATTATATTTTTATTTGTTTTCAAAATGTTGTCAAAAAAATAAAAATGAAAAAATACTTTAAAAAACTTTTTTTCATATTTCTTAGCCATTGTATAAAAACATTGAATCCAGATGACAGCACCCACAGCAGGTTCTTGGTGCATTGTCTGTAAGGTGATTTTGGATTATATTCAAAGCTGAAACATAACGAAATCCGATTATTTCAGCTGAGTGCTTTTCAATGCATGTTAAATGAAGCTTTCTCGATCCGGCCTACGGCTGCGGCAGATGCTCCGCTGCCGGGAAGTGGGGAAGCGGGGAATTGGGGAAACTGGAAGGAAGTTTCACCGTAAATTCCACGGCAAAAATATGTAATCACTTAACGTGGGAAACAAAGTTCTACGCCCAATATCGTCGTATTTTTTGGTCCCTCATTAAACCAGACATACAAAAAGATAAATATAATGGTTTTTCTAAGATTTCTTTTATTGAAAAATCTGTTGTTAAATGATTTTAATTTGATTTATTCTTTATTTCCAGTAATTGTATAATATATGTGTTCCTGTAATCAGTTGCGCCAAGCAACAAATTATGGACGAAGTGAGGATCAAGCATCAGAGTCGAATTTATTAATTTGTTTATTTACGCCCAAATTGTGCTATTTATACATTTAATGTATTTATAAGTACAGAACGCATTTGTAATACTGTAATGCGCCGATAAACATAGACATAGTAAAAAAAAGTTATAAAAAATATAAGCAAGAGCTTATAATTAGTAAAAAATAATCGGAAGAAAATTTTAATGATCACCTTTAAGAGGAAGCCAGGCGGCGTTTTTTTTCCATACGTATATTCCAATTTCCTCTCTGGATTTTAACACTAGCGTAAATGTTTTTTTTGGTGCAAAAATGTCACTGACTGGTATTCCAGAGACGGCAAAAGAAATAGAGGTCGTCAACAAATAAGATGGGAAGACGACCTAAAACTCACGGCTGGACATCATTGGAGAAGAGTAGCGCGTGACAGGTCCCAGTGTAAAATGTTAGAGGAGGCCCATGCCAAGAGGCAAACTGAGCTTCGGGATATGTTATAACAAACAAGAACATGTGTAGTATTCGTACCTAACAGAAGTCCAGAATAAAAAGGCTTATTATTATAAACATTTTTTTTAAATACAATCTAGATATCAACCACTATCGTGTCAGTATTTTTGAAATATATTTTTTTTATAAGTTACTTCTCATAAGAATTAGAACCCTCCGAAAATCATTAAAATTACCTGGTTTGAACGCCATCATCAGGCGATCAGTATACAAATTAGACAACGTATTTTTAAAAAAATCAAAAAG
This sequence comes from Limnephilus lunatus, assembly GCA_917563855.2. Taxonomy (NCBI): domain Eukaryota; kingdom Metazoa; phylum Arthropoda; class Insecta; order Trichoptera; family Limnephilidae; genus Limnephilus; species Limnephilus lunatus. The sequence continues at coordinate 91,093,234 of OU830595.1, read as the reverse complement.
TGCAAACATTCAATATTTTCTTCTAAAACAGTTGATAAAAAATTCTTAATAAATGGTGCTTTTTTGAAGGAGAAAAGTGGGGAATACAGAACTTCGATTCTGACGATTTTTTTAGGTATTACGAGTTTGAGGTGCAGCTGTTATTCAAATTTCTCGGCGACTGGGTTCCTCTTAAATCCGCAGAACATTTTTTATGTTACCCTCACAGCCAGTGAGTTAGGATAAAATAATAATTTACATAACATAATAAATAATAACCGATTAAATAGTTCAATGCAGAGGTAAGTAATTTATTCAATTAAACTATTAATGTTGTTCCACTTGGCCGAAATCAATATTTACTATGTTCGATTTGCTTGTATTTAGCAAATAATATGTTAAATTTGTCAACCGGTGGTCAACAATATCCCTACAATTATTACCTAAATTCTGTACACGAACGGTAGTATGCAATTGTGATACCGTGTTGGAGTAGTCCACGGACGTACAAAATATATGGACCTGCCCTTACGTGATAAAAGGCGTGTTATTTCCCCCTCCCATTGGAACCATTTTTCGGTACCGGCTGGGCTTGCCAGAGCCCCGCGTTAATCTAAAAAATGTGAAGTCACCATTCTTGTCTGGACCAGTGTCGAGCTCTTATCGTACATTTTACGCATGGACGTTGTATGTCTATGGAACACATACTATGACATTGAGATACATGGCGACGCGAAACACAAAGCCGCTGTTTACTGGGGTAAGTAAATCATGAAACATTTGTAAAAGGGTCTACGGAAACAAAATATTCGACTATGAAAATACTCAGAACCTTACTTTGCGAATTTGGACTTGACATATCTGTTCATAACGTGTCATGAAATTCGCGCTCCCATATAAAAAGGTCTATTCATTCAAAAGCAGATTTTACTTTAAAGAACTAAATGGTGATATTATAGTGCCTACAACAAACGAACTACAATTATGATAGGGTTCAAGTCCCGTCGGCGGCATTTATCGTATACTGTTAGATTGATTTATTGGCGAATCACAAGTCTCTTTCCTCTCTTCGTCCCGCCATAGTTGGTTTTTACCCCTCATCTGTAAGTTCTCGTCTAGCTATTTGTATGTCTATGGAGTAGTCATAATAATACGATAAATAATGCCTCGATATTGATTTGCGAAGTACATGGAAAGAAATATAGTGAAAGGTAAGGAAAAAAAAAATAAACATACATGGAAAGAAATCAAGTGAAATATTTATCAACTATCGAATTGAAAATTTCATAAAAACAGAAGTAATTAATTATGCTAAGTTCTGATAATTTTGATTAATTTATTAGAAATTGTATATAATCATACCTATTGATAAATTCCCTCGTAATACCCATTCTGAAGTTATTTGAATTCTTTCTACCATGAGGGAACGAATATAATAACACTTAGTGCCCATACTGTAAAGTTGTACAAATTTTTTTGTTACAATTTTTTTTTTAAATTTTCAAACCAATATAACCCTATATTTTCTTTATTTGGCGTATTTTCAATATTATTAATAACGTTTTGTGTTGGTCAAAGTATACACCCAAATTATTTACTTCGGTTAAAATAATTGTTAGCAACATATTAGTGGCTGAGTTTTCATAAATAAGTGGATTTTGATTCTACAAAATCTCATAATTAATAAATCTCATATTTTATATGCAATTTCTTCCGGAGAGCGCGAGGCAGTTTAAAAAGACACTACAGCAATATCTACTAGATACCTAACTACAAGGTTTTGCATATTACAATATTTTTCCGAATACGTAATTTATTTTTAGCGCAATGTGAAAATCGAACCCGTAACCTCTCAATTCAAACTCAATACCATATGGACATTGTGGAGGCCGTGACCATGAAAAAAATAAGAGGGGGAAATGGCAAGCTCCTCAGCACTTCTCGCGAATTGTTATTTCACAACTAAGGAAACAGCGATTTGAATACCGCTGTGTAAAATGACGCAGCGCAGAAAAAAACACAAGAAGTTTAGTTCTGAAGCGAGCCAAAATTTTTATCTTTATTACCACATGGAACAAAAATTTAAACAGTAGCAGTGCGCGGGGAGCGAATTCGGGAGTTTCCGGTCATTCAAATCATCGAGAGCGTTAAAGGTCAAATTAGACAAATTGGATGTAAAAATTGGAACCAATTTTTTCGCTTCGTGTTTCATCTAAATCACATCTGAATTCTTGACAAACCAGTTAAAAGTTTGAAAATGGCAATAAAGCAAAAAAAAAATACATTTTATTACAAAACTTACATTCAAAGCAAAAGTTCTAGAATGCATTGATCCGGAGTTACAGAGTCATGCACAATCGAAATTATTATTATCAATACTAGGTGCCAAGATGCAAGTTGCTCCAAATGTTGAAATATTTTTTAGTCCTGTAGTAGTAATTTACCCACCAATATTATACAGTTACTTGTTTGAAATACATTGTACTGAGAAATACTTGGAAAAAGGTGCTTATGAAAACCTACGAAACTATTTGTAGTAAATAAATCCCTCTATTGAAAAACACACATACGAATTTCAATGTAAAGGTTCTTCTGGGAATCCACGTTTGAGAAATAATAAAAGCGATCGCTTCAGGGTTAAACGAGCATAAAGTGAACATCGTTAGCGGAAGGGAGAAGAAGACAAGAGCAGAGTTGTGGAAAAAATAAAGTGATGGAACAAAGACAAATTGGAGATGTGAAACGAGGAACAGATGGAAAAGAACGGCTCAAAAAATGGTAACAAGAAATCTGCGAAGGAAATTCCTATTTTCTGTGGATATTGTGTGACTACAACCCGCTTTATAGGAAGGAATAATAATATAGGTAGGTGTAGCAAGCTGTAAAAAATACCCATGCAATTAAAGGTATTTCAATGGAAAATGCTCCGAGGAACGAGGGTCATTGTTTCCTTCGGCACTAGTGCACAGTCGGAAAACACGCCAGATGCGCGCCCAGCATTTGGCATTTGTCATTTGAGTACGGGTCGCTTCTGAGTTCAACAGCTCGGTTGTGGAACGGTTTGCCGACCTCTGTGTTTCCTTCCTCCTACAACATGGGTCTCTTCAGACAACTTCTCCTTCAACAGTTTCACTCCTTCCTTTCCAGATAAAGACCCTCCACCCAGCAACTCTAAAGAAAACATAGGCCTTGGGGGAAATTAATTTCCCCGGGGCTTTCTGTGTGGCGTTAAAGTAAAAAATGATTTTTTTTGTTGTTTTCAAATATAGATATGTTACGTTATTATTTTGACTTCTCCTTTACACACGAGTGGTTACACTCTCATAATGGTAAATCGTCAACTCATTTGGACAAAGTTCTAACTGCACATTACAATGGTTGGGAATTTGACACCTAAGGACATGTGCTTAGATGTCAAAGTCCTTTCCATTGTAATGTGCAGTTAGAACCTTGTCCAAATGAGGTGACAAAATAATTTTTTTATGTATTATCTGATTCCTGTATTATTTTTACTTATTTTTAAAACTTACCTTGTAAATATTGATAAACAATAAAATAAATTAAATTAAAAATGAAGTCACAAATATAAAATGCAAAATTACAGTAGGTACTACCTCGTGTTCTCTTCCAGTGTCTCTTTAATCAAAGTTCCTATCTTTTAAAAATACACATGACAGGAGAGGGAACCTACAGGTCGGTGAATATATTATGCACAAAAATTGAGCGTTGCGATCGTTTGAAGGGTTTTAAATGGCATCACCAAGATGTATCACAGAAAACGATTTAAATTTTAAAAAGCACAATTCTTCAAGTGCCTACAAATATGCATTAAAAATATATGACAGGTACTTTCTGAAAGGACATGATTCTGTATTCCACTTTCTAAAACAATTTTGAGTTAACTTTTTTATTATTACACTTCACAAGGAAGATAATTAAATTGGAAGGCGATTTTTTTGAATTGCGGAAATCTATGAATTCATGTAGCTATTTATGATATGTTAAATTGAAATCAAATTGGTTTATGTCGTTAAGTTGATGTTTGTTTCCTTTAAACTGTCAAACTCGAATGTATAACGTCGTATGCATAACCTCAAATGTGAATTTAGGTGCCTTCTCTGTCTACATGGTTATATTTTTTTCAAAATCGGCATAAATCTACAAATAATTGTTATAGGTATGAGATTAACAATATTTTAACAGACCATGACTACGTAGGTAGGTGTCAGTAATTTCATCAGTTCGTTTGTTAACGCATTATATGCTGGACACTATGGACATGAGCTTTCCAGTTCGATATACTGCTAAACGTCGCTGTATATTTCACTATACCTATGTATTGGTTTATTCATTTTAAATAAATTAAAATAATGAAAAAATACATTTGTGATCGCAGAACAAGAATTTCTGACAATAAACCACAAACTCTAAAGACCTTGATGGTGCCCTAACATTGAACATTTTAGAATATTTTTACATACTCTATATTAGTATAATAAATATTTTACACAAACATACTTTCATTATTTGAAGTTTTAGTGCACTGCAGTATGATTGTCATGTAAATTCCATCAAAATTTTGCATAAATGTTTTGTATTGCGTTAATTTATTAATAATAACGTTGTCCAAACTTTACATAAAATATAGATCGTTTGCCTCGGAACGTACACACACATACGAGTATTTTATTGTTTAAGCTACTAACACCTATCAAAGACATTGTACAAACACATGAGCCATTTGTAATAATGTAGCCAAACATTATAAGCTTACCTCAAGTATACCTACGTATATTGGAATTATCGAATATAATATTCCATATGTAGCACATCTCAGGAGTAATTCGGTATACAGGGTGAGTGTTAGTAGCTAGTAAATTGGTAATAGTCAAATATGTAAAGGCATATTTATAATAGCCAATTCACTTCAATAACAAGTAATAACAATCTATCACAATATGGGTACTGATTTTTTCTATAAGATGTAGATAATAATTGATTGAGCGGATCGAAGACCTGTTTTAATTCGACCATTTATCGTTTCATCCGTCTATAAATTTGTTTGTTACGTTCCGGTTCCGGTTCAAGATGGCTTGCCGTGTTGGATACTACATATCCCAGATTTTACGTGATCGTGTTCTACAACGAGCTACCAAATCGTAACAATAAAAATTATTATTATTTTTAATTGATAAACTAACGTTTAAACAAGATTTTTATGCATAGCACAAAGGGTAGATAACAAATATTATAATCAATAATTATCAGCCTGAAACACTCATCTACATTGAAAATACATACACCTACATTGTAATAATAAGTAGTTGTCGAATGAAACACTAGTATATATTGAATTATTTGGCGGGTATTAGATAAGCCGCTATAGCTCAGTGGTCAGAGCTGCTGACCGGCAATCAGATGGTCACGGGTTCAATTCCCGTTGGCGGCCAGTATCTTTTCTCGGAAGATTTTTTCAATGTAGATGAGTGTTTCAGGCTGATAATTATTGATTATAATATTTGTTAATAAAAATTATGTTGCCAACCGGCCTGGAGAAAGTTAAATTGTCATTGAGATGGTTAGATTTCTTTGGACAAATTGTATAATTCCACATTTGAAATTTTAAAAATGCTGCATTAAATATGTGTGGATGATAATTCAGTAGGTCGGTTATTTATTTATTTCATTTCAATGCAAGATGCTCTACTAATACAATATAATGGTGAACTACAGTGTTATAATTATTTTCTTGGAAGCGAGGTCTTCACTGTTCACAGAACTACTAGTGTAGTTAGTATTATCTGAAAGTAATAAAAAATATTAATATAGTAGAAGGAATACATTTAGGTAAACAAAAAATGAAATCATATTGTCATATAATTGAATGATAAAATGTGGAGCCATAAAACGGAATAGGCACTCAGTCCGATGCGATAGAAACAATGCCAAGGGGAATACACTATTGAATTGAGGGACACCTACCACTTGTGATTATAATAAATAGATACAGATCAACAAATATGTCTGTACAGATAAGCGCGTCGAAAATGTAGATACAAAAAAATATTTGGAATGAAAAGAGTTCGTTAATTCTTATTTTGGCCTCATCCACGAATAAAAATGAATAAATGTAGACGACGAGACTCCAAGTGCAATAATTATCATTCTTCAATGGTCATTTGAAGACAACACTATCAACCGCGAATATTTTGTTATTTTTCAATAACCAGCACGTTCATTGTAATTTTATTTAAAAAAACTTACTATTGAGAATTTGTAGTTTCTTAATTTTTTGTTTGTTTGTGCATTAACTTTTTTTAAGAAATACAAATATTTCCGGGTTACGAAATATTTGAAAATCTCCCACTACCACCACAGTAAGTGAAAATGTTGCTTGTGTCGCGACGAAGGACTGAACAGTCAAGGAATCGAACATGCGACGTCTTAGTGGGACCCAAATGATGCCAACTCAGCCACTGACCGGTCTTCAATTTATTATCCCTTTATGACTTCACCAATGACTAAAAATATTTCGGAGCTTTTACGTACAATAATAATAGATATAATATTATTTATCAATAGACTTTTATAGTTTTATGCAAATGGTTGATTTTCATTTATTCTATTGATAAAATGGTCACTGCTCTGCTATACTCTCAGGATTTGTCCTGGAATGTAGTCTCAGCAGTGTCTCTAATATGATACATAAAACAAATAATTAAAAATATTGAATTTGAAACAGTTGTATGAAGTTTTTTTATTTTTTTTTTAATCGTAAAACGTATTAATATATGTTTCATTCATCATCACAACAATCAAAAACTCAAGAGTAAGCTTTTGGTAATAAAAAAAGTATGTATGCAAAAGAAAAATGAAATAGTTATATGAGTCGGTTAATGAATTAAATGTTCGAGGGATATTATGGTTAATAATTATGGCAAAATCTGTTTTCGGGGTCCATGTATAAAGAAAATATTGATCATACACACAATAGAAGATTTAGTGAAAATGAAGCTATGTACATCCATTCCAAAAATTATCTACAAATAAATATTGGTAACGAACGTTCACTCATTTTGTCTACTATATTTAATAACACACACCTTTGCATATGAAAAGTGAATCAAATTGCACCACTGATATCAAAAAAGGTGGAAAAAGAGTTTTATATTGACTTTGTTTTTGTATCCATTTTTATATGCAAGTAATCTATAAATAAATATGCTTTTCGCGGTGTTTCAATGTGTTGTGTACCTTTGAGCCTTTGAGTCGATATATATTGACCGCCATAACTCGAAAAATCTACAAATTATGTAATCATTAAAGCAATGAATAAAGAAAAAAGTATGTTGCCTATGTAGGTATATCGATCTGTCTACATGTCTGTATTGTGGGCACTACAGTCACTTGTAATGTTTTTCTTTTGTATACATTCTCTATATTGTGGATCCTCGTTGCATCTTTGCTTTAGTGTTATAATTAATATTATGAAATTGACCTGCTGACAAACTGTTTAGGCAGTTTAGTGGGTGCTTACAATCAATGTATATTATAAAATAAAGTGTATGAAAGTTTGCGTCCCGCTAAAACTCGTCCTGGTAGGATCGATGGGGTCATATGTAGCGGTAGCCCTCAATCCTGGAGTTGTCATTAATAACATAAGATAATCAGATGATACTGTATTACTATCTAACCGTGTCAAAGACCTCCAAGACCTATTAAATCTTCTTAATAATACAGGTGAGCAACTGGGCCTAACAATCAACATCATAAAACTAAATGGATGACACTTGGATGACTAGATCACTCTGGATCAATGATACAGTTAAATGGTAGCAATGACGAAAAGGTGGAAAGATTTAAATACCTCGGCAGTATTCTCACGGAGACTCTTGACCCAGATGTAGAGGTTAGGTGCAGAATTGAAGCAGCAAGAACTGCGTTTAGTAAAATGAAATCCCTCTTCTGCAATGACAATATCAGTTTAAAGTATTGCAAAGTTAACTGTTTAGATATCAATATTTCCAAATGTCACACTATGACATTCACCAGAAATAAACATATAACTGAGTACTCTTATTCACTCCACAATGAACCTGTCATCTCTAAAAAGGAATGTAAAGATCTTGGCATTTACCTTGATAGCAAACTTATATTTAATAAGCATATCGACTCAATCGTTAACAGGTCATATAAAATGCTTGGTTTTGTCCTTCGTGTCAGTAAAGTATTCAGTAATCCGCGTACAGTAGTAATGTTATATTTTGCATTAGTCAGAAGTACACTGAAATATGCCTCACCAATTTGGAACCCGCCGTACAAACTGTATATTGATAGCATAGAAAACATTCAACACAAATTTATAAAATATCTTGCCTTCAAATTCAACAATAACTTTGGACGCACATTTCAAACTTTGCAACAAAGGAGAACAATAGCTGATGTAACATTTATATACAGAATTCTAAATAATAACATCGTCTGTACCGAACTTCTTTCCCTAATTAATTTTAACATACCCCTAAGACGTACACGCCATACAGAATTATTCCACACGCTTAATTATAAAACAAATGCAGCAACTAATTCGCCAATTAACCGTGCTCTTCATATGTTAAATAATGTTTGTCTAAATTCTAATATCGACATTTTCTCCAATTTACTTCCCAAATTTAAAAAGAGCATCATGTCAGTAATGTAAATTGTTCAAGGCGCATACATACATACATCACCACTTCTCACATCTACAAACATACTCACACACTCACACACACACACCCTCCCACAACGCACATCACCCGGTAAAAATTTAATATAAACAAGATACTTCAATGAAACATATCATAGGTACCTAACTTGAAATATACTTATTAACTGTAAACTTTTTTCACCAGTGTAAATAATGTACTGTTTGTTTCTGTTCATAAATTAAATAAATAAATAAAAACTAAGGCAGAGAATTCTAAAATGTTATGTGTAGACGGTCTTGCTGTATGGATGTGAAACATGGACCTTGATAGTAAATACTATGCACAGGTTAGAGGCTTTTGAAATGGTGCTTCACCGAAGAATGCTCAAGGTCCAACCCAGAAATTTTCATGCGGGCTAGAGCAAATAGAGAACTGCTTACATTAATAAAAATCAGGAAAATTTAATATCTGGTTCATATCGGCATTAGAAGTGTGGAGGAGCTATTCCAGGCAGCGCAAGACAGAGATACATTTTCAAGAGTGATCGCCAACGTCGTGGGGACCTGATAGGGCATACAAAGAAGAAGCCCTCAATGAAAAAGTTTCCGGTTTTACCTAAAGGGTGTGCTTTTGAAGATATATACATATGAGCTAAAAGTTTCACCCTCCGGAAATTTCTAGAACAGTCCAGAACATTCAAGATATTTGAGAGCATTCCACAACATTCCAGAACATCCCGAACATTCTGGAATGTTGTGGAATGTTCGGGAATAATCTGGAACGTTCGGGAACATCCCAGATCATTTTTATGCTTGCCATGGGGAATGTAATTTTTTTATTTAAATAAACTATTAGCTATTGCTGTTAGTTGTTACATGTTTTAGTCACTTTAAAATTCACTTTTAAATTTATTGTCTACATTAACATTTTTCCTCTGTTGCGTCAATATTTGGCATCAAATACCAGTCACCTTGTAGAGCGTATAGGTTAGGTTGGGAATAAGGCTAACGATGGTTTTATTTATTTATCGTCTCTCAGTAAACCATGGAGCGGCGGATCCCTTCCGGTCCATTTCATTCAAACAAGAAATTTAGGGGGATATGATTCATAGATTAGCAACATCCAATAAGTTTTCGTAGGAAGCGAATAATATTCTCGGCAGATTTATTGAAATTTATTCATCTTATCTTTTGTATTCGAAGTTTCCCCTGAATATACACATTTAAAATTCAACAGTTGTCCCTTTGTTTTAAATAATACGGGGATGATTTTAAACAAACTGACGCTCCTGTTATTTTAAAAACGGTTCGAAAAATACCCGTTTTACTAAAATATATATTTAAAACAATTCAAAGAAAAACATAATTACATTAACTCCACACAGGATGCCCTGGGGAAAATATTTTCCCTCGTGGTCTATGTTATCTTTGGAAATTCTGTATGGAGTCTTTTTAAGGAAAGGAAGGGTATGAAGTTCTGGAAAGAAAGGTGTAAGAGAGTTGTGTAGGAATCTGGAGGTCAGTGTGTCCAGGAGCAACAGATTTATGAATCATCCCCCCAAGACGATAGATCGAGAGAGTCCAGCTGGAGAGATCAAAAGGTCTCGCTCGACCGGCCTCTCCCGATCTGGCCCGCCATGCAATTGTTGGGTAGACGCATCCGCCGACAAGATCTGGACATTCATCACCCTTGTGAACCCGGGTATCCCTGTTCAGTCACCGAACGGCGAACCATTTCGGGCGACATATGGCAGAGGAGTTGGTTATCCAATTAATAATTCACGTGACGGCGGTACCCATACCCACCTCCCAAATTATCTTAACATGTACCGCCGAACTTCTCTCATGTTTGAAGACCCTTTTTTCTTTATCATTATAAAATTTGCATTACATTTATGAAAAAACTATATGTATATGTTTTTATATAAAGGTTTCCGAGTTTAGAATGTCCAAACCTCATGCGCATAAAGTAAACACTAACCAAATTTTTTATTGATTATTTCTTCATACGTCTTTTCAAAGTGAAGGTTCCCCAACATATTAACTTCTACAGCACTCATAATATATTATAATAAGAGAAAACATGGATTCTAAAACCATCTTGCATGCCAAAACAAGAGTTTTATACATGTACATAAAGCAAACAAAAAACAACTACGGAAATATGGTAATTTGAACTCAGGAAATGTGTTCTTACCGGATACAAATTAATGCAACAAAATATTAAAACCGATGCACTACGGAAACTGTTATTATAATTAGTTTACATGCTTCGAAACTTACATATAATGTATATATTATTCATACATCCATTGTTTTATTATTTTTCTTCTCGGTGCTGTCCGAGTTTCAACATTCTTTTTTAGAATTTTTTTTTTTTTTTTTATCATTTCATAATTGTGAAATAAACCACTGACGAGAGGAGAGGTTTAATAATAAATGGGAGAGATTACACCTGTGGAGAGTTAGTTGTGGGCATGTTCGGGTGTTTGAGTCAAACATTTCATATATAGATTTTCTTCCTTCAATTTCATTGGTCTATCTGGGGCCAAGGACTCGAAAGACCTTATGTAAAAAAGAAACATTCTATTCAATGCTTAAGATATAACCTCAACTATTAAAATTGAACCTTCTTTCAATCCATAATACAATATGCAAAGGATGGGGTGGCACTTATAAAACTCATATACGATTTCTTTACATTGCGCAAAATGTAAAAATTAAAATAACCAATGTACTATTTTTTTATGTATTTCAGAACGTATATTTAAAGAATTTAAGAAAATTACATACTCTGTTAAAAATACGCTGATATATTATTCAGAAGCACAATACATCTCTAAACTTTGGTTCTGGAAACACACGTACATACAAACTACAAATACCTAGGAACCTTTAATAATTCTTTAATAATTTAATAAATTACCGAAAAAAGACAAGATTCGTTAATAATAACTTCAAAATTCAACACGTTTCCAAGTAATAATATTTTCAGGTCCTACCGGTTTCAAAACTACTTAAAAAAATGTTATTTTAAAAGATTTTAAAGAATCTGAAGTGCCCACAACACCATTATGAATATGTAGGCCCAAAGCTGTTTATCGATTTATCCGATACAATAAAAAACGAGAAAACTATTTTAAATTTTTATAAAATCTTACGTTGTATTTTTACAGATACCAGACGATTATATTAATCTATAGTTTTTATTCAATGTAGCATGTAAATCCTAATATATAAAACAAAGTCGGGTTAGTTACACTATTTATAACTCGAGAACAGCTGGACCGATTTTTAGCAGAATAGCTATTAAAACATCAGAAAAATTTACGAAATAAAAATTATTACGAAAAGTCTTCTCCTCATACGTTTTGTATGGAACGAATTCTCATCTTTTGAAAGAGCTGCAGCAATATTATGATAAGTAAAATATTGCTTTTGTTCTTCAACAAATAATGCTGTCCCTCTTTTTACACACTATATATCAACAGACGAAAATGAGACAAACATGAACGTACGTCTGCACCCCTCAAAAGGAAAAATACAATAATTATAATAAATATCCCTCACACGTTAAGCAAATGAAATGTAAGAAAATCAGAAAAATACAAATCCGTACACAACATCATCTCTGATACTGACAAAAACAAAACCCAAACAGTTGCTTCATTGTGTAATTTTTAACTTAATAAAAAACTAAATTAAATTAAGCTAATAATTTAAAGCTACAGTTATTGATTCTGAGGCGATACGAATTTTTTTTTCCGGGTCAGCTAGTATAGTATAAAAGTGTTAATTTCCTTAGATGTGACGATAATAATAATCTGTAAATAAATTAATGAAAATTTACATCACATATAATTTTTTTTGACTAAAAACAACAACAATTGAAAAGAACAACTTCTTAATAATCTATACGAAAATACATAATCGTGGAATGAAATATAACAATATGAAAATTGAGAAATAATGTTAAATGTATGTAACCTTATTCTTATTATGTATACAGGGTGTTAAGGGACGTACGTGACTTACTTTAACCAGTGATTCTTGACATTATAATATTATTTGGAGCAAATATTGTAAATGAAATTTTGGTCTCCGGTGACTTTTTTTTTTCTTCAATATCAAACGAAAAAAAATCTATTCTTCAGGGTGTCGTCACTGGTCACTCAGCCGTGTAATCCACCAACCCCTAATCCCGCCTCAAACTTTCCAACATCTACCATTTTGTTATGTTTTTGTAGAAAACAAAACATTTTTATCAAATAATGTCCGGAATCGTCAAGAACCTACGGTCCTCCACACCCTGTATATGTAAGTTTGTACGTGTTTATCCCACCTGTGTCGAGACACAGGTATACAAAAAAAATCAGAGTGTTCAGTGCACACTCGGCAGAAGTGAAACCTTCAGAAAAGTAGACAAGAGTGGGGAAGCTACGAAGCACCGCACAAAGAGGAGACCGATTAGTCAATGTCATTCTATCGCTGACTAAATCCTGTAGATGTTTGAGTTGTCTATTTTTAGTGTCGCTATTTTTCATTTCATCGAGTTTCAAATCACAACGGTGCTAAAGAAGTTATCATTCAAATTTATTTAGATGAATAAATAAATAAATAAAAATATTTAATGTATACATCTACATAATACGTGAAATACTAATATGTGTCAATTAAAATGTAAGTATAATTTTTTTGATTAAATAAATAATTCGGTAATTTCAATGTTTCCAATGAGTTGATTGGCTTCGTTTACGTTTGGTGACCTAGCAGGGGTGCCCGGGTTCCAAGGGTGAGATTTGCCTATCATCTTCAAAGATAAGTCCATAAGGATTTTTTTTCCTCAAAGCATCCTGTGTGGAGATGTAAAAAAATATATCAATCACATTCATAAAATTTTTGACCCACACATGACGGTATTTGGAGTTTGGGGATCTCTCGACAAAGCATGAAATAAATCTAAGTGGTGTCAACAAGATACAAATTATTCTAACTGCCATATCTCTGTTAATTAAAGCATTTAGCTGTTTAGCATTCATTACAACTGCCGGATTTAATTTGACTGTCCGGGCTGACGAATTTAATTGTGATAGTGGCCTGTAGTATGAACTATAGACATGCGTTTCGCTTGACACATATAACTTCCATGTATAGTCATGCAGGACACTCGACCCATGATTCAAACAATACAAGCTTAGCAAGACGTTAATACGATTGTCTAATTCTTTACAATTAACGTTATACGTCGCTTTAAATTCCAGACGTTATATAAAATAAAACTACGAAAACATCTCATTAAAAGTTTATCAGATTAGTTTTTCTTTTTTGAATTATTCATTTTAAGCAGCCTGGTGGTGAAAGTTTTCACCGTCTTAACTATGAATTAATTATTTTGCAGTCCAGATAGCTAGCCCAGTTTGATGATAAGTTTTTTGAGGTTTAATTTTCATCAAGAACTTTGACATTTTTATTAGATAACTCTTCATACCTGGCCAATGGCGTACAGGCAAGCTCTTGATGTCGAACCGCCACGTATCAAATCATGCAGGCACCTTTTTTTTACATTAACTCTACACAGGAGGCCCTAAGGAAAATAATTTTCCTCATTGCCTATGTTATTTGAGATGCTGTGTTGAGGGTCTTTTTGAGGAGAGGAAGGAATGAACCTTGGTATTATTGAAGTTGTAGGAAGGAGGAAACACAGAGGCCGGAAAATCACTCCACAGCCGAGAATTGAACCGTTGAACTCAAGAACAAGTCGAAGAAGCAACACGTTCTCATATGAAATAATAATAACCAATGCTACTACGTGAACATTACTTATTAACATATTAATTTAAGCTTATGTAGGTGTTTTTTTTTTTAATTTATTTGGAAACATTAATTTTCCTCTTATTTTGAACAAGTTTGCAAAATTCCATCAAGAAGTTTCAAAGTTCTGCTTTTAGAGGGAATAAGGAATCGGTGTGATTTTTAGAAATCTCGCAAAGACAGGGACCTTCCTCTTATTTTAAAGGTCATTTGTGATAAATTTCATCAATGTCGGAATAAAACTGTAAAGTTTTTTCGCACGCCACAGACGCTCTTCTTCATAAATTTATTTTTTGAATAAATATCAAGTTATCCGTAAAATAGAATGTTATAATTAGAATGTCTATATTTTAAATCATTTTTTTTAAATTATACTAACTAAAACAGCTAACATAATATTGTCTCAAATATGGTCCGAAAATGTTTGTTGCCCACAACAAAAGTTCTTAGAAATTTGATGACCTTCAAACGGTTGAGAAAGAAATTTTCGGTCGATACCAGTTTATAAAAAATCTGAATATCATTTTTATTAAAACTTTACATTTTAAACAAAAAAATTAGTTTGATTATTTATTGTAAAGGTCGGCTGTATTAATTTAAATTGATGACCTTAACGAGTGTATCACGACAACATCAATCACGGCTATTTTTGTATTTTCCAGGGAAATATAATGAGAGCATCTGCCTAGAAAGGCATAAAATGTGACTTGGAAATTAGATAGTTTTGATCCGGCGGGGGCACTCATTATTGGCAACGGACTTTCTCTCTTATTATTTATTTGGATTTGTAAATAATAATGATGGAACGATGGAAAGTGGGAGACGACTGTGTCAAAAAAGACTGCAAAGAGCATTACAGATCTTTCATTGTTTTCCGAATAAGGTGATGTTGATAAATGTAAAACAGATCAAGTAACTACCATCCCCGTGAATATTTTCTGAATATGGTGTGATGTGGTGCGTGGTAGACAATTTTTAAGCGGTTAAGTGTCTAATTATCTTCATTTCAAAATGAAGCTATGTATTCAAATTTTTTTAATGGTCTGCAGTCAAGAGTCCCACCAAAACCTTCTCAAATAAACGTCAGTGGACAGGGAGTGCCTCCAGCAATGATATTCAAATACAAAGATATATACTTTGATGTCCGCGCCACTGTCGCCGAACTACCGCCTAATGCGCGTATTTTGCATACAAAAAGAATTTATATTAAATGAAAAAACACACTTTGTAAAACACCACTTTATTTGAATTAATAATTATTACACAGCCAACCAAGTTTCGCTTAGCTCAAGCTTCATCAGGGCTATTATATTAACAGTTACCTAATATAATAGCCCTGATGAAGCTTGAGCTAAGCGAAACCTGGTTGGCTGTGTAATAATTATTAATTCAAATAAAGTGGTGTTTTACAAAGTGTATCTTTTCATTTAATATATAATGTCACACCACAAAGTATTTGCTTCCTTCGACAAAAAGAATTTGTTCATTTTCTTGATTTTTTGAAGGTGTGCATAATTATTGGTTAACAATATAGTTTGAATACGGAAAGAATTTGTTCATTTAGTTTAGCGTTCGTTTAGTTTATTCGTTAATTGGTAAACAACTTCGGCGACACCCGGAAGCGCAGTCTCACCTAGTAAAAACGGCGGATGGCACATCTCCTTATATTTCAATATCTTTGGCCTCCAGAAATCATCGCAGATATCTTGTCAAATTCCTTTATTTGGCGTTCATTACCTACAAATTAGATGTTTTCATTAATAAGCAGTTATATTCCAGAAATTACGTATTAAGCTACTACTTTAATATGGGTAAGAACTTGAGTACCTACATGAATATACATCCACCATGTAATACATTGCATTTGAACGAGATCGGCGATCACCTTAGCTCTAAATGTCTGGGCTTTTATATGACCTCGTGATATGTGTGATAAAAATGTCAATCAAAATTGTTTCGAAACATAAAAAAGCAAAAAATCTTATTTGTATGGTAGGTATTTCATAATGGAGATAAAAATACTGAAAAACCATAGACATATGAATATTAATAGACCAGAACATAAAGGTGAGGGGTAGAAACCAACTACAGCGGGACGAAGGGCGGGAAGATGGCTTTGGCGATACGTGATTCGTCAAAACTCAAGCTGACAGTACATAGGCATCTCGCACTATAAAATCATCATTTAGTTCTTAAAAGTAAGCTCTGCTTTTGAATGAATAGACCTTTTTACAAGGGAGCGCGAATTGCTCGCCGTGCAATGAACAAATTTGAAGTTCAAATACGTCAAAGTAAGGTCGAGTCCAATATTTTGCTTCTGTATTTAGTTAATACACTTTTACAAATGTTTCATAATTTACATACCCCAGTAAACAGTGACGGGCACACGCCATGTATCTCGGAGTGATAGTGTATGTATGGGTGGTTTGGTATATTTATGGTGTATGTTCAAAAACGATCATATAATGTGATCTGAATTAGCTTAAAATAGTGTAAAATAATGCTGGCTTATGGAATGTAATACCACAATTGGGTTTATTCTCTTTTTCTCTTCTATTTTTACACGTTTTTATAGCACATGCCACCATTTTTACCGTGTTATTTACGATGAGAGCTCGACACTGGTCCGGACAAGAATGATGACGTCACATTTTTTAGATTCACGCCGGGCTCTCGCAAGCCCAACCGGTTCCGAAAAATGGTTCCAATGGGAGGGGGAAATAATACACCTTTTTTTGCTTAGGGCATGTCCATGTATTTTGTACGTCCGTGTGAAAAACAGATTAAATAACCCTCAGGCCTCGGGGCATATTTTGTCAGAAGGTCAAAATATTTCCTTTGCAATGAAATCCAAATAAATTAATATTTCTGAACCAATATCTTTGTTCTGAACGTATCCGAAAACTAAAAACTATTTTTGAAAGGTGATGAAATACGCTTTCAAATTTTATGATTCGAAATAAACATGTGTTTTTGAAATATAAAATTTTATAAAGCAAATATAAAAATGTTTTGAAACTGTTTTTTCTAACTAAAATTACTAGATAATAATGAGAAAAAAAAATACTATATTTTATTATACAAATATATTATAAACATTACCGTCATTTTACTTTTTGTTGTTTCATGTGAGAATAATAAAATTAAAAATTCCTACAGTTTCTTTTTTTTTAAATTGCGATCGGAAACATTGATTTCATAAAGGTGCCGATTTTAATTATTTAAAATATTCGTTAACTTTTAATTATTTAAACAGTGGTTAACTTCTAGATTTGAATAAAGAGCGCAATGTTTTCTCTTTCTAACATCGTTCAGTTCATATTTTTTACTGTGATAGTAAAGGAGACAAAACGATTTCCAAGAGACCTAGATGAGTTGTTTATGAAAGCGAACAAATTAGCATAAGAGATTAAGAAATTAAAATATATTCAAAAAAGTTTTTAAATGGATACTTGTTTCTTCTTGAATTTTTATTTTATTTTTGAAATGAGTTTTGCTTTTTCTTCTTCCATTGATTTTTTTCCGTAAACAGATTTTATCGAGTCAGGTAACGATAAAAAAAAGGGAAAAGAGAAATAAAGGAAATACTTTGTTAAATTTTCTTACAATTAATTAGTCAAAAATAAACATTATTCCAGTCAACATAATAATAACGCACGTCTAAGTTTAATTATGCATTTAGTGGTAGTTACCTACCTACTCATCACTCATCACCTCGGCCCGCGAGTGGGCACGCTGCACGCTGAGCACCACGAAGCGGCGGATGGCTATGCTGAAGGATTATTATTTGTTTAGTGTCAAATCGGTCCTATGCCGGAACTGTCGAGTCCATTTAGTCCTGAACGCGGAAGTGTGCCCAATATTATATCCTACTATGATATAATATTAAATTCGCGACGGTGTGACGGAAAAGTGTAATAATTAACGGCTGAATTTTCGCTAAGTATTAAATATTGTCAAATTAGTATTTCCGCTGTTCAGGTGCGTCCGAAATTATTGTTTTTGTCGTCGATTTTGCATGAATTGGCAATTAGTGCAGAACTATTATGATTATGTGACATTTGCACACTGTAATTTGATAAGTTAAATTTTTATTACTGGAAACATTACTTGGTAAGTTTTTTTAATTAAACTGGTAATTGAGTAAAATTTCAGTACTTTCCTTACTTCTAAATATGCATAAATTAATGAAATATCGCTTAAATTCAACTAAAATAGTACAAAAACAACCATTTACGTCGGGGGACGTTGACAAAATACACGCGCGGAATAGGTTATTAATTTCGGTAAATATTCGGAACAAACGGTAACGGTTAATACGCACTTTTTTTTTATAAAACTTTTAGATTCTTCTTAATTACCATAAAAGACAACTATTTGCATTGGGGGCGGTTGAAAATGTTACATTTTTAATTTTAGTTACGTAAATTGAAAATTTGCTTTCGTATTTAGACACAACGCTTCACCATATGCAATTTGTAATGATTATTGTCATTTTATTATGTTGGTATTACTGATACTATATGGAAGGCTACATCATACCATCACCGACTTCATGGCAATATATTCAAAGGCGCGTAACCGAAAAAACCTACGGCTAGAAACCATTGATTTTCACTTTTTTTAATATTAAATAGTACCTAAAGGAGGCGGGGGGTGAGAAAAACATCCCAGTTTTCAAGTAGTTAGGTTTGTGTAACATGGTTTGTGATTCAAAAGAAAGTGCCCCTTTATAACGCCTACTCGCGTCAAGGCAAAAAAAACATCCCAGTTTTCAAGTAGTTTAGCGGCTACGCTAGGTTTGTGTAACATGGTTTGTGATTCAAAAGAAAAAATCGTTAAACATCAATTCTTTAAAAAAAAACACCCCAGGATTTATCTAGTTTGAATTCCAAACAATGTTTCTAACCAAATTAGTGCTTACCTAATTCACACAAATTGGTGGTATAACTAATTTTCTAGCCACTCGTTATCTTATACAGCCAGTGCAATGTAAAATATCAGTAATACCAACATATTAAAATAACAATAATATGGCAAACAGAGTGATTTGACAGTGAAAGCAAATTTTCAATTTACGTAACTAAAATTAAAAATGTAACATATTCAACCGCCCCCAATGCAAATAGTTGTCTTTTATGGTAATTAAGAAGAATCTTAAATTTATGGTAATTAAGAATAAAAGTTTTATAAAAAAAAAGTGCGTATTAACCGTTACCGTTTGTTCCGAAGAATTACCTTAATTTCTTAGTTTGGGTTATTTGAATTAATTGTGCTTACCTATTTGGAGAGACATAAAACCATACCTACTAAAAATTCCAACATAGCAAATGGTTATTTATTGTAAATTTTGAACTTCGATTGAAAAAAACGAAATTTTAATGCCTCCACAATTACGTCTCTTATTGCACATAATTAATTTGCAATGAAGTATTAGGTATAAGTAAATGTTCCGCTATTGAGTACACGCTCAAAACACACTTTAAAAAATTATATAATAGTATAGTATATAATAGTTAGTAATAAGTAATTCAGTAAGCGGAATTGAAAAATATTGTGTTTTAATGGTTATTTTGTTATCTTTAAAAACGCGAAATGTCATTTTTCAAGGACCGCTATGTTATTAATTACGACGATGAAATATGCACTTTCTGTCAGTTAGACAGTAATAAGAAGTACGAATTGCAATCTTCGGAAATGATAAATAACGCGTATTAATCATTATTTTGTTCGGTTTCATAAACACGAAAAATCATTACTTATTACGCGCGCATGACGCGAAACGCGAGCCGCGAGCCCATATGAAATATGAAAATAATATGAAATTGGGCCATGTGAAACATTAACTTCAATATGCAATTCGAAAATGAGCACCACTAACCTGAAAATATAAAATCATTCACGAAACGAGTAGCTAGAAACGGTATATCGACAATATTATTGCGAAAATAACTGATTTGCCTAATTACGTAAGTAATTATTTTAATACCTAGAACGAAAATAAATAAAAGAACACGCACGCGTTTTTCTTTTCAATACCCCAAGTTTTGAAAGGTTTGTACTGCAAGTAGGATTAGTATTATAGACAAGTTTGTACTTGTATTTATAACATTCACTTAACATGCCTCATACTGAACACGGGTTTTGGAGGTGAATTGGCGTTACAAACCCGTGCACAGTAGGATGCCGGTTGCCTTCCACTGGACACGGGTTTGGAGAAAAAATGCCATTACAAACCCGTGTTGAGTTCGAGGCATGGTTGACTCGTATTGAACACGGAAAGAAACACTTCAGACTGCCGCACAGAAAAGTCTCACAGTGAATTGTGATGTAAACCGTTATTCGATCTTTGAACCTGAAGTGCCGTGGAGCACAGTCGCTCCGAAAGTGTGAGGGGTGAAATAATTCAAATTAAGTACTTCGTTATAGTAATTAAATTGACTGTGTTTTATTTCTAGCCACTCGTTTATAGGTTGGTAGTATCTATTTGCGATTTGTACATTGCAGTTTCACACGGCACAATTTAATACGGCATGCATACTGAGTAATAATTTTTCGTGTTTAGGAAACCGAACAAAATAATAATTAATACGCATTATTCATCATTTACGAAGATTGAAATATGAACTTCTTATTATTATATAACTGAAACAAAGTGATTTTTCCTAAAAATGTGTATTTATAACCATTAAAACGCAATATTTTTCAATTCCGCTTACTGAATTACTTATAACTAACTATTATCTACCTAGTACAATTTATTTTTATTTTTTAAAGTGTGTTTTGAGCGTGGACTCAATAGCGGAACATTTGGCATATTTTACAATTATAATAGAATAAGTTAACAATAATAATCTAAACGAAAATATGAAAGAGACCATGACACAGAAAAAAGGAAAAAGACAATGGTCGCAATTGGTCCCAGTTGCGAAAAAGTTTTTCTTATAAAAATTATTATATAATTTGTGTGTATCAAGAAGGATACAATAAATTTCTACTATTAATTCTTGTAATCTAGAAGTTGTAACTCCAGATCATTTATTGTTACTTGTCCTATTAAAATCACAAAGGACTATTTTATTTTTATGAGAATCTTTCGAGAATCGACATACATCCTTTAATTAAAAATTTTTAATTATTATAATTTGTCAAAATATTGAATAACAGAACAAATACCCAATGATCTAACCATAGATAACTACTTATTGACGTTGCAATTAATAAAATAGAAACCAGATTAATGATCATATCAACATTATCTTCCTTTCTCTCAACATCGTTTTATGTCTTTAAGTATTAACTCCATATAAATTATTCCATTTAATTTTCAATTATTGAACCTAAGAAATCATGAAATTTATTTTATCACATATTTATCGTTTTTATATCCCTCTAATTTCGGGTCATTTTATCATAATTTCTTCCACTTTTTCACATTACATGGATGGCCAAGAACATCCTTTAACGGTAAAAAGGCGGTATTTAGGTATATAAAGCTTTTTTTTAAAGATTAAACCTCTGATTTTCATAAAACTATTACTAATGTTAATCTTATTTAAATGTAGCGGATGCAAGCGCGGGGTCGAACTAAATCGGCTGGAATCCTGGAGTCTTTGTAAATCGCGTGAAACATGGAATTCAAAAAAAATTTCGCCATACTATGAAGGTAGAATGCGTATATATAGGTACTACAGTTTGCCAAAAAAGTTGTTGATTGCAAAAATGACGGAAAAATAGCGGAAAAAGGGCAGACATAAAATAAAAATTATCGAAAAAATTCGGCCTTAATTTTGTAATAACTTATTTTTTTATAAGTTGAGGTCTATTCGTATAGCAAATTAATTATCTTTAATTTAAACTTTGAATGAAGTGAATCAGATGAAAATTCGATGAGCTACGGATACAGCCAACTTGAAAAACGTGGTTTAGAGAAAAACGCTTTTAAAGTTTTCTCTTGTAACCGGCCCGCTCCGTTATCCGTTCTACCTGTTTGGCGCTCACCGCTCCTAACTATATTTTGAGGTCGAATTTGATGCTATAACTTTGGGGAATGTATTCTCCACACGTATAAGAAAATTTTAAGGCAACAAAAGTCGATTTTTTGGATCGGTTGGAGTAGACTCTCCCCTTAATATTCACGTCTTCGTGGAATTCAATAGGTAGGTAAAGGTACTAAATCAATCGAAAACATAGGCAGACTGTACGCTCAAAGAATCAAAACACGAACAAAATCAAACAATCAAAGTCAAACTAACAGATTAAACAGTTTATTTTGTTTAGTTTAAATGGACATTTATAGTAGCCCCAAGAAGAGGTCGTACCTACGTCATCGATGATCGTTTTCTTTATTCCAACACGTCAATTACGTAAACGAAGATACTAGAAACACCAAAAATACTTAAATGATGACGTCACGTTCGACCTATCTCCGGGACTACTAAACCTTATATTCATGTACCTGCTAATAATAAGCTGATCGTAGGTGTAGATGTGTAGATCTTAAAATTAACATTTTTTAAGATTGGATGTTCCTCATTTTGAGAAATAATTTAATAATATGGGTAATAGATGTATATATACGGTGGGTAATTGGGTAATCTTTTTATGCCGTTGCTTATATATATATATAAACCTTCTACTTCGTTATATGTTTAGATCAATTAACTAAATCTATTTGTACCTGGCTGAATTTAATGTGAGATATGGTATAACTTCTTGGGGGTACTCATATAAGTCAAACATTCAACATGTACAGTCAATTCAAAACGCCATGGTCAAATTACTCGTCAGCAAAGCAATTTATGACCAGCGACAAAATATCACAATAATGTATAAATCCTATAATGTTTTACCTTTTAGAGCTCTTTTTGGCAAAAAATCTGTATGCAACACATCCTAGATACAAATACAAAATCCCATACAAAACAATGGATCACATGTACACAAAATGAAGGTATAATAGTACCTAGATTTTCTAATAAACATGGTTAGCGAAATTTTGAATACATTGTACCACTTACATTTAATATGCTGCCATATGCTTTGAAAAAATGTAGCTCGACACCTAAATTTGCAGGATTGTTAAAAACACGGCTATTGGAATCAGATTTTCTCTATTAACTGATTTTTATTTTTTTAGAAGTTTTTTATATTTTTTATACTTATTTTTTATTATTTACTCGTATTTTATCAAATTGTAATTATTTTTTCTTCTATTGTAAGACATTTTATACTGTATTATGTTTTTGTGCACACTATTTTAATGCCGACAAGCTACTTGCATTAGCTTTGCAGGTGTAATGTAAACAAGAAAAAAAATCGTCAAGAGGGTTACTCCCTGGATAAATAAATACCTTCGAGTAGGTATTGCTAATACGAAAAACTTCGGTTTTAAAAACAGTTCATTAGTTCCTGTTTTGCCCATTTGCATAGGTAGTTTAGTAGATCTCCACTAAATACCTTACCACTACCTACTTGTGTTTTCATTAGTGCCATCGTACATATAATAAGTGTGTATCTTTACATAGTATAAAATGAATTCGCTCCCGCTGTCTGTGCGCTTAGATCTTTTAAATTATGCAACGGATTTTCATACGGTTTTCACTAATAGATAGAGTGATTCATAAGGAAGGTTTTTAGGCATATAATTTGTCAAGGTTTTGCGTAAATTGGTTGAAATATATAATATATCTGGCCAAGCGTCAACAAGCAGCGGGCAGCGGCAGCGGGCTGGCAAACGGGCGGTGTGGATTTGATTTAACAGATGGCGTTAGTTATAAAGGTTGGGTAATGGCGTGGCGTTGTGTTTCGTTACCCACAGGAACGTGTTGCTGGATCTGCTAGTAAAATTTAATATCAATGGCTTAAGCCAAGATACCGTTTCTTCATAAATTAAATTTCTTAATAAACAAAAGTATAGAATTTTGAATCTTTACCAAATTTTCCTTTTTTTTCTTTTCTTTATTCGTAAAACAATTTTCGTTTACAGTGGTTTATTTATGGTGTGTATATTAGTTATTACCGGGTGAAGTGCGTAGTGGGAGGGTGTGTGTGTGTGTGTGTGTGTGTATGTGAGTATGTATGTTTGTATGTTTGTATGTATGTGCATTGAACAAATTATATTATTGACATGATGCTCTTTTTAAATTTAGGCAGTGAATCGGAGAAAATGTCGATGTTAGAACTTAGACCAATATTATTGAACATATATGAAGAGCACGATTGATTGGCGAATTAGTTGCTGCATTTGTCTTGTAATTAAACGTGTGAAATAGTTCTGTATGGCGTTTACGTCTTAATGGTATGTTAAAATTAATTAGGGAAAGTAATTCGGTACAATTGATGTTATTATTTAAAATTTTGTGCATAAATGTCAAATCAGCTGTTGGTCGCCTTTGTTGCAACGTTTGAAATGTGCATTCAAAGTTATTGTTGAATTTGATGGTAATATATTTTATAAATTTGTTTTGAATATGTTCTATGCGTGTATCTATATTTGTGTATACTTTTTACTGCGGGTTCTAAATTGGTAAGGCATATTCCAGTGTACTTCTGACTAATGCAAAATATAACATTACCACTGTACGCGGGTTATTGAACACTTTATTTTTATAAATATTATCTTCTTTTTCTGTGATTTATTAAATTGGTAGGAGTTACTCGAAAGTTATAATAACAAGTTAATGCATTGAATATGAATTTCTATACAAATTAAAATTTATGGCGCAACGCATAGTTTTATCACAATAAAAAAACGATAACTGTTGCTGAAGTAATATTCACAACGTCTGCATCCGCGTTCAGCTGAGGGAATAAAACCACTTTGTGATTCATAAGTCATATATAATAGCCCGCGCACACATTGGAGGGGTCAGAGTTCTGCGTTCTAGTGACCGTTGACCGCTCAACCAGCACAACCAACGCACACAAGCGGCGTTCAAATTCTCGCGTTCTAGTTTTGTTTGGGTCTTTGCAGATGCAACATGTCACTAGAAAGTTCATCATCCGATGACGAATTATTGCACTTGTGGAGCTTAGCAGCTTCTAAAAAGAAAAGGAAGTATTGGGTGCACCCAATTAACACAATGCGAGAAGAACTTTAGGACCCTTTCAGGATTTACTTAAAAATGAACAACGATTTTATATTTATTTAATAGTTTTAATGAATTGTATAATATCATAAAACCTGATATCAATAAACTAAATACTAACTGGAGGAACTGTGTTTCATCAAAAGAAAAGCTGGCTGTATTCCTATTTATTTATTTATTAAGGATAAGAAAAGACATTAGAGTATTTAAAAATAATAACAAAACACACGAAAGGTTTATTTGTTAATCGAACTTTCTTCGAGGGCCTACCGGGAAGTCGGCTTAGGGGCGCGGACACCGAGTCTCGCTTGCAACTGGACTGAAGGCTCCGCTTATTCTTGGCGGGACCGCCGGACGACTGCAGCTCAGCTGCTTTGGTTAAGTCAAACAATCTCATCTAATATGAAAAAAAAAATTTCCTTATTCTATTAACTTTTCTTCCTACATAATAATAAACTTTTATTTCAGATACATCAAGTGGCGGAGATGAGACGTGATACTGTGAAATAAATAACTAACAACATGTACGCACTCGCATACTGCCTGCTAACAATGTATGCCCGGACATTGGAGGTCTAGAATCATTTTGAATAAAAAGTAGCTTCTTTATAAAAAAAAAAATTAGAGTCCTGAGGTGTACGGTGAAGGAGGAAACCATCTGTTTCCTTAGAACACCGTGGGAAAGTGGTTGAGCAACCTCCAATGTTAATCGAATTATGTAAAGAATACGATATGTTTTCGTAATATTCTGTCGGCGTTCAGGCGTTCTCTGTCTCGGCGGGAAAAGGACTCTTAGAACGCGACGTTCCGCTTTGACCGCCGCGGACTGACAGTCCGCTGTGTGCGTTGTTGTTATAGACTCGGTACATTCTAATGAACGCTGAACGCGGAACTCGGAACTCCTGACCGCTCTCTGTGTGCGCGGGCTATAAATGTTTCAAGCTTTAAAAATCCATCAAAGTTCACGTAACACAAAATGTAACAACTATTTTGCACTCTGTAATATGAACAAATATCAATATCTGCAATACTCGTTCGCGTCATTGTTTCATGATTTACTTTAAAAATTTGTATGCCGCGAGGAATCTATTAGCAAACGTAGAGGCGATTATTATTTGGACAAACACGGCGGACCGGGCACGTGATTTTCAGGCGTATAATATAACCCATCGGGAACAACAGATTACATTATTTAATTGCTGTATGGGTGACCAAGGTAGTTAGCACGTGCATGGAAATGATACATCTATAATAACACCAATTACCTTCATGATATGACAAGTGCAGCAAAAGATATTGACGGTCATCATCACATATGCAACGAGCCATTCCACTCATTTCAGAATTCTCTAATTCGATCAGTCTCAAAGCCATTAACCGTTAATATCGGGTGACAATTATTTTGATCAGTTCGGTTGACCTGTTTGCTTTTATCATTTCGGGAGTGTTGTGCAGTGCGTTTTGTGAAAATGAAGTGTGATAGCCTATATATTTTTTTTTCAACAATCAAGTTACAGAATTTTCACACTATTTGTTTATAGTTTAGCTATCACTAGGTGGAGATGCTGAACAATATACAATAAATAAAATATAATAATTAAGATAAAATAATTGTAATAAAGAGAAGTAACAAAAATGAATCAAAAAGCAATAATAAACCGTATGAGATATTAAAAGAGGAGAAAAGCTTAGTAAATTACAACATTTCTATTAACGCCACTATTCTCCATAATATGTTATCAGATGGCTAATTTTCTTTTTAAAATACGCGATACTGTTTGAATAGATGTCTATACAGTCACATTCAATAGCATTTTATAAATGACACACCCGAGATAGTGGATTAAATAGGCAACGCCGTTATTATATAAATCAATACGAAATGCATTATGACACCATGTTTATTAGAAACTGTAATGTAAATGTTGCTAAGACCGAGTGGTTTCAAGCCGATCATAAAAAAATCTAATTTAAAGGGAATACATTCCCTTTACACATATTTTCAGAGTAGTTAAAATAAAGTATGCTAGTCGTTTCTCACGATTGGAGTGAAGCGTTTATTCCTGAATTGATTGATAATACTCAAAGAAAAAATTTATTAGGTGTACGCTGATCTAAACTGAGGGTTTGTGATTGTTCTATGGGGAGTATTGTTAAACTTTGATATCTTGGTACGGGTAGTATGACTTCACATTAAGGGCTGAAGATTTATATGATCTCTCCATAGAGGTAAGCTTTGTTGAGGAGATGACTAAGACAAAATATTGCTTTCGAACGAATAAAAGGAGAGGTTGATTAAATGCACAAGGTACCTACTTGGCGAGTGAGCTACGAATAAAACGACAATCGCTCGTTATAATACTTAGTGTTATTATTTGAACTAATCTTTGACAAAATATCATTTTAGCTTACCTCAAATCGGATAATGTATCAGGAAACAAAGTATATCATGTAAAATTAATTTCCAATCGCGTACATAATGCTACGTAATTACGGTTTTGAACCGCTTGATTACAGACTTATTGGTAAATTAATATAGAATAAGACCACAATGTTATATTTAAATACTTACGAATTCTCACCGCTAGCTCATTCGGTAGATTATCGTGTTTGCAGTCCGCTCGGGTACTTGATTCAGAACAATCATCGCTTCATTGGTAAAATTAATACAGGTAAGGTGTAATAAATTAAAAGATTGATTGTCGCTTTAAATATTGAAGAATTTATTTATGCTTCGACGCTTCTAGGAAAAAGCTTTTGTTATCTCTTTGTGAATGGAAAGTTAATGATTTTAAACCAAAATAAAAGGAATGAATTGATAACATAATTAAATAAGGCTTACGTACGTTGTATCTCGCACGGGTTACATCTGCAGAGCTGGCTCCTCGTCAGAAATAAATCACTGAATTTATTTTAATCTCTAAACACAAAAAACTGTTGTGATATTAAGGATCTCAGCAAACTATAAAGGTCTCGTGACCGACCCCTAGGGAAGCTACGACCAGAAGAAGGCTGGAGAGCGCCCGACGCCTTTCGGCTCCGTTACTTAACCCCTCCCACCGAAATCTGGGCCAATCAAGGCAACGTCGGTGTGGCAAACATTACAAAAAATAATACTGAATTTAGTACCTAGCGCAAATCATCGTACAGGGGTTGGAAGTAAAGATTCAAGAAAGTACTTCATAACACATCCCCGAAAACACCAGCAAAAAACCGCCGTTGTAACGAAGGTTTTTTGACTTTAAACCCTTCAAAGAATTCCCACAATAAACTTTACAAAAAAAACATCATTCACATAGAGATTCAGCATTAAAAAACCTAGGCAAAAAGTTGTACAGTTTACATACATATTAAGTTATAAAGTTTACAGTCTACATGAAAATATCAAAAAACAGCAAAATCCACATGTCCAATCGGCCTAGCAGGAACATCGTTAAACGCAGCTTTCAGGTAGTAATGTCCATCAGGGCATCCAGAGCAACAGTAACGATCTTCGGCAGCGGAGAACGACTCAAAGAGAAGCGTCAACATGAAAGCAAAAAATAACATAATTAGAAAAGTACAAACATTTAGGCATCGAGGCACATAGAGTAAACAAAACTATCTGAATGGTAAATGTATTTGCAACAAGATATCAGAGCATAGGGGAACTCCACATTATATGTTTATCGTGATGTATGTATACGAAGAACATCAACCCCCGTTTAAAGGACAGGCAATGTATAAGTGTAGTCAGTATTCCACCTTTTAATGGTACGGATTACTGGTTTAAGACATACTAAAAAACAGTCAGTATTCCACCTTTTAACGGTACAGAATACTGATTAAAGATATGTCCAGAGACCCACATAGCGTCAGAAATCTTATAAGATTCCGACGTAGGTATAATTTAGGACAACACCTGAAAAAAAAACATTGGAAAACCGCAGCGATCCACATAAAATTAAATTGTCTTAATAGAAACGGCTAGACTCCAAGATTTCTATAGACACACATTAATAATACCTTAAGTTTTATCACAGTTCACTGCAAAATAATTGTCGTCGATGTATTGCGTTTTAAGGCAATATTTATAATTATTATAGTCAGATCATTAGGGGTATCTTTTTAATGATGACAACAATAATAGTAATTCAGTTTTTATTTAATTTTGGTTAGAAAATAGTGTTAGAATATATTACATAAGTATAATGAACTACGTCATGGGCGCCAGCTTATTTTTGTACCGAGAATAAGACAAACTCGAATCAAAATAACGAGGGTATCAATGACCCGCGTTACTCCCACCAGAGAACTGCAATATTCAGATTAAGTAATTGTTACTATAAAATACAATAAAAATATTGTATGATATAGCCGTATTATAAAATGTGAAGTGTGGTCATCGCATTCGGTTAATTACTCCGATGCGATTGTAGGGTGAATTGTATGTACACACTGTCTCAAAAGCGTCCTTTCAAAACAGTGCTGTGTTATAAGGGTGTGTGGATGTGTGTAGTGTAAATTTCATATCTTATTTTCATAATGCGTTGATTTGTCATGTTCTTACAAAACCACTTGAATGATAAATCAATCGAAACACGATTCACGTCGCAAAACAAAAAAAATTTCAAAATTATTTGGAGAATTTTCCACTTGGTATGGGCCAACATTTCTAATTGGATTCCATCTCGATCTTCTTATCAACTTATTAAATTCCTGTAAATAAGTTCGCTCCTTATCACCACCGGCGGGTGATTCCGAATAATAACATTAAAGTTCATTAATGCCTATTGATGTCGTATGCAATCAGTCTTCCCCGTTAGTTGAATGAATCCAGACACATGGTCTATGCTGAGCTTTATGTATTAATCTAATCATTATAAATCGAATTAAACATCCAAACAATAAATCGAACCCACCTCCTTTGCTACAATATGATTAATTAATAAATACCGATTATATCAGTCTATTTAAAAAAAATCAGCCATTGTACTTCCGTTTTCATTGATTTCGTTTTCCTATCAATTTGGGTTGCGGGTATGGGTACCGCCGCTCCGGGAACTATTTATTCTATAACCAGCACCTCTGTTAATTCCTACATCTGTCACTCCTGGACACTAACCACGATATTCCTATCCGCCCCTCATATCTCTTTCCTCCTTCTCCTTCCTTTCCTTAAAAGGACCTCCCACTCAGCATCCCCTAGGATAACATAGGCATTAAGGGAAATTATTTTCCTCAGGGCCTCCTGTGTGAAGCTAAATTTAATCGTAAATAAGTGTCTACTCTTCGTTAGAGAGATCGGTTTGTTTGGAGATGTACCTATAACATCGCAAGGGATCGAACCCGCGACTGAATCTTAAAGTAAGTGGATTGCATCGGTGTGCTTTGCATTATATTATTCTAGATTCGAACTGGGAAATATCTAAATCCTATAAAGAAAGCACTAAAAATGATATCTCACGGTTATATCACGAGGATTGAACTCGAATTTAGGACAGTTCTTTATTTCTGTCATTATTTTAACTGTTAGGTATAACTCTCAATATGTAAATACCTATAACATTACCACCACATACGTAATGATGTATCGATGTACCTGACCGATTAGATATTATTTGATCGCGTAGCTTTTCTAAACATGGGATGCTCCCAGAATTATCTCAGTCCATGTCATACATTGCCAGAAGGTATGTATTTTCTACTTCAAATTATGTCCGCCATTCTAAGTATCAAACATATCTTTTAATATTGTGTGTAATACAATATCATTTACTAGTCAATATCTTCACTTGAAAGGATACCTTACCAAGTACCTGATTTCCAATATTTGAAATAAATGCTAATCCCATAAAATAATAAAAGGTGCATTTCTCCAATCCTAGCAGACAATAGAACTTTCTATTTACAAATGGACCCAAAATATCCATTAGCCATCTGCCGACGGGTCATAAACTGGTCTGTTGCTTTATCTAACTTTTATGAGGGTGTCTATATTTAATTTTTAAAGAATTTCGAATTCCATTATTTGGGTACTAGCTAGGTACCGACCCGGTCATAAAATAACTCTAAGCTTTATGGAGTTCTCCGAAAAATAGTAGAATAATATGTTATAAACATAAGACCTTTCTGGGGTGCCATAAAATTAACATTGGCAATGGGTTTTTCTGAAATGCCGAAAGCCGAATAATTACAAATAAACATAATATTTGTTTTTACTATTAATTTGGAAATATTATCTCGTTTAAAAAGATTTACATTTAGTTTGTCTTAAACTATATAAATAAATCCATAATATTCAGATTCTTTTATCATTTAGACTGAGTTCAAATCACGTCGATTCTAGCAGAAGTTCACATTATGTGGTCTCCGCATATGTCTAAAACCATTTCGAGGAAGGTTTCGATTCAGAATGCTGGTCTAACACCACTTTCATCGTGATGGGAGACACTGAACCTACAAAATACTTTAATAGCTTTATTTTTCAAAAGATTTAAATGCGCTGTGGTAACGTATTTAATTTACAACCGGCGTCCCGTATTTCTACCGATTTATCGAATTTTTTTTTTTCGCTCTTTAAAACATAGATTTTACTCTACATTTTTTTCACGCCGAAACGGCAATTATACCAAATTCTTTCGATAGAAAAAAAAAACGCAAGTAATGCTCGCGCATTTTCTAGTTATGGTGATTCTATAAATGCTATTAGACAATCCCCACGAGGTTTTCGCTCTAATTTAAACAATTCATGTTTTATGAAACACCTTCACAATTTTCGCCTAAATATTATCGTCTTCTATATTGGCGCGCTGTCTCTAATATTCGAATTTAAAAATGGTCTCTTCTTCTTTTTGAGAGGACACACCGCGTCTTAAGTTTCAAATTTGGCGGTAAAACCAAAACGCGTGGGTGGACCAACGGTTTAAAATGGCGTTCTTTCGAAAGACGGCGTGCTTCCAAAACAGAGCCTGTCGATTTTGATTATTCAACGGTCAAAACACATGCTGGTTTAAGATAACGGCATTTGAAAAGACGCGCGAACTTTTTAAAATGCGAACACTTGAGATGCGTG
This sequence comes from Limnephilus lunatus, assembly GCA_917563855.2. Classification (NCBI taxonomy): domain Eukaryota; kingdom Metazoa; phylum Arthropoda; class Insecta; order Trichoptera; family Limnephilidae; genus Limnephilus; species Limnephilus lunatus. The sequence continues at coordinate 91,060,611 of OU830595.1, read as the reverse complement.
ATTTAAAATACCGGCGTTTGAAAAAAACACGTGGGTCAAAATGGATGCTAGCGGTTAAAATATCTCTTTAAAAAACGGCGTGTTTCTAAAACAGAACGCGTGGATTCACAGTTCAATTAACAAATCACAATCACTTATTTACCTATATATTTAAAGGGAAAAAATGGTAATTATTTACATACGTATACATACATCACGAAAAAAATATGGAGTTAGGAAAAAAAATCAAAGAAGCGATAAATATCCCGAATCAAGTTGGCCTCACGTTTGAAGGCGCAAGTGCTACGTAATTACGGTTTTGAACCGCTTGATTACAGACTTATTGGTAAATTAATATAGAATAAGACCACAATGTTATATTTAAATACTTACGAATTCTCACCGCTAGCTCATTCGGTAGATTATCGTGTTTGCAGTCCGCTCGGGTACTTGATTCAGAACAATCATCGCTTCATTGGTAAAATTAATACAGGTAAGGTGTAATAAATTAAAAGATTGATTGTCGCTTTAAATATTGAAGAATTTATTTATGCTTCGACGCTTCTAGGAAAAAGCTTTTGTTATCTCTTTGTGAATGGAAAGTTAATGATTTTAAACCAAAATAAAAGGAATGAATTGATAACATAATTAAATAAGGCTTACGTACGTTGTATCTCGCACGGGTTACATCTGCAGAGCTGGCTCCTCGTCAGAAATAAATCACTGAATTTATTTTAATCTCTAAACACAAAAAACTGTTGTGATATTAAGGATCTCAGCAAACTATAAAGGTCTCGTGACCGACCCCTAGGGAAGCTACGACCAGAAGAAGGCTGGAGAGCGCCCGAAGCCTTTCGGCTCCGTTACTTAACCCCTCCCACCGAAATCTGGGCCAATCAAGGCAACGTCGGTGTGGCAAACATTACAAAAAATAATACTGAATTTAGTACCTAGCGCAAATCATCGTACAGGGGTTGGAAGTAAAGATTCAAGAAAGTACTTCATAACAATAATCACCCTTAAAAGTAGACGTAATTAGTATTTTTTCAGTAATTTTGTAATTTGTAATGTGATCAGCCAAGTGGTTCGCTACGTCTGGTGACTTAACAGGGGTGCCCGTGTTCATGGGGTGAGGTTTCTCCGGATCTTTTCGGCAGATGCGTCTACCCACTGCGTGGCATTCGGGATCGGGAGAGATTGGTTGAGGGAGACCTATCGAACTCTCCAGCAAGATTCACGGAAATCACATTCTATCACAGTGGGAGGAATAAATTAGTACGTCCGTTACTGCTGGACACACTGGACCCCCAGATTCCTTCTCACCCTCATACATTTTTCCTTCCCAGAACTTCCTCTCCTTCCTTTCCTAAAACACAAAGCAATTCCAAATATGATTCAGATTTTGATTGAAATTATTCTCCTGTGTACAGTTAATGAAAAATAAACAAGCATATTTTTTTTATGGTAGAACTGTTTCAAGTAATTTATTATTCCGATACGGGGGGGCGTTCTCCAACGTTTCAGCAAGCCCCCTCCGCCTCGCATACATTTTAATATGTGCATACTAACTTAGTAGCAACATGCATTCAGCTGAATCTTCTCTCGGAAAATCTGTATCTACTGTATTGCATACAAACTCTCATGAAAGGGAGAATATTGCTCTTATTGTGTCCATTGAATGAAGCCATTAAAATTCCATTTACTAGGTAAACTCTCCCCCTATCTGCAGCATCAAAACAAACAGCCTGCTGAAAGGACAAAGTTTTGTCTTCAGATGACGTATGAAACCATGCACCCTGAAGCATAAAGAATGACGCATGAAATATGAAGCCGGTGGCTCAAGTATTTTTAGATGAGTTTTTGAAAAGACTGTTACTCCGGTTAATAGAAAATTCAACCATAAATGACATACTCGACTGGATATGAAATGAGAAGACGTAATCTCAGGGCTTTTCATATACTTTTCTAATACAGGACTGGCTAATAGAAGGGAAGGAGATATATTTTTATTTATTTTTATTTCATTTTATGGGTACTCTTGCTATTTTAAAACTTTAAAAAAATATATTGCGACATTGTTATTTTGACTTGATGTCTATCGGATACGGGTGCTCTCAAATGACCGCTTTTGACATTTTTTTGTTATATACGGTTCCGGAAACTTGTAGTACCTACACATGGAAAAAAGGTTAAAATACATCACTTTTTTTTCGATTAGAGCATTCCGATTTTTTAAAACTTTTTCCCCATTATTAGGCAACTAAAGGGTTTAAAATCTTTCGGAGCGAGGCCTACACATCGGCGAATTTTAAAATACCACTTACGACTCGATTTATTCGAAAACGAAGACTCAAATCGATAACAGTTATACCACAAAATTGACTGTAACAATGAGAAGTTAATTCATCAGTTTCCCGATGTATCTAGGAATTTCCAGACACCGTGTATGTATGATATTGTCCACCTAATCTTCAACCACACATTATGCCTTTCATCGGTAGGTCATGTATATTCAAATCCTATGCGGCGCTTCTAGGACAACGCTTCTATTTTTAGTTCTAAAAAACTATTTCCAAAAAATAAGACAAAACGCCATATCACAAACGTTAAAATATTTCTAAAATATTGTAATGAATGTTTAACTACTAGTTAATATAATATATACACAGATATGATATATAATGCATCTATGTGCATTAATATTCTGAATGGTCGCCAAAACGTCTTCCGCATATTCATTCCTTTCCCACCGGATACGAAAATAATATTTAGTTTCACCTAATGGGAACTAATTAGTATTCCGGTCAGACCGTCCCAATAAAAATAGTTGTTAAATTTGAAACTGCATATTTAAATATAATAGTAACTAGGAGGTTACATAGTAGGTACTTTTGTTTGTAAATAAATTAAAAAATATTAGCGGAATGAACACGCGTGATGTTCAAAGTGTGTTAAGGCCATTCTAACATATCGTGATGCGCGGCGGATAGAACCTGCCGTATTAAGTGGAAAGGAAAACGTTTTCTGATATTTCCACCATTTATGTTACAGTGCAAATATACCCACGATTACTTATCGTACGACATGTGAAATGATTAGGTTAAATATGAATACTACCAATTTGCGGGAAGATCCGACTTTTCAAAGAATACGTAACTTTGGTTGTGGTTTTAATTTTCGCAGAACCGAACGCAGTGATTTTATTTGTACTTCGTTCCATTGGTTCGACATACTTATCGCCTTTACCACCATTCCATTAATTTCGTGTTTTATTGACTTTATCGCCACTTAAATCAATTAGTAATGTCTGCATCTGTAAAAGGCGGTTCAAAATATAAAGTAAATCTTAACTATTAAACAACAAAAAACTGTTGGTCTGAGCCAGTATCACTATCGGTGAGGTTTAAAGTTATGAAATTAGAACAGAATTGTTTATTGAGCTATAAGCAATAGGCCACTTGCATGGATTTCATAACGACTTGGAAAAAATTGTGTGGATAGATTTTTAAGATTACGAAAATGTTAGTAAAAATTTTTAGAAATGTATAGTTTTTATTTATTTTTAAATAAATATATTCATGATTTGAGCTCGTGAAGTCACTACATGAAAATGTCCCGTCTCCGATTATGTTCCCTTAATTTTGTAAACACTTTGATTTCCGGCGAATTTTTGAATTTGCGTTTAATGTTCACTAGATTTATTGTTTGTTCTATGCGAACTTATCCTTTGGTTTGATTTTTTGATAAAGATGGCGGTGTTTTTACAGATGTTACGAAGAGAACCCCGTACAATTTATTGCTATTCGTGTGGAAAACGTTATTTTTTTAAAATGATTTTCGGCTACGTAATTATCGTTTTTTCGCACCCATAAAATTATGTTCCGTCTTTCCGGTTTATAAAAAATGTTCTGATTTTTCGGATTGAAATTTTCAAAAAATCGCCAGGGTTTCGAAAATACGATTAAAAAAAAATTCATAATGTCTTAGAATATTTGCCTAAGCCGGATTTTTTTTTTTAAATGTGATGCAAGTGGCCTATTACGCGTGGAAATCACCACTTCTGTAATCAAAAGTTTTATTTTAAAAGATGTTAAAATTCGGCCAAATCGGAAACCCGGGCTTGCAGATCTGGAATCTAACTGTGCCGGATGTACCTAGATTAGACCAGTACCAGTAAGACAAACCTTCAACAAATATATTTGAAAAACTCTTACTACCATCATAAGCGAAAATGTTCCCTGCGTTTTGAGAAGGACTTAGCTAGCAGAGGAATTGATCCCACGACGTCTGTGTGGTAATCCAACGCATTTGCTAGCTTAGCCAGTAACCGGTCAATTTTCCACGTCAAATGTTTCGCACAGCTTCTACCTCCTTTCAACAACCCTCTATGTCTATTAGAGAACTTCACTGAGCTCCCGGCATCAGCAGTACCAGATCAGTGAAGCACAATCATTTCTACCGTCCCGCGTGACTTTTTCTGCAACCCGCGGGCTTTTCGTGGAGCCCTTTAGCTTAACATATAAATAAAAATATCAGAAACAAGAGGGATGGGCCTTGAATCATTATTGGTATAAAACCGTGGTCACAAAAGTGGCGCCAACATTGTTAATCCATGCTATTGCAATTCGCATCAACGCACAGCGATCCTCGGCGCCCCCATTAAACCCCTGCAACACACAGCTATTAAAGATAAAAGGTCATCGCAAGCCCAATATCGCTCTCCATACAATCCCATCAGACCTGTCACACCTAAGCAGTTAATACTCAGATAAACTATAGACAATACAGATCTTACGCCGTAACCGCTCCTGAGGTGATATGCGAAAAGTTATGCGACCCCCTCTCTGCCGAAAACAGGAGGGGGGTCATTTTAATTACGGAGCTGCCTAAACGGGCGTCAAGTTGATAGATTTAGTACAAAGAAATGGCATTTCGTGGCAGCTCTGTAATTCAACTGACCCCCTCTTCTACCATAGGAAGAAATATTTGATAGTGTCGTGTGACGGTACAACACATAAGCGCTCGCGATTCAACAGATATCTGCTCGCGATTTTATAGCTGTGTGTGTCACCTACATTATCCGTACAATATTATCACCAAACACATCACTTTCACTGGCTCCCCCTCTTTAATAGCCGTGCAGTTTGGTCGCAACTCAGTGACGATCGGCACGCTTCCTTGTCATAGATTTGACCGACCCATTTGAGAACCAGAGGATCTTACCCTACGTAATTTAGCGCTAATGGTTGACATTGGTACCAAGTTCCGCCGGTGACTGATTTGACCTACCTCCCTTCCACGTGTGATGGTACCGTGATTTCTGTTATCGGAACAAGTTAACTACGTCATCATATTTATTTAAAATATGTCCGCTAAATACTATTTATCCACAAAAACTTGCATTTACAAAAAAAATATTTGAAGGTAATTCTAAGGACGCGTCCTTTGATTGCACAGCGTATCCGGTGGCTGTGATACCAATATCGATTTAATCAGATCGTTTAAACACTTTGGAGTGTCCGGGATTGCATTTATGGTAATCGAAGGTCAGCCAACAATCGACGGAATGAATGTTTAGAATTACAATTAAGGACAGGTCATTTAAACGAAAATTCAATGCCTAAAAACTGTATGACGCGTGACAAGAAAGTAACATCATATTCAAACAATTTGCGTAATTCCTTAAACTGTAAAATCATCGATCGATCTTACTAAAGAGTACAAAACGGTTTACTTAATTTTTGTTTAATCTTGTTTTCTTCCATGTATTATCATATCGTGGAAGGTAATCAATTTGGTTCCTACTGCAAATGGATTATAATAAATCCCTCTAAATATTCTCTACTATTACGCGCAGCAATAAATTAATTAAAGTTATCTCGTAAACAGTAATCAATAATAATTTATAATTATGGAAGACGCTCTGTATCCCAAATTTCCCAGTTGCGGCTATGAGATAACCGTCAAGGTCCAACACAAATACCTACTCTAATTTTCAGTCATTTTGCTTACTTACCAGCGTTACCTCACAAATGTCTCACTATCGAGGCAATTATAAAAATTATAGTCGTAAAATATGTGCATGTTTTGAGGTTGAAGAAAAATACGAAAGAAGAAGAAGACGGAAATTTAGATGAACCCAACCAAACAACAATAAAATCAAAACGTTATATTTGAAGCGATGAATACAGAAGTGGCGAAACTTTAAAAAATTGAGATACAAGATAAACCTTTATTATGTAGGTACAAGTGATTCAAAGGTGGAATTTTTTTTTACATTAATAATGAAATTAGTCTTTTTACGTTAAACTAGGAAAGACATAGAAAATACTAGGACCTAGTCTCTTTTATTTGATGACACATGTCATTAAAGCCGCTTCGAATAAATTCCCAATTTCATTTAAGATTTTTTTAGGTTTCGCCACTTAGGCGCTGTATCAATGTGTGACCATCTGGGGAATAATATTATTTCCTCCAAAGTGTTACCAAATGGTAATTTCGAGTAATGTTACAGTTAAGAACGATTTTTTCTCACCACGGAAATTCTGTAAATGTTCGCAATTCAGTTCTTATATTATCTCTATGAGATCAGGCATCGTATATGTACTACTACAGTCATACAGGGAATGAGAATGAGTCATCGAATTAGTAGAATTAAACTGAATGCCACACATATATATATATATATATATATTTTTTACATTAACTCCACACTGGAGACCCTGAGGAAAATAATTTTCCACAGGGCCTATGTCATCTTTGAGGATGCTGTGTGGAGGGTCTTTTTGAGGAAAGGAAGGAGTGAACACGGGTCTTGAAGAGACCCATGTTGTAGGAGGGAGGAAACACAGAGGCCGGTAAATCGTTCCACAGCCGAGTTGTTGAACTCAAGAACGAGTCGTAAAAACGACCCGTTGTCATGTGACTAATGTCAACCGTGTACATATGTTGGGCGCGTGTTTGGCGTGTTTCCCGAATATGCACCGGTGCCGAGGGGATCAATGACCCTAGTTCCTCGGAGCATCTTCCATTGTAATACTGGTAGAACAAGGACAGCATTCCCACCTGGCGCCTGTGCTCTAAAGATTGCAATCCGTCTGTTAAGATGGGAGAATCTATCAAACGGACTGCCGGTTTCTGCACAGAGTCGAGGGTTTTTTTAAGGTATTTTGGAGCTCCAGACCAGAGATGGCTGCCAAATTCAACGGGCGCACTTGATATTTGAACAGGGTTAGCAATTGTGTACTATTAAAGTATCTGCGGGCCCTGTACAGTACGCCCAGTTTCTGAGAGGCTAACTTAACTCTGGTTTCGATGGAGCCTCCATACCTGAGCTGGTCACTTAGAGTTACACCAAGCATATCAATAGAGGTCCTGTTCGAAAGAATGTTTCCGTTGAAGAAGACTAGATTATCATTTCGATTTCTTTTAGACGTAATCAAAGATGATCGGGTCTTTGAAACATTAAATTCAACGAGGTTATTCTTACCCCAAGAGAAAACACTCTCGAGGTAACCGTCCATTCTCTGCTTCAAAGCCCTCCGAGCTATTGGGGTTTGTGTGCTCTTTGGAGGCTTGTCAAACAAAAAGCTATCACGGACTGTACTGTCATCCGCCTAACAATGAATCGGTGCACATGATAAGAGGTCGTTGATGTGCAACAGAAACAAAGTCGGAGACAGAACCGATCCCTGTGGGACGCCAGCATTTATCGAATGCGAGGAAGAGATGAAACCGTCAGCAACCGCCTGAATCGACCTCCCCCTCAAAAAGTCGGCAATCCACGCACACAAGGATGCGGGAAGTCCGTAAGAACGCAGTTTGTTGACAAGCGCTCGATGCCAAACCCGGTCAAAGGCCTTGGAAATGTCAAAAATGAAAAAATATGGGATCCCCGAGGCGCACGTTTGGTAAAATCCGTATATCAACGGTCATTTTACAAATGAATAGATCTGAACAGAATTTAAGGCCGATATATAAGCATAGTGAACAAATTTAAGATAGGGACGCTGTAATGTGTCTGTATGAATATAGTTATGAAAAAGTATGTACGAATAAGATGATGCAACATAAGTATATCAATGCATAGTTGTAAGGCATTCCATTCTCACCACGTCTAACCCTTCGAGGAAATGGCGTGATGGTTAATAATTCTATATAAGATTCACATATTGAAAAGGTCAATTATCCAAGTGCCGACTTCTACGAATATTGCTTCATTTCGTGATCGCTTGACAGTGTCTTTGCAATGTAGCTTATAGACACTGTCGTCCATACTAAGATAACATTTTTAAAATGAAACATTTATAACAACGATTTCTTAAGTTCCATTATTATTTATTTTTTTTATTTAGGGTAGAGTGAAGTATATACAAGTATATATAGTATACGGATATAATAATTTCATTCCTAATAATGAAAGTAATGGTTCGATCTGAAAATAGCTGGATTAAAGTACCGATTATTAACCCCGATACAGGCGAACCCAGTTGGGTTAATAATTACATGCTAAAAATGTTTTACTGTGAATTGAGAGTGTTACCTCGGGACCACGGAGGCCGTCAATCTAAAGAAAGGAAATTTTTTCCGTGATTCATTTGAATGAAAATATATTTTATACTTTGGTTACAACCTATATTTTGTGTAAGTAGGTATGCAGTACTTTCCCTAAACCAACTTCATATTGTATATAAATATGGCGAGGGACCAACTGTCGGGATATCAGCTGTGATAGAATCCCTATTTATTCCTACATGTTTGAAATAAGGACTTTGTACTAAAAGACCACCAACTTCGATATATTCTTAAAAAATATCTATTAGTTAGTTAAATCATACATTAAAACTAAGTAAGGAATCAAAAGCATAATAATTGATATTCCAGATCCCAGCACTTGGCTGCCAGACGCAGTGAATGGTTATCATCCAGATTATATTCGGATGAAATAGCTTTGAAGGAGATTTAACTGATGCGAACATTAACGGGAATGCACGTGGGTTACAATTAACCTCTATTTTATGATTCACATTAAATCCTACGGGTGAGGCTAATCTGACACACGTACAGACTCCGCTGTATCACACCATCAGACCCGACCGAGACCCGCGACAGAATAAATTATTACGAATATACGTGGAATATCTAGCTAAATTGTGGTGTCCGTAATATTTAGACTTAGCAAAGGTATATTGTTGTTTTACCTTACACGATAAGCAAACCACGCTAAATATCCAAATATGCTGGATATCCTTTATAAGCACAATATATTTTTAAAAGAAAGGACTTTAAACCAGTTCAATTACAATGAGGATCATCTATTTCTTCGTCTCCGGAGAAGCCAATAATTATCTTCTCGTCAAATTGAGAATTTCGTCGTGTTGGCTTAGTTGCCATTTTAGCCAGTTCATTTTTTTACGGTGCTCCAGATTTTATGTCCGGGTTAAATCTTTCCCAATGAAAGACTGAACCCTTCCACACACTTTTCCATAAATTAATATCTAGTAAATTCACGCAATGTAAGTGCACCATATAAGTATAATAAATACAAAACAATACAAGAACAATACGTCAATTCACCAGAAACATAATGGGAAAATATTTCACCGACTCCAGATATTTTCATATCAGAGGGTTCGGCTCTGATGAAATCCTAACTGGTCCGATAAATCCTACTGATCCCTCAATATAAATTTTTTTTAAATCTTTCGTAATCCTACATGTATTTAAAATGACCGACTTTTGCAATTTATGTACAAATTTTTTGACAAATCTAATACGCCTAAATTTTGAATGAGAGAGCTAGGTATAATGCCAGTAGCCGAAATAACAAATGGTAATATTTTTATAGTCTGAGAATGCCAAATTCTTTTAATCTCATTTCCTAAATCTGTATATTTTCTTATTTTTTCAGAAACAGTTTTCTGAATATTACATTATATTATTATAATATTACTATTATTATTACTTTTAGTGTTACTTTTTTTAATATGAATATAGCTCAAGAGTTCCCATCTGCCTCCGTCTGAAGCCAGTGGAACTATGGTATCCACAATCGGGGTATGTTCTGATGTTGAAGATAGTGAGAAGGGGAAGGAGATAGGGAAGAGAAAGATGGGGACGATCCTGGCTTTTCAGATCTGATCACCAAACGAAACGGCGAACGTCATTTCGAGCAACTTTTGAATTCTGAATGGTAATCTCCTCTGTGGAGAAAGTATTCTCCACTCAATATACTATTCTCAATATACTACGAGTATATATTATTTTAAATAATTAATTGTGAAATAACGCAAATTAATCAAATACAATTTAATTGCGCACGACGGGATTTGTCGAGAGTTTAGGATTGCTATTTGAGAGGCTTATCCCACCTTAGGTATGTATATATAATTTATTTATTTATTATTTAATTTAATTATTATTTAAATAATAGATAATTAAATGAAAAAAAAATTCTGTAGTTTTATAAGACAATTTGTTGTAATTTTTTTATTAATAATGTGACATACAAATATCATGAATTGCTTTGCTGACGAAGAAACTACAATTAAAGTTATTTGTCCCTCTTCAAAATATTATATCACTTTGTAATTATAAACTTATTTTTCAATCTTCTTATTACTTCAATCTGTGCTCCCCAGCTAGACAACAGAACAACAATCATCTATCATTTTCTGTCTCCATGACAACACCTTTTTAAAATTCGAACATAAAGGAATCCTATTCATTTATAGGTAGGTATTCCTTTACATATATATAGGATTTAGTTTTTTTTTCTTCATTTATTTTATTCTAAGGTCATAGTTTGGGTTTCATAAAAAAAAAAGAAATAGTAACCTAAAAACCGATTTACATATTTTGAAAAGGCGTGAATAAAATGCATTAAATTATCTGTAGGAAGGAATTTTTACGAAATATCTATTTGGCTGGATATTTAGCTTCCCCTTAGACAGATATATGCTCCGCTTTGTTATAAAGGCGCCGCAACCGGGCTGAAAAAGAAGAAGATGGAGAGATATGATATTACGAATGATGGAGGAGCGCGCTAAGATTTAAAGCCACAAAATCGATGCGAAAATTGTGAAAATGTTTAATAAAACACGACTCGTTAAATATAGAGCAAAAAATCTCGCGAGGGTTGTCTTAAGCAGCATTTAAAGAAACACTGTGAATTTTTTCATACATATAACTTGTAAAATAACTGAAACAAACTAACGTGTTTATAATAATTTTTGGAGCATACTTTGCGATTTTTTTCTATCGAGGGAATTTTATATAATTTGCCTTTCGGCGCGGGGAATGTCTCGATATTATCTTCAAGAATAACATATATATTTTTTTAAGAGCTTTAAAACTTAACGTATTTAAGGGAGATATGTAAGAAATCGGTAGAAATTCGGGGAACGGCGGCTTAAACTGCATTTAATTACATAAAATGTATAACAATAAAGTTATCAACTAGGTACAGTACAAATAAAACATTACAATTTTAAATTACTTCGCAAAATATTTCGTCACTTCTTTTTAAAATTTTAATACCTACCTATACAAATTTTATATTGCTTGGTACCTAATAAGTTCTATGAGTTATTCTTCTTTCGAAATGGAAGTCTTGTATTATAAAATTATATACCTTTGCATGTATTTTGTTGCTCCAGATTTTATGTCCGGGTTGAATCTTTCCCAAATGAAAGACTAAACCCTTCCACACACTTTTCCACAAATGAATATCTAGTAAATTCACGCAATGTAAGTGCACTATATAAGATAATAAATACAAAACAATACAAGAACAATACGTCAATCCACCAGAAACATAATGGGAAAATATTTCACCGACTCCAGATATTTTCATATCAGAGGGTTCGGCTCTGATGAAATCCTAACTGGTCCGATAAATCCTACTGATCCCTCAATATAAATATTTAAAAAATCTTTCGTAATCCTACATGTATTTAAAATAACCGACTTTTGCATTTTTATGAATAAATTTTTGGACAAATCTAATACGCCTAAATTTTGAATGAGAGAGCTAGGTATAATGCCAGTAGCCGAAATAACAAATGGTAATATTTTTAAAGTCTGAGAATGCAAAATTCTTTTAATCTCATTTCCTAAATCTGTATATTTTCTTATTTTTTCAGAAACAGTTTTCTGAATATTACAAGAATTTGGAATAGCGACATCAATGATATAAGTTATTTTCTTAATTTTGTCATGTAAAACTATATCGGGTCTATTATGACTAATTGTTCTGTCTGTTAGAATAGTTTTATCATTATTTTTTACTTTTTAATATTAATTCATTATTTTCATTTCCATTTTCTTTAAAATATATTTTTTTAATTCATTCAAATTAAAAAATATATTTTCATTATGGTTTAAAAATCGATCGTCCAGTTGATTAGACAGACACCTCCAAATAAGTTTTGAGATAATCAGAAAAGTAATATTCGAATGGTCACCATAAATCAAACATTATTTTCACGTTTCTGTGTTTTACATATCAAACATTACACGTGTCTGGTACATTAGTATTATCCCACTAGTGACCCCGAAAAAATAAATATTTTGTTTGAATCACTACAAGTTTTTCTGTCGATTTCGAAGTGTTTATTAGTAGGTATCTGAGTGTCAAACTGGACGATCGATATGTTTTTGATTTTTAAATATTATTGTTGTGTTTGTTTCTACATAATATTTTTAATCTTGTTATTACATTATAATACAACAAATGCACGACTAGTATGACTATTTTAATGCATGATGCGGAATGAGTCTTTTGTTACATGAATACCGCACAAGAGTCATCCAGTGGGACTATGGCAGCACCAATTGGGGTATGTTATTAGGCTGAAGGTAGTGGGGGGGGGGGGGGTAGATAGGGAAGACGAAGGTGGGGAAATACCTGGCTATTCAGATCTGGTCACCAAACACGGCAAAAGCCATTTCAAGCAAATTTTTAATTCTGAATGGTGGTCTTACTTCCACTCTAGAACGTTCCGCAAATATACTATATATTATTTTTAATTAATAAATTGTGAAATAACACAAATTAATAAAATAAAATTTATTTGCCCCGCCGGGATTCGCTATACCGCTGTACTACGCCGGCCGTCAATGGTAGTAGTATGGTAGTCGAGAAAATACACTAATTTCTAATATGTAAAATTAATGTTAATTACGATGTCAACAATAGTAACAATACACTTCAAGTAATGAAGAAATTTTGTCCATTGGGTTTGACCTTTTTAAATATAACCAAGTATGCCTGAATATTAATCTCAGTGACGATTTAATTGAACAAATTGATAGCCACTCTCCGGAATATAGAAGCGTGGAACTCACATTTATCTGCATATTTTTGCACATTTCATAGAATTTTATTATACGAGAACGAAACCCAAGTACTCTTTAAATATTTGACAAATATATATTGGTGATCGTGAAATAAGTGCTGTCACTTTTAAAAAGATCAAGAATTATTGTTAGAATTTATTGTTAGTTTCGTAAATGTGAATTATTGTACCTCCCCTCAATGACGTTAAATATAATCTATATGCTCGTGGTAGAATTAAAATCTCAAAAGTGGTTAGTCAAAACCAAGGCAATTGTTTTTGTCTTTTCGATTTTTTAGTTTTAGTACTTAACTATGACTTAACTGCCACTGGTCGCAATAGGTCGTGTCCTTCTAGTACGTAAATTACATTTAAAAAAATGCCCTCGTGTTGTATTGAGGAAATGTTTCCATTGCAAGGTAAACACTAGTAAAAGCCAAGGAATAACATTTCGATTGTTTTCAGAAGATTTGTAATGCCATTGGAGAATGTGAGATAACGAATAATTAAGTATAAATAGGGCAATAGTAAGCATATCTTGGCATCTCAGTCAAACCCGTGATAAATAATGTGGTAACAATAAAATATTTCGTTTATATGCACATATGTATCTATCTTTATCATATATGAAAAATTTTTGAATTAAGAAATTACTGAAAACAGTTACTTGCCACATTCTATCTTGAGTTTGGGAGACAATGGCGAATCTATATATTATATAACGTCATTGCTTCCCCTTAATTTTCACAAAGATTTACGAAATAAAATTCTAGAGATAAAAAAAATACAAATTTTTGCGGATGATTTAGGTGCCGTAGATTTTTAATTTTCAATAATATAAATCGTCTAGTATCATACAGAGGTAACGTCCTGATTCTTTTCCCATTTGGAAATTTATGAAGTGCGGAAAATAGACAAAGAAAAGTCGGGAAAAGGGTATATGTAAAAATCCGAGCACAGGGGAGCAAGCTTTGATCTGGTCACTGAACTTGGTGCAGTGAAGCCAGTAGCAAATGGAGGTTGCGCTTTCGACTGGCATAATATTTATCGCAGCTTTACTTCGGGATATTGAAGAATTTTCCATTACGAAAATCTGGTCGTTTTCGTTTTCACTGAACCCCAAGGCGGTGCTTACAGAAAATTTTCCTAGAATATACACATGATAAGACTTATTTGAAAGCTAATGTCGGCAACATGATCGAGTCGTTCTTATAAAAAAAGTAACCCATGTCATACTACATGCTTGAAATCATCCTATATTCTTCGTCAAGACAAGACAAGAACACCCCGTTCACAGTTGATGTTGGCAGAATGAGAACGAGTTGTTCCTACTCTTGTACTACGGCAGGGGTTCCCAAACTTTTCCAAGTCGTGGCACACTTAGAAAATTTGAATTTTCTCACGGCACCCTAGTAATACAATATCTATATGTGGTAGCTATATTTCATGTTTGTACGGCTATGAAGAAGAAAGCAGGTAAGAAACAAATACATCTCCCTCTCTAAACACGAGAATTTCTCAATTAGGGAGGTATTGGAGGTATTGCAAAAGATCATTGAAGTTTACTAATTTTATGCATTACACGAAAATACGTGGGAATACTTCACATCGTTATTTGGGAATACTTCACATCACACATGCATACAACGACAAGCGAATTAAAAATGTTTTGGCTGAGCACATGCTGATACGCAGTAGGCGCAGAGCAGAGACCAGTAGAGCAGAGTAGAGCATAGTAAAAATGTCAACCCAGGACGGACTATGCAGAATTCGGTTACCAGCATGTATGCTGCGACGCAGGCGATACAGCTTAGTTCAGTTTGTACCTGCTTGGGAAATGATCGTCAGTGGGAATGTCGAGTTCCGAGCCTGACTCCGACTTTGAAATTAATAATTTATTATTGATTTATAGTCTTTCAAAGGGAAAATAACTAGATTCTCGAGAGAAATACTGCACTCCTGCGCACGTGTCGTGCAGAATCGCGTTTCTGAGAGGCACGTACCTGCCCCGTAGCGTATGTGTTTCATTCACGTCCAAACATTACAAAATCTGCCCTGCTCTGCTTCGATTTACTCTACGTGGCCTGCATCTCAGCATATTCCCAGCGTTAATGATCTGTTTTGTAACTTTTCTGTTTTATCCGGTTGCTAACAAATTGACATTCGAATATTCATTCGTTTCGCGGTGCCCAAGGAAAAGAAATAATTAGAGACCATCACGTGCACCACGTCTATATATTCAAAATTTTAGTGCAATTAATAATGGAAATCAACAGCATTTAGGCGGTAAACTGAACTTCGAATTGCGTTCAAATAGTTTTTCAATGTATACTAAATAATTTCTGTCTACCCAACAACGTCGTATCCTTAAGTAATCTTAACATTTGTTCCGCAGATGCTCGTTTCTCTTCCTGGACGTATCCAAGTAGTAATAATTGGAGACTCTAATGATAATAAAGCACTGCTTATATTATTTAATCAACCGTATTTCATACTTCTAGAGTAAACTAGAAAATTGCAATGGTTCTACATCATACCTCCATTTCAATTAACGGTTCCTTGTGTCACAGACAAGATGTATCTAATCTATAAAGAAGTTATCTTTATGTTGATAACATGTTATGTTGATAAATATCAGTTATACCTGTGACAGGCGAATGCAAAAAAATACTTCTTTTAAAAAAAATGTTCGCACGAATTAATGTGAATTCTGTATGCATTTGCATTTATGTTCATACTACCATAGGTGGAACGGATATATGTGTGTAAAATGATATGTCATGCGATCTGATTGATGCGTCCTTCGTTACGTAATGCTTGCATTTATTGTGCGACGAAAATCAGGAGGGGAATGTATTGTAGTGTAGGTTTCTTTAAACCCATGTATTGTGTATCACCACCTAAAATCCCAATGCCCAAAGGAAAACAACAGGAAAATATTGTAAGAAATAGGCAGGAAAATGAGGAGACTGCTGGGAATGGAAACGTTGAGATGTTCCTCAAAATTCAAGTATTATATTTATATAACATTAAATGGTTCGTAATATGTACTGTGGTGATATTGGTGATGATATAAAAATTATGTTATGTTCTCGTACATGCATAGCAATGGAGTTACAAACTAAGTACAGTATTTAGGAGTGTTCATGTTTGTGTTGATGTTTTGTTCCAATACAAGGCAAAGATAAATTATGTTCTTGCCAAGCGAATAAAATATATGTCATTATGCCAGGAGCATTACCAAACACAATAAAATCTGGACTAGTGTGGTGGTGTGTTAAATCCGCTACGGATCTGCCAGCATACGACGCGCGTCGCGACGGTACAAACGTCAGAAATCCGCTACGGATTTGTTGGCATACCAGAGTTTAAAAAAAACTTGCAGTCAACTTAAACCATTTTCATGGAGACTCTGAAATTAGTGATGGCTTCCATTCTTCTCCGATTAGTATTTTTTCATCTACATTGTTCACGTATTGTTCTAGTTTTGGTAAAGATAAACTCCCAAGAGGACCCCTATGAAGGTACGTAGCATTATTATTTCTATGGTCCTGCCTTTTTAGTCACAATGTTCATTGTTGGACTCCATATTTGCAAACCAAACGTCATTTCGTAATGTACGTCTACCATGTATTATATTGACCGTGTATGTAAGAATGTGACTTCCTATCTCTAAAGTAATGAATCCGTGATATAGCGAAAGTATTACAGATAGAAAAACATCTCCATAATAAATCTGCAACGGCTTAGTCCTCAGTCTACGAAGATTTTGTTTTAATTTTAATATAAGAATGTTTGTTGTTTTGAAAGAATGTTGGTGTCTAAAAAGAAGACTGTTTTTGACGGGCTGGCGGCCTTTTTGTGCTTTTTTATACAAATGTATTCATGTTTTTCCGAAAAGTATGAAATTTTGTACACTGGACTTCAAAAACAAGTGAAAAGTCACTGTCCGAGGTACACTATCGGAGGTTCACTGCCATAAAGCCCGGAAATTTTGCTTATTTGACGTTCAAAATACGAGGAAAATTATTGCCTGCTTCTGATTTTAAAAAATTCTGCGTAAAGTCCGACAATACCGGGAATTCAGCTAGTCATAATATATATTTTTTGGAATTACATTTTTTATAATATTTTATTCTCAATGAGTTGGAAAAAAATCGTTCTGGAAAGGAAAATATTATAAACTAAAAAGAAAACATATTATTATTACAGAGGCATACAAAGTTGAAAAAGAAGACACAAAAACATCGTACAGAAGAAAGTGTTCATAGGCATCTACATACGGACACTGAGCATGAGCATGGTAAGAGTATAATATAAATGCAAATGTTAAAAACAATCAACCAATTTTCTAATGAAAGATATTATCACTGGTTTATTAAACTGTTGAGAAAATATCCTAAGTGCTTTCGCTGATATGTTTTGTTCGCCACTAAAAACTTTAATTGTGTGAATTGATGACGATCAGTGTATTATTTGATTTTGTGACCGTGTTTTTTGTGCTGTTGTACGTCATTAGGCTTGTTTCATGACGGTGTGTGCATATACTGCAAATATTCAAGTCAGCAACAGCCCAACGATTTTACAAATATATTGGATTCAAAACTGGCTAAAAGTAAACTCCCTTACATTAAATGTTAGTAAAACTAAATATCTAACTTTCTCCAAAAACAAACGAGGACAACCGATGAATGAGCATAACCTCAAATTACATGAATGTCAAAAAACTTTTCCACAATGTTCCTGCCCGTCTTTAACCCAAACAAAAAGCATTAAATATCTTGGGATTGAAATTGATGAAAAACTACAGTGGAATTCACACATTGATCTTACCTCAAAAAAGCTAACAAAACTCATCTACTTCTTCAAAAAATTACGTAACATCTTGTCAATGAGGGATTTAAAGAGAGTATATTATGCCTTATGCCACTCTCGACTAGAATATGGAGTAATAGGATGGGGCGCAGCAGCATCTAATCACATAAAACAACTTAAGGTAACTCAGAATTGCATCATAAAGACCATACTGAAGGTCCCCATAAGGACGTCAACAACAGAAATTTTTAAACAGTTTGATGTTCCAAGCATACAGAAAATCTATGCCAAAAACATTCTAGTACATCACCACAAAAATTATTCAGAGGCAGACACCGCACATGCTCATAAAACCAGAGCCAAACAAACAGACATACTTAATATACCAAAGTGTAACTCTTCATTTGGACAAAGAAGTTCTGAATTTTTAGCAGTAAAGTTATATAACAAACTCTTACTTAGTACCAAACAAATTAAAACAAAAAATAGCTACATTAAGGACATTAAATGTTGGCTGAAGGAACTATCGGAAAATGAACTTACATGTATACTTAAAACATCGTCATAGAAGTTTCTGGAAAACCTTATCCAAACTATAAGTTAATCTATAGAAGTCGCTGAAAACTTATCCAAAGCATAGTCCCCCTCAGCACAGGATATCCTAGTGAGGAGGACTACGAATATATTTTCTTATTTTTTATACCTAACATATTTCATATAAAAATGTAAAATATAATAAATGTATTGTTACTAAATAAAAAAAAAAATAAATAAAAAAATGATTTAACCAATTACCCGTTAACTTAAGATTGGACACAAATTATAAAAAAATTGAAAGTTCAATAAAAACACTATGTCAA
Organism: Limnephilus lunatus; assembly: GCA_917563855.2. NCBI lineage: Eukaryota > Metazoa > Arthropoda > Insecta > Trichoptera > Limnephilidae > Limnephilus > Limnephilus lunatus. Next base: position 91,041,620 of record OU830595.1, on the reverse strand, counting down.
CAGCATATTAAAATCATTATACTTATCATCACCATCCCTATTGACTCTACAACCACTGGTGAGCCTTGGCTTCACCAAGTGTCTTCCTCCACTCATCTCGGTTTTGTGCTAGCAAAACAAGATGATTCCAATTTAGAAGCTTCAAGGTAGATACCTATATCTTTGAGGACTTTGTCGCTCCATCTTAACTTGACCTTCCCAGGCTCCTTCGCCCTATCGGTCTGGAGTTCAACAGGGACTTTGGTGCTTGTTACTCGATCATTCTCGCCACATGACCCAGCCACCGGAGTCTTCTTAGTTTTAGAGATTTTGTGAGGTTTAGCTCCCTCATCTTCTTCTTCTTTATGTGCCTTATCAGGTCCCCCCGACGTTGGCGATCACTCTTGAAAAGGACTCTCTGTCTTGCGCTGCCCGGAATAGCTCCTCCACACTTCTAATGCCGGTCCACTCTCGTATGTTTCGCAGCCAAGACATTTGTCTCCTACCAGGCCCTCGGCGACCCTCTATCTTGCCTTTCAATATTAAATGGAGCAAGTGATACTTCTCCCCTCGAAGTATATGACCCATATATGAAATTTTCTTCATTTTAATTAATGTAAGCAGTTCCCTATCTGCTCTAGCCCGCCTGAGAATTTCTATGTTGGTGATCATGTCGGTCCATGGGACCTTAAGCATTCTCCGGTGAAGCCACATTTCGAAAGCCTCTAACCTGTTCATGGTATTTATTTTCAAGGTCCATGTTTCACAACCATACAGCAAGACCGACCACACATAACATTTTAGCATTCTCTGCCTTAGTTTTAAGCTGATATTGTCATTGCAGAAGAGGGATTTCATTTTTATGAATGCATTTCTTGCTGCTTTAATTCTGCACCTAATCTCTATATCTGGGTCAAGAGTCTTCGTGAGGATACTGCCGATGATAGCTCCCTCATAATACAATTTAATATTATAATTTGATGTATCCTTATTCTGTTTTTTCTCTCTTCTTCTTTTATCTCCTCTTCTTTATTATTATTTTCTATTTATCTATTTTTCGTTTTTTTTTTTAATTCTTCACTTTTCCTCTTACTTTTTCAAAAAAATTGATAAATTGTGGTTTATATTCTTTATTCCGACTTTTTAACACGAGCATTGCTCTAAAAAAGATGTAACACGATTTATGTAATGTATTAAAAAAAATCTTTACGTAAAGCATAATAATGTATAATTGTACCATCATAATTAATAAATAAATTTTTAAAATCTACTGATGTAAACTTACATAGAATACTTTCAGAATCATTTTAATAAAGAGTGACCAATGATTTTGTGCAATTATGCAACACCAACGGGGACTTCAGTTCGTCACACTTTAATTTGAACTCGCATTGTATGTGCAGTTTTTTTTTATCAAAATAGGATTAGAAATGATAAGTTTTTAGATTTTCACGGCCAAAAGCATTTTTGTTGTTAGTTTTTGGGGTGTTATGCCGTGTTGCGCTACCTCCTTCTATAGCTAACAATTACACATCGTCGGATCTACCGGATCTGCCCTGATGATGGACACTGCAACGCTGTCCGAAACGTTGGCTATAGAAGGAGGTAGCGCAATACGGCATAACACCTCAAAAACTAACAACAAAAAAGGATTAGAAATATTTATAAATGCCGGTTTTCGAATATAAATTTTCATAATTTTTATTTGTCACTCTATCTAAAGCCATTCGTATTTGATGGTAATGCAATGATTGATCTGAAGAAATCGATACATTACCTGTTTACTGCTTTAATCCCCTTAAAACTTGTTAGGTATTTTTCCAATAATATATTATTAATTTTTCTTCATTATTACGATATATATTATTGTCGAAGGAATTTTGGGATTAACCATAGTGTTTGGTGTATTTTCGTAACACAGGCTTTATTAATAATGATTGAATGATAGGTATTTACTAATACTGAGGAGTGCATTGATGAGTTATCGTAATCATAAAACGATTTTTGCACTAGCTAATCTGGAAATAATTAGTTCGGAATTTGGATTATTGTAAAATTTGTTAAATTGGTTAAATGATCATACTCCTGAGAAATCTCAATCTTGACCTTCGCTAAATAGGCAGCTTTTCGCTACTTAATTATTTATATTGGAATTATTTTCCTCAGAGCCTCCTGTGTGGAGCTAATGTAAAAAAATACGATTCTAGTACAATCCTGAAAAAAGTTTTAATTGTTCCTGCCGATGCTAATTCAATTTAGACAAGTGTTCAAGAAAGTGGTGTTCATGTTGTAGACTTTCTAAACGTCATTTGAATTATCAACAGCACGGTCGAATAATTATTCCTATATTTGTCTGTCTAATAATATCATAGCTTGTCACAATTTATGGGTCAAAGTCATTATTCACGACGTATGTTTATTTATTTGTACTGTTTACATCCCACCCAGTTCTAAAACAATTGTTTGCACGATTTTTTTTGAAATGTTAATTAGTAACTTAAGCTACCTTGACGATAAATTTTTTTTAGTGATTGGTGATTTTAATATCAATTCTTCACAAAATCCACATGCAGTGAATACCGAACTTTCGTATGTTATGGAACTTTTTCAACTGAAGCAATTTAATACAGTACTGAACTCATGTAATCGTACCTTGGACCTAGTATTAAGTAACTTCAATATGTTTACCAAAAAATCCGATTTCTGCCTAGTCCAAGAAGACAATTACCATCCGACACTTTTGCCGGAATTTAGTCTCAAACACGACAGGCCGTTGAAAAATCATTGTTTCCATTTAGTAAATAACTTCCGTGGTTGGAATTTCTGCAAAGGTGACTTTGAGAAGCTATACAACCATTTGCGTGAGCACAATTGGCAGACTATCTTGGAGATTTCCGATGTAGACGAGGCAGTTAAATACTTCTACGATACCCTGTACGCGTATTTTGATAAATGTTTTCTAAGAAAAAAAGCGCCGCGAAATGAAAACTATCCTAGATGGTTTTCGCGCGAGATTATCGGGGACATAAAGATGAAGCTCATACACCATCGGCGGTGGAAACGATCAGGTTTGGAAAGTGAACACGAGTTATTCAAATCGTATCGTACTAGAATTAAACGTAATATTTCAGCAGCCCACAAAAACTATATCTTAAAGATAGAAAATAATGTGAAACACGATCCGAAGTCATTTTGGAAATACGTTTCTGATAAGAAACACGACAGAGGTCTCTTAAGTCATATTATCCTGAATGATTGCACTCACAAAGGAACCGACATACCGGAAGCTTTCGCAAAGTATTTTCAATCTGTCTATAATCAGGAAAAAGTTGATTTTGAATCATATGTGCCAGGACAGATTGTATCAACAAATGCTCAAAACATCTCCATTGAAAACATTAATATCGTGAATTTCAGTTTAGCAGTAAAAAAATTGAAACCAAAAACATAGTTTGGTCCTGATTTAATCCCACCCTTTGTCATTAAGGGATGTTCTGAACCACTTTCTAAGCCACTTCTACATTAAAAACTGCATTTTTCCTAAATTATGGAAGCTGTCGAAAGTCACCCCCTTACACAAAGATGGTGACAAGTGTCAAGCAACCAACTACCGTCTTATAGCGATTCTTTCCGCACCTGCCAAGTTATTAGAAATAATTATCCATAAATATGTTTATGCCAAAGTTGAACCATTCTTGATCGATCAACAACATGGATTTAGACGTGGCCGATCAACTACTACAAATTTAATGGTTTTCACAGATTACATGGCGAGAGCACTCGATAACAATGAGCAGGTTGACACATCATACCATGACTTTGCGAAGACTTTCGATAGAGTGGATCACTTAGTGCTCCTAAGGAGGCTCGAAGAAATTGTTTTTTCCGAAAACTTACTGAAACTCATTCTTAATTATTTGAACGAAAGGAAAAAATTCGTGTCCTATGGTGAGTTCAACTCTAACACGTATGCTACAAACTCTGGTGTGCCACAGGGATCCAATTTAGGACCCTTATTGTTTTTAATTTTTATCAACAATATTCGGAAAAAAATCAAATTCGTCCGTTTTTTACTTTTTGCAGGTGACATTAAACTCTTCTTGAGAATAAGATCTTTAGAAGACTGTAGAAAACTCCAGCAAGATATAAATGCAATTATTGACTGGAGTATCGATAATAAACTCGATTTCAACTTCCAAAAATGTTCAATTATGTGCTTTACGAGGTCACAAAAGACCATATATTTTAATTATAAAATGAAAGACACGTCATTGAAACACATGGTGACTTGCAAAGACTTGGGAATTGTGTATGACGCTCGCTTAACATTTCATGCTCACATTGAAAAGATCTGTAAATCAGCCACAAAGATGTTGGGTTTTGTCATACACAATTCAAAAAAATTGACCAACCTCACAGTTATAAGGCTGCTTTACTTTAGCTTGGTGCGTAGCATTCTCGAGAGTGGATCTCAGATATGGGGGCCAGAGGACATCGTGTATGTACTAATGGTCGAGAAAATACAAAAGAAATTTTTACGATACCTCATATGAGAGAGTTTGGTTTTTACCCATGGCTGTTTCCAACAGCATTGATCTCGGGAATGCTGGGTATCTGCAGCCTTAGTTCCAGAAGAGATGTCGCATTACTGCTGATGGCTTATAAGCTTCTAAATGGTTTTGTATCGGTACCAGATATTCTGGCTGAAATAGGATTCTATGTCCCGGATAATTTCACGCGAGGCCGCCAACACAGGCTTTTGATTCTTCCTAGGTGCAGAACTAACTAACCAATAGTGATGCCCCTGTGACGACTCACTAGGTTAATTAACTGCCTCGCAGGAAATGTGGATATATTCCACATGTGGATATAACCAAACTGAAAAAAAAATCTGTAATCATAAGGTAGATACCTATTTCAAATATCTAGTAAGGATATGAGCTGCTTTATTGATTTTTGCTTTAAATTATAAGATATAGGCCATTAAAGATTTTAGTGTTTCATGATTTTGGAGGCAACCTATGCAATTATTTGTGAGAAAAAGAAAAAAAAATTACTATATTTTTTTTTTTTAATACAGTGAAAAAAAAGTAATAAATAAAAAAAAAATTGAAAATGCATTTTTCGGTAGTAATTTTATTATATAAACGACAATTTTTTATTCCGCCGTAAATAGGTAATTTGTATTTTTAATTTACACCCATCAAAATGATTTTTTTTATAATTTTTTATTTTATATATCAACATATTTACATGATAAATATAGTAAAATAATTTTTTGGTTGTTTTTCATTTACTCACAAATAATTGCCCAAATTGCCTTTAAAATCCAGAAACATTAAAATCTTTAATGGCCTATATATATATTTATATATATTATAATTTAAAGCAAAAATAAATAAAGTAGCTCACATCCTTACTAGATATTTTATAAACCTTTTGATTACAAAAATAATTTTTCAGTTTGGTTGGGTATTTTGATCTCAAATCCAAATCTAAGATTTGGATAAAACGGGCAGAAAATATATTATTATTTTAAATTGAAAAAATGAAAGCAATATTCTTAATTATTACCAATTTTTAGTTCGCCTATTTTTTAGTTCGTTTATTTTTTAGAAATGATACAATTAACAAACTTTGTTATCAAATGACAACAACTCACGTTGAAAATAGATTGCCAATAGTTAGATTTACGTGCGGTAGGATTTGAGTTCGACTCATCCGACAACCAGCCTAGAATTCTACAAACCGGACCATCGACTAACTCATTAATTGCGAGGAAATTGAATTCCGGCGATGTTCCCAGATTGATGTTTCAGCCGCCTGCTATTTCTGTAGTCGCTAGCCAGTACGAGAAGACTCAATTGTCCTTACACCTAAATCTTATAATCTCGTGGCATTGAGTAATTTTCATTCCTTTAGTTTTAGCAGTAGGAGATTCTCGGAACGGGGGCGATGGGTCTATTAAATGATCGAGTAACCTCGGACAATGCATAATGTTCGGACACGAGAGGTATTCTTACCACGATTGTTACATAAACATTATCAATAAATAGTTTAACTTTGAGTATTTGCATGCATTATAAAATTAAAGAATTTTAAGCTTTTATCCTAATCCTATTGATAAGATAAACAAAAAATCCCAAAACGCGCGATTTATTGTAAGTAAAAGATATAAATATTTGCGCTGTAAAATCTTATCTTATTATTTAATGGTACTTAATTTATTGCGTTTTTGGTGCATAAAGCTGGGATTGTTGTGAGTGACAGTTTCTTCCAGTGCACTCAGATTTGAAGAAGGGAAAAACGGTGTTGCGTAGTTTCTTCAGTGTGAATGTTGCCATTATTATCGTAGTGATTGTTTTCAAGTATAGTAGAAGTGGGAGAAGAATTAAGAGAGTAAGTTAAGCTGGTGAGAACAAAAAGTACATTTTAATTTGACCTTGAAAGTGGCTCTCGAGAGGACCCGGTGTTAAGGTGAGGCTCACTTCGTAAGCGTAACACTTGTACTGTGAAGGAAAGTTGAAATGATTTACTGGTTATTCAATATTTCAAGGATTCGCTAATCACTTAAACTAAAAGAGATTACAGTTTTTATGGAAAGCAAAAGTTCACGAAAAGACATTCTACTAAAAATTAAATTAAATCTCAAGTTTATAGGTTTTCAAAGCAACTAGCTTGTTTTGTGAATTTGATTTACACATTTTGTTCCAGAGTTTAAGACTGTGAGTCGAAAACATCACTAATCGGTCTCATTGAAACTATGTAAGCCAAAAGGTTGGGTCCATAGATTTTTGCATGGCATTGCTTGATAGATTCCTATTTAAGTGTAAATCATTAACTTACTCATTAATAAAAACCCACACGTCTGTTACAATTGATCTTCATCAGACAAAAATTCCAATGGCAGTAGATACATTGACGGCCTCCGTAGTAGAGGGATGAGGTTCTCGATTAGCGATCTGGAGGTCGCGGGTTCAAATCTTCAAAAATTTGATGTGATTGATTTGTGTTATTTCAGAACGTAATCATTGAAAAATAATATAAGGTACTAGCAGACCCGGCCACACGTTGCTGTGGCTAACGAAACACAACGCCATTACCCAATCTTTATAAAATCCACACCACCTGCTTGCCAGCTGCCCGCTGCCAGCTGCCTGAAGTGAATATTTGACATATAAACCTTCCTCTTCAATGACCCTATGTATTAGTGAAAACCGCATGAAAATCCTTTGCGTAGTTTAAAAGATTTAAGCGTACATACATTTTGAGCGACTTCATTTTATACTATGTAATGATGCCTGAATTGAATATTTGAATTTCTCGTCTTTTCTCTACTATAATAAGCATGTATTATACATATAAACCTTCCTCTTGAATCACTCAACTTATTGGTGAAAACCGCACGAAAATCTCTTGCGTAGTTTAAAAGATCTAAGCGTACATACATTTTGAGCTACTTTATTTTATACTATGATGATGATAATGATATTTGAGGACTGGAAGATACTCTCAGTATCGTCCAAGTGTAAGACCACTATTAAAAGTTGAAACGTTGCTTCAATTGGCTTTAGCCGTGTTTGTTGACTAGATCTGAATAGCCAGGTACTTTCCAATCTTCCTCTTCCCCATCTCGTCGCCTGAAATGGCTTTAGCCGTGTTTGGTGACTAGATCTGAATAGCCAGGTACTTTTTCAACCTACCTCTTCCCCATCTTCTTCCCCTCCCCACTACCTTCAGCCTCACAACATACCTCAATTAGGGATGCTGTAGAATCACCGGCTCCAGGCGGTTGGGAGCAGTTGCGACTCTTGTGCAGTGTTTGCATAAAACAAATAAAAAACATATATACCAAGGCAATGTCTTCTGACTGATGTTCTAGAGCAGGCGTGCCCAACCTGCGGCCCAATTGAAGATTCATTGCGGCCCAAAATAATAATTTCAGCTTTCTGTGTTTGGATTTTGGTATTCACGCAAAAAAATAAAAAAAACGTTCTCATAAATTTATCGAATTTAAATTATATGTTGAGAAATTACAACTTTTTTATCAGAACTTGCACTTTCTTATTAAACCTAAGACGCTCGATGGAGGAAAAGTGCCAGGCGTTTACCGCAATAAGAATTTATTTTTGCAATCAATTCCAACCAGTATCATTTTCCGCAGATTTCTCGAAAGATCGAATGCAACTGACCTGATTTTAATAAGTGAAGGGTGAGTGCAAATGTCACACATAGGTGCATGTATAATCAGTTTATGCCATCTAGCATTAAAGGTTGTAATTTCACAATAATAGCATTTTTGGACACCGGAATTCCGGTAAAAATTAACTAACGAAAATGCGGACACCCTCCACTCCCCTTTACCGCCTTTAATGGCCCACCTAAGCTCAGTAATATTTTTTTGTCCACCAAATAATTTGGGTTGGGCCCCATTATTCTTAACATTTGTTGAAAAAAAACGGTAAAAATAAAATAATCTGTTTTTCTTTACTTCTCCAAACCCACGGGTTTTCACATGGCTTATAGCTTATAGCCAGCCACTAGCAACGCCAGATATTAATGTAATATGATGTATGTTATTGAATCTTGACCTGGAGCCACAATATTATCTAAATAATCAAGGTTTTGAGAGCCTTCCATTTTAATCCTCTTTATCAAAAACAATTAGTATCTATAGACTGAAAACATGGAGGGATTATAAAATTATGATTTTGGAAAATTACTGTGATTAGATATTTGGGGATTAGAAGATTGATAAAAATACGTAAATTTTACTTTATAGACCAGTATATCTAATCGAGACACACTTCTTTTACAAGCTGTAAATTTCCAATTAGCCGTATCATAAATATACTAATGTTAATTTTCAATTGCGCTATACTTTCGTAGATACCTACATTCATTATCGCCCTGGTTGTGATTCACCAAGGCAATACTGAAAGTATCTACGAAAGAATTTAGAACTGAAAAATTGCTTAAAATAGATTTAGCCCTGTTTTTAGACCAGATCTGAATAGCCTGGTACTTCCCCACCTTCCTCTTTCCCATCTCCTTCCCTACCCCACTTCATTCTGCCTTACAACTTACTTAGGGTTGCCATAGTCCCACTGGCTCCAGACGGTTGGGAGCAGTTGGGATTCGGAAAAATATTGGTTAGTTAAACATTCTTAGCAATTTAAAATACATTTTTTTAATAATCCAATGGCGTAACTTTCATTCTACAAACTGATCTAGTAGTTTTGGGACCATAAAATTAAGAAAAAAATTAATTACAAACATAGTAATTTTTATTTTTGTATAATTTATTTTTGACCGTAACCGGTTACATTAATATTATTATAAAGTTTGGGTCTATTTTTGCAACTATGTAACTATTTCTATAATTTTGTAATAAATAAACGACTAGAATCGTATGCTAAAATTGCTAAATCTCCGCTGCTATAACCATTAAGTATAATTTTACAACATGTTCTAAAGAAAAAAATATGTAACTTGTTTACATAGATTTCATTGTAATATTATTCCTATTCGAATCTTATTCAGTCACTATAAAATTCAACTATCAATAAAAAAAAATCCGGAATATCATAAACATAATAACGTTTTAATAGACAATAGACATGGCAAAAATAAAAAAAAAAATAATATGAGCGATTCCAGGATAGTAACTACTAATATTACATGAGCGCAAACATAAAACATTGTATGTCGAGACATTGAAAATGGAATACACTATTCTAAGCCAATAAGGATTTGATAAAATGGTAAACAAACGTTGAAAAAACCTTCCAACTATATTTGATCGTGAAATATTATATAAATAAATACCATGTAAAAGGCTGTAGCCTGTATTTAGTATTAGTATTTTCTGTTATTTAACGATGTGGGAAATGATACTATCGACGATTGAAAGGAAAAAGCATTCAACCGAAAATTTTACATTTTTATTCATTGATTTTTGACCCCGAAACCATTTTTTTCATTTTTTAGATAGTAGTAATGAAGTATTTCTATTCCAGAACAAGGTGGGTTTTATAAAATATTTTTTCAATATAAAAACAGTGCCACACAAATGAGCCATGTGTCACTGACTATGTTGAATCCATTGTGGTTAAAAGACCATTTAAGTGCATTTTTTCACCAAGTGCTTAAACCTGCATTTTGCATTAAGATTTATCACTTAGCTTTATTTTATTATTAGCTTAAATATTATATGAATTAGTATTTAGACGGAACTTTTTGGTTTGAGATGTTTGTGAAATAAAACGATAACTTTGTTTATAACCACGAAATCTGTTAAATTTATTAAAACCGACCGATTTCCCTCAACGCCAGCATCATAAGGGTACAAATTAAACTAATCAAAAATACATTTTGTTTGCTAACATATTTTTTATTTTTTTTATTTATCGCCTGAGGGCTTTTACATGTTTGGTGGTAAAATTAATTCATGACAGATGTTTTTTTGAATAGATAAAGAAAAAATAAAAAATAAAATTAGAAAAAAAATGCACACAAGTCACCAAAATACAGCAATTTGAGAGATTTACAAAATTACAGATATGTTTAGTAATAGTTTTGGACTAAGTTTTTTTACAAGATCCACAAAATTTGCTAAGTTAATGTTAAATATATCAACATCACATACGGACTGATTTCCCATAGTGTGAAATCGTTGTATCGGAGAGTGGGCAATGTAGTTCCGCTTATGAATGCTGCAGTAGAATAGTGTATTTTGTCGTGTGGTTATTGTCGGTAATCGTAGGTTTATGAGTTGCACGAGTTCATATGCATATACAGTGAGACAAAATGTAAAATGGAATAAAGTAACTGAGAGTTATTACATTAAGACATGAAATAGTAATAGAGATGAGGAGACACATCTAATTAAATTTAGGCTTTTTTTATTTCGAGGGCTTCTAAATTATTTAATCTATTGTCATGACAGAATATTAACAACAGTACTTTGATTGGAGGTGTGACGTTTATCAATAAGATGATTGACCGGTCAGTGGTTGCGTGGGCATAGCGCTTGGGTCCCACCCGGGCGTCGCATGTTCGATTCCTCGGCTGGCTAAGTCCTCCATCACAACACAAGCAAAATTTTCGGCTTTCTGTGGTGGTAGTAGGAGATTTTCAAACATTGTTGGGTTATTCGTAACCCGGGAATGTTTGTCTTTCTTTAAAAAAAAAAAAATTATTGGTGAATAGCGAAAAGCCATTATTATTTAAGAAGCAAAGATGTTCTTTAATTCTAGTGTTGTTTTACCGATGCAATTTTATGAACAATCACTACTACCTAATTTATACATCCTTGATTGACTGAGTGTGTCGTCTTTATCCTTTGAATTGATTGAAAATAACCTAATTTATTATTTGTGTAATTTCCTAAAGTCTTAATTCAGAAGGATGAAAGTGGAATTAGTGATTGTTTTATATCAGTACAACGAAAAGCAATGTTAACTTTAGAATTAAATAACATCCTAGATTTAGACAGTTATAAACAAAGACATTGTTTTATTTCAAACTAGCTGACCCGTATAACTTCGTACCGCCGCAGTACTTAACGCCAATTTATAGTGGAGTCGCAGTTTCGCTACACCAATTATACTCATCACAATATTGCTGCAGCTCTTTCAAAAATTGAGAATTCGTTCCATACAAAATGTATTAGGAAAATAATTTTCTTGATATTTTATTTCGTGAATTTTTATGATGTTTTAATAGCTATTCTGCTATTCGGGGTGGAGACGAATCCAACAAATCAAAGATCATAAAAATCGGTCCAGCCGTTCTTGAGTTATAAATAGTGTAACTAACCCGACTTTGTTTTATATATTAAGATAAGTTAGAAAATTCATTTGATTCCTCAAAATTTTAACAAAGCACCAAAATTTCAACACTAACGATAACAATGATAATAATCTTCCGATCTTTTTGATTTATGTGCCTAGCTGTCGTTGCAATATGAAAGAACATGACAATGTGTCTAAAGACGTCATAGCAATCCTATCAAGAATGAGGGATATTTACCATTTAAATTTATAATTTTTGCTTTCCTGAAAGTTTGTTGCTCGACCCCATTTTGCCTTTCCATCATCGCTATGTACAAGTAAACCTTTTCACCTTGAAGAAATAATGGTTTGTTTGTTAATAATTTTATTATATGGGTCATGAATATGACATGTGCACGCGTTTGACTGCTATAAAACTGGGGTATTTGTTTATAAATGGTAATAATTTGACAAATTGACGTCATAAATCTTTGTGTACAATGGATACATGCATTTTATTGTATGCATTATGAAAAATCCTTGAGCTGCAGTTGTTACTGATGTGATATATTTTAGATGCACGTAATATATTTCTTGTTTAACTTCTGTTTAACGTATCATTTTTCTGAAAAGGGTGTATATTGAAAATGCATGAACCGCTTGGTGAAAAAAAAACTGATTTATAATTAAGATAGCACAAGAACGTAACATGTGTGCGTTTCGTTTTAGAACGGAGGCGAGTGTCTAATTAGTTTCAAACGAAATACTTACAATACAAAATATTTAAAAATATATATATATAAATGACTTGTACCGTAAAACGAATAATGTGTGTAAGTCAAAGATATTGAAATATAAGGAGATGTACTATCCGCCGTTTTTACTAGGTGAGACTGTGCTTCCAGGTGTCGCCGGTGTTGTTTACCAATTAACGAATAAACTAAACGAACGCTAAACTAAATGAACAAAATCTTTCCGTATTCAAACTATATTGTTAACCATTAATAATGCACACCTTAAAAAAATCAAGAAAATGAACAAATTCTTTTTGAATGCAAACTACGCGCATTAGGCCGCTGTTCGGCGACAGTCGCGCGGACATCATAGCATATCTCTTTTGTATTTGAATATCTTTGGTGTAAGTGCATAGATAACAAAATTAATCCACATCATTTTTTTACAGAATCTTTAGATATAGTTACATTTACAGTTATTTTTACCTATACGTTCGTCAATGTGTTATATTATTATTGTGATTGCTATTGTGCCTAATTTTACAAATACGTTGTTTTGTTATGGTTTGAAATATTTTACTGTAATCCGTAGTACGATAATTTGTTTATAACCGTTCCAAAATATTACCTAAAAGCTACATTGGCATTTTTTTACATTAGCTCCACACAGGAGACCCTGAGGAAAAAATAAGATTAAAAACACTTGAAAATAAAAATAAAAACGATGACACGTATTTAATTTTATACACTTGTTTCGTTTTCGTTTCTAAGTGTTTTGATTTCTAATCGGACATTTTATTGATTCAAGAGTTTTGTCTGTTCTAATTTTAATGTCCAAATTAATATCTTTTTATGATATTACACGTATTGTTTATCAGAAGATATGAATCAAATTTAAATCTAGATATGAAACACAAAAATGCTCTTATCGTTTAGAAAATTGAGTTTTTTATATCAACAATAAGTAAACATCGGATTAGTTCATGTTTCCAAAGACAAAATTTTGGAACCTATAAATATAAAAATCTAAAAATGTTTCTATGTATGTATGTGTGTCAGCTATGCGTTGCTATTTTAAGCATAGGAAATGTTTCAAACTTTCAAAATACCTTTTTTACACCCTCGCGAAGGTTTCTGGATTATTACAACCACATGAGAATACATCTGAAAAGTTTTTTTAGTCATTACAGTGTAGTGGTACCTACATTCGGCAAAAACTTAACAGCCATAAAAGATATTTTATAAGAGAGCAACACCGAATAAGTGAAACATGGGTGACTTGTCAATTTGCGATGAGCTCGGTTTTCTTTTAACTGCATACATAGTTATAGGTGAGATGTGCTTGTGTCGCACGCGCGACAAACCTACCATGGCTGACACCGACTATAAAAATAACAATCGTACCTATATATTGATGAGTAGAAAAAGTAAGTTGATTATTAACTTATAGAAGAATACGAAATTATTTTTTTACTTTTTAGTGCATTTTTTTAAGTCGTTTTTGTTTTGTTAAAATTCTTGTTTATTAATCATCGATTGTTCAATCAAAATTAAATCTTCGAACAAACATTTTAAGTGAATGAATTTAATCGAAGTACTCACTTCTGGTACTAAATAAATTCGAATACGTTGAATCTAATTGAAAATTATATTATTTTAAATATACCTAAGGTAGGTACCCAATTTGATTGATTGTTCTTATAATATACAAAAATAAATGTTTGTAACATGTAAAAAATAAAAGTTTAAAAAAAAATTGCAACAGGTGGCATGCGAGCTGATTGAATATCTGAATGTACCGGGACTGAATATATTGAACGCGGGAGTGGGACGGGGATCGCGGCAAGGTGGTTCGCGGGAGGTGGTACGGTGGAGGGGGAATGCGTGAGAGGAAGGGGACATGGGAGGGGAAAGGGAGACGGAAGGGGAACAATTTCTTTATTAGTGGCATAGCAATGCATGCCGGGAACTCGCTAGTTACAAAATAAAACTTATTTTATAAATAAACTAAATACAGATTTTTAAGGTTCTGACAGTTTTAGGAATCCATGTCCGAAAACACAACTCTTTGGGCCAGAATTTGAATTGAGGGATTTCTGAGGTGTGATTTGAGATTTTCACCGGCAAAAGAATTTTCGAGATAAATTTTTGGGTTTTTATGCCGTATTGCGCTTCCTTCTTACTTTATTTAATGTTTCGGACAGTTTTATAGTGTTCATCATCAGGGCAGGTGTGGAGGATTCTATTTTGAAGGATTTTACCGGCATTTTTTTTTGCAATATTTATGAATAGAGAGTAGGAAATATAAATATTTGAAGGAGCAATTTCAGGAAATTAGGGTGGACGTGGAATCCTCCATACAAAGCTTTTGTAATGTTAGGAGTCAGATGGCGTTTTCCACATGAATCTTAGCTGGTAAACAGAACAAGTGCCGTCCGATGCCTTGACTCCTCTTAACTTAAACATAAGGATATACGCGAATAAAAATTATTTTTTAATACATTCTGTGAAAAATTACAAAACGTGTTCAATGTAAGTAATCTACATATGTTATTTTTTTTACATTTGCTCCACATAACAGGCCCTGACGAAAAAAAAATATTCAAGACCTTTGTCATGAAGGTTTTTTTTAAGAAAAGGAAGGAGAAGAATTTCTGGGAATGAAAAAGATGTGAGGGGTGGGTAGGAATCCGAGGGTAAAAAAGTGTTCAGAAGTGACGGACGTATGAATCCAGCCCTCCCAATGCGGTGCGAGGCGATGGGCAATGGAGAGGAAAAAAGGTCTTCCTCAACCATCCTCTCCCGATCCAGCCCACCTCGCAGTAGATAGGCAAACGCATCCACCGCCAAGACCTTGATAAACCTCGCCCCGTGAATCCGGGCACCCCTGCGAAGTCACCAAATGTAGCGAAGCACTTGCGATGACCTATTGCAGTGGTGTTGGTTATCCAATAAATGGTTTACCGGAAACGTTAATAAGGAGATGGAAATAAGAAACAGTTTCCGAAATATTTTTTCCCCGCAAAACCGAAAAACTACATTGACAACCGAAAAACATAATGCTTTTTTATAGAATTGGTCATAAAATCACTTATTTCACACCACATTATTATTAAGATTTTTATAAGCAAAACTACTGATTATTTAAAAATGTTCTTTTGTCTTTTACATAGTGCATCATCGCAATTTTGTCCGATTTTCCATCCCCGAGAAAATTGATGCAATACTTTGGGTCCTTGAAAAAAAAATATGATTACGTATCGTTATTCAGAAAATTTTAAAAGTCACAAAAATGACATCAATCTTGCCCTGTCGTTCGTTCGTTCCAAATTTATAGAAAAACCAACTTTTTCAGATATCTCGTTCATAAAGTTTTCCTTCTGATAAAAAAAAGTTTAAGCGCTGAATTTTAAACTTCAAACGCCTATAAAAAGTTAAGATCCTAATATTATTTGCAATATCGGGTTTAATCAGTAAATTTAAAAGCCTTCGCTTACAATCATAAATAACAAAATTCGTTCCTGTTTTGCTAATTTCATTACTGAAAAATTTTATCTCCTGTTATTTTGTATTTTCAACTTTTACGGTAAAATACTTCGAATTCAGTTTTTTCAAATGTTTTCAAAAAAGTTTGTAATTAATACCACACAATGTTGACTATCAGAAAAAAACACGGTGGTGAATTAAAGTAAAGGATTGCATGGATAGTAGGTACTATTCGTTAAGCGATTCGTTACAAGAAGCTAAAGCATCATTTCGATACTGAATAGTGAATTTTCCGCTCCGGAACGACGTATACATAGGTTATTAGGTGCATCATTATATTAAAATAAATCATTTCATCACTTTTTCGTTGTAGTTTTTGGGGTGTTATGCCGTATATAAAATGCTTTTGGCCGTGTATAAAATGCTTTTGGCCGTGAAAATCTAAAAACATTTCATCACTGTTTGAGAAAACCCTTGTTTTATACGTTGATATTGTAAATTTATGTGAGGGCGGTGCAATCCTATGAGTTCCATATTATACATAGAACATGTCAAAGTAAAACTTTAAAAAAATATATCTATATTGTATGATAGATAGTACACGGAAAAAGAAAACAAAATAATAATACGAAAATAAAATAAGAAAATGGCTATTGTGGACAGACTTAAGATTATGGTAGGTATATTACAAAAATTACACGCATGAGTAGGTACCTAATTCAATGTTTGGTATTAGAGAGTATTATTGTTTAAATCGATTAGAATCTTTCATGTCAAATCACAAATTGTGACGCCTAATATAATATGTATCTTTCGTCTTATGAAATGGCTTAAATCGATAAGAATTTTTCATGTCAAATCACAAAATGTGACGCCTAATACATATAACTATCGTAGTACGGGGATTTTTGAAAAATTACAATAGTAGGTATATTTTATTTCTTGATGGAAAGATTTGATAGAGATCTTTTAATCAAAAATGATCGTTATCCTGATTTCAAGATTGATAAAATATCGGAATTTTTTTTTTGTTTTTAAACAACTATAATATCATTATGTATATCTATGTCATTTATGAATAAAATGACCTATCTGGGTTTTTTCACGCAATTATTTAATTCAGCTATAGTATCAGTACGTATTTTCGTAATTCACTCGAACGAGAAACAACATCCGCAAATTTACTCAAATTCAAGCAATTTTTCTTCACGTGCCTACCTGTATTTTTGAATTTCACACAAATTGCAGTAATTGAAAAACATGTCGCCAATTCAATCTGGCCCAAGCAAATTGATCACGAACATCCAATTTGGTGAAAATTACGTATATTCTGCATTTAAATAACCGTTGGCAATAATGATGTCCTTCGCCGCATGTCGCGGTTTGCCTACGCTGACGCCCAAACTAAAAGCACCCATTGACCGGTGAAGATCAAAACGATAAAGTAAGAGTATATTATTTTTATATCAAAATATGCTTTCTTGGGTATATTAGAGTACATTAGATGTCTGTGCGTTGCTAAACCATTCATCCGATTGCGATGAAACTTTGAGGATTTGATGTGTGCATGCCAGCGATGGTTTCTATATTTACTGGAGAGCTCTGGCATTATGAAATTTTGTTTAAAAAATTTCAATAGGTGGCACGCGAGCTGTTTGAAAATTTGGCATTCTTGGGTTGCGTGATGGTTTTAGCCACGTTTCATTTATGAGGAATATATCAAGATTATAGTAATGGAGAAACTCAATTATTAATTCGTTAAGATAAGTTTTTTCGTCTAGGGGTGGATCTTTGTTGACCAATGTTTTAGGTTTTTCGTAATTCATAATTGTAGGAATTTGAGAGTTTAAAGTAACTGAGATAGTTAGTTCATTAGAGAAATTAATATTGGGGTGTAATTAGTTGCTATTCCCGTGTGACGACGGGTTGGGAATTTTAGAAAATTTGGAAGTACCCAACTAGTGCATATGGAATACTAGCTTGGGGAAGTGCTACAAATATAGCAATTGGCCCAATTCAAAAAATACAAAAAGCGATAATGAAACTCATCCTGCAATTACTATTTCACACAGATTGATGCAAAATTTATAAAACATTAGAAGTCATGTCAATAAGACAACTTTATAAAAAATCTGCTTTACTACACCTACTCCAAAACAAACTCCATATTCCAATTCAACCAAAAACCATAACAAAAACCAGACCTCAAAAAATAAAACACTGAATATACCGATAACACACAACACACACGGACAAAGACACTTTCAGTATTAAGCAACCAAACTTTTTAATTGTGCGACCATCACTCTTAAACAACTAATAACTGCAAATACATCTACAAACATTCACAAAAAAAACAAGTCACAGCCTGGATAAAATATCAAGCTATCAACTTTATTCAAAAGATTATAAATCCTTACCAAACATAACCAAAGTATGAAATAAATAAACACGCTTTTTAAGAATCTACCAACTATACACACACTTATATAGATATATGTACATGTATTTTTTTTCTAAATAATCAATGTATGCGATAATTAAAATGTAAAAGAAAAAAAACTAACTTTCTACTACAACACGTAAGCACCGCAGCGCAGGTTCTCCTAGTGAGGTGTTCACGAAACATACAATATTACCCACACACAGTTTTACCTTCTCGAACCTACCTTACACCCAACATAATAAAAATAAACTTTTTACGTATAGCTACAAATTTGTTGTATTTGTTTTTTTTTTGTACTACTTTATAAACCATTGTAATCAATGGTAAAATTTGTGTTCAAGAATAGACATAAATTAAGAAATAAATAAATACATATTTATTATTTGATTGAGTACTAATGGCTTTTGTAATTAGGTTAACCTGCAGCTATGAAACGGTGATTTGGGAAAAAGCGCGGCCGAACAGAACGTTTTATTAAAATTTTATAATGACGTCGATGCAAGAAACTCGGTAAGATTGAGTAGAAAGTATACTTTTACAAGAAAGGCGGAGAGATTTGTCTAAAATAAATGGTAATAATACTTAATAATTCATCTAAGACGCGATCAATTTATTCTGTTCGATCTTGTAAAAACGAACGTGGTTCAAATATGACTAAAGACCTCATTAACTAATTTACTCCCGTTTAGTGTCAAAAGCATATGCGATGTGCCAATGCATATTAAAGTTAGTATTTCAAGTCGAAATTATCTTTTTATCAATATTTTTAATTTTTACGTACCGGTTTGACGTTAAATCAATAGACAGATTCGCCAAGTGTTGCTAGCAAATATCGATTTTTTATTTATTGCCCTGTTCACCGGTCGACGGTGAATCCATGTTTGGAAAATCGATCGGAAAACCGTGGTCGGAAAATGGTCGGAAGTTACGCATCGATTGATCCGATATTGTAAAGTTATCGAACCTCCCTCTCGCCGTTCGTTTTAATTCACTGTGGTACACCGCCTGGTCAAGGAATCAAATCGGTAACGTTGTTTATTCCATACATCGAATTGAGCGTACCTACATATACATCAGAAATACACAAAGGCAGCGCTACCTTTGTAAGTTACTCCAGCGGGCGCTCAGATCATAGTGTACATAAGTGTGTAGTAACCCGCGTACAGTAGTTATGTTATATTTTGCATTAGTCAGAAGTATACAGAAATATGCCTCGCCAATTTGGAACCCGCAGTACAAAGTAAACATAGATAGCATAGAACATATTCAAAACAAATTTATAAAATATTTTACCTTCAAATTCAACAATAACTTTGAATGCACATTTCAAATAATAATAATTGGACAATTTTTAGAGCGCCGTTTTTGTGAAAAATCACCTCGAGGGCGCTTTGCAACTTCAAACTTTGCAACAAAGACGAGTAATAGCCATGTAATAGCTGATTTGACATTTATACACAAATTTTTAAATAATAACATTGACTGTACCGAACTTCTTTCCCTAGTTAATTTTAACATACCATTAAGACTTACACGCCATACAGAACAATTCCACACACTTAATTACAAGACAAATGCAGCAACTAATTCGCCAATCAATCGTGTTCTTCATATGTTCAATAATATTAATCTAAATTCTCTGCCCAAATTTAAAAACAGCGTCATGTCAATAGTATATTTTTTTCAATGCGCATACATACATACATACGCACATACTCACACACACACCTTCCCAGTACACACATTACCCTGTAATTACTTAATATGCACACCATAAATAAGACACTACAATGAAACACATAATAGGTACCCACCATGAATTATATGTATTTATTGTAATTTTTTTCTTACCAATGGATAATATATAATGTACTGTTTGTTTCTGTTTATAAATAAATAAATAAATATTCTATGATCTGAGAGCGGGAGAGGGATAGTTCACGGCTACTGTCGAGCCGGTCTGCTCTGTGACACGGTAGTGTTGATTTCCCTCTTCAGAGATTCGTGCCAATTGCACTTCCACAAGCCATCGCGCTGCAAACAGGAAACTTCGGTCGGATCAGGAGAAGTGAACCGCGAGGATTGTCAAACTCATCTGGGGTTAACCGCTCCCGGGAGGGGGCTTTATATAGTGTCCTTAGCGCCGCGGCCGCGACCGGGTCGAGGGTACTTTATGTTCGCCGTTTCAAAATCAGAACAAGTGTTGGGGCAATACATTACAGGCGACGCGAAACGCTCTGAACCTGCTCGATAAACGATCGTTTCGGGAAGCAATTTGGAATATTGATAGTTTTTTTGGCCGTAAGTAGGGGTGTACGGATTTGATTGGAATATTTTTTATAATATTATTCAGGAGTTAACGTTGGCGAAGAAATTCTCGAATATCAGTTTACAATACTAACTTGAGGCTATAGAAGGAGGTAGCGCAACACGGCATAACATCCCAAAAACTAACAACGAAAATGCTTTTGGCCGTGAAAATCTAAAAAACTTACCTCTTGTATAATAGTTAAAATTAAGCATAAATATAATATATTTTCCTCTATAATTAGAAACATTGATTAAAAAAATCAAAAGCCAACTACGGACAAAAAATCAGAGTGTGCAATTCACATGCAGTAGAAATGAAACCTTCAGAAAACTAAATTCGGAGACTTACAGTGCACCTTTTCCTATGCGTTTGGAAATCTTATAAGTGATTGTGTTTTCTTCTCCGGAGTCGCTAAATGTCGCTTTATTTTGTGTTTTATTTGGCTGTTCATTTTATAGTGGTTTGACGATTGGATATTGATTTTTTTTTGATTTCGTAGGATTCGTTCCTTGGTCCGCTGAATGTCTGGCCACTAAGGTTCCTCAGATGCTTTATTCCGCTAGACTAAAAAAGACTCGGGTGGGACGGTGGATTTATTGTATTATATTAGAGTAGAGATAGCAATAAATAAATATTTTATTGCTATCTCATTTTCTCGGGGGCTAAATCCTACAGATGTATGTGTGTCTCTTTTTAGTGTCGCGCGCTTCCGTTTCAAGAAGTTTTCACTTCAACAAGAAAACAATAATTAATTAAATGGATAAATAAATTGAACTTTAATTAAGTATTTGTTTTCGTTCAAGCAAACACATTGAACGAGAATTCAGAAACCAATGCTATTCAAATTGGCAAAAAAATATGGGTATTAAATACATTTTATTAACCGTATCAAAAATGTGTTTCTAGTTCCTACAAACCTCCGTTTCCTGTGTAAAATATTTCGAATAAATCAACCAATCACTATAGACGTGTTTTATTTAAAGGACCCGTTTACCTCTGACACTCAACAACCAGCGTATGGGAATAAGGTTACTTTTTACTGGAAAAGGTTTTTTTATTTTTTTATTATAATCTTTATTTACCAAGTTACATAGGTGATTGTGCTGTGCCTGTCTCACAGGGAATTCCTGTGTTGAGAGCAGGCACATTTTAGCATTAGTAGTTTAACACAAAAATTAGGATAACAACAACAATGTTATTTACATTTAAGGTAAAAGTATAAGGACAATCAGCATCGTACCAATGGGAAAGCATGAATTAGGAGGTTCTAAAAATATTTTTAATATATGATCTGTCTTTGCTAGTCATCCAATACATAGTATCTAATTTGTATTTTTCATAAATAGTGTCCTGTCTAATGGTCAGTGGAAGTGTATTATTAAGTTTTGTTGCAAAATACCTGATGTTTCTTTGACCAAACGTTGTTTTGGCGAAAGGGATAAGTAAGAGATTTTGGCCTTTGGTTCTCGTATCAAAAACAGTTTAGATATTGTCAAAAACAGTTCTATGTTTGAATAGATTAGTTAGTATATTTTTTGCATGAAGTTGCCTAATGTCCAAAACACTTCTGATCAGAAGGACTTGGGTTCGAGTATCTTTTCTCGTGAAATTTTTGCAATTTAGATGAGTGTTTCAGGCTAATAACTATTACTTATATTAATTGTTACCCTTTGTGCTAGGCATAAAAATCTTGTCCTACACATTATTTTATCAATTAATAATAATGTAGAAATACAAAGGCAAAGTCGCTGGCCATTTTTTTACACTGCAGATCGTTTAAATTCCGGAGACCGTTCAATACGTCTTCAACACGCATTGAAACTAATCAAATGCTTTATCATCAAAATTCCAGCAGTGAGAGATACAAATCAAACGATTGTTATCGTAGATTGTTACTATCGTAAATATATGGTAAATTTTATGATACTAAGTAAGGACGTCTGCCCGCAAGTCTACCGCATTCCGTGTAATATATGGACTATTTGGGTCTCGTAAATAT
This sequence comes from Limnephilus lunatus, assembly GCA_917563855.2. Taxonomy (NCBI): domain Eukaryota; kingdom Metazoa; phylum Arthropoda; class Insecta; order Trichoptera; family Limnephilidae; genus Limnephilus; species Limnephilus lunatus. The sequence continues at coordinate 91,018,891 of OU830595.1, read as the reverse complement.
TGAAACTCGTAGTTCCTTATAACAGCTACTTCACGTTAGTTTTGAAATGTAGGAAACTGCTCACTAAATTGAAAATTAAATTGAAATTGCATTACATTGAAATCTAATGCACCTTGAATACGTTACTAGAAAATGATTTGTGCCTTTCGTACAGCTAGTTGTTTTCTTGGAGAATTTCCATGAATATCAATTCCTGAGCAGAGTGGTAATCTCTTGAAGTTTGAACCCAAACAATTGGGGGTATGTATGTAGTGTATTTACACTACCGTTAGTGTTTTGTTCGTCACAGAACATAATATGTGGGGAAAATGAAAGGCACATTACCATGGATGTAAATATTTATTTTGCTTCTGCAAATTTTATAATGATATTAATCAGCCAGGTACGCCTCATACGTCATTAAATATGTCTGGTAATGTTGTAGGTAGATTAAAAACAATCTTATGGATCCGAGTGGTTAAATTAATAACGGGTTGTGAAATATAATTAATATTATCTGAAACGGGCAATTTTTAACGTTTAATGTACTGTCGCCCAGCACAATTCTTCACTCCACAACTTTCATATTTTTCTGCTTTCATTTTAGAGCACCTCGAGATATCGTACATGACGAAGCGCGATGAACTTGAGATGCTCTAAAACGCACTTCCCAACCTCTTAAGGCGATCGTCGGAATCGGAATAGGCCACTTACATCACAATTTTTTCCGGTTTAGGCAAATATTCTAAGACATTCCCTATTTTTAATTTTTTTTTAATCGTATTTTTGAAACCCTGGCGATTTTTTGAAAATTTCAATCCGAAAAATCAGACCATTTTTTATAAACCGGAAAGACGGGACATAATTTTATGAGTGCGAAAAAACAATAATTATATAGCCGAAAATCATTTAAAAAAAAAGAACGTTTTCCACACGAATAGCAATTAATTGTACGGGGTTCTCTTCGTAACATCTGTAAAAACACCGCCGTCTTTATCAAAAAATCAAACCAAAGGATAAGTTCGCATAGAACAAACAATAAATCTAGTGAACGTTAAACGAAAATTCAAAAATTCGCCGGAAATCAAAGTGTTGTCATATAAAAAAAAATTAATCAGTGTGGAATTTTACAAAATTAAGGGAACATAATCGGAGATGGGACATTTTCATGTAGTGACGTCACGAGCTCAAATAATGGATTTATTTGTTTAAAAATAAAACAAACTATACAATTATAAAAATTTTTACTAACATTTTCGTAATCTTAGTAAAAAAATCTATCCACACGATTTTTTCCAAGTCGTTATGAAATCTATGCAAGTGGCCTATTCACGCCCCTTTATGGGAGGAGTTTAAAAATACTTGAGGAAAGCTTTTGGAAAGATTAGAAAAGGTATTTGAGAATTTTTTTTACAGGTTGATTTCGTAAAGTCCTGTTAAAAACCTTTACTCATTTTTTACTCATTGTTTATTGTAATAAAACGTAAATTGCGACGCAGAGCCTAACGTATGTTCCCCGCTTTTTTCGCCCTTAGGTGGACGGTATAGGGTTCACTTTGAAAATCCAAATTCGTCGACTGGCGGCCGTATTGTAAAATAGCTTATTTTATTTTATTTTGTGAAGTTTGGGCGTAAATATCATTTTTTTATTATTATAAAAGAAACTGAAGAAATTACATTAAATAATAAAACCATATCCGAAAAGGGGTTTATACGTAGGAGAGTTTGTAATTGAAAGAGATTTTTTATAAATTAATACTTTATTTTTTCTAGGCATATAAAAAGACTTATATTTTGAAAAATTACCAATATTTTGAGGGGCCAAGGTATTTTCTACACGCAGTATATAATTGAAGTATCTATAATACTTCTAAACGATCAAATTTTCAAAACAAAAACATATGATTTTGTATGATTTTGCTTTATTTAGTATGGCTTCATCTTAACTTTTTTTACTTTCGCTCTCCTTATATCCTTACCTGCAGCCTTATATCATTCCCCATGATAGGGATGCCATAGTTCCACCCACTTCAGATCGTTTGTATTCTTTTGGGGTATCAAATAAAAAATAAATTACAAACCTTTTGAACAGAACGCCTTCTGATTCGTTATCATTCTTATTTCATTAAAAAAAAACCCTTTGACATTTTTATCTATAAACCTATTGCCCATAGACAATGTAGGTAAAAAAATTAATATGATTGAGTTTCATTATAGATAATAATAAAATGTATATATAATCCAATTTTGTTATGTATTCTGGCAAAGGCTTCACTTATTTCAATCACGATATTATTTATAACAACAATCAAAAATCTTTGTAAATTAGTGATGCTTCTTGAATTAATCGCCTCCATTCATAAAAAATACGAGTAAAGCACCGACCTTAATAAACCATTAAATGAACTACTTTTTTATGTAATAATGTACGTCACATTTTCAAATTGGACTTTTCTACTGCATCTTTTCATTTGCTTATTTCCCGGAAAACTCCATCTCTGAGAAATAGACAAGCTAGAATAATACACTCGCAGAAAAAACCCAGGTTCATTACTATGTTTTTCTTCAAAGGAAATTGTCTTTTGTGTTTTTCATTAATTGTACCTATTATCATCTGCACTATCTTACCTGAATAAAGCGTTATCGCTAGGAACAACGCCCTTGAAATGATTTTACCAAAACCTCCTTTTGGTGCAAAATATTTTGACTGGCAACCTCCGTGATCGAGTGGTAAAATTCTTGACTTCGAAGTTCGCGGGATAAAAAAATAATTTTTATTTGATTTATTTGTGTAATTTCACAATTCATTAATTTAAATAATATATAGTATATTTGCGGCACATTCTGAGAGTATCTTCAAGAGTGGAAGATACTCTCAGTATCGCCCTGGTGTGAGGGCACCATTTAGAATTGAACGTTGCTTGAAATGGCTTTAGCCATAATTGGTGACCAGATCTAACCAGGTACTTTCTAACCTTCCTCTTTTTATCTCCTTTCCCTCCCTACTAAATGTAGCTGCACATCATACCCAATTGGGGATGCCATAGTCTCACTGGCACCAGACTTTTTAGAGGGATTTTATTCTTATTATATTGCTACAAACCATGTCATGCTTTTTTATTGAAAATTATTTTCTTAAATCAGTATATTATGAATAATTACTACTCGGTTTCAAGGAAAAAATTGTTTCATCATTTCGATTTTAACAAAAGTTTCATACTTATAAAAATAAAATACTAACAATATTTAGAATAATTTTGCTAAATTAAATTAAAGTACAAATTCGTAGGTATCTGGGACTCGAACCCAGATACTTTAGCATTCATGGCCAACTGCTCTACCGATTGAGCTATGGAACCTTCGACCAAGTATACCCTATACGTCAATGTATGGAACCCATTTCCAATTCGGTCACTTTTAACTGTGTCGTACTTTGACTAAGAACTACCAACACTATCTCCTTTTTTTTAAATATGATTGCAAGATTCAACCCGAACTATATGCTATCTAGATAGTATCTGGATAAATATTTATCCATTTTATTTTTAATACGCGACATCTATTGACTTTTCTGCAAGTCTACGATGAATATTTTTATTTATTTTTAACTTTTTATGAGTAAAAACTAAAATTATAATATTTAATTAAATGAAGACAATATTAGCGAAACTCAATCAAAATCTGAAGACAGAAAAATCAGAAAAAGATATTGGTTCCACTGGGACTCGAACCCAGATACCTTTGCATTTTATTTCATTAAACCAATATCTTTTTCTGATTTTCATGTCTTCAGATTTTGATTGAGTTTTGCTAATATTGTCTTCATTTAATTAAATATTATAATTTGAGTTTTTACTCATAAAAAGTTAAAAATAAAAATAAATAAATAAATACATATAGTTTAAACTATTGTTCATATTGATACAACCTCGATTGGGTGCAACGGTCAAGACTTTTCAGTTAATACACTACAATTTTTAGCAAAGTGTACTGGACTTTACTTTTTTATTTACACTACCCACCCAACAACTCGTGATTCAAAATTACAGAATAATTAAGACAAATAAATTCTCAAAATGTCGCAATAATTTGCAATCATATAAATAATTATGAATTAATATTTTGGAATAACTATAATAAGTAATCACTAGAAAACCTTAACCTTCGATATACTATCAGACACTACACTGAAGGGCCTTTCTACTCATAAAATAATTAATCACTTTTCTTAACAGGTTGTTTATCTATTTTCTCTTCAATAAACGTGACATTTTCCCGGAAACAAATATGTCCGTCTATAATATCCAGAGCAACAACAACTTTTGAATATTTTAAATCAATAATTTATTTATCATACAGTTTCGAAAAGGCAACCTTCGAATTTTTTTAGAACATAAATTGGAGAAGGTCTTTTCTCAATAACGAACATTTATTTTTTCTTGGAAATCACATATCCATCTCCAAGCCACTTAATGAATCTACAACTTTATTAGGGTGTTCAAACAGAGTACCTATATAATAGATTGGATTGGTGGCTATGAAAAATTGGTTCAAAATTTACGAAAAAGGGTTTTTTTTTTAAATACCTTATATTAAAAACAAACCCATCAGTTCAAATTTTACATTGATAAACAATAGAAAAAATTAATGTTTAATTTATTATTTTCTTTTCGGAGGTTCGCTATCATCAGGGGAAGCTCTAACTTAAATAAGCCAAAAATAAAATAATTTATTTTAATTATCTTTAATTTTTTTCAAGTAAGGAGAATGTTTTTTTTAAATAAGGATATGTGGGGACAATATTGATGAAAAAAAATAATAATCAAATAATCGACGGGCATGTGCCTAGCATGGTGGTAAAAAAACACTCAAATTATGTAACCTTCAAAGCAATGAATAAAAAAATAAAATATATAATCTTTTTTTTTTTATATTTAAAAAAGTTAACGAGGGATTTCTTAATTTGCATGCCATTGATCGGATACGAAAGATAAATTAATTACTAATATATTAGGAAGATACAATTATTTCATTAAAGTCATCTTTATGTATAAAAATCAAAATATGCTTGCTTGGGTGTATATGAGTTGCCTATGCATTGCTAAACCATTCATCCAATTGCCAGGCGCATGCCCGCTATGGTTTCTATATGTAATAGTAAGTTTTGCTAACCGTTCATCTGATTGCGATGAAACTTTGGGGATTAGATGTGCGCATGCCCGCCATGGTTTCTATATATTATATAATAGTGAGTTTTGGCATCGTGAAATTATGCATTTCTAACCGTTCATCTGACTGCGATGAAACTTTAGGGATTTGATGTGTGCATGCCCGCGATGGTTTCTATATATATAACTATGAGCTCGGGCATTATGAAATTTGTATTAAAAAATATTGCAATAGGCGGTAAGCAAGCTGTTTGAAACTGAATGTACAGGGACTGAATGTATGGAATGCGGATGGAAAACTCGAGAGGGGGGTTCGCGGAACGGGGGAAGCGGAAGAGGAGAGTAAGGAAAGAGAAGGCGGAGTGGGAGACTGAGAGGGGGTCGCGGGAGAGGAAGGGGAGGCGGAAGGGGAACGGTAAGAATGGGAAAGGACACGCAGTGAGAAACAATTTCTTCTTTAAGTGTAATAGCAACGCATGCCAGGAACTGGCTAGTTTTATTTTTTTTATTTTTATTTTTTTTTAAATATTACATAATACAATATAGTGAACTTAAAATGTCCAACTAGGCAATTGCCCGTTTTAGGTCATTCCAGTATGATAATGTTTTACATGTAAATTATAGTAAATTATAGTGTTGACTATTCTGCTGGTAAAATAATACATATGTATATTCATATTCTAGAATACTTTCAGTTATACCACGACATTTTTTACTATTGTTTAGCTGACATAATAAACTAAAGAAATATTAATAGATAAAACAAGAAAAATGAATTTGAAAATGAAAATGAATGAAGAAATTCTGTTGGTAAAATAATACATATATATATTTTCATAATCTAGTATACTTTCAGTTATATCACAACATTTTTTTGCTATTGTTTAGCTGACATATTGTTTAGCTGACTAAAGAAATGTTAATAGACAACACAAGAAAATGAAAAATAAAAATGAAAGTAAAGAAGGAACTTTTCCTTTAAGGAAAAATATTACGAAGAATTGAGCAATTTTCGAACTTACTTTATGTAAAAACATAAATACTTTCAAGTCAAAGCTAATCACAATGATCGGTTGATAGGTTTACTAGTTCAATAAGCAACGCATTTATTAGACGATTAAAATAATCACGCCAAAAATTTTATACCTCAAAAAATATTTATTTTATGATAATCATGTTCAGATAGATATTGTAGCCATATTTTATTGAACGGTTTCTCCTTTTTAGAATGGAAAAAAATATGCACGAACTAGTGAAGGCTTGAAATTCCTAACTTTTAATCCTTTCGGCGAGGGTTTATTTATTTATTTAAACTGTGTTCTTACAGTTATAAAAATCAATTAATGTACATATAGGTGTATAATATTACAAAAACCTACTCAAACGGGGGATAGATACTATCGAAATAAAATCACAAAATATTAAAATTACATGTAAATTTTGTTTATGTTTTATTTCTTTATGTATTTAATATTATTATTTTATTTCTAAAAACAGTTTATTTAAACTGTATTTTCGATAATGCTTTCAGAAGGCGAAACAGCTGTCACAGGTAATAAATAATAATTATATGAAGAATTTGTTTATACTCGAAAATAAACTGTTTTTTTATAAATTAAGTAATAATATTTTTTAATATATAGAAGAAAAAAAATCGATAAAAAGTTCTACAATTTAAACTTAATCATAATAAATACATAAAAAAATTGTTATATATAAATAATATTAAGAGGGGAGAAATACAACACAAGTACCTAATATATAATATAATTAGCTCAGCAATAATTGTTAGAATTTTTTTAGCAATAGCTTGACAATTTATCGGTATAAATTATCGACGAAAATGTCTACTTCAGCACTCTCGCATTTTATTATATAGTCGACACATTTGGGATAGAAAGCTAAAATAAGTGATATTAATTTTAAATGTATTTAGGTGAAACATGCTACACTAGTCCCATACAAGAGAGCCCTTAAAAACGTCATCGACGATCGTCCTTTTCCTTCTCACACATCTTGTATTAAATCGAAAAAGACAGAAGATATTTCCACGATGATGTCATGTACGACCTCTCCCTATGTCTAGGATAGGCGTCACAATAAGAATTGGGAACATTCATTTCAACATTGCTAAGACATAATGAAGTATCTAGATGACAGGGAATTATTTTATGTAAACATATTAGATCAATCAATTCCTTTCAATTAATCACTGATTTTTTTCATTGGGTCATTGCTCCAATAGGCCTGCATTATAAATTATGAAATCATTACGTTGTCACACTTCGTTAATATTGTATGAAAATCATGAAAGTTTAGTTTTGTTTAATAATTCAAGACGAAATCAAAATTGTCTATTTAACTATCGAACTAACCGCCACACCTTTTTTCACGGAGGAAGTGCGCGGGGAGGATGGACAGCTATACAATTCTGTATTAGAAAACGTTCCTTGCATCATACACATTTATGCAACCTATCAGACATACCTTCGGTTATTTAGACTCGTGATATGACTCGATTTAAGTATTGGAGTCACTTTGTCGTTCCATATTTTCCTAGGGCGTTCCCGACTTCTCCTACCATTCACGTTCACGATTTTCCATTTTCCCGTGGTTTATTTAGTGTATCGATGAAGGGTGGCGAAATTATAAGAAAAGTGTGTGCAAATTGATAGTTGTATCTCTCAAGTGTCTTCGATTAATAGTTTAGATTTTGGATGACGTCAAGTATTAATAATTTTCCAAAAGGAATTACCTGATATCAATCGTGACCAAATCAACCGTGTCTGACACTTAATGCTTGATCCGAATATTCGTCGCTTTATGATAGCGGCACACGCCGCAATAGATAAATCCGCGCACAAAGTAATGGATGGTAAAATCTCACATTCGGTAGGAGTTCAGATCGAATCGTACGAACAATTGGTCATTAGTTGCTTACGAACCTCGAGGGGAGTAGGTACTACGAGTTGCTCACGTGACCGTTGTGCACGAAACACAGGTGATATAGTGTCGACTGCCAGTATATACTTTTATTCCCTGGTGTGCTAAAGTGAAAAACAGACAATCCTCCCAGGTGAGATCTCTATCTACGAATCGCATTTTTCACGATTGTAAATGGATAAAATTTAAATATACAAGTGGTTGATTTTGAATGAAGATGAAATTATTACAGATTTCGGTATAATGTTATTTTCTTGTGTGAAATAATAAAGGGATAATTAACTTAAAATCAGTATCCATTAAAACCCGATGGCGTTGCTACTCAATTTCCTATACGAGGCATCGTTAATTATTCGGTAGTTAGGGCCAATTGTGTTTCGACAATAATGAACCGTTGTTTGGATTTTCTGCCGATTTTCAGTGAAGTATTTATTCATTGTTTTCTCGTAGGATAGTTTTCTTTGCTGTCGATGCGCAGCTTATTTACATATGAAACAAGACAATGAGCATTTAGTCAAAGACAAATTTGGAGCCGAACGGTATTCATTGTTTTTGGTCATAAACCTCCAAAATATAATCGTTTCATTTTGTGCTAACTCGTTTTGCATTAATTCGACATATCTGGTTAATTAAAAATTTTTACATGTTCGCTGTTCAATTTCCGCTTTTCCCCAAACGGTGATGTGCATTATGGCTTTGTGTAGGTACCTATTTAAGTGAGCTTTTGAATTTCATTAAAAGACAGTATGCTAGTGATTATTTTTGGTGTAATTTGTGTACTCTGATCCAATTACTTATTCAATTTTTGCGAACAAAACACATTCAACATTAAGAGCAATTTTCATGTAAAATGAACACACTTTCAAGTATTTCCACTGAATTAATTTCAATTGCTTATATCTGTTTAACATAACATTAAAAACGTCACATCATCATCGCAGTCATCGAGAATTAAACGGAACAGTTTTTATCTTAAAGAAATTTTGCTTTGGATATATTTAATGTATGTATGTAATTATCTATCCAATTTAACTTTAAAAATTCTTCTTTATAAAATATTTATTAACCGGTAAATAAAAAAAGATATGTAATATTGTAATATATATAATATTTTTATGGAATTATAAATTTAATGAATCATTTGAATTAATTCACATAACCCCTTTTACAACAAGTGGTTACTACCCTGATTATCCCGAGAATTCATCCCCCGATCGAAAATTTATCAAACATTAAAATTGGAAAATAAACGATATGGCGTTAATATACATTACCGCCTTGTACTACATACCTTTTTTTGTTTATAGTTAAATAGACATTGCAAAGCTCAATAATTCACGATTTAAATTTCTTCGCAAAATGAAAACTGCTGCTTTAAACTAAAATTTCTAGAGCGTAAAACCCACGCAATTATCATGATGTCAGAATTATTTTACAGGTTTTTTTCATCTACGGTCGAGTGATCTAAAAGATTTAATTTTTACTCGGGTGTCATGGATTGAATCATATCCAAGCAAATAGCGCATGATTACTCAAATAAAAAGTTTTAAATAAATGAAGAAGAGTATACATTTAAAAAAGTAGCTGTTTGTAAATTATTATTCTTTTTTTAAATACGTGAAATTTTTTTATTTTATTTTTAGACAGCCCTGTTAATGTTACGATAGTAACGAAACTATAGTCGAACAGATACCAAATGCACTCCCAAAATTTCACACGGGAATTAACGTACAGTCAAAACTCCGAAAAACCCATACTTGAAAGGCACTCCACCATTATATTTTTAATATTTATATTTTCTTTTCATATTATTTCTACCACTCTCGAAAATTCCGATTTTCGGAAATACATTAAACTGGATTCTAAAATCCCCGTGTGAAATTTTGGGAGTGCATTTGGTTTCTGAGGTATATGAAAACAGGATTGGAAAAATTTGGAATCACAAAGTGATTAATTCAAGCAATTAAGTAATATAGTATATCATGTTTACTAAAATCAAAATTTGGTATCGTTAACGCCTCGAATGGCATCAGTGCATGATGCGTCCATGACTCCATACGTCCATTAGATAAGTCTTTGAATGATTGATGATTGAAACATTAAAATTTCCCTCATTTTCTTTCTAAATTTCACCGATCAATCAATATAATACGTCTATACGAGGACCGTGGTCAGGAATTATCAAAAGTGTAATTGATAAAAATAATTCGTGCGATGATATTTCAATCCGACACACTTCTGATTAATTGATAGTGAATCAAACATTTCGAATACGCGTTTTTTGTCAAACGTTGATTTACTGTTTTTTTTAATATTAATTTTCATTTTCATTTGCCCAATTGTTTTCCAGTAACTCACGAGTGACAAAGTCATCAAATAACCTTTCAGTGCCATATTTCTTTTTTGACATTTGGGGTATTGAAATTCGATTCTACTTGCGTTTCAGCTTTCTATCAAATTGCAATAAGCTGACGAGCTTAATTCAAATAGATGTCAATCCTTGGAAAAAGTAGAATTTTTTTAAGTATGAAAAGTATCTTATTTGTACTTAAATTGCAGGCTAAAGGCGAAAATTGTTTTTCTTAATATATTACAGTTAGCCTAGCCTCACGAATTATCTTATTTACGCAAAATATTGGCAAGCAACGCATGATGCATCGTGACTTACGGAACCGAACCTATTGAATGATAATTGTCAAGGTTAATCCGTCTTTTACGTGCATGCACAAAATAATTCAGGCTTTTAAAAAAACAATTGATACGACTTACCTAAAATTGGTTATTAAAAAAAAATAATGCTCATTTAACAGACATATGTGCTCTACAGAGAATAATGAAGAAAATCGTCATTTTAAGAATAATGTTGCAGTACTAATTGGGCTACAATTAGTTTGTAATAAAGATTAGTGAACCTTGGATGTCTGCAGCGAGTAATTTAATGACTAGGATTTTCACAATCTTGTTTTTATTGATTGTAAAAAACGGCAACTGATATAAAATCAGATTCATCAATTACACATGAACCGGAATTAAAGCTGGGTAATCCAGATACTTCTGGATGATTTATGTACCTCATCTCTTAGATTTCTTACTGATACTTTTTCGTCAATATGGTATGTGCTGCGTACCATAATTTTTATGCCAGGCATAAATAATTCATAAAGAGCGATTGTCCTACTTTGATTCAATGGGTCGCTTTCCGCTAGATATATTATTATATAATTCTTCTTTCTGGTATCTACATATTTCAAATTCTATTTCATCCCAGGGTATGATTTAGAAACCTCCATAAATGTTTTTAATATGCTCCGATTCTTGGCCATTATTATCCAGTCCTCAGGCCTTCCTAGCCAACAACAATCTTCTCTATCAACTTGCTATCAACCCATATCTATCTCGATCAGCCGTGAAATCGCTTCTTCCAAGACACCCACTTGACACGATTTTAGGAGTCTTATAATATTCATATGTGATAGCATCCCTACAGAAACTTACGGTAACTGTATGGTCAGTAAGATGCTCCATAATATAAATACATATGCTAATTTAGTGCGTTGATTTGAGTTTGGCACGCTTCAAAGCTTTGTTTCAGGGAGCCTGCTTTCAGTTAGTGTGCGTTTTTACATGTTCAATGGGTACTCCTGTTTAGCATACCTATTTAAGTTACTGTCCACTGCCAAGTCAGGTATAATAGTAACTTTTTTTCATGTACCTTTTGGTCTACTCGGCCCTCCTGACGTTTATCCTGGTCACGTGTGCTGACAAAGTTTTTGGTTTTTGCCGTGTTCGTTCGCTGATCGAATTTTTCAGCTTTTTGTATTTTATGTGTGTTTTATGGCTACTTGCTAAAGCAGTATATGAGGGCCGCTCTAAAATCTGTCTTAGAAACTGATATTGACCGAGTATTATATTGTAGCCGGTTAGACCTAATAATAATACATGTGTAGGTGTAAATTGTTAGAACTATTCTTGATATGTCTAACATCCGGGAATTTATCTAAAATATTTATGAAGTATCAGTTGTTATGAACTTAGGTACTTCTATATATCTATAAGTGTTTCATTCATATCAACGTTTTATATGAAAATAAGGTATTTTCATACTTCACTAAAGTTAATAATACACCAATCAATGACAAATTACCTCATCCTATATTAGTGTCCACAAATATTTTCATAAGTATAACATAATATACCCACGTTATACATGCCTAAGAAATATATTTGAATTTTAATTTTACAAAGCGCATAAATGTATCAAATTTTCAGATGTTTCTGAATAATAATAGCTTTAAATATTCGAGCCGCGGGAAGATCCTTTTGAAATGCAAATTTTTATTCTTATATCTATAAATAGCTCTAATGCCATTTATACGTTTTGTTTTTCCTTTCAATATTAGCTCTAGCCGAATAATACTGTCAAAACATTCTATTGTAGTGCAGTTTGAATGCGTCGGTCTCTTATTTAATATGACCATAGACGTCATTGAGTATTGGTTTTTGATTTACAAAGATGTGTTAATAAATCGTCCCGTAAGGGAAATTCTTAAGTACAAATACAATTATTGAGTTCTGACACAGACAGTATATGATGATGGGTCGTGGAACTGGTGGGGGAGGACGCAATTAGGCTTAATGCATGTTGCAGTGAAACTCTAGGTATGTATTTTTTTTTACTAATTATCATAACCATAAAAGTCTTATAATTTCAAAACTTTCATAAATCATAAGTTTATGAATGCTTTCAAAGCACTTATTTCGTGCAATTCTTTATGTTTTCACGAGCCTTGTAATTTTTTGTTTGTTTTACATTACAAATATTTTCCTCATTTGTTATACTTGTCTACTGCATCATTACATAGTTTAAAATGAAGTCGCTCAAAATGTTTGTGTATTCTAGTATTCTAGAGGAAGGTTTATATGTATAATACATGCTTAATGTATAATACATGCAGAGAAAAGCCGAGAAATTCAAATATTCATCATTACATAGTATAAAATGAAGTCGCTCAAAATGTTTTTGTGCTTTGATCTTTTAAACTACGCAACGGATTTTCATGCGGTTTTCACCAAGAGATAGAGTGATTCTAGAGGAAGGTTTATATGTATAAAACATACTTATTATAGTAGAGAAAAGCCGATAAATTTAAATATTCAATTCAGGCAGCGGGCAGCGGGCAGCTGGTGAGCGGGTGGTGTGGATTTTATAAAGGTTGGGTAATTCGTCGTTGTGTTTCGTTAGCCATAGCAACGTGTGGCTGGGTCTGCTAGTTATTTATATAAAGTATATTTTTCAAACTTAGAACACTAACTCAAAAGTCTGAAAGCTACATACTGTGCATATCAGATTGATACGCTCTTTTATGCATTTTCTTATTGGCGACTACTTATTTCATTTAGTCATTTACATTAGTATTCTATTTTTCTGCATTCAACCTTCTGATGTCGCAATGAGTTTTCCGTTTCCCATGAAAATATTTCCCAAATACCTATAAAATATAAAACTTTCCACCTTTGCACACAAAATCATAGATAAATTACATTGAGAGATATACGATAAGCCGGCAACAATATTTTGAGATTCTGTGAGTGCGTGCTTATTATGTGTTTACAAAACCGACAAATTAATTAGAAATGATTTTGCAAGATAGTTCAAAAGATGAAAATCTACCATAATGATAGGAAATCATTTATTTCACCTGTCCAGGTCAACGTTTGCTATTGGACAATGACAGGCTGAATTGATTATCACATGTAAACATATGCTGATCTATTGATAGATAAAAAACGTAGATTTATAACAGTACCTAATCAAATTGAAGTACACATTGATACTACCTCAGTTTGCATTATCGATGGATACTACGTTATCTGAGAAACGTCTGTCAAGCTCTCTAAACTACGTAACGCTAATTCGTTATCATATTATAAGTGCAACCTGATATTTGTAGTTGGTATTATCCCGATAAATTAAAATCATGACACTTACAGCGAACAATGAAAATCAACCCCTTGAGTTGAGTGCACCTTGTGAAAGAACTACAAAATACCATAATACGAATTGGTTTGGATTCAAAATACCACCAGACTGCATATTGATGCAGAAAAAAACCTCTGATTGTGAAACCGTTTTTTTATTTAATTATGAAATAAAATGCGTTATGGGTTCGAACTTTGTGAGCAAAGTGCAACAGTAAAACTACAAGTTCTCAATGAAGCTGCAACAAACGAATTTATAACTACTTTTTTTTGTTGAGGTTGTTGAAGTTTTTTTTGTACCAACAAGTATTCAAATCATTCAATTTTGAAAACAAAACAATTACAAATAAATCATTCATTTTATAACTCCTCTTGAAAATATAAATATTTTTGCTACTGTTTTCGAGATTTTTTTACTTAAAATATCATTTTTATAAAAAAAAAATTGAAAGTGACTGAGATTTTTTAAATATTTTTTTCCTTTCATCTGAGCATACACAGATAAGAAATAAAATAAACTTTTTTATTAAAATCTAAAAAGTCACAAATTTAAACGGATTAAAAGTAGAAACGGTTCTTTCAAATAGTATCCTCGTAGAAAAGGTTCTTTTAAATATTGTATATTTGCATTATTAAAATAAAATTTGTCGTATTTTCAGTAGATAGGTAGTTTGGCTTTATTTACCTGTAAGTAATGTAGTTAATATAATTTTTATTTTTATTAATTGATGTAATAACTTTACATATTTTAAAACATTATTTGATAATGTGGACCACACTGGGTGCTTAACCCGTGCTGGGGCCCCCATTTTAGAATTGAAGTAATAAAATTAAATAAAAAAAATAAATTAAATAGTAAATTGAAATAAAATGAAGTAAAGCTGGGATGAAATAAAATAATAAAGCATCTCGATCAAAAAAGGAGCCGAATCAATAATAGGAAAGTAAAAAATAAAATTAAAATATACGCAACTAAATACATCGAAAAGAAAACAAACTCACAACACAAAATGTTGTGAAGACCTGTTTTAATGCGACCGTTTTGTATTTCGTCTGTCTGTAAGTTTGTTTGTAAGTTCCGTTTCAAGATTGCAGGTTCCCCACACCTGTGATAAAACATCATCGTATTGGTGCATGTTATTCGAACAAAACGTGTTGTTTATAGCTAGTCCTCGAATGTTGAATGGTTTCACGTTTCTTCACTTAAAACTGTCTTATCTCGATGATACTATCGATTGGGGAATTGTCTCATTATAATCAGCACTAATGAAAACAGAGAAAATGATTCTTCACTCAACCTAATTTGTAAACATGTTTTTTCAAAAAGTCCATCTCCTTTTCCCCCAGGACGGATTTTCCATAGATAACTTTTTTTACGGACTCTGAAGATCTTCATTTATGTATACTAAAAAGATTAATGCATTACCTAAGTTTCAAGAATTTTGTCATTTATCAGGTCTTATTTTATCTGTTCTATGTGAAAATTACCTAAATTTCATGCATTGCCTAGGTTCCATGAATTTTCTCATTTATCAAGTCCTATTTAACCTGTTCTATGTGAAAATTACCTAAATTTCATGCATTGCCTAGGTTTCATGAATTTTCTCATTTGTCAAGTCATATTTAACCTGTTCTATGTGAAAATTACCTAAATTTCATGCATTGCCTAGGTTTCATGAATTTTCTCATTTATCAAGTCCTATTTAACCTGTTTCATGTGAAAATTACCTAAATTTCATGCATTGCCTAGGTTTCATGAATTTTCTCATTTATCAAGTCCTATTTAACCTGTTCTATGTGAAAATTACCTAAATTTCATGCATTGCCTAGGTTTCATGAATTTTCTCATTTATCAAGTCCTATTTAACCTGTTCCATGTGAAAATTACCTAAATTTCATGCATTGCCTGGGTTCCATGAATTTTCTCATTTATCAAGTCCTATTTAACCTGTTCTATGTGAAAATTACCTAAATTTCATGCATTGCCTAGGTTCCATGAATTTTCTCATTTATCAAGTCCTATTTAACCTGTTCTATGTGAAAATTACCTAAATTTCATGCATTGCCTAGGTTTCACGAATTTTCTCATTTATCAAGTCCTATTTAACCTGTTCTATGTGAAAATTACCAAAGTTTCTATTTTACCTGTTCTGGAATTTGCTTTGGTTTCATGCATTACCTAGATTCCATTAATTTTGTCATTTATCAAGTCCTATTATACCTGTTCCGTGTGGAAATTACTTAAGTTTCTATTTTACCTGTTCTGGAATGAAATTTAGCATTGCCTAGGTTCCATGAATTTTGTCATTTATCAAGTCCTATTTTACCTGTTCCATGTGGAAATTACCAAAGTTTCTATTTTACCTGTTCTGGAATTTGCTTTGGTTTCATGCATTACCTAGATTCCATTAATTTTGTCATTTATCAAGTCCTATTATACCTGTTCCGTGTGGAAATTACTTAAGTTTCATGCAATATCTAGGTTTCACGAATTTTGTCATTTATCAGTTACTTTATCAATTTACCTGTTCTGTGTGGGAATTTTGAGCTTGTGTTTCGAACGAAAACGAATGAAATCAAATAACCTATCAGAATATTGTACGTTATTATTTGACGACTGTCTGGCCACATGACATCACAAGTACACTTTCTGTTTTCAGATGTCGTATCGTGTTCAACGTCACATGTATCATGACAGTTTTATATTCAGGTGGCAAAAGCCAACCGAGTCAACGAATTTCATTGTCTTTGTAGCCTTAATTTGATTGCCCTTGCGGAATTCAAATATACCAGCTGTTAGGCTGGGCCCTCAATGTATCGAGATATATTTAACCATCTTCACTTTAATTTTGTTATTTATAAAAAAAAATCCGCTAAGTACCTACCATTTTTTTACATTATCTCGACACAGGAGGCCATGAGGAAAATACTCCCTCAGGGCCTGTGACATATTTGGGAATGCTGTGTGGAGGGTCTTTTTAGAGAAATGAAGGGGTGAAAGTTATGGGAAGGAAAGAGATATGAGGGGTGGGTATGATCTGGGGGTCAATATGTTTAGAAGTGACGAACGTATAAATCCATTACACCCACTGGGCTGCAAAGCGATTGGTCGAGAGAGCCCGGCTGGAGAGGTTAAAAGAACTCCCTCAACTAGGTAGGCAAAAGCATCCGCCGCCGAGACATAGACAAAAGTCACGCCATGAACCCGGGCATCCCTGACGTAGTGAGCCACTTGGGGTGACCTATGGCAGGGCCTTCTGTCAAATCATGTTCATTATCAAAGATATTCAATACAAAATCAATATCTTTGTTCATTCTGCAAAAATACCTACTAATTAGGTACCTATATGGAAATAATATAAATGGATTGTCAGTGAGTGGCTTCACCAACGCTAGTGATAGTACCTTGGGAAGGCAAAACATCTGTCACGCATAATAATTTTAACTTAGCAGTACTTTTTCTTGAATAAGTCTTTTTATTAATTAAATAATAATAGTTATTATTAAGAGCGATAAAAAAAATATCAAAAGAAGTACTTACAAATTAAATTGAAAACAAAAAATAAACTAAGATATAATTTTCAGATCCAACAGTTATTTTGGCCCTATATTCTCAATAACGCCCTAGAAAAATTCCACAATTTAGATTTGAGATGTTACTTGGTAAATGCTAGATAAATGGCTGTAGCCGTGTTTGGTAACCAGATCTCGATAGCCAGAAGTTCCCCGCCTTTCTTTTAGCAACCTTCTTCCTTTCCCCACTCACTTCATCCCCACAAGATACCTCAATTTATAAGGAATACTATGATTAGATTGGCTCCTTTGGGGCTCTTGTGCGGCTTCCACAAAAATTTCTTTAAAAAACTTTTAGCCTCAAAGCAGGTTATTTACGTTATCATTATTCGAAAGAGTAACAATGACCTGCAGAAATAATTTGGAAGGAAGCTTTGACGGCCAGTCTAACACACGTGTTCTGTAATGGCGTCAGTTAGCCGATTTACCGTTTAGCACCATTAGCGCCGCCGGTATCGACAAAACCGACGTTGAAGCATCATGTGATGGCTTAAGACCATCGCTTGCAGCCTCCGCGCCGGTGTCGTTTTTACAAAGCCTATTATACCATTTCAGTCACTGAGATGACTGTAATAGAGTAGCTTTTGTTTGTGCAAAATCCTTTGCAAGGCCTAAACCACAAAATCATTTTAAAAGCCTAGACCCTAGACCATTTCAGTCGCGGTGACGGCTGGAAGAAAGTACCTTTTATTCGTGAATAATCATTTAAAAAGCTTATTACCATCTAAGTCACGATGACAACTGTAATGTAATATATTTTGATTAAAGAAGACAATATTAGCAAAACTAAATAGAAAATCGGAAACAGAAAAATCAGAAAAAGTTATGGTCACATCTAGTTCGTGTCCCAGATGTGACATATGTATATATCTTGACATGTTATCTTGTATGTGACGTATGTATCTTTTCTGTTTCAGTTTTCCGATTGAGTTTCGCTAATTTTACCTTCATTAATTAATACTACAATTTTAGGTTTTATTCATTAAGTTAAAAATAAAAGTAATTTTTTTATACCATTTCAGTCAGACTTTATTTTATGAATGTGTTTGGAAGATACATCGTGAGTCGTGAGATAATTTTTCACAAAACGGCGCTATTCAAACTTCGTCTACAGGTTAGGTTAGGTAAAATCTAGTCTAATGCAGTATATGGGGTAAAACCTTACCCCCATGAACCCGGGCACTCCTTCTAAGTCACCAAACGTAGAGAACCACTTGGGTTGAGGTTCCTGGGGCAGCGGTACCCACACCCGCCTCTCAAATTGACACAAACAAAAGCAAATATATTACATATAAAACACAACACACTAATTTTGTGGGACCATTTTAATTAAAATTAATGAACACTTTTTAAACAGTTTTAACGACTTTTCTTGTTGAAAAAAAAACGAGTGTGCTTTAGACGACTGAAGTAAAATTTCACTAACTTATAAAAGAACATATGACATTGGGGTGACCTATGACCTTGGGGTGACCTATGGCATGCATTATTACAGTAATATACGAAACATTACTCTCTCTCTCTTTCTATCTTTACTAATCTATATTATCTACTAATCTTATATCTCCCTCTCAACTTCAAGCGTGCGTAAAGGCCCGACCATTCGCCTCGCTCGATCACCGTTCGCATCGATCACCGTTCGCATAACACTTTTCGTAACGCATTCACCAGCTTACTCCCCAAGTCAAGATTGCGTAATGAAGTTTTACTTAATAAAACCTCTTACTTAAGGATTGCTTAAGGAACATGTTGATTTTTAAACAATAAAAGTGATTAAAACTAAGTATTGATTAATATTAAATATATTTTCGTCACCAGGTCTGAAACGGTATATGCTTTGGAAATGATTTTGCATAAAAAAGTTACTGTGTGAAAGTCGTCACCGTGACTGAAATAGTGTAGGCTTTGTAAATTATTGCCGCCGGACGCCTGTTTGCAGATAAATTTCCTGCCATTACGTAGATATTGTAGATTGCTTGTGGTGATAATGATCGTCAGGTTTGGACGTACTCACTCTTGAGGTGCAAAGTGATGGTCAAACAATGAGTAAACCGGTAAGATCTGATTTTTATACATTTTACTCAGTGATAAATCGTTTTTATGGTTTCCCGTAAAAAAACGAAGAAATATTTTTTGTTTTCCTAACCCACTTAAATAAAAGCTTATTAATATCTAAAACCTACATAAAACGGTCTTTAAATGATACAGGCTGTCGGTAATTATTTTAATTAAGGGAAAAAGTTGTTCATTTAGACATACGTCCAATTTGGGAGGGAACTATGGGTACCGTCGCCCCGAGAACCTTTAATGGATAACCAAAACCTCTGCCATAGGTCACCCCTAGTGGTTCTCTAAGTTTGTTGATTTAACAGGGGTGCCCGGGTTCATGCGGTGAGGTTTGTCTACGTCTTGGAGGCGGATGACCAGGACATACTGAACTCCAGATTCCTACCCACCCCTTAAACACTTTTCCTTCCCAGAATTCTCCTCTCCTTTTCCTTTTAAAAAAAACCTCCACACAGCATCCCCAAAGATGACATAGGCCCTGAGGGAAATTATTTTCCTCAGGGCCTCCAGTGTGGAGCTCAAGTAAAAAAAAAAATTAAAAAAATATAAAAATAAAATATAATGAAAAATAAAATTTACAACAAGTGAAAAAAAAAGTTTTATTTTCGTTTAGCTGAAATCAACCCATCTTAGCCCGGGGTTATGAATGGTTTGCAGTAAATTTTTGAGGTTGCTAATCGCCATTCATTCACTTCATCGACTTCTTCTACCATTCAAACCACATCTAAATACTCCTGGCACTAATAATAATAAAAATAAACTATGAAATTTTCAGCGAAATCCGTCAAAGAGTTTTTGAGTCTATAGGGCACACACAAACGAACATTGATTGCCTTCAATTTATAATTTAAGATTTAATCTTTATTGGAAAATTTTCTCTGCTTTTTAAATATTGGCGTCATATCGATATTTAGATCTTATATTTTTGTAATTATAAACGATTATAACGATTGTGTCAGTTTCTTATCTTCAAGGTAACATTGAAACTACAAGTTTTTAAAAATGAAGATTTTTTTACTTTAGCTCCATACAGGAGGCCCTGAGGAAAATAATTCCCCTATGTTTAGGCTCTGGACCTACGTCATCTTTGGGGATGCTGTGTGAAGGTTCTTTTGAGGAAAGGAAGGAGAGGAAGTTCTGGGAAGTAAAAGTGTATGAAGGGTGGCTAGGAAACGGAGGGTCAGTGACGTATGAATCTATTCCTCCCACTGCGGTACAAGGCGATGTTCCGAGAAAGTATGGCTGGAGAAGTCAAAAGGACTCCCTCAACCACTCTCTAACGATCCGGCCTGCCATGCAGCTAGTGGGCAGACGCATCCGCCGCCAAGTCACGGACCAAACTTAACCCATGAACCCGGGCATCTCTGCTAAGCCACCAAACGTTGTGAATCACTTGGAGTGACCTATGGCAGAGGTGTTGGTTATCCAATAAATGATTCCGGGGCGACGGTACCCAAACCCGCCTCCTTAATTGAAAAAAGTGATCAGCCGTCAAAGATTGTGTCTGTTTAAAAATATTATTAAATAGGTTCAAAGTAAACTATTCAAAAACTTCTCAAAGAAATTAAAGACAATGCGCAAAACTTTCTAAGAAAATTTCTACTTGAGAAGTTTTTGTTGTGTATAGGAAACGCAAAAAGAATTCAAATGAATTGAAATTTGAATATTAAAGAACAAAAGAAGACACTTCGCTGCAAAACCGCAATTTGTTATTAAAAAAATTTTATTAAGTATTTTCATAAATGTTGAAAGCCGTTAAAAATGTATATTAGATTATTTTTCTGGTTCTTAAAATCGGCGTAGCACGAAAAATCCTCAAGTTTGTTCAAATTTATTATAATAATAATTGATTAAAAGCGTTCCTAAATCACAAATTACGAAAACGGTTCGAATTTGGCTGCTAAGGCAGCAGCTGTCATCAAGACCCAAAATGGCGACTATGACACCATTTACTGGCGCGATCGCAACATATACCCACTACGAAAAATTACTACACCCAGAAATAATTTAAATGTTCGAGAACAATAAACAAGTTTTTGGTTTGTATAAAAGAAAAGATCGTGTAAAGTTTGTGTAAAGAAAAATATTTTTAATCAGTGGTAATATTTTTAAACAATCAATTTTAATTTTTTCAATTTTAATATTTTTAATCAATCCTTAGGTTATGTACATTCTCATAATACTATGCATTGCTTAAAAAGATATTTTTAAAACAGTCAACATTACGACAAAAATACTTATAAATGCATAAGATTGGCGTTGCTGATTATTATATTACGAAATGATTAAAATTTTAAATAAATGCAATGAATTATATCATAATATTGGAAATGCAAATAATCTTTTATCAGTTT
This sequence comes from Limnephilus lunatus, assembly GCA_917563855.2. Taxonomy (NCBI): domain Eukaryota; kingdom Metazoa; phylum Arthropoda; class Insecta; order Trichoptera; family Limnephilidae; genus Limnephilus; species Limnephilus lunatus. The sequence continues at coordinate 90,996,828 of OU830595.1, read as the reverse complement.
TTAAAAGCCGTCGAAAAACATCGTTCGATTATTTGGTTATTATAACACAATTTATTATTAAGAGTTCTACCCGCATAAAATTGGTCATAGAACAGCTAAAAAACCTCTTGAACTACAGGTAGGTACTTTGCTTCATCAATAGAATTACCTCCGACTTCAATAATATAATTACCCTAAAAAAATTTACCATTCGTTGATTTGCCCTAATCTTGAATACGCATCAATTTGGTCTCCATTATATAATGTTCGCGTTAATTACATCGATTCCGTACAGCATCACTTCTTTAGGAGAATTGATTGGAGTTTAGGGCTAGAAAGAGGCGAATTCTCGTACGATAAACTTAATGTAAAATTAAACCTTTCTTCTTTAGAAAAACGTAGGAAAGACATTGATCTCATCTGCATTCTCAAAATTATTAAGTGTGTGATTGACTCACCTAATTTGTTGCCTGTAAAAATAATGAATATCTTTTCGTCAATCATCACTCCACAAATTTTGGATACCATTTTCCAATGTGCAGAATGGTCAGACTTGTCATCTCAAGTTAGGGCTTTGATTTTTTTAGTTTAAGTTTTAATGATATTGTCGGGTATTAGATCCGCGAGTACAACAAATATTTTCTATTGTTGTGGCAGAAGTCGTTAACTCCATCAAAATCTTGTTCCTGTCTTGACTTGACATACCGTTATGATTTTTTGGGGCATATTTTTGTCATAGCTGTAATTTTTTTTCAGTATTGTAATTTCTCTTTACTTTGTGTAATAAGTATTGTGCTGTAATTGGACTACGGAGAAATGAAAAAAAAAGTTTAACACTCACGCTTACTTACGCTGTTAAATTTAATATTATCAACGAATCTTTATGCTTCAATAAAAAATAATTAAAGAAATTAAGTCAACTCATGGTTTTAAAAAAAAAATGATAACACTCCTTTAGTAAAAATGTAAATACCTTTATAAATGGAGCATCTGCATTTAATCTTCAGCGGCATTTCTGTTATGTAGATTCGCCGATCATAAATATCATTTAATACTGTTCACAACACAAATAATTGCGAGATATAAATGAACCAAATATAGGTTTCCTTGTCAGATTTTGTAAAATACTGATAAAATTCTTGTAAGGTTGACAGTACCTCCTTAGCGTACTAGATAAATAATAATGTTCATAATAATTACCAATATATCAGCTTCCTAGCTCGGTCGATTGATAAGGATTGATAGGATAACTTTCGGCAACTTCTCCTCGTTCCCTGGAACAACTGCAGATCGCTAACGTATAAACAACAGTTGATGTCGAATGTGTTAGTCATTGTGAACCGTTACACTTATTCGTTGGCGATTTGCAATCATGCTTTAGGGGGCCTGGATAAAGTATTCTTAAACCATCTAAAATTCACACAACTTCATATTTTTTATTTTTATTTTTTATTTTTTTTTATTTATTTTTTTTTTTTTTTTTATTATATTGCCTATCCACGTACAACTTTACATCCGTAACTTTACTCCGTAATCGAATATTTTAATTCATTTATCTATATTATAATAATTCTATTATATTATTGCAAAATTACGTGTTCGATGATCGACGAATGTAATCCCGTTTTAGTACTTCTGCATATGATTTCCCGTAAATATTATCTTCGATGGCGTTAACAGTGATATTTCCCATGATAATTTAATTATCTTTTGCCACATAATATGTATATTAATATTTCGTGATTGAGTTCTGAGTGTCATCGTTGATATGCTTATATTATTGTTTATCAGTTGAACCACCATTTACATGATATATATTTCGTTTTTATTACGCATTGTTTTTGAAGCAACAAAGCTTTTGTAATAGTTTCTCTCAAGAATTATTTGAATTAAATATTACCTATGTACAATTCTCTACGGTAATAAAGAAAACACGTTATCATTTAAAGGGTAATATTATCTGAGTGTTGTTTTGCCGAGATCAAACTTATTTTATTTATCTTTGCGATATGTTGGTATTGATACGGATCTAAAAAACAATGCTTTGAAGAGAGGCGACAATAAAATATAACGCAATAATCTGATGTGCATTTAAAAAAAGTTTTTAGTAATATGTATGCGCGTTGATGTAAAGAGGAAGACACGTGTTTTATTTTTTTAACGAGTAACCATTGAGAAGTATTGCCCCTTGCGAAAAATCAGTTTAATGACTAGATCTTAAGAGGTGAGTCTTTAACCAATCTTGAAATGATCGCTTCAAAGTCCTTATCATTTTCTTGTCTAATTTTCCTTCCCTCACACTAAATAGAACAGTGTTTTTCTCCTTCTCGGTAAATAATTCCATGAAAATGTGATGAGTCTAGTTGAAAACCTTATTTTGAAGTTATATCGTAGTACTAAAATCCAAAATACTGTGCAAATATGGATCATCCACTGTTTTTCATTCTTAATAGCTTATCCCACAAAACTGAAGTATTTCCCAGCTTGTAACATTTTTATATATCTCAGTATTTTCTACAGATTGTGTGTATGTGAAATTAGACAGTGTTTTAAAGGAAAATAACTTATGGTGGTTTTTCTCGCGGGTTACTAACTCCCGGGTTTTAAACAAATTGAGGTTTAAAAATTATCCAAGTATTTTAGTAAATTATACAAGTCGTCTTTCTCTTCTTCTTTTGCTCCAAAAAAATAACGGGTTTTTTCTAATTTTTTTCTAGATAGATAACAATGGCTGCTATAAAGGAGTACCCCTTCGACGAGGTTCCTGTTACATCACAGCCTTCAGGACGCAGGGTTTCCATTGTCACCGAGCCCATGGACTCTAGGAATGGATATGATAACCATGGCTTTGAAAGGTAAGATCGTTGTTGTAATCTCTTTCTCTGAACTATGAGCGGAAAACAATAAAAGTACAAAGAAATATAATCTCTTCCTGTGAACTATGTTATTTTAAAAGGCGGAAAACAATAAAAGTACACTTATTGTTTATATGGAGCAAGGAGGAAAATAAAATATGACAACATAAAGCGAATCAAAGCATAGCATGACATGGTGACTGGTGTTGTTAAATGAAATTGCAAACCATTTGGATGTGTGCGACTGTTCTCTAAATGTCATAAAACTATTTTTGAAGAGTCACCTGCCCAAATGCTGATGAAACAATCATTCGTTTTTTTTTTTTAATTTTGATTAAGTATATGTAATTGCGACCAAATTGTTGCATAATTTTAATATTCAGTTAGGCAAAAATATATTTTTTTAAATAAATCATTTCAAATCCGTTTATTTATTTATGAACATAAACACTATTAATATCTACTAATATATTAGAGGCAGAAACGGGCGGTCCGTTTGATAGACTCTCCTATCTTAAAAAACGGATTGCAATCTTTAGAGCACAGGCTTCCGGTGGGAATGCTGTCTTTATTCTGCTGTAAATGAAGGACGCTCCGAGGAACTACCGTCATTGATCTCCTCGGCACCCGTGCATAGTCGGGAAACACCAAAGCACAAGCCCAAATATGTACACAGTTGACATTTGTCACATGAGAACGGGTCGCTTCCACAACTCGTTATTGAGATCAACAGCTCGGTTGTCGAACAATTTGCCGACCTCTTGTTCACTCCTTTCTCTCCTCAAAAATACCCTCTACACAACATCATCAAAGATGACATAAACCCTGAGGTAAATTATTTTCCTAGGGGCCTCCTGCGTGGACTTGTAAAAAAATAATAGGATGACAAACACAGACCAAGAATTAATTCTCACAGAGGGTTGATTTAGAAACATAAATCTAAGTACATAATTAATGAAAACTAAAATATATAAAACTAGCTGGGTTACCCGGCTTCGCTCAGGACAATAAGATAGTGTTCTGGAATGTTGCACAATGATGTACCCGATTCCCTATTCCTGATCATTCCACGACATACTCTGCCACTCCTTCCACAACTTTCTACAGCTCTATGGAACCTTCTAGAACTTTCCGGAAGACTGTTCTAGAAATTTCAAAAGGGCGAAACTTTTAGCCCTTATATCTTTAAAAGCAGGCCCTTTAGGTAAAAACGGATACCCTTATTCCCTAGGGGGGATAGAGATCTACCACACCATATAACTCCCTTGATCGAACCGGGACTCGTTTCTGATTTTTTGCGTGCTGCACGTTTTTTTGGACTTTCTTTTATAATATATGCCATATTCAAATAAATAAAATGTTACTCCTTACATGTCCTTTCCCGTGCGTTCCCCTCCAGCGTTCCACTTCCACCTTCCCCACCACCGCTCTACCGCTCCCCCGTCCCGCCAACCCCCCTGGCACTGCATTTCTTTACTCCTCTCCCGCCCGGCCCGTAGCCAAAACTTTTTTCTAATACTAACAATTTTAAACTCGTGATATCTTTCTAATTAAATATCCGAATTGAAAAATTCAAAAAGTTTTAAAAAAAGGTATTGAAGTTGTCTTGAATATGAAGTAATTTATTTTGATAAGGATTAAAACCAAGATACAAATTAATAGCTTTTTCAAGAGGCGACATTTAAATTAATTTTTATTTTTTTTTTTTTTTTTTTTTTTTTTTTTTTTTTTTTTTTTTTTTTATATATTCAATAATTTTATTATTAAATTAATAAAAACAGTTTATTTTTAAACAAGTTCTGCTGGTAATTATTATTACGCGTGACAGCTGTTTCGCCTTCTGAGGGCATTATCAAACTGTTTGATAATGCCCTCAGAAGGCGAAACAGCTGTCACGCGTAATAATAATTACCAGCAGAACTTGTTTAAAAATAAACTGTTTTTATTAATTTAATAATAAAATATTGAATATATAAAATAAATAAAAATTAAAATGGAGTTCTACAAATTAAACTTGATAACAATAAATAAATTTAAATTAAATTTTTAAAATAAAAGAATACTTATTGTGGCATAACCATAATAGTTAGACATATGCTGTCGGGAACTTTTTTGTAAATAATGATGTGTTCTATAAAGTCGTAGTACATCATTTTATTCTATCATCAATGGTTTTCGCAGCGCACGCGATTTAAAGAATATTTTAGGTAATTTTTTTACATCCTGGGTTACCTTATTGAAGTTTTAGTAAGGATTCATATATTTTTTTTAAATATAATATAGCCTATGTCACCCAGGGATAGTGTAGCTTCCCAACAGCGAAAGAATTTTTCAAATCGGTTCAGTAGTTTCGGAGCCTATTCGATGCAAACAAACACACAAACAAACAAACAAATATTACCTCTTTATATAGTGTTGTAGATTTTTTTACATCCTGGGTTACCTTATTGAAGTTTTAGTAAGGATTCATATATTTTTTTTAAATATAATATAGCCTATGTCACCCAGGGATAGTGTAGCTTCCCAACAGCGAAAGAATTTTTCAAATCGGTTCAGTAGTTTCGGAGCTTATTCGATGCAAACAAACACACATACAAACAAACAAATATTACCTATTTATATAGTGTAGTAGATGAGAACTAGATAACAAATATTTTTTTTTAAATATAGCAATGAAAGTATACTTTAACAAATTTAAAAATCCTAAAATACATCATTGAAATCCTGTTATTGGTTAAATTTTTATACATATGTATTTCATCTAACATTATTTTTATAACTGTTGGTTTTCCAAATAAAATAAAATAATTCATTATACAACAATACACGTGATTATTCAATACATATATAGACAAAAATTAGGTCGGGTAATGTCAAGAGTAAAATAGAGAGAATGTATGAATGCTGTTGAAGCAAGGAGTGTGTCAAGACAAAATTGTACAGCAGTCCATCCTCACTGCCCTTTCATGCGGGAAAATGTCACTATGGTAAGTTACTTATTTCCTAAGCAATATTTGAATACCTACTCAGGTACAGTGTTAATAATAATCTCTTAATAATAACAACTTAATATATTCACTGCTTCGAAATGAACCGTGCCAGACAATTTGTTTGGCGATGATGGCTTTATAATGCAAGTTTGCAGTAATCAAAATCGTAGAATGATATTTTGGTTATTTTTGGCCATTTGAATAGCATGACTCAATTATGCTAGTTTATAATGCCATCGAATCATAGAAGCGTTATTCATGTAATTATTCAATTATTATTAAAAAAAAATTAATCGGCTCTCCCAGTGGCGGTTTGCGGGATTGAAAAACGGGGAGGCACAAATATTTTTTATAGGTAAATATTATATATACCTACACTACACCTACCTATTAAAATCAATTAACTTTTACATACCCATGTACGTCAAACTATAATAATAATTAGAAATACAACATAAACCGTCAACTGCATGTTCACTCTACAAAACTAATCCAAATAGTCGTACTCCATATGTACCTCCACTTACTACTGCATACTATCAAAAATAATCACAAAACCAAACAAACTTGGTCCTAAAGGGCTAGAGATAATCGTAGATAAACGGTTCTACTTCTAAAGTGTTCGTTTTTTGAGGCACGCCTCAAACTAAACATCCCATGATAATGTCGGCAACCGTTCATTTCGATTCCGTGTAACCGCCCCACTCCCCTTCGCCTACATGAAATCAGCGGCTCTCGGAGGCGGACCCTATCTCTGCCTCACTAGCGTATTATTGAGCTGTGTTTTGTAGGAAATCCACGTGTAGCCGGCGGCATTTTGAAGAGTTACATAATATAATGACAACCAATCCAAGTAAAATACAAAAATATTCACGGACAATATTTAAATTAAAGTAACTTTTATAAATCAGTAAGATTAAAATTAAAGTTCTACTATATTTTAGAAGCATGGACACGTGTATCTTTCTCCCCTTTTCTTCGCTATTTGTTAGTGAGGCACATCCTCCCCTGCTCCACCACCAATCTCCTGAATAATTTAAAAACATCAGAAGGCACAGGTAACATGTAGATACATTAATTGAGAGATAGATAGGTAATGATTATGATTATAGCCATAGATTTTTTGTTTTGTGTTTTATTTATTTATTTATTAATTTATTTATTTTATTTATTATAAAATACATTCAGTATAAGAAAGCTTTGACTGTCCAACTAGGAAGGTTTCCCGTTTTAGGACAGATACAAATCATTTTCGTATGTTTCATATTCACTTATTTTCTGATGTCAGCTGTTGCCAAGCTGTTGCCGAATACTCGGATGTTTCATTATGAATAATGGTTTTCAGCGAGTATTTTTGAAAGGCGATGTTACAGCGCTACAGCGTCCATCATGAGGGCTGTAACTCTGTCCGAAACGTTGGCTAAATAAGGAGGTAGCGCAACAAGGCATAACACCCCAAAACTTGAATACATCAGTGAAAACCTGTTATTGGTTAAATTTTTATTCATATGTATTTCATCAAACATTATTGTTATAAACTGTTGGTTTTCCAAATAAAATAAAATAAAATAAAATAAAATAACGAAAAAAATTATATCCGCTATGATATCTGATTTCACTTTCCATCTATTTCTGCTTTCGTTACCTATATACCTTAGGTTGTTTGACACATACTGTCACGTAATTTAAATCTCAATATCCATAACACGATATCTCTCTGCACGCATGTTAAGTGTGGTTACCATGGTTACAATATTCGAATACTAATTATAATTTATTAGTAGTAACACGACATTATTCTGCAATCAGTAATTTAATAAAATAAGATATCTTTTGGAAATTAGATTTTTTTTTTTTTAAATGTTGCAGTTCTGGAAATGCCTCTTTTCCTGCCATTATCAGTAGACAAATAAGTATTATTTTTGTTTGTTCGGTATCAACTATTTAACGGTTACTAAACATTTTGTTTTGGAATAATAATAATAATAACATGGTATTTATATAGCGCAGTTTTGTGATATTTCACTTCAAATGCGCTTAATTATAATAAGCTTAAAATTAATTATATAGTGTTATTTACGAGTCCTTACAAAATTGATTAAATAATGTGAAACAAAGAATATACAGTATATACAAATCAATTCCTAAAGAACAATATTAACAACAATAGTGGGTGCACATGACAATAGATATTGATCCCATTGAAACCATAACGGTGCGATTCAACAAGAATCATTAAAAACTAAAATATACTACAGAACAGGAAACAGTTTACGTTTACAAATAATACAAATTCGGAGTGCACATAAAACTATAGTAAGGAGGTAATCGAAACCAAACAATTACTGGAAAATTGAGGAACATGGTTTATTATAGTTTTTTGAAAAGGAGCTACAAATTCATGAAAGGTATGATTTTTTAAATAAGTTTGTTTTTAGAGCCCTTTTGAATTCAGCCAAGTTCTGGATATTAGTAAGAGTATTGTTTCTTAGTGTATGTTTAAAACTTATTTTTAATATTTCGCTAACGGTTTGGATACATCCGTGTCATTAACAAGCATTCTTAAAATTAACTTAAATGCACAGAAATTATTAGATATTGATTTTATGATAACGAGGGTGAAGAGATGAAGTGGGGGGGAGTCAAAATAATGAAAAATGGTTAGAACAATGGTGATTTAGAGGATGCTTTTATTTCGTTTACTATGTTATTTCAGTTCAGTTTTTTTTGGTAGTTTGAATGAACATGAATGATATTAAAGCTATGATATTTGACGGCCTCCGTATTCGAGGGGCAAGGCTCTTGACTAGCAATCCTGAGATGGTGGGTTCAAATCCCGGCGTGCGTTATTTCAAAATTTATTCATAAGGCTTATTTACTGCACGTTTCCAGAATGAAAGATTCTCTCAGTATCGCCCTGGTGTAAGACCGTCATTCAGAAATGAAAAATTGCTTTAAATAGCTCTAGCCGTTTTTGGTGATCAGGTCTGAAAATCCAGCTACTTCCCCACCTTCTTCTCCCCCTTCTCCTTCCTCAATACCCTCAACCTCACAACGGTAGACTGTAGGTATTTTTAATATGGGACTCTTGCGATATTCACATTAAAAAATATGTGTTTCCAACAAATAATTTGTAAACTCAAATAACTTTATTCATGTTTACTGATCCTAATTAAAAAGTTTATAGTTCTCTAGTTAACCCTAGATGTATGCAATGAAGGTGACGGTACGCAGATATGTAATGAATGTAAGGCATAGTATGTAGGCATAGCTATCTTTTATTAAAAAAAATTTAAAGGAAAGAAATTATTCGTCTTATGTTAAATGTTTCAATAGTTCAGTAACATATACACGAGTAAATTCTCAATATTCTTAAAATATGGATATTCAGAATACATATAGACTATAGTCTGTGAAGATGCATACAATATTTCAAAAAATATATTTTACCTAAGAAATTCTGACAAAAAACTTCTAACGGAGTAGTAGTAGGTACTCGTTGCTGCTTCAGTTTATGAGATGCCTCTTCCATGGGGGATTACTTCATTTTAATTAAGATTAAACGTTATAACAAGCTTCTTATAATGAACAACTCAGCACCAGCATAAAAAATCTTACGACGAGTAAAAGTTTATACCCGCAAACCCATTAGCATTTTAATAAAGGTATTGAATTTATAATACACGGAAGATTTTGCGACACGATCACACTTTTGAAAAACTTTAAGGATCGCTTAGCATTATACCGTTTGCTTTAAATCCATTTCCAGAATGCTTAGCTCGTTAAATAAAATAGTTGGATGGAATATTCGTACTTACGCCAGCCATTTAATAAACGGAAAATTTTCAGAGATGGGATTGCAAGCCAATTAAAACTAGTGCAAGTTTAGAAACTTTGAATTACTATTGAGTTCATACTTTACTTTTAATTTTAAACACGTACATCAGTTAAACTAATTTTGCTTTATTATTTTAGGCTAGTTTTAACCACAAGTTGCACAATAAGATATTTTATATTTACGAAATTTTGTTTTTATCTTTATAGAAACCGGAAGATATCTCAAGGGAATTCAGACACTGCGGAAGTAGGACCAGTTAGACGGAAGAGTATTCTTCACACGTCAGATAATGCCTCCGTAAAAAGCCATCACTCCTCACCCAATGACGGTAAGAATCAGTTAGATTTTTTTTATTAATTTTGTGAAAACGCCGCCGCACTTTTAAGCACAGATTATGGAAATCACACTTCATTTCAACAATTACTACAATAAACAACGATTTACCTACACAAAATAGGTTATTAGGTAATTAGGTTCTTGGTTTAGGTAAATAAAGTAATTCATGCGTATTTAGTTTTAAACGAAACTTCGCAAATGTCAAATCCATACAAAATAACATGGTGGCAAAGGAGATGTTTTATATGGGCAATTTTTAACTTTGAATGAAAATCGTATTTTTAATGCAAATTTTTCCGTTTATCACGACTGAAAACAAGAGGTTCTTGCGGCGGTGTTTTTGCAGTTTACTTTTTTTTTAAAAGAAAGACAAACATTCCCAGGTTACGAATAAAGGTGAACGTCCATCAGTCTGCGACGGCCGCAACGCACGCACGGCACGCAACGGATTTTTCTATATCTTTATACGAATTAGTACAGCACTGCGTCCAATACCAGCAAATACCGGCAGTCGGTGCGGGCAACGGAATTTTCTATAAAAAGAAACTATGTTTATATAGAAAAATCCGTGGCGTGCCGTGCGTGCGTTGCGGCCGGCACGGACAGTTGGACGCTCACCTAAACGCTACAATATTTGAAAATCTCCTAAGCAGTAAGCCGTAAATGTTGCTTGAGTTGTGATGGAGGACTTAGCCAGCCGAGGAATCGAACACGGAACGCCCGGGTGGGACCCAAAGGCGATGCCCAATAAACCACTGATCGGTCAAAAATAGTTAAAGATACCTACCCTCACCCTGGTGAGCAGAGCAGAAAATTTGCTTGATTTGTATTTAGCTTTTGTAATTTTTTGTTTTTTTCTTTGTAATTTTTTGCGTCTCCTTTCCTTCAGTCTTAATCTTAATAATCAAAAATGACAATGCTATATATCACTACATAAATAAAAATAACTGTAACATCGTAACACGATGGCAATGTCTGGCATTCTAAGTTATCAATTAAGTTCTAAGATTATTGTTTAAAATGATAATGTGTTTTTGGAATCAAACCATTATCTCATTTTTCACAATACATTTTTTTTTCAAAAACTTAATCCTACAAGTCGCACTTTATCAATATATTACGCCAAATTTTAATTTCTAACATATTATATTACCATAATCTAAATTATATAGATTATAAATTTACTAATACGTGTAAAATGATTTTTTTCCTGTTTCAGACAAATCACGAATGAAGAAGATATCTATAACAGAATCTGTGTACTCTAAAAAAATAAGTATCCAAAATGAAGATGCAATTTCAAGGTTAGATACTTCTATGAATTTTATCTCCACTAAATGAATTACAAAAATTTAACAAAACTTTCTAAAATAATCTTTTCTTTGACGAAGAACAAAAAACTTGTCTAAATGGGATGTTTTGAAAAATAATTCCTTCTATACGACTGCAAGTCAACTAGGAATTATTATAAGTACCAATATCTTACAAATATTCACCACTTCATGATTTATTCCAAAATTAGTTATTTTTTATGTGATGACTATGTTTAATGTTCTTACAGGTCATGGTGGTTCTCGTTTTGTCAAAAATGCCACGGGGCTGATACTACCCCCTCTTGGGAGCCTACTTACTGGCAGAAGGTTTGTCCCTATCCCATGTGTCCGACCTACCGCCATTTCGCACAAATCCTCAGTCTTGTATGCATAGGTAAGTTCTTATGTATGTCAATAACTACTCTTCTAAATAATAGCTAATGATAATAACATTTTTGAAGAATGAATTAGAAAGGAAATGGCAGTTGTTATGGAAACCTAAATGCCAGACATTGTTTAATCACCATTAACCAGCGGCCGAAAATTCAAATTTCGTCGAAACGATGGTTTTGCGATCGTACCCTTGCAACTGTATAGGGCGGTACCGATGAGAAAGATTGATAACTCTTTGTACCAGCATTTTTAATTAATAACTCAATATCGATTTCATTTAATCAAAAATTTGCTTTAGTAAATATTTACATTTAAGTTAGCAATAAAAATGCTCAAACGCGTGTGATAAAATTATGTACTTTTTGTAATGATTTTTTTATCATAAGAATAATCTAATTAGAGCAAAAAGCGATTTTAATGGAAATATGAACATAAATAAGCACAATTAAAAAACGTGAGATAACCCATCACTCCAACGTTTTTTTCCGAAATTGGTATTCCTGTTGCAAGCCGCCAATCTGTAAAAATATAAAAACTTATATCTCATATTATTCTATTAAAAGTATGGATAGATACATATGTTCATAGAAAAACAATCGGAAATGGATTGCGGTTATAAACAAACTAAATATAAATATTCCTTTTTCACAATTACTTTTGCATTTATATTTACATACTTCTTTCTAACTACCATATTTACCAATAAAAGTTTAATACCTTTAAATCCTTAAAACAATATCTTTTAAACCGTATCACGTGGCTATCATATGATGCAAATGATACCCAACCATACCAGCGCCATTTGCTTCAGGCTTTCCAAATTACATGATATTAATAAACTGTTTTTAAACCCGATAAAAAAATAATTTTGATGATGAAATTTTTGATTTTATCTTTTTAAACCCTTTTAATTTTTTCTTTATCTCGCACGCCGGTGTTAAGGCATTAAAACACATGTACGTTTTGTACACCCTTTATCAAAAGAAAAAAAATAATCTACTAATGAGCGACGTACTCCATTGTGCAGGGCTTAAGGGATTAAGCAGATAAGAGACAGATCTTCTGATACTGAAATATTTGATTTAGCTGAAATCAACAATAATCTATCCTAAATGCTTTAAATTAACATTGTAGTATCTTACTCTCTTCAGACAGAAGTGTGCACGATTTTTATGATAACGCAATCATCTTCGTATTAAGATTTTAATCCCGTTTTACAATTTTTACTACATATGTCGTATTCCGTCTTCTAAGTGGTAGTGAGTGACTACATTCATATGTACAGTGATAATTATTATAGAAACGTAAACATCACGTTAATTTTTTTTTATTTCAAAAAGTGAACGGATCACACATTAAAATACGATATTGTTTTATGCTTTGCTATGGAAAACTTTTTTTTGGATTGGGCAGAAAACCTTTTACTCTGAAATTTTTACTTTTATTTATTTATTTAGTCATGCAAATGCATTTTATTGTAAGTGATAGGGTAGATATATTAATTTTTACATAATTGAAGTACCGGTTACCTATATCCATACGATATTACTATACAATATATTTTTTAAATGTTATCTGGTAACATCTACGCTTTTATTGCTTTTCTCTAAAAATATAAATTTTTCCTTTTTTTCTTCTGTTCGCCCTTAGTGTATCACCCGTATAAATAAATTAATTTAACGTATTTTTTTAAATCGCTGCAATTTGTCACCGAACAGCAAAAATTATAACAATATACAGGTAATCTTTAACTTACATGCGCGTCATAATTAGTTTCTTATAATAGACTAGGAGACGAGGTAGGTAAACCCTACGTCATCGAGTACACGGATAAAACTACTTTTTAGTGATAATGGACACTTAGAAAACCTTAAAAAAGCTGGTCTGCCGGTGCGCCTCTTGGCAGGAGCCGCGCTGCCATGGAAATAGTCAGCGATTTTTTTCGAAAAAATTACGTCATCGAGTACACGAACGGGAATGGTGTCATATGATAAAGGTCGATTAGAAAATGAGAAAAAAGCAGGGCTGCCAACCGGCAGCCTGGCAAGTTCGCAGGCAGCCGGCGTCAAAGTGGGGTAAAAAATAGTAATTTTTACGTCATCGAGTACATGAATGAAACTAATGAATAACTATAGTCCAGATCATTCCGTTTAAGAATTTTTTGGTCTGCCGACCAGCAGCCTGGCAAATTTTTGTGTACGATTTTTTAAAGTTTTTTTTTGTTTTTTTTTAAATTTTTCGTTTATTTTTATTATTATTTTTATTTCATTATATTTTTAAAAACTTTGAATGCCATATTTTAAAAATATAAACAATAATGATAAAAAAAATTGATTTGAGAGTTCCGAGTGTACCCATCCGTCAGGTGAGCCGTTCGACGCCAAACCACTTACGAAACCTGCCGCGGTGCCCCTCACCGCTGTCGCGTGTCAATATTATTGCACAAATTTATAATATTAATAGTCCTTTTAAAATTGCCTAATAGTCCATAGTAGTTGAAAGTTCGAAAAACCAACACACCATCGCTGTAAGAGCTGCGTTCGTCCGTAAAACGACGGAGATTTCTGAAACCCCGTTCGTTTCATATCGGTTTCGCTTGCCCTGCTGCACCGATTACATCGAATACAAGATCGAAACTAATGAAAAACTGTAGTCTAGATTATCTCATTCATGACTTCTTTGGTCTGCCACCAGCAGCCAGGCAGTTTTTTGTGTACGATTTTTTAAAGTTTTAATTTTTTTTTTTAATTCTTAAATAAATTTTTTCAATATCTTTATTATTATTTTTATTTCAATATGGTTTTAAAAACTTAGAATGCCAAATTTTAAATAAAGTAATTGGTAATGAAAAAAAAAAAATTTCGGTATTCCGAGTGTACTCATCAGACGGGAGAGCCTTTCGACGCGAAACAACTTACTGGAAACTGGCCGCGGAGCCCTTCGCCGCCATCGCATGCACATATCATTATACAAATTTATAAAAATAATATTTTTTTTATGATAAACTAATAGTCCATAGTGGTTGGAAGTTCGAAAAACTACCCCACCGTCGCCGTAAGAGCTGCGTTCATCCGGAAAACGACGGAAATTTCCGAGCCTCGTCCGTTTCATATCGGTTTCGCTTGCCCTGCTGCATCGATTACGTCGAATGCAAGATCAAAACTAACCAAAAGCTGTAGTATAGATCATCCCATTTATGACTTCTATAATCTGCCGACTAGCAGCCTGGCAGTTTTTTGTGTACGATTTTTTTAAGTTCTAATTAATTTTTTAATTAAAAAAATATATTTTCAATATCTTTATTATTATTTTTATTTCAGTATGGTTTTAAAAACTTAGACAGCCAGATTTTAATTAAAATAAGTGGTAATGATAAAAAAAAATTTGAGTCTTCAAAGTGTACCCATCGGACGGGAGAGCCTTTCGTCGCGAAACAGCTTACTGGAAACTGGCCGCGGAGCCCTTCGCTGCCATCGTATGCCCATATCATTATACAAATTTATAATAATTATAGTCTTTTTAAGATAACTTATAGTCCATAATGGTTGGAAGTATAACTGGCACTCCCTAGTTAGAAACTAATGTTGACTGCGCTATTATGTATTCACACCTGTATTGCAACTTATCCACTATATATATCCACTGTACACATTGTACCTACTTGTCATATTATTATATATCCATTGTGGATAATATATCCAATATCCATGAATGCAAATATATAAGTACTGTAACAATGAATAAATAAATAAATAAATATCTTAGCAATTTCGTCTGGGATTAGAATAGTTTTAACTTTGCCCTCTGCTTGCGAACTGTACCTAAATTTCCCTAAATAAACAATAACAGTGTTAATCTTTAGTGACCTGCCAGGTAAGTATGGTCTTGTATACATTTTCTGCCTGTACAGTACATTTTTACAGCAGCATCGCGATCATTGGTCAAATTATTGTTCATATTTATAGTATCGTCCTCGGTCATACGACGGTCATAACCGTCGTATGACCGGTTCATCGATCATCGTATCGGTGATCGATGAACCGGTGGATGCAATTTTTAGCCATAAGTTGACATAGTGGTTTGTCTAGTTTGTAGTTAGAAGTAAGATTGTAGAAATGTATTATAAGTTTGTTCAGCGTCCTTGAGGTGATTTTTCACAAAAACGGCGCTATACAATTCATCCAAGTACTATTATTATTTAACTAATAATAATGTAGGTATGGAATACCACAATGATTCCAAAGTCCTTAAAAATTATTAGTGTGGAAACTGTGTCAAAAAGGCGACCAATTAAAAGAATAATCAATGTGTATAAATACTTTATAATAGATATAATTTATGTGATGTATTTTTTCTTTCAGGGTTCTTGCTATGGGGTGTGATGTACGCCCTCCTGCCGAAGACGGCCGCCCCTGGAGGCGAGCTGTTCACCATCGCTTGGCTGGCGCTCGCCGCTCACTTCGGAGGCATCCTCATGGTGAGGATCACCACCCTTCCAGCCCTCATTGGCATGCTGCTCGTCGGCATACTCGTGCAGAATGTGGGCTGGATTAACTTGCCCGAAGATGCACACCTTCCTAAGGAATGCAGGTAGAAACCTTTATCCTTTTTAAAAGATTTAAATGTCATAATATTTTCCGAGAAAAGACTTCACTTACGCAGTGTGTCTCAAAATACATTATTGCACACGCACCATGTGTTTACGCTTTTTTTAATATCAAAACGGCATGCCTGAAGCCATTTTTCTAAAAATGTCTAAAAGAAGGCGGTAGGTACTTATAGTTTCTATCTTGCTCTCCATAAATATCTCAAATCAAGATAGGCTTGAACAAAAGCCATGCATACTCGTATACACTTTATGACTATAATAATTATTGTAATCTAAGAGATTGTAATTTAAGAGATTTTCCAGAACAATCGGCGTATTTTGTACCAAACATCCTCAATTTTGCATTATTTCCAGGAAATTTGCCTTGGTGATAATCCTAACCCGAGCCGGTCTGGATTTAGATCCTCCTGCCATGAAGAAACTGGTCGTGACTGTTCTGAAGCTAGGTCTGATTCCTTGGGCCGTGGAGGGCGGAGTGATTGCTGTCATGTCCCACTTCCTCCTTGACTTGCCTTGGATATGGGGTATGATGAAAAACATTTATTATTTATTGATTTAATATCTTATTATTCATAAATAATAGTATTATATCCATTTTGAGAAACCTTTCAGTTCAGTTTATATTTTAGTCTTTTTTCATCATTTATTTAAATTTTAGCCAATTATTCTTAAATTTTTGAGCCGTTCAAGATATAAATAATAGTCAATCTTTTCTGAGGATACGGGTTATTATTGGAACCGATTTTCAAATGTTCATTGTTGGTGAAATTTAAAAAAAACTGTTTTAAGTCACCTTCCTGATGTTTTTCAATGAATTTATTTTTATCAACTAATTTAGCCTATGCCAACTAATTTACCATATGCTTTGGTATCTTTAGTGCATATTTTAGAATTTATAGTGCATATTTTTCATTTTTATAAAGCATGTAATCGGATGTCTACTTACGATGTTCATTAATGAACTTTTAAATTACACAAATGATGCAAATGGTTTGAATCCAACTATAATGCATGTATCGATTAAAGTAGATACCTACCAAAATGAAAATATAGACCTCCAGAAATGTCTCCTGTTTTGCTGATGCTTGGCGAAGTAATAAGGAAATATCTTAAAGTAGGTACCTAACTAAATGAAAACATAGACCTCTTGAAATGTCTCCTGTTTTGCTGATGCATGACGGAGCTCCCATCCGGCAGTTCTCTTTGTCATCTTATTGTGGGCGACCTCTGTTTCATTTCCAAAAATATAATGGATTTAACCTACCGTATGGCCACCACCCAATGTTTTCTTTCTTGTCTACCTTAAGGACTCGCTGATTTTTTTAAATAATAGTAGGTATCTACATTAATGAGGAGAGAAGAATAGTCTATAAATATTTTAAGTTGAGGTAGTTACGTTAAGGTACGAGTTAAGTTGAGGTAGGACTCGCTGATTTTTTTTTTTTATAATAGTAGATACATTCATGAGGAGAGAATAATAGTCTGGATTTTTAAGTTGAGGCAGTCACGTGCCTCACAAACCGATATTGAGATAAAATTTTCAAGAAAATTAAAATATGAAAAAAATTGGTTGAAGATAATAATATTAATTCTGAATGTGAAATATAATTTGGAAAAAAAATTACGTGAAATAAATAGTTTGCGTTATTATTAATAATAGATTGCGTGTGCGCAGTGTCCCAGTAAAGCCTCGATGACACACGGCGAGTTTACAAGCTACTATCTACTAAATTTAAAAGCGGGTGAATCGGCGAGTGAGATTTTCATGATTGTTTTCGTGAAAATGTCCACTCGCTCAGTAGCTCGCGACATTTTTGTAGGAAACTGGACTCGCACGTAGCTGCTAGCGCCAATAGCGGAAATAACGTGAACTTATCCTTTAGACAGTTGACAGTCAAAATCAGCTGGTTTTTGGCAGCCATATTGGAAACACAAATAAACCAATCACGAGTCGGCTTGTAGCGTGTAAAGTTGAGGACCTTTCAACTTTTTCCGTGGATTGTCAACAATCTGCTAGTTAGCAAGTAACACGATGACACTGGGCGAGTTTACTAACAGATAGTGAATTTCCGAGATAGTAACTTGTAAACTCGCCCTGTGTCATCGACGCATAAAACAAGAGGTCCTGGGTTCAATTCCCAGTTGTAACCATAATCTTTTTATTCTTCTATGTCTTGTTCTATTTCATGTTTCATTTAGATTTATTATTATTATTTTTTTCTTCAATAAAATTAAAATATACTCTCTATGGTCTTGCGATATGAATAACATTAAACTTTAAGGCCATTTATTTACTTTACTCATTGACCAACATAATAATTTTATACTAAATTCGTAAGACTTGGGTGAGTTCACTGATTATTGCGCTATTACCTAATGCTTTATAATTTCTTTCAAGTTCCAATGCTGATACCGCAAAATTTTCTCGTCCTACGATATATTTTTTAATATTTTCTCACCTTACGCGTTATTCAACAAGGGGAGGAAATCGTAACGAAACCCTTTTTCAAGGGTTTCGCAATTTTAGGGGAATTTCTTTAATTTTACTGAGAGAAGAATTTGGCAAATTCCAAACGGATATATTAACCAACGTGAATATTTCGTCAGATCCGTTCGTACCCAATAATCCGTCTTAAGAAGATTATATCATGTGACTTCTACGGTAGACGGGTGTCGTAAATCATACATAAGGCTAATCTTAATACTTAGTCATACAGTAAATATCTAATCTTAATACAGTTGCACGGAGAGATCATAAAACTTACAGGTGCCTTAATTTGGTCATGAGAACGGTAATGATAATGAGAAATCCTTTGCTGCGTCACTTCTCGTATCATCCATTGCTGTTTTAAATTTGTTGGTGGGTTCCGCTTCCGTTTAAAGATGGTGGCCGTTGAAGAGTTCAGTAAAGATATTTTTTCAAATGTGAATTTGTCGTGTTTGTTTGGTCTCTCTTATTCGTATTTTTCAATGTTATGGTTCCCACTTGTCAGAAGAAGAAAGTTTGAAAAAAGAATCGTCATTGAAATAGTAACGTTTCTTTGGACAAATTTCATATATCCCTATATGAAAAAAATGTTCATAAAATATTAGGAATAGACATATTGAATGGTTAGGTAAGTATTTAAGTGGACTGGTCAGTAGCCGAGTTAACACCGCTTTAGGGTTTCATCCAGGCGTCGTTTTTTCAATTCCTCTGCTGGCTAAGGTCCTTCATCACGACACGGGCATCATTTTCCGCTTACTGTGGTGTTAGTAAGAGATTTTCAAAAAAACTTTTAAAAAAAGTACCTGCCTACTTATAAATATTATAATTTCAGAAGAAATTTTGGTTTTAATTTTTTAAATAAGAGAAAATTAGAAGAAAAAAATTTTGGACGCAATCGCAGATCTACTAGTAAATTAATTCGTTCGAAGTGTTTCAAATCACACGCACATAAATTAAACTACTTTAGCTTGTTCGAGTAGATAAGCAGTTGATATGTTGGTGACTGACTATGCCTTTCTTCGCTTTTCTTTCTATCATTTGTAATTATAATAATGTGAGGTCACATCTCTATCGCAGCCTTCCTACTGGGGTCCGTCATTGCAGCCGTCTCCCCGGCCGTGGTGGTCCCCTGCCTCTTCAGGCTGCGAGGTAAAGGATACGGAGTGGCTAAGGGAATCCCAACCCTCGTACTGGCGGTGGCCGGTATTGACGATGCTACCAGCGTGGCCATCTTCGGCGTCATCAGCAGCATCATGTTCTCGACCTCTTCGCTGACTTACACCATTATTCAGGTAAATAGAAACTGTTGTATTATTTCTTCTTCTTCTTTCTTTCTGTGACTTTTTCTTTTTTTACAATGCGTATCGTCCCAGCCACACAGCGCCAATAAGACTTTTTTTTTTATATTAGCTACACACAGGAAGCCCTCATTAAAATAATTCCCCTGAGAGCAGAAAATAATTCCCCTCAAATGACATATCATTTTTGGGGATGCTATGTGGAGGGTCTTTTTAGGAAACAAAGGAGATGAAGTTCTGGGTAGGAAAAGGATATAAGGAATGGGTTGCAATCTGGGGGTCAGTATGTATAGGAGTGACGGACGTACGAATTCATCCCTCCCACTGTGATGTAAGGCGATGTTTCGATAGAGTACGGCTGGAGAAGTCAAAGGGACTCCCTCAACCATTCTCTCCAGATGTAGCGGTGGGCAGATGACCCAGATAAACCTCACCCCATGAACCTGGGCACCCTTGCTAAATCACCAAACATAGCGAACCACTTAGGGTGACCTACGGCAGATGTGTTGGTTATCCAATAAACGGTTTCCGGGGCGGTGGTACCCATACCCGCCTTCCAAAAGATGGCACACGGTATCAGCAATTAGAGTTATGAAGGGGTTATTAGGGGAAGGAAATGGGGATGAAGAAAGTTGGGAATTAGGTACCTATCTATTCAGATCTAAACATAGCTAAAACCATTTCGAGCAATGTATCAATTCTGAATGGTGCTCCGACAATGGTTACCAAGGTAATACTGCGAAAATCTACCACTGATAAATTTTAAAATGAACTGCAACATTGATGAATGCAAAATATTTTTTAAGGGTTTTTTTGAAATTGGGGTACTTCTACAGAGTATGATAACCAAAAAATTAATGTTCTGTTAAAAAATTCACCACGAATACATTCCAAAAACTCAAGCCAACCTGAAAATTAAATCGGTGAGATGCAAATAAAAGATTATGATGAAGCCAAAATATGAATTATCTTATTAGAATAAGTTAACAATAATAATCTAAACGAAAATATGAAAGAGAACAAGATACAGAAAAACAGAAAAAGACAATGGTCGCAACTGGGACTCGAACCCAGACCTCTCCGTCTAACCGGGACGAGCGCGTTAACCAATTTCGCTATTGCCACCTTCTGTCAAAGCCGTCATATTTTTCAATCTCATATTTTCAAATTTTTAGAATTACATTATTATCAACTAATTATTTTTCTCCATAACCTTCAAAAGAGTATATAAAGAAAGTTTTTCTTATAAACATAGAATATTAATTATCTACTTATTATTGCGTAGGAAAAGTGGGGTAGTGTATAAGAAAATAGGTATTGATTATTCCAAGAAATATGGATGTGGCGTTATCCTTTTTTTGTTGGAAATAAATATTTCCAACCCTATTGGGAGTTGGGTAGAGGAACTTATCAACAAGGTTCTACCTAGGCTTCTATTTGGGGAAATTTGACGGCAAACTTGCTATCGAATCAGGCGACCGATCTGCTCCAAACCCTTCTCTTGTTATTCGATGTCTGTCAATGGATAGATTGAAGCCTGAATTGTCGAATACATTTTCGAAGTTTTTCTAGGTTTACTGGTTTTCCTAAAATAACAATCGGTAGTTACACTCGAGAGCTTTCAAATATCGTGATTTCTTTGCTTCATTTTACATAACATTATGGTGCCAACACAAAAAAATTAAACCGATTGTACAATTAACAATCCTGGTAACCCTTGTACCGGTTTGATTGTCTCTCTGTTTGTCTTTCCCGAAGTACAATAATAATTCTGGAAAAATAATAATTTTTATTCGTCGGTTGATAGAAAAAAAAGTATAATCCTTTATTACTAACTACTTTTTACTATATTTTAAATATAAATGGTGGATGTTTTGAAGGGAAAACTTCTTTATTAGCACCAGGGTGAGTTGAAACTCGATGAAACGAAAAAGCGATACTAAAAAGAGACAAACACATACATCTATAGGATTTAGCCTGCGAGAGAATGAGATAGACCATTTTGCATAGAAAACAAGAAACACCTAAAAAAATAAAAATTATAATCAGCTCTAGGAAAAATACACAACAACTTAACTGCAATATCTCGAGTTTAGTTATAGAAGGCAAAACCGACATAAAATACCGAAGCACTACAGTAGACCAGTGCCTAAAATGGTCCACACACATAGACATACTCAAAAACAGACTGAGGAAACTAATAGGTATACATCTTTTGATATCTAACACATATCCGAAATAAAGATTTGATGAGAATGACGAACTTTGTCCTGTGCCAATAAGTAGTACAATATGGCAATATATGAAGTAGTGGAAATTATAAAAACAACGCACACAACTGCTTTAAATAGTACAAAAATAAATATTTGAAAAATTCTACTTAAACCACATTCATTGGAACGAATTTAAAGTCAGAAAACTAAATGCATTAATACTTCTCCCATGCAACATCACAATCGATAAAGATAATATTCAAAATAAAACTGCAACCATTTAAAAATAATGGGGAACTCTGACAAATATCAAATCTCCAGAACCCCAAAATGTTAAAAAAAAGAAAACAAATTGAGCAATTCAATTATTAATATCTTAGAGTAAAGTTATTTGAGAAATCACGAGAAATATATATGTGACATTTCTGAAATTTTCTTCTTAAAAACGTAAACTGAATACGTACAAACAAGCCTACCTTTATTACGGACTACGGAGGTACATCACATCTATAACAAAGTGTGAAATTATTAACTAAGTACATTTCTACATATTTCTGTAGGTAAATGATGTAACTTTATTTTTTACGAATTAAAAAAAAAATTAATAGCATTTTTCAAATTTTTATTTTTATATTAACTTTATGAGTAAAACCTCAAATTGTAATATTTAATTAAGTTTTTTCATAAAACGTTGTATTTAATATTGGCTATATAACTGTAACTTTTTTTCTTTGTAATATTTATGTGCTGATAAAGAGTATTTTATAAATTGTTTGTATATACCAGACGAAGACACTGTTGTGTCGAAACGTTTTTACGTAGGTATTTACATATACATGTTAATAAAATGACGTACCTAAAGACACAAAAAGATTCAGTTCTTCATTTAATGATCTTTCAAAACAAATATACCTTTTATGTGACATCTCACAAGACCCCCCCTGTCTGAGAAGTATGATGATAGAGGAACTTTATCGTCACCAGGTTGGGCAGTGTTGTGAGGTGGGTTAAGGTAGGGGCTGTAAAAAGAGATTTATTAATGCGTGTCTTGAAGAGGTCCTTAGATGAAAGAGGAAAAACTGATTCCGAGTCTTCATAGTTATTTTTGTTTATTTTATTTCACTGCCTAACTAATTTTTTTAAATTCTAGGGTCCCGTGTCAATCATCGGTGGAATAGCATTCGGCATTTTTTGGGGCTACTTGCTGAAGTACGTTCCAGAGAAAAATGATCCCTTTGTGGTTCCCTTGAGGGTCCTGTTACTGCTCCTTGGAGGGTTGCTTTCAGTCCTGGGCTCAGAACTTATTGAATACGATGGGGCTGGTGAGATTTCTTTATTAAATACTTGATTCGGAAGGAGTTTTATATAATTTTTCTCTCAAAATGTGTTGGGACGGATTGTTTAAAAAAAAATTACGGATTCATAAAATATTTGAAGTTCCTTTCAAGTTCTGTGGTTATTTCAGTTTTGTGAAGCAAATAGCCTATAATGGATATAATAACAGAACTTGAAAAGAACTTACACAGAAAGTGAAAATTAACTTAAAATATTTTATGAATCCGTCAATTTTTTTTAAACAACCGTCCTTAATAAATATGTACATCGAATAAAATACCTTATTTGAATATCTTGACATTTTTCCCTTTATGTATGTATAGTATGTACACACCATTAAGTCTTTATTTTTTTACAAAAAGGTATTTGATTTTCTAATGTTATAATAATTTTTTTCTCCTCTTAAATGAGCAAAAATTGTTTAATCTCTGTTTGAGTATATAATAAGTACTAGGTGGTAAATGATATAGTATAATGTTTGAACGACATGTATTATGTACTACAAAGAATAAATAATTTCTAATCATTATTATTTTAGCCATTAAATTGAGAATAAATGTAATTTCTTACAGGTCCATTGGCAGTAATCACCGCAGCTTTTGTGGCTTGTATGCACTGGTCCAATCAGGGCTGGGATGTGGAAGACAACCCAGTCGCTACCGCTTTTGAGATCTTCTGGATGGTGTTTGAACCTATTCTATTCGGAATCACCGGAGCCGGTGTCAAGGTAAATCATTAAATATTTTATGAAATCTTATATTGTAGACCCAAGTCTCACCTCACCTTTCTCACGCAACGACAGCTTCCTTGGAGCTTATTATGTATGACATTGCTTTGTAGGAACAAGTGTTACATATCAATTCAAATCTTATTTAAAAGGAAATCGACACCCTGCACGTGCTCATAGTCAATAGTTAAGTGTGTGATAAAAACCTGATTTTTTCCTTATTACTTTCGTGCGATTACCGCAAAATAGTAAAATTTCCCGAAACCAGTGATATTATGGTTCTATTTCTAGTGGAAACCAAAAAAAATGTGGTGTGTTTTCTATAATTTTTTAAGTGAAACTTCTTTAGCCCGTGTGCGTCACTAAAATGTATTATTTGACGGCTTCTTAGTTCTAATATAATGTGATAAATCACGGCTCCGCGTGAGCCTCCGATACCGTAGCGGCGTAAAGCGCGTGACCAATCTCAGCGGCCAGAGACATTCAGCGAACGGAGGCTCGAATCCGACGAAATCCAGAAAAATAAACATTTTTATTTTTGTGAAATCAATATCCAATCTTCAAACCACTTTAAAATAAACATACAAAATAAAATAAAGCGACATCTAGCGACTTTCTAGTTTCACTTCTACCGCGTGTGAATTGCAGACTCTGATTTTTTTTTAAACAACTATAATTTTTTTTTTTAATTAAAAAGATTTTAATTTGGTAATTTCAGATTAATGAACTCGATGGCAATGTTGTATCAATCGGAGTTGGTTGTCTGGTGGCTGGTGCCATCATCAGGATATTGACGACGGCTGCCATAGGATTCGGCAGCAACTTGAACACCAAGGAGAAGTTCTTCGTAGGCCTATCATGGATGGCAAAGGCTACTGTGCAGGTCAATAAAACAAACGTTTTATAAAAAACATATATTTCCTCCTTGGCATTATTATTAAAAAGTTTAAAAAATATTTTTTCGTACTAGTATACTCCATGGTATAAACAAAAATGATAATTATGGTGATAGTTTTCCCTTTCATATCGACGATAAATTTTTATGATTTTTTTCTGACTTGGCTTAGCTGAATCTCTCTATAATATGCTGTCATAAAATTATGCCAGCACAAATTTCAATTTCGCTCAATAGCGTTCTTGCGGTTACATGGTGCATATTTCTAATCATTTTCTATGGGTGCTAACGTCGCAGTTTGGAGTTGAAAATGCTTATTGAAATAAAATTGCTCACTTAACAGGAAATATCACACAAAAGAAAAATGTTACGTTCATTTGAAATCATATTGGCGTTTTCTAGAATGGTATTTTGTGCGATCCTCGTCTTGGGTAAATGTATATTTTTATGATCATGTTTCCTATGTTCATTATTTATTTTCCTGTCAACAGGCCGCTCTGGGACCAATTGCTTTGGATGCGGTAAAAAATGGCGATAACAAGGAAGATATCAAATATGCGGAAGATGTTCTTACAATGTGCATCCTGTCAATTGTAGTAACAGCTCCATTGGGTGCCATTTTAATTTCAATAACTGGACCAAAACTATTGACGAAAACGAAGAAACCGCATGTAGTGGAAGGTAAGTTACAAAATTATGTGTTCTTCCGGATACTAATCAAAATAACTACCCACCTAAACTAACTTTTAATTTGGGAGTCGGATGTAGGTACCGCCGCCCCGGGAACCATTTATTGGATAACCAACACCTCTGCCATAGGTCACCCCAAGTGGTTCGCTACGTTCGGTGATTTAGCTGGGGTGCCGGAGTTCATGGGGAGAAGTTTATCCGGGTCTTGGCGGTGGATGCGTTTGCTCACCAGCTGCATAGCAGCTAGATCGGGAGAGAATGGTTGAGGGGTCCCTTTGACTTCTCCAGCCGTACTCACATTGGTTTGCACCGCAGTGGGAGTGATGGATTCATACGTCCGTCACTCGTGGACACACTGGCCCCCAGATGTGTACCCACCCCCAATACATACCCTTTTCCTTCCCAGAACTAACCGAATCCATTCTTCCTTTCCTAAAAAGACCCTCCCCACATCATCTCCAAAGATGACACAATTAATAATTCCCTTTACGGCCTCCTGTGCGCCTCCTTAATGTAAAAAAACAAGTACTCATCGCCTAAAGTCATAAAATTCGAGAGCAAACTTTTAATTAAGGAACACTCACTTATTATGAAGATCTAACACTATCTAAATATTTAGAATTCATCAATCTAACTTGTTGATCTTTAATGCTCTTTCATGGTTATTTGTACAATAATTATTCAATTAACTTGATTCTCTTTAATTGAAGGTTGGCGTCGATCTCATCGTCCTTCTATCAGGGACATTTCCATCATCGACGAAGAGGAAGAAAAGGAAAACTCGGATGACACTGATGCTGAACTCGGAGATTCTTCTGCTCCCACTAATACCACGGCATCTGTGACCAACTTGGCGTGAAGTGTTCAAGTTTATAAGGACCATTAAGAAAAGACTGAAAATAGCAAATTTTTCGAAACGATGACCCTTTGTAAATGTTTTGGAAAAGTGACATAAAATTGCTATTTTAACATGGTATGCCTTTAAATGTGAGATATTAATTATGTATGACCCTTGCAGAGAAAAGTGCGAACGGGAATAGTCAACTTGATTCTACGTTTTTTTTTAAACAATTCTTAATAGGAGTGGTGCTATAGGTAGTGAAAGTCATGAAGGGTAGAATATAAGATAGGTTAAGTTTTGTTGTCCATGGGTGTCCAACTTTTTGGCTTAATTGTGCCATGTTGAAGGAAGATGAAAAATTGACTTAGGTTGCATATGAAATTTACCAACCTATACATAAATTCGAATAGGTCCATGATGAATTTTCATGACTTTCTTGATATTAAAGGGGGGGAAAGGTTAAAGGACGTTAAGGTAGTGGGATATTTGAACTTGAATTTGAACCAAAATGAATTAATGTCTAATTTGGTACCTAGTGAATATTTAAAGAGTTCGTCATAAAAAAAACTGTCATCATGAACAAGGGTTGCCCATAAATGTGAATACACGTCAAACTTGTATGCCGCCCAGAACTTGATACGATCCATTCTCGCGCAGTTATTTAACTTTTCAATGAACGTAAGCGATAGAGAAAGATGTGTAAAACATATTGCGACATAGAAAGGCATCGGCGGGATGCATCCGAATCTATCCTATTGCGACGAGTTCTGTATCAACGTCAGGCCGGTATTTAAGTTTGGCGTGTAATGTAACTTTAAATCGTTAATTTCTCATCGCGATTCTGTGCGTCACATTATTAGATACAGGTTGCAAGTTGGACACTCCTGGTTTAGTCTTTAATTGTAAGTGAAACTAATTAAATATTTTATTTATTCCCTAAAATTAAATGAGTAGAAAAAGAAAATTCAACAATTTATTATACATAAGCGAATGAATGCCCACTATATAAAAAAAATTGGGACACACATTATTTTTAAATTAATACGATTTTTTGTGGTATATTTTTTCACACAGCGATAAAGATTAAAAAAACATTTCCCACCCTTCCTTCTGTTTGACCTTATAATTTGACCACGCACAAAATTTTTTTTAAATTGAAAAAATGGGGATCATTAAAATGCGTTCTAACAGGTACACTTTAAACGCCAAAACTTGTTAGTACCTACCTACTATGATATTATTACGTACAGGAATAATATTACATCTCTTAGATAATTTAATATATAATGTTATATAGATAAAAATTGATTGGCAAACGACTATTGCCACTTATCTTTATGCAGTATTGTTAGTTTATTGTATTTAATTTTTGCAATTAATATAATTATTATTGAGTATAAGATCAGAATGGGACCACAAGTATTGAGCAGTAAAAATATAATATAATATAATAAAAAAATTATATTATATGATAAAATGTTAACTTGCTGAAAACGTGGAATCGATCATAATTAATATTAGTTCTAATATTCCTCATATTGAGATAATTTTGAAACTTTATGCTTCGCATACATACTTGTATATTTAGCATAGTGCCATAATGTTAAAGACCGAATTAGTCGATCATTGAAATGTAAATATTAACTTATTTTGTGTTATTATAATAGAAACTTTTTTCTTCTTGACATTGCTAATTTGTTATATATGTTATGTTTTTTTTTTTTTTTCAGGGAGTTTGTAAGAAGTCAGCTAGATACCTTTACTATTTTGAATAAAGACCTAAATTTGCATAAAATAGTTTCTTAAAGATTCTTAGAAAAATCTTAGAAGCATAAAATAGCATTGAATTCGTAAATTGAATTCGTTCCTTGTAAAAAAAGGATTGCCTTTGGATTATTTCCGAAGCTGAATGTTAATTTATTTAAATATAACATTGTTCTGTAATTGATTCAACAAATTATTTACTTATATGTAATGTTACGTAATTATTACGTATGTGTCAAAAAATAATATATAATAATGAAGGTTAAATCATTTTAAGAAGTTAAAGAGTACAGTAGGTATTTACAGTGTTGTATAAATGTTGAGTACATTCAAATAAAGAAAATTAAAAATATTATGAAAATATTGGACACTCGTTTTTTTACAATCCCTGTAGCACTCTTTATGGCCATTCAATAAAATGGTGTTGACTTCTTATGTGGTATTTAATTTAAAACAAACATTTGTTAGGTAGGTACTTATATTTTTCTGACTTTACTATGATCCCTTCGTGAATTCGCAACTTCTAGGGCTAACAATATACTACGAGATACCACGCCCCAGAAAGGCTTAATTGTATCTACTAATCGTAAGAAAATAACAATATACCTATTATAAATATTTGCAATCAATTTTCATTAAGCTCCTAAATTTTAAGAATTTGAGTCAGTGTTTTTATTCGTTTATAAGTTCTAGGTATTTTTTCTATAAAGATAAAAGCCAAATAAAAACTATAAAGCTATAATAAGAGGTATCTATCACAATACTTTATAAAAAAACGATCATGAACTACTACGGACATCTGGCATAAAATTGTGAAACCGTGAGATGATTCTACTGCGAAAAGGTAACGGTTTAAACTGTTTTAGTTCGACAAACTAGCGGCAGATGGCAGTGAACTAACACAAAGAAAATTTCTCGTTCCCGGGAAAACTATTACTTTGCAACATTTTCGTTTTGACCTTAACACCTGAAATTGGCAAAATATATATTACTTCATTTTTTCTGCTGGGCTGCAATCTTTATTCCAGCGACAAATAATACTGTTAACAGATCCCGTTTTAGCCGTTTTGTTAAATTTTTTACCCGAAATAATGTCGTGAATTACTGGTTAAAGTAAATCAAGTACGTCCTTTAAAACACCATGTATGTGGAATAAATTTTACACCGAAATTCTATTTTTAAACAACCAAAAAAACTCACCTGCACAAAAAACGATTTTTATGTGTTGATTATAAAAGTATTTTGTCTACTTGCCTATTTAATATGAACGATTTCAACGACTGGAGGTTTCCCTGTTGCTAGAAGAAGTCAATGTCCTCAATTCTCACATCCTTATCGGTGACTATAAAATAAAATACTTTTCCCATTACTATTATTAGTAATCAATAGCTCGCATTCTTTCGCGTCGGAAGTTACTTAAAATAATTATTGCCGTCATTTAAATGTTGCTCATAAGATACAGTACCTATTAATCGCTCGGTAGGTATATGGTGGGTTGATTGATTGGGTGAGGTTTACATTGAGATTTTCATATGTTCCAAATAATAAATTTATTATATCCTGCAAATTTTTTAATATACAGTTGAAAGATATTAGAAAAATCGTGTTGTTAATATGAATAACATCTCCTTTACATGTCACTAGCCTACTGACTGCCGCCGAATGTGCATTTCAAAATAAAGTTGAAATAATCGGGGTTAAAAAGCCAGGTGATTATCGATTGGAGCCATAAAGCCTATTTAAAAACAACCAAGTATGTATAAAATTCCGACGGTACGATGCTGATTGTCTTTTATTTTAAACGTAACACGGTGTTGTTTTTTATATTTTTTTGTTATAAACTGATAATATTATAAACTGCGCCTCCACTTAAAAGCGGTTCCATGCCAACTCAGAATCAAGTCAACTCAACGCCTATATGAAAAGTCATTAAGGCTATGAAAAAAATAATTTGAAATAGCCCATAACCTTAACCTAACGTAACCTATTTAATCCATTTTTTTCTTCACTTTTAATGTCCTTTCAATGGAGGTTCTGAGTTGATTTCATTCTGAGTTGTCCGGCCACCCTTATAAGTATCTATGCATTTCCAAAGATGCGATGATGATTGCCTTTTATTTTAAACGTAACATTGTGTTATTATTTGTAGTTTTGTAAGAATTTCCAAAGACGCGAAGATGATTGTCTTTTATTTTAAACTATTATTTATATTTTTTTATGCATTTCCAAAGATGCGAAGATGATGGTCTTTTATTTTAAACGTAACATTGTGTATTTTTGTATGCTTTTCCACAGATGCAAAGATGATTGTCTTTTATTTTAATCCTAACATTGTGTTATTTATTACTTGTATTTTTAATTACTTATATTTTTGTTTACATTTCCAAAGATGCGAAGATGATTGTCTTTTATTTTAAACGTAACATTGTGTTATTATTTGTATTTTTGTTATGAGCTGCTCTCAACACATGAGTTCCTAATGAGACTAATTTAAAACATAAAAATTTAAACGATTAAAAAACGGAAAAAACTCGGTTAACATTTAATTTGCGGACGAAGGATGATGTATAACTAATTCATTATGTTTTTAAAATATTTATTATATATGCAATTAGCTCAACCGACCTCGTCTTTCGACTCCAAGTGTTACCATTTTGATACCTTGTAATTGTAACATTAAATACAATAGCATCGTAATTACGTAACGATGGTCATTGAAACACATATGGAATTCAATAAATTTAAAACAGCCAAGGCCTATTCATCAAATTATCTGCATTACGTCAAGTAATCCAATGATGGGTTAATAAAGATGATGCTCCATTTAATAAATCGTTTTCACATCATTTAAATTTTTCCGACACCAAAAAAATGTGACATACGCCCTAATCCGATGTTAGATACTTAACTGGTTAAGTGTTGCTTGAAAGATGGTAGGGACTATGAAAATATACACACGCACACATACCTGTAAACAAAATATTTTTTTATAAAATAACTGGTTTGGCATTATAATATATATTTTTTTGTTTGTTGTTTGTTCGAAAAATAATTTAATAATTTGTATCACAGGAATAGTAGTTACTCACTCTTTAAAATTAACAGAGAAACCTGAAATTGATTGTTTTTTTTAAATAGAACAAGTAAAACTGTCATCATGTGTTTCTTTTTGAATACTGTTTTATTTTTCATTGTTAAAAATTCTGTTGTGTAACTTTGACAACAGACTACTTGTGCAAAGTTTTTAAGCCATATAGGATTGTATTTTTGATATAGGTACTGGGTGAGACACGGAGGCCTCCGAGCTGCGATTGACTGCATTCATGGTAGGTGAATCTGTTATATTCCCTAGAGTTGTAAAATTGCTATTCTTTTGTGATACGTTGTCGCAGGTAAAATTTTCATAATCTTATCTCTGAGCATTGAGCTCAGAGAGAGTCTGGGGAATTTACACATCCCAGGCTTACAAATTATAAAGCAATAACTTTTGTATAAGCACAGTTTTTTACAGGTTTTTCGACTACCATACTAGGCGCATGTCCGTATTATGGCAGTCGAATATAAATATCATGTTCCAAATTGGAACTTCCGATAGATATTCGTAATAAAACCAATATTTTTGTACCTATAATAATAATAACTCTACGACACTGAATTACGGACGTAGACTTTATATATAGAAACAACAGAATCTTTTTCCGCCGCCCGAGAACCATTTATTGGATAACAAACACCTCTGTCATAGGTCACCTCAAGTGGTTCGCTACGTTTGGTGACTTAGCGGGGGTGCCCGATTTCATCGGGTGGCGAGTGTCCAGGTGTTGGCGGCGGATGCGCCTGCCCACCAGCAACGTGGCTGATCAGGAATGGCTGGTTTGAGGAGCAACTTTGACCTCTTCAGGTGGTCTCTCTCGACTCTTCGTCTTGTACCGTACTGGGAGGGATGGATTCATACGTCCGTCACTCCTAGACACATTGACCCCTAGATGCCTACCCACCCCTCATTCATTTTTCTACCCCGGAACTTCCCCTACTTCCTTTTCTTAAAAAGACCCTCATGGTAATGCCATAAGCCCTGAGGGAAATTATTTTACTCAGGGCCTCATGTGTAATAATTAATTAAACAGAACAAACTTTGTTTTCACCACTAGCTAATTAAAAATATCAATATATTTCAAACCCAATGGTTTCTTCATCAGGACATAATTTTTATTGTACAGTAGTGTAAACAAGTGTAAACAAAGTTTGTCATTTTATTTTATTTTATTGAAATACCGCCACGCGGTGATTTTGCTATTATTGAGAAAGATTTTTTTTTAAAGTTTTTTAATGCTATGTAATAAATTGCATAAATTTTTAATGACGTGTAATAAATCGCATTTATATCGATGTAAAATAG
Organism: Limnephilus lunatus; assembly: GCA_917563855.2. Lineage (NCBI taxonomy): Eukaryota > Metazoa > Arthropoda > Insecta > Trichoptera > Limnephilidae > Limnephilus > Limnephilus lunatus. The sequence continues at coordinate 90,963,865 of OU830595.1, read as the reverse complement.
TTTAGACCAGAATCTTCGCTATTTTTTTTAAACAATGTGCGATGTATGTGATTAAAATATTTAATTTTATCATCATTTAAAACTTGTCGTTATCGTCTTATTCACTACTTATTTAGTTTTGAGGTATACAAAAATGTAAGTTAAATATTACCTTAGAAGAGTGGCGACTATCGCCGTTCGTGTCTAATGCATGAACGATTACGGAAATAGCCGATGATATACGATCGACAGCTTGGCTCTCACAGTGTCAGGTTCACTAGTTTCAGAAATACTTAAAGCTTCCAAAAGGACGGACGTCCAGTTAAAAATTCACAGGGATTGATGGACATTACACAAAGCAATCAACTTTTTTAAATTACAAAACTTGAACTGTGAAAGATTTCATAACTAAAATAAATTACTTCGTGATTGAAAAAGGCCGATTTACACAAAGTAATAATTATGTTAAAAAATAATACTTACATATTAAATAAATAAGTGAGGAAGAATAATTTTTCATATACATTTAATATAATATTTTGAACTTCTGTAGGCACATCCTTAAGACATTAACAATAATTAACTTAAATCTATAAATCGACTAGAAGTATGTATACTTTGAAAAAATATACAATTTTAAAGACACATATCATAAAATGCTTGAAACCAGGAATATTGAACATAGTTTTGTAGAAATTGAACAGCCAACGCAAAACTCATTACAGAAAGTAGAGCGAGTACTTCTGAGCAAGAATGCGTTAAATAAATGTGAGTAAGGTTAAATCATAGTTGATTACATTTTTTTTGATGTAATTAAAAAACAAATTATCTTTTGGCAGAATTTTCTTTAAATTGTTTTAACGCCTGGTGTTGATTTCCCTTCGATTCCTGCAAAACTATGTTCAATCCCATTCTTATTCTAACAGAGAAGTACTTACTAGTTTATTTCATAACATCTAAGCTTACGTTACCTTACATCATGACTTTTGGTCGATATTATGATACAATCGCTCGTTCGTTTGGATTCCTTGGGAAACATAAAAAACACGATCAACACTTCTAGTAGCTACATTTTTGTTTAAACATCCACATTAAATTTAATTAAGGCGTACCGCCGATAGCTCTGTTGCAGCCTCTCATTCTTTCTCGTACACGTCCATACTGTTCAAAACCAAATGAACTATAACTATAAATGGGATGCATATTTTTTGGCATGTTGTGGGTTGAAGGAGTAGGAGAGGAAGAAAAACTAAAAAAGGAACGTTAAAAATTCGTCAATTTTCAGATCTAGGCTTTAACTCACGGCGAAAGCCATTTCAAGCAACGTTTTGATTCTTAATGATTGTTTTTCTATCCCTTTCAAATGAGGGGTGGATACAAATTGATTACACAATATTTTATCAAATTAAATGTGAAATAATCCTTCTTACTTCAAAAGCAATTTTTCAACAGAGCTCTCAGCAGCAGTACCATTTAAATATAGTATAAATTGGTGCAAGTTGGTTAGAGATGTTATTTACAACATATTAAAGATCCGATTTTCCACTCATGTTAGTCCTAAATCCTGAAGAGGTGCTAAATTGCCTGCTGTACTTCTTTCCTGACAAGGGATCGGTACACGAGTCGGAAGATATACCAGTTGTCGTTGTGGCCCCTCCAATCGGCTTCTTCTTCTTCTCTAAGCCTGAAATGAGTTAATACAGTTAAAGCCAGTATTAGTAGTGAACACGTACATACCAAAGTAGCGAATATTAAATTTGTGAGAATAACGGTGTGGGTGCGTGTGGTTTGTGTTAGAAGATTTGTGCAAACATTAGATTATATTGTTAATACAACAACATAGAGCTTTGCGTTTTGTGAATACCATCACCCAAAGACACCCACGAATGAGTAAATAAGTTTGAACAAACCAAGAATCAACATTTAAATACAGGCCAGGTTACTTCACATTATCATTCACATTTTTTTCTAGAAACAGAGAAGAAGTTATATTAAGAGCAGATGTAAAATAATTACAGCGCAAAATAAATTATACGAATAAAGTTATAAATTGTCAAGCAAGAAAAATGTGAAAGTATTATAAATTTGATCCCGACGAAAGAAGTGTTAATGTGAATCTTATTTTTAAATACCTTAGACTATTTATCGTATGTACATTTTTGTCATGAACACATTTATTGGTTGTTCAGAAAATTTAAATATTTTCTAAATTAAGTAGTATAAAAAATATTTTTAGATATTAATGAGATCAATTGTAATTAAGTTTACATCTTTTTAGTACTATGATGCAAATATTTGGCTGCTTATTGGCGAATTATTCGATTCATTCTAGAAGCTAACATTGACGTAGGTTCTGTGTGACTCTTGTGACTTGCAGCATATCTTTTATCTGAAAATCAAAGACATCGTTATGGTTGTATCTAATGCAACCACAAATACATAAAAGCCAGTTGTTTATGGGCTTTTGTAATTGGATACCATTACATCTGAAAAGTTTCAGTAAAAAAAATGTATCTATGGAGATCAAAAGCATCTCTTTTTGATCATTTCCGTGACGTCAGTGTAAAAGAAATATGATTTTTTGTAATAAATGTAGAACTGAAATATAATGTATATGTACAAATATACACATGTGGCTATATAAAGTGACATGAAATATTGACAGTTTAATGACATAGAAACAATGAGATCATGCGCCCAAACCCAAGTTTTAATCGAATAGTGACATCATTATGATTTATTCATTACGAACAACGACAATTTAAAAATACAACTTTATAAGAGAAAGATAAAACCATAACCATAAAACCAAGGCAGAACATTTTAAAACATAAAATAAAATATGAGGAGGGTGGGGTACATCACAATCTGGGTCTGTATTTCGTATCACAAAAACGGTTAAACGTGTGTATTTTTTTTAAATCTGTTTGTTTTATTATTAAATTCTTAGAATGTCAGAATAAAAAGAGAACTCTACCGACTTTAACCCTGAGTTTCTTTTTAATTTTTTGAGAACAGAATAAAAGTAACGATAAAAGGAAATATACATACCTAGTCGTTTTCTCATGAGGAGGTAGACCTTCCTCTTCATCACCAATATAATAAATATTGGAATTCCTTGCAGCACGTTAATAGCATCTGCGGCATACCAAAGCTCGTACGGCTCATTGTAGATGGACGAGATTATCTCGGTGACCCATGTTATTCCCATCACTACAAACAGCTTCATGTTCATCGAATATCTGAAATAAACGCCGACCAACTTAATAACAGAACAACTTTAAATGGAAATGTATTAAGTTATTTGGTAAATTAGTTACTTTTAAGGAAATATTATTAAGCCAAACACTTTAACTATGTGTTCGTTGCTTACATGTAATAAAAAAACATTTTTTTGAAAATCTCTCTCCAACCCCTCTTTTGTTCTCGCCTTAACTGGTCTCAACAGTCACCTCAAATTCTATGTACACATATATTCATGCTCGACGGTTTTTTTTTTACAGTGAATACCGCACATGAATCTCAACTGCTCCCGTCTGGAGCCAGTGAGACTATGGCATCCCCAATTGGGGTCTGAAGGTAGTGGGGAGGGGAAGGAGGTGAGGTAGGAGGAAGGTTGGGAAGTACCTGGCTATTCGGATCTGGTCACCAAACAGGATCTGGTCTGGTTTGGCTCAATCGAACGTGTTGACTTGGAACCGTGATTGTCGTTGCGTCCACAAGCTCGAGCAGCTCGACACAAAACGCCATAGAAAGATATACTTCCAAGACGCTATCAAATGTTGGCGGTTGCGCAGTTATAAACTAACGCTATATCTTCATATTTCTTTCTGGCAACTACACCGTCGTAGAAGATAGCGCCCTTCTTTTTTGAAAGCACTGTGAAATTCAGTCGAACATCGAGCAAGATTTACGGTCCTTGAATCTTTTTCGCATAGAGCTGTTGACTTTTGTGACACTTTTTCGCATCGAGCGCGACGGTACACATGTTGAGACATGTTCGAATGAGCGTGAAACCATCGAGTATGAACGAACGTGGGTAACGACAAAAAAAGTGAAACCTTAGACGGTCTCCACACGGTGCTGCCGCAGCACCAACTGCTGCAGAACTTTAGTTGACTGTAGTCAGTTCTTCGGCAGTTGTTACTGCGGCAGCACCGTGTGGAGACCCCTTAAATATCAGTGGAAACCTTAATATCATCTAAATTTTTTACTCCAAATAAATTCAGGAACCACAAGATAAGGTATGTCTCTTTACAACCATATAAAATTATAGTTTTCATCTACCCTAACGCAATGCCAAAGAAGATTGGATTGTTCGTGTTAGTACTTTGATAAACAGTCTTTTATTGAAATATTTTTTTAAAATCACGTCTTGATTAACGTAAAGATTGACTAAATATTTTTGATGGTTGAATATTAACAGAATCATAAAAATCAAGAGCAAAAAAATTAAACTATAAAACAATAAATTGTGCATTCTCTTAAATGGTGCTAAGCAAAATATATTTAGATACTTCAACTTGATTTGTTAATATCACAAAAACGCCAAAGTAGGTTATAATGAAGCAGCCAAAATTTCGCAATGTTTTTATCTTTGAATACCACGTATATTGAAATATTGACTACATACAAGATAAACAAAAATTTTAACAAAACAAAAAACGACTTCAAAAAATGCACTAAAAAGTTGTTACGATACGCCCCTGAAGCGAGTAAATACGAGAGCACAGAACGCAGCACAAGTCCACACGGCTCGTCCGCCGCCTCTCCCCGCCCCGTATCCTGTTTCTCCTTGCCTCTCCCCCGTGCCCTGCCACTCGGCATTCCCGCTGCGCTCGCGACAGAAGAGATATGAGCGCCTTTGAGAACGCACGCTCGCGGCTCACTTGTAGCCGGCGGACCCAATTCAATGGGGCCGCGATGTATTATTGAAATACTTTTGAGTAGAATCAGTCTTTTGCCACTATAGTTCGGTCTATTTAGACTACGAAAGTGCCTGATGAAGCTGCCACATGAGACGAGGTTCCTGCCAACCTACATGTAAGCTGTATCTTGATTTCCTCCTTAAATGTTGTCCGTAATTCAGTGAAATGTAGGGCCCCCGCGGAAATCACGACTCGGAGAGTTTCGTTTTGAGAGAGAGTCAGAGAGAGTTAAACACTTTAGCTAGGTTTGTGTAATTTGCATTTCTTGTAATTGAATTGTACTGTAGAAACCTATGTATGTGTTTGAGTTTACAATACATGTCTAAATGATTTAACATTGTTATTATTCTGCTACGGCGGGAGGATTGTTGGCCAGTGAGGATCCCGTGGGTCACCGGAGGATGGAGAGAAGTTCCCTAGCCTTGAGCTGCCCACCCCCCTGAATAGAGAGTACCATAGTCCCGCTGAGAGCTAGTCAGGGACGTGTTTTGGGCCCTGGTGTTGGTTTAGAAGCCGACATCGAGGCACCCTAACAATTGGCGCATCAACGTGGAGCCTGGAATTTTTTTCTCTATCCCGGTCACTTTGCGGGACCTTCCTTTGTCGAAATCCTTCCCGCATAACAACTATTTTGTAAACATTAATTTAGCCTTGTTATTCTACAGTGAATCCTGTGAAAAAACCACAGAAACCAATATGTAAATTAGATCCATAACGGATCTGACTGGAATTATAAATTGCATCGCAAGTTGAAACAACGGCCATTTTGAGTACCCGAAACGCCGCGAATCTGATTGCGCACGCGTCACCAAACAGCGAGCGCGTAGCAACAGCAATCCGCGCCAAATCCAACGGCCTTTGTTTCACGCGATATTCCGGATTGTGCGCGCAAATGCCTTGTTCCCGCCGATATCCTAACCGACTGTTGCTAGGCTGCGTTTTAAATCCAAACCGTTTTTTATGACTGAACCGGGATACCAACGGAAATCATTGATTCTGGAACCCCAGTTATTTTGCGAATTCCTTAATGAAAATTTCGGACTTACGTATTTTTATTATTTCTGCACAATATACCAATTGGCCCACTTGGTCTGTCAAATTAGTACAATTTAATGTTTCTCCAAATGGACAAAATAATGACTTTCTTTCCCCATTGTACATTATAGGTACTGTTTTTTTTCAGCATAAGTGAAAGTGAATTGTGTTTTTTCCCTTACATAAGTGAAAAGTGGAATAATAATAAAGCCAATGACTGATTCCATGAATAAATAAAACAATTTTAATATGGTTGGATGCAATAAACCCCATATTCAGTCATTTTCATCCGGAAGTTTGTCCTTTATTTGCCAGAAAAGTGCCTTTTGTGAACTTTAGTGCCTTTCTCAGTGCAAAGTGTTTTGTGAAAATAAAAGACCTGTTTTCTAAAGGTCAGTCCTGGCAAAATTTTTCTAAAATAAATAAATACTTGTGAATTTCACAGTTTTCTCAAAAGTGGTCAGTGAAATAAAAAAACCTTTACCACTAAGGTCTTTCCACGCAAAATTTTTTCTCGTCTGCCTCTCCTTGACAAGAATTCTGGTGTCATGTATACAAAACACATTTGGAAGTGCCAACAGTGATCACCAAGTGAAAAGTGCCTCACAAAAATTAATTTTTGCGCTTTCTAAAGGAAACCCCTGGCCAATTTTTTTTCTTCTCCTCACCACCCAGGAAACTCGCAATGGAGGACAAGCAAGCTATTACACCATCCAACTTGGGTACCATTCCCAATGTGCATAGTTTATCCAAAGCCCACTTACAAGCTGCTTTAAGGGATAGAGGACTCTCGCCATCAAGCAAATCTAAATCTACATTGAAGGCATATGCACTTTTATTCAACAAAAAGTACATTAGGAGAATAAATCTCGCCCCCTCCAACTAAAATAATTCATGTTCGGCTACGCAAGTTTTGGATAATCTTGACAAAGAACCTACGCCGCATGTAATGATAAAACAGGACGTCGCACCCATCTTGACACAAGATAAAACTTACGATTTATCCTCTTGGAAAGTCAAATATAATGGCGTCTCCGATGTGCTGGATTTCATTGACCGTATTGAAGAAACGGCTACAATCAAAAATATCCCATTCGAGATTCTACGGAGAAACTTTATAGAACTCATCTCCCCAGAATTAATTCCGTGGCACCGCATCCAAAAGACTAAATGCAAAGATTGGAATAAACTCAGAGCTGCCCTAATCTCTAGCTTTGGAAAAAAGGAGGCCCAGCACCGGATCAAACTATCTCTACTATCTATTAAACAACTAGTAGATGAACCTGTGGCTACATTCATAGAAAGGGCTGAATCCATCAACATCAAGCTTTCACATCCTGTTCCGGAAGCTGAACTATTACCAGTCATAACTGATGGCCTTTTAAGCAAATACGAGAACATCATCACCTCACAGAAAATTGCATCCCTGGCCCAGCTAAACGAAGTCTGCCTCCTCCTGGAATCGTACCAGGATAGGAAAAACATAAAGAATGTGTCGAATAATGTGGTTGTGCCAAGCCGTTCGTCTGGTTTAAAGCCAGAATTCGACAACAAAAAAGTGTGCTCCTTTTGCAAAAAAGTAGGCCACCTGGCCGCTACTTGTTTCAAGCAAGCAAGACTTCTGGAATCCAAGGAACCCCGAACCTCCAAGAGACACCACTCTAGGGACCGCTCTCCTCCACGCGACGAACTGCGCAACATTTTCAAGAAATCAAGGCACAATGCAGAAAGGTTACAAAACCCAAGCGATGTCAGACCTCAGGTGGATTTCTCCAAGCCCCCACCAAATTTCTACATGAAGAGGCCAAAAAACTAAATAATAACCTCTCAGGTACCCATTCTGAACCAAGGTCTAAAGAATGGACTGATTGGTTATCACACATTAAGTATTTTAACCAGACCTTAAATGTTTCCTCGGTTTGTTGCAAACAAGCTAAAGATGGGAGACCCTATGCTCTTTTCTCTGTTAACAATGTGCCCTTTTCCGGATTACTTGATAGCGGTGCATCTGTCAGCTGTCTTGGCAACAATGCTCACCTGCCTTTTGTTAACAGTGATTTTAAAATTTCGCCACAAACAACACACCTGACGACTGCGGATAATGTTTCCCAGCCGGTCATCGGTACCCTTGCACTGCCAATTAATTGTAACAATAAAATAATTACAATCAATTTTCTAATAGTGCCCTCTATATCCCAGAATTTCATCCTTGGCGTTGACTTCTGGAAGGCTTTTAACGTTGCTCCCCAAGTATTTAATACTCTTGGCGAAACCTCCACTGCTGCTCAAATTAGTGAGATCCGCACAATAATACCTCACGAAAATTTAAGCACGGACCAAGCTCTCCAACTAAAGGAAATGGTCAATAAATTCGAATCAATATCTTTCGAAAAATGTGGATTGGGTTTGACAAATTTGGTAGAACACCACATTAAAACCAATGGCCCACCCATAAAGCAACGTTATTACAACTTAGCCCCCCAAAAGCTTAAACTTTTGGAAAAAGAACTTGATGAAATGTTAAAAATGGGTGTGGTGGTTCCCAGCAGAAGTGCATGGACCAACCCAACTCTTTTGGTTTCTAAAAAAGATGGCTCCGCACGTTTCTGTCTCGACAGTAGACGTTTAAATTCTTGTACGGAAGCTGACGCATACCCCTTACCTTACGTCCACGCGACCTTAGACAAACTGCGCAACGCCAAGTTCATCTCCTCTGTTGACCTAAGCAAAGCTTTTTGGCAAATACCTTTGGACGCAGAATCGTGTGAAAAAACTGCTTTCGTTGTACCTGGTAGGGGAATGTTCCATTTTAAAAGATTACCCTTTGGTCTAAAGAACAGCCCCGCCGAATTACAAAGACTGATGGACAAGCTCTTCGGTCCTGAAGTCGATAACAGCCTGTTTTGTTACCTTGACGACCTCATCATCGTCAGCGACACCTTTGAAAAACACCTATTAATGTTGGAAAAGGTTTTTCAACAACTCAAGTTCGCTGGTTTAACCATCAACTTGAAGAAGTCTGAATTCTGTAAGTCCCGTTTACGTTATTTGGGATTCATTGTCGACGAAAAAGGTCTAAGAACAGACCCCGCTAAGGTGGAAGCCATGGCAAATTTCCCCCGACCCAAAAACGCGAAAGAAGTCAAAGGTTTCCTTGGACTTGCAGGTTACTACAGAAGATTCATCAAAGACTTTTCCACAATTGCAGCCCCCTTAAATAAAATTACCGGCACCCGTAAAGGTGTCAGCAACTTCCGATGGTCTGCTGAAACTGAAGAAGCGTTTACAACTTTAAAAAATGCCCTTCAAAAAGCCCCCGTTCTGAATTGCCCGGATTTTGCACTCTCTTTTACCCTCCACACGGATGCCTCCAACGTAGGAATCGGTGGAGTCCTAACTCAAGAATTCCCAGATGGCGAACACCCTGTAGCGTATTTTTCCCGTACACTAAATAAACACGAGAAAAACTACGGAATTACCGAAAAGGAGTTATTGGCTGTATTGGATTCTGTTCACCATTTCCGCGGTTACATAGACGGTAGCAAATTTACTGTAGTCACAGACCATAGTAGTTTGAAATGGTTGATCTCTTTAAGTAATCCCTCCGGTAGACTCGCTCGTTGGGCCTCCCGTTTGTCTCAATTCAATTTTGATGTTCTACACCGTAAAGGCGCGGACAATATTGTTCCTGACGCTCTTTCAAGAATTGAATTGGCTTCATTAAATGTTGACACAATTGCCCCCCCTCCACCCACAAAGGATGAATGGTACTTGAAAATCTTCGAAGGTTGTAAAAATAATCAACAAAAGTTTCCTAATTTTATCATAAAAGAAGGACAACTATACCGTAATTGCAAGGCACCACTATCCATCCTCGAAGATTACTCTTGGAAACTTGTCGTTCCCCTCGAAGGAAGAGAACAAATAATAATTGACAATCATAGTGCTCCCGACTCTATACACCCAGGAACTTTCAAGACGTATAAAAAGATTTCCTTGAAGTATTACTGGCCTGGTCTTTTCAAACAAATTCGCAATTACATCTCTAAATGTGAAACTTGTAAAGCTTATAAACATAGCACGGCAGCACCTGCCGGCCTAATGGGTAACCCCAAACGCGCCGACAGACCCCTACAGTCATTGTCAATGGACCTCGTCGGACCTTTTCCTCGAAGTTATGCCGGACACATGCACATACTTAGTGTAGTGGATGTTTTCACCAAATTCTGTTGGATCTTCCCTTTAAAAAGAGCCAACGCGTCCGCCATCATCAAACTTCTGGAAAAACACATTTTTATACCTTACGGAACACCCAGAACCGTAATTGTTGATAACGGAAAACAGTTTATTGCCCAGGAATTCAAAGAATTTCTTGCCAAATACGGAATCAAGGACATTTATTATAACACCTTGTACACTCCCCAAAACAACACTGTCGAACGTTACAACCAAACAATCAACACAGCTCTAGCTATTCTAGTTGATAAAGACCAACGCACTTGGTGTAAAAACCTAGATAAAATTCAGGCCGCTATGAACAACACTGTTAATCTGGCCACTGGTTACACACCTTTCTTCTTAAAACACGGTATGGAACAAGTCGTCCATGGTTCTCTACATAGGGACACAAACTTTCCTACGTCATCCGCCACCACAAGCAACCCTACCGCAGACTATGCCCATCGCTTGGAAGAACTGTCGGCCATTTACAGTGAAGTCACTGATGCTTTGCTCCTGGCTCACCAAAAGAGTGCGGACAGATATAACTTACGTAGAAAACATGTCACCTTCAATACAGGAGACATAGTTTGGAGAAAGAACAACACACTTTCCCAAGGAGCCATGTATTTCTCTGCTAAGCTGGCACCACGTTTCGTGAAGGCCAAAGTCCTAAGGAAAATATCAGACCTAGTGTACTCCTTGTCTGACTCATCTGGAAAGCACATTGGTAATTACCACATTAAGGACATTGTAAAGTCTGGAAGTGAGGAGTCAAGTAAAACTGCCCCCACTATCTCAGCAAACGTAAAATGATCCAGTATGTATCACATTTTTTTTTGTAAGCTTACAGAGTCTTACTACGTCAGGCGTGTATTGTGTCAATCACATGCCCATCGTTTCGTAAATGAAACAAGTTGTAAATTATTTTGTAAATTAATGCGTACTCTCCTTGAAGTTACTTTCAAATGTTGTTTTTGCACTGTTTTTTCTTTCCCTCACGGCAATTTTTTTCTTTTATTTTTTTTTTCACCTGTTCTAAAACTGATCACTTTGGAACGGAGACACTTTTCGAGTTTCAATGTTTGGGAAGTCGCGAGCCCATTTATTGTCTCAACACGTACACTACGCAATGTTCATGCCACGTCATACCCTGCCTTGTCATGTAATTTTGTAATTTTTCTCCTATTCTTTTGTTGCATTTTTGTCGTGTGGAAAGGAACTTTCTCACCTGTTTATTTTGTTCATGTAAAGTAGTTGACAATTGCCCATCGGCGTGTCGTTCTAGAAGTCGGGTTTTGTAAATTCCAAAGTGTTAAATTCCGACTCAGAACCAGTTAACTATTTTTACAATTTTTCCTTTTATCTTGTTCATCATGAGTTGTAAAACCTTCCGAGGTATCTCTAGCATGAAAATCAAACAGTGGTTACTTACATAGTCGCCCCTCGTGTATATAAGTTTTTTTCAATTTTTTCCTCTTAAATTAAAAATTGATGGCGTCCTACCCAAATTCATGCTCTTGTACCAAAATTGGATATCGACACGTCCATTTTGGAACTTGTATTTATAAAACCAATGATTGGTCTTTATAACCCTGTATATAAATCAATTTGGCTCGTTTCAACTAAAGTACGTAAAACCGAATCATCCGGTCTTTGGTTGTTATAACAAAGCCACTGCCTTTTTGTTATTTTGTTTTTTTGCTTGTACGTTACGTTTGTCTTATATGACACGTTTCAACCCTACGAGACAGGTTAATAAAACCTTATGGTCATCCTGATTTTGGAATTCACAACTTTTAGGTGTTCATTTAACCAAGTATTTGCAACCCAAATTGCACATAACCTGGTATGTTTGTAACTGCACAAAGGGTATGTAAAACCGTAATTGGTCCCTTTTCTTTGGTCTTCCTCACTGCAGGTTGCCACAACAGACAGTATGTAAAACCATTATAGGTCTGTCTTTGTTTTAAATACTTGGTGTAAGTAGAATTATACTCTGCCATCACCCTTGTATTTTGTAACACATGAAGTAGCATCAAATTGTCTATCTTCTCTGTCGTACGCTCTTGGGCTACGGAGTTAGTAAATCTAACGAATCTTTATAAAATGTGTTAAAATCAAGCATCATTAACGTTTATTGTGTTGTATTTAAACGTAACCCACCGTCATAGGAGAGATCCTTAGAACATCCACCGTCATAGGAGAGATCCTTAGAACATCCACCGTTATAGGAGGGATCCTTAAAATACCTGCCACGATACGAGAAGTTCGTCATAATCACTTTTGCTCATAGCTAAATGTTATTGAGTTGGTCGTGTGACATATTTTTCATGAGTACCACCCTTTCTGTACAATCTATTTTGGTCGTGTGTCATTCATTTGTCATGAGTACCGCTTTTGTATTTTGGTCGTGTGTCATTCATTTGTCATGAGTACCGCTTTTGTATTTTGGTCGTGTGTCATTCATTTGTCATGAGTACCGCTTTTGTATTTTGGTCGTGTGTCATTCATTTGTCATGAGTACCGTTTTTGTATTTTGGTCGTGTGTCATTCATTTGTCATGAGTACCGTTTTTGTATTTTGGTCGTGTGTCATTCATTTGTCATGAGTACCGCTTGTATGTATAATTGTGTACAACCCTTGTACACGAGACGTGGAGACGTTAAAACACTTACCGTGATTCGTGCGAACGACATAATATCGGCCTTGCCATCTTCTTTAAGAGGCATTGTATAAACTCTTGACTTCTGTCTATAATTGAGTTTTATCTTGTATGTACTTACATGTTTTTGTACACTATACGTGGAGACGTTAAAACACTTACCATGAGTCGTGCGAACGAAATAATATCAAACCTTTTGTGTGCGATCTACGAAATGTAGTCCACAACCCTTTGTTGTCATTCAACGCCAATGCCCGTGGACCTCCTGTTTTTTTACTTCTTTGCAAAAAGGAAAGAAGCCCAGGAGTATCTACTATCCCAAAAGGACTAGTTTGTAGCTTCACTGCTAACTATGGGGCATAGTGCTGTGGGAGTTAATCGATTGAGCACAAAACCACCCAACTCGTTGTCTGGGGAACGGATAAGAAAACCCCCAGGTTTGTGAAATTGGAGCAAGGGTCTGTCTTTTCTCACAATCACGCAGGAGTTTTTAAAATGACCCCTAATCTTTTGCCCAATACACGCAAAAGATTAGTCTCTTTGTTAATGTGTATTCAAATTTCTCCTCATCCTTTTAACAATTGTAAAGAGTCAGGAAATCTGCTGGTTGATCATGTTTCATTCTCACATGGAGTTTGAAGTGGAAATTAGTCCAGTCTCTAGCAAGTTTCGTCACTCAACTCCTTTCCTTTTCCTTTCCTTTCTCCTCACCATCATGTTCTCAGGTATATGTTATGAAGAGGAAAATCTGTTGTTAACCATAATTCGCCCTCACTGGGAGTGCGAATCGGTAAACTAACCAATTATCAGCAGGCTTTCTCCCTCACTCTCTGCATATGTCTCACCTTTTGTTCTTTTTCTCAATTTTACGAAACACATTCATGAATGTTGGATATGTACGATATGCACTTGGCGTACCGTCTGTCTCCTTTTGACAACCTTTATTCATGAATTGGTTTCTCTGCTTTTACCGTGACTCATTCACGACTTCTTTGTCTTGTTCGTTGAAATTCTACAAAAATGTTACCACCTTTATGTTAACATAGGCCATGGAAGGCCGGTTGTTTTTTTAACCAAGACATATTGTCACTCGGCAAACGCCAAGTCATCCTGGTAAAGGAAAATGTTCATGTAATCACAATTTAGTTAGAAAACTCTCTCTTCGTCACTCTCTGGGTCGGTGGTTAAAACTTCGTTTATTTCATTATCTGGACACATTTTGTTTCTCTCCAAACCTTTTCTTCATTGGTCCCTAGGCAGGTAAACTTCAAGAATTTTGCTCTAATAATAATTTCTCCCGGATTAAAAAGAAGCCCAGGCGGATGTCATCACCAACAGCCAAGCTGAGCTCCACTTCCTGACAGCACGCGCTGTGGTTACTAGGTCCCTCCTGCTGCCATTTTTCTACGCATTTGTTCCTGAAAGCACAGACCATACCGCTCATATGTATGTTGTTTTGTCGTGCCACAGCAAGTTGAGTTGTCCCACTATACATTATGACACTCTGAACCACCTTTTGGGCACGCTAGCTCCTAGGTTTGTTCTTACTCTTGCTATCAATGCCAACCATGTCGTCTCTTGCGCTGTCATGCAGTGACGCATATATCGTCATGTGTAAACCATCATTACCTTGACTTCCAGTATTCGCTGAATGCGTACCAATACAAGTTATGTTGAGCTACATTATGCTTCAATAACCATTATATACGATCCGTGTTTACCTTAATAACACTTTAGGATTCGTACTGGCATGTCTGCAGACACTGGATTCTCCTCTTCAATGACCTCTGTAACCATAGTCGCGGCACAGCAACCACAGTCTCCACTTCATGAACTTCGACGTCTTCGACAAAACCAAGTGTTTTCTAAGGCCCAAGTGTACTTTTGAGTGTTATCTCAAAGGGGTCTGATTACAGTGATAATGTAATCCTTAGAATCTGTGAAACCACGCCCTCCTCTTCGAAATTCTCCGAAACCAAACAAATCCACGCTTCGCAAACTTAGCTCCCAGACCAATGAAACTTTAGAATCACACAGGCATTTTTGTTCTTGTTTTTTTGTTCTTCGATTGTACAAATATGAATTGTTATTTTTCAATTGCATAACCATGTATTGTTATTTTGTTCAATTGCATAACCATGTATTGTTATTTTGTTCAATTGCATAACCATGTATTGTCATCTTTCAATCGCATAATCTTGTATGTTGTTTCACACCATGTACTTTCACCAAAACTGTTCTTTTCCAAACATTGTATGTACCCCTCACCCATTCCTACAAACATTGTGACCTAAACTATAACATAAATTGCATGTTCTAGCTAGGCATCTCTCAAGCAACGAATCTCTCAAAAACCCCAATGAAAGTTTAAGAGGATTTTTTTTTCCTACAGCTCCATTGCCACGTCGCTTTTTTTCCAAGCGCGGGGGGAAGTGTTACGATACGCCCCTGAAGCGAGTAAATACGAGAGCACAGAACGCAGCACAAGTCCACACGGCTCGGCCGCCGCCTCTCCCCGCCCCGTATCCTGTTTCTCCTTGCCTCTCCCCCGTGCCCTGGCACTCGGCATTCCCGCTGCGCTCGCGACAGAAGAGATCTGAGCGCCTTTGAGAACGCACGCTCGCGGCTCACTTGTAGCCGGCGGACCCAATTCAATGGGGCCGCGATGTATTATTGAAATACTTTTGAGTAGAATCAGTCTTTTGCCACTATAGTTCGGTCTATTTAGACTACGAAAGTGCCTGATGAAGCTGCCACATGAGACGAGGTTCCTGCCAACCTACATGTAAGCTGTATCTTGATTTCCTCCTTAAATGTTGTCCGTAATTCAGTGAAATGTAGGGCCCCTGCGGAAATCACGAATCGGAGAGTTTCGTTTTGAGAGAGAGTCAGAGAGAGTTAAACACTTTAGCTAGGTTTGTGTAATTTGCATTTCTTGTAATTGAATTGTACTGTAGAAACCTATGTATGTGTTTGAGTTTACAATACATGTCTAAATGATTTAACATTGTTATTATTCTGCTACGGCGGGAGGATTGTTGGCCAGTGAGGATCCCGTGGGTCACCGGAGGATGGAGAGAAGTTCCCTAGCCTTGAGCTGCCCACCCCCCTGAATAGAGAGTACCATAGTCCCGCTGAGAGCTAGTCAGGGACGTGTTTTGGGCCCTGGTGTTGGTTTAGAAGCCGACATCGAGGCACCCTAACAAAGTAAAAAAATTATTTCGTACGATTGTTATTTTTGGAGTCGGTGTCAGCCAAGGTAACTACATACATAGGTATTTATAGGTGAGATGTGGAGATCTTGGCTGACACAGACTCCAAAAATAACAATCGTACGAAATTATTTTTTTACTTTTTAGTGCATTTTTTAAAATAGTTTTTTGTTTTGTTAAAATTTTTGTTTATATTTTGATTTTTAGTGACGAACATGCGTAAAGAAGTTTTACTTCAAAAAAAGAATCATCGAAATCTGTTGGCGTAATATTGAGTTATTCGTCGATTTGTCGCGCAAATTTGTCGTCGATTTATTGCAAATTTAAAACATATATGGTTTTCTCATAGATCCCATTGTCAGAACTGGACCAAATTAAAATGGGACCACACGGGAAGCACCAGCTTTCTAATAAAAAAAGAATCATCAATATCGGTTCACCCAATCGAAAGTTCTGGGGTAACAAACATAAAAAAAAAATTTAAAAAAACCGTCGAATTGATAACCTCCTCCTTTTCGAAGTCGTTTAAAAATAAAGCAAATACAAATCGATATTCAAACTGCACAATAACTGCCACTCAAATTTTAAGAGCCACCAAAAGTATTTCACTTTAATGGACACGGAATTGGTAATTTATATTGTGTTTACTGGCGTTTTACTTACTTCGCCTTATCGGCCATGAATCTCCTTTTAGTTTTGTCCCCCGTGCTCCCTGCTTGCATTCTGTGGATCTCAGACTTCACCTTGCTGCAGTGGAGAGCGGTGAGGACAAATAAAACCGAGTTGATCCCAATTTGAATTCCCACGGGCAGAATAAACAGGATCAAAACCGGCCATGTATGTTGTCCTGCAATCATTAAAACGAAGAAATGTTAGAAAATAATAAATCATACTATCATAAAAATTAAAGAAATTCTGAGATTTTGAAAAGGGAGTTTGTTTAGGTATCCAATCCAAAACTACGCATTGAAATGAAGATGAATATTTTCTACTAAAAAAGGAAAAAGGATTACAGAGATACTCAAACTTTAACCAGTGATTCCTGAATTTATTTGGAAATAAAATTGTGGATGGTATTTTGATCTCCAATGAATTTTTTGTTTTTGTTTTTTAACTTTTTTTTCAAATGCAAATATTTTTTTTACATTGTGGTTACTCGGCCGAGTTAAGTGCCCATCTCCCATCGGTACCCTAACTGTCCAATACCTAGTGATTTTTTTTTTTTTAGCACAATGGTTAAAGTTTGCTGATTACGTCCTGATACATTCTATGTAATGAAGAAGTGGTTCTGTGGTCAAATTGGTAAAGGCATTTACCCAGGTAGAAGAAATTCTGAGTTCAGATCCTGCTAGCTATCTTTTTATCTGTATTTTTTGTTTCGTGCTATAATAATTATTATAAAAATAAGAAAATATTACATTTCAAATATTTTATGATCGTTTTATAGGACCATTAACCGGTAATATTTCACGTTTCAGAATTATTTATAGCCTCGTGTGTATCGACACACTTTCCGTGTTCGGAGAAGACAGTATTTTTTATTTGATTTTGCGTGGGTGAATGTATTTGCTGTCAATATAGGTCATGGCTCCCACCTGTTGGGTCTGGAGGAAAGCCAATTCACAGACCGAGAAAAGTAGTAAAACCTTACGAAAACCACTCAAAATGATGACAAGACGAGTATTTTTTTTACTTGGTAGTTTATTTATGAAATTCAAGCATTTGTCAAGCAAGATTCAAGCAAAATCATTCGCCGTATTGAATTGAAATCAAAAGAATGGATAAGAGAAGATATAAATGGAAGTCTTATTCTGAAAAAAATTTAATAACTCTCATCGCATGTTATAGATATTATTTCAAAAAAACATGACTTGTAGATTTTTTTATTTTTTTTTTTTATTTTTTTTTATTTTTTTTTTTTTATTTGAAATATACATATATATAACAGATTTACAGAAAGAAAATATTTGGTTCATAAAAAACTAATTACAGATAAAGTTATTTCTTGTTAATGAATCTACCCAATTTAAAAGAGAAAACATTTCTCGTGTTTGAATTGGGGAGTTGTGCTATTATAGCAAAAAATAAAGAAAAAATAATATACATATATATAATCTTTTTTTTTAAATTGAGAAAATAATCCTATGAATGATAACAAATATTGATTAATAAATTTACTGACATAGCAGTTACTAAAATAGATATACATGATACATGTTGTATAGACAATTAAAAGTAAAAATAATATTATTACATTTCTCGTAATAGGTAGGTGTTAGATGGTAAGTACATATAGTTGATTCTTACAATTGGATTAGCTGATAATAATTGCAGGAGTAGGTACATAATGTTAAGTTACAACAATAATCGCTACATTTCAGTTCAAATGCTGATGAAATATTTTAAGAGGATATGTGCAAATGAGAAGAATACGTTAATTTATAATTTTATTTTTTTTGTTAATTAATTAAGGAATTAAATGATTAATTTTGAACTAAAGTATCAAATATCCTAATTAAGACTTGATCAATTACTACTAATCGGTTCAAATTCGTTCTGTGAAATTAAAATTTATAATTTGTGTTGGGTTGATCTAGTAGTTGTTTTATTTGTGATTTAAAGTCTTTATAATTTTCTTCAGATTTGATTTTATATGGGAGGGCATTAAAAAATTTTATACCTTGATAGGTATAGTGGTGTTGAAAAGCACTAGTTTTAATTTTAGGGATATCTAGGTTGCCACGTGATCTTGATCGGTTACTTATTTTTGTGATTTTTGTTGTAGTATTGAAATGATCTTTGTGGATTTGCAACAGTGAGTTCTTTTTGAAAATTTTGTTAAGACTAAGAACCCTAAAAGAGTCAAACAGCTGTATTGTTGGAAATATAGATGGTTTTCGTGTAATGACTTTTAGAATCAACCTCTGTACCCTTTCTACAGGTCGAAGGTTAGTTTTAAAAGTTCCCCCCCACCCGATTATACCATATTGTAGAATTGATTGAGCAAGAGAGAAATAAATAGTTTTAATCATACTAGATGATAGGATATTTCTCAATCTAATGAATATGTAAATAAGTTTTCTTACTCTGGTTACCGTATTTTCGACTTGTTCGTTCCATTTTAAGTATCTGTCTACAATGACACCTAGATACTTTATACTATTTTTGCATGTTATTGGTAAGCAATTGCCATCGTTGCATTCCTTTTTATTTTCGCATTGTGCTGAATGGATTTTAATAGTTATATTGTTCTCGACATTTTTTTCTTTCAAAGAGAATGGAATAAAATAAGTTTTCTCTGTATTTAGTGAGAGACAATTTAGGTCAAACCATGTTTTGAGAATGTTTATATTGATATTAGCTATATTCATTGTTTCCTCCCATGTTATAAAAACATGGGTAATAGACGCAATGTTTGTTTTTTTCTTTTCCCTTGCATACAGTTAACAGACGTTTACAGTAAGTATATATGTATATATAAAGTATACCGACCCTTTGCAATAACAAGGTCATGCGATAATGAACTCTAAAGTAGCTTACTATAGGTCCCATTATCGCATGAAGTTACCGAAACAGATGGAACCTTGTTATTCCAAAGGGTCGATATGTCTAGTTGACAACGAGAATACCTGCCGAGGTTCAGCTCAATCGGAAGTCGGGAAGTGAGTTAATTTACACTTGAAGAAAAAAATCGAAAGTTTAATAGATTTATTTAAAAATACAACAGAAGATGTATTATTTCGATCAAACCAAACCTAGATCTGAAATTTAGAAAAAAAAATCATGGCCAAATTATTAAAATTTTCGTAACTGATCTGAATATATAATAATCATTTTTATAGTTATTAAAACAAAACCTATCACTAACCAATCAAATTATACCCAAACACAGTACACGACTAACAATACGAGTACATGTAATCATAGCATAAAACTGTTAGTTTCAGTTTGTAATAGGGCTAAGAGGTCACCTGTAGCGAACCAGCACTGCGAGTGTCCGATGTTAGGGTCGAGTATTCCAACGTATATGTCATACGTGTCCAGCAGGTAGGCGGTGGTGGTCATAATCAAGGGGACACCCCAGGCGTACAGGGAGAAGAGCAGCAGCTTCTTGCGGTCCTTGCTGTGCTGCATGCCACGGATATTTCTAGAAAAAAAAACACACCCAACTTTAAAAAATAATTAAAGAAAAAAAAATGATTAGCCAACGTCCGGTGATCGGACAGGGCACGAGAAGAAGAAGAAGAAGAATTAAAGACACGCATATTTAAAATTTGATATATGTACAGTGTATGGTAACTGCTCCTTCCTTATAATAAACGGCGCGTTAGATGTTAAAAATTAGTCTCACTAGATACCCAATACTCCCATTGGTTCAGACGGTTGCGAGCATTTAGTTCTCTTGTGCGGTATTCACATAAGAACAAATATTTTTAACCTTTTATCTGTTGTACATACTTACCGCCTATTATTGACCACCTACTGCATGGCAGACAATAGGGAGACACTGGTTGAGGGGAACCTAACCTAGACCTCTCCAGCTGGAATCTCGACCAATCGCCTAGCACCCATCCTAGACAGACGGGAGGGGTGAATTCACATGTCACAACTTTTAGCTGACTAACTAACAGCGCAGGCAGATAGCGTAGATCGCCGTTCAACTCTGCCTCAGCGCACTATTTTTGCTTCATTCACATTCATATATCTTCTGATACATATATAATCTTCTTTTATGCCGACTCTTGACCGTGCTACGTCTTCTTCGGGCGTCCCGGACTTTCGCATCAAACATCCTCCGCTGATTTGTATAATGTGCACGCTCGCCCATAGCAGTTGAGGTGGGCTAGCGATATAAACAAATAATATAAAGGTCGACTTCGCCAAAAACCATCTAAACTTGAGACATTGTTTGAAGGAGGCCTATGTCCAAACCTGGAATTTGCTTACCTTCTTCAAATTATTTGAAGCAGACATATTCAAAAGAAGAAGATGTGCATTGTTCATGAAACCATATAAGTCGACAAATACAAAGACTTTCCGGCCATGCAAAGGCAAACTTCGTGGTACTGCAACTATGGAATTAACCACTACGACCCATAGGCTTATTTTTACGATAATATAACATTACCAGACATATGTATGACGTATGAGGCGTACCTGACTTATTTATTTCCTGCGTGTTTAGACTCTAAACCAGTAGTTCTTAACCGGTGCACATGTAATACTTGGTGCTCCGCTAGATTATTGCAATTACTCGTAATGTTATGTTGGATTATTCAAACCTCGAAAGACTTACCAATTAAGACGAAGAATATTGAAAGTAGCTGTATCAAATATTAGGCCTAATATCGCAGAAATCTGCAAAATCCGACAAAAGCTGGTATTAGGTACATTATTTTCACTTAAAAAAATAAACCGTGTATGTACTTAGGTATATATATACATATTTTAAAAAATATATACCTAAACTGTTGCATAATCTGTTTAATTTTTAATTTTATAAAATATGTCGGTATCCAGTGTTGCAAGCTCAGATCTTTTAGAGCTATAATTAGCTCTAAATCAAGGGCATCAGTTCCAAAGAAGAGGTTTTCTAACTTTTTAATTTCGGTGCTCCCTTACATTTTTCTAATGATCCTGACTTCAAAAAGGTTACGAACCACTTCTCTAGATGTGTCACTTAACAATCCCACTATACTAGTAGAATGTATTATTGATGGGCCTGCCTACGCAAAGTATTGTACTTGATTGATAGGTGCTGACAAGACTTGCATATTAAATAATTAATTATGAAAATACGTTGCGGAAAAAACTACTATTTACCCTCTGGGTGACTCCATTATTTCACAGAGGTAATAAACTAGAAGATTTAGCCAACCACTTATGTTCTACAAGTTGGACATATTTTATGGTTATAATAATCTTATTATAGCAAAAAACACCTGCTAAGCTGGTTCAAGTTCCTTGATAAAAAAATCTTATCAATTATGCACATACATATGTAGAGAAATCAAGACAAGAAATAAGGAAATAATACCTATATACGAATTAAACCACCTACGTTATTCCTCGTATTTAAGAGCTTCAAAATAAAACAATTAAATAAAATAGGTTTCCCCAGAAAATCATTTAATTACGTATTCTCAATATAATGAATACGAAAATCGCTACTAATTTAAAATTTTTGCAGAATATTTGGCGTGGAATAAGATTTTATCATATTAAATGTCACTCATTCTCTGGTTAATATATTACGTACTAGCTTTTGCCCCCGGCTTCGCTCGCATATTCGCCCCCCCTCTCCATACCCGTCACCTATTAAAACGTTACAATCAAATACGCGCTAGCTGTTGGCTAAGGTCAAAATGTAGATTAGTTGCTATTTTATACATATTTGAATTTTTGCTATCATAAGAATCTCCAGAGTAACCTCAACAAATAACAAAATGACAGCCCACGTCAAACAATTACTTAGCAACACGTTTTGCGTTTCGTTCGGACAATAAAAGTATAATAAATAATTTCATAACGCCACAGCTTATTCATAACGCCAGAACTTACCAATATATATAGCCTGTATTAATCGCAAATAATGTAGCTTTAGATTAAAGAAATATTTTTTTAAATCCATTCGGTATTTATTGCGTGAAAGAGTAACGAACATACACCCATACAAACGTTCGCCTTTATAATATCTACTATAAGATTATATTTAAAAATTCACTGATCAAATTAATTTCCATAATTTTTGGTACTTAATCTAAGCTCTTATCCAAATATTCGTTTACTTGAGTAAGAAACCTTTTTTTAAACCTTTATTAAATGGGGGGTCTTTCAAAATAAAATCGCCTTTGATTATTGGACATTTTCGCTTAGTGCTTTTAGTTTGGTTCGAGCAATATGTAATACCTATGTATTTGTACGACCATTGACAATAACCTTGTCAGAATGAAGGTGATGACAGCATTTTCCGCTTCTCTCGACCTTTTCGTTTATTTGTTTTGAAGCTATATAAATGCTTTTTATTATCAAGATTCTACTTTTTGAGGGCTTATTATATCAATAAAAACGTGTAAAACTCATCAAAAGGTCAATCATGAATATAAGTGTTCTGGGCTTCTATAACATTCACAATCTGTAAAGCGTGATGGATGTCATTTTATTAATGATATATTTTAATTAAGCGCTGTGGTACTTGACAAACATTGGTCTTGAAGAGACCCATGTTGTAGAAAGGAGGAAACTCAAAAACGTGTCGAAGAAGCGACCCGTAATCATGTGACAAATGTCAACCGTGTACATATGTTGGGTGCGGTAACCGACGAGTTCATCGAAAATCAATTCATCGAAAGCAAATTCATCGAAAACGAGTTCATCGAAAACTAGTTCATTGAAACCGAGTTAATCGAAAACGAATTCATCGAATGATCAATTCATCGAATCGCCAATTCATCGAAAAAAAAATTTTTTGTAGATATTAGAGAGAAATGCTGAGCGGACCAGGAAGTCAAAAAAGCAGTTGAAAGACTATACTTAATCTAATAACTACCACAGTTGGTCTATTGATAACACTGTGCTACAATTTTTTTTAATTAGGTTAGGTTAGGTTAGGTCCAAAGTTTTATAATCAATTTTTTTATAAATAAATTTATTGTCAACTTTTATAGACCTTTTTTTTAACTTACCGGTCCGCTCGGCATTTCTCTCAAATATCTACAAAATATTTTTTTCGATAAATTGGCGATTCGATAAATTGATCATTCGATGAATTGGTTTTCGATGAATTGGATTTCGATGAATTGATTTTCGATGAACTCGTTTTCGATGAACTCGCCGTGAACCGTTGAAATCAATGACGCTAGTTCCTCAGTGCATCTTCCATTGAAATACCAGTAGAACAAGAATAGCACAAAAGGTAACAGGTTGTAAAGGGTCTTCCTCAACCAGCAGCTCCCAATCCGGCCCGCCACACAGTAGGTGGGCCGACGCACCCGCCACCAAAACCTGGAAAAACATTACCTCATGAACCCGGGCCCAAGTCACCAAACGTAGCGAACTGCTTGGGGTGACCCGTGGCAGAGGTGTTGGTCATCTAATAAATGGTCCCCAGCGCGGCGGTACCCATACCTGATTACCGAATAAAATTGTAGTGGATAATATTGCACATCTTTAAAAATATTCAATTCCGTGACAATTCAACAGTGACGCTACAACAGTTTCAACGCAACTTGTGATACAATTTAATTATAAGTGATGAAAAAAAAATCCTATAACGTAAACGAATGTAACCTATTTAACCTAATTTTTCAGTAGGTATGTTGTAGTGTCTCTGTGTTGAGTGGTCCGGTCATCATAAAGGACGTACAAGTATTATGTATTTTTTAAATTTGATTTAAATTAAATTTAACAATGTTATCATCAGGTCCTGCAATTATTATAGAATTTATTTTTATTACAGCTGTTTCAGCTAAGAAGGCCATTTTCAAACGGTGGGTACAGCACTTTGAGACGACTTATTTATACAATTTTAAATGTCGATTTTTGAAGGAGTCTACCGGTTAAACCAATTTGCTGAGACACCAATTGAGACAGTACTCTCTATTATGTGGGGTTCGAAATCTGTTTTCCCCGCACTAAATGTTAGGGTTTTGTTAATAATTTTGGAATGACATTTCTGTTATGACTCATTTAAGTGCTTTATATTGTTTACGTTTTGTAAACATACCTATTAGTGGGGATTAAACAAATTTAATCTAAGACCCTTTCTTTCTATTATGTAATGGTTTAAGCTTGTTGTTTTTAAGTGGAACTTGATTATTCACTAAAAGATTTTCTGCAAATTTTGAAGAAGTGTTTTTATTATTATAAAATCGTATATTTTCTTAGAATATAGTTAATAATAATTCCCGAAATCAATCAGTAATTAATCTAATTATTTTATTTAACTAGCCGGAGTTCCTGGCGTTACACTGCATTTTTCAGTAATTATTTTCCTCTTTCCTTAAATGTTCAAAATTTCATCAAGTGTCAAAATTCTGCTGCAGCCGTATGGTGTGGAATAAATATATATAAATAACAATACATATATGGGAAAACGGTATAGTGGTGGTGTTTCGAGATCTCACTTCCTCTTGTTTTGGAATCTCGGAATAAAACTGCAGACTTGTATAAATATCAAACCCACGTCGCCTACTCGCCACAGACACTTTCTTTATTTAAATAGAAGATAAAACTCTACTTCAAACCCTGTACAAAAAAACTGTAAAACCCTTGACTCTATGCAGAAACGGGCGGTCCGTTTGATGGATTCTTCTATCTTAACCTATTACCTACAATCTTCAAAGCACAGGAGGCTGTCCTTGTCGACCGATATTTCAACGAAAGATGATCCTATGAACTACCTTCATTGATCTCTTCAGCACCGGTGCACAATTGAGAAACACAACAAACGCACGTCCAATATAGTTGAATTTGTCACATGAGAACGGGTCGTTTCTATTTGAGTGAAGTTGATATGTTGTGGCGCTTCATCACGCAGTGTTTGCTATATGAGTCAAGTTATTTAGCGCAAATATACCAATGTTTACACGCTGACCATGTTATTTGTATGCGAGAACATTGTAGACGTGATTTGATGTTAATTAAGTAGGCGACGCGACGTGCGACGTGGTTTACAGAAAATTGGGATTTTTTCTTTGGTACAAGCCAAATATAATTTTTGGCTAAATTAATTAACTAACTAACTAACTAACCATCACGCCGTTTCCCCGCAGGGGTAGGCAGAGAGGACGGACCGCCAAACAACTCTGTCTTGGCACACACTCTTTGCCTCACTCACATTCATACATCGTCTCATACATTCTCTTCTATTATTTTGATATTTGACATGGCCCGACTCAAGTATCTGATTCACTTGATCGTGCCATGTCTTCCTCGGACGTCCACGATTTCTTCTACCATTCACATTTGCGTCGTATTTTCTTCTTACACTGCTTTCTTCGTTCATTCGCTCTACATGCCCAAACCATCTGAGGGTCCCTTTCTTAATCTTACTCATTATGCATACATCAGCCTTACATTCTTTGCGGATATCCACATTTCTCACACGATCATACATTGTTTTACCACACATACGCCTCAGGGATCTTATTTCAACAGCATTCAGTTTACTTTCATCCTTCCTCTGCCAGTTCCATGCCTCACTGCCATACATCAGGGTAGGTACCAGGACTCCATTGTGGACTGCTAGCTTCGCTTCTTTTGACATTTTTTTATTAGCGCCAACGGCATTCAGTCCTCCATTAATGGAGTTACAAGCATTCACCCTTCTTTCAATATCCCTATCAGCCTTCCCATCTCTCGTAAACATACTACCCAGATACACAAACTCATCCACCTGCTCCAAGTATTCATCATTCACAACTATATTGCATACTGTTTTCGTACTCTCTCTTTCAAACACCATGACTTTAGACTTACTTACATTCATCATTAACTCATTCTTCATACATACTTCGTTCATCCTAGATACGAGAGACTGTAGGTCTTCAATAGTGTTAGAAATCAGCACCGCATCATCAGCATACAACAGGCAACATACTTTCAGATTACTCAATTTCGCGCCCAATCCCACTTCTTTCAATTCTTGCATACAATTATCCATGTACAGATTGAATAACCATGATGACATTACACAGCCTTGCTTAACACCTTTTTTGATGTCAAACCACCCCGTTAAACCACCGTTCACCCTAACACGTGCAACGCTTCCCTCGTACAGAGACGCAATTGCCTGTATGAGATTTGTATTCACTCCATACTTGGACAACACCTTCCAAAGCTTTTTCCTATCGACTCAGTCGTATGCTTTTTGTAGATCTACAAAGGCGCAGAAAAGTTTCTGGTTTTTCGCCAAAAACTTCTCAGTGAGCATACGCAAGGAGAAAATCTTGTCCATGCATCCCCTTCCACTCATAAAGGCACCTTGCACATCCCATATTTTATCCTTTGTTTCCATTCTTACCCTTTCAATCAATATTCTTCCGTACAGATTACCAACTGAACTTAGCAGGCTAATAGCCCTATGATTCCCACATTCCATACGCGACCCTTTACCTTTGTATAACGGCATGATTACAGCCCTTCTCCAATCTAATGGCGTGTAACCCTCCTCTAGACACTGATTAAAAAGTTTGCACAACCATGTGAGAATAATATGGCTATCTCCTTTAAAGTATTCGGCAGCAATATTGTCGAAACCAACAGCCTTACCATTCTTCATGCATTTTATCGATTTTTTTTAATTTCATCCACGCTGATTTTAGTAACATTCACTCCGTCATCGTTCATACCCGATTCACCGCTGGCCTCACTGTCACCCGGGTTGCTTTCGAAGACTTCCTCAAAATATTTCATCCATCTCTTTTTTATTTCTTCCTCATTCGTCAACATTCTTCCATCTTTCGATTTTATCACTTTCACACTTCCGTTCTCTGAACCACTTCGGGACCTTTTGAACTCCTTCCAAAACAGTTTAATGTTTTCTTGGAAGTGTTTTGTCATTTTTATTCCCTCTTCCTCTTCCAGACGTTTCTTTCGTTCTTTCACTCAAACACTTACTCTTTTCTTGCATCCCTTATATACTACTTTCGCTCTATCTCTCTCTTCGCTAGAAGCGGTGCCAGCCGCTATCAGACATAACCATGCTTTCTTCTTCTCTGAAACCAATGCTTTGATCTCATCATCCCACCGTGCGTCACCTTTCTTCCTACCTTGCGTACTTATTCCACATACATCTCTAGCAGATTCACAAAGACTCACCTTTATGTGGTTCCATGTGTCATCAATGCTTAGACCGTCATCTCTGCACAATTCTCATACTCACTTCTGACATTTGCGTTTTGTAATTTTTCTACTTTGACTCTTGTTGGAGTCGATATCGTTTTCACTTTAGAGCGCCAGCCGCGAAAGAGGTTTACTCTCGACACCACCAGAAAGTGGTCAGTTTCAACCTCCGCCCCTCTGAAAACTCTTGTGTCTTCGGTAACGGCTCTAAACCTAGAGTCAATTACCACAAAGTCAATTATTGATCTTTCATTTCCTCTTTCCCACGTATATTGGTGGACACCTTTATGATCGAAAAAAGTATTCGATACAAACAGGTTCCACTCTAAACATACTTCAAGTATTCTGTTCCCATTCTGGCTAAATTAAAACCAATAAAAATATAGAATAAAGATTAATAATGGATAGAGGCTATTGTGACCTAACGAATCTTTTCTTTATTAATAAATATTCTATAATCGTAACTCACAAACCATCACATCATCCCAACAACCCTTCCATCGACACGCTTGATTTAACTTAATTTTTTTAATTTTACCCTTAATATAAGCAAAACGAAATACATAACTTTTTTATTGAACTCGGGGAGCAAACCAGTAAAATTACTAGAGATAAAACTACACGAATGCCATAGAAATAATGTTCAATGTCACTGCCCAGTCATAGAAAAAACACAAAACATAAAATATCTCGCAGTAATAATTGATGAAAATCTTAGATGGGACCTACACATCAAAGGTATTACTGAAAAACTCACAAGCCTTATAAATCTAAGAAATGTGGTAAATAAAAAGGATTTGAAAAAGTTTACTACGCGTTACGTCGTTCTCGAATTGAAAATGGAATTATAGGATGGGGATCTACTACACATAAAGATATACACAACCTGAATAGAATTCAAAAAGGAATCATAAAGACCATAGAGTGGGCATAGCGCTTGGGTCCCACCCGGGCGTCGCATGTTCGATTCCTCTGCTGGCTAAGTCCTCCATCACAACACAAGCAACATTTTCGGCTTTCTGTGGTGGTAGTAAGAGATTTTCAAACATGGTTATTCGTAACCCGGGAATGTTTGTCTTTCTTTAAAAAAAAATAAAACCTATCAGAACGCCTTCGATTGAAATGTTCAATAGCTTTGACGTGCCAAATGTACAATTAATGTATGCCAAAAATATATTATTGAAGCTATTCAAAAATACTGAATCCTCCACTAGACCGCGTATTCATCACACCAGTCCGAATAAAAATGACATAAAAAACATTCCAAGTTTTAAAATCACATTCGGACAAAAAAACTATACATTCTTTGCAACAAAACTCCATAACATCCTTCCCCAAGACATAAAACTAATAAAAAATCCTAATGAATACGAATCAAGAATAAAAATATGGCTGAAAGAGGTCAATGTAAAAACCCTAATGAAGACACTAAAAACGACATAGAAGACAAATAAACTATATTTAAATAACTTTAGTCCGCCTCGGCACAGGAACCCCTAGTGAGGAGGACTAAGAAATACAATATCTATACCTAGTATACATAACCATTATATATGTTGTATACTTATAATGATATTTTCCTTGTGATTTGGATGACGCAATCAATTAAAACACAATTGAGTTTCTCTGTAAGGAAAGAAACGACATTTAATGTTATTAATTGTAATATCGATTCCTTAATAGTAATTACTTTTATTTTTTGAAATTAATCTTATCAATTTGCTTTATCATAGCCACAGATTATTTTTACTATATTTTTAATTATCCATAGATTATTAAATATCGAGTCGAGTCGCATCAGTTTTTTAGGATTAGGATGTCATTATTTGCATTTTCCATTACGATTTTTGATATTATACATATATATATTTTTAACTTCTAATATTAACGAGTGTATATTAAGGTAGAACCTGCTGACAAGCAGCCATGTGGCAGCTTCGCGGGACTACCGATAAATTGTCTAAATTAAATTATGTAATTTGTGTTTTTGTTGGAAATAAAAAAAAAAAAAAAAAAAAAAAAAAAAACTGTTAAGTAGGTAATGTGGCACATATCCAGTGACAGTCTACGACACATACACAATGACGAGTCAAGATCGGCATTGTTTTAAATTGAAGAAAATTATATTTTTCTTTACATACTTATAGAATTATATTATATAGACGCTTAAATAAATATAAGGTCCTTTTGTATCACAAAATTTGAACAAGTCATCAAATTTGAAAGATGTTAAAGTTCTGCGAAAGCTTCAAGTTATATTTTTATTTCATCGTGGGCCGGGTGTATCACAGTACTTGAATGGTAACACAACTTTAATATTCACTTTCAAATTTGTTAAATTATTGTTGAAATTCTTGAAAAAACCCGTCCTAAATGACCAACTTAGGAACGGTGGCTCCACCGAAGTCATAGTCAAGTTAGGCTCTCAGAAGTTGGTCGTTATGTAAAGGGCTCACAAATCGCAAGTGCGCACTACTGCGCCAGCCACCTCTGGTCTGGAGCCCAAAAATACCTGAAAAACCCTTGACTCTGTGCAGAAACGGTCCGATTGATAGATTTCCCTTAACAAACGGATTGCAATCTTTAGAACACAGGCGTCAAACGGGAATCCTGTCCTTGTTCTACCGGTATTTAAATGGAAGAAGATCTGAGGAACTAGCGCCACTGAACCCCTCTGCATGCATATCGACTTTTTTCACATGAGAATGAGTCGTTTCTACGAACCCGGGCATCCCTACTAAGACACCAAAAGTAGAGAACTACTTGAGGTGGATCTATGGCAAACGTATTGGTTATCCAATGAAGGGTTCCCGGGGCACCACGGCTGGTAACCGTACCCGCCTCCTAAATTTAATTAGTTTCAACTTCGGAGAGGAAGGATAAATATATTTTTGAAGTGAAAACTTCTTTGCAAATCGATAAAACGAAAAAGTGACACTAAAAAGAGACAAACACATACATCTATAGGATTTAGCTTGCGAGAGAATGAGATGGAATAATCGGTCTCCTCTTTATGCGGTACTTCGTAGGCTCCCCACTCTTCTCGACTTTAGTTTTCTGAAGGTTTTACTTCTACCGCGTGTGAACTGCACACTTGTAATTTTTTATTGTTCTTCTTTATTAGTCTCGGCATATAAAAAGACAAACAGTTGTACGACCATTATCTTATTCTATTTTTCTATTTAAGAGCGTATTACCAGCCAGCGGCCGAAAATCCACATTTCGTTGAAAGAGGTTCTTACGATCGTACAGGGCGGTTCCAATAAGAAAGATTAATTACTCTCCGTACCAGCTTTTTAAAATTATAACTCAATATCGATTTTATTTCATTCCAAATTTGCTTTAATTTATACCTGCATCCAAAAATGCTGAAAGGCTAAAACTATTAAAATTATGTACTTTTTGTAATTATTTTTTGATCGTAAGTATTTATCATTTTTCAATAATGTCTCAGCAAAATAAGAATGTAGAAAAAAATGAAATATATTAGTCTGCAAATGCGCAATAAATACACAAACGGAACGATTTTCGTCAAGAAACACATGTACTTATATTTTTTTATGATTTTATTTAAACTAAAATTAAAATTCTGTTACATACGTTTACCAGATAATGTATTGATTTAGTTTACTGCATGATTATATGATTTTAAATGGGTGTTGTATAATAAATGTACTTTTTTTTTAATTTAACAAATCCGCCAACGATTATTTTTTACCTCTTTCTTGAGTAATAATTTGAGAAATTATACCAAATCCGGGTAAAATAAGAATATAAACTTCTGGGTTATGGTATAACTTTTTATACTAAAAATTATCATTTTTTCTGAAAATTTAAAACATACGTTTACTAGATAAAAGAAAAATCTTTCGAAACCAATTTATATTTGTTTGTGGAAAAGAGTCAATACGTCTAAACACTGATTTAAAAATGACATATTTCTGGTGTTCTCTGGTTATACGCTCTTAACTACTTGACGAATCGGCAATATTATATGAACGCCAGTGAGCCGCAGTGTGCTCAGTCTCAAGTCACGACAAGTCACCGTCAGCAACAGTTTGATAACACAGTGCGCACACTTCAGTGATAATATGTGATAACGGAAAATTCAGTTCGGCTGCAAGCAAGGACCTACCGCACATTTTCCGGAATCCTTGCTTGTCACGAGATATGGGCCATCGCGACTTAAAGCTGGCCGCGCTCGTGAGGAACTTTTTTTTCGAGGCTCGATCCATCTCGCAGCTTATAAGGTCCGTCGTCCCTTCAGCTCAATAGATCATCTTTGCCTCTCAAGGTCTACCCGCGCCGCGGACGACTCCAACTTACTCGAGTCATCGCTGACGTCTCCACCACCATGGTGTCGAGCGACGGCTTGGAGGACCAGGTCATCTCCACCAACCACGGTGTAGAGCAACGCGCTGGCGAATCGAAAACCCGTGGTCTTCACCGCCTCAGCAGCACGACCTCCATCACTCATCACGTCTTAGCATCCCTGTCACCAACTTCTGTCTGCACTCTGTTCACTTTTCTCCACTGTACTAACCTTCGCTACGTAGCCCTTCAATAAAGACTTTGACTCATCAGCTGCCGCCTTTTAATCATTCTGTCTCTACCGCAACCGGAGCCTAATCCCTAACCCTAAAAAGACCCTCTTCACAGCATCCACAAAGATGACATAGTAAAAATTCTCTCAGCGACTCCTATGTGGAGCTATCGTAAAAAAAAAAATTAAAATTAAAGACGAAGCCTGGTAGCAACTAGGTACCTACTGGTGGCCTGTAAGTTCAAACCACTCAGTGACGAAGCTTCGTACGATAGTAAAATATAAGGTCAGATAAATATTAATTATAATATGATAAACCTAGATTAATTGTGTAATATAATACGTTATATTATTTGACGATAATCTCGCTAATCCCCTCGGTAAAGTAACGCCGACACCTCCATCGAATAACCGATTAATTAACCAAAATTCACAAGTGTGAATAATTATCCCGTTATCCGAGCCAAATTGACTTTTTCCTGTTCAGGCAGATTGCATGAATCCTGCTTATTATATTATTCATTTATGCCTCGCAATAAAAAATGGGAAGGTACTTGGTTAATCTACGTTTTTAGATAGGGAATGTACAATGTACGTAGAAAGTAATTATACCATAAATCAGTCAGATGTAGAAAAGTAACATATTTTTTAAATAGTGCGTAAAATTTTTATTTCTTGATTTCCTTTCCAATATTTCCAATGTCCTGTAAATTTTCACGAAACTTTCCAACTGATTAGATAATTCCAAGAAATTCCGCTACGTTTGGTGACTTAGCAGGGATGCCGGTTCATGGGGTGAGGTTTGTCCGTTTGCCCACCTACAGCGTGGATCGGGAGAGTCTGATTGAGGGAGACCATTAGAACTCTCCAGCCGGACTCTTTTTCAGACATTTTTCACACAGAATTTCAGGCACACACATTAAAATTGTGTGTCCTCTCATATAAATAGTTATATAAACCTTTGTGCTACATAATCATCCTCAGTATTGCTACGTCTACCTTTCTCCAATCTTGGAAACTCACCAAGGTGAGCCCAATACACAAGTCAGCCGAGCTATTCCCTAATTTTTGTGAGATCTTAAGATAACGTGCGAGATCTCCTGTCAAATGAGTGTCAGATTTGGGTGGTAGAGTTGGCAACGCTGCCTGTCATAAACTCAGATATGGGTGATTTTCTATGGCTGTATTGGCTGTTATTTGCTTTTTCTATGGATATCAGCCAGCTTCGCCGTTTTTAAATAGTTTTAAACACGAAATACTGTAAATATACATGATTATTTATCCACTTAAAGTATGTTTAAAGTTGTATACCGTGGATTTGACATTAGCGAAATTTCTGAATGAATTACTTAGTTTATCAAAATTAATCAAATTATATTTCACTCGTATTTGTTTGTGAGAATCAAGTTTGTTTATTCTCTTTAGTTGCTGAATGTATAATTGTTAGTGGCAGATAATGCCGGAAAAACACTTTTTTTAGAAGAAATCTAACCACAGGCGAAGTACAATCGTCGCAATAGTGACTTTAGAACTTCAAACTTGTATTACTTGAACGTATGTCAGTAAACTAGATGACAGACAAACGTCAGTATGAAATTCGAATGTTCGACATCTCCACCCGTTGCTTTTTTTATTTAATAACTTTGTCGTGCAAATTACCACAGTATGCAATTAAAAACGTAAAATAAATAATCACGCATTCATAAAATATGTGACAGCTATGACAGCCAGCGTTGCCAACTCTACAATCGGACACTCATTTGACAGGAGATCTCGGACGTTATCGATCTCACAAAAATTAGGGAATAGCTCGGCAGGTTGCAAAACAGAGGCACATAATTATAGACCGGCAGCGGTGTTATCATATTTTCCAAAAAAAATTGTTTTAGACAAGAACACTAAAATATCGATTATTTAAAAAAAAAAACATTGAAAGTTATGTATATTTCATGTGTATTGTAATAGGAT
Organism: Limnephilus lunatus; assembly: GCA_917563855.2. Lineage (NCBI taxonomy): Eukaryota > Metazoa > Arthropoda > Insecta > Trichoptera > Limnephilidae > Limnephilus > Limnephilus lunatus. Next base: position 90,929,473 of record OU830595.1, on the reverse strand, counting down.
CAGTTGTAATCAATATGTAATGTAAAAAAATCTAAATAACTTATTTTTCCACATTATACAATAAAATCGTAATCGAAAAAGGGTACGTAAGAGATTTTGCACAACAAAGCATTTTTTATAGACTTATGACTTTATTTTTGACTAGCTTTATAAAAATACTCATCAAAAAAATTATCGATCGAAGCAAAAGCCAAGTTGTGTTCTACTAGGAGTATTTACGAGTAATTAAAGCATCTATGATATATCTAATAACTAAGCGCTCAAATGTTCAAACCAAAAACAAATGATTTTGCATTACTGCACATTGCATAGCCTTATATTTGTTCTAATATGTCATTTAATCTATTTAATTTGTGAATAGTTATGACTAAGCACAGATATCTGGACAACTTCCACATGTTTATATTACGTCAACCACAAAGTATTTGCTTTTCACGAAAATATTATTTTACAAATAATAATAATAAAAATACAACATATTAATCATGTGCTCCTGCATCTACTATTATAACAATGTAATTCATTATGCAGGTAGACAGACTGCCATTAATGCAAAAAGGCAATAATATTTTTTTACAACATATTCCCTCGATTCATATCCGATAAGAAGTTTGGAGTGGTAACGGCTGCATATTGTGCAACACAGATACTATTTTTACTTTTTTATAAGCACCATGTTCTCGATGTATTCTTGGAAACTTTCCTAGAAAAAAGTAATGGCTACGTGTTACTTAAAGAAAAGCAAATAATGTTACAAATCATAAGCTCCAATATTTACCCCTCAAAAGATTATTTTTATTAGTTCAGTACAATATTTAAAATTGTGTTGTTACTTTACGTGTTACAACTTTGTCGAAAACAAATCGAGTAAAAGTGTGCTAATTGCAGTACAAAACATAAAATTAAATTATATAAATCATGCCCCAAATTAACATGACGAATAGCAGATAGTTTTCTTTAAAGAAAAAACTATTCATTTACATCAAAGTGAAAACAGACCCTTGAAATCAACAATCATAGAGCTTTTGTCGGCTCACACACTCCACTTCATTTTTTTAATTAACGCATCAATCACAATGAATATGATGGATGCCCAAGTTAACCGAAATGAGGGGGATTAATTATTCGAAACGTGAGATGAGGACCTTTAAATTACAATATGTAACCACCAAGTAAAGCCTTGTGTAATTGATCCAAAAACACGAACATTGACAGAAGATAAAACCCATCGATAGTGGAAACACTTCAACTGATAGTGTGATAAATGAATTTATGACCCTTGAAAATACAGTGCGTTATAATTTAGCTAAAATTTTCAAACATAAAAGATGTATAAGATAGATCATCACTAAGTTCATAACTCACAACATTCCTTGAGTAGCGTACGAGTAAACAAGTCCTGTCAATAGTTCAAATCATTATTCCGCTACTTACACGTATTGAATGCGGAAGCCTTCACAAATAAATACGTCATAAAGTTCTTAGTTAGCGTCTTTTACTTGAACATAATATAGTTCTGGGTCGTGTAAAAAGAAATACTAGCTTCTTCAAAAACTTAATAGTATTGTTAGCTTCTTTTTTGATCTCTTAAGATAATTTCCATCAAACTTCGTTCAAGTCGTCTACCATTAGTCAAAATTTCATATTTACGTTAAAAATTTGATGAATTGATGAATAAATTAGATGTTTAATGAATTGCTCTTGGAAGACGTACACGTATTAATTTTCTTCGATTTATTTTTAAATTTGTTTTGTCTACGCCATTTATATTATTTTCGATATGATGGGCTCATTTCCTTTTAATATTGTCTGTGTTGTGAACATCCGGTGGTCCATAAACAACACCGAAGATTGATGAAAACTGTGCTGCACTTACAAATTTCAACAGCTTTGGTACTGAAAAGTATTTTTGAAAAGCTCCTTGTTAGCATTATAATAATAATTATAAACAGTCAATTTTTCTTAAGAAACTAACAAGAACGATTGAAAAACTCTAAAACCCGAACAAGTAAATATTGCGAGAATAATATTACATGGTCTGAAAGGATCAAATAGGTGTGAGTTGTGAACATTACATAAATTATTTGTAAATTGTTTTCAATAATCTTGCTTTAAATCTGTATAGGTAAACTTTTTTTTTTCTTTGAAGTAACTTCACCTTGCGTGGTCCCTCCAGTTAGCAATGCAAACACATCGCATAATTCTGAACGCCTCAAGAGGACACGGCTGATCAAATACAGTAATAAGTCAACGCTAATTGCTGTCTTATTTTACACTAAAACACACAATGTAGTCACATGATACCTGATCCGTTATTTAATACGCTGTGAAAATACATCAAGTGAAAGCTCATTAGGACAATATTCAACAAAAAAACGGTGTAATTTTACCATAGGTAGGTACTCTCGTACTCTTATGAAAATTGAGTTTGATGTTTCATTTTTTGGCATTTCATTCATTTTTCGATTAACGCTTGTCTATAAACCGATTAACTGTCTTTCCATAAGCCGAAAATTCTTAGTTAAGAGTTCATTATATATATGTATTTTTTAAATTAGTGGAAATCAAACTTTGAGACATTACTGTTCTACCTAAAACCGACCTAAAACAATCGTTATAAAACAAAATTTTCCCATTATCATTTTCACCCAACCGTGTGTTTTTGTTTTTGTTTTTTCGTTAAGTAAGCAATCTTTTTTTTATATAAAAATTTAATAAGAACCAAATGAATATATTATAAAGATATACGTATCTGTAGATTAGATAGAATAAATTGCTTCGCGGAAAAATGTTTAACTATGTGTAACTGTTTTAAAATAGGTATTTTAACGTATTATTTTATATATTTCTTTTTGTATTATTTTCTAGTATTTTCCGATTTTTTTAAATGAAACCATATTACGAATTTTTCAAATATATCTATTTTTTCAAATATAGAATTTTTCATCTGATATATTCGAAAATATAAAGTTAATCGACTATTTGTGGCGGGAGGGCTGGTCCATCTTTCCTGGACTATTCCTACCTACCCCTCATACCATTTTCCTTCCCAGAGCTTCGTCTCCTTCCTTACCTTAGAAATACCCTTCATACAGCACCCAATAATTGCATAGGCCCTGAGCGGTATTTTTGGAGTGAAAACTTTTTTAACAAGCGAGTAACACTAAACAAATGCAAACACAAACATCTATGGGATTTAGCCTGCGAGATAATGAGATAGCAATAAAAGTAGATACCTCTGTTGAAGGTACATATCAGTACATCACAGAAAGGTGATGTACTGATGTGATAACATAATTTTATCTGGAACTTTGAGTGTTTATTAAGTAATGCACATCCTTTTTGGGATGCTTGATAACTAAATCCGAATACGAAAGCAGAGACAATATTAATTAATATTACTGACGTCAGAATTGTCAGCAAATATGTCCAATAAATAAAGTAAATAGAGACACACTTACGTAATCTCAATTGAGTATCCACGCTATTGTTCTTTGTTCGATAGAAACGCGTAAAATAACATCAAAAGACACTAGTCCAGACCAAACATTGTCTAAATAGACGTCAATGTATTGATGGAATTGTCTGAATTTCACAAAAATCTCATTCAATTAACGTTTTATCTAAGTGAAATGTCTGAAAGGGTTCCTATGTGCAACGTTATCTTCAATTCAATTGTCATTTGATAAAACTTGATTATGGCAGCTCTGACTCTAGAGTAGGTATCTATGATCTACGTTTCTAAAAGAAAATATCAACAGCGCGGTCACATATGTGATCTTCTTTCACGGCAACGACTCACGTGAAGGTGTTAAAGTGAAATGTCATTAAAAATAATAATTTCGGTTGTGGTTCTGTCTGTAAATTCGGTTCAATGAACTCGAGAACTTTTGCGTTAAATAAAAGTTTCATTTGCAAAATTGGGAGTGTTTGATTGGAAAATGCAATGAAGTACCATAATATAATATTTTTAACAGAAAATTATTTTAGATAACAAATATAATAATCAATAATTATCAGCCTGAAACACTCATCTACATTGAAAAAATCTTCCGAGAAAAGATACTGGCCGCCAACGGGAATTGAACCCGTGACCATCTGATTGCCGGTCAGCAGCTCTGACCACTGAGCTATGGCGGCTTATCTTCTTTTCTCGGAAGATTTTTTCAATGTAGATGAGTGTTTCAGGCTGATAATTATTGATTATATATAATATTTGTTATCTACCCTTTGTGCTATGCATAAAAATCTTGTTTAAACGTTAATTTATCAATTAAAAATAATAATGAAAATTATTTTAATTGCCATCTTCAAAATAGTAACTGATTTGTCGAGAATTAAAAATATCCCATTTAGATGAGTCACGAAGCGAAAAAATTGATTCCACTTTTTTTTACCTTTAATACCAATTTGAAATCCACCTCTCAAACGTCGAACAACCGGAAACTACCGAATCCGGTCCCCGCGCACTGCTACTCGCCTGAGATTAGTGGAGCACATTTCGATGAGATATTAGTGTGCGTCTTTTCTCTGTGGCATCGTAGCTCCTAAACGAATGGACCGATTGTGATGCAGTTTTTTTTGTTGAAAGCTGACGTGATCTAGATGGTTCTTAGCTACAATTTAAGAAAATCTGTTCATGCGTTTCAAGGTCATCAACTCTTTTTTGTGTCGGGCGTTACTTAAAATTTTGAAAATTTACTTACACTAAATTATAGTAAATGTGAGCAATAAACTTTCTAATTCTATATTAAAAATACAATATTACGAAATAAATATATTTTTTTAATTTTATTCACTTTTTTCTTGTAAAATAGCCTTCACTCATTTATACACTATAAAGAAATTTTATAATAAGAAAGGAAAGTAGATACTTGAACAAAGATACTTACTGATTTTATATAACTAAATTATAAAATATTGACGTGCCTACATACTGATCTACCTGTAATATCTTTTTTTGCTGTGGGTACCCTGCAACTATAAATACTTGAAAGAAAGAAAGTTTTTTACTTGTCAGGCGCCCTAAAAATCATCATGAAGCTAACCTACTGAGGCTTTTACCTTAATTAAAAAAAATTCTATTCTTATATTTCTGTGAATAAACGTTACGTTTATCTTGATTTTTGACTGAGCAAACAATCATAATCTAATAAATAATTAGGACATTCGCAGTAGTAATGAAATGGAGATGGTCCACAAGGTTGGTTTATGATTATTATAGTTTTTATTGCTTTATTGGACTATCAAGTTCCCGTTCTAATGCTGGATGGAGCCGTATTAATTAACGTACGTTAGTGTCGTAGTGACCAAATTCAGATGGAATATGTAGCTCATTATCATTAACAGTTATGTTTATCGTGAACCGGGTAACGAAAAACTAAGGGAGTGGTATTTAAATATCCCATAACATGTTAATTAAGTCTGACAGACTTACGATGGACAGACAATCAAAAGAAATGTATGTATTTGTGTTTGGGGGGTGCGGATGACATCAAACCAGTACAATTAATGATATGTTATGCCTAATGTGACCAGACGTCCCGTTTTCACCGGGACAGTCCCGTTTTCAGGCAGCGTGTCCCGGTGTCCCCGAACAAAGCTTCGGGACGCCAAAATGTCCCGTTTTTTATAAGAAAGAAACTCGCAGAAGATGTTAAAAATATATAACATAACTAAAATATTGTGTAGATACCATGAAAAAATATTTGTGAGCTTATGCGTTTTACGCACCTCCACCGATATACTTGAAATAAATAGATATAAGATATTTTGTTTAATATCTATTTATTAAGGGGCTAGAATTCCAATAAACCATGCGCTTGCTAGCTGCAAGCCAAGTTGCGATCTAGCCTCTTACATAGTAAAGTAAATTCACTAGTAAAATCCATACCATTTTTAATCTATAACATTTTTACTCTAACATATTGCTTTATTTCGTTTATTAGTAAAAAAAAGTCTCCTTAAATTTTGAATACGGGTCTAGAATTCCAATCGTCCATGATTTTGGTAGCTGGAAGATGAATTGTAATCTAGCTCTTTTGTACAGCGCTCTTGAGGATTTTTTTTTATATAAGTTGTCCAAATTTATTATTATATACCTACCTTTTTGTTCGGTGTCCCGGTTTGGGGGAAAAAATAAATAGTCACGTTAGTTGTCCTGATGTGAGATAGATAGGTCCTAATAAATGCCAATAGAATTTAAACACGACTTAGCGACCGCTCGTTAGTGTAGATATGATCGACTGTGTTTGGACCTCAAAAGAACCCAGCGCTTTATTCATTTGTAAAAATAAATTAAGATTATATGGAAAAACGAATAATAATAAATGTTTTGGTACGGTGCTGAATTCTTTTATTTGATGCAGTCATAATGGATGTTCATAATGGATGCCTAAAAAATCTATCGGAAAGAATAAAAATTAAATTATCCAGTAAATTTATGAAACGTTTTCGCATTCATTGTAATGGGATGGAGCCGATAAACTGTTTTGCTTGAGACGAGACCTGAGATTGTTGATACGACACTGTCTTTATTCTATCTATGAAAGAGTTAGGTATAAGTACGTAACCAATTCGCGAATCTTAATTAACAAGATTCGTGAAAAATCACGGGGTAGTCTGAATGAGTTCGTCTCCTATTTTCTTTTTTTTATAAAAATGTGTTATAAAATAACTTTTTCGATATCTCCAAATTTGATCTTTCAAATGGGTAAAACGTATGCAATGGTGTCTCACGACGTCACACGAGATACCATTCAGTAAAATTCAGTAGGTACAATACCTATATTCAATTTCGTCTGCTTCTTTCGTATAATAAACAAAGGCAAGGTTTTCCAGACAGGATGCAAACAAAATTAGACATTCTGCGGGTAGATTTATCAATTCGCGGTCCCTAAATGGTGGCATACATTATAAATTAATATGCCTGGGTACTGGGTACCTAGACGTCATGATGGCATAAAACGGTGATCACTTAGGTAACATAAAAGGTCGCTTAGCAGGTACCGGAAATTGGTGAGAAAATTCGTCTTTGGTGTAATTTTCCTACTGACTTTGTATGAAAAACTGTCCGGAAAGAATGCAATCTTTATCTTTTGATGCAATTATAAAAATGCATAAAAACTTTTTTAAATTTTTGTAAACGTTTCACCACGCCCTTTCTGAACACCTTAAATCCAAACAATTTAAAACAACTTTTAAAGAAACTTCCATGTGATACTCGCGACATTCACGTTTTTGCATAATATGATTGAATCATTTTAAGTTACAATATAAATAAATTAAAAAATATTTTTTTTAAAAACACTTTCACTTGAATCTGGCTAATAGCAATGAAGGCCGAAAGTATTATTATAAATCAATAGCGTCTTCTATTTTCAGATTGTAATTTTTGAAATTCTAAAAAAGAACGAATTACTGGATTGCCACTAAGGTCTCCGTGGTCGAGGGGTTAGGCTCTTCTCTACTAGACCGGAGGAAAATTTACGTAAGTAAATTTTATGTAATTAATTTGTGTTTTTTATATTTTCGACATGTTCCAAAGCGGAAGATATTCTCAGTATCGCCTCAGTACCACCATTCAGAATTGAAACGTTGGTGATATGGCATTAGCCGTGCTTGGCGACCAGATCTGTTTAGCCAGTAGCCAGGTATTTTCTCCCAGCTTCCCCTCCTTATATCCTTTCACGACCTTCCTCCCCGTGACCTTCAGCCTTACAATATTCCCCAATAATTGGGGATACCATACCAACTTGCCAACGGATGGGAGAAGTTGGGACTCTCATGCGATGTTCACATAACAACAAAAATAAAATCAAAGAGACAAAGTGCACATGATTGTATTATCTCAACATATGGCTATCATATGGCCAGATAATTCGCATATCAAATAATTAGCTTTTGGGGATTTTAGTAAGTAAAAGCCAAATATTTGGTTTGTTGTGTTTATTATATTTACTGACCAATTGTGGAAATGTGAGTATTATATCAGTGGCATATGGTTCATAGTAATGAATAAACATTTACTAACATGACTAACTAATTTAGGGGAGGAGTAACACAGAAGGGTCTGATTTTGATGGGGGGGGGGGGGTAGCTCCAAAACGCGTCGGGTATCGGGTAGTGTTGACGAAGAATTTGTATTTTTGGTAAATATGCATAGAGTCCGCCTCATGTATAATACGGAACGTTCATGTTGTCGAAGTTTGATGCACGGATAATATTTTTTTAAACTAATAGATAATCAAATATGAAATTCTCGTCATAATAAAAACAAAAAAGTACCTACTTCGAATTATTGGATTGAGGTTCAAACTACGAAAGCTGCATGTCATCATAATTTTAAAAACATCCCAGGTTTTGAATGGTTTGTTTGGCAAAGCAGTGTTTGTCTTGCGGGTATGTGTAATTATTCTAATACATTTTTTTCCGTGTTCTGCTGTTATAAATACAGGTACAAACTTGTCAATAATGCATTAACTGAATAACGTGAATAAATTATTGTGTTACATGGCAATAATATTTTTCTATGATTAGCAGCATTGATTGATTGTCTATGAAATGTTAAATAAAAACGATTAATATTAAAAATGGCGTTACCGCATAAGTGAATTAATTTTAACAAAATTAAAATGTTAAATGCACTTTTTTTGTCTCCCCCGACATAAATACTCACTTTTCGTAATAATAAAGCTAAATCTAACTGTTTGAATAAAAAATATTCCGTATTAACGAGTAAGCGGTTCAATGCAGAAATATATAATGTATTTTTTAGCAACATTGTTTACAAATTATTGGCTGTCATTTTTTGGCAGAAAAAACATAAAAATTGTACGTTCGTTCGAATTTTCCACGGCTAAAAGTAAGCTTCTGATTAGGTAGGTACATATATCTTTGATGATTTATGACATAATCTGTGGTGAGTTGAATCTATTGGTGCATTATTTAAAACAATTAGAACATTGGTGTGTGTACAAATTCAAATAACTTCATGTTGTGTTACCAACTGTGTGCTTGATTTTGAGGTATTTTAATATTATTATGTTATGAAAGAGCCAACCGACTCATTGCATTTGCAGTTGAAGAAGTCGAATCTCTGCAAAGAAAACTTTGAACAAAGTTCAGTGGACTCGACTGGTTCAAATGTAAAATAATAATATATGTAATTTATTGGCCCATGAATTCTGTTGCGAAACAATTTTTTTTATGTATAAATTATTACTAAGAAAAAAATCATTTTTTTATTATTCGTTTCTTCCTTTTTCATTGTTTTTTTTATTACATCTACGCACCTTACTAAGAAAATTGGAAAAGGTAGTTTGTATCAATACCCAAAATTTATTGATTCAGTGTGTTCGGGGCATAAAGTGCCTTTTTAATTAAACAATTTGGGAGGCGGGTATGGGTACCGCCGTCCCGTGAACCAACACCTCTGCCGTAGTCACTTCAAGTAATTTGCTACGTTTCGCGACTTAGCAGGGGCGCTCGAGTTCATGGGGTTAAGTTTATCCGGGTCTTGGCGGTGGGTGCGTCTGCCCAACAGAAGAGGGAGACCTTTTGACCTATTCAGCAGGACTCCCTCGGAACATCGCCTTGCACCGCAGTGAGAGGGTGGGATTCATGCGTCCGTCACTCTTGGAGACACTGACCCCTAGATTCCTTCCCGTCCTTCATACCCTTTTCATTCCCAGAACTTCATCTCCTTCATTTCCTCAAAAGACTCTCAACACAGCACCCTAAAAATGATATACGCAACGAGTTGAATTATTTTTCTCAGGGCCTCCTGTGTGGAGCTAATAAATGTAAAAAAAAAACAACTTCTTATAAAAGAGCCATATTTGATGTTGTTTGAAACTCTAAAATATTAAAAGAGAACTTTGATAAATAAAGTATGGATATATTTCGTGCTAGTGGCATTTTTTTTTAAATATGCCACCATAAAAAATATATATATTTCATCTTGAAAAAAACAGTTACTCTGTTCCAAATTTTCACCTACCAACATGATTTACTAATGTAATAACATGACTAACTTCAGTCAGAGTGGTAGGAGCTTTCAGAAGCGCCCTAGTGCAGGACTACAATTCAGAATAAAATGTTGCTTGAAATGCATAAGTTGTGTTAAGTGACTAGTTTTAAAGAACCGCGTAAGTTTCGATCTTCCTCTCCATTTCCTTCAGTCTCAAAAAAAAACAAATTGAGAATGCCATGATAGTTCCACTGGCTCCGGTCAATAGGCCACTTGAAAGGATTTCATAATGACTTGGGAAAAATCGTGTGGATAGATTTTTTACTAAGATTACGAAAATGTTACTAAAATGTTATAGAAATTTACATTTTTTTTATCTTTAAATGAATAAATCCGTTATTTGGGCCCGTGACGTCACTACATGAAAATGTCCCGTCACCGATAATTTTTTTATTTTTTATTTCCATACTCTTTGATCTCCGACGAATTTTTGTATTTGACATTTAACATGACAATATAAGATAAAGTAAAATTACACAAGAAGTAAAAATACTAACCACTAGATTAATTGTTTGTTCTCTGCGAACTTATCGTTTGTTTTGACGTTTTGACAGATGTTACGAAGTGAACCCCGTACATTTTATGCCTTCTGTACCTGTTTTAGAAGCGTAATGGTAATTAATGGTGCTGATTTTAACAAAATCAAAATTTATAATATATTCGTATTATTATTTACGAGTACAAGTTTATTACATTGGATGTAGTCATATAAAGACGTTGGACATTATAATGATTAATGATCAATAAGATGGATCAAGGAAAAAAATATTAATGAGATGCAATATTTTTGGTATGCCTCGTTATTCTTGTGTGCCATTCAAGCGTAATAGTAGGGGAGGAAATAACGCTAAATGGGTAGTTACTCGAGCGTTGTGGAGACCTATTGGATTGCAAAGATTAGATGCTAAAAAGAAAAAAAGTTTATGTGATGTATGCCATTTCAGTGGTGGGGGGAGCGAGTATAAATTTTCAAAAATGTAAAAAAAAATCGTCACAATGACTTGAGTGGTGGGGGTGGCCGTATGAAGATGTAGAAAATTGAAAAAAAAGGATTTATTCGAGCGTGTCAGATTAAGGTAATGTGAGTTCATTACATGCAGAAAAGCTTAGATTTCAATAATCTGACGATTTGGACGTAACCTAAACTCGTGGCAGATTTTTGAAAATGTAAAAAAAAATCGTGACCTTGACATACTCGAGCGCGTCAGATTTTTATACAGACGATTCAGTTTGATGTCCTTGTTGTGCTGACCTATAATCTGACAATTATGTGGAGGGGTTTTCTTAATCTGACAGTTTTAAGTTTTTTTATTTTTTTTTTTATTACTGAATAGAATTACAACAAACAAAAAATAATATATACCTATTATAATGATAAAAAGAAAATCGCTTAATTAAACTTCTTAAAAAATTCACTTATTATATTTCTTTACACAATGAATCAACCAAAGCGTTGTACACGAACGCGCGGCCTAAGGGCCTCCGGCTCTGCCACAGAATATAAAACAAACAAGCGCCTATCAACGTACGACTCAACCATGGACATGAATTTTACTAGACCTGCCCTAAGTGATAAAAGCGGTCTGCCTATATATATAAAGAGGAAAGATTTGATTGTTTGCTTGTTTGCATTGAATAGGCTCCGAAACTACTGAACCGATTTGAAAAATTCTTTCACTGTTAGGAAGCTACACTATTCCCGTGTGACATAGGAAAAATAATATTTTCAAAAAAATTAGGGATCCTTACTAAAACTCCAAAAATGTAACACAAGGTGTTAAAAAATTAAATAAAATATTATTTTCATCGCGTGCGCTGCGAAAACTATTGATGATAGAATAAAATAATGTAGTACGACTTTGTAGAACACATCATTATTTACAAAAAAGGTCGCGACAGCATATGTCTAACTATTATAGTTATGCCACGATAAGTGTTCTTTTATTTTAAAAATTTAATTAAAATGTCACCGCTTTAAAGGGCTCTTTGTTTGTATCTTGGTTTTAATCCTTATCAAAATAAATTACTTTATATTCAAGACAGCTTCAATACCTTTATTTAACTTTTTGAATTATTCAATTCGGATATTTCATTCGAAAGATATCTTGAGTTTAAAAATTTTAGTATTAGAAAAAAGTTGCGTGGTCACGGTCACCCCGCTCGGCTACGGGCCGGGCGGGAGAGGAGTCAAGAAATGAAGTGCCGCGCGGCCAGGCGGGTATAACACAAATCCAAAAAGTCAACCGAATTTTTGGTGATATCATAAGTCACCTTCGATTTGTTTATGGTCCCCGGATACGGTACGGTACGGTACAGTACGATACAGTGCGACTATGGTACCCGGCTAGGACTGAATATTTGGAACGCGAAAGGGGGTTGGCGGGACGGGGGAGCGGGAGAGTGGTGGCGGGGAAGGTGGAAGTGGAATGCTGGAGGGGAACGCACGGGAAAGGACATGCAAGGAGAAACATTTCATTTCTTTGAATATGGCATTGCAACATTGACAAGGGCTATATTATATTTTCAAAAAATTAGGTCTCCTTACTAAAACTCCAATAATGTTACCCAAGGTGTAAAAAAAATAGCTAAAATATTCTTTACATGGCGTGCGCTGCGAAAACTATTGATGATAGAATTAAATATTGTAATACGACTTTGCAGAACACATCATTATTTACAATAAGTGTCGCGACAGCATATGTCTAACTATTATAGTTATGCCACAATAAGTCTTATTTTATTTTTAAAATTTAATTAAAATGTCGCTGCTTGAGTCGTAGTAATTTTTCAAATCGGTCCAGTATTTTCGGAGCCTATTCAATGCAAACAAACAAACAAACAATCAAATCTTTCCTCTTTAAATGTAGGCAGACCACTTTTATCACTTAGGGCAGGTCTAGTAATATTCCTATGTCTATGGAGTCGAGAGTTAGTAGGCAGTTCTCAGCGCCGTCAGCCGCTGTACGCTCCACACTCTATATTATTTCTGTGATCCTTACATTATTTCCTTCGAAATAAAAAAAAATTAACCGCGCTCGAGTAAATCCACGTGACGTTTTTTTTTGCAACTTTGTGACTCGCTAATTTTCTTACGTCACGTTCAAATCGTCAGATTATTGAAATGTAAACTTTTCTGCATGTAATTAACTCACAATACCTTAATCTGACACGCTCGAGTAACTACAGGTATCGATTTTTTTTTTACTAATCTGATCGGTTGCCCTAGCCGCACCCACCAATATTATTGGTTCATAAATGGTGGTAGTCCAAAGCAGGGTCGGGAGGTATCTCCCCTTAGTTAATCTGACGCGCTTGAGTAAATCCCAAAATCCCTGCTCCGCCTCCCCTACTATAAAACGTTGTTCTTTTTAAATGATTTTCATTTTTAAGTAATTGTCGTTTTTTTGCACCCATAAAATTATGTCCCGTCTTTCCGGTTTATAGAAAATGGTCTGATTTTTCGGATTGAAATTTTCAAAAAACGCCAGGCTTTCAAAAAAAGGATAGAAAAAATACGGATTGTCCTGAAATATTTGTCTGAACCGTAAAAAAATTGAAAAATTATGTTGGCTTTTATGATGCCTATTAGAACTATTACGGGGACAATAACGTTAAATAAAAATAAGAAAGCAAGCATGAGATTAATGATTTCAGGTAAAAAAATTATTTCTTCTGTACCTCTTCACACACATCTTTTACATAGGTGCATTTCATTACAAAGATTACATTATATCAAAAATCCATGTCTACTATAATCTCTTTCCCTACACATTATCTCTTATTTTTCCTATATGAAGCAGTAAATAGTAAGGCTTTAACGGAAAATAATAGGGACGCTAATACCTTGATCACAGAACCGAAATAACCGCCACCGGTTGCATAAATTAGCTTGATCAATATTTTATCATGTTAATGTGATGTACGCCATCTGGTAACCAAATCGTCCGGCCAAATCCAATCGTTCAAGAATTATTTCATATAAAATTATGATATACAACATACTCATATATATGTACATATACACTCATCGATATAAAATCTTATTGATTACACGGCAACGTTTTGTTTCAACTAAAAAGTCTAGACTCTAGACCAGAGGTTCCCAAACTTTTTTCTCGTAGTCCACTTTCAAAATTTTACTGGTTTCGGTGGACCCCCTGCTGCTTTTTACTATTTCTACTATATTGCCAAAACTGGTCAAAAAATGTGAAGATTAGATCTAACGGTGGAAATTTGCGTCGGGGCTGAGTTCCAACTCTAAATTTGGAGTGATAAAATAAAAAGAAACATAGCTTATTTTCTTGCACTCTATTTATTAAAATAAGAATTAGAACAAGCGTTGTGGGCGGTACTTTACAAGCCTCAACTCGCGTTGTACTGAATATCGAATATGCAAGTTTTTACAAGTAACCGTCGCTGACCTTCTTAAAATACCCTAGTCAAAAAAATTAAGGGAGGTTTTAAAAAAAGGAAATTAATGATAAATGAACAGGCTATCTGATCCATATCCATATAAAAAAAATTAAAGCCCGTGGACCAGAAAAAAAAGGCAAAACATTTACAAAATTATTTTTTCGCGCCGTCTGTCTGTTAGGATTGCATGAGAACCGTAGCTCGTAAAAAAATTTAGGCAAAAATCTTAAAATAAGAATCTTAAAGCCTAAAAATTCTTTCTTTAAAGTCTAAACATGACCATTTTACACAGAAATGCAGCCTGTAAAAAATCATCAAAAAATTTGGAATTTTTTTGTTCCCTTAATTTTTTTGAGTAGAATTATTATCAGCTGCTCTTTACTATCGAAACCAGATAAATCAGTTACAACTTGTGAACCTCCATTTTTTCACCATGCCAACGTAGACCCCCGTCGAGTCTCCCGCGGACACCTGGGGTCCACCTGGACCACTTTGGGAATCACTGCTCTAGACAATATTTATACATAAGTTATGTGATCCGGATCATTACTAAATTATATATCTCTTGTATAGAATCTCTGGTAAGTAGGTAATGGATAAACTTTCAACTACGGAAAAAGGACCCCAAGGCCATTCCGAAAATTGATTATCATGTTAAGTAAAAGTTCAGTTAAGGTTGAGATTTTTGAAGGGTTAATTGGAAATTTTGAAACTTTTGTAAAATTGATGCCATTCAAGGAATTTTGACTGGTTTTTTTATTATAAGTTTTTATACATATACATATAAGTATTACAACGTTACTGTTTTTTTTAATTATTATATTTAAAAAGAAAAAATTATTTATATGTTCCCCTAAATTTGAGCACGCGTTGTGTACATTTTTTTTTGGTGGTCTGGGTGGCCTATTAGCTGAAAAATTGCCCGTTTCATAGAGAGAGGGGGAAGAAAAATGTTGGAAGATAGGTACCTGGCTATTCAAATGTGGTCACCAAACACAGCGTAAGCCATTTCAAGCAACTTTTTGATTCTGAACTGAGGTCTCACCAGGGCGATTCTGTGAGCATCTATCATCCTGAAACGCGGTTCAAAAATAACCACGTAGCTATTTTTTTTATCAATGTATATAATGGGATGACATGGGTTTCGCCTTCGTAACGCAAAAAATCTGCCTTTTTTAATAGAATACGTTGAGAACCAGGGGTCTGTGGATTGGTATTGGTGGATTTTTTCTTCGAAAA
Source organism: Limnephilus lunatus (assembly GCA_917563855.2). Classification (NCBI taxonomy): domain Eukaryota; kingdom Metazoa; phylum Arthropoda; class Insecta; order Trichoptera; family Limnephilidae; genus Limnephilus; species Limnephilus lunatus. The sequence goes on along the minus strand of OU830595.1, from coordinate 90,913,791 downwards.
TAAAAAAATGAAAACACTTCTAATTTGTGCATAAGTATAACAAGAATAAATAAATTTATATTCTGATTCCTGTCGAGTGGCACCAATCTGCCCGTAAATATTTAGTTAGAGTGCAATACAAACAATGAAATTCAATTTCCAATGCGAGGAGGTTTTAATGAGCCTATGAATATTCTATGATTGCAGTTGGTTGTTACAGAATAATTAAGACATAAAAATATGGCATCATTCATCATCATTCCTATGCAATAATATCACACAAGTGTTTGATTTGAACGCTTGGAAAATTGACAAAGCTCTGAAAAACATCAAAGTAATTGCATAAAAATTTCGCGCCTTTGAAATATTATTTTATTTTATCTTTTTATCAAATTATGTGTTGATAAAAAAAGATAAAAAGCGAAAACGGGCAAGAAAAATCGCATCAGTAATAAAACAAAACTATGTTATCGACAAGCACTAAAATATTTTTCTGAAAGATATAGGATTTTTTTTTGATAAAATTACAAGTTCACTAATCTATAAAAAATACGAGTACCCGGGATGCATTGAAATGTCAGTTTGTGTTTTAATTATTTTGATTGAAGTGCTTTTGGGTGCACAATATTTTTTGTTTTTCTGTCTAAATCGGAAGGTTTTACAACGCGTGACCAGGCCACATACAGCTGACCGTGTTAGAACATGGTTTTCCAAATGTATCCTCTGCCATCCCGTAAACTGTATTAAGGCTACGTTCCCGGCCCCAAAAAGAAGAAGACGGAGAGATATGAAATTACGAATGTTAGAAGAGCTTAAGAGTTAGTTACAACGATAAAATCGGTGAAAAAATCATGAAAATCTTTAATAAAACACGACTCGTTTAAAATAGAGCAAAAATCTTGCGATAATTGTCTTAAACAGCATTTAAAGAAACGCTGTGAATTTTTTCATACATATAACTTGTAAAATAACTGAAACAAACGTGTTTATAATAATTTTTGGAGCATACTTAGCGATTTTTTTCTATGAGGGAATTTTATATAATTTGCGTTTGGGCCCGACTTATGTCTAGATATTATCTTCAAGAATAACATATATTTTTTTAAGAGCTTAAAAACTTCAAAATTTTAAGGGGGGTTTGCAAGAAATCGTAGAAATTCGAATACCGGCCTCTTAAGGCTCTTGACTCGCAATCCGAAGGTCACGGGATCGAACCCCGGCGTGAGCAAATAAATTTGAATTGACTAATTTGTGTTATTTCACAAATAAATCATTAAAAATAATATATAGTATTTTAGTGGAAGATATTTTCAGTATCACCCTGCTGTAAGACCACCATTCAGAATTGAAACGTTGCTTGAAATGGCTTTAACCGTGTTTGGTGACCAGATCTGAATAGTCAGGTACTTTCCCACCTTTCTCTTCGCCATCTCCTTTCCCACCCCACTACCTTCAGCCTCACAATATACCCCAATTGGGGATGCCATAGTCTCACTGGCTCCAGACGGGAGCAGTTGAGATCCTTGTGAGGTATTTAAATCAAATTTAAAAAAAAACACGAGACAGAAAGAAAATCATTCACTAAAAAGTTTGTACAAATGAAAAACAGAGTAATGTTTACTAAATAAAGGCATCTAAATGTATGGCTTAGTTCATAGGAAATTAAAAATGTTAAGCTGTGTCTAGTTTAAGCAAATTATTTAAAGACAAATGTATGCGTAATAAGTATTATAAATAACTAAATTGTAAATTAAAATGTAAAAAACGATAATTATTTATATTAGGCCACATGAAGAGGACTAGGTTTAATAAAAAAAATTAATAATGTTGATATGTGTGACAGAAAGAATACATATTAGTTAACTATGGTGTTGTGAACGACCAGCATGAAAGAGTAACGACCAATTTTCTTTATTACAGTCGTGTGAGGCGTTTATCTCATCGGTAACCAAGATTGATAAAAATCAATTGCTGGATTGTTGGGAAAACATTTTCTAAGTGGGACCTGAATTGAAGGTCAGTTTCATTGAACATGGAGACAAAGCGAAGATAAATAAATAAACGTATTATAGAGTATATTAATATCTAAATAACTGATTCAAATGAAGACAGAATTAGCGAAACGCAATCGAAAATCTGAAAACAGAAAAATCAGAAACAGATATGGTCACATCTGGGACTCGAACCCAGGACCTTCGCCTTGCCGGGGCGCAACTCTATCATCTGAGCTAATGTGTCCTTATCCGATTCGGTCATATTTAATTGTATCATACTTTGACCATGAACAACCAACATCATTATATTCATTCTCTTAACGCATATTTTTATTTGCTGCTATCTTTATGTATGATTGCAAGATTAAAAATTTAGTTTTCTGCAAGTCTAGAATGAATACTAATTTTTATTTTTAACGTTGAGTAAAACCTCGAATTGTAATATTTAATTAAATGATGACAATATTATCGAAAGTCAATCAAAAACCTGAAAACAGAAAAATCAGAAAAAGATGCGGTCACATCTGGGACTATATTATATTTATATCATCACTAAAATCCGATATCTTGTAAACTCGTAAGTCTTGAGGAAATGGGATAATAGTCAAGTACATTGTAAAATTTTCGCACAAAATAACTGCAGTATTGATTATTGTGGTAAAAGTGTTTTGCACTCTTCAATAGTAATTTACAAACATTATTATTATACATATGTTCAATAATAATGTTTGTAAATTACTTTAAAAAGTTTATCAAAACAACTTTAGTTTACAACTAGTGTTTGTTTATTTCATACACAAACCACGGTCATATTATTAGTAACACGTCCGTCTGTTTACGTGTTTACATTGCGTGTAAAACATTGACGTTTAAAACATTCATTCAACATTTACTCGTTACACGAATGTAATGAATCATGATTTAATCTGGTCTCTTTTTTGTGTTCAAACGACTATAAAACTGCAAGAGTAGAAGTTTAAGAAAGGTTTAAAGTAAGGCATTAAGTTCGATATTAATAATGATAATTTATTAATTGGGCCATTTAAACTGTGCAAACCTGGTAAATTGTGATTTGGAGTCATAATTTGTAATATTAAATATTTTTAATTGGCGTCGGTAGGTACTTTCTTTAATCTCTTAAATCGTAGTTGCCCATATTTAAGCATTTTTAAAGTAATTTTTCCCCACTCAAAAAATATACGTGTAGCAACCGTAATAATTTATAGCTTCAACCCTTGGTAGGTGGTGTGCAGCTGCTCACGTTCGAAACGAATACATTGAAAAAAGTATTAACCACGTTTATTTTTATCTGGAGTACCGGATAAAAGATAACGCTTTAGAAATATTTGTTATTTCACGTCACTAAAACATTTGTTTTACATAAATATGTTATATGGGCGGTGTACATTGAACCCGAAGCCGTACATTTCAAACGATGTTTATTGTTGAGGATAAGTTGTGGTTTCGCAAGGATGAAATGCAATTGTTTATTTTAATTCGGTGCATTCACGGATTCACGAACTGTGGTAGACGTGGTTTACCATTTTATGTAGTGCTTTTGACAGACATGCTGACTAGTAGCATGCTCTCTTGCTACTAATGAGCAACTGATACCTAGTAGCACGCGTTTCACGCCCAAATGAGCATGCTCACAAATTAACCAGCTGTTGATTGGTAAGCATGCTTATTGATTCACGGGTGGAAAGAGTAATGAGCATGCTCATTTATGAGCATGTGGTCACATCTTTATGTGATTGACTATCTTTCACCCTTTCTACGTAAATATATCCCAGCGCAGCTCAGTTTAAAGAATTTTTTAAAAAATTGGTATAATTCGTGTTCGTACCTTCTTCGAAAAATATTATTTTATTGCCTGGATCACTCTTAGGATCTTCCTCTTAAAAATACCAAATATCCTTTTGCGCTTTTACACCCCTGCCATAGGTCACCCCAAGTGGTTCGCTACGTTTGGAGACTTAGCAGGGGTGCCCGGGTTCATGGGTCTGCCCACCTGCTGCGTGGTCTTTCGACCTATCCAGCCAGAATCAATTGACCCATCGCCTTGCATCACAGTTGAAGAGTTGGATTCGTACGTCCGTCACTCCTGGACACACTGACCCCGGGTATATCTACCCACCCACCTATTATCTTCCCTTCCTATCCTTAAAAAACCATCCACACAGCTTCCCCTAAGATGAGAGGAAAATTATTTTCCTGAGCGTGTGAAGCTAATGTAAAAAAAACTTCTTCCTGAATGACCAAAATTCTGAGCCTTTAAATGAGGGTTTAAACGGTCTTTTGGATGTTGAGACCAAACCTGTATTTGAAATGTCATTCATTATAATACCTAGTCTTTGTTGATCGTTTGATTATTTTGTCATTTCAAAATGAACTATCCCGACGCAACTATACCCATCTCCCTCTGACCCAACCTGTTATCTAAATACCTGTCCCTATCTGACAGTGTATGGTCAATACCGACGTGCCGACATTTGCAACAATAAATCAAGGAGCAATCGGTATTAACAAGCCTGTGCAATGAATGACAAATTATTCTCTCAGTGCAATCGACTCAATTAAGAAATCTGGGCAGTGAACACCTGGTACTCCCTCGGTATTTATAATTTCGAATCTCTTATGTGTAATTGTGTAGTGAATTCCAACAGCGTCCCTTAAGGCCATAAGAACTATTCTTACCATAACATGACTATCAGAAGACAAGGGGTGAGTCAGTCCTTTACAATTCCAATATTTACCAGATACCATAGTTAGTGAACATTTCCTTAATAATAATAAATAAACACAGAAAATTATACTATTTCATCCTAAGAGTATGGATGTTTAGTTCCACGATTTCAACACATACAAACGTTCAATACAGAAGAAGAGATATAATTCCCGCTTGAGAAATTTGGATGGATTTAGAATTCATCGTCCAAAAATACAGATGTAGAAGGTGAAACAATTACCTAAAACCCAAAACAGTGACCCTCCCAAAAGCTCCTGTGAAGACGTCAACAAAAGATATCTTCATGTCTTCTGCGGTCCCAAACTTACTAAATATCTACGCCAAGAATATTTTAATCAAACATTTAAAAACAAATATACAACCCAAATAAACCGTATAACAACTACCTAAAACCCAAAATATTGACCATCCTAAAAGCCTCAGTTAGGACGCCAACCAAAAAAATCTTCATGTTTTCTGCAGTTTCAAATAGAGTAAATATATTCGTTAGAATGTTTTAATCAAATATTAAAAAAATAAATAATATAAAACTCCAAAAAACCGCATAACAACACAAGAGCTAACCAAAATGATATTATTAATTCCCTGAACTAAATTTACAACTGCTTTTGGAGCTTTTTTAATTTTTTCTTTATTCATTGATTGGATGGTTACATAATTTGGGGGTTTTTCAACCACCATGTCCGTATTATGGTGGTCGATAATTCAGTTTCACCAGTCAACTACACCTATCCAATAGCTACATTTTTCACTTTCAGCAGCAATACTATTTTCAGGCTCGACTTATGTTTAATATTCTGCCAGATTACATTAAGTCTTCCAATTCATTAGCTAAATTTAAAAATAATGTTAAGAAATTTATATTGACAGAGGATTGGCATACTATTTTTTCATCCTTGTTCTTTTTTATAAGATTTTTTTTAAATAATAAGATATTTGAGTTCCATTTGCACTAATCGAATTGTCACCCTAGTTGTTTTGAACTTACTTTGCTTTTGGCAGGTATAGTAATAAAGACAGGGAAGAATGGAAAAGAAAATTAAAGGAAATTGCTGCAAACCAATCCCAGGATTGAAACCAGAGAGAGAGAGTAATAAAGAATTATTTATGGTCAAAATATTGTTACAAATCATTCTCAAATTACCCATCTGGTCTAGTGACCAGATGAGTAATTAGTATGTAATATTAGTGTTTTGAAAGTAGTGAAAAATACAGAAGACGGATATTGCAAATGATTTTAAATACAAAACAATTAAAGAAATCAAAAAGACGAATTATACAACATTTTGAAAATAATCTTTTAGACGCTTAAACAATCAGTACCTATTTAATTAAAACGTAATCCGTCTCAGCACAGGAAGTCCTAGTGAGGATAACTAAGAAAAAGTTTATGAATTATCTTTTCCTTATATTTGTTATCATTTAAAAAAATGTATCGAATCTAAATAAAAGACATTGAAAATATTAAAAAGGTAACGCTTGAATTTGACTTACCCTAATGTCCACCAAATATCAAAGCACATGATGTTCAACCAAGAAAATGCTGCCAAAAAGCTGAAATATATGGCATATCCTGTGAAAAAAGAAAAGAAATTATAGTTTAATAAATAGATTTTTATGAAGTTTCATAACGCGAAGTGAAGATAAGACATTCCAAGAAATCTCTTAACGTCATTGGAAAAACTTGGCGATTGTATCCTCTATGAATCGATGATACGCAGTTTTTTTAAAAGAAATTTATTTGTTTTGTTTATTGTTTTTCGGAGTACAATTTGTTTAAACCACTATTGAGCAATTCGTCAACATAATTTTAATGTTCAATTACAAATTAAGCAAACATTCAAAATATTATTATTAAATAACTTAATTTTTCAAAAGAAGCAAACACATTCTGACTTGACATTTTAAATAAATAAAAAGAAATTACTTTGTTTTACGTCACTTTATTGATATTTTATAACTAAATAAAATATGGGATAGGCTTAAGATTAAATAATTGAGAGGCATTGGAAATAAAAAAATCAGTTAATGCAAAGGCCGAAATCATCAATAATCAACTTAATTTAACATTCAGCCCTATTATAAGTATGTTTCCCGTTATCCCACACTCTCCACCCCCACTTCCCTCCCACAACTGACGCACTGTTCCACTCTAATTTACTGTCTCTTTCTTTCTTAACAATTTAGTTATTTCTAAAGTATCTCCATTTGGTTACCATGTTTTCAGCATACATTTCAATCTATTTGGAGAATCTTGTATCTTTGAACTTTATCAAAACATCTTTTTTTTAATAATCTACTGCTAGATTCAGGATTACCCAAGATTCTTTCAATTTCAAGTTTCAATGAACTGATTGTACGTGCCTGCGTAAGAACCAAAATAGGAAGAGGTCATGATAAGACTTGAGTTATTTGGGGTTTTAGGCAAAAGTGAAAACGTTCCGTACCCGGAATTTTTACATCACAAAAATGGGGAACAATAAAAGACTGAATGAAGTATAGAGGATAAAGTCAAGGGAGTCCAGATTTGGTCCAAAGTATTTCAGGTGAATGGAATTTACTGCTAGGACATGGAGTCACCATGGTTGCCACGTAGGCCATGTTTGCTCTCGTGCACGTTCAGTTTCATGACGACATAAGACACGGCAAAGAACACTTAGGCAACGGAAAAACTCTTGTATTCAGAGAGTATAGTCCTACCTTGCAGTAATGGCGGGGAACCTGATAAAAAAAGCACGTAAAAATGATAAAAAGGCCACTCCTACCTAGTATCGTGCAGCAGTGGTGGGAAAACCAATGCATGGACGGAAGGCAGCACATGTATGTTCAGAGGACAGTGCTACCCAGAATCTTGCAATAGTGGCGGGGAACCTGGGACCACTTCATGGACACACGACAGCGCATATGTATTCAGAGGACAGACCTACCTAGAATCTTGCAAGAGTGTCGGGGAACTTCGCACCACTGCATGGGCACAAGGCAACACATATGCATTAAGAGAACAGTCCTACCTAGAATCTTGCAAGAGTGGCGGGGAACCTCGGACCACTGCATGGACACAAGACAGGACATTTGTATTTAGAGGACAGTCCTACCTAGAATCTTGCAATAGTGGCGGGGAACCTCGGACCACTGCATGGATACAAGACAGGACATTTGTATTTAGAGGAAAGTCCTACCTAGAATCCTGCAACAGTGGCGGACCTGGGATCTGGGATCACTTCATGGGCACAAGATAGCACATATCAGAGGACAGACCTACCTAGAATCTTGCAAGAGTGGCGGGGCACCTGGGACCACTGCACGCGCGCCAGGCAGGAGTAGGCCACCAGCATGGCAGCCACGTGACACATCATGGTGCGCCCGTGCAAGTTCTGCAGGGGGGGCAGAGCCAGGTACACGATGAGGGTCGCGGCAAGGAACACGCACGAGATGACCAAGCCCTGTGAAGAGAGAGAAAAAACAGATAAAATACATGTTGAATATTGGTGATGAAACAATGTTGAATGAAACACAGAAAAAAGTTGTGCAAAAAGATTCGCAATTTTTTTCTTTCAAACAAAAGCAAAAGTTAATAGTATCAGAGCAATTCTCATTTCTGGGTCACGTTAAGGCGGTACACAATCCTAATAATTTTTGTTTGCTCAAAACTCACTTTTTAATCATTTCCGGCGAATTCGTAACTATATTAACTTTTTAATTCAGATGCTGTCCTGGGGATGTAAGTTCTTTGTATTTAAGATTAATAAAAACAATACCTTACCATTAATATATTTTACGTACAACGCCTTTAAAAATTTGTAATTCGTTGTACAACTTAAGTTAGCGGTAAGCACCAGATTTTATTTTTCTAGACGATAAATTAATAACTTCGGCAGTGCGACATCATCCCACATTTTCAATATTTGTAACAAGTTCTTCAGAATTAATTAAATTGAATGCGGTGAAAAGGTCTAATCTCCATGCCTGCTAGGGTGAATTCCACCGTACGTTCGTCCAGTACGTCGTGCAGCGGGCGCATATTTGTTTACACGCTTTCTTCACTTACGTCGTTAAGATTCCCACATTATTTGTCTTCTTCTTCTTTTCTTTGATAGGGCGAATTCGACAGTAGGTCCGTCCAATACACGGGTCGCCAGACTTTATTTGTATACACGGCTTCTTTACTTACGACGTTAAGATTCTGAATATATTTTAGGGTATATTGTCATCTTAATGTATTTTTTAATTATCATTGTCTTATATTTACACCTTCATTAATGCTGTAGTGTGAGAGATTTACATATAATTATGTTTTCTATTATTCGTGGAAATAGTAACTAAATAAACATTTTCATTTCATTCGTTCATTCATTCATTTTAAAATTAACATTACTAATTAATTTTTCAACTTGGGATGCGGGTATGTACGGCCGCTACGTGAACCGTTTATGGAATAGCCAACACATCCGCCATAGGTCACTCCAAGTGGTTCGTTACATTTGGTGACTTAGCAGGGGTGCCCAGGTTCATGGGGTTAGTTTTGTCTAGGTCTGCGAATGCGTCTGCCCACCTTCAGCGTGGCGGGCCGGATCGAGAGAGACTGATTTAGGTAAGCCATTTGACCTCTCCAGTCGGAATCTCCCCACCCGTCGCGTTGCGCCGCAGTTGGAGGTATGGATTCATACGTCCGTCACTCCTGGGCACACTGACTCCCAGATTCCTATCCACCCCCTCATACCCTTTTCCTTCCTATAACTTTCTCTCCTACTGGTGAAAGAAGAGTGATGTGTATCACCAATAAAATAAGACTTATCGGCTCCTGGCTTACAGAAAGGCCAATAAAATTGATTATACATATTATGATGAAGAAAGAACTTCGACACAATTCTCACAATTTTCTTTCCCAGAACTTCCTCTCTTTTCTTTACATTAAACGACCCTTCACACAACTTACCCTAAGATGACATAGGCCCTGAGGAAAATTAATTCCTGAGGGCCTTTTGTGTACCTAGAGCTAACGTAAAAAATAAACAGATGAGAAATGATTAAATATTGAATAAATTAAATACAGACATCCCTGAAAAAAAATGTTCTTAAAAAATAGTGAATGATGTCAATAAGATAAGAATATTTCTCTTGAATACATCAGCTTATGTGTATTCGTAAATATACCGAATAATAATAATTGTTTTATATTTACAACTTGATTACTCAGATAACGGCGCGTAGATTTTCAGATAACTTGTTTTCCAAGTATTCATGAAACGTGTTGTTTATTTAATATTTCATTAGGAGATATCATTCATTGATACATTATTCATAACATGTTTGCGATAAAATAATAATCATTGGGAATTGCAGAATTTAAGTCGTATATCTTTCGAATGATTTTCATGAATTGATCTTGAAACGAATCGGAAGCGGTGAGAGGAAGTGAAATGATTTATTGGTCGATAATTTTCACTGTAAGTAAATATTGGTTGTTTTAAATAATTTCGTCATGTTGCAGTACAAATTTATGTTATTCTACTGCTTTTTCTCAAATTACTCCCACGATTTCAGAGCGATGCGATCGCGATGGGCGAGGAATATATCTTTCGTCACAGTTTGTGCTGTGGTGCGTCTAAACAGGAATTTAATATAATATGAAGTCTGCGTTGCAAAAATTTCTAATCTAAACAAGAGAGAAATATATTTCGAACCAATTAAAGTCGTTTACACGTTTATACGTCCTTAAAGTTTGTATGCATCTATTTGAAAAGTTTTTTTTCTTCTTTTTATAGAAACCTCCAAATAACACTAGCAATATAAGATTTCCACAGGAAATTTTGCTGCGAATTTTCATATCACTAAAATAATCATTTTTATTACGAGTGAATGGTCCTTTGATGTTTCTGCGAATAATGTCAACGTTAATATATATTTTTAATATATCTGACAAACTAATAAGAGATATTGAGATGCGAATGATTAGTGAGAATAGCATTGAGAATAGTATTATTTTTAACTTACGGAAAACCAACAGTTCTACATACCTACTCGTATATTTTTGATATAAAATTATATTTATTGGGTTGCGTAAATCAATGAAGTTACTTCATAAAATATATTTTTAAAAAATATAAAAGAAACATATAATGACAGTGCAATTAAGTACTTTACTAAATAATAAAACAACTATATCTAACATTATCTATCTATTCATTTACAATCTAAGAAGCACTATTTAAATCAAATTTTAAAAACATGCTTACATAGATATGGTAATATCAAATTATTTGAAAATAATGCACACAAAATTATCAATAATGCATACAGATTATAGGAAAGGAACGAAGCAACTGCAATCGGCATTTTATGTAGTTTGCGGTAACTTCGTTCATTTCCCATAATTCGCGACTCAGATTGTGGTAATTAGATTTGATAAGAGGTCAGGTTAATTGCAATTTTCACCAGCTTTTGAAAAATCCGTGTATATGGAGTCTGTTTAATTTTAACTACCCATAAAATTTAAGTAAAATCTGTGTATTTTAGAAGGTTTTCCTCAACCGACCGTTGTTTGCAAAGCCATGTTGATTTTTTTATATATATTTTCATTGCTTTATTTTTTTTATCTGCTTGTACAAACATGTCTGCTAATACAGATGATAAGTTCAAGTAAAACAAAAAAAATCATAATATATAACATGGCAGGTAGTAGAGTGTAATATAATTAGCAACTGTCTGTAAAAGTTTAATTAAATGAAGACAATATTAGTAAAATGCAATCAAAATCTGGAGACAGAAAAATCAGAAAAAGATGGCAAGTGCCCTACCGATTGAGCTATGGAACCCATTTCCAATTCAGTCACTTTTAACTGTATCATACTTCGACTAAGAACTACCAACATTATCTTCATTTTCTTAACGAACATATTATTGGCTGCTATATTTATATATGATTGCAAGATTCAACCCGAACTAAATGCTATCTAGATAGTGTCTGGATAAATACTTATCCATTTTATTTTTAATACGTGACATCTATTGACTTTTTTTGCAAGTCTTGGATGAATATTTTTATTTTTAACATTTTATGAGTAAAATCTCGAATTATAATACTTAATTAAATGAAGACAATATTAGCGAAACTCAATCGAAAATCTGGAGACAAAAAAATCAGATAAATATATTTTTTCCACTGGGACTCGAACCCAGGTCCCTCTGCTTACACGGAGTGTGCTCTACCGATTGAGCTATGGAACCCATTTCCAATTCAGTCACTTTTAACTGTATCATCCTTCGACTAAGAACTACCAACATTATCTTCATTTTCTTAACGCATATATTATAGGTATATGATATATATGATCTTTATGTATGATCTTTATATATGTCTGTAAATAGCTAAAACTTAAGTAGTTATATTTGGTGAACACCTCACTAGGAGAACCTGTGCTGAGGTATTCGCAATTTTTTTAAAAGTGTTATTCTTCCGTCATAAACAGAAACACAGTATTTCACAGATTTGAGGATATCATTGTTTGTACTGCTGGAAAATTTGATTATGGCCTGTATTAGACGCTGGGAAGTTGCTTTCCTTGAATAATATCAGAAGCATTAATGATAAAACCCGAATAGTGCTCTCTGTCAAGAGACATTTTAAAAATATTCTGAAGAAAAAAACTACTGCCATTTAATTAATCTTACAAATATCCTTGATTTTCCATAACATTCTTTCTTTTCTTTAAATTCATACTATTATCAAAATAAATACTACATCACACATATATTTATGTATATTAATTATTTAAGTACTAACTAATAACCACATAATTTATGTACACTCCCTTTCCATACACAAGCAAATGCTTTCAATGGAAAAGTAGTAAAAAACCTAAGATGTAAAATTATCATTATGTACCATGTAAAACATATTATTAATAATAAAAAATAATTTAAAAAAAAAAAATATATATATATATATATATACTATACCTATACATTTATATATATATAATTTTTTTAAAGGCAAGGAGAAACAATAAATAAATTGATCCACGAAATTATGTAAGAGTCCATTGGTCACCATGAAACAGGCAGCCGTCTAGTATGGTGATATAATGTATCATACCTATAATATATGAAAATGTTTTAATGTGTTATCATGTAATTTATAAATAGATAAAAAAAAATAGTGTGTGTTTACATCATTTATACATATGATAGTTGATGACGTATTTTTAATTAAAAAGTTTAAATAAATTTGACCATTAAACTGGATGACTGACACTTTCTCCTTCCGTATCAATGACGTGCTTCAATCTCTACATACGAGTAAAATGATAAAGATAAAATAGGTACCTACAAATAAATAATTCTCCAGTGGGTTTTGCATATTGAATTTTTTTAATATTTATTCCTATACGAATAATGAAAAACTATGATCTTTTGTCGTTTCGTGGCATTGTGCGAGATCAACAAACGTATTTCCAAAATCAGGATATCCAAAATCACATATAACTAGCTTAACAGATTTATTCAAGGCTTCATAAGTTATTGTTTGTAAGCTTCGAATCTCCCGGACCCGAATAGAATGTGCTGCAATCATATTGCGGAAGGTATTTGCATTTGCAATAATCGGGCAGATAAGGTAATCAATTGAATCAGTCGAGGTGACTGGCAGTTCAACGTTTTGTAATACAGTTAAGCAGATGCTAATAAAAGATTATGAATACCATGTCATCTCATCAATCTTCATCCAAATTGTATTTCTGTCTAAATCTAATACAAATTCGCGAACGGGACGATACGAAGTTTTAACTATTTCTGAAAAACTGTTGCGCACATCAAAGCAAATATGAAATTCATGGAAAAATGCCGGAATTTCAAGGTAAATGTAACTACTTTCAGCCCACGACCCAATGTCCACGGTGGAGCTTTGAGCTATCCATGTAACTATCAAGAATAAGACTCAATACGAATTAACAAGAAAAAAACCAATAAAAAAAATCTACGTAGGCGCTACGAGACAATAAGCCTCTCAGTAAAGGTAGATATTTAAATTTACCAGAAACTTTTTTGCTTCAATAACCGAATCACGGCAACGATTTTCCTCATTTTCAAGGCTCAAATACTGAGCGCCTATATACTTCGTTCTGAGAGAGTTCAGTGTACCATTTTCATGTAGTAGATACACATAACGATATATGGGAAGCATATTGCTTGCAGCTTGGTTTCGCGTTGTCTCGTTATTTGTGTGAAAATAATGTTGTCTGCCGGAAGGTACCGGCAACATTATGTGCATCTTAGTACATCGTAATGTTCGTGATGTACTACCTCCGAACAGGTTTATCTAGAAACAGTTCATTAGTTGTACTTTAAAAACAGATTCTTACTCCTAATAAAATATATTGCTAATTTATGAAGAATTCTCTTCTAATTATTCGTAATTCGATTCCAAACGGGATTGCAGGCCTTACGAATGAATTAACAGGATGAGGTAATCAAATAAAATTTAGGACGCGGACAGGATTTCCTGATAAACTTTTATTAAATAACGAACATTTTATCTTGACGACGAAACACGTCTGCATGAAAATCCTAATATTTTTGCATTACAATATTATTCTTCCTGATAATCCCACGGTAAACAGTTCACGTTTTATTCACTTTCATGATATTTTATCGGTAGGTACTACCAAACATATTATTGGATGATTTATATAGCAAAAGACAATAATACAAGACAAAAAATTACTCAATACTCAAAAATGATACATTTCCGTTTTATAAAATTATATTACAAAAAAATGCTGATAAGAACTTATTCATTCGATAAGGAAATTTTTGTTTTTCGGCCTGTTGGCCATTTTCATACCCAGATCGGAGAGATACATTTAAATATCTCTATAACAGTATTTACAGCCAGCCGATTTTCCTTATGCCAGCACCATCTTTGGCTTAGGCTGCTTATGGCTACTAGGCAATTTCCCATAGATACATCAGGAATTCAGCGTAATATTATGTATATTAGGAACAACGTCACAATAACATTTCACTTCTGTACAATACAATATAATTCACTGGAAACATGAATAATGTAGGGCTATTTTCGTGGTATTTTATTTGTATTTATAAGTCATTTCATTGAAGAAAAAGTAGGTAAATTTTACAAGTGAAAATTATCAGGACGTCTTGTTCAATAACAAAGTATCAGAATAAAATGCAATTTTATGATTTTGGACGATATCTTGCAAGGAAATTGTAAAAATAAATTATTGAACAACAAATTTTTAACGTATATAACGTTGTTATAATGTTTTTTTCTTTGTTTTGTGATGATAAATTATTCTGTTCTTATATAACACGAGAATAAGTCTATATTATTAAAATTCTTATTAAATATATTGCATGCTCTGAATATAAAAGAATTTTGTCTGAGATTGGTAGAACATGTTTCAAGATAAAAAAGTGATTTATCTCTGGTTCTAACGTCAGGGACTCTAAAATTTATCTCAGACAAAAGGGGCAAACAATCAATAAAGCCATTCATAATTTTGTGGAGAAATATTATATCTGCGGAGTCTCTTCTAATTTTTAATGATAAGTAGTCAACGAATGCTTGCTCCATTCATTCCCCGGCGGGATTGATGAGGTCCACAGTGCGCTATCTCCCTTTGACCCCCCTCCCCCCATACGACTGCATTGCACTGCACCTGTATATTGTTATTACTGACTATGTTTTTACGCCCGAATTTGCCTGAAATTTTAATAATAAATTTTATGGAAAAACAATACGGCTCGGCGCCTTGTCTTATTTTTTGACAGCTCATAACGAAAACGTTGTTTACGTTCGCTGTGCATAATAATTCCTGATGTCATGATATAAGCTTGCCGTTGGATAGGTATAAAATATCAGCGAAAGTAAGAAAATTTTTAAAAGATGGCAAAAAAACTTTTGTTATGGATTTAATTAATCATCAAAACAATTTTTCTTATTTTATATTGACAAGTTAATTATTATGAAAATCGTTTGCATTAATCATTCACGAATTGCAAGTTCATGGATGTCTTCTTTTCTGAGGGAACATTGAAGAAAAATTTAATATTATAAAATTAGTTCCATCCGACATTGATACTTCCAAACAATAATAATTCTCCAAGAAATGAGATGATGCTTACAATGGTTTTCTTCGATATGACTTGTGATCAATCAATGTTTATTGTTTTCAAGTCAATAAACACGAAATAGAAAGATTGTTGACTTATTGTAGACGTTATCTTCGATCAATATCTCATTATTGACATTGTTTGTAATCTAAAACCAAAATGTGTACAGCCTACTTGATCGAGTCAATAAATACAATATTGTATTATTTGTTTTGATACAGCAAGAACAGCGAAACCGACAAACTAGTTCGATAAATATTCAAGCAAGTTTTTTATCTCCGCTATAATCAATATACGTAACATTCATGCATTCCAAAGGTTCTTTTTTTGCATGCAAAATGAATAATATGTACACATATGTGTAAAGAGGAACCTTCACTGGTTTATGCAACCCAGTAACATGCCGTATATAAAATAGGTGTAGAACTGTTTGTTTACCAAAATAAAGTAAAATGAAAATAAAATATATAATACGCACTATTATTTTTAATAGTTAAACGCACATCAATAAAACTTTTAAGAAGTTTTTTCCCATAATTTAATCCCCGTCCGCCTCGTCTTTCCTTGCGTCGGCGTCGTGTCGCGTCGCTTCGTTGGCACTCAGTTCCGTGTCGGGTTTTATCTGTCCGTAACCGTAGTGTTGATGGATGATGGGTATTGTTGGGAGGCAGAAAACGAGCAAACGCAGACACTACATAACCAATAGCAATCCAAGCAACAACAGGACGATACTAGTGGTCCCACTGGGGCATCCTCGCCGCAGGAATAGAAACAAGGAATGTCTCAGTAAGAATCGTCTAACCTTGCAGTCGCCATTGTAGACATTATTGTGGATACAAAAAATCTTCGTTAATTCCTGCTTTGGGCGTTTGCGAATATAACTTTTTCCAGCTATAACCGAATAGTGATATTTCCTTGATAGCTTGATTCCATAGTTTATTTCAAGCATCAGGTAGAAAGGAGTTTCGAAACTCAAGAATAGACAAACAGCGTCATTACCGGCTATCAAGAAACCAGACTAAGCATGAGCCGAGTTTAAGCTAAGTTTCTAAATAGATGATGTCAACCGTCAAAATATCTAGAAATATTCCGTCTGCGGTTAGTCTTACTTTGTGAAACATCATCTTTAAACTCGGGATATAAGTCAAAATGAGATAACTTCACCCCGAAGAATGATATTTACATATTCTTTAATATACGACCATGTTACTTACTCATGATGAACTTATTTAGATGTGGTCCAACGTATCGTAAAATAAATATCGGGTCCCCGGACTACCCACTGACTAGCCCCAACCCATTGTGAAAATTTCTCACATTTTTCCCGAATGTTTTTTTCTATTTTAGTGCTTTCAAACAATTCATCAATCAAGAGCGAGCAAAGGATGCTAGGTAGTTGTATATGATTATTTAATAATAACATGTTATTGTCATTAAAATTATGTTATTATTACTACTGTGTAAAAGAAAAGGAAGAAAATAAAAAAGAAAAATGTACTTAAAATGTAACCAATACCGACTGTAATATGATATTATATTATGTATTCATATATTTTTTGGATGAAATAAATAAATAATAAAATAAAAAAATTAGTATAGGAAAATATCTACTCCAAAATTATAGTCTTACGAAAAATTCTCATGATAGGAGAATTCGATTCTGCCACGGGTAAAGCTTGTTAACTACTGTTTTAGAACTAATAAATTCGACAAATTCCTCAAATTCTCAAGTAAATTTATAAAATCTGTTCTGGCTTCCCGGGGTAATGGTGTTAGGAAAAGAAATCATTTTTTTACCTTTCATACTCCTTATTTATGATGTGGCCGTTTACATTAGCGATATTAGCGAGGGAGTAAATTTAGATACGAAACAAGAAGTCTGACTATTTTTCAATTACTCAAAGCAAACATGAAAACAGGGGAATAGAATCGTGCGTCGTATATAATGTTTAAGATGTACTAGAAACTAGAAGTTCATCCACGAAATCCGTGTCAATTTAAATTTAGCGGAAAAGTGTTTTTTGCAAATGTAAACAATTATATAAAAAAAAGAAAATATTGATTTCTAAAACACATTAAAAAAATTCAATGACAAAGAAAGATTATTACACGAATAACGAGTTTTAACTCTTGAACAAAGAAAAGGTTAACTTCAGAAAATTTGGCACAGATAAAAAAACGCAATATGTCATTGTATTTTTGTTTTTTTTATTTATAATTAACTAGCAAGTTCCCGGCAGGCGTTGAAATGCAACTTAAATGAAGAAATAGTTTCTCCCTGGGTGTCCCTCCGCCTTTCCCTCCGTCCACCCCTTTCCCTCTCACGTCCTCTTCCTATCCCGCATTTCCCCTCCGCCTTCCCCGCTTTCCCCTTCCCTACTCACTAGGCGTGCGCACAACAACCCACGAAAATTTCATCGCAATCGGATGAATAGTATAGGAAATAATTTCATAACGACAGAGCTCATTATTACGTACAGAAACTATCGCGGGTATGCGCACATCAAATCACCAAAGTTTCATCGCAATCGGATGAATAGTTTAGGAACGGATGAAGAACATACAAAGAAACATTCATTTTTATTAATCAATCAATCAAATTTGGTACCTAACAATTGCAGTACCTTTTTAAATTACCTATAATTCTTGAATTATATTCAAAGTATGGTGGTATTAAATTTGGGTGAGTATCATTAGGAATAATTCAATTAAATTTTTTAATTTAAAGAGTTTATTTTGATTAAGAACAATCGCTAGTTTGCAAAATGTCATTCTCAAAGTGTGACATGGTTGACAGTTTCGTAAGAGTTTTTATAATGATTAATAAAACTTTTCAGATGTATTGTCATGTGGTTATTATAAGAAACCTTCTCTAGAGTGGAAAGAAGATATTTTGAAAGTTTCAAACATTTCCTATACTTAATATAGCAATATATAAACAATAAACATACAAGCAAGAAAACAAAAAATATACACGCGCAATGAAAATATTGGGCATAAAGTGAATTCATAAAACTTTGTTAAAAGATTCTAAGAAAGCATTCTGAAAATGATTTATCAAGGGAACCGGGAAGTATCTTATCTCTAAAGGATATTACTCCTTGATTCATAAATTACTATATTGGTTTAGATAAAATAAACTTACTTTAAAATTTAGTAACGTTCAGCGAAAACTGATAAAAGTACAGGAAATCGTACTTTTTTTGATTTTAGGATACACAAACTCTACAGCTTGGAGGGCGTTGAAGCAGAAAATGGACGGTTACCTCTCGAGGTAAGTATAACCTAGTTGAATTTAATGTTTCAAAGACCCAACCGTGTCTGATTACTTATAAAATGGATCGAAGTGATTATCTGGTCTCCTTTAACCGAAGCAATCTTTTCAACATGCCTTTAATTGATGTGCTTGGTGTAACTCTAAGTGACCAGCTCAGGCACGGTAGCTCCATCAAAGCCAGAGTCAAGTTAGCCTCCCAGAAACTCAGCGTACTGTTCAGGGTCCGCAATTACTTTAATACAACTGTGCATAGTCGGGAAACATGCCAAACGCGCACCCAACATATTTACACGATTGACATTTGTCACACGAGAACCGGTCTTTTCTACGTCGTTCTTGAGTTCAACAACTCTAACGATTTCCCGACCTCTGTGTTTCCTCCCACTTACAACATGGGTCTCTTCAAGACCCGAGTTCACTCCTTCCTCTCCTCAAATAAACCTTCCACGTAGCATCCAAAAAGAATATTGTTCAACGCTTTCTGTACCTCGCTGTACACATCAGAACTGTGGGTTGACTACACTGCATCCCAATGGAACAAGTTAAAGGTTGCTTACAACAACGCATACCGTTAACTTTTCCACCTACCGAGATACTGCAGTGCTACGGAAATGTTCCTGGAGGGACGAGTGCACACTTTCCGAGCACTTCTCCGCCACCGCATGGGAAGTTTATGGCGCAGACTACGCCAATCGAAGAATGCAATCATCACCGCCATGACTACCTGGTTGGAGTCCCCCCTGATGGCCCTCTGGAGACGGGAGACGATGAAATACCCTCCGTAAACAGCTGCATGAATTAATTTTACTGTTTATTATTATTTTTCTCATGTTTTTCATGCTTATTCGTTTTTTTTTTTTAATTTATTTATATGTTGTTATTTACTTTATTTTTATTTTTAACATTAACCCATTTTTTGTTTCAAAATATGGAATGTATTGCATTGCACTACCCCTGCATACATTCTGGAATAAACTATTATTATTAAAGGTGGCAGGGAAATTATTTTCCTCAGGGGCCTCCTTTGTAGAGCTAATGTAAAAAAATGATACTAGTCTTTCGTACTTGGTGGAAATACATCAAGTAAATATATATGTACGTTTAATAACAAGAAGATTAACAATTTATTATCGACTTTGACAAAGTGGAGACGAAGTAAACAATGGAGAAGCGACTTTGAATGAAGAGTTCGAAAACATTAAGATAACCTTTTTAACACACACTCTGCTATTACTCTGACTGTAAGTATACTTAACCAACTCCCTTGATCGTACCATTTCCTGCGCGTCATAATATAACCGTCATTTCCGTAATAAATATAATGCATGACACTTACATCAATAGATAAGTAATCGTAGCATTAAGAATGTCATGGATGCAAATAAAGTCACAATGGGGCAGATTGCATTATAGAGCAAGAGCCCGTGACGATCAGACCTTCATTATTTTATAAAACCTGAAAGTTTCTCTGTGTATGTCCCTAATACAGGTAAAGAAGATCCCCGACTATGAAGTTTGGATCACGGTGGCCTTGAAAGATAGCAGGCTCTCAAAGGTGTATAAAATTGCACCACAATTTCAAGAGCATTTTTCTCGCACTTTTACAAGGTAGTAAGTAGTCTGCTAGTGTCGAAATTTCACACTATTTCACTTCCACCCGCTTGCATGTATATATCGCGCTCGCACCTACGGAAGACTTTTAATGTGTCTGACTAGGTGAAGGAACCATCGAAACTTTCTAATTACTGAGAAAACATAAGTTGATAGTTCCTCAAGTAACATATATAAAATTCAGCTTTTATACTTTAACGTAAGTACAATTATAATTAGTTAATATAATATCTTTCAAAGCCACTGTGATTCAAACTTCATAGTCGGGGATCGTCTTTACCTGTATTAGGAACGTACACAGATAAACTTTCAGGTTTTATAAAATAACGAAGGTTTGTTTGATCAACACGGGCACTTGGACTATTAGTAAACGACCACTTTTGTTCAATAAAGGGATGTGTGAAAGGGGACGGGTGATAAACCAGCGCTTGCGCAGGCGACAGATTGATTATAGCGGTTGACAGTGTGCGATTATGTGAATCATATTGAAGGGGGTCTGATAATCGTTTGAATACCTAAAAGTACTTTGATTAAATCGATAACATAAAGTATCTAAACGTACATTACAAATAAAAAGAAGGTACTTTACGCTTGCCTCACACGAGAGCTATACTCTAATAATATGTGTGGACTTGGCCAATTTCACCTTACCGCTATTACCCGTGGGAATGTATGGCGAGCGATATGGTGAAATAAGCCAAGCCCACATAACTGATGAGAGTTTTAACGCTCGTGTGAGACTAGCATTTATGCTAGGGTTGAGATATGTTCCATCGTTTAGGTTGGGTAAATGGGATTCGATTAATATTATGTTAAAAAGTATGTTGAAGTTGTTTCTTCATTCATTGATGACGTACAAAGTGGCTAACCGTACCTACATTACAAATGATTACATATAATGTTAGGTTACGTTATGTTAGGATAGGTTATGTTAAGCTGGAATTTAGCAGACGTTAAAAAATGTTTGTTATAAAGTATATTTACTTCGGCCCAAGCTTGGGGACTATTTATATATATGTATATATAGAATTAATAGTAATCTCTAGTAGCGAAGTTAAAGTAATTGTTTTGTGTTATGATGTTGCTTTGGTTTCTATTTTATTTAATGTCACTGTTACATATTGAAAATATTGTTTAACAAAATGTTTAGTTTCACATGTTTACATGATTAAAAAAACTTCGTTCTTATAATCAGTGTAAACACGCTGAAACACAAATTTTAATAACGGCGAAATCATTTTGTGCGTCATTGCAATTGAATGAAATAAAGTAAATTGTTTACACCGCTAATTAATAAAAAAAATATTATCAACATGTTTCAAAACCCGCGGTTTCTTCATCGGGATTCAAAGTATATTAAAAATTAAAATATATTTATAAGAAAACAAACAAGTACCCAATGACAAAACATATTACAATAAGCGGTGATTAATTATTTATTATGAGGGAATAACCGGGTAAAACTATGTCATTTTTAAATAAAATTTTAGTCGTATTGACTCTTTTCCACAAAAAAGGATAAATTGATTTCGTAAGATTTTATCTGGTAAAGTTATGTTTTAAATTATGAAAAAATGTGTTCATTTTTATCATAATATTAAGGTTATACCGTAGGTCATTGGGAGATTTGTTAAAGATTTAAACAAAATTTGTATTATACCTACTCGTACAACACACATTTCAAATCATTCATGGTCATGCAGTGAAATAAATCAATAAATTATCTGCGAAAGCTAGGTTTCAGAATTTTAATTTTAGTTTAAATAAAAACCTAAAAAAAGATCCGCCTACGTGTTTTGTGACGACAGTTTGTCTATTTATTTACGGTCTTATAAACTTATATATTTAAGATTTTTTTTACATCTTATTTTGCTTAGATATTTTTGAAAATTTATAAATACTTATGATCAAAAAATAATTACAAAAAGTACATAATTTTAATAGTTTTATCATCACGCCTTTCAGCATTTTTAGATGTAGGTATAAATTAAAGCAAATTTTGAATGAAATAAAATCGATATTGAGTTATAATTTTTAAAAGCTGGTACGGAGAATAATTAATCTTTCTCGTTGGAAACGCCCTGTACGATCGTAAGAACATCTTTAGACGAAATTTGGATTCTCGGCCGCTGGCTGGTTAAAGGCCCTTAACATTAAAAAATTGTTTAAAATAAACGAAATTGCTATTAAAATTAATTTTCTATAAATTAAATTAATTTTGTTTCCCTGTGATTCCATTATTTATTTTATAAACAATTTTTGAGGCCGCCAGGGGTACCGCCGCCCCGGTAACCATTTATTGGGTAACCAACATCTCTGCCAAAGGTCACCCCTGGTGGTTCGCCACATTTGGTGACTTATCAGGAGTGCCCGGGTTCATGGGGTGAGTTTTGTCTAGTTCTTGGCGGCGGATGCGTCTGCCTACTTAATGCGTGACTGACTGGCCGGATCAAGAAAGACTTGGTCTCTCAATCTGTTGCCTTACACCACTGTGGGAGGGATGGGTTCATAAGTCGGACACTCTTGAACCCACTGACCCCCAAATTTCAACCCACCCCTCATTTTTCCTTCCAAGAACTTTATATCCTTCCTTTCATTTAAAAGACCCTCCAGACAGCATCCCCAAATATTATGAGACTCTGAGGAAAATTATTTTCCTCTGGGCCTCCTGTGTGGAGCCATTATAAAAATAAAAATGTAAGTTTAATTTTTCACACAATGATGAATGATTTATTTCTATAAAATATGTCTAATTATTTGTCTACTCTTATAATAAGTACTAGCTGACCCGGCTACGCGTTCCAGTGGCTAACGAAACACAGCGCCATCTACTGGATGGCTACCCAACCTTTATAACCACCGCCATCTGTTAATTTGCAGCCCGCTCAAATCAAATCCACAACGCTCGCTTTCCAGCCCGCTCGTTCACCATTTACAGACATTCTCCTTTATATATTGTATATTTCAACCAATTTATACAAAATCTTGACACATTATAAATTTAAACCTTTCTCAGAAATCACTCTATATATTGGTAAAAACCGAATGAAAATCCGTTCAGTAGTTTTTGAGTTTATCGCGAACAGACAGACAGACGCCACGGAGGACTTTAATTTATAATATGTAGAGATTAATTTTGGTATACTTTGTATTGTGATGTAGAAACCATCGGTTTTGAAACATATTATGTGAACACATATTGTGCCGTATATGTCGAAATATATACAGATATAATTTTTATGAAATAATAATTTTTTTTTTTTTAATCAATAAAAAAAGTTTGTGTTTAAAATATGAAAGCATTCTTACGATGCTGAAGACTTGCAACTTCTTATTCAGTTTGGCGGTGACCTTGTCAGCCGCCACCGGGAAGCAGTTGAAGGTGTAGATATCGGGCTTCCTGCCCGCGCACTGAGAGTCGAACACCTCCATGCAGTATTCCGGCTGCATGGGCGATGGCAGACCGGGGATGAACATCTGTCCCGACTCCGCGTCCAGATAACTGTAGTCCTTCGGGTTGCTCTTGCTGGGCATCAGGATGTACTTGCCCGCGGGGCAGTTGGGGGTGTATTGAATGCCGAAAGTACCTACGAAAAAACGAATTGTATCAAACATAGATATACCCTAAAAACTCTTTACTGTTCGTTGGTTCGCCCCCATCTTGCTCCTTTTTATGCTGTCCGTATTCGTCATATTGAGTCCGTCCAACATCGGTTCCTAAATGGGATTGCTATTAGGCTTGGATTAGAACGAGGCAATTGCTCGTATGATGAAATTGAACAAACTCTTAACCTTTCTCCTTTAAAAGACCGTCGGAAAAAATATGATCTCATTTGTTTTTTTCAAAATTATCAACTGTATTATTGATTCGCCTACAATACTATAACTCATCCCATTCAATATACCTTTCCGTAGTAGACTCAAAAATAATTAACTGCTCTTCCTCAATCAACACTCGACTAATTATGGTTATAAGATATAACTCACCACTGTCCAGAATGTGAAGAATGGTCAACTCACGTAAAGACCTTGATTTTGTGGTATAAGCCTAAATAATTTTTGTAGCTTACTAAAGATTTGAATTGAATTTACTCTAATTTTAGCAGTCTTGACTTGACTTGACACTTCTATTTTCTTACGTTTTCTCTGTTTTGTCTTTGCTTTTATACATATACCATCCTCATTCTGACAATGTACATTTTCCCAAACGTCGTGTTACTTTGTTGTAAATTGGACTTAAGTTCGTTAATAAATATCTTATCTTATAGATATTATAAAGGCGAAAGTTTGTATGGATGTTTGTTACTCTTTTACTCAAAAAATACTGAATGGATTTTAAAAATTCTTTCACTAATAGAAAGCTACATTATTTGCGAGAAAAATAGGCTATATATATTGGTAAGCTCTGGCGTTATGAATAAGCCGTGGCGTAATGAAATTATTTATTATACGTTTATTGTCGGTAAGTAATTGTTTAACGTTGGCTGTCATTTTGTTATTTGTTTAGGTTACTATGGTGATTTTTTTGATGGCAAAAATTCGAATATGAATATTCTTATATGAATATTTAGTGTATAAATATAAAATCGGTACTAATCTACATTTTGACCTAAGCCAACAGCTTTACTAATATTATGAATGCGAAACGGTGCGTATTTGATTTTTGATTGATTGGTGGAAGGGGAGGGGGGAGGGGGGGAGTAGGGTAGGGTTGGGGGAGGGGGGGAGGGGCGAATATACGAGCAAAGCCGGGGGCAAAAGCTAGTATAAAATAAAAATAAACATATCTACTACTTCGTTTGTGGGCCACTGTGAGTAACTGTAACGCAGATTCAATGAACTCGGATTTATTTTGAAATTAAGTGACATTTTCCAATAAGCCGAAGTACCTATAATATAATGTTTTTATCAGAAAAATATTTTTATTCTATATTTAAAATTTGCATTTCACATGTTTAAATATTTTAGAGTTTCTTAATAAGTAAAGTAGAAAATCGCCATTAACAAAGTTCTGCGCATTATTCATTTTCAAGAACGCGTTATTTACCGACTATCTAGATTTATCAACATAATCCCGTGATTTATCGCGGTTCTGCGCCAGTTTAGTTACATTTATTGTGATAGAATATTTTGGGGGTACCTGATTGTGGTTGGTCTTTTGACTCTTGGCCTTCTGACTCTAGATACGGAGAAGTTGGTATAAAATTATTTATTATTCCAACTCTTTTGATTATTTGTATGAATTCATTAAAGGACGTTATGAGGTTTTACAAAATCCAAAAAGTGAATGATTAAAAATTGGTGAGATTTTTTCGTTGGCTGTTGAAAGTTTAAAAAATATTAATATTTTTTTACTATATAAACGGCATAACAAGTGAAGCGGCAATATTCTTACTAATTCCCTGCAAAAAAGGAATGTAAAATTTTGGATGTTTCTGGAATTTTTTGTTAAATTTTCATATTTGATAAGAAAATTTAATCATTTAGAAATTTTAATGTTTATTTCAAATACATACATCTAAAATATTATTTTATCTTGTTTCTAAAACGATATTTCTTTTCTCGACAACTTAAAAAAAATATGGCACATTTAAAATATCTTGGAAATTCCATGAATACCGTGTCGTTTGGGACTTGAAGGTGTAAATATTTTAAAGCCTGATCTTAAACACATAATCAGGCAAATCGTTGCATAGATGAACATAACACTGTTAATTCAAATCATGCACAATGCTTTTACGTGCACAAGCATAGGTACTGAAAAAAACGCCAAATAAAATGCAGAAGTTAAAGTACCTGCCTAGTTAATACTAACATCTATTCGGGGAAATTTTTTGATAGAAATGAAAAGTAAAAATCAAATTGTCAAAACGTGCGTCGGTGGCACAATCTAAAAGAAAAAGAAATGAACTGTTACGAGAGTGTGATACATGCATTTTTTAAGGGGGCATCCATTAATTACGTGAGCATAAACGGGGGGGGGTCCAGCAAAATCTCACGTTACTTGAAAAAAATAAACGAATTGGCCCAAATTTATCTCACCGAGGGGGAGGGGAGGGGTCTAGATTGGAAGAAAAACTGCTCACGTGATTAATGGATGCCCCCTAAGCATAAGCGAAAGAAAGAATTCAGACTTCTCTAAAAAGATCAGTCGATGTGATACCTAGTAAAATATTTTCGATGTTTATTTTTTTTTCAGGTTCTCCGTAAAAAAAAACTGTTTTACACCAAATTATTACAAAATTTAAAAGAAGAAAAAAATGTCCACAGGGGCAGTTTCACTATATTACGTATGTCAAAAGATAGTTACTGAACTCTTTATAGGTAACATTGAAGATGTCGGTGCTCAATGCAGAATTGTTAAGCAGTTGAATTGCTCTATTTACTGGCGCATTCTGAAAGGAAAAAGTTCTCGCTTTCGGAGCATAAAAAAGTGCGTGGGATCTCCCACGAGTATACGCGTTAGGGACATATAGGTTAATCTCCTTCAACATAGGTTGATTTATCTACGTTTTATAATAGTACTCGTATATAGTTAGGAAATAATAAAATTCAACTTTAAGCGTGGTAACTTTGTACTAAAATTCACGTAAAACGCGTTCCTGCATTTTTCAAGAAAATATTTACAACCATTTAATAAATACATCAAAATGATAGAATAAATATTTGAAGCATTGAAATTTGTGCTAGTTACCAAGTCAAATAAAATTTCTTACGAAAACACGTAATTTTGCAGATTGTGAATAATTGGGGCGACGATCAAGTAAAACATAAATATTTACTTCAAATTGCGTCAAAGAAGTCGCCTAGTCTGTCGGGTACGTGTGAAATTTAGTAGGTAATCTAAATAGTATTTTTTTATTGATAATGACAGTACTTCGGCCAAGCCTCTAATCAACCGGCTTTTATAATACGTCCTGGGGAGGTCCTCCTGAAAATACTCGGTTTTAGGTGTGTAATTAAATTAATTTGTTTTATTTTATTAAAGACAACTTTTCATTTCCTCAGACGCAAAACTATAAAATGTTATATTAATTAATATGTAAAAATGTTTTCCAAAATATATTATGTTAAAATATTAAATATATAAGGTAAAAACTGTATTATATAGAAATAAATAAATTTGAGTTTGATACAGAAAGTTCTGGACTCAGGAGCAACGAAAATACTTGAGCAAACTGGGAAAAAAATATCTACCAATTAATTACTGATGGGTGTATGGGTTTGTTCCATGCCAACTCAGAATGAAAACAACTAAGAACCACCTCAGAAAGGTTATTAAAAGCTATGAAAAAATAATTTTAAAATAGCCTTCAACCCTAACCTAACTTAACCTATTTAACCAATTGTTTTATCATCACTCTTAATGACCTTTTTGAGGTAGTTCCGAATTGGTTTCATTCCGAGTTGGCCGGTTACCGTTTGGGTGATATACCTAGGTATTTGTGCCTTGTTATTGTTTGTCAACTACGAGTATATCTCTGACAGTATTATTACGCTAGCGTCTGTACAGTTGAAATTTAAGAACCAGACTTCGAGTCGCTGACGCCGCGCGCGCCGTATGCAAATCCATATTTGTACGTGAAGTTTGTTACAAGTGGTTCTATTTTGCATTATATTCGATTCGAGATAAATTCGCTGTTTTATTATAAATTTTGGTTTTACAAATCGACATACGCAAATAAAAATATTAAAATTTTTAAATGCAAACATAGATTATTACGTATTAAAAGTCGCTTACCGATGTTTTTTTTATCGTTTAAGCTGTATTTACTTCACTTTTTCGTTTTATAAAAAATAATTAATTAAAATTTGCATTTTTCATCCATAGAATAGGTGTGGATGGATTAAATTCAGATCCGTAACGGGAATATTGTGTGACAAAATGCCTATAAAACTTAAAGGAAAGATATAAAAGACCATTGATAGACCCGCGATAATGTATGACTCCGAATGCTGGACTATATACAACTCCTACTCTAGGCAACTCGAAACAGCAGAAATGCAAATGCTTAGATGGTCGACAGGAGTATCACTAAAAGATAAGATTAAAACTTCACGCATTCGTGGTAGCCTGGGTGTCACGGACATAAACAGTAAGCTGGAGCACATAAGACGAAGACCATCAGACCACACAGTTAAGCAGGCAATGTCTGTGGAGCTTCATCGACAGTCATCCAGAGGAAAATCAAAGAATTCCTGGATGACTCAATGCTCCAAAATACTTCAGAGAAACGGCCTGGATGAAGGCGTTACTCAGAACCAAATAAACTACAGCCTAAGGACGAGAAGAGTCGACCCCAACAGCCCACCTAGACAATGAGTTGGGACAGCGCAAGGAAGAAGAATTTATAAAAAATTGCAAAACTTGACAAATATTTGTCAATTGCAAAATGTTGTTTCGTAGAATTATTTAAAAATGTGGTAATTTTTTGTGTCTGGCTGGCTTGTGTATCTCTCAAAAAGACTATACGAGTATTTGTCATCTGTTAAGAATATCTCCTAAAATTGCCGAAGTGTTTAAATTATCCGCAATGCCTCTACTTTTAAATACTCAACAAATTTAATGTTCCGCCATTTGATGATTATTTGTATACCAAACCGAAAAATGTCAACTTTTTACGTCCCTTTGCAAATAGTTTAAACATACTTACCTAACTGCCCATACCCCATACCCCTACATTCCAGAAGTTTTACAAGTAAAAACTGAACGCCTGAAAAACTTATTCGAATGACGTGCGTAACCCGAATAAAAATCTAATTAATAATGTAAGTGCTCGAGATATTTTACGCCATTTAATTTATCACTGAATGTTTGCAGTATAATTGCGATTTTATAAAATATTATTACTGTTGAATCCAAAGATAATATCTTTTGTTGAATCAAACCGAAACTTTATAAAAATATAAAACCACAATAAAAAATGAATGAATGAAAAAATGGGAGGAAGTTCATTGCATCTTATTCTTTGAATCTCGCTTAGTTATTTTCTTGGAACTTGATTTGATCTGCATCCGGTGAAGAATTTCATGGAGATTATTCAAAGAAAATACTAATATTTCTCATAAGAAAGCGGGACTGTTAAAAAATTCCAACCATTTTTGTTTAGATTCATCTCTCGTCACTTCTTGTCCGAGTCTGGAAACATTTTCACATTTTTCAAAGCAACCCACCCATTAAATCCTTATACTTATAAAATAAATATTATTTGTGTCTGACTAAAGAAGATGTTATTATGGGTGATACAAATATAGGAAAAATCCAAAAACACTCTTTTGTTGGGAACGATCGTTGCAAATAATATTAAATAGTCTTGTATAGCTTTGAAAATGTGCAATCCACTATAAAAACATGTGTTTTACAGTGCTTTCCAAAATTTCTCTATATTATTCTGGCTCGTAATATGAATTTCTAAATAGGATAAAACATGAGATTAAAAAATTCCATATTAAAGAAATTTTTTAAACCTTCTGTTTTGGTAATAAATTAAAGGATAACGATAAATATTTTTTACTGATCCTATTGGTTTTCTTATTGGTCAAATAATTTTAAAAATGTTTATAAAAATTGTGTTACTTCAGAGAATGGGACCATTTCTCAATTTGAATCACATTTTAATTCAGGACAAAAAAATCAATTATTCAAATATTTACTTTAAATATTCAACAATATTTTATTTTTACATGACTCCACAAGGGGGCCCTGGGGAAAAAAAATTTCCTCAGGGCCTATTTCATTTTTGGAGATGCTGTGTGGAGTTTTTGTTAAGGAAAGGAAGGAGAGGAGAGTTCTGGAAATTAAAAGGGTTTAAGAGGTGGGTAGGAATCTGGGATTCAGTGTGTCCTGGTCATCCGCCTCCAAGACCTAGACAAACCTCACCCCATGAACCCGGGCACCCCTGCTAAATCACCAAACGTAGCGAACCACTTGGCGTGACCTATGGCAGAGGTGTTGGTTATCCAATAAAGTTTCCCGGGGCGGCGGTACACATCCCGGCCTCCCAAATTGAAATTAAACGTAAGTGTCATAAACACACAAAAAATATACTTATATAGAAACCCCGACTTTTGAGATTAAACGTGCTATTTATATTATTTTCGAGCTGATAAATAAAAACGAGTCGGAATAATCCACAGATAATTTTCAGAAAAGTGACCTGGGGGCCTAGTCTCTATCTTTTATTAACCTCAGTTAGCGCGTTAATTACGTCACAAACACGTATTTTGACAGTTACTCTAATTAGCGTAGCTGTCAAAATACGTGTTTGTGACGTAATTAACGCGCTAACTGAGGTTAATAAAAGACAGAGACTAGGCCCCCTGACCTACCTAATCTAGCACAGACTGACCACAATATATTTTTCATTTCTACACTACATCGTTCCTATTTCTTTGTGTTTTTTTGTAAACATTGATCCACTACATTGGAAGTAATCCACGGTTAAAGTAGTCTAATCACGGTAAGTAAACACGTGTAATACCCACATACATAATCTCTTTTACTATTTAGGTTGTGCGTTCGGGAGCTAATGAATGCCTATCTGTCTCCTATTTAAAACATAGATTAGCCGAATTAACAGCTCGTTTTTGCCGCACCCATGTACTTTTGACGCACCCCCGCAATTGCTATAGCTATAAATAGTATACATCTCTTTCGGATACAGGCGTAGATTATGAGAAAAGGGGAAAGGATACAGAGTATCTCTCAATGGTAGGGCCAATCATACACACAAACACTATCTAACATCTGGAACACTAAGGTATAACTAACACTTGTCACTTTCGTTTCATATATCATACATTTTAGGCGAATGTATTGTTTCTCTGGTCAATTAAAGGACGGTTTTTTTATAGGTAGGGCTAATGGGACATTATTAAATTATGAGCACCCCTGCTAGGCAGTAAGAGCACTCCAAATAATATTGCTGAGCGGATCTACACGTAACAGGGTAACAAGTAACAATAACTAATAACAAAATTCTATTATTATTAATTTGTTGTCGATCCATGATTTTAATTATAAC
Organism: Limnephilus lunatus; assembly: GCA_917563855.2. Taxonomy (NCBI): domain Eukaryota; kingdom Metazoa; phylum Arthropoda; class Insecta; order Trichoptera; family Limnephilidae; genus Limnephilus; species Limnephilus lunatus. Next base: position 90,882,024 of record OU830595.1, on the reverse strand, counting down.
TTACGCCTCACACTCTAAATTCAAACAAGCAATAGAAGAATACGTATGTTTAGGATGATTTAAATTAAAAAAAAAAATAGGTAATGTAAGTGCCTACGTGTTTTAATTCGTGAAACTCTGTTTAATTTAGTGATGAGCAACCCGCGGACCGCGAGCCCATTTCGCGTGGCCCGCGATTTTTTCGCACTTCCCACTTGGCTAAATATAATAACAAAAAGTTTGCGATAAAGAATATTCAACGATTTCTGCAGTTGTTGTTTTGCAAAAGGGTTGAGCGGAAAACTTCAGTCTTTCTTCAATCAACCGCTCAAAATAATATTTCTCTTTCGTATTCTTAGACACAATTTTGTTGTATGACCTTAAGTGTAGAAAAAAAAATCACCTCCACAGTGAAGCGCTTTTCTTTTTGAGTTATATGTTTGATGCATTTTAAAGGTTTTCGTTTTATAAAATACTAAAAGTTTTGTTCAACTTTCCTAAAGAGAAAAATCTACGGTTGGCCAAAACTGAAAGTAGGTATTATGTTATTTAATATTTAAGAATGATAAACATCGATTGTATTTACTGGTTTGGCATTGTAAATATTTTTTTTTTTTACCTGCGGCGCATTGTTTTTGCGTGTTATGCAGTTCGACACCGCAGAGTGCAAAATCAACAACTCTAAGCTGTAGGCTGTAGTTACCCTACCCCCTGCGGCCCGCGTTAAAAACTTTCAGTCTTCTCATCGTTTCCTAAAACAACTGCAGATCGCAAACGTAAAAACAACAGTTGACGTCGAATATATTAAGAACACTTAGTAATTCGTTGGCACATTATGATTACATAAAAATATTTACTAGAGTAAAAAAAATATGGGGAATTCAGTTTTTAAAGATTAAATCATGAAGGTGTGACCCACCTCGACGCAAATATTCGTCGAACCTGGAGCGCAAATTTTCAAACACTCTTTCACACATGGCGTGCGGAATGGCAGCCATATGGGCAGCCATTTCTTGGATGATGATTTCTTTCAATTAGGCAATTGATGTTGGTTTCCCTATGTGTATACTCGACTTTTCAAGTATCCCCCGTAGATAGAAGTCAAGGGGAGTTAAGTATGAATTCCTGGGAGGCCATGGAATATCCCTTCGGCGCGATATCACTTTTCGTCGTTTTCCTCTCGATATTGACTCGTTAGAAGTATGGCAAATCTTGTTGAAACTATGTGCATTGATGCAGCTGCGGATAGAAAAAACTCACGTAACGTTCTTGTGTACCGGTCTGAATTCACAGTCACAGATTCTCCTCGCTGGTTTTCGAAGAAATAATGACCGATTCCGTGGGATGAAATTGCTGCCTAAACTGTGAGTTTTGGCAAATGTAGGGGCTTTTGATGTTTTGATTTTGGACTTTCTGCTGCCCAGTAATAACAATTTTGTTTATTTACATGTCCATTTAGGTGAAAATGAGCTTTTTTGTAAAAATATTTTACACAAAATGCACGCTGTGCCCCCGTGGAAAGCTCCATTGCCATAGAATTTCCATGAACCGAGCTGCTGATCATCACCGCACGCGCCTCCGTCCGCGGCGCCGCTTGACTACAAAAATGTTTTAAAATTCATAAATCTTTATGGCCGAACCTGTATCAGAAATATCCTTTATTGATTTAAGGTATGATTTAGATTTTAGTTTCACAATGAACTTTAATAAAATATGAAAGTGCGTATGTTTATCTTTCGGAAATTCGGTAGAAAAAAAGTGTTAGAAAAGTGTTTATTTGTAGTTTATCTTTTATACCGACAGAGAACTGTGCAAATATTTGACAATCTTAAAAGTGCTTTGCACTGTTCAGTAAATATTTTATTTTAGCGTACATAATATCAAACTCTTTTTCGGTTTTATCCCGAAATGGACGGTTTTCGCAGAAGACGGTACTGTTAAGTCCCTCTTTTAGGCAAGTAGGTTATTGAAGAAGCTCTGTTAGTAGCTATTTTTCTTTTAGAAAGTTAACTGAAGATGAGCTATTAGAACTTTTTATAACTCGGTTACGCCTCATACGTCATACATATGTCTAGTAATGTTATATTGTAGCTTAGTTATGCCATTTTTAAGAATGAATTTAGTTGTGCTAGTTAAGTGTGAACTTAAAAAATTCATCCTCTTTCATAGATGGTGCTAATTTAATTATTTTTGGGGAAAACATTTTTGCAAGTAATGCTTTAAAATATTAAGATTAATTCTTTGTTTGCGCCCGTACATATGCACTATGAATATGAATAAATAGTTTTGGACAAGTCGATTCTTCCAACAAAGGCAGGCAAATACAATATTGTATCGGCGATTTAATCCAATATTGTATTTGTGTGCCTTTATCGAAAGAATTGTGTTTGCATAAGGACAAAACACTTTATATAAATTTACGGGCGCAAATAAATAATCAATGTTAATATTTTAAAGAATAACTTGTAAAAGTGTTTTTTCCTAAAATAATTAAATTGGCGCCATCTGTAAATCGGTAGATTATAATGTTTGTTCCGTTTAACCTCAAAGGAGCCAACTCGTCGGGTGAATAACCCTCCGAGATAATTTATTTATAATGTCTTCTCTTATCCCTAGGATGCGTTGAAAGGTATTTTCAGGGGTCTCGAATGTTTACATGTTTCTATTTAATGAATAGTTATTTCAAGCACTTTATGATAAGGTATGTTAAAGTTTAACACAAGTCGGAATCACAAATTACACATAGGCATGAATATATCTCTACCGTGGAAAATAGTAAAACGTAGATTCGTAGTCATTTTGATTCATTATAAAAAACATAACTGAATACTCCTCTGCCTAACATAAATACTTAAGCAGGGCAATAAGCCAAAATATACTGGTAATTCCCGGTTTAAATACATCTTTTGGACAAAGAAATATTAAATTTAATGCTACGAAACTGTACAAGGTGTAACTGCACGCACCCGAAGGATTATAACCAGCGATTCCTGAGCATATTTGGAGTCAAAAGCGTTTTGCTATCCGATGATTTTTTTTCAATTAAGACGACAATATACCCAAAAATGTAATGAGAATCTTAACGACCAAAGAAGGCGTGTTTACAAATTGCCGCTCGCGACTCGTGTATTGGACGGACATACTGTCGAATTTGCCCTATCAAAGAAAAGAAGAAAAAGAAAAATAATGTGGGAATCTTAACGACGTAAGTGAAGAAAGCGTGTAAACAAATATGCGCCCGCGGCACGGCGTATTGGACCAACGTACGTTCGAATTCACTCTAGCAGGCCTGGAGATTCGACCTTTCCGCCGCATTTATTTGAATTAATTCTGAAAAATGTGTTACAAATATTTAAAATGTGTCTCCATGTCTCACTCCCGAAGTTATTAATTCATCGTATAGAAATATAAAATCTGGTGCTTACCGCTAACTTTATAGTTGAAAAAAGGGTTATAAAGTTTTAAAATCGTTGTAGGTAAAATATAATGGTAAGGTATTGCTTTTATTAATCTTAAATATAAAGAATTTACATCCCCAGTGTTCTGTTTAATAAAAAAGTTATTATAGTTACGATTTCGCCGGAAATTATTAAAATGTGAGTTTTGAACAAACAAAAATTATTAGGGTTGTGTACCGCCTTTTCAACAGGTTAAATATTTTTTCCATCACACGTCGCAACTGAGTAGTTGGGTATGGCTTAGCGGATCACGTGATAAGCACTCCGTCTCGTTCCAGAAGCATGGTAACACATGAAACAGCGCGCATATCACGTGATCCCGTCACGACGTTAAGGAGTGTGATCAGTGGCGATGTGTGATTGATTTTTTTTCTTCTTTTTAATAGATGAAAGATATCATCGTATAGCAAAATGATATCTACTTTTTTAACTCTAAATATGCTCAGAAATCACTGGTTTAAATGTTACACCCCGTAGTATATTGCTTTACCAAATCAAACCAAAAAATAACAGAAATTTATATATGTATATATAAAACTAAAATAAAAACATGACTGTGAGAACAAGTGAGTGATAATCAACTTACAAAGATTCGAAGACAATGTAAACGAAATATAAAAACTAATGGCGGCCTCAGAACAGGAAATCCTAGTGAGGAGGACAGTGAAAACATTGACTTTATGCTTTATATGCTTACATCTTTTACAAACTTTGCAGAAGAAACTAATTTTTAAAAATTAATAGTAGACGTGGGTAAATAATAATTGGTGAATTTAGTTTATAGTAGTAAAATAATGTGAACATAACGAAAAAGAATGTCTCCTTTTTTTTAATCATACTTTTCATGTGGGTATCTTGCGACTTATAAGAAGGTACTTACTTTGAAAGTAATTATACAATTCTACCAACAGGTACGCCCAATAGTAAAAAATTATACCTACTGTACGAAGAGCTCCACAAGAGTATTGATTGAGAAGATTAATGGTACGGCGTTAATAATGCTTAAGTGAAGTGTATTACTAGTATCTCGTATTGTTTTCTTTAGGGCTAACGCCATTCGCTGACCAATAAGCTGGCAATTCTGATACTAAACATTTGTTTTATTAGCACCTTGGAGAATTTTGGATGATCCGAATTGGGAGAAGTATACTATACACAATGGCCCACTCATTTTTACTAGCAATCATCTTACTCATCTCTATATAAACACATAGCAAGTACAAATCGAAACCTCGGATGAATAAGGTGCGTCATCGCATCATTGAAGAAAAGATTCATAGAGCTTACATATTAGAACAAACGAGCTTTTATGAGTCGTGTAGACTTTCTTATTAAGATTGTGTACTTACTGTGTATATCATATTGAAACCTCAGTGAGAATTCAGCCATTTCATATGTGGTTACTATTTCTTTCCCACAATTTTTTAAGTGAAAACTTATTTAGCACCGTTGTGATTTGAAACAAGATGAAACCAAAAAGCGAAACTAAAAAGAGACAAACACACACATCTATAGGATTTAGCCTGGAGAATGGGGTAGAATAATCGGTCTTCTCTTTGTGCGGTGCTATGAAGCCTATCGGTATCCTCTTTGTGCGGTGCTTCGTAGCCTCCCCACTCTTGTCTACTTTAGTTTTCTGAAGGTTTCACTTCTACCGCGTGTAAACTGCACACAATTGTTTTTTTATATTAGCTCCACAGGGGACCCCGAGGAAAAAAATTCCCTTATAGTCTATGTAATCTTTGAGTACGCTGTGTGTAGGGTCTTTTTTGAGAAAGGAAGGAGTGGAAGTTTTGGAAAGGAAGAAAGTTCGAGGGGTGGATTGGAATCTAGGGGTCAATGTGTCCAGGAATGGTGGAAGTATGAATCCATCCCCCCACTGAAGCGCAAGGCAATAAGTCGAGTGAGTCCGGCTGGAGAAATCAAAATTTCTCCCTAAATCAATTACTCCCGATGCGGCCCACCCTCACCAAACCTGACCCCCTGAACATGACCACCACTGATAAGTCACCAAACATAGCGAACCAATTGGGGTGACCTGTGGCTGTTGGTTATCCAGTTAAATGGTTCCCGGATCGACGGTACCCGTATCCACCTCCCAAATTGAACGTACTTCAGAGGAAGGTCACCAATACTAGGCTGAAGTGACCAAGTATATCACTGGCGTCCGGTATCTGCGACGGTAACCGCAGCTCTACATGCAGCTCATAACTGCGAGAATGAAAAATCCTTCTCCACTATAGAAATTATAGTCGGAGTCACGATCCTCAGCAATGAGAACTTCACTGATTCCGTATCTAAAGCTCTTAATTTCAAACCTGCTCCAGATTTTATGTCCGGGTTGAATCTTTCCCAAATGAAAGACTAAACCCTTCCACACACTTTTCCACAAATGAATATCTAGTATTTTTTATTGGTAAACTAATGTTTAAGACAAGATTTTTATGCATAGCACAAAGGGTAACAATTATTCGGAAGCCGACGTAGCTCAGTTGGGAGAGCAGTTGACCGGATATCAGAAGGACGCGGGTTCAAGTCCCATCGGCGGCATTTATCTTTTCTCGGGAGATTTTTTCAATGTTGATGAGTGTTTCAGGCTAATAATTATTGCTTATAATAATGAATATCTAGTAAATTCACGCAATGTAAGTGCACTATATAAGTATAATAAATACAAAACAATACAAGAACAATACGTCAATCCACCAGAAACATAATGGGAAAATATTTCACCGACTCCAGATATTTTCATATCAGAGGGTTCGGCTCTGATGAAATCCTAACTGGTCCGATTAATCCTACTGATCCCTCAATATAAATATTTAAAAAATCTTTCGTAATTCTACATGTATTTAAAATGACCGACTTTTGCATTTTTATGTACAAATTTTTTGACAAATCTAATACGCCTAAATTTTGAATGAGAGAGCTAGGTATAATGCCAGTAGCCGAAATAACAAATGGTAATATTTTTATAGTCTGAGAATGCCAAATTCTTTTAATCTGATTTCCTAAATCTGTGTATTTTCTTATTTTTTCAGAAACAGTTTTCTGAATATTACAAGAATTTGGAAAAGCGACATCAATGATATAAGTTATTTTCTTAATTTTGTCATGTAAAACTATATCGGGTCTATTATGACTAATTGTTCTGTCTGTTGGAATAGTTTTATCATAATAAATTTTATAAAATTCATTTTCTAAAAATGGATTTGGTTCATATTCATAATATGGTACATTACGGCAGTCAATCAAGTTATGTTTAATTACCAAACTTTGGTGAATTATTTTTAAAACTTGATTGTGCCTAAATGTATACTCGGACGGCGCTAATACAGAACATCCCGATATAAAATGTTCTATAGTTTCCGGAAAAGCCAAACATTTTCTACACAAAACATCAATTTGATTTGCATCTTTGATGATATGCTTCCTATAATTTTTAGTATTAATGACTCTATCTTGAATGGCAAGCATAAAGCCTTCTATTTCTGCGCTCAACTCTCCAATACTCAACCTTTGTTTGACGAAAATTTGTCAACATATGTTTGGTTGAGATAATTGAAGTGTTTTGCGTGAAGAATTTTATTTGACCAGGAATCTAATAATTCCTGGTTGGTATTTATAAGAATGCTGGCATTCTCGTCGTATAAATTTATTGGCGAAATATTTATATCTGCCTTGCAAATTATTTTGTGCATTTCTGAACTATCAGCTTTCCTATGGAAAAAATTTCTTAGCATTTCTACCTGATTATGTTTTAAAGATGTTATTTTGACTATACATCTACCTCCTAAATTTCTAGGTAAATTAATTCGTTCTATAGCTGAATTTGGATGATTGGAATGAAATTTTGTTAATGTAGTTCTAATTAATCGTTCTAAGCTATCTAAATCTGTATTAGACCATTTAATTATGCCAAATGAGTAAGTTAATAGAGGTATTGCCCAAGTATTTATCGCCTTTACTAAATTTTTAGTAGATAGATTGCATTTCAAAATTTTTCTGATCCTAGTTTTAAATGTAATCCTAATGTCATTTTTAATACTAGTATGATCTAATCTATTTGATTGCGGATATCCTAAATATTTATAAACCTCGTCCATCCCCTTTCATACTTTCAATTTTGAAATTTCTAAATATACCCTCGTCTCCATCTACAATTTTACCTTTCTCTATATGGATCGTTCTACATTTATCTAAACCAAAAGTCATTTTAATATTATCTGAAAAAATTTTAACTACTTTAATCATTTTCTCTAAATTTGGTTCAGAATTCGAATATAATTTTAAATCATCAATAAATAATAAACGAGAAATTATATTTCTCTCTCTTGTATTACCTTTAATTTTTATTCCAAACTTGCTTTTAATCAACATTTTAGATAGAGGATTTAATGCTAAGCAAAACCAAAGAGGACTCAATGAGTCTCCTTGAAAAATCCCTCTTTTTATTGAAATGCCCGGTACTATAATTTTCTTATCTTTCAAATTCAAAAGCAAATCGGTATTCCAAAATGCCATAATTTTTTCCAAAAAGCTAATAATAATTGGGTTAATTTTGTATATATTTAAAACTTTTATCAGTCACGAGTGCGGAACACTATCATAAGCCTTTTGGTAATCTATATAACAAATATGTAAATTACGTTTTTGGGTTTGAATCTGTTTTAGAATTACAGAATCAATAACTAATTGTTCTTTACATCTCATATGTTTTCTGCGACAACCTTTTTGTTTTCATCTAAATGAGTGTATATTAAATCCGTCAATAATGGAATGTAATGCGGTTTTAAAACCATTAGTCATTAAAACACAAGTAAACGCACGATCACATTTAAAATTCGCAATCAAATATAATAAACGTAGTTATTATACCGATCTTTTACGATTCAACTCATCGTCAAGTTGGAAAGTAGTACTGAAATCTAATAAAATCGTTAATGGATTTTAAATTGAACTTTTTATTCGTGTTGGTAAACTTTATTGCATGACTCTAATGGACGCCTTCTCCAGTCCAGACAATTCAAAATGTTACTGCTTTAAGTAATGAATGACCTCTATCTAATTATTATATAATAATTTTGTCTGGTTTTATATGTGGCAATCTGTTGTAAACGATTTACCGTAAATAAACCTTTCTTATCTATATGCACAGATGGTATTCATAATACAATCGAACTCTTTATGGCGTTAAGCAAATATTTACTCCTAATAAATTGCAAATATTTATGTTCGAAAATGTGGAAAAAACTACGATCGTGTCGGATGTGACGATGAAAATAGATTTTTCAAATTCTATTGCTTCGGGTTTATCCAGGTTTTTCCAAAGCTATTTCGAGTAAAATATTTTTAATAAATCAAAACACTTTTGATTTATCTTATCTCGGTGATTATTTTGGCAAATCTCTGCCGAAACTATGAACTAACACTTACTTTTAATCGATATTTTTTACCGAGGTTTCTGACTCACTTACCTATTATTTTTCTATTTTAACACCAAACATGTGTTAGTAATGTATACTTAAACCTACTTTTATAAAGCGATAGACAGTTAATTTTTTTAAACGTTTTTCGATACCTCATAAGAGTCCCAACTACGAGGAGCCAGTGGGTCTATGGCATTCTCATTTTGGGGAAGGTTATTGGGAGTGAGGGTGGGAAGAAGAAGATGAACTTTAAAAAGTGCCTGGCTATTCAAATCTGGTTACTAAACACGGCTAAAGCCATTTCTAAAAACTTTTAGATCCTTATTGTTGGTCTTTCACCAGGGTGTGATGATCTCGCCTTTGGGCCTACGAAATAATTCCTTTAAAATTGAGAGATCGATTAAGAAATATATTCAATTTTGTAACATGGAATGTTTTCAGCATACGATTCTCTGTTTCCAATTCATGGGGGTGATTTATGGGTCCTTACCACTAAATAACCACATGTGTTTGCGTAGTGAATTGAAGTGCGCCACTGAGCTCTTCTTTTAAGCGCTATTTGGATACTTTATGACTCCGGCGCAGACGAAATTAGTTTACACCACAAAAAATAACGAACATGGTTTCTACACAAAATTCTCTGAAATAAGAGTTATTATGTGACATTTTTGACTATTAAACGTTGATATATGCATATTGGGAGATGTGCTTATCACTTAAGATTTGAAAAAAGTGACTAATAAATTATTGAAACCACACAAGTAGATGGGTGGGAGTCAGAAGGCAGGGGGTTGGAACTGGACAGTCGGAGTAGGGTCGGGTTGGAGGACAGTCAGGGAAGGAACCTAGGGCCGCGCAGACGGGATAAAAATCATCGAGTTTTGATAAACGGCAGAATAATAATTTGGTGCGCGTAAACCGGGAATAATTCAGATAGTAATATATAATAAGAAAGGACAGTCAGGGAAGGAACCTAGGGCCGCGCAGACGGGATAAAAATCATCGAGTTTTGATAAACGGCAGAATAATAATTTGGTGCGCGTAAACCGGGAATAATTCAGATAGTAATATATAATAAGAAAGGACAGTCAGGGAAGGAACCTAGGGCCGCGCAGACGGGATAAAAATCATCGAGTTTTGATACACGATAGAATAATAACTCTGTGCGCGTAAACCGGGAATAATTCATAAAAATAAAGGAAAATAGTTCACGCGATTGAGGGGAGTCAAGATTTGGTCGTTGGGAAGCAAGGTTTAAATTAAGGGATCGAGGTCCGATAGTCGCGAGGAGACCAGTTTGGTGCGCCTAAATCGGGGATATTTCATTTTAATTAAACAAAGGAAATTCCGTTTTATTAAACAAAAAAGAGTCCACGCGAATAAGGAAGTCAGAGATTGCGGCTTGAGAGTTAATAATTCATAAAAATAAAGGAAAATAGTTCACGCGATTGAGGGGAGTCAAGATTTGGTCGTTGGGAAGCAAGGTTTAAATTAAGGGATCGAGGTCCGATAGTCGCGAGGAGACCAGTTTGGTGCGCCTAAATCGGGGATATTTCATTTTAATTAAACAAAGGAAATTCCGTTTTATTAAACAAAAAAGAGTCCACGCGAATAAGGAAGTCAGAGATTGAGGCTTGCGAGTTCATATCTGTGAAGTTAGATAATATAATTTGTAAATTGAGGCGGTCGGGACGTACTTACGGGGCACTTAGCAGAGTCAGGATAAAACAAATCAACGCGAGAATTGTGTTCGACGGCTGCATCTTGGAATAAATAACTGCATGACGGGTTGTGTTTTAGAAGTGCTTGTTTAATTAAATATTATTGTAGTGAATTGATTTGTGAAATTATTTTGTGCAACAAGGCGAATTTGGTAAGTTTGTATAAAATTATTAACATATTTAGTACGGGCCTTGCAGGAAAGAGTCAATTAGGGTTTATATACAAGCCTTAGGAATCTAGGACCTTTTTTTAAGTCGAGCGGAGCTTTGCACGTTTCCGGGTTGACCGGCTAGCAAGTACCTTTGTTGGGTGAAGTTATTCTTGAGACGAGACCGTTGTAAAAATAATAATTTGGGGTTCAATGGACTAAAATAGCATTTGAAGCACAAAGTGCGCTTTCGGGCAATAAATCTTAGACGAGAGACTTCATTTAAAAGACGGGGTTTTGAAACCACAAAACAATAATAAAACCCTTTAAAAGTGCTTTGTTGGTGATCTAGAAAATTAGGTTACTGGGTATTCTCCAATACATAACGGGTACCAAAATACATAGGTATAGAATGTAGGTATAAATTAATTTGTAAAGCGCCTTGGAGGTGTTAATTATTATTTACGAGTTTCGTAATAATATTTTTAAACGTAGCTAGGGGACTATATTTAGGAAAGGGTTTTTGAAAAGGCATTGGGTAATTTAACAGTTTATAGAATGGTGCGTAGCATGGGCATCTTTGCTTACTAACAAAATCTGACATAATTAAATTCCCATTCCAAAAGTTTCCCACACCTTATTCCAAATTTTAGGTATCACAACAAGTCTACTACATAGGACTTTGCATAAACTTGGTTCGATAATTTATCATATAATCACCTTTGGTTCACGTTTAGGTATATTTCTTTCGACTTAGCAAAAAACTTTCATATTGTCGGTTGAATGCAGCCGTCGGTAGGTATTCACATTTTAGCGTGATGCGCTATATCCACCTACTTAATTAACAAACTCTTTTTCTTCAAACTTAATTGAGCGGGTTACGACTCGAGAATGGACGGCGGTTGTCGAATGAATTAACGGGTCCGGCTTTCCTATTTCACCATGAGGAAGTATCTCACGCGACTTTATCGGGGGCGATGTGATCGAAATGCAGGTGGGCTTACACTATTTTCCTAATGTGGAGGCGAAGTAAGCGATGGTCGTGTCTGGTCCGAGCAAATTGGAATCCCTTGTGATCGCATCTCGGTAACGTGGATCTCGTACCCGCTCTAGACTGGATTGGAAGCGTGGCCGGAGCCATTCCATGATGTCGACGTATGTACGTCACTAAGGCATTGGGGGACTTCAGGAGAACAAAGGACGTGCACCCATTTCGCCCTCCCTCTACCGCCGCTCCGAGGTACCAGCGGATAAAAGTTGTCGTCGCGGGAGGCCAGTTTGATGCAGGACGAAGATTACGATCTGGCCGGACTACCTTCGTCATGGGGGAAACGAAGTGACGAAATTTGCGTGGGCTTCACTACCTTTTAGGTTACGCTCGTGTGGGGTCTGCCTTGTCGGCGGAACGAAGGGAACATGACATATGGAATCGTTTGGCAACCGATCGGCGGTTCTTTGTTGGAATCCGGATAAGTTTTCTTAACTACTTTTGGTTTACGCTTAGGTAGGTATATTTCCTTCGATATTCGATTTAGCCAAAAACTTTCACATTGTCGGTTGAATGAAGCCGTCAGTAGGTATTCATATTTTAAGCGTAATGCGTTATATCCACCTACATAAGTAGCAAAAGTTTTCTTAACTACTTTTTGGTTTACGCTTAGGTAGGTATATTTCATTCGATATTCGATTTATCAAAAACTTTCACATTGTCGGTTGAATGAAGCCGTCGGTAGGTATTCATATTTTAAGCGTAATGCGTTATATCCACCTACATAAGTAGCAAAAGTTCTCTTAACTCCCTCACACTAGGAATAGGGATCATCCAGCATCAGGGTGGGAAAGTACTCTGGACGAAAGTGCAGCGGGGGAAATAGAAGGGAGGGAAGCCAGATTCACGACCTGGTGCCTTTCATTCTTGGACCCAGCACCCTGGACGCCGAGCTTGACCTTCCTTCTTTGAGCTGATTTTTGAGCTTGAGGTTGGGGTACGCCTATCGTAGAGCATATGCCCGTAACACATATAGGGGAAGGTCCCAAGTTACGCTTGTGTATGTTATGCGAGAGGACGTATTTTTCATTCAAATCAAATACCGATGACCATCGCGATTGCAGGCTGGCGCATGTTTTGTAGCGTGCCTAGGAAAAACGTAATCATTATTTCTACTGGTTCGAGGCGGCGTGCTGGACGGAGAACGGGACTATTGAGGACATGAGTGACTGCCAAGGCGAGGATCGGTGACATCAAAATCTTCCTTAATTAAATTCATACATCGCCAGATCAGAGGAGAGAGCGGCCCCACCGATCTCCTGACATTGCCGATTGTCTAATCAACTTCGGTTTAATGTTTATGCCGATGCTTTAGGAGTTAATGGAACTCAAGTCATCGGCATGCTGAAGAACTTCAACATCATCATCAATCCAGAGTAGGATGTCAAGTTCCAAAACCTCGTGCCACCCACACATTTCCTGAACAGTTCCTGACATCGGCTATCACACCATTAATCGGAGCAGACCCTCATATCAAACGGTATGAGATGATCTCTCATCATCATCATCAACATATTTATAATTTGGCGGCGTAGTGGTCGATATTATTCCCATTATCACTCTATGATCCAGAAACACACATCAAACCCTTTCCCGACAGAAGGCAAAACATGTCGATTTTCATTCGTCGCTTGCGACCTTAACATTCTCCGGAGGCGTTGGAATTGGAAGCTGATTCGGCGGTCTATGACCATCACCTTATCAGTTGGGCTATGGAGGAGTCCAATTATTTAAACAGCACATGTTCTGTCTCATGTTAATCCAAAATACCTACCCGAAGAATCAAATTAACAAGATAAAACAAGCTAGCTAACTAACAAACTGCATCTAGAACTGTGAGTGTAGAATCATTGCAATCCGTACTGCTTGAGTGTAAATCTTTTGTTAGAATGTACATAAATGTCAAATTATCTTCATGATAGCATTTTATAGAGCTGCAGAGAGTACGTGACATCGCATCGAAAGGTAGGATCTTCTCAATTCGCCGTTTGAATGTAAATTTATATATTAGATGCTAGGAGGGAAAATGCAGATTACTTCAATAAAAATAGTCGTCGATGAGCGTAGGTGTATAACAGGTGCTAGGGGAGGAAGCTGAACGAATATAGATAGATAATTAGTTAATTTTCAAGCTAGTCAGACTCAGTCATTGTTATTCGAAGCCTTGCAAATTGTAACACGCCATATCTAAAAGAACAAGGGTTTACCACAAATAAATTATTAATTAAATTGGATTAACTATACCAAACCACTCAAACAAAAAAGTACACAACGTTGTGGGGTTAATTACAATTGATTAATTGAGAGCATCTCGTCACGTTTGCATAAAAGTATTACGTGATGGGGTTGAGAAGGCGCTGCAAAAGAAATGCAGGGGAGAGACGCGAGAACGGGCGAGCTACGAGCTTTTTAAAGGCCGACCGGGGTTGCGCCTGTAGCAGTAGCACAATGTAGCAGCATTTGGAAACCAAGAGGAAGGTTTTACTTCGTAGGGGGGGGGGGGGTTTATCACAAGGGCGATACAAAAAGTATCTGTCACACTTATTCATGATTTTATTTATAAACTAGCGTGTTCCCGGCATGCGTTGCAATGCAACTTATTTAATAAATTGTTTCTCCGTGCGTGTCCCTTCCCATTCATCCCGTTCCCCTTTTTTCCCAGTTGGCATCACGTTCGGGTCCCACCCAGGCGTCCCGTGTTCGATTCCTCGGCTGGCTAAGTCGTCCATCACGACTCAAGCAACATTTTCCACTTACTGTGGTAGGAGATTTTTAAATATTGTCGGGTTATTCGTAACCCATGAATGTTTATCTTGCTTTTTAAAATAAAAAAGTGTCCCCTTCCCCTCACGCTTAGGTATAAACATTCAGTCCCGGTACATTCAGTTTTCAAACAGCTCGCGTGCCACCTATTGATATTTTTTATATAAATTTCATGACTCCAGAGCTCACTATTATATGTAGAAACTATCTCTGTCATGCGCACATCAAATCACCAAAGTTTCATCGCAATCGGATGAATGGTTTAGCAACGCATAATTTCATGACGACAGAGCTCACTATTATACAACCATCGCGGGCATGCGCACATCAAATCCCCAAAGTTTCATCGCCGTCGGATGAATGGTTTAGCAACGCACAAACATACATGCATACATGCAAGCAAGCAAAAATACATTGATTTTTTAATATTATATGGATTTACGTGATTTAACTAACTTTATAATCCTATGATTCTAATCAAATGAAATCTTCCAATATATTAGTTTGAAATCACAATGTTTCAACTTTTTGTTTTTCCTTACCCATTTAATATTGTTTCCCCACACAGCACACAATGGAAAATCATATAGTAAAAATATTATTCTTCCCATTAAACATGTTCATTAACTTCATTTCCAGCCTCTTCATACTGACTTTAGCAAACCAAAGAACTATAAAAGGTAATTCGTCTAGTTTTTTTATTCAAAACAGTCTTTTCATCGCATCGTTTAAAAAAAACAATACCAGAGTTTCATTTTAACAAGCTTTGAAAGACGTTGGTTTAAAGAGCTGTAATAATACAACAAAACCGAGATGAACAAAAAATACACGCCGGTATATAAACAAAAACTGCAAGCTGCAAATATTGAGAGTTAGTTTTTTGTACACATTTTTGTGGCATTTTTTGCCGAGCTATATCCATGACTAAATAGTTGTGCAAAGGTATATTCACGGTCAAACTGGTATATTTGGAAAAGCAAACACTGAATCAGTTAGAACAGCATTGGAAATATATAGATGTTAACGAAAAGAAACTTAAATTTTCTCGTCATTAAGAAATGCATTCTAAATTATTACAAAATTAATAACATATCGTAAAATTTAAAAATCCTACGAGATTATGGAAATTCTTGCATAGGCCTTTTTGTCACTTTACTATAAATTAAACATTAAATTTATCTTAAGTTAATTCTAGTCTAAGTTTCTTTTATAATTCGTCAATATCGGTTTATGCAATTCCGTGAGAGCAGAGAAAACAATCTATTATTCTTATTCTTTTCAAATACATTCGGTCACATTTTATTCTCAGGTAACAAGCACAGACATAACAAACAAACTAACTTTTATCACAATTCAAGTGTCTGTTTCAATTCATTGAAAATTCCAGTGGGGTATTAAAAACTATATCATTCAAGGTCAACAATTTCATTCGCAGACTTCACCTATGTTTCACGTGTGTTTGCACAGCTGTGAGGGAGACCAGATATTTTGAACAACGAAACGCGAATACTTTGTATTAGTACGTGCCAGTTACAGAGACTGTGCGTAGTTTAATAATAGTAAATAAATCGAATTCATTACTTGGTGGATCCACTAGCGAGGGGGCTTCCGGGTTGGAGATGTCGTAGAAAGATGGAGAGAAGCCGAAGGAAGGGTTGATTGCACAACTAGACTTTAAACGGCATGTACTATTGGCGGGCATGTAGATTTGCCCTTCTGGACAACATTTGATGACGAAGGGGAGGTCTTTTCTTGGAGAAGAACAGCCCCGAACTATCACGGTCTCTTCGGGCGACCTGTCGATGCAGTAACTTTCCGGTCCAAACGACATTGCGTTCCCATCACCAATTAGATTCATATTATTGCCGAGCATTTTAAACTTATATTTTTCCGAACTGTATTCATATGTTACATTCGGATTCAGACATGGAATTAATCCGCTTGCTATGTCCACTAGGGATACTGTTTCGTCAAACAGAGATTCAAAATATCTCAGAATATCTTTTCGTGTGTTATCGGAGGTTTTACTTTCTTCTGATTTATTTGATTTGGAAGTGCTATCATTCTTAGCATCGATGCAAGTATGATTGACAGTATCATAAACCTGATCTCCGACACAGCACTTCCGGACAGTGCGGAGACGAGGAACTGGGTTTTTACCTGTTTCTGGTTTCTTGTCACCGCATGATATTATTACTACAGATCCTTTAACAATACTTTCCGTGGAATTTTTCTCCATTAGTATAATCTTATCTATACAGTATTCATAGGGCAGCGTTTTAACTGTAGTCATCAGATCTTCGAAAAAATTTTCTGTTTCTTTGCAGGCGGCAGGAAAACCAATCTTAACATTCAGCTCAATGCTGGTGGTTTTCAAAGGCACTTGTGGGATTTCCAGAGATACATTGAATGAGCCATTTCTATTGTTTCGGAATACCTCTGTACATGCATACATTAATTCGTCTCCATCTAGGTCCAAGCGGACTAAGCCCTGGTCCGGAGGGCAGCACTTGTGAATGCCCGGAGATCCATCCCCTAATCTTGTATCTAAGGTGGCATTTTTTAATTCACTTATATTATATTTCTCAAAGCCAAGACAAGAAGTAACGACGAATAAAATTACCCCCAATGACAAAATGTTAATTCTCAACCTTTGTACTTCCATCATTAAAAAAATTCACAGTGATGGGATATGAATTAATTGGCAGAAAATTGTTTCATTTCATTAGAAAACACAATGTTCACAAAAGTGGCGATGTTTGGGTATAGTCGCTAACAAAAACTAGGTGCGTGTATATTTACACGAATATCCGAAGAATGTTTGCTTTTTTCACAAAGTTTAAACACCAACAAATAATGCACTTATTTTCTTTTTAAGTCATCTGTTTTTGTTTGTGATAACAGATGACGAACGTATGTATCACTTGATTACTTTTTACGGACTTTATATTGATAAAAATAAAATAATTTTTGAACGATAAGAGAATTTTTGTTTTCAGTGCGATGTCTATTGGTTGCACTTTGCGTCTGAGAGCCTCCAGAGGAAGTGTTGGAGCAACGCGTGCGGCGCCCGGCGATCCTACCAACTTCTGCCGAACAACAAGCACTGGCCTGACACTGCTAGTGGTGTAAGCTCTGCACGGCCGCAAGCTCCCCGCCCCGCCCCCCAGCCCTCCCACTGAAAGCTGACGGCAATACCAACATTCTTGGAAAAACTAACTTTTAAAAATTAATTAATTAACACCATTCTACCCCCACGTCACCGAACCGCAAAATTACAAACATTTACATCCGATATCCGCGACATTTTTTATTAATACACATTAGATGTTTGACGTATTTATTGCCATGACCTACTACAAATACAAACAATTATTATGAAATATTGCGATGTGTCACGATACGCTGCACTTTAAAGACTGAGGTATTTTTTTTAATAATAGGATAATAAATAATAATTGTCTGGCAGTTGAGGTAAATTCTTATCTTTCCTCGTTTTATCAGACGTTACACGTTTGCTTTAAGAGGTACCTAATGGTTAAAAGCTTTTGAAATATGATTGACAAGATGACTAAATGTTTATCTAATCACGGACAAAATCAGAAAAAATCTTTTCTTAGAACACTAGGTACTTTTATCTCGAACAGTAGGTATTCATGGAAGATTCTTCATCTATAATTAATTTGGTCATAATAATTTCAAGAAGCAATGTTGAATCGTGTGGTTTAATCTAGTGTTAATTATTTCACGCATTGTGTTTACCAGTTTATTACTACTTTAACTAAGCAAATATTTTATAAAGCCTAGAATCCGGAAGAAAGCGGGGTTTGACGATTTAGGAGATTATTAATTAGTGGACTTAATAAAAATGTGATACCTGCCCAAGCGTTAACTTGGAGGAATAATATCTATGCTAATATGTAACGTAGGTACACGGCAAGCCAATAAAACCCCACTACAATTGGAATCGTTTTTATGTTTATTCTGAATAAATAAGAGATGTGTTAGAAAAAAATGTACCTCAATTATATTGAAGCCTGTAAACTTTACTGCTTTGAGTAAAATTATCCCATTGGACCTACAGATTTACAGAAGCGTACTTTATCGTATATCGCGCGCCGTATAAAATATGTGGAAGTTAGTAACTATAACTGAGATATAAGCCGCACAAGATGTTTCAACGAACTCTATAACAGATGATGATTTGATAATTTTCTTATTACTTAATATTTTATATGTACCTATGTATATTTATTTTATCAACGGTTTTAGTGGTGAAACACTATCGTCAAATATGAAAGCGTTAGCAGCCTATACCTATGGGAACGAAGACAGAAATATCTCCCGGTCATGGAAAAACCTATTTTTATGGACGCCTGTATTGACATCAGTTTCAAAAGATATCAGATGTCCTCAAATGATTAAAAAAATATCACCAAAAGTTTAATTTGTGAAGTGATAAAAAATTCAAATGTAGTAAATTTAAAATTTCCAAAAGTAATGTAAAAAAAATGTTAAAATGGGGCGCGTACACGCCATAATTATTACCAATGCATTGAAAAAAAGAAAAATCATCAATATACACGCTTTCAATATTATTGTCAATATCATATAGAAAAAATACATTGACATATGACAGTATTATTGGTTCTATGACTCTATGTGGGTGGCCAAAATAATAATTTCTTGTAATTTTTATCAAAAAATTCAAATAATGTTTTTTAATTTGTTTTTTATTTATTTGATAATTGTTTGTTTTTACAATAATTATACATTTTTTTTACATATTAAACAGATTTTTAATATTAATGTAATAAAAGCCTTTCCTCACCATAAAGAGACAAGGCTCTTGTGTTTGGTGAGTGAATTCATACTCAATTATGTTATCATTTGAGTAGGTGAATAATAATATTGCAACTATAAACAATAGAGAGAAACTTGAGATGTGTCGATTAACAGATTTAAATGAAGTGAAATAGTAATGTTACTCTTACAGTTGTTTCAGGTAATTTTTTAATTTTGTTTGGAATTTACTTTTATTTTCAATAATTTTTACTTCTAATGGGAGTTTGTTGAAATAATTTATACCATGATACAGATAGGAATTTTGGATGTGCTTGGTATTAAATTTTGGGATTTTAATATTGTTTTGATATCTTGCTGAGATATTGAAATGTAATTTGTTTAGCTGTATTTCTTTGAAAGTTTGTAGAATTGAATATTTTTTTATATAAATTGTCTATTGTAGTTACTTTGAATATTGAAAAGATTTTTTCGGTAGAAAATGTAGATGGTTTTTTCACTATTTTGAGAGGATTTAAAATAACGTCATATGTTCCTCCCCATCCTATAATACCGTATTGTAATATAATATGTTGTAATCTATATATATATATATATATATATATATATATATGTATGTATATATATAAAATCAATATAAGTTTCTATGTATATGAGTTGTCTGTGCATCGATATATTAAGCATAGGAAATGTTTGAAACTTTCAAAATACCTTCTTTCCACCCTCGCGAAGATTTCTGGATTATTAAAACCGCCAACATGACAATACATCAGAAAAGTTTTTTTAATCATTAAAAAAAACTTTTACGAAACTGCAAAAAATGTCACAATTTAAGAATGACATTTAGCAAACCATCGATTGTTAAATAAAAATTCAATTTTCGAATAAACTCTTTAAATAAATTAATTTAATCGAAAACTCACCTATGGTACTAATCAAAATAGAATACTTTGAATCTAATCAAAAAAATATTTTTTTAAATAGGTAGGTACCTATGTTAGGTACCAAATTTAGAATATTAGTAATAAATGAAATATGAAATTTTGGAAAAAAAATTGTAAAAGCGGTTAGAAAATCTGAATGAACCGGGACTGAATATATTGAACGCGGGAGAGGGAAGAAGATCGCGGGAGAGGAGAGAGGGAAGTTGGGGAAGGTGGAGGTGGAACGCGAGAGGAGAAGGGGACTTGAGAGGGGAGGGGCACGGGGAGGGAGAAGGGGAGGGGGAAGAAGGGAAGAAGGGGAGGGTAAAGGGGAACGGGACGAATGGGAAAAGGCACGCAGGGAGAAACAATGTATTTATTAGTGGCTTGCAACGCATGCCGGGAACTCGCTAGCATAATATAAAACAAAAGTAGAGTGCTCGGTTACATTTTTGGAATTATTTCAAAATTACTTGCATCACTAATGTACCTTTTGCATTAATTTTAGTCACGCTTTTCCAATGACAGAAAATGCTCTGTGCCCGTTTCCGAGAACTTTAAAATGAATTTACGCGACTTTTCCACACCGGGTCAACTGTCACTGAACCGTGTCACTTTTCCTAATTAATTAGTCAACAAAATAAAAACGTTCATCATTTTTTGGCTTTAGATAATTGTTTTTTCCCAACTAAGAACACAATAACTATACTTTTACCGGAGGGACATTTATTTACATACATGGCAATTAATATCTCACGCAAAACGCACAAAAAATAGCCACAATATTATACATATATATATATAGAACAGCTTGACACACTTATATTAGCAGTGAGGCTTTTTTTGGTTTTACTAAACCTAAATAAGCGACTGCAATACCAATAGCCATTCCAAGGAAGAAGGCAGTAATTAGCAAAAAAATCGAAAACTAGTTTTTGAATGCCATCTGGTGAAGAATTGTGTTACGTTTCTAAAAAAACGCGCAAAAAGCACAATTTTTGAAAATACGACTAAAAACTACTGATTACATTTTTTAAAGTATTTTCTTTGCTAAATTGCAGTAAATGCCGATACATACTGTAGTTGCTGCTGTTTTGCTAAGAAAATAACCAAATCGTGATAAAGAAATCATCACCATGTGGTTGGTCAACTGCGGTAGCCAAAACGTAAATTTGGTCATTGTTATCTTACTTTAGGTACTTATATTTAAACAAGTTGATGTGTACCCGGCGGTGCTCAGGGTTGTGAATGGTTTGGATTAGGTACCTAAAGAATGTCATTTAATAATAGGTAGAGAATATTTATAAAAAGTTCTGCTATTCTGAATCTGAAGGTTTGTACATTTTCGATTGTTGTAAACGGAGTGGCGCCCTCTGTTATTTTCAAAAAAATCTTTTAAACGTGGGCGATAACGCCCCCTTGTGGACGTTTGAGACTTTCAGGGAGGCAGTAGTACACCCAGAGAAAATTAGGGGGCGTTAAGGTGACTTGGGCAGGTAAAAAATATATTATCTAAAAAAGAAGCCAATTTTGGCACAGTTGTAGGGGAAAGTGTCCATATCAACATACTAAAAATACTGAGGGGTGGGTGTGGAGTTAAGGGGGGGAGGTCTCTAAAGGTCAATTTTTTCAGTTTTTCGTTAATAACTCAAAAACTACTATCTTTAACGAAAAAACGTCGGTCTATTAAATCATCTATATAAAATTCTCTACAAAAAAGGCATAATTATATTTTTGCTGGGATCAATGCAAGAAGATATGGTGGGGGGAAATGTAAAATTAAAAAAAAAAAAAAAAATTGTTAAAAATGAATGGTTTATTGTTAAAAATTATATGCTTATTGTTAACAATGAAATAATTAGTGTTTAAGAGAAAATTTCATCAAAGCTGAAACCAAATAACCAAAAAGTTTGTAGAACCTTTTTTGTAGTGAATCTTATGTAGATAATTTAGTATTTAACAATTTTTCGCTAGAGGCAGTAGTTTTTGAGTTATAAACGAAAAGCTTTGTGATTTCGTAACTCAATAATATGTTTATTGTGAAAGTGTTTCTGCCGATAATTTTTTATCAGGTACGTTTTTTGTTGTATTGACTATTTTGTTATGGACTGTGATTATTATGGGCTATGAATATCGAGGAATGATTTAAGTAACCTCAAAGTTTATAGTCAAAAAAGGCAGCAAATATAAATATTACCTCGCAGCATAAATATACCAAACCACCCAGCCTCGCAGGGTAAGATGACATAGCAACCGTCGGCTTAAGATGACATAGTATGTGTAAAAGTAAAAGCCCAAGTCCAAAATAAAAAAGAGAAGGAAAATTGCAAGAGCATTAGAGCTCGAAAGAAAGTGAAGCGTGCTATCCTTCAGGATGACTCGGATGATGAATCTGTGGGAGATTTTACTCAAGACGAAATGTGAATTATGAACCGATTAATAGGTATGTCAACTTAAACTGATGCGTGTCAACTTACCCACTTGGACATGATCGGTGTTTTATGTAATTCTCTTTAGCGTCAAGATAATTTTGTGTGCTTCGTAAATAAACGTTTTTAATATGTACCCTTAGATTTATTTTTTATCATCTTTGAATAACCAAATATTTGCCTCCAATCAAAAAGTATGTCATCTTGAGCACAATTCCCCTACTTGGCATAGTTAAATTACCTAAAATACTTCCACTGTAGTAAAATATGAAATGGGAAACATTATTGTGAATATTTTTTTTAATTTGTAGGTACACATGTTTTTTAACAAATTTTATGTTTGTGAGTAGGATTAGTTGATTAACCTTAAGCTGCTGATCGCATGAATTGTCGTTTTTTATGTTATTCGTTTCTGAAAGTAAGAATGTGTGAAAACGAATGGTGTAGGTATTTGTAAACATCAACACATACTTTTAAAAGACGTTTGGGGCGAGTAAGTAAAAACACGTTTTTGGTTCAGGAAAATATACCTGCTGCAATAAGACAGCAGAATATGGAAGTTGAGTCCATTTTTTTTATCAATGTTCACATTCAAACCATTCAAACTTAAATACTGGTATTTTTTTTTTTAAGTTTGTTTTCATAATTAAATTAATTCTCCAAGTTTAAATTTTTTAAGCCTGCTAAAACGAGCGGAATCCGAGCGGTAAGAGGCGGGGTTTGTCGGTGTGTGTGTGACGTCATTTGGACTCCTTGGTCCTTTATGGGATGCATTGGCACAATAATGGGTGGGAGCGGTCTGAAAGAGCTACTAACCACAATCTACGCAGGCCACAGTGTTGACAAAAATTTGAATGGGCACGCATATTCACGAGCTGTTTGAACCCACATTTTGGCAAACCTCACACTGGCCAGCATCGTTTTTTATGAGGTTGACATAACTCCTGAGGAGCGAGATGAGACTGAAAAATTGCTGAGAGACACTGAAAGGTCTCTCACTATATCAAATACTAAAGGCAAAATTTAAAAGTGCCTTGGAGAAAATTGAATCAAATGGTCCAACATCACAGTTGTGGGTCCAATACTTTCGTATGACCACTTTGATAAAACTATTCATCCAGGCAGAGCGTGCTGGTGATTGGAATCTTCATTTGTGCACTGTCCACAAGTTCCTCCCTTTTTTCCACGCAGCTGGACATTTTTTTTATGCTAAGAGCGCGCACCTCTGCCTTCAGGATATGATGGCTCTACAAGATCGAATGGATAAAAGTGAATACGACATGTTCACAAACGGATCCTTCGCCATTTGCCGATCTGACAAGTTTTGGTCTGGGTTGTGGTCAGACCTAACAATTGAGCAGAAGCTGATGCGATCCATGAAAACCTACGGTGGGTTGACCCAAGGAAGGGGAATCTCCGACAATGTTCTGGCAAGGTGGACAACAGGAATAGTGTTTATGTTAAACATTTGTGAAGAACTGGAAAGTTTTTGCAGCATCTCATGTCCTACTGGAGAGCAGCATGTAGACATGAGACCTTCTCAAATCATCCGAGATAATAGTGATGTGGAAAAACTGGTTTGTTCTCCACCCTCCATTTCCCAAAACTGACAGTTTGATTTTGGTTATCTGGCGTTCTTGAGAGAACCGTTAGGTCTACAGATATCAATCTAGTCTTAAATGAAAGCTAACTAAATTTACTACAACTTTATTTCATATAATATTTGACGTGGGATGAGTGTTTTAGAAAATATTTTACAAAATAAGTGACCATTGCGAAAAAATTTCACTTTTTGGAAAAATGGCCTATTTCGAAGAACTGTATCTTGGAAACCAATGGCTTTATATAGCTCCCTTTGGTCTCAAATTGTAGCAAATTTAGTCTACTTTAAAATTATGTCCATGACTATACCGGTCAGACCCTTCCTTCACTGATATATTGAGCAAAAAAAAAATTTGGGTCCACCGCCGCTCGCACAGCACTTTCGAAGTTGCAATTTTATTTTTTAATACTGGTTTAGGTCCTAACAACATTTAAAAAATTCAGAATGTCTGGACTTTTTGCAAGCACAACCCCCTTTTCATGTTTAACTTGACTGGACTACTTGTCAAGAGTCAGAATGATACATATGTATGAAACGATGTATGAATGTGAATTAAACAAGAAGTGGGTATCAAAACACAGTAGTGTGGCAGTCCATTCTCTCTGCCAACCATTGCGGGGATGAAGTGTTAACTAATATTGTTCAAAAACCAAAGCCGTGTACACAAACGTCGATCAATAGATTTACCTGGATACTAGACTGATAAGATAAGAATCTTTATAATTATGATTCATTCGCGGAAAATCAATTCTCTATCATAGATTAGATTCATTTTATTATATTGCTTAGTTGAAAGATGATAATTAAAAATAATAAATTTCTATTGACATTTATTTAATTATTTATCGACTCATGCAATCTTTTTCCTAAATTGCGGCATTTTATTACTTACACTTTTGGCTTGTATCAGTCTATAATTAGCAAGTAGTTGTTGATAAATTGTGTACTTATCAAATACCACACGTCGATTTTCTGCAACAAAATTAGTTATTTTGAAAACCAAAAATGTTTCAATCGAGTAAGGGAAATGACATATTATTGGGATAAACAGAAACATACATACAATTCTGAATTTTAATAATAATTCCCTTTGGATGCAAAAATATCAACAAATAACATATCTACTACTTATGCATTGACTCTATAATACATATGTCTATATGTGTGTGTGTGTGTGTGTGTGTGTATGTATACATACATTTACGCATAAAGATTGTGCACACGTATGCATATAAATATTTATATCTGTGTAACTAACTAGTTAATTAACTAAACCAACTAACCATCATGCCGTTTCACCGCAGGGGTAGGCTAAGTGGATGGACTGCCTAACAACACGATCTTGGCACACACTCCTTGCCTCGTTCACATTGATACAACGTCTCATACATGCTTTTCTATTATTCTAACTCTTGACGGGGCCCTAATCAAGTATCTGATTCACTAGGTCGTGCCATGTCTTCCTCAGGCGTCCCCGACTTCTTATATATATATATATATACAAATATGTATATCTGTCTAGACTGTGTGCTGTTATTTACCTCCTCTAAGGGTGAAATAACTGAAAGAATATATAAATGCATCCGATCGGCCAATCTATGAAAAGATCATCATCTCCCACCCATATAAAAAGAACCTGGAGTTTTGATTATTTTGGGTAAAATATTTTTTATTGTAACACGGATTTAGGTTGAATCCAAAAAAGAAAACAATCTTCATTAATTTTTTAAATATATTAAAGCCATACCTACAAGTAACTCAAAATATGTATCAAAACACTCAAATGAGTCGTTTAAAGTTCAAAGTCATTTTTCTCAGAATCTAACCAAAAAATATTTTACTCAGATCTCGGTTAAAATTACATAAATGAATTGTTTTTAAGGTAGTACGATTCCTCAACTTGGGAGGCAGGTATAGGTACCACCTCCCCAGGAAGTATTTATTGGATAACCAACATCTCTACCATAGATCACCCCAAGTGGTTCGCTGCGTTTGGTGACTTAGCAGTCACCAAACGCAGCGAACGCGTGCCCGGGTTTATGGGCTGAGGTTTTTCTGGGTTTTGGCGGCGGATACGTCTGCCCACCAGCAGCATGGCAGGCCGGATCAGGAAAGAATGGTTGAGGAAGTCCCTTTGACTTCTCCAGCCGTAATCTCGGAACATCGCCTTGCACCGCAGTGAGAGGGAGGAATTCTTATGTCCGTCACTCCTGGACATAGTGACCCCCAGATTCCTACCCACCCTCTCCTTCCTGTCCTAAAAAAACCCTCCACACAACATCCCCAAAGATCACATAGGCCCTGAGGGGAATAATTATTTTCCTCGGCCTCTGTGTGGAGATAATGTTACAAAAAATACATTTATTTCTGATTCATTTAAATAATTTTTCTTTAATATTATTTGAATTTGTGTAAAAAAAATTTTCAGAATGCCATATTATTCGAAAGTGACATTTTACTTATTGGCACTTTTGATTCCAAAATAGTGTCAGATTGCCAGTCATGACACTAATGTATTGCAATATCTTCTCCTTAGGCTAGCGCCACATTTGACAGAACGCCAATACATGTGATTGCATATAAATTACAAATAGCGGGCACACTACGAGGAAGGTCGGTCGTTCCGTCGCGGATGATCGGTCGCTCCGTGGCGGACCGCTCGCAGACGCGTCTTTTCCGTCCTCCACGCACAGATCTTCCGTCGGCGTAAGGTCGGCGATGTCGCATTCCAGGTATTTGTATGCATCGCGCCACATTCTGCATGGACCAGATTTTCTCCTTGCGTATGCTCACTGAGAAGTTTCTGGCGAAAAACCAGAAACTTTTCTGCGCCTTTGTAGATCTACAAAAAGCATACGACCGAGTCGATAGGAAAAAACTTTGGAAGGTGTTGTCCAAGTATGGAGTGAATACAAATCTCATACAGGCAATTGCGTCTCTGTACGAGGGAAGCGTTGCATGTGTTAGGGTGAACGGTGGTTTTACGGGGTGGTTTGACATCACAAAAGGTGTTAAGCAAGGCTGTGTAATGTCACCATGGTTATTCAATCTGTACATGGATAATTGTATGCAAGAATTGAAAGAAGTGGGATTGGGCGCGAAATTGAGTAATCTGAAAGTATGTTGCCTGTTGTATGCTGATGATGCGGTGCTGATTTCTAGCACTATGGAAGATCTACAGTCTCTCGTATCTAGGATGAACGAAGTATGTATGAAGAATGAGTTAATGATGAATGTAAGTAAGTCTAAAGTCATGGTGTTTGAAAGAGAGAGTACGAAAACAGTATGCAATATAGCTGTGAATGATGAATACTTGGAGCAGGTGGATGAGTTTGTGTATCTGGGTAGTATGTTTACGAGAGATGGGAAGGCTGATAGGGATATTGAAAGAAGGGTGAATGCTGGTAACTCCATTGATGGAGGACTGAATGCCGTTGGCGCTAATAAAAAACTGTCAAAAGAAGCGAAACTAGCAGTCCACAATGGAGTCCTGGTACCTACCCTGATGTATGGCAGTGAGGCATGGAACTGGCAGAGGAAGGATGAAAGTAAACTGAATGCTGTTGAAATGAGATCCCTGAGGCGTATGTGTGGTAAAACAATGTATGATCGTGTGAGAAATGTGGATATCCGCAAAGAATGTAAGGCTGATGTATGCATAATGAGTAAGATTAAGAAAGGGACCCTCAGATGGTTTGGGCATGTAGAGCGAATGAACGAAGAAAGCAGTGTAAGAAGAATATACGATGCAAATGTGAATGGTAGAAGAAGTCGTGGACGTCCGAGGAAGACATGGCACGATCAAGTGAATCAGATACTTGAGTCGGGCCATGTCAAAAGTCAGAATAATAGAAGAGAATGTATGAGACGATGTATGAATGTGAGTGAGGCAAAGAGTGTGTGCCAAGACCGAGTTGTTTGACGGTCCGTCCTCTCTGCCTACCCCTGCGGCGAAACGGCGTGATGGTTAGTTAGTTAGTTAGTTCAGTAATGATAAGATAATAACAGAACTTTAACAGAATCTTCACAGAACTTGAAAATTAAATTTGAAAATTGTTCAAATTTTGTGAAGCAACTAGTTTTAAATCCTCAATGTTGCCATTTTCAAAACTATTTTTTTTTTCAAAAATATGATATTGCCGTCTTTGAAATTGAACAACTAAAATAGGTACAATCTTTTTTACATAGATGTCCAACAATTCTGTAATAAATTTCTATTCCATGACCCAGGGAGAATTCCCTTGTTAAGCTTATGAAAAATTAATTGACTTATTAAAGAATTTATCATTGTAATTGCATTCTGAGTCGCGTGATGATATCGAATAATAATTCATATTATTGTGTGCTGTCACACCACTCCTTCAAATACCAGTCTCTGGGGAAAAAATGTTTCAACTTTCTATTTCTAAAAGAGCTAAAACAAGGCTAAAGATAAGGGTTGCAGTAGTTTAGCATTTCCACAATAAACAATATTTACACATTAAAAATAATTTCAAATAAAAAATATTTATTAAAAAATACAATGGCACATTACTAATGAGTAGGTACCTATCAGGTGAAAATATTAGAAGTCTTTATTTACAAAAAAAAATAATACCAATAAACACTAAGAGAGCTAAAATTATCACTTTATGTTTTATTCAGCGTGATTGATTTTCACACAACATGAATTAATCTTTTTATCAAACCGGCGATATAAAACAAATTTCGTACCAGGATAAAAATAATTCTGCTTTTATCTTCACGAAAATACAATATTTTTTATGGGGATTAAATCAGATCCCACGCACAAGTGTACCGATTCTATTAAAAAATATTGTGATATATTAGTGGTCTCTGGTCTCGTAAACAATCCGACAGACAGACAGATTTTCAAAGTCAGTTTTTATGATTATTGGATTAGCTGAGATATTCCTCAAAATATATCAACTAATGTGAAAAATAATCTATGAGATTCCACTGATCTTGCACACTGGTGACTGCCTGTTTTTAACGACTTCAATAAGATATAAATAATGAACATAGTTCATGTTAAAATATAAGCCTTCGTCACAAATAAACACAGTTTTTAAGTCCTTCACTGAATTAGCCGCTCTAGTGGCAACCACAACTCTTGACAACCATATTCTTGTATTTTTTCAGAATGACATTTGAGTCTTCTAAAAAGAAGAGAACTGAAATGGGAGTCAACCTCGTTGGGGCGCAGCACGGTTTTGGAACCTGGAAGCAAAATAAAGAATATATTTAAAATGAACTTAAAAATACTATGGAGATTAACAAGTTTAAAAAGAAAATCAATATATTGCTAAGTAAAAATGAAGACAAGGAAATCATAAAAATTATGAAGTAACACCAACAAACCTGTAGTCAACAAACGTACAAAAAATGAAATCAACAACATGAGAAAGAGGTCTACAAACATGAATATGAGAAAGCAACATAGTAAACAATCATGAAGATGACGAAATCAATAAACATGAAGATGAGGTCGACAACAACCTATACTACAGGCCTCGGAACAAGAATCCCTAATGACGAGAGATATGAATATACTACTGAACTATATATTTTAACTAGCTGAAGTCCCCGGCAAATGTAGACAGTGACCTTCAACCTCGGCATAAAACTGTAGATTTGCATACAAATCAAATCCACACTGCCCGCTTGCCAGCCCGCTCTTTACAGACATTTTCCTTTATATATCATATATTTAAACCAATTTACACAAAACCTTGACAAATTATATAGCTAAACCTTTCTCATGAATCACTATCAATTGGTGAAAACCGCATGAAAATCTGTTCAGTAGTTTTTGAGTTTATCGAGAATAGACAGACAGACGTGTCGGAGGACTTTAATTTAAAATATTATGTAGAAATAGTCATCAATGAAAAATAAAAATAAATTATAAAGTTCTGTGGGTTTACTACCGATTGGCAGTTATTGTTAACCTCGTAATAATAAGAGACAGATTTCCTTATTTTCATACAATTATTATTAGGACACCTACAAAATGGGAAAACTAAACTTGCTTAACGTGTGGTAAGTAGCATATCTTCACATAGAAAGTTGATTTTTGATCTAAATCATGGATTTTGACATAATCTTGCACAGGGTTTGAATTATGTTTCAGGTTTCAGAAAGTTTTCAGGAAAGTCAATTATTTTTTCATTGCTATGGAATTTGCTCTTGATTAGACTACATTACAAATTAAGGTTACGGTTGTGCTATTGAGAGATAAAAAACGACTACATATTTAATTTGTTGTTTTTAAATCTCATGGTTTAAAACCTTTTAATTATAATAAATAATAAGTGATTAAGCCCCTAGACTTTGTCATAAAAACCAACCTTTTTAAGTCAAAATTTGTGAAATATGAATGTTCTTTATGTATGTTTAATATTCAGCAAGATAAATTCTTAAGTGGAACAGTTATCTTCAGAAAAATTAAATAGTAGTCAACCTGTTAACAATAAATCAAACTTATTTAGTAATGTTCTACACCCTGTTTAACTTACTTTAACCAGCGATTCCTGACGTTAGTTGGAATTTTTTATTTTTATTTTTTACAGTGAATACCGCACAAGAATCTCAACTGCTCCCGTCTGGAGCCAGTGAAACTATAGCATCCCCAATTTGGGTATGTTGTGAGGCTGAAGGTAGTGGGGAGGGGAAGGAGGTAGGGAAGAGGAAGGTTGGGAAGTACCTGGCTGTTCAGATCTGGTCACCAAACACGGAGTAAGCCATTTTCAAGCAACGTTTCAATTCTGAATGGTGGTCTTACACCAGGGCGATACTGATAGTATCTTCCACTCTGGAACGTGCCGCAAATATACTTTATATTATTTTTAATGAAATAATTGTGAAATAACACAAATTAATCAAATAAAATTTATTTGCGCACGCCGGGTTCGAACCCGCGACCTCCGGATTGTGAGTCAAGAGTCTTAGCCCCTGGACTACAGAGGTCGTCAAATGGTGGTCGTACACCAAGGTGATACTGAGAGTATCTTCAATTCAGGAATGTGCATCAAATATACTTTTTATTATTTTAAATGATTAAATTGTGAAAACACAAATCAATCAAATAAAATTTATCTATAAAGACGGGATTTGAACCCCCGACCTACGGATCTCTAACCCTCTACCACGGAGTAAAAAACAAATAATAAAAGTAAAAGTAAAAAATGTAAATTAAATTTTGGTCTCCAGTGACATGTTTGATTTTTTTTTTACCTAAAAACATTTTTAAAATCACTAGACATTGGACAGTTGGGGTCAGGGTGAGGAGTTCAACGGTTACTCGGCTGAGTGACCAGTGACAACGTGTGGAAGATTTTTTTTGTTTAATTTTGAAGAAAAATTAAAAAAAAAAAACATCAAAAAAGTCACCAAAATTTCATATACCTATTTTACTACAAATAATGTCAGGAATCATCAGTTAAAGCAAGTCAAGTATGTCCCTTAACACATTGCATGATATACAAGTATATAAAGCAACTAACTATGTACATGTTCGGACGTTTTAGAATGAAGAATGACCAACAAAAGAAAAATAATACATAATATTAATAATAATACATTAATATTATAATTGCAGTAGATACTTCCCCATATTGGTATTCTGTAAGTCAGGGCTTCCCAAACTGTGAGTCGCGACGCCCCGGGGCGCCGCGGGATCATCCCAGGGGCGTCGTGAGGCAATCTTTATAGCGTCTTCCACACGCACACTTCGGAGCGACTGAGTCCCGCGCCACTTCAGGCCGCCGCGCAGAAAAGTCTCACAGTGAACTGCCCTGTAAACCTATCGGTCTATACTTTTCTGCGCCTGAAGTGGCGCGGGACTCGTTCGCTCTGAAGTGTGCGTGTGGGAGACGCTAATAGTTGGATGTCTATGTTGACGCGACCGCGGACCAACTCAAGTGAGCGCCACGCACATTGTGATGATGCAGCTGCCGGTGGGAGCGGGGGCTAGTGCTAAACCTCGTTTTGAGAAACTATGCTCAGAAAAGCAAGCACATCCTTCTCATTAATCCCAAAGAAAAAATTTCTTTTTTATCTTTTTTGTTTGCTTCCATTTTTGTTTTTATATTGTGTTCTTTATTTTCTAATAAAAAATTTAGATACTATATGGAGTTTTTCTGAGAAATTGTTATTAGGTAACATACCCATACTACGTGACCCGTTCAGGGGGGGGGGCTTCAAAATACTACGCTTGGTACAAATGAGCGGCGGGGGGCTTAGATTTTTAGTCACTGGGGGGGGGGGGGGGCGTCGCCAAAATATGGCAACTTCCCAAGGGTATCACAGTTGAAAAAAGTTTGGGAAGCCCTGCTGTAAGTGATAAGAAAAGAAATTAAACAATCATTTTTGTTTAACATGTTTAAAGGTTATAAAAATATTTATTGTGGGACATACCGTTGCTGGATTCATAAGGTGAACAAGTGTTTGCACGATGGCGTGGTTTGTTGCATTCATGTGTGAATTTAAGGGGAAATTGCATTCACCACTGCAGTAAAAGGCTCCATATCCATCTGGTGCTATGATCCAATCCTGAAATAAACAAATATGTACATATAAAAATTAAGCAAAGAAAAACAACAATATTGAACACCAGCGGTTGTTATAATAACTTTACAGAGAAATGTATTACACTACTTTTCATTCTTTGTTTATTGATAATTTTATTGTTTTGCTAAACATTTCTTCGAATTTCTGGATGGAATTCCATGGTGCAACTTTTATTCAATTTTTTTAGAACATATCTACCCAAAAAATGCTTTTTAGAGGATAGCCACGGAAGAAAGGATCCTTATAGAAGCAATGATATCGAAAATATGGCAAGTATGGAGTCAAACTTGCCAAATATGGAGTTCATATTTTGCAAAAATAGATCTAATAGATAGAGTACAGAGACGATTTACAAAAATACCAAGAGCTTTAAAAGATCTGCAATATGAAGATAGACTGAAGGAACTAAGATTGCCAATTTTAAAAGAAAGAAGAGAAAGGGTTGACTTAATAGAGATTTCCGTGGACCATAAAAAAAATTTAACAAAACACATTTTAAATCCGATCCTAAGAAACACTTCCTTGCAAATAGAGTAACGGATGAGTGTTACAAACTTGTCGTCGATGCTACTAATGTAATGTAAACAAATTTAAAGCTCTAAAGGATTCATATTTGCGAGAAGAAAGGACTTACTTATTTTTAAATTTAAAACAACTCGATTTACTATTACTAATCCTTATGCACAGTGGCGGCTGGTGTTCATAAAAATAGGTGGTGCGCTAAAATAATAATAATAATGGTCTTTATTTCAAGATGTGGGAAGGTGAGTGCAATCCCACACATACCATAGAGATATCCCATAAATCTTGGACCTACCTACTCTAATTAAAATAAATTCAATTATGAAAAAATCCTACCTATTTGTAAATTAGGTCGATCCTCCATTATCTCTGGGTGCATGCAACACATTGAGTCTAAATTAATTATATTTATTAAGATAGATTAAATTCTTTTAAAGTTTAACAACATCGTTCAATCTAAACAGATGTCATAAGGATTGTGAGGAACAACTCACTGAAAAAGCATTCCATATTCCATTATTTTAAAAGAGTTCTAGTAAAATAAATATTGATCCATCACCATTTGTAAAGTCGCTGCGATTGTAAATTCAAATTCAATAACAGTTGACTCCTATCCAGAAAATTGTATGTAGATACTTATTGGCACGAAAATCGAGTTAAAAAAATGTTCAGTTTATCACACATCCGAAAGTCTTCCTTACGCTCCGTAACTCCAATGAAATATATACTGTCATAACTCATAACAAATAATGTCCGCAATGTTTGTTGTTATGCTGTCGTTGGTCGATGCTGAGTGAAACATAGCATGAAAAAGAGTATATATTAAAATGAAGACACGATATGGATAATAATATGACACAAACGTGTCCCCGTTTAACATGCTACAGAACGAACCATTCCTTTTGATGTGGTGGAAATTTTTGGATCGTCACCCGCTATTTCGTAAAATTTGCAAAGCATTCAACCTACCTACGATTTTGGCTCATAATAGAATTATAGAAGAACTCCTGTGATCGCTTTGCAAAATGAACCACCACTCTGAATATAGGCACACAACGATCTGCTTTGTTACGCGCGCACTCCAGTAAGCACCTATATTACGCATGCATTATAACCGAGTGTATATTGTGAACTGTGATGAGGCGTGTCGGAAATAAATATGTTTTTTGGCGCTCAGAAATTTTTAGATTTAAATTAATTAATTAGATTAGATTTAAATTAATAGATATATTTTGGGAGTGCGGCGCTCCTCCGCACCTTAGAGCTGGCCGCCACTGCTTATGCATGTCTTTTTCTCTGTTTTATTATAATTTTTCCAATTTTGAGCATGTTTATATACTAAAACCAAATATTACCACTGAACTTCATACAAAGTAACTATGTATACTCCATTGGTCACTATAAAACAGACATCTGCCTAGTATGGTGATTTGATGTATGTGAATGTGGCCTCTATGTAAATGTTTTAATTAAATATCATGTATTTTATAATAAATTTAAAAAAACTTATTGTGAAACAGATATAGCACATCATCAGAATGCTTCCTGCTCATTGTATAATAATAATAATAAGAAGAAGAAATTCAAAGTCCAGTGCAGACTACAGACCAAAGTTGGGTGAGTCAGAATGCAAAATCTGAATGTTCAAAATTTACAAAAACTGATTTATTTTAAATTTCGAACGCTTGATTTTAAAATATGCTTCATTTCTACGACCTTAAGCGCCTATAATTCCATAGATTCTTTCTTCCAATCTATTGACTGGGCATAAGATTAATACTTAATCTATGAAACAAGTAGTAAACGAACTAGAAAAGGAAATGGAAAGGGATATATCTTGCCTGGCAAACTGGCTGCGATTAAACAAACTTAGCCTAAACATAAAAAAAACACATTAAATATTGTTTGCAAATAAAAAAAATGTAAGTCTTAATATAAGTCTTGATAATAACCGCCTTGAAAGGGCTGATGTTACAAAATATCTTGGCCTTTTCATTGATTCACAACTCACATGGAATCACCAATTTAAACATGTTCTATCCAAAATTACTCCTATAACTGGTGTTTTATATAGACTTCGCGGGTTACTTCCTCCCTCTCTATTAAGATCGATTTACCATGCTATGATTCACTCACATCTAATATATCTCGCCGGAATCTGGGGATTTGCTACAAAAAAAATGATTTCAGAAGTCCAAGTCGTCCAAAATAGAGCCCTGCGAAATAAATTCAGTTTACCTTGGGATACACACGCCAAAGACATTTACAGAAACACCCAAATACTTCCTTTTAACACCATTCCCACTTTTGAAATAACAAAAACTATATTACAAGTAATTCAACACTCGGCACATTCCAACACTACACTCAATTACAATTGCGACGTACACCAACACAACACAAGAAATCACAACAAACTTCATATACCAAAAATCAAATCAACAAAATATGGACTAAGATCCCTAGAATACATAGCTTACACAAAATATAATCAACTACCCAACGAGATCAAATGTGCAAGTCAATGTAAAAAGACCCAAACTAAAATGCTCAAACTTCATTTTATGAATGACTATCTGAAATAATAATGTTGTGTATGTCCTATGATATGTCCATTTAATACATACAGCTATATGTGTCATGTAATGCGTATCATTCCCGCAATGAGTTTATTAACTCTTGGGAGTACAATGCTTTATATAATATACTATATTCTGTATTGTATACTTTTATAAAATAAATTAAAAAAAAAAAATAGATACTGAAAGTAAATAGCGGCATAAGATGTAGATTTTTTTTACCTGCCATTCCAAATCTTTGAAACTGACGTACAATGTCTGGATTTTACAACTCCTTGAAGGCCAGTGTGAAGGAGGGTCTGGAAAATTAACGGAAATTGTATTAGAGTAAAGCAACAACTTGTAGAATTTTTAGATAAAAATAGTATATTGTGCGAGGAACAATATGGGTTCCGAAATAATCAATCCTGCAAATCAAATTCAATATTACAATTTTTTTTCTTTCAGTCTTTTAAACAAAAATTTAATAAACAAAATTACAAGAAGAAATAATGTAATAAGTAATAAGACATCTTACTTGAAAAAAATCAAAATGCGAAAACTTAATTTTTTTTATACTAGCTGCTGAGGAAAATAATTTCAATCACGGCCTATTTTATCTTAGGGGATGTCGTGTGGAGGGTCTTTTTAAGTTAATAAACAAAATTACAAGAAGAAATAATGTAATAAGTAATAGGACATCTTATTTGAAAAAAATCAAAATACAAAACTTAATTTTTTTTATACTAGCTGCTGAGGAAAATTATTTCAATCACGGCCTATTTTATCTTAGGGGATGTCGTGTGGAGGGTCTTTTTAAGCAAAGAAAAGGTCTGAAGGAAGGGAATGAATCTGGGGGTCAGTGTGTCCAAGAGTGACGGATGAATGAATCCATCCCTCCAACTGCTGTGCAAGGAGATGGATCGGGCGGGAGAGATCAAAATGAATTGAAAAAAAAATTGAAATCGGACTCCCTAAACCAGTCTCTCTCGATCCGGCCTGCCACGCAGCAGGTGGGCAGATGCATCCGCTGCCAAGATCCGGACAAACCTCACCCCATGAACCCAGGCACCCCTTCTAAGTCACCAAATGAATGGCATATTGGCAGAGGTGTTGGTTATCCAATAAATGATTCCCAGTGCGGCGGTACCCATACATACCTTCCAAATTCATACATTCCACCTTCATAATACGGGCATGTGCCTAGCGTGGTAGTCGAATCACTCTAAAACTGTACACAAATTATATAATGAATAAAGAAAAGAAAAAAAAAAAAAAAAATTGAGAATCTACAAAAAGAAAAGACTTCCCTTTCGAAAGAAGTCAAAATCACAGAACTGATTACTATACAGAGTATATCAGCACGCAGATGAAAGATTTTAACCAGCGATTGGTGAGCATATTTGGATTAAAAATATATAATATGTCATTTTGCTGTCTGACTTTTTTTTCAATTAATAACAAAAAATATATTAATTATTATTTTTAATTGGTAAACTACTGTTTAAGACAAGATTTTTATGCATAGTACAAAGGGTAACAATTATTATAAGCAATAATTATTATCCTGAAACATTCATCAACATTGAAAAAATCTCCCAAGAAAAGATAAATGCCGCCGACGGGACTTGAACCCGCGTCCTTCTGATATCCGGTCAACTGCTCTACCAATTGAGCTACGTCGGCTCATCTCCCACCCGCCAAATAATTCAATATATACTAGTGTTTCATTCAACAATAGCTGAAAATTACATTTTTCACCTGAAAACAACCAACTTTATTTTTTTTTTGTGAGAAAGGCGTTATAAGTGCTAACTCTCCCACTAGATGGCGTCGAAGTGGCTAGTGGGCTAGTGGGAGAGTTAGCACTTATAACGCCTTTCTCACAAAAAAAAATAAAGTTGGTTGTTTTCAGGTGAAAAATGTAATAAGCAGTAATTGTTGAATGAAACACTAGTATATATTGAATTATTTGGCGGGTGGGAGATAAGCCGACGTAGCTCAATTGATAGAGCAGTTGACCGGATATCAGAAGGATGCGGGTTCAAGTCCCGTCAGCGGCATTTATCTTTTCTCGGGAGATTTTTTCAATGTTGATGAGTGTTTCAGGCTAATAATTATTGCTTATAATAAAAAATATATTGTTCCATCACACATATTAAAAGAAAATATGTATAGAAATCAAATGTTTGAGAAAAAATTCTCCGAATTAGGAGATAATGAGTTTACTAAGTAACTTAATACTCTGTGTGAAATTATCCTTCTCAACCAGATTAAGATTAATTAGTTAAAAAAAAAAACTAATTAATTCCACTTCTGATGAAGGTGTGCCTAAATAAATATATTAATATACTAAAAAACTAATTAATCACCAAATAACTTTGCCCTCTAAAACATAATTAGCAAATTGAATATTTGTCAAGAAAATGTAGCTTATTAATTGAGAACTCAAGAAAACAATGTTTCTTAATAGCATTTATCTTTTTTTATTTAGCACTAGCGAGTACCCTGGCATGCGTTGCAATGCCACTCAAAGAAAGAAAGTTTTTATGATTTAATTCTGTTTTTTTAAACGCTTTTGGATACATGGGAATATTTTTTATTTTTCCTTCTGGTCCGTACTTTCCGAACACGTGAACAGGCCACAGAAGCATGGGAGAAACATGGATTTTCCTAATTTACCCCCCTGCTATCCGATACCTTTGCTACGTCTCCCTGGTTCCCCACCTCTCGACCTCCCACTCTTCCGTCCCCCACCCCTGCGTGTCCTTTCCTGTTGTCCTATTTCCATGATTCCTGCCCCCACTCCCCTTCCGCATCTCTTTCCCCTCTCACAACAACTCAGCAAAGTTTCATCGCAATCGGACGAATGGTATAGGAAATAATTTCATAATGCCAGAGCTCACCATTATATATAGAAACGTTTGCGGGCATGCGCACAAACAAATCTCCAAAGTTTCATCACAATCGGATGAATGGTTTAGAAAAGCATAATGAACAAATTCATTTTTATATAATAAGATTAGTATAAAAGTTTATGGACAACAAGTATTATAACACAGGATTCTAAAATAAAAATAGTTTTACCGAAAGGATTTCTGTATGAATCTGTTGCGGCATAATTATTATGATTCTTCTTATGTTTCCTGTTTTCTCTCTTTTTCCTTGACATCACTCTTTCGTTTAATCCAGCTGATGCCTTTAGGAAAGCCACCATGAAAGGTTGTTTCTCATCTTCTCCCTTCGTACTGACGAGGCCTATCTCTTCTGGGCGTACTTCATGTTCTGAAATATTAGTAAACAATATAAATTAAATAAATAAATTATATACCGTGATATTCAAGCAATATTCTACCTAGTTTTTTATAAAAATTATCTCTCGAAACAAACTAAAAACAGTTTTGACTTAGCCACTGTATGAAATATTAAGTATCAAACATGATATATCGATCGTCCAATTGATTAGTCAGACATCTCCAAAAAATCGAAACCATGAAGTAGGCGTCCTGGTGTGGTCTCAGGAAGTCTCCGGTCAGGTCGTAAGGCTGACGCTGTGTTTTTTAACTTCTTTTGTTTCAACGCCAGGATGGGCGTACTGGGAGGGAGATTGTTGAGGTTATCCTTAAAACACTTGTGTTTTTGGATATAATTGTAACTTTATTAGAGAACTTTACAATTGAGATGACTGGCAATTAGTCGGTTAATTGAGTCGGTAAGAGAGAGTTTTATAGAGAATCTTTAGAGAGAATCTT
This sequence comes from Limnephilus lunatus, assembly GCA_917563855.2. Classification (NCBI taxonomy): domain Eukaryota; kingdom Metazoa; phylum Arthropoda; class Insecta; order Trichoptera; family Limnephilidae; genus Limnephilus; species Limnephilus lunatus. The sequence goes on along the minus strand of OU830595.1, from coordinate 90,842,316 downwards.
TAGAGAGAGAATTTTTAGAGAGAGAATTTTTAGAGTATGCAGATATATGAAAAAGTGTACCCTGTACAGAGACTAAGTTCTCCTTTCACTCATGGTGAAAGGAGCGTCATCTTGCGTCTTCGTGAATTGGAACCTCCAGCCTGTATTCACAGTACTCGTGTGTCTCACCCTGTCGGCACAGTTAGTGGAGTAAGTACACATGCACCTAGATTGACATTGTAAAGCCAGAGGAGATCTTAGAAAGTGTCAAATAGATAAGAAGATAAATAAAGCATTTTCAGGCCAAACATTAGAAGGAGGGATTGGTATAGGAGCCGGGGTAAGGTTTCTGGCTAATCAGACTAAGTAGGTAGATGATAATTATTAAAAGTGCACACCAGGCTTAGAATGTAGGTGAACTGCGACATAAATTCCTTTATTTTCTGAAGGGAATGCTATCCAGTCCATGAACGCCGTTGTGATGTTGATTTCAATCCATCCCTCGTTTGCAGCACTTGTATTCTTCGCTGATACCAATTCGAGCTCCAAACCACTGGAATGAAAATAATTGGTATCATTCAAATTAATCTGAATCGGATTGTCTACATTGCTTAGTGACTATGAAACGCCTAGAATATTTTAAATAAGAAACAATAAATGAATATTGTGACAGAAATCATAAAAAAAAAATTCAAAATTATAAATAACCACCCCTCTTGGTCACAACCAAAATCAATATCAATTACCTTCTACTAAGAAGCCCTGAAACTTTCCATATTCCTTTCCAAATGCATATATGTCGACTACGTAACATCCACTGTGGTGGCAAGATACCGGACATATTTAGCGATAGCCCCCAGAACTTTACAAAAATTCTCAAATCCCATGCCTTGTTTTTTTTATCTGTTATTGTTGTTTCACCTACTAATTGTTTTATTCTCACATATTTATTATTTTATTTATTTATTTCTCTGTTATTTCTTAGAATTTTTTTTTTAAGTTCAGCCTATATCTGGCGGAGGCAAAATGAATGGCGAACGATATGCTGAAATAGGCCAAAACCAAATGATCTTTTATCTTTTATAGCTAACTCTGTTGGCCTTATAAAAAAAAATTTACCGGTTAAATAACTATAATTTAATTTAAAATAAAACAATAACTTTGTAAACACCACTTTTATTTTTATACTTTATGCCGACCGGGTTTCGCTACAACCGTAGCTTCTTGAAGAAGCTACGGTTGTAGCGAAACCCGGTCGGCATAAAGTATAAAAATAAAAGTGGTGTTTACAAAGTTATTGTTTTATTTTAAATTATAATGTCACATCACAAAGTAACTGCTTCATATGAACAAATATAATTTAATTGTTTTGCCTTTAATAATGAGCGGCTCTGGAATCTTCGTTTTGCCACCGCCAACCGCATACTAATAATCACCCCTATAATATGTATCTACTAGTAGCGGTTTGTGAGTTTTCAGTGCTAAGATTGAAAAATACGACATTATTGATGTTGTTATAGCTGAAAAAAAATTTTTTTTACAAAATTTCAATATTTTGTTTGAAGATTTTCAAGATTCTTTCAGTTTGGGGATGCGCCGCATACACATTTCAGTATAGCTTCATACAAAAAGTTGAAATTTTGAAAATAAATAAAATTTGTTTTCAGCTACAATAACATCAATAATGTTGTATTTTCCAATCTTAGCACTCTAGCTCACTGAAAACTCACAGACCGCCACTGGTACGTATGAAACAATATATGAATGCGAATGAAGCAAGGAAAGTGTGTGCCAAGATAGAGATCTATTTTGGTCTATCCTCTGTGCCTACCCCTACGAGGAAATAGGATTATGGATAATTAGTTAGGTATTAAGTTTTGTTAATCGCTTTTCCATTATCACAGCTTTTCCAACTTTGAATACAAATATTCATTTCATAGCTTTTCTCAAATATTTTCAGTTTTAGCGGCTGTCCCTCATCCAAAGTCGGAAGTTATTTTTAGGTGTTCACAATAGAACTGCTGTTCATTTCCTTCATGAGCAATCTCTGTTTACCTTTTTCGACCAAGGACACAATTTAATTAGGTATGCTTCATGAATGACTTCCACCTACAATCCATTAATTGTGTCAAAATCCCACAAATATTATTATTTACAATGATGAACATAAGTCGTAAGACATTTGGAAAGAAAAAAATTGACAGCAAATTGCACGGTAAGTCAAAGGATTTTTTTTTACATTAGCTCTACACAGGTGCAAACAATTTCTCTCAAGGTCTATGTCATCTTAGGGGATGCTGTGTGGAGGGTCTTTTTAAGGAAGGGAAGGTAGAAAGTTCTGGGAAGGAAAAAGGTACGAGGAGTGGGTAAGAATCTGGTGGTCAGTGTGTGCAGGAGTGACGGTCGTATGAATTCATCCCTCCAACTGCGGTGCAAGGCGAAGGGTCGAGAGAACCCAACTGGATAGGTCAAAAGGCCTCCCTCAACCAGTCTCTCTCGATCTGACCCGCCACCCAGCAGGTGGGCCGACGCATCCTCACCCCATGAACCCGGGCACCTCGGCTAAGTCACCATACGTAGCGAACCACTTGGGGTGACCTATGCTGCAGAGGTGTTGGTTATCCAATTAATGGTTCCCGGGGCGGCGCCCCGTACCCATACCCGCTTCCCAAATTGAGATTATTGTTTTATTTTTACATTATAAAAAATGTTCGTAACATGTACTACATAACATACAATTTGAATGGAAACAAATGTTCCATTTAGCCCAACTGCCCAGTTTTCCGCCTCACTTACACTCGCCTGACATCGTGACTTCGTAGATCTCCATCCATTTTGAATTTCGAAAACACAGCATTATTGTACAAAACTATAGGCCTAGATTGGGCAAATATTTGGATCACAAAAAAAAACCACAAGGCACTTCTTGTGTTATTCTTTATTCTATGGTAACATTTATTTATTTATATTGTTTATTTATTTAGTACTTACAGGATGGTTCCATGCCAACTCAGAATGAAACCAACTCAGAAACACCTCAGAAAGGTCATTAAGAGCTATGAAAAAATAATTTTAAAACAGAAGGTACCTAACCCTAACCTAACTTAACCTATTTAACCAAGTTTTTTTTATCATCACTATTAATGACCTTTCTGAGGTGCTTCTGAGTTGGGTTCATTCTGAGTTGTCTGGCTACCCTAAAGGATACACATATTATACATTTGTAAAATGTTTTGACAGCCCAACTAGGAGGAATTCGAGTATTAAACAGTAAAATTTTGATGAATTACCTATACACATGCACAACAAAAAAAGAAAAAGAGAAGAAAAGAGAGAATTTAAAAAAAAATTTAAACAAAGTTAACTGATGTGTGTTTGGCATAATCAATAAAGATAATAAATAAAATAATAATATGTACATAGGTATGTAATAAAGGATTAAAACATAAAGGCGGGTATGTATATATATATTAGACTGGGCCGAAAAAACTTTTTTTTTGATTTCGAAGTTGTAATAGCGCGGAAAAGTTGCGAATTATATAGACAAAAAATAATTTAAAAAAATTTTAAAAATCGGATGACATCTTCCGTTCATAGGCCCTAAAGTTTGACAAAATATGAAAAAAACTCATTTTTGCGATTAATTAAAAAAAATAAATTATTAAATGTTTTCGTGATGTAATAGTTTTTAACGTCTTCAAATAGAGCCTATTAACATTGTGTTTTAATTTAGTTCAGATCAATTGATATCTTCCGGTCGCGCATAAGCCCCAAAATTTGCCAAAATATTTTAAATTTCAAATTTTTACTCATTTTTCGTATTTGATAAGCAAGCTAGACAACGACACTCGTTAGGCCTATGATATGATGGGTGATAACAGTAATAACGGGCATGGTACTTTTCGACTTGCTCTACATTTACATATATTTAAAAAGCGTAAATATTTAATTTACAGTATAGTTTTCAACAATAAACTAACTTCTATAAAAATAAAAACAGAGTTCTGAATAAATAGTTCATATTATTTAAACATGTCCTCTATTTTGTAGCCGAAGGTACTTTGAAGACTGATTTGCTAGTGAAGTCAGGCATAGATGATCTGGACAGCAGAGTGGTTCTTATAAATCCGTCTCGAGATTCAGCTCCACAAACTTTTCCTGAGGCTTCCGTTACGAGTTTTACACAGCGTTCAACAGCCTGCGTGTGAACTGGGAATTGCTTGAAAATAATGTTCCAGTCAAGGATTGACTCACTGCTGGTGTGTGATTTGATCTCGTAGTCACTGATTTCTGCCAACAATGGGGGAGAAGATAAGTTTCAGTCCATCCAGTTAATCATTTCTGAGTATTCTTGCGCATTGAAGTTAATTTTTGGTGGTGATCAGACGGAATGGTTTTTTGGCCCACCCAGAACACTTACTGTTAGCCATGACTCAAGATGGCAAGAAACACATAATAGAGCTCGAACTTCGAAGAATTCTGAAGGCAAGGCGGATAGATGCAAGAAGAAAAATAGTAAGAACATTCACACCACCAAAAATTAACTTCAATGCGCAAGAATACTCAGAAATAATTAACTGGATGAACTGTGACTTATCTTCTCCCCCATTGTTGGCAGAAATCAGTGATGACGAGATCAAATCACACATCATCAGTGAGTCAATCCTTGACTGGAACATTATTTTCAAGCAATTCCCAGTTCACACGCAGGCTGTTGAACGCTGTGTAAAACTCGTAACGGAAGCCTCAGGAAAAGTTTGTGGAGCTGAATCTCGAGACGGATTTATAAGAACCACTCTGCTGTCCAGATCATCTATGCCTGACTTCACTAGCAAATCAGTCTTCAAAGTACCTTCGGCTACAAAATAGAGGACATGTTTAAATAATATGAACTATTTATTCAGAACTCTGTTTTTATTTTTATAGAAGTTAGTTTATTGTTGAAAACTATACTGTAAATTAAATATTTACGCTTTTTAAATATATGTAAATGTAGAGCAAGTCGAAAAGTACCATGCCCGTTATTACTGTTATCACCCATCATATCATAGGCCTAACGAGTGTCGTTGTCTAGCTTGCTTATCAAATACGAAAAATGAGTAAAAATTTGAAATTTAAAATATTTTGGCAAATTTTGGGGCTTATGCGCGACCGGAAGATATCAATTGATCTGAACTAAATTAAAACACAATGTTAATAGGCTCTATTTGAAGACGTTAAAAACTATTACATCACGAAAACATTTAATAATTTTTTTTAAAAAATAATCTCAAAAATGAGTTTTTTTCATATTTTGTCAAACTTTAGGGCCTATGCGCGAACGGAAGATGTCATCCGATTTTTTAAATTTTTTTAAATTATTTTTTGTCTATATAATTCGCAACTTTTCCGCGCTATTACAACTTCGAAATCAAAAAAAAGTTTTTTCGGCCCAGTCTAATATATATATTGTAACTGGTGTTTACATTGCATATATTATTATAGTCCTACATACATATTCTGTAAAAAGAAGAACAAAAAAGAGAAGAGAAAGAATAGTGTAAAATAATAGATTAAAACATAAAGTTAACTGCTGTTTGATTAGTATACAAAATAAGAAGTAGATATGGTACATATACTTAATAATAAATATTAAAACATAAAAATAGATAACTCTGGTGTTTGCTTCGCATATTAATTAACTAATATTGGTCTTACATACTTAAGTATTCTGGAAAAATAATAAAAATTAGGATAGAAAGAATAAATTAAATAATAGATTAAAACATAATCGATTTTTTTGTTTTTTTTTTTTACATTTCTGTATTTGGTTTTTTTTTAATCTATTTATATTTGATTGATTTTGTTTTTTTTTTATTATTAATTTACATATTTAACATACAATATGGTTGAAAACGAATACTAAAAATTAGATCTAGGTAGGTACAATTTAACAATTTAAAAAAATGGTACATGCCTGCTGTACCGCTTACGTAATGGTAAAATAAATTGAAAGAATTAGCGCTTTGTTTAAGATTTTTAAAATCTTTGCCTAGGCGTATCGTGGTAATAGAAGTGAATGCTACCTCTTTTCGATAATGCCATACGCCGGACGTCATGTATTATACAATTTTGGCGCCAATTTCCGCGAAAATGTGCTGAAAATGACATATTTTCGTAATGCTTTTCGAGGCTTCTCAAACTGGATAAATTAAATTCATAATAGGAATCAATGAATAAACGGTTTTCTGTCGAAATTTTTGAAAAGCTGCAGGTATTTTAAATTGGTTTTTACTCAATGTTACAGAATGTTAATGTTACATTACAAAATATTTCCCATAAAAGATAAAAACACAATATTTGCACAATCGCATAAAAAGTAATAAAAAGGTTTATAAGAAGAATGTGTTTTATGTTCATCCGGTTAAATTAAATTCCACCACAAAATCAGCAGAAATCATAATGGGTTCTCAAGGGCAAAACGATGCCGATCGCCTGCCAGCAGTTAGCACTATGCAGTCACTAAAGGGAATGAAAAGCAGGTAAAAATAGCTGAAATGCCGACGGAAGTCTAGACTATTTTTTTCAATCAGTAAACAAAGGATTCTAATTGAGTGCCTGTAAAATGAATAGAGAAATCAAAGACTTGATAATCTCAGCCCTTGGTGTACCTTTTTGGATAGTTCTTTGGGTTTTTATTTGTTAGTCATCGCACTTAATGTCCACATTCCGACAAGTTAATAGTTATTCAGAATTCCTACATACCTACTTAAAATTAAGAGCTTACCTAAGTACCAATTGTGATAAATAATGACTTGATATAAAAATAATAGAGACATGGGTAAATAAACATTGGGTACCTACCCATCATTGTAACACTACCTGTTACGGATCAATGTGATATATTGTAATTATACTAATTATGTTAGACATCGTAATGGTTATGAAATGGATACCTATAAATATTTTGCAACTAACCCGTCGTGGTCCACGCTGATGATTTTGTGAGCGCTGATAGTGACAACATCATCAGGATCGAAAGTGTAATTAGAGGCCTGGTAGAGCCTCAATTCCGCATTGAATATCGTCTCTCCCACAGGGACTTCAGACACATCAAACCAGAGTCTTCTTCCCTTTTCGTGCCTCAAACCAGCACCGTGGTGGTCTGTAAATTCCGATCGATCAATAAATATCAATCCGCTCACCGGCGAGATTCAAAATATTTTATTAATTTGAAATTGGCGCCACTTACTTTTGCTTTGAAAGGTCATTATAACATCGCTCTGGTCGATCGCGTGTAGATCATCTCCGCTCAAGTTTATCTCGGAGCTACGAGTTGACCTGACGTCGTGTTCGTCTGCCAAAGATTTATAAACGTCGAGCAGGAAGATAGGAGCTGATTTGTTCAATGGGACATTCCTCGTCTTCTTGGGTCTATTCGGCAATCCCAAAAGATCCAGTATTTCGTGTTCGACCAGCATCCTCTCCCGATGTGTCATTCCCCGCTGGATGACCGTCTGGTCCAGCCCATTGTCGACATAAAGTCCTGATAAAGACGATTGCACTACGACCAAAGCACAAAACAATACGGAACCGAATATGACACGATATAAACAAGCAGCCATGTCCACTTCGATCACCGCTGTCACTTTTCAACGAGAACAAGACACAAGACACCGGAATTGACTGAATGACTGAATTGAATGTAACTGGACGAACGAGAAACTACATTAAATAATATAAACAAGACGCCTAAACAACTTGCTATACCAGTGGTCGTAAAACTACTACCTTTATAAACTTTAATAAAAAAATACGAAAAGTTTGACAGTTCAGAAAAATATTGCCTCACAAAAAGATAGAATTAGATTAGAATCTTTTTAGTCTCTAAGATTTTCAATTAAAAAAATTAGGTAAGCGAATATACCGAATTACCGAACCAGTTACAATTTCCATCAGTTACAATTTACAATTCCAAACAGTCATTATCCCGGTGAAGTTGCCGAACTCCGCTGCACGCAATTTTTTTTTAAATAACACACATTTCAAGTTGGAATGGTTATTTAAATAATTTGTGCGTGTTTCCTAACCTTCAAAGTTAACATTGATTGAGAGAAAATTGAATGTTAATGCACCTTTTGTTAACTCTCCCCCCACACAAATAGTTGTTAACTTATAACATAACTTTACCAGTATTCCTTCTACCATAAATAAACCAAACCACACACCCTTCTACCATGACTTATTATTATTTTTTTTTTACTTGTAATATTATGTATATGTTATGTAATTAGAATATTTCTTCACACAAAAAAAATCTCCGGATGTTAAGTGAATCTGCAATATTGTTTTTTGAAAACGAAACGATTTGCGAAAAAATATTTGCGATCCATTTTAAGTTTCATATACATATATGTAGGTACTTTATTTTAAATTCATAATTAAAATGACGACACAAAATGTTCAATTTAAAAAGTTTTAGAGCCACTGTGAAACAGGTGCGCCATCTATTAGTAAATATTACAAACAGAGATTTAACACAAATTTAGTGTTTTCCTTCTTCCTCTTTATCAAAAATATTATTTGTATTGTATTTCGGTTTACTAATAATGTGAGAATATTTTATGCGGGAAGTATGAAAGCACGGTAAATGTTTTATGGAAAGCTAAACGTTTAACTCCCTTGAGGTAATTTTCCCACGAAAACAATGGTACAGAAGTAAATTCAAACATTATTGTTAGCTGTAGTTATAACATTATTAAACAAATGTAATTATAATATTATGGAATATAGAAGAAAACGAAAAGGGCACTAACTTTCCATTCTCCCTCTTTCTTATAAATGACATATGAAACAGACAGAAGCAGGGCCGTATTGGCAACGGCCTAGGCAACTGCCTAGGGGCCCCGCATCGGATAGGGGCCCCTAAGGTAAAGGGGCCCCGAGGCGTGCATTGCTTAGAGGCCCTGCCATGTTTAATCCGGCCCTTGATAGAGGTTACAACGGAGCTCTAAGCAGAGGTAAGATACCATAGGTGATAGAACCAGGGGCATAGCTACCACTGTATCAATGATACGGGGCCCCCAGGCTACAGGGGTCCCTAACGTGTGTAAGCAACAATTAGTAAAATGTTATCCACAATGCCACTTAATCTCGTGCTTCCCGGAGAAAAAAAATATTTAAAAAAAACTGTCATACGTGCCTACGGAGTTTTCACTTTAGAAATGACAAAAGTCAAAAAAGCAATCTCTTTTTTTCCCGGGTTAAGCGTTCGCCCAAAAGTTGGCAACATCCTACATCAGTTTTTGCGGGATTCCTCCGTTTAAATCATTCTCTTAAACAGGGAATCCCGCAATAACCGATGTACAATGCCAAACTACGGAGAGCAATATTTACGCGTTTTATTTCATTTCGGTTCAAACGTTATTTATTACATTGTAATACAATACAATCTTGTTCTTCTGATTATTTATTGGTTAATGAGTTTGATTTGTGAAAAGAATGAGTGAAAGGAAAAGAGATTATCCCAGGGGAGCTATAAAAAGAAAAAGTGAACAGAAAAGGGAGGAGGTTATTAAAAAAATGCACAAAATTTCTTAATTTTTTCAGCAATCAGCTTCTGTGAGTGATTTAGATTGCAATGGTAAGTACTACCTATTTATCTACCAGTAGCGAAGGGTGAATTCTCTTTTTTGAAAGAACAATGGCAACCTTCAATACATGAAAATACCTGATCATGTATTGTACCGAGCAATAATAAGGGCCTTAACTAATTTTGATACAGGGCCCCTCAAAGGCACGCTATGCCACTGGATAGAAAGAACATATTATAACAAAACACACTTTGATTTTAAAGAAGTACATAAATGAGTGAGCGATGGGCCCGAGCTCACTCAAGACCACGCCCTGCCTAATATGGATTATTTATTTTTGTTATTATTAATTTTTTCTATTTATGTTCTTGTTTTTTTACTGTGTAAATAATATATAAATATGTAAAACTATATGGGACGTGTGGGATTGCACTATCCTCCCCACATCCTGGAATAAAGAATTATTATTATAAGTAAGTATTATAGGTGATAGATGGTATTTTAATAAAACACAGTTTGATTGTACAAGTGCGTAATAATTATCAAAAATAAAACATATTTCATACATTAATTGCACAGGATAAAATTGCAAGGTTACTTGATTTTTTTATCAATCTGTTTGTCCAGTTCCAGTACACGAAACATAATTGGATAATATGGGAAAACGACAGAGTGAGGAAAAAAATAAATTAAGGAGACTGTTCTGCACTCCCAAATCAAATACAGAATAGATTAAAACTTATTATCTATAACAATATGGTTATTGTAAAATGTAATAGATCAACTCATCAACCAACTGTATTATAGCGACGGATGACGGATGCACTGAATTCTAGGATAGATAGTGAATTCGAAAGACTGTCAGGTTGAAAATGATAGTAGCAGATAGTAGTACCAGAGCTAAAAGACTTTTGACCCATAATCAAATTAATAGACAAGCCAATCAGGGAAAGGGAAACAAACCAAATTCTGCGGAGGACGGCGTGACCGTCCCCCTTTCTGTGATTTGTCAATAAATGATATGGCAGCATACTGATTTGCCAGCAATAATGATTTGACCAGTAATAGCTGAGTGGGCATCGCATTAGGGTCCCACCCGGGCGTTGCGTGTTCGATTCCTCGGCTGGCTAAGTCCTCTGTCACAACGATTTTCAAACATTGTTGGGTTATTCGTAACCCTGGAATGTTTGTCTTTCTTTTAAAAAAAATAAATAAATTATAAAACAGGCACATCACATTACAAGACCACTACTCAGTCCTTGAAAATAAAATCTTCTTTCAAATTACTACTACTTTTTACAAAGGCGCGCAAATTTCCGGCCGTGTAAAAATCTTAACAAATTTGGCTTGTATCGAAAATTGGATATTTTTTACACTATTTATACCATAGGTTCTCAACGTTGGCGATAACGCCCCCTTGGGGGCGTTTCAGACCTTCAGGGGGGGCGGTAGAAGGCTAAGAGAACATTGGGGGGCGTTTCAGGATTTTAGGGGGGCGGTAGGAAACCCAGAGAAACCCGTCACATCCCGCCCCCATTCTGTATCCCCTGCAACGGATGGGGGTTCTAGAAAAGAAAATATACTCAAAGTGGGCGGTGGGCAAAAAAAGGTTCAGGATCTATGATTTATACAAATGTGTTATAATTTACCAACCTCATTCAATCTCGATTCCACCTCAATCAACCAGGCAGCTTGTTTAAAAATTAACATTCAGATTCTGCGCAGAGAAGTCCCACAATGGACTGCACTGCAAACCTTTGCATTACTTTAGCGAACATTACTTTTCTGCGCAGGATAGGGTTATTTCTCCGTACGCTCTTTGGTAGTCAAGGTACGACTGATATCATAGTTTATTCAAAGCATTCTCAAACCCTCCTGGTGCCAAAAATATGGTCAAGTGGTTTGTCTCCAAATCGTCGAAATGATACCCAGTTTCGTGCTAGGCCATCCATTTGGATGTCTATGCCCATTATTTATTTATTGAAAATATTTTTATTGGTTGGAAAAAGTACCTGCCGGAGTCAATCGCAGTTAGGAAATGTGATGATAATGGAAAATCAGAAACAGATTTACAAAATTGATGTCAATTTTACATTTCAATTTCTCAAAAAAGCACATTTAATCACCGGAGACCAAATTCATCCCAGCTCACATAGGTCTCATATAAATCATTGTATCTCCCTTACTGTCATGGTGAGAAATATAATCTTAACAGTGTTAGAAAGAAAAAAAACCCACTCTTTATATTTAAACCATAGAAAAATTTAAGTGTTCACCACTATGAAACCAATGTTTCCAATAGCAATTAGAGAAAAATGTGCAAAATTTCGATAATTTTTTATTAATTATTTTTTTTATTAAACGACAATAGAGTGTGGTGATGATAACATTTGTAATACATTTAATCCTTTTTCTCTTTCTTTTTTTTCATTACCAGTAATTTTAGATAGACAAAACGTAAGGTGAGCCATTTTTATATTTGTATTTCTAATGACACTTGTAAATTAATTTCATCACCCTTCAAAACAGTTTTTAATTTTTGTATATGTTCAGAAATATTAAATTTATTTGGATTTTATAGCAAAGCGGAAATATTTTGAAATAAAACATACGACTAATTTCTGAAGTATGTAGCATAAAAATAATTGAAAATCTGAAGTTTTTGTCAATTATCAATCCGTCATTGGTTCAACATTACATTCTCGAGCAGGCTTATCAAAAAAGTTATTTTGTACTATAAAATGAGTGCACTGTAAAACGAGATTCCTTTCATGTCTAACGTCTTTTTCCAGTAGTTTTTCTAATAAAGTCTTTGGAGTTCTTCTCCTAAACTGTTGTTGATTATTTGGTCCTTTTTTTTCTTTCACTACCTTATTTTTGACAACTACATCACTGTTTGGTTTCTTTGCTAAAGGGTCACTATCGTTAATGACATTGCTAGAATGTTTTCTCTTCCGAACCCGTTTATTGGTTGAGTTTTCATTAATATTATCTGATCCATCTGTAATTTTCAAATCTTCTTGAACTTTCACAATTTTTACCTCTTCGGGCCCACTGCCATCACTTTCAACATCTTTATCTATTTCAATGCATGTTCCTCGGGGATCTATAACTTCTTCAGAACAAATATCTGAAATATTTAAGTCTTCACAGATTATACTCTTTACGGGAGATGTGAAATCGGGTGTAACTATAGTTTCTACCAACGACTTTGGTGTTGTATCTCTGCTTGCATAACTTTTTAAGGGAATATTGCTTGAATTTTCATTCTTCTTAAAGCTAATTTCTTCAGGTTGATCATCATCAGATGAGTCATACGCGCTCATCAAATTACTCAGTGCGCTGCAAACTGCAAGCTTTTGAGGTTCAGTGGAACTTGGATCCTGTTGTTGCCATTCATTATCTTCTATGTCTAAATCATTGGTTACGGGAACAACCTGATCATTACATATCAAATCGTTACGAACCAATTCACTAGTGCCTTTGAACGAATGTAAATTGCGGTATGTTCCCTCTACCACATTTTTAGCCGGTTCTGGTATCCATTTAGGTTTCGAGAATTGTTTTTTGGTTATTTCTTGATCCTTTCCTGGTGTTTTGTTGAAATCAGTTTTTTTTTCACATTGATTGTTGACAGGAGCCAACGGAATAGTTTCAGCACTTGAATTGATGTTAGTATCTTTTGTTTCGTCATCTTTTTTTTCATAAAAATTGTTTCTTCTATCTTGAAATTTACCACCTGGAAGATTATAATTAAAATATAAATATAAACATAATATTATAATACTAACAATTAAGAGTTTTATTTTTTCTTCTGTTATAAATATGGTAAAAATCTAGGGGTGACAAGCCAGAGTAAACTGGAACCAAGGACTAAAGAAGTTGGCCTTTTGTTCTTAAGTGTATTAGGTTCCTCATCAAAACAGACTTTTTACAAAAATTTGGTAAACAAAAATGATAAAATATTTGTAGGTACATAAGTATTTACCTCCTCTATTGTTCCCTCGGCCTCTGCCACCTCCTCTAGTATTGTTACCTCTGTTGTTTCCCCTGTTACCTCGGTTATTATTAAATCTACTTATATCGTCTTCTAGTTTTTCTCCTCTATCGAAACATTCTTTCTTCTGAGCCTTTTGTTTCTCGATATTCTCTTTAGTGGGATATTTCTTTTTCCTTTCCGCTATCCAGTTTTGAATATCTTCGGGAGTGTTGATATTGCGAATTTTGTCATACAGTCCAGTCCGGTGCTGCATTTGTATATGCTTGGTGACAACACCAGCATGGGCGGTGAATTCACATCCATCTATGCCACATTTCTGAAAGTAAATTTACAAAATTATTTGAACTGTGACACTTAGTTAAATATTCTGATGAAGACTTGGCTAATAATAATAACTGAATCATTGTCACACGCCACACTGTAAATACTTTAAAACAGCATCCAGATTATTAATAAAATTAACATTTTCTAAATCAAGTGGCATTTCAGATACACACTTCATTTGTAGATGAACTAAGCAGGTTCTTAATATGTTCCGGTTTACCACTGTCGGTCTGGCAAGAAGACAAAATAAATAATAATGGCAGAATAGGCCACTTGCATGGATTTCATAACGACTTCGTGTGAATAGATTTTTTTTACTAAGATTACGAAAATGTTAGTAAATTTTTTTAGAAATGTAGTTTTTTATTTTTAAATAAATCCATTATTTGAGCTCGTGACGTCACTACATGAAAATGTCCCGTCTCCGATTATGTTCCCTTAATTTTGCAAAATTCCACAATGACTAAATTTTTTTTATATGGCAACATTTAGATTTCCGGCGAATTTTTGAATTTGGGTTTAACGTTCACTAGATTTATTGTTTGTTCTATGCGAACTTATCCTTTGGTTTGATTTTTTGATAAAGATGGCGATGTTTTTGCAGATCTTACGAAGAGAACCCCGTACAATTTATTGCTATTCGTGTGGAAAAAGTTATTTTTTTTAAAATGATTTTCGGCTATATAATTATCGTTTTTTAGCACCCATAAAATTACGTCCCGTCTTTCCGGTTTATTAAAAATGGTTTGATTTTTCTGATTGAAATTTTCAAAAAATCGCCAAGGTTTCAAAAATACGATTAAAAAAAAAAAAAATACACAATGTCTTAGAATATTTGCCTAAACCGGAAAAAAAAATTTAAAAATTGATGCAAGTAGCCTATTGTTCAATATCACAGACTCGACAGACATTTTTCAAAGTGTATCAGGTATAGTTAGCTTAATTCTTTAAATGTGTCTATTAGTTTTTCATAGTTTCACGAGAAGACTCAATAATCAATTAAAAATAATAAATAACTTCAATGTCGAATGAGCAGGTGACAGGGACACATGCGGTGACGGTAGTAATGCAAAATGTTTTCTATTACCCAGCCTATATATCGGCGCACCACATTCAAGGGGCATAAAGTATGCTGATGTATTAGCATACCGCACCTAAAAGGTTAAAAGGTATTATGGTAAATATTTACCTAACCGCCGCACTTTTAAAAGGCACAGATTATGGAAATTAAACTTCGTTTCAATTTAATTAATAGGTACAACACCTATTTACGTCAGAGAAGATGGTAAAAGATGCATTAAATTTCCTTAACCCTTAACACCACTCGCGGGGGAGTAGAGTCCCCCACCAAGCAGATTATTGCAAATATTTATTTTATTATAAGCTTTACGCGCTTGCGGCTCTGTGTATTCTTAGTATCGTCTGAGAGATCGATACTAAGAATATCGTCCGGGCTGACCTGGAACCTAGGACCTAGGACCTGGGACCTAGGTCCCCTTCGAGTGTAGGTTCGTAAGTAAAATTACTTGATTACATTTTTATGCATTGGTGACTCGGAAAATGATAGCATGGATAATGCAAATGTGAGTGACAGTAGCTCTAATGCATTTTTTGGCAAAAACAGATACGAATGGGGAAAACACCGCCATCGCGGTCACTAGTTCGAGCACGTAAAATTATTGTGCACTTGCCTAACCTAAGGGGTCCTGCTCGATGAAATTCCTATAAATGTCACATGTTTGTTTCAACATGTAATAAACTAGTTTCTTGGATTTAATATGTCTTTCATTAATCAATATGTATTATAAAAGAAAGTCCAAAAAAACGTGCGGCTCGCAAAAACTCAGAAACGAGTCCCGGTACGATCAAGGGAGTTATATGGTGTGGTAGATCTCTATCCCCCCTAGGGAATAAGGGTATCCGTTTTTCCCTGAAGGGCGTGCTTTTAAAGATATAAGGGCTGGAAGTTTCGCCCTCTTAAAATTTCTAGAACAGTCTTCCGCAAAGTTCTAGAAGGTTCCATAGAGCTCTAGAAAGTTCTGGGAGAAGTGGCGGAAAATGTCGTGGAATGTTCGTGAATAGGGAATCGGGAACATCATTGTGGAACATTCCAGAACACTCTCGAATTGTCCTGAGCGAAGCCGGGTAACCCAGCTAGTTTTAAATAAATAAATCCCAAAAAAGTGCTATTTCTATTTTAATGAAGCATAAATTCATGGAGGACCTAGGTTCAATACAAGTATTACTTAATTAACCCAAACTAAGAACCTAATATACCTATTTTGTGCATGAAAGTAATTGTTCTTGTAGTAATTGTTGAAACGAAGTATAATTTCCATAATCTGCGCGTAAGAGTGCTGCAGTTAGGTAAATAATTACTAGTATTACTTAGTGCGCATTGACATTGAAACTTTAATCAGCTATTGTACATTATTGCATTTGCGAAAACATGGTTTAGGTTTTGCAGAAGTAAAACTAATAAATAAAATCGAGAAAAGCTGTAGGTGTGCTTATAATCCAGAAACCGTAGACCAAGTTAAAAAGAATAAAGTTATTATTACCTGATGTTCATCGTTATGTTTGTCTAACAAGTCTTTAGTATTGAATCCTCTATCACAAGCCTCACACCAGAATTCTTTGTTAGAGTCTCCATTATTCATGAAATCTTGCCTCTGGTTATTCCTAGGGCCCTTGCCTCTCTGATTTTGTCCTTTCATAAGGTGAGGTGGAACCGTAGCTCCCCCAGGGCCAAACATTGGTGGCGCCTGCATGTGTGAAGGAAGGCGGAATCCTTCGTGCGACATACCGAAGGGTGGCCTCAAATAAGGTGGACGTTGTTGACGCATTGGTAGTCTTGGTGATCCCCATGGCATTCGTCCTCCAAAATTATTGTCATTGCGTGGAGGCCGGAAGAATGCAGGCGGGCGGTGAAACGGCTTACTCATTATAAAGCTAAAAGCTTCTCTTTAAATATGTCACAAACAAAACAGTATTTTAACAGCAAAAATATCATAACCTAGTTTTAAGTTTAAATTTCAAATAAACGTCAAACCCATGTCAAACCCGTCAAAAAAACGAGCATGGAACAAAGTGTTGCCAGCATAAATAAACCAATCATAGGGTTGCCAGTTACCAGTTTCCATTTTATATCACAGGATTATAAACCAATCACGATGAAGAACAAGGTTCGCTCATACAGACAGGTCACTCGCAACCTTACTCGGAGTCCTCCAGTTGGAATCCGAATGGAATGATCTCTTTCACCTTTCACTAGGTACATATTTAGGTTCCATGTTCCACCATTTTGAAAAGTCATGAAAAGCTTAGAAAAAAAATTATTTTAAAATATCCCATAACCCTAACCTAACGTAACCTATTGACCCAATTTTTTATATATTTTTTTCAACACTTTGTCTTTTCAAATAGAGAAGTGTAACATTTGGGTATGGGGGAGGGGGCTTAATCAGCTTTGTGACGACACATGTAAAAAAAAATTGAACTACTATTTTGATTATTTTTAGATGTAAAATTGCAAAAGATTTTACATCACACAAGGGGGGAGGAGGTTTCACAAATGTGACGTTGTGTGACAGGGGCGGGGGGGGGGGTCAAAAATGCATTAAACTCGTGTGTCGTAATTTATGGATGGCCCTAGATAACAATGCGATGCATATTAGCGAATGATGAAAAAGTCGTGGATGCCCGAGGAAGATTGTCGATTTAAGATCGATGTTATGTATTTTTTAACAGTAACGTTGTAGTATAGCGTAGCAAAAGATAGAAAAAAGGGGACGTCCGAGGAAGGCTTGGCGCATATAGCTGTGATAAAAAGAGTTTGGGCTATTTTAGTATGGGGAGGGAAGGAAATTGGGAGAAGGGTAGGGAAGTACATAACTATTCACTTATGGTCACCAAATGCGGTTAAATCCAATTCAAGCGAAATTTCGATTACGAATGATGGTCTTTCACGACATCCGTCAAAATGATACTGAGAGTATCTACCACCCTATGCGACTCTTTGGGTGAATAAAATTTACTCTCAACACCTTCCCTGTCATATTCATGTCATGATAGTTTGCTAAATGAGATTTTGAATGAGAAATGAGATACCACAATATCAACATCAGTACACTGTAAATATTCCTGGGGTTTTCGCCTTTTTTCCGACCATTAATTTTAACGTAATAATTGGTAAATATCACCAACGTATTATAAATACATAATATGCAAAAGCATTCAGAGTCGCTTGACCACACCTGTATTGCAATAAATTCAAATCTCCCGGTGAAAAATGAACTTAAAGCTACGTCACGACTTTCTAAAGCCTCGATGACACAGAGTGAGTTTACAAGCTACTATCTACTAAGTAAAGCGGGTGAATCGGCGAGTGAGATTGTCATGATGACATATAAAACTGTCCACTCGCTCAGTAGCTCGCGACATTTTTGTAGGAAACTGGGCTCGCACGTAGCTGCTAGCGCCAGTAGCGGGAATAACGTGAACTAATTCTTCAGACGTTTGACAGTCGAAATCAGCTGTTAATTGGCAGCCATATTGTAAACATAATTAAACCAATCACGAGTTGGCGAGTGGCGAGTAAAATTGATGACCTATCAACTTTTTTCGTAGATTGTCAAAAATCTGCTAGTTAGCAAGTAACACGGTGACACTGAGTTTACTAACAGGTAGTGAATTTCCCAGATAGTGGCTTGTAAACTCGCCCTGTGTCATCGACGCTTGACCAATCACTATTCTACCCCCTCGATGAGCGAACCGAGTAAAAGGCCATATTCACCATTCAGAACCCCGATATGTCAGGAGGCAGAATGAGGACCATTCGATTTGCAGTATGGTGGTGTGAGTGGTTTGGTTTATTTATGGTAGTGATTAACTTTGATCTGCGCGCGCAAACTTATCATTTCTCTTTAAAAAATAACAAATCACAGTAATGAGATTCGTAAAAGGAAGAAATTGGGCATAAAATGGCAATTTTTGTGGCAAGCATTGGTAATTTTAGCCACATAAACATCGCAAGGGAATTGAACCCCGTTGCTTTCAGAAATTTGACTAAAAGAAAATAAAAATATCAACTTTCTCCCTTTCTAACACAACTTATTTATTTATTTATTTACCCCCTTTTTCGGGGCTTTTACATATACAATTTAAAAATTACACTTGATTAAATAAAATATAAATACTATATATTTCTTTTACCAATAAATATAAAAGGTATATATTTCTTTTACTAAGAAATATACAGTATTTATTTTACATAACTGAACTGCCTCAGTAACAGCATTTTGTATTTGTCTAAAGATAAATTGAAGATGTCCACAGACTTGGTAAAATTATTTCCCTCCATTAGTATTCTGGGCAAAGAGGAATACATATGGTAGTTAGTTCCAGAATTTCTGCACTGAAATAAATCCTGACTTCTAGTATTACGTAGAGGAATCCGGAAGCTTATTAATTCAAGCAATAATGGACTATCAAATAAATCATTTAGAATTTTATAAAGAAATACCAAGTCTGTGAAAATTCTTCTGTCTGACAATTTGAGCATATTCATATCATTTAAAATAGTGTTGTAGTTCAACATAATTGCTGGAATACCCATTTTAAAATTTAGAAAACGTAAGAATTTATTTTGTATTCTTTCAACGGCTTGTACATGTGTATTATAATATGGGTTCCAGACGGGAGAATTGTACTCAAGTTGACTTCTAACAAATGCAAAATATAACAGTTTAATACACTTTATATTTTTAAAATTTCTAGTTAGCCTAATTATAAATCTCAACATTTTTAAGTCCTTATTAGAAATTTCTGTTATGTGGTTAACAAATGAAAGATTTGATTGAAAAGTGATGCCTAAGTCTTTAATTTGTGTTAATGTCTCAAGAGTATTGTTATCAATGTTGTAATTAAAGATCACTGGATTTTTTATTCGAGAAAATCTAACTACTTGACATTTTGCGATATTTAAGTAGAGTTTATTTTCATTACACCAAATCAACAATTTGTTGATATTATATATTATTCTTGAAGAATGTTGCAATGGTAAATATTTTTTAATAATTCTAAACTTGAAATGTACACATGGTTAAATTTCGATAAAATATTTGTCCAGATAATTATTTTATACTAGCTGGGCTGGGTTACCCGGCTTCACTCAGGACCATTCAAGAGTGTTCTGGAATGTTCCACAATGATGTTCCCGATTCCCTATTCCCGAACATTCCACGACATACACCGCCACTCCTTCCATAACTTTCTAGAGCTCTATGGAACCTTCTAGAACTTTCTGGAAGACTGTTCTAAAAAATTTAAGAGGGCGAAACTTTCAGCCCTTATATCTTCAAAAGCACGCCCTTTAGGTAAAAACGGATACCCTTATTCCCTAGGGGGATAGAGATCTACCAAACCATGTAACTTCCTTGTTCGTACCGGGACTCGTTTCTGAGTTTTTGCGAGCCGCACGTTTTTTTGGACTTTCTTTAAAAATATATATTGATTATACTTAATGAAGATTAGTTGAATTAATTATATGTGAAACAACACAAATTCCTTAAATCAAATTTCAGAGTTTGAACCAGCGTCCTCCGGATTCGTGGTAGAGAGCCTTACCCTTACCACGGAGGCAGTATAAATGCACCTACCTACACATTTTGGTAAGCGTACATATAGATTTTGTAACAAAGTACATTACAGTTTATATATAATATTTATTCGCAAATCTTTTAAGAGAAAAATCGAAAATAACTCATTTATTTATAATCGCGGAACACTCCCATATAGAGAAATTGGATGTTCGGTAGTAGTCTTGCCTACACACGTGGATGGCCCAATTCTGATAGCCCGGGAGCAGGATGCGAAGTAATAATAATTCGGCTGGCAGTTTTGCATTCAAACGATCCGATTTGCAGAACCCAATATGCTGTCCTGCAGGTTGTTGCTGCAAATCGGATGGTGAGTAGGGCCTATTGTATATAAATTTTCTACTTGCTTTTTTTGCCCGCCATGAGATGACTCCGTCAAGTTGCTCTTTGGTGCTCTCGCCCTGGCAATATATTTCTAGTGATACCATTACTAATATATACTTATATACCGGCCTTTTAGCCTTTTATACTGGTGTTTCAGAAGGTCATTAGGGTAATTATCATTAGTCATTATTTAAAAAAATATATAAAAAAGGACTGGAGCTCCTTATTACTTATACAAATATTTATTACGTATCTCTTTTCGCGAATAAACTTTTCCATTAGGTGCGTAAGAACCAAGAATAATACGACTAAATATATTTTTTAATTCGAATTTCGAATGGCAACTGGCCTGGCCACACCAGTTGGTTTCGTGTTTTGGCGTTTGGCGGCGTCATTATTTTTACCTTGTTTTTTAAATAATTATGTTTCTGTCAAAAATTCGGTAAATTCCAACACATTCTTCGATAATAGAAAAACGTATTGCAACCCATTACAATGAATAACTCTGCAGCGAAGGTTAATTTCGAAATATACATATTAGTTGGGTTTTACTAGATAAATATAAACTAACCTTCAAATCATGTTATTGTTTCTTTTCAGGTTGGTGAAATATTTACCGAAGCCGGTTCGGCTTTCAACAAATTAGCAGAAATGACAATGCAACTTCACCCTATGGCCGACTCTCCCGCTGGGTAAGTTTCATTACCATCCTTCAGGTGTTTTTAATCCCATTTTCCAAAACGTTTTCAACATTGTTCCAAATATGTTATTTACCTTTATGGTTATGTATTTATAATTATTTTGGTAATTTTTGGAGATCGCTGGCAACGGTTAATATGCACTTTATTTTGAAAAAATCTTTTGATTCACCTTAAATACATTAAAAGGCAACTATTTGCATTGGGGGAAGTGGAAAATATTTCATTCTAAATTTTTTCTTGCCTTGACGCGAGTAGGCGTTATAAAGGGGCACTTTCTTTTGAATCACAAACCATGTTACACAAACCTAGCGTAGCCGCTAAACTACTTGAAAACTGGGATGTTTTTCTTGCCTTGACGCGAGTAGGCGTTATAAAGGGGCACTTTCTTTTGTATCAAAAACCATATAGAATGAAATATTTTCCACTTCCCCCAATGCAAATAGTTGTCTTTTAATGTAATTAAGGTGAATCAAAAGATTTTTTCAAAAAAAGTGCGTATTAACCATTGCCAGCGATCTCAAAAATTTACCATTATTTTTTAATAATATTATTGTGTTCTAAGTTAACGTAAACCGAAATAAGCCCCAATCAAACCAGCTAGTTTCCAACCGCTGTACTAGTAAAGGAACAAAGGGCAACTTCAGCTTTTCGTTTTTTAAAAAATAAATTGTTTTAACTTCCAACCTTTCATATTTTGCACGGACTTACTGGTAAATCTTGATTACATCAATCAATTTCAATTTTTGTGTAGGAGTAAATGGACAGATGAAGAAATTGAGATGCTCCGTACCTGTGTTCATCACTTTGCCGACGATCTAAATAAACTCAGCCAACACATAAAAAACAGAACTGTGTAAGTAGCTTATTAAAAATATACAAATACTATACCAAGTACAGAATATCTCAATTTCTTTCCAAGATTTAGCTTCACATTATGATGTGTATTTTGAAACTCTAGGTCGCAAATTCGAACCACACTGAAGAAAAAGGCGTTTGAAGATGCGGGGATTCCAGTCCGACAAATTGTAAACAGCCAGAGTCAGGGCGGCCAGCAGGGTTCCCAAGGCCAGGGAACTCCTCAACAACAGCAACAAAGCTTGATGGGGAAGAGTGCAGAGGTATACACGAGGTAGCGAATAATTGCACCGCAGGCCACACTTTACTAACCATTTTTATGTCTTCTCTAATCCTTCCCGTTCTTGAACTTGTATTAAAAGATCTCATAAACCACTTTCTAGATATTGAATACTTTATTTATCATCAGAGTTAAGGTTTTAATGACAAACTTGCCTGTTAGTCTTATGTCTAAACATAAAACAAGTGCGAAAAATAATTTATTCTATTTATGAGAGACAATCTTTTTGAGATGAAAAACTTCTCTTCTCTGTCTGTGGTTAATTGAATATCAATTTAAAAGCATTTACCCATTCATGTAAAAAAAAAAACACCAGACGAGAAAGAAATATTAGCCCTGCTGATATATATTTTTTATGTGAGCTCCACACAGGAGGCACTGAGGAAAATAATTTCCTTCAGGGCCTATGTCATCTTTGGGGATGCTGTGGGGAGGGTTTCTTTAAGGAAAGGAAGGAGAGGAGAGTTCTGGGAAGGAAAAGGGTTTAAGGGGTGGGTAGGAATTTGGGGTTCAGTATGTCCTAGACCACCTCACCCCATGAACCCGGGCACCCCTGCTAAATCACCAAACGTAGCGAACTACTTGGGGTGACCTATGGCAGAGGTGTTGGTTATCCAATAAAGGTTCCCGGGGCGGCGGTACCCATACCCGCCTCCCAAATTGATATTTCTGACAAAAGACTGATTATGTTACCGCACACAAATTTTGTAACGTTTCTATGTTGGTGTGGCTTTTTGCTCGGGATGAAATTAACTATTCTAGTCAAACTTGCTAAGCTCGGGTAATTTTTGCAAATCTTGTGTTTTCTTCATTCTGTGTTCCTTTAAATCAACGTCACTCATAAGACACACTGATCCCTAGATTCCTACCCACCCCTCAATACCCCTTTCCTACCCGGAATTTCCACGCCTTCCTTTCCTAAAACGACTCTCCACACAGCATCCCCAAAGATGACAAAGTCCATGATGGGAATTATTTTCCTCAGGACCTCCTGTGTGGAGCTAATGTAAAAAATATATAGTTATATAATAAGTATTCAGTTTCACTATGAAAATACTATGATGCTTATATTTGACACCTTTGTCAGAGATTTTGAAAAAATATGTCTGTAGTAAAATAGATCCCCTCTTCCGTACCGATAACAATAATTATTGCAATTTAACCTAGTTACTTTTATCATTTGTTAAGGCCGCTTCTATCTAGTATAATTTAAAAAAGAAAAGAAAAAATTCTCTACATGCATGCATAGTTATATAAAAATGTAATGTGATGCATTGAGCTGTATTTTATCTATGAGAATTTTGTCTGCAGGTAACCCTCAACATGTTAAACGCCCCGGAATCGGAAGTGGATGTAGAAGGACTATCTGCTGATGTCAAATTAGAATTCGAAGCAGGACATGAAGAAGTAACCGGTTAACAGTTGTAATATAATTAGTCATAATAGAGAGTAATATTGATAAGACTAACTTTTAAGTGATAGAATCTGATAATTTATAGTGCGGCGAAAAATTTTGTAAATGATAAAATTTCAAAATAAAGCTGTCTAATTTTTTTATGTACTTGTCTGGAATAAATGCAAATATCTGATTGTTTTACTGTCGTCATTGATGTGCACAAAATGATTGGAGATTGTCTTGATTGGTTTTAGATGATAACCTATTTACTTCAGTCAATGCTTCAAAACTTCAAACAGTCTTACAAAATCAATCCTGTATTGATAATGGATACTAAAGTCAAAAAAAATAAGTTCAACAAGTTAATACAAAATGATATAAAATTTCACTTAAAATTAAACCTTATGCTACGACCAGACCCTTGCGACAAGCTGCTTGTCGCAAGCTCTGGCAAGCGAATGTCTGGCGTCCCCACACTTGCAAGCACGCCAGTACATTCGCTGTGCGCGCAGCGTCCAAAGATGGCGGACGTCGAAGCAGCTGCATCAGCTGTCATTTTTGCACTAACCTATTTCTATTTTAAAGCGAAACGAAAGAAAGCGAAGAATTCGAAAGAGAAGATAGTGGATGATTAAAATCCATAGAAATCGTACCAGGTAATTCATTTAATATTCCAATATTTTGTTTATTGTCCGTAAGTTGTACCAACGTGTGGATGCCACGCCAGCGTTTGCCGCAAGCGCTTGCCACTTGTGGCCAAAATATCCGACCTCGATCGGATCGGCGGCAAGCTCTTGCAAGCCTACGCAAGCCAAGCCGCACGCGCGCTCCAGACGCTGGGACTTGTGGACGCTTGCGGAGGCTTGCCATGTGTTTGGAGCCGGTATTACAATTTACATATATGTGATAATTTACATTACTATATTTCTGTAAAGGAGGAACACTCACAATTATCCAGTGCCTCTCAATAAATTCTGATCAGAATTACTATAACTTAACATATGTAGGTATATGTATGTATTAGTTAATGGATCTCCTATATTTGTATGGAAAAGGTATAAAGGCACAACAATTAGAATATTGAATTTTATTTAAAAAAAATCATTAGTAATGTATATAAAACATAAAAAATATATTAAATGTATTATTGGGGCCTGCTCTTAGCTAATCGAAGCCTGGCGCTAGCTAAAACCTCAAGGGTGCTGCATTAAGTATTATTAGAGTCCGGAGCTCAATGCTCCAATCGCCTGCACAGCCTACCAGCCCTGTGTATTGTTAAAATACTTTTGTGCGTAGTAAAAACTAATAGTAAAACCAAATAACATTACAAAACGATTGTCTTATTAAATGCAATAAATAATTCCTGAAATGTCACCATTTTGCTATATTCAAACATGTAACAATAGAAGACAAGCAACTTATCAGAGCAATGTGCATATCTTTTATATACCTATTTCTTTGAAATATTAACCTCTGTGCGAATATGGAGGAAACAGTTCATCCAAATGAAAAGAAGTATGCACTGGAGAGTCTGCGACTAAAATTCAAACACTGTCACAATATTTTACTCATGGCATGTATTTCTGCGCATAGTTTCTTAAAGTTTTAGGATGATTACCTATATAACTCACCTGTAAAAGATAAGTTTTTTCATGTGCGCTGTTTTTTAAATTCGTTATGTATTCGTATAGGCCCTGCGGGCACCTTTTAGTTTGGCTTCTCCCGGTTTGAGTGTTAGTGACCATTTTATAAATCCGATAGGAACTGGTTTCTAAAATAGCCAGTTCCTCAGATCCACTGTGATCCAGTGACAGCTAGAAGCTAGACACCGTCGGTGACTCACTGAGACACGCAATGACATTATATGTAATTTAAAACAACTTCGTCAAGCATTACCGTCAATCTTTCCAAAACCGGAAGGATACTTTAAGTTTAAAAGTCCGTAGCACTTATACCAAGGGGGAAATTAATCACACGCGAGCTGTTGACAGAAGTAGTGACATCTTGTGACGAATTATTGAATTTGAAACCAAACTATAACAGTAGATCTGTGTGAAATTCCATGTACACAGATGTTATTTGAGGCGCGGTCGTTAAGCATGGTGTCGACATGCGCTCGTGGCTGGATTCTGGAATTCAACCACACGCAGATCGTAGGCTATTAATACTATCAGATTGGAATTGAACTGCATTTAATTTGACAGCTACAGTAGTTGCGAGTGAGGATATGAAAGTTAGTTTTGGGGTTTTTTTGACTTTTGGGGGTGATGGGGGTCTCCTGATTTCAGTAGGGACTGTGTGCAAGAAGTTGTTTGCAACTGAATACAAAATATCTATATCAGATACTTGCTTATTCCTGTAGAAGGACCCAAGAGTACTCATTTGCCGAGAATTTAATAAATTCAACATGTAACATTCTGAACATTTTTTCTTGCTCGATTTTTGGAAAAAAGTTTCTGGTCTCTTATAGAAGATGACAACAAGTTGCTTAGAACATATCTAAAAATATATAAATACGTAAAATTAAAAAATGCATACTTTAAAAGTTTTGCATGTTTCTAATCTATCTAAAAAGTTAACACATAAAAAAAAAAAACCTTTAAATAAATACGTTATACTTAATATTATGTGCTTTTAATATTTGGCAGTTACAGAAAGTCATTGGTCCCTTATTATTAATTAAATTATTAATCGAGAAACCACTTTGCGAGGACACTTCATAGCACTAATGTGCCTGATACCATTTTTACAACTAAAGCCTCAAGAGCCACTGATTCAGTTTAATGTCCATGTCAGAACACGCTACGTGCACGCTATGCTTTCATGGCTTGGCCTATTTCAGCATATTGCTCACCATACCTGATTTCCAAAGTTCATGTGAATCCACATCGTAATGGAAACACTAAAGATCACACCAAACTTTTCTTTTCCAATTTTATTGAGATATTCCTGAAGTTTTTCATTTGCTTCTTCTGTCATTATATTCAGGTACGGTGAGCCTATTTCAGCATATCGCTCACCATACCTTCCCAATGCGATATGCTGAAATAGAGGAAGGCCGAAAACGCTTGCTATGTTGTAGCGTAATTTGACGAACTTTAAAGATTACGCTAGGCCATTTATGTTTTTTTGCTAGTCCATTATCTATCTTCTTATCCATTTATATTACAAGAATAGTTGATCTACGACAATCTTCGATGTTTTATGATATATCTTTTTGTTTGAAAAAATAGAGCTTTCTTGACCATTCTGATGAAAAAGTTTCGTGAATTTTAATAAATGACTTATTTCTAAGGACAATGTTTTCTATTTGTGAGTCAACATCATGGCGAATTTCCAAACCATCATACAGAGGAAACAGTTCATTGGCCGATTTTTTCATTCTTCTAACTGCATTCCGGTAGCACTTCCACGGTTGGGGTTCAATAACTAACAATCTTCCCTTTTCACAAATAAAATCTAAAAATCGGATTAGTCCCTCATCTCCAAAGTTCATGTGAATCCACATCGTAATGGAAAAGCAAAAGATCACATCAAACTTTTCTTTTCCAATTTTATCGAGATAGTCCTGGAGTTTTTCATTTGCATCTTCTGTCATTATATTCAGGCATTCAAAAGAAACGTGTTCTTTTTTTAAACCATTTGCTCTGGTGATGAGTGTAGGATCAATATCTATTCCCAGAAGAGATACACTTTTCCAGGTGGAGTTTTGGCCCAGGAAAGAGTGAAGCTCAGTGGTGAGTTCTCCCGAGTTGCAGCCAATGTCGAGTGCTACACAGTGCTCAATATCATTTCCCGGAGGGTTCCATAAGTGATTCGGTAAACTTCTGATTCTCGTATCCGGCGGATGAAATTGGTAATAATTTATGAAGTTTCCGTATTGAGAGGCACCAGGATCATTACCCCTGAATGACAGATCTTCTTCCACGCTATCCTGAAATCAAATTATTATAATAATCATAAGGGATATCATGAAAACACATAGACAAGGGGATGGAAGAAGTCGGGTACAAATATAAGAGTTGGGCCGACAAAAGAGTAGTCTCCTAACCTCATGTACTACTAGCACAATATAATGAACTTATGCAAGCATATTATACAAAAAACTAAATGGTCTTGGTGATATGTCTGCATTCAGATGAAATAATATATATATGTACTCCCACCAGCATGACACTAGCAGTGGCGGTTTTCTCTAAAGTGCGTTTGTGCAGCGAACCCCCATTAAAAAGGTGAGAAAATAAAACAAACTTGTCTTACAATAATATAAACGCATTGTATTTAGCCCGCCTTTAAAGCGCCTTTAAAACCCGCGCCACTGAAAAATACTCACATTTTGTGCGTGTGTGTAGTCCCGCACCAAAGACTCCGTAGTATAAATTCCTAGCCCGTACAAAACGCTATGGCGGTGATTCGACCGAAACTAGGCCTTTCTATACAAAAATAAAGCCACACCGGTGCGTCGAACATTGTCCGAACGTGATGACCGATGTGGCGAGTGTCACCGTACCCGAATCGTCGCGAACTTACCGTTGCTTACCGAATGCAAGTTAAATGTTATTGGTATTTAAAATTTGTAGATTAAGTATTATTAAGGAACTACTCCTCTGTACCTGATTTTAATATCCGCGCAATTGAAGTTTTTTTCAAATGCAAAAAATGTCAGCGTATGTAGTTTTGTATAAGTGAAAAAAAACAAATTTTATTTCGTGCCACCTTTATTTGTGTTTTTTCGTTTTTTTTTTTATGTTTTAAAATATCGAATACATATTCAACGTAATTATTATTATTGAAAAAATAATAATAATTAGAAAAGTACATTGAGTGCTGCAAAAAATATTAAACAATATAATTCCTCTAAAATTTTTCTCGTTATCTAATAATTGTGTCGAGTGTCAAGTGATTTAAAAACAATAGTACCTACCTATTACCCCCATTAACCCTCCCAGTAACTTTATTTAAGTTGTGTGAGTGCCACTGTATTTGAAGGACAACATGATTAGATATATCTTCTCTTGAATTTCTGAACCTCCTGTTATAAAGACCACGAACCGCCACTGGACACTATTGACACATTCGGCTATAAAAGCGCCAGCGTTTTTTGGCTTGGTCTATTTTAGCATATTACCATTGGAAATGTATGGCGAGCAATATGCTGAAATAGGCCAAGCCAAATAATGCTGGCGCTTTTATAGCTGAGTCTATCACTAGCATTAATTGTACATTGCTTATTGCGTATATTTTATCATTTACCAGTTCAGGGTACAAACAAAGAAAATTTTCAGATTATTTTTTGAGTAATAAGTAGGTAGTTATATGAATTACATAAATACATAGGGTAGGGTGGGGCAAAGATCCGCAGTGGGAAATGATCCGCACCGTCAATTTAAAATGATCGCTTAATATTGTAGTGGTTTTAGACACATTTTTATGCTGGCAACATTGATAGAAGACGACTCACAAAAGTTACATGGCGTCCGACCGGCACAACAAAAACAATGAGGTTAGAATTCTTTTTACTTGTTTTGATGTAATAATCCGTAGGTCATCTTCAGTTCGAAAATGTAATTTACTATACGCTTTGCTTACTTTTTTACTGGTTCAATTCCATAATTCAGGTTTTGAAAGGCGATCTATGGACAATAATTTGGCCAAATGCGCATTTCTTGTTTTTAGATTAGTTTGTGTTTACAAAATGACAAAATGGGGCAGAGGTCCGCATTTCGCATGGGGCAATGGTCCGCGCGCGGACGTTTGCCCCAAGATTTGTATTCATTGTTCTAATTTTTGTTTTTACGTTATAGAAACTACAAACGCAAAACTAATGTGAAGCCGTTCACACCAGAACTGTACTTGCAGGCCCAAGAAATGCTAAATCAGGGGCTATCCATTAGAAAAATTGGGAAGGAGTTGGGATTCGATGAATCAACTGTACGGAAGAGGTGGGTTACCCCTTCAGTAAATTATTACGAGTTAGGAATCACTAACAATCTTTTATTCTGAATGTCGATTTGATTTCTTACAGGTTGAAAAAAGAAGGCAGCGCCAGAAAACTGGGCCGGTTCACAACAACATTCACTCATTTGCAAGAAAAGGATATTGTAGATCACTGCCGAACCTTGAACCATAGGTGCATAGGCGAATTTTGTACCGTTCGAAATGAAGAAAAACTATTTCCAGGAGTTATTACTGGCGTTTCAGAAACCCATGCCACTGTATCATCAATGGTGAAAGCTGGAAAATTATGGAAATGCCCCGACCGGCCTGAAATTCTCGATTATGAATGGGGATCAGGCGTTTCGAGTATAAAGGAGCCAAAAAAAACCAGCACAACCCGAAATGTTTATTCAGTCAGTGAACTGGAATGGTTTTACTCATAACTGTGAATAAATAAACTGATTAAAGTTAATTTTTCCGTGTATTTCATTTCAATGGGGCAAAGATCCGCAGCTGCGGACAATTGCCCCGCATCTGCGGACGTTTACCCCAAACAGTGGGGCAAAGGTCCGCAAAGGCAAGGTTGTCTACCTTTCCTTTTTTTTCCTAAATGGTGCTTATTTCGCTAGTAATAAAATGGTATATTGTAGCACATAAATTAAGATTTCCAGTGAAGCCAAAACCTGCAGGACCTTTTACTTATTGGGTGAGAAAAAAGGTTGAAACCTAAAATTGCGGATCTTTGCCCCACCCTACCCTATTACACACACCTTATTACACAGATTATTTTTCCTTAGCAACGTGAACTGTTCGAAAAAGAACTCAAAACATTGACCTCGTCCAGAGAAAATATTATGAGCATATTTTAGAGGAACGGCTGTGCAGCCCTTTTTATACAAAACTTATTTGGATTTGTCGAAGACATACCCAACCAAACTGAGAAATTATTTTTTTAATCAAATAGCAAATATGGAGTACCTTCTACTTTATTCATTTGCGTTTTAAATTGAAAAATCTAGGCCATTAAAGGTTTTTCACGGTT
Source organism: Limnephilus lunatus (assembly GCA_917563855.2). Taxonomy (NCBI): domain Eukaryota; kingdom Metazoa; phylum Arthropoda; class Insecta; order Trichoptera; family Limnephilidae; genus Limnephilus; species Limnephilus lunatus. Next base: position 90,811,247 of record OU830595.1, on the reverse strand, counting down.
TGGCAACTTTTCCCATTCCATTAAGGTTTCATCTGCTTTGTGACTTTTATGGTTTGATATTTGAATACCCTCTTATAGAATGCATGGTAAAATTGCCAAAATATGCATTGATTGTTGTAAGTTTATTTCAATTCAATAGAATATGGGCTGTATAGATGATAATTAATAGTACTGCTGATAGTTACCTCTCCGTATTTATCATAAACAATCCATATAACAGAAAGAAACATAGGTAGCTTATGACAATTTTTTAATCCGGAGTCAAGAAATCAATAAAGATTTATAGAATATTTAATTTTATTGAAGAAGATAAAATCTACAACTCAAGATGAAAATATGAAGCACTTGTGTCCCAGTTGTGACAGTTAACCTTTCTATTTTCTGCAACTTTTTCTCTTTCACATTTTCATTGAGAGTTATTGATATAATCTTATTCCACAGAGATATAGGTAATATACATCAGTCTTATTCAATGATTATTTATTACAATGAGGTTTACAAACCTCCATAAGCAATCCCAATAAATTTTCCAGTGAATAATCCACAAATAAACCTATTCTGTATTACTGAAATTACAAATGTTCTTTTCCAATTTTTCTTGGAAGACAAAACGAAGCAGTCATAGCATACTAGTCCCAACGAGAGATAGTGCGTGACGTAATAATTCTAGTATTTTCTGTCTTTTCGTTTTCAAACAAGACGAGAGAAGGAAGAGGACGGAGGTCGATGACATCCATCCGAGCTCTTGCAGGGACTAGTATACTTATATGATATATTGAAAATGCCCATAAACAGATGATTTATTCGGATGGAACTCATCTTATGAATATCCATTAACTTATTCTATGAATCGTATAATAATCTGTCAAACAGAGGTTGTTTTGAGTAAGATACAATATTTATTCAACATGATAAGGATAAAACAAAGTATTTACCATTTACAGTGGAAGCAACTTTATATCTGATATAAATAATACAAATCGACACTACGCGAAGTTTTAAGTCTGAATTTGAATTACTTATATGAAATAATAATGTCAATTTGCACAATTTGTTCACAACTATTGTCTTCTGTCAACTACTGTCACTGTCACATGACAATGACAAGTGCATATTTATGGACAAGTGATTAGTGATTAGAAGCAATAGAAGCTTGGAGGAAATTATCCGTGAATTATCCCTCAACGATGACATATGACAAGTCACGCGTGTGTTGGTGTGTTTTGACTTTTGATGTAAAGATGGTAAAGAAGGAATCTAGTCTTATTTTAAACGTATGATTTGATTATGGCGGCAATTTGAATACGATATTTTTTTCCGATGGACTAGGTATCAATTTTTTACTTTGTAACCAACGATATATTACGCTTTTTCAGAAACAATTTTTTATAAAACGATTTTTTTCTACAATTCTAATGTAATACATTATACATACATACAGCATACTATGCTTTCTTTGGCAGGCATGCTTAATTTTTCTTATCTTTTTTATGTCCTGTAAATCTGCATCGGTTACCCCTCGACTGCAAAGTTAAGAACGTCGACTGTACTATGTATATGGATTATTTTTTGTTTATTCCCTTGAACTAGTCGTGCATAAATCATACTTACAGCATAATCGTGTCATTTTAATTTATGGCCTTTTACTTTTAATTGTAGCATGCGCATCGACCAACATATCGATGGGCATGCGGCATGATGATGTGGTTGCGGCAAATTTATTTAAATTCAGTAATTAACGGAGTAAAAGCCAATTTAATCAATAGATTGGTTTTGCACAAATAAGTTACAGAAAAATATTTAATGTTCAAATTTTCCAGTGGCGTGGTAGTCAGATAACGATTTTTTTTTTAGTTTTAGCTTCATGCGTAATTAGTAATACAAAATATTATTCGTTTTGAATACGTATTGAAAGAATATTTGAAAATTTATGATGCAAGCTATTATAACATTTAAAATGTTTGTAATTTGGTTGAGCTATATACATATATAGGTATCACACTCGGGCCGATATTTCAATTGATTTTCTCGGTGTGAGATATATTTAGATTCATCAAGTTGCTATAGGGTTGGTATGTTTCTTGAAAATGAAATACCGGCCCTTAGAGCAGTGCAATGCCCAGCAGTTCCTCGCAATCTTTTCTCACCTACGGCACAAAAGTTCTTCTTGGAAGATGGATGATAAATATTGGCTTGAGAGATATTTACGTTTTTTCAAGTTGCCATTGGGTAATTGGGTATGCTTCTTGACAACAACTAAAACAGCTTGGAAACAAGTAAAAAGAAACTGAAATACCGGCCATGAGAGAATGGATGATATATTTTGGCGCCCAAAATAAACGAAAACGAAGGTTTTTATTGCGATTCGCAGGTACTTCGGTAAAAATTGATGCGTGATAAACGAGTTTAAACACTAAATAAACAATACACACTAGGAATCCTTACCATGAATTGAAACCAATGTCACCGCTGACTGAATATCTTGCGATTTTAGCCTCTTTACACACTTGCCCGACATCGCAATTCGCCATCCAATTTGAAATTCATATTTTTACATAGTATAAAGCAAAGTCTCTCCCGCTGTCTGTACGCTTAGATATTTTAAACTACGCTACGGTATTTCATGCGGTTTTCACCAATAGTTAGAGTGATTCATGGGGTAGGTTTAGTTTTAGGAATTTGTCAAGGTTTTGTGTAAATTGGTTGAAATATGTAATATATAAAGGGAGCCGGCTGGCAATCGGGCCGTGCGAATTTGATACGTATGCAAATTAACAGATGGCATTGGTTATAATTTTATATTGGTTGGGTAACGGCGTTTTCAGTAGATGGCGTTGTGTTTCGTTATTCACAGCAACGTGTGGCCGGGTCTGCTAGTTGATGACAAAACACAGCTTTGTATTGGAAATTTAAGGCCCGATTGGTCAGACTTCTTTCTGATCACAAAACACGCCCACGTCGAATTTATTGTAGTGAAAACTTTTATGAAAACTCGCGAAACGGAAGCGAGCCACACTAAAAAGAGACAAACACATACATCTATAGGATTTACCCAGCGAGAGAATGAGATAGCAATAAAATATTTATTTATTTCACGGGTACTCGGTTCCAACATTATACGATAAATCCAAGGTCACACGCAAATTCTCCTTTTCTAGTGGTATAAAGCGCCTGACCAACCCTAGCGGCCAGACATTCAGCGGGTCAATGATCAAATAAAGCTACATCTGGCGACTGCGAAGAAGAAAACACAAATAATAATAAAGTCACCAAAATGTATAGGAAAAGGTGCACTGAAATTCAATGACAAAAGTGTGGATAAAAATCATCCATCACATTGATAAAAAAATTGATTCGTAGTCTCCCCACAGTTGTCTACTTAAGTTTTCTGAAGGTTTCACTTCTTCCGCGTATGAATTGCACACTCTGATTTTTTGTGTCTGATTATTCTTTATTCTATGAGGTGAAGTGACAATGTTTCAATTTTTTATAGACATATTATTTTTAAATTAAAAAAAAATTGTCAGGCGGTTTTCATTTTTCCGAAGGATGCTTTTAACGTCATTTAGATATAGGTTACCCACAAGCTTGTGTCCTGGCTCTTATCATACCCTCTGATTGTGTAGACCGTAGGCCATCGCCATCTTGTTGTAGAATGTTTACTAAAACTTTTTAGTCTCATCGTAGGAGATTTTATAATCTCTTCTTGCCCTTTAATTTTTTCTTGGTTAACCTAGATACCATTTTATGCTTCCAACCTAATGTGTGTTTTCCTTGAGTTGGCACAACTAGTAAGACACCAGGACTGAATAAGCTATCGCAAAAAGGAATCTGCAGTTTTATCCACACTTAAACAGTGTTTTGCAGTGATCTTTTCTCTCCATTTTGGCTTGAAATCTATATTCCGTGCATAAAGTGTTATAAAAATAACTTTTAATTTTTTATAGAAACCTAAGGGTTTGTATAAAAATATAATCATTCAAACTCATCTTTTTATATCAAAAGAATACTAATATGTTGTAACAAAGCTACTTTTAGGCTGCTTTTACGATTTACGACAATGTATTCGAATAAAAGATATTTATCTTTTATATCTGTACCTTAATAAAGGATAAACCACTTAAGTCCATAGCAATTGCTCAGATATATTAAATTGAAGTTGTGAATTGTGTCACAAATTAAATCAATTTGTTGATATACGTTAACGCTACTGATGATATCCAATTATATTTTTGCTACGAATTTACACGCAATATTATCTACCACCAATTAAAGTGCATTTTTTCACACATGATAGCGTAAACACGCCAAACTCCCCACGCCACCCGCAACGCTATCAAAACACCGATCCAATACACGAAGGCACATTTTCAAAGGCATTCTGCAAAGAGAAAAGCACGTTAGAAAACCTTTCTTGTAATGATTTTCAAGTTCAGTTATGTAAGAGTAAACACGAAACAATTAGTGCAGAATACCGGATATACCCAAGTAAAGTTAACGCTCAAATATCCTCAGCCAGTTGGTGAGTTAGTACTTGATGAAGCTGGTGTGGGGGGCTTATATATCGCCGCACGCCCATTAGTAGTCCAGTTCCAATCCATTCTTCATCAAGCGTGCTGTTAATTAGTTGAGAGTGTGTGTGTAATAATATATAATATAATAACATGTGTCTCTTGCTCCGGATTACCTGTGTCTTGGCTGTTTGCATTCTTGCCTTGTCTGATGCTCATCAGGATCAGTGGAAGGCTTCTGGAAAGAAGGCTTCGAGGGTGAAGGAAAACGTTAACGAAGAAAGTGCAAGGGGCGATGAGGATAGCTGGTGGCCATCAGCGGAGTTCGCTGTTCTTCAAAAAGTCTACGACGATTGCAGCACTCATCATGAAATAACCAAGTGCCTGAAGTCTAAAGCTTTGAATGCTTTGAGCAGAGCTATTGAACAGGTTGGCATAGAAGATGATACAAAAATATTTATTTTGGATTGGCATATGAAATGAACTGGAATATTTTCACCGTAGTGCACCGGTTATGGTTTTATTGTTTTAACATTGTATTGTATTTGTTGAATGTAGGACTCGATCCAGTTAGCCGACGGCCTGGTTCTGGTGAAGCAGAACGACTCTCAAGTGGCCACGAACACCGAGCCCAGGGGACTTGGAGCCATGACCGCCGAGGAGAGGTTGGACGCTCAGCTCAAGAACAAGTTCCAACAACTGTTCGATACACACACTCTAACCATGGACCTGGCCAGTGAAGGACGAGGCAAAAGTAGTACGTTTCAATGAAACGCTGTTTTTCCTTGGTTTTCCTAGAAAAATATTAATTTTTATTTTCGAGGACGCGTAGAAATTTATATGCAATTGTTCAACAGGTGTCCAATTTCATCCCTAATATAATTTATAAGTTAAAAAAATAATGTACCTACATCAACGTTTTCACGTGGAAATGAACGTATAGGTAGACTTAAGAATAAACTGAACAACTAAAAATAAGATCGAATAAACATCTCTTGAACTGTGCTTATAAAAATAAATACACAGGAGAACTACTACGAAGTAATGCAAAATCATGTGTTTTTGGTTTGAAAATTTGATCGCTTAGAAATGTTTTAGATATTTTAATTAAATACTGCGAGTAGAACACATCTTGGCCTTTGTATTTTTTTTTTATAAGTCCAGACAAAAATAAAGTATCAGGCCTATAAAAACTTATAGTTCAAAATGTCCTACTTACGAACCCCTTTTCGGTTATGGTTTATTGTTTTATGTGGCAAATAAAGTTCTTTAGAAAATGATCGTAAAAAATTAAAATATTTGTGCCTGAACTTTGCAAAATACCCGCTTTTTGGCGATATTTTTGTTTTGCATAAATCAAAACAAGCGGCTGTGTTAAACAGGGAGTGTTATTATTAGCCATCTGATTCCAAATGTAACACGACCTGGTGCATCGCCTTAAGTATTAATAATACCGCTATTGAAAAAATCTCTACCAAAAAAAAATTTGATTTTTAATTCAATGAGTACCAAAATGGTTTTGTAATTTTAACAAAGAAGGTATCAAATACCTTAAAAATAATATTTTTAATAAAATCAGTCAATCTCATAATGCGCTCCGTTGACTTTGTAATCTTGTATAATCGAAGGTATTTTACTATGTGCTTGAGCATATCAAAGTTACTACATACTAATACAACATTGATTAGATCAATCGGTGTATTCAACAAGATTTTCCATTTGTAGAAATTTCAGTTTAATGTAACTAATAACAGAAAAGTATGTATGAGCCGATGTACGAATATGAATGAAGCTAGGAATTGTCTAGACACAGTTCGCTTGCTGAGGATTGGTTTGAACTCTTTCCATTTTTTTAAGCTGTTAATGTAGTAATATTAGTTCGTTACAAATTCAACCAAATATGTTGTTCTTTTACTTATAGATAGATTAATCCTTGTATTTAAAACATTTTTACAACAATTTGTTTGAATTAAAGGAAACAAAAAAAAATACATGTATATTTTTAAAACTTCAAACCTTCTTTTGTCAATAGGTACGAGTTTTTGTGGACATAGTACAAACCAATCCTCAGCAATCGTGTTGTGTGGCGATCTAGTCTATCTTCCCACCCCTGCGGGGAAATGGCAAGATGTTAATTAGTTAGAAATTTCAGATTCAAAATTGCTTGTCTTTTTTTGTTTACTTTTTATACATTTTTTGTTATTGAAATTGATTACGTATATAATTCAATTACAATACTAAGCTTTTGCGATGCTGGTAAAGAAACGAAAAGCACTTTTCACATTACATCTGGTTTTAAACAAACAAATCAAAGATATTGAAATATAAGGAGATGTGCTATCCGCCGTTTTTACTAGGTGAGACTGCGCTTCCGAGTGTCGCCGGTGTTGTTTACCAATTAACGAATAAACTAAGTGAACGAATAATCTAAACGAAAGCTAAACTAAATGAACGAATTCTTTCCGTATTCAAACTTGAATAATAAACACCTTAAAAAAATCAAGAAAATGAACAAGTTCATTTTGTATGCAAACTACGGTCATTAAGCCGTAGTTCGGCGATAGTCGCGCGGACATCATAGCGTTTCTCTTTTGTATTTGAATATCTTTGAAACAAATCCTCACTAGCGAAGATATTTTCCGAATAAGACGGGTGCCACACACAGCCATAAAATATGGGGCTTGGCCTATTTCAGCATATCGCTCGCCATATATTCCCATTGGGAATGTACGGCGAGCGATATGCCGAAATACGCCAAGCCACATCTTTTATAGCTGCGTATGGCACAGGTCTAAGAGTTTGCCACGTTCATTTCATAATTATGCTCAATGTCAGTTGGGAACATTTATTAATAGGTATACCAATGACAAACTGATTCCAGCGAGAGATCGTACGTGACGTCATCGCTCTAATATATTCTGTCTTTTTCATTTTGAAAAAAGACGTGTGAGAAGGAAGAGGACGAAAGTTGATGACGTCCGTACGAGTTCTCGCTTCATAAAAGACTTAGGCCAATTGTTTGCCACAGAATTTTCAATTTTTGTAGTCGATTTTCAAAGTCAATATTCAAGTTCTGTGAAAACCCTATTCACGCTTTGATACTATCGACGTTCTGTGAAGCAAACGGATGTTTGAAAATCTGATGAAGATGAAGAACAGAAGTTGAATGTAACTTTCTCAGAACTTGGATTTTAAATGTGAAATTTCATGAATTGTTCAAAATTCAAAGTTAATTTTCAACTACATATATGAAGGTTTTATTCAAGTTTTGTTATTATATAATTATTGGCCAGTTGTTTAACATAACTGAAAGTATATCTGAAATTGAAAGAAATAGAACTTGAACATTATCTTTGAAATTTGAACAATTTTCAAATTTCAAACCTAGTATTCAAGTTCTGTGAAAGTACTATTCAAGTTCTGTTATTGTCCAAGTACGGCCTATGGTGTGAATACTAAAAAAATTTGAATGAATTGAATAGAATTTTGTCTTTTTGTTAATTTGATGAATTCTGTGAAACAACCCGTCATTATATAACAGAAAGAGGCATAACAATAGTGCTCTCAGTGGCAAGACCGTAAAAAAATTATTAAATGATTGGTTTTTGTTTTTGTTCTCTATATTAATCAATTTCCAGGCAAGAAGGTCCTTCCCTACCTGCTGATGGGCATCATCACCACCGTCAGCGTGGTAGGAGGTATCGCTTTGAAGACCCTGGCCGCAATCGCCGGCAAGGCACTGATCGCCAGCAAGGTGGCCCTCACCATCGCCGGAATCATCGCCCTCAAGAAACTCTTCAGCCACGACGGGGGACATGGGGAGACCACCTTCCAGGTCCACGCCGATGGACACAACAGGTGATGATTTATAACCATTAAGCTATGACAGCGGATGATTGATGATTAATAACCATTTAGCTTCACAGTCAATGATGGATGATTGATGACCATTAAGCTGAGGCAGTCGATGATTGATGATTGATAACGATAACCATTAAGCTGACACAGTCGATGATTGATAAAAATAATCATTAACAGATACAATCGATGATTGATGATTGATAACGATAACCATTAAGCTGAGGCATTCGATGATTGATAACAATAATCATTAAGCAGAGACAGTCGATGATTGATAAGGATAACGATTAAACTGAGATAGTCAATGATTGACGATTGATAATCCTCAGCTGAGACAGTTGATGGTTGATGTTTGATAATCGTTAAGCGGAGACAGGTGATGATTGATAACCGATATGCTGAGATAGGTGTTGATTAATAATTGATAACTACGAGGATTGTCCAAGAATTAAAGACCATTCCAATTTTTAAAAATCAGGAAAAATTTATATATACAGAAAGATTGTACGAAATTTTAGTTTTTAATTTTTCGACATAGTCTCCGTTACGATCGATGCACTTGGTGAGCCGTGGAATTAGGTTCTTGATTCCCTTATCCCAGAACTCCGCAGCCAAAAACTCTATCACTTCTCCATCCGCATCCTAGTAGGTCTTTAAAGGTTTTCCGGCCAAATGTTGCTTCAGGTGTATAAAAAGACGCAAATCATTACCCTTTTGATTCCGGGGTTAGGTGGTGAACCCATGTTTCAATCCAAAAAAGCCTCGCCTTGGTTGGAAAAGGGTTCGAAGAGACTCGAACGCTTTCCTCACGATTTTTCTCTTCAGCATTTTGGAAACCCAACGAGCACGCAATTTGCACGATACGCCATATTTTCCTCATAATCGTTTGTGTGGTAGACTTATTGACGTCTGGGATCAAAATTGCGAGCTTATGAACTTCAACAGGGCCGACTTCCTCTTAGTTGAGAAAGCGAGTAAATGAGCGCACCTCGCAGGCGGTGGGATTTGACAGCGGAGCTTCCACCTCACAGGGATGCAAAGATCGCACTGAAGCAGCTACTAAGCCGGATCACCGCTTAGTAGCGCTAATTGAAAGGAGACAGGTGATGATTAATAATCATTAAGCGGGAGAGGTGATGATTTATGATTGATAACCGCTATGCTGTGATAAGTGATGATTGATAGCCATTAAGCGGAGACGGATGATGAATAATAATGTTTAAGCGGAGTCAGGTGATGGTTGTGAACCATTAAGCTGAGACAGTCAATGATTGATGTTTGATAATTTTTAAGCTGAGAAAGGTGATGATTGATGATTGACGATTGATAACAACTAAAAGGAGATAGATGATGATTGATAATAACTAAGTGGAGACAGTTGATGATTCAGTTGATAACCATTAAGCTGAGACAGGTGATGTTTGGTTAGGCTGTCTTCTACATATCTATAAACTTTAGGCTCTCTCTAACCAGATGTATAAAGAAGGATTAAAAATTACTGACTTTTCCGTTTGAACAATGTGAGATCAAAATCGGAATTATAACATAAATATCTCTTAATATGGTCCTCAATCAATTCCATTAGTTCTGAATGTATTTTTTGTTAGTTGTGCCCTTGGCGTTCGAGTGACCTGTCAACTGTTTATGATCAAATTAACACAAGTCTCAAAGTTATTCATCTAGGTTCTAGGGACTAATACACACTAAAATCAAACTTCTTTAAAATCACAAATACGCAAATGTACTTAAATATAACAAACAATATGATTGTCCCATTTATTTTTTTCCTTTTACATATATATACAATAATATTATTTATTATATTCAGTTTATAAAAGCATCTTATTTATAAACAGGTTCTGCTGTGTAGTTATTATTTACGCATGACAACTGTTTTTTTCGCCTTCTGATGGCATTGTCTTGATAAATTGATTAAAACAGTTTTTATAAATTGAATAGCAATATTATTGAAAATGTAAAAGAAAATTAAATTGAGTTTTATAAAATAAATATTAAAATAAAAAGTATTATTTTACTTTTTAAGTTGAGTGGTTACCTAATATTACGTTTATTTGTGTAAAGATAATCTCTAGATGTATCTATTATTTTTTTATGAATGTATTTGGTTTTCTTCACTTTTTACTGAGCTGCTTTATATATTTGCTTTGCATCATGTATCTAATTTTTAAATTATTTTTTTGGCGTTTTATTATTGTATAATAATGTAATGCCAATATTGGAATCATTTGATCAACGAAATCCTATTGGCATCAACTTGAATGAACATTCAAATTTGAGTATCCTAAAACGGGAAATTCTTCCTAATTGGACATTTTATTAATTGTCAAAGATATCTTTCTGTACTAAAAAAAAATTATACCTACTTATGTGGAATGGGGAATGCTTCATGTGTGGTTACTTTCTGTCTCTATTAAATTTAAAATGTTCTCATCAAGGAATCTCATCCTTCAGATTTCAACATCTAAGGATAAGGGAATGAAATTCACTATCGGCGTATTAATTACTGTCAACGGATAACTTGTGTTTATAAATTCAAATGGTGTAAGGAGTTTTAGAAATTGCACGGTACCATAATCATCCCGCAATAAGCCATGCGATTGTTTTCTATATTTAATTTAACCATTGAAATATTACGTCATTAGTCAATTGCATTTTAAAAATGGTACAAATTTTATGGTTCAAATAAGTTTATTTGAAACATATCTCATACATTTTTTACCATATTCTAGTTATTCGAGAAAACAACATTTGCCTGAAAATGCTAATGGAAACCTTTGGCCTATGATTAAATTTTCTTTACGGTCCATTTCCTTTGCCTATGGTACGCCTTTGATAAATAACGTTATTACAAGATCTTACATGAAAAAAACGCGTCTCTTACTAAGGTTATGTGAAACAATTATTGTATACTAGCTTTTGCCCCCGGCTTCGCTCGCATATTCGCCCCCTCCACTCTCCCCCCACACTCCACCCCCGCCCCACTCCCCCCGCACTACCCCCCCCCTTCCTTCAATCAATCAATAATCAAATACGCGCCGTTTCGCATTCATAATATTAGTATAGCTGTTGGCTTAGGTCAAAATGTAAATTAGTACCTATTTTATATTTGTACATTAAATATTAATATTGGAATATTCATATTTGAATTTTTGCTATCAAAGAAATCTCCATAGTACCTAATCTAAACAAATAACAATATGACAGCCCACGTTAAACATTTACTTAGCAACACGCTTTGCCAATAAACGTATAATAAATAATTTTACAACGCCACAGCTTATTTATAACGCCAGAGCTTACCAATATATATATCGCCTATGTTACTTGCAAATAATGTAGCTTTCGATTAGTGAAAGAATTTTTAAATTCCATTCGATATGTATTGCGTGAAAGAGTAAAGGGGTCTCCACACGGTACTGCCGCAGTACGAACTGCCGCAGAACTGACTAAAAATCGTATAGTCTGTAGTCAAAAGCGCCAGCCGTATTGTTATTATAATAACAATACGGCTGGCGCTTTTGAAATATAATTTTTTTTCCCTATTTCGTAATATCTTCTTACTAATATTATAAATGCGAATGTTTGTATGCATGGATGTGACTCAAGGGGTCTCCACACGTTACTGCCGCAGTACGTACTGCCGCAGAACTGTAGTCAAAAGCGCCAGCCGTATTGTTATTATAATAACATATATATATTATAATAACAATACGGCTGGCGCTTTTGACTACAGTTCTGCGGTAGTACGTACTGCGGCAGTAACGTGTGGAGACCCCTTGAGTCACATCCATGCATACAAACATTCGCATTTATAATATTAGTAAGAAGATATTACGAAATAGGGAAAAAAAATTACATTAGCTCCCACTGGAAAGTAATCATATTATATCATATTATGGGATGCTGTTTGGAAGGTCTTTTTAAGCAAAGGAAGGAGAGGAATTTCTGGTAAAGTTCTGCTATATGAATGCGGGTTTGCCTTACAAACTATCTTTAAATAAATTCTCTAGGTTCAACAAAACGCTGTGGACTTTATTACAATGAGTTCTGATATCTTATGTAACAGGCGGTAGTAATGTTTCTGGACCTTGTTTTATAATAATCATCATTTAGTAACACAATTAATTAAGGTTAAACGTCACGTACGTCATAATCTACGTATTCACAGATGGCGCTAATCAAATTATTTCAGGTTTTTAATGCCTTTTGCACGTTACCGTTTAAAATATTAAGGTAAATTAATTGTTCGCGCCCGTACATATTTAATTAGAATACAAATAAATAGTTTTGTCTATAAACAAACCCAAATCTTTCAAGAAAGGCTGACAGATTGAATTTTGTATCGGTGACTCAATCCAATATTGTATTTTTAATTAGCCTTTCTTGAAAGATTTGGGTTTGTTTATAGACAAAACTATTTATTTATATTCTAATTAAATATGTACGGGCGCGAACAATTAATTTACCTTAGTATTTTAAACGGTAACGTGCAAAAAGCTTTATAAACCTGAAATAATTTGATTGGCGCCATCTGTGAATACGTAGATTATGACGTACGTGACTGTGTAGGTGTGTATTTCTCACATTGATTACAACACAAATAGTGTCAAATCACACAGTGTTTACTTTTCTAGAAAAATAAAATTATAAATTATGTAGTAGCTAACCCATAGGTACGTTCTACTGAAATCTAGTTAGTTTGGTGGAAGCTCGGCGAGAGTCGGCGCGCTTCCTTATCCACTGAAGCGTTTCTGGCCACATTTTGGCTTACACGTTACACCCGTGAGCGTCCGATAGCCAAAATGTGGCCAATTTGAAGAAATATTTTAAAACACTTATTGGAAGTTCCCATACGTTCCAATCTTCGATTAATCACAAATATAACGTAGTAAGCTGCACTTAGATGTCTCAAATTTCATCTGAATTATTTGTCTTTGACATTCCGCGAACTGAAATTGATGAAATATTTTTAAAAAATTAATATAATACTTAGTTTTAACCACGTTTATTGTTAAATAAAACCAACATGTTTAAAAGTTTTAAGTAAACTAAATATTCAATTAATTTTGAATTAAAATGGTGCCATAAGATAAGTTTGCTGTTAAACTTAAAATTATACTTAATGACACTAAATAAGTTTGCCGTGTTTGAAGAAGGGAAATATGTTTTCTTACAAATCATTAGTTTCTTACAAATCATTATGTGTTTACATATTTAAAAATGCATGTTTGAATTCAAATTTATATCCGAAGTCATAATATTTAACATTTCTACAAGTAGGTACCACTAACGGAATTTAAAGAAAAATAATACGTAGAATTGACACGCATATAAATTTAACGATTTTTTAAATATTTTTTTTAAGAACCCTAAAAATATGGGATAAGCGGTCAAATATAGATGAATTCTCTGGCTCATAAACACTATGAGCAATTTACATGTCTCCATACCAAAATACGGAGGTATAAATTTTGAAAGAGGGCGGGAAATTTCCAAACCGAACGCTGAAAAATTTCCCAGCGCTTAAGACTGAAATTGGTTATATAGCGGAACGCTCCATTAGACATCACATCTCCCTTTAACAAGTAACACCTTAGATTTAGATAATATCTAAATATTATGTGTTACTAACGCATAAAATGATAATTTCAGGCGGAATTACTACGTGGTTCGGCCATCAAAGACTGCCACAGCAGATCCCTACCGGTACTATGACCAGTCTATGTCAGCAGCGGGCGCAGTCTGAGCGGGGAATGGTCCTCCTGTTCATCATATCCACCATCTCGCCATCATCAAGAGATCAGATTCAGATCTGATAGCGTTAGAGCGACCACTCCAAAAGCCGTGTATCGATACATAATATCGACCAATGCGCTATAAAACAATACATAATATGAAATACTCCCGACCGCTTAAAACTGATGTCTTTTATTTTAAGTTAATTTATTTATTTATGTCTGTTGTATATTATTTATGTCTTTTTATTAAAAAAAAAAAAACTGGATATGTCGGCGTTTTATTTTGTCTGCAAAGAAATCTCATTCACACCTGTTCTTCCAATACCGTTTTACAATAAGTAAAAGAAAGAATATGCATTCTTATTATAATATATGTACCAAATCCACATTAAAATTCACACTTAAGAAATAATTACTTAATCACTTTTTTTCGAATTTAAATGTTAAAATAAACAGAATAATATTTTATGTAGGTACATCATCGATATTCTATCGATGCAGTCGATATTATTTCTATTCTACTAATATTACTTACCTAAATAAGTACCCACATTCGCATTAGTATCAAACTTCCAGAGAAATCTTAATGAATCTGTATAAAAAGTCTACATGCTTTATAATCAAATTAATACGCTTATAATAGCGGTTAATCGAACATAATGACGGGAAAACATAAAATCGATACGTTAGAATAGAGAAACAGATTAATAATACGTATAAACGATTCTTGTATTAAATTTCACAAAACAAAGCATGTTAGTATTCTTATTCAGAGCGTTAACATTGGAAATCGGTTCATGAGATGTGAACTAAGCACGAGGAATGTGCAGTGGACTATTTACCGCTGTCGCTGACCACCTAGACAACGATATGCACGTCATCAAGCATATCTCTCAGTGAGAACTCAGAAAGAACAATACGTGATCTTTACATGTATGCAGGTGCATCGCAATGCACTTTTTGTGATTGATGCCATTCAACAATCTGTAGATTTTATGTAGTTTCACATCGTAGTCATTAATAACATTCTTATTCAGTCAATGTCTCATTCTAGAGGATCGTGATCCCACTTCGATTTCCTTGGCGAACAAAGCTCCTCCAATTCTACGCTGAGAGCCAAGGACCCTGACGATATTCCGGACGTCTGTGATATTATTTTGATCAATCCAAATAATATATATATATTTATTTTTTTTACGTTATATTTTTACTCCACACAAGGTAGGAGGCTCGGAGGAAAATAATTTTCCTCATGGTCTATGTCATCTTTGGAGATGCTGGAGGTGTTTTTTTGAGAGTAAGAGGAAGGAAACACAGGGTTTTTGAACTCAAGAACGAGGCGTAGAAACAACCCTTTATTGAAAGTGGAAGGTACGCGGTGGAAGTGAAACCTTCCGAAAACTAAAGCAGGCAAGAGTGGGGAGACTACGAAGCATCACACAAAGAGTAAACTGATAGGCTACGAAGCACCGCGCAAAGAGGAGACCGATATCTCGTTCTCTCGCAGGCGAAATCCTAAGACATATGTATGAGTTTGTCTCTTCAGTGTCGCTATTTTTCTTTTCATCTAGTTTCAAATCCCAACGGTGCTAAAGAAGTTTTCACTTTAATAGAAAATAATTAATATATAAGAGTAAGTAATATGTAAATAATAAAAATTGATAGTTATAAGTTGAGGTTTCGCGTAATCCGTCTCATTAGGCCAGCATGCGTTAAGGAAGTACTAAAGTAAACTTATTTCCACTTAATTGTAATAATATATATAAATGGTGTATAAAAAAATTGAATAAAAATAGTACAACATAAATAAAAAAATATCAAATAAATAAAGCGTGAAATACCTACAAGTATTACCATTTCACACAATCTTTAACAAGAAACCGAAAAAACATGATAAAAAATATTAAAAAAATCTTGTGAATACAAGCATATTAATTATATTACTATTATTTACATTTACGAAAAAACGCTGAACTAATTTGGCTTTGAATATGTAAAAATTAAAATCTAAAATAAAAAAAATTATAAATATAAAAGTATCAGCTATATAAGTTCATTGCCCTTGTCTATGTTTCTATGTATTCTCTCCACAACAAAAGATCACGAAGTTATTGAAGTGAAATAATTTATTATATTCCACCTAGTACCTATGCTTCGAAGGTAAATTAAAGGATAGCAAATTTATAGTATCATTATCATGGCAGTCAAATCTTAAATTAACATTTTTATACAACAAAAGGAGATCAAATATTTCAAATATAACGCATGGGAAAGGACACGACGGCCAGGAGAAACAATTTCATTCTTTACGTGGCATTGCGACGCATGTCGGGCGGGTACCCGCTAGTATGTATAATGTAAAAACAAGTTTATTCCGTTGCAATCAAATCGAAAATCAATAGAGTTCATAATTCAAGAGTCATAATTTCTCACAATCATATTTATGCTTTAAGCAGTTCAGTAAGCAAAGATAAAAAAGTTATTGGCAAAAAAAAAAAGCAATTATTCTACTTTTAAAAAGTATAAAATCTATTATCCCGTTTAAGTATTTAGATCGTAAGTACCTGCACATACCTTACCTAACCTACATAATGAGTTAACAGAAACCCACGTACTTATATATTTATATTGCCAGCTAAAGCAATCTCACGTTACCACTAACTTTACGCTACAACTTTTTGTTTAACATTCAAAACCGATATTTGCATATCGGAGAAGGCTTTCCCCTTTCCTGTTACGAGCGGATGAGTCTGGCGTGGAGGGGTGGGGACGGAACCATGAGGGCAGGAGGTTGGGGGAGGAACTAACAAGCTTAATTTGACGAATAACTGTGTGTTATTTTGGTGAATACGTGTTTTGCTTTTGAAATTTCACGTCCATGTATACTGTATACATACAGACGCTACAAGAAGTGAACAGACGCTATTTGTTTGAATCTCTGTTTTGCGGAGCAAAGTTTGTACCGGGTATAATAAACCTACACAGGAAATGTCGAACATCTTTCCACATTTATAAAACACTCGTACTTCTCAATTTGAATACATCTTGGATTGTGTTTCTATGTATATTGTTGATATATTTATATCATTATACCTGTAAAATTATAAACGTTTCCAGCCCCCCTAGCACAGTCGATCGATAAAGATTGATATGATATTCAGTAACTTCTCATCGTTCCGTAGTATGATTGCAGATTGACAAAGAATTAGTAACAGTCCATAATGACTAAGTGTTCTTAATACATTCGACTTCAAATGTTGTTTGTACTTTAGCGATTTTCATTTGTCCTAGGTGAGAAGTTACTAGTTGTCCTAGATGAGAAGTTACCGAAAGTTATCCCATGAATCTTTGTCAATGGACTAAGCTAGAACCCCTGAACTTGTTAACCATGTAAGTATTTTAGAACCGAATAATTTAGTTTTAATACTCAAAATGGTTGAAAAACTTTCGCATTGATGAAATAATTATTTGATTGGGACCGGAACGGAATCACTCTTTTTATGTGAATACTCTACAAGAGTCCAAATGATCCCAACTCTCTGAAGACAGCGGAACCATTGCATCCCCGAAGTGGGTGTGTTGTGCGGTTGAGGATAGTGGGGACGTGGAGTTGGGGAAGAAGAAGGTGAGAAGTTCTTGACGTAATGGTGGTTTTTCACCAGAGCGATATTGAGAGCATCTCCAACTCTGTGAAATATGGAAATAGAAAGAGTGTTTGAATTATCAAAAAAGTAAACATATAAATAAATGACCAATTTATCATTGTAGAATCTCATCTCAGCAATAAGAGATATCCCCAGTCCCCAGTCCGCCCCCGGGCAAACAATGGTTCGGCTTTAGGATGAGATACGATGGAAAGGGTTGCCATTGCGAGATAAAATACCTCCATCCGTATTGTAGGATATAACAGATAATGTAGTTACTGCTGAAATTGTGCACAAAAGCAGTGGCGGGCCTTGCCCTAAGGCAAAGGGCTATCAAAAATTGAATGTTTTCCCTTTGCCCCATTTAAGTCATGAAATTTTCCGAAAATTTAATTATTTTTTACATACTTCTAGAAGATAAATTTCCCTATTATATACATTTATATACCTGCCGAGATGTACTAAACCTATTATTTTACACAAGTTAGATTATATGTTTATCATTCTCTGTATTTTTTTCGGCAAATTATTAAATTGAAAGTTTATTACAAACCATCATATTACAGCACATAAAACAAAAATTTGATACCTTACCTATTTTAACCTTTATATTATTTATTACTGATCATCCTTCCTATACAAATTATTAAATAGACAAATATATGGTTGACCGGTCAGTGGTTGAATGGGCATAACGCTTGGGTCCCATCCGGGCGTCGCATGTTCGATTCCTCGGCTGGCTAAGTCCCCCATTACAACACAAGCAACATTTTCGGCTTTCTGTGGTGGCAGGCAGTAGGAGATTTTCAAACATTGTTGGGTTATTTGTAACCCGGGAATGTTTGTCTTTCTTAAAAAAAAATGTTTATATAAATGTATATATATATTTTTTTAAATCTTTTGCTAATCTTAGATTCAATTATCAGTGTACCAAGCCTGTGAATTCTCAACATGGGAATTCTATAGATGAGACAGGCATAGCAGAACCCATTCTCATATTATTTGTTACGTTAAATATAGTGTTAGATCATTAAATGTTGCATTGCTTGGTGCCCAAATCTGAATAAGCAGGTACTTGTCCAACTCCTTCCCCTCACCAATTGTCAGCCTTCGAACATACTCCATTGGGGATGTCATAGTCCCACTGGCTTGGAGCAGTCGGGAGACTCTTACATATTATGCGGTAATCACATAAAACGAAATAAATAAAAAATGCTCTCGTTCTGCAAGGATGAGAGGGATGATCGACTTTTTAGGATTTTCTCCAGATTTATCTGGCGATGAAGGGAACCGTAGGAACATTATAAAAAATACTGATTTATACAGTTTTTTAGTAGCCAATGAGTATTTAGTGTTTTAAAGGAAGATTATTTTTTTGTTTTAGGTCTGCGCAATAAAATCATCGAGTATTGTGTTGGTAAAGCTAAATAGAAATAGAATAAAGTAAAACATATTTTTTGTTTTGAAAATGGATAAACGAAAACCCTTTGAAAAATCACGAAATATGACTTCACTTGCTAAGAACATTAATAAAATTAAACAAAATAAATACACATTTCGGAAACAGAATTAAAATATTTTATGTTAAAAAAGGATTGTATTATTGGTAGGTACTGTATCGCTTGATATAATCAGTTCCAAGTTTGAAAATTACACTTAAATTCAAAACAAGAGTTACAACACCACCACAGCCGAAATCAGTATGTAATTTTGAAAAATTTAATACTTCATTTAATTCTGAATACTTCACTGCCGAACATAATACTCAACCAGGATAGACAAAAAGCCAAAATATACTGGTTATTCAGAGTTTGATTACATATTTTGGACGGAGAAATATTCAATTTCAAGCGAAGAAACTATATAATTCTCTACCAAATCAAACAAAAAGTAAGAGAAAATTATATATTATTTAAAACTATATATGTATAATAAAATATGGCTGAGGGAACAAAGTGATACGCAAACTCACAAAGTTAAGGGCTTTCGCTCATGGAGAAACCGAACACTGGTTGGCAACTCAATTCACGGCACAACTCAATTTATCAACCTCCTGAACAAAATCGATGTTTTTCTGATCTGAAATATCGCAAAATACTCGAAAATTTGACAGATCGTGATTTGTACTTACATATAATGGCACTT
Source organism: Limnephilus lunatus (assembly GCA_917563855.2). Lineage (NCBI taxonomy): Eukaryota > Metazoa > Arthropoda > Insecta > Trichoptera > Limnephilidae > Limnephilus > Limnephilus lunatus. The sequence continues at coordinate 90,791,327 of OU830595.1, read as the reverse complement.
ATATATATAATACCCACGTGGAAACCTGTTAATGGTACAATTATTGTGACTCAATTGCTATTATGCTATTTTATTAACGTAACTGTTTGTCTCCAAAACCAAATAAGAACTGAAACGCTACGGCCGCGGCGACCAGCACTGCTAGTCACCGCGTCTCCCTTGACAACTGGTCTTTAACAAGTTGCCTATGTGCGGACCGTCAATGAAATTCACTTGTTCCTTTCCTGTCAATAGTCGCCAACTGTTTAGTTATCAGTTTCTTTATATTCAATACAATATGAAGAAAATAGGCATGTCTCGTGTACAAACTTGGCCATACATTAATTTTAAAGTTCATTAAACCAGAGTTACAATCACCAACGAACACCGAAATTAGTAGATATGTTTGATTAAAACAAAGATAAAAAAATTATCCGATTTTATATTTATATGATTCGTAACTGCCACTGCATTCCAGCCACCGGGCGAGGCGATTCATTCCAGTCACGTCTCTTCTTGCGCGATTTAATTTCCAGAGAAAATGCGAATGAATGATATCGGGGTGTGGGGTGTTGGCGAGGGGTGGGGGTTGCAGCACAACTCCCAGCTCCTTCGCTGGAATAAAAAAACCCTTTGCCTTTGTTCTATGGCGCTGTTTTGACGGTCTGACGCGTAATAATTGTTTTAATTGCACAGACGGAAAGTTTTCAAATTAAAATGGATGTAATAAATAGAGTGAAAGTCCTGCAATAATAAAAGAAATTATTTAGGTAACGATGCTGGACTCAAAATAATAAACGTTTCAAAAACCATTTCTTCCAATCGATTCGCATATATTAAGCTTTAAATTATTTGCATAAATTAATATTCTTATTTTTCACTCCCATCCAAAAACGCAATAAGCCTATTTTGCAAATACGAATTGAAATAAAGGGAAAAGTTACCATCGGAAAACACCAATCTTCACAAAACAAGCTCGATAAATTTCTTGTCTACGGATAATACTAAAATTGGAATAAGCTTTTCAACTTTCAATCCAACCAAAAAAATGTTAAAAAAATCACATATCCCTGAAATTTATTTCATTTACTCGTAAGTATTATTTTTTATGAATTCAAATACATAGTGAAAATAAATATAATAAGACAGTAATATAATAAAGTAAAAATGATAACAGTGCTTTACGCTTGGTTCATATAGCTAAGTATTTTGCTTTCATTGAATAAATATATACGATTATTATCAAAGTAGTTACCTAAGTACAACATAAACCGTCATGCGGAAAAACGAGGTTTATAAGACAGTCAGTCATAAAACGATAAATGAATATAGGTACGATACGTATATTATATTATATGAAGATATTATACAACAACTTCCAGAGATATTTATTGTTATTAATATAAATTATTGAGGTAAAAAATTTATACCCCCCACTTTGCTATTTCCAAATTAACGCTATCTGAAGGAAAATTTCCCGAAAGGCGGAAAACAGCCATGATTACCCCAATCTATAAAAGTGCCAGTAAAAATGATGTCTCGAAATGTCGACCTTATTACCGATTGTAAGTAAAGTATTGGAAAAAATGTTCCCGATCAATTATGTTCTACCATATTACGGTCTCACCATCATTACTATCTCACCTTTTTGAATAATCAACATGGCTTCCTGAAAAATCGCTCCACAGCTTGAAATCTTTCATTTGTTACAAATTTTCTTCACGCTCAAATGAATATGCGATGCCAGGTAGATGCCATTTTTTACGGATTATTCCAAAGCATTTGACTGTGATTCTTGTACAGAAGTCATTAGATCTAAGAATTCACGGTGAGCTCTCTATCTCTAGATGGGTCACATCAAATATCAGTAATCGGCACCAAATAACGGTTTTTAATGGATTCGCACCTTCCTTAACGGAAATTGTCTCAGTGGTCGCATCTCGGCCCACTCGTATTTAATATATGTACACAAATGGAAATATTATATTTTTTTGTATTTTATTTAGCCAAACAATTATATATCTTACATCTAATGTACATAAATGACTTTTTTTTTTAGTAAATTTTATTTAGCTAAAAAAAAATTACATCTTATATCTAGTATGTATTTATGTAAGCTTTCAAAATAGTTACTTCGCATTATACGCGGACGACATGAAAATTTTTATACCCGAACAGTATTTATCCGTTGTATGTACAAAGCGCTCTTGATAATTTGTGAATATACTGTGAATCAAACTTATTGTCCTTAAACACATCGTGTCACTCGATTATGTTTGCTAGAAATAAAAATAAAATCATCTTTCCTTATAACTTGAACGATAAACTTTAACAGTATATGACTACTTGTAAAGATTTAAGAAAGAAAATTAATTTCTGATAAGCTCATCGAACAAATTATTTTAACATCCTATAAGATCCTATGTTTCGTGTTACGAATATGTAAAGTTTTCAGAAGTGCTGAGAATTTAGGAATGTTGTATTTTTTATTGGTCAGAGGACCACTGGAGCACGCTTCTATAATTGGGAATCCTCAATATAAGGTATAAATAGATTTAGTAGAAAGTTTACAGAATAAATTCACAAAACATTAACACAAGAAATACAACAAAACTACAATATTAATAGTACATTAACTTAACAAAAAAGACGCATTTTCAGATCTATCGTTTCTACTTAATCTGCCTAACAGTAAAATAGATAGTCCTGAATTGCTATCCGTCATAGGTTTAAATGTTTCAATGAAGCATACCAAGCAAGCTTCCCCTTTTCATACAGAAGCCAACAACACTAATGTAGCCAATAACTCACCAATTAATCGCGCAATCTTGACTTATACCCACCACGAAAAATAACTACACTAAGAATTTTTTCATGATTCCTTGCTAACATACAAAACTAATATTTTCAATTTCTTAGCGATTATTTACATTATATTAAAACTACTTACACTTAATTTTCCATTAAACTTTTATTAACAGTAAATTATAGTTCGTGAGCATATAATTCTTGATTTCAAAATTTCTCTTTACTCTCCACACACTTTCTTCCTTTTTATTACTATTACTCATACATTCATTGGTTAAGTTTAAAGAATCGTTCACATCTCGGGAGAAATTACCTAACGATATTCTATGGACTAAGGCGATAGAAACTATAAACCATTTAATAATTTAATTTAATATTCCTTTAACATGTATCATAATGTATTGTGTATGTCATAATAAATAAATAAGCAATAAACAATATATAGGTATTGCTAGTGGTAAAATTTACTCATGTAATGATTCAAAGTAGTGAGTGCCAAAGCGTGTCATTTACGCATTTCTTTATAGGGAGTAAAGGGAAAGGAAAACGGTTAATAACTTTCGAAAATTTATAATTAAGAAACATTTACATAGCGCTAACAAGACTATATTTATAAAATTAATATTGGGATGTGCGCAAGAGCCAACAATCCACTTAAAAATTCACGGCATTCTAATTATAATTCAGGGTGGAGATACAAGAACAATAAAACTCAGGTAGAAGACAGAGGAGAAGAAATAAAAATTCCATAACACAGATTTTTTACTTGCGTTAATGCCCGACTTCGTCCGAGATGAACAGTGTTTTCTTTAAAGTTTTTTCTAGAAAAAATGCAAGTTGTCTTATCTTTTGGCCGTCAAATGAAAGGAAACGTTCTAAGATGAAGATATATGCGTTGAGCTATAAATTAGAGACTGAAAAAGAATAGAAAAGAGTTTTTGCCACTAGATACAAACACATTCGCAGGTTTGCAGTAAAGATTGTGAAAGCGATTATGGATAGTTGTATCTAATGATTTATAGTTTTGAAAACAATGTTATAAATAAAGCGACAAACATTTTGATTGAAATGTGCTGCGCTGGATGAACTGAACACTCATTTTCTAAGGAATCGAGGAATTTTTAAATGATGCATTTGAAGGGTACAAACCCACACATTCATTAATTATGAATAAGTGTGTATATTTGCATGTATTGGAGTTTGATCGCTCGAATTATGTGTTTATAATGCAGATATGTGTGTGGTACGGTTGTGATCACGCTCCGCTGGTTATATTGCATCGCTAATATGGGGACTGTGTATGTAGTGTGCACTGCGTAGGTAGAATACTACCATGGCTAGGCTGGTAGCTGGTTACCAGTGGCTGGTGGCAGCTAGATAGCGGATAGGTGGTTGGTCTCCCTCTTTGCATAAGGAAATGAAGGCCGCGGGTGCGAATGGATCAAGTCCTTGTAACACTTTTCACAAACATGTTATGCTTTGATGGTTAAAATAATTTTTCATTCAAAAGTGATGAATTATTTCTCTAAGAAAGCACGAAAAATTTTCAATTAAAGATCAAGCATAAGCGTTCAAAATCTTTTTATCGCAGCTTTGCTTTACTTGTGCACATAAGATGTATCAAATACATTGAAAGTTTTCCTCGATAGCAGATAACAGCCTAGCTCGTTAGAAAATATGGCAAATTTAGGATTTCACGTTTGGTTTTGATTTTAAGTTTAAGACTCAACCACCATAATTAGAAATTTACTTACATTAAACTTAAAATAATTCATCCAGTGCAGATAGATACCACAACGATAAAACACAAAATGATAAAAAAAGTGTCAAAGAAAAACTCGAAAACGTAGGTAATTAAGTGAATGATTAGAGGTTTAGTATATTGATGATATTCATAAAGACATTATTTCAGAATGAAAATAATATTATTACGTATATTCACTATATTTATTGTTTTTAATTCATAGAACTCCATTAAAATTTTTAGAAATTTAATTAAAATTAAATTTCATAATGTTATTATCGAGTTCTGCAAGTATTTTGGTATATATTTTAGTTACAGCTGCTTCGACTTGTAAGGTGATTTTCAAACTGTGGTGAAGTCATGTACGGACGACTTATTTATAATATTTTAAATGTTAATTTATGAAGGTGTCTAAATTGATTTATTACCGATAATAACATTATCAAATTCGATTATCAGAAGTCGATAATAACATATTATCAAATTTAATTTTAATAAAATTTCTAAAAAAAACGTATATTCACTATTAAATCCCAAATCCTTTAGCAAATTTATCTAATTACTTGCTTTTATTTTTGATTATTTCAAAAGAATTTTTGAACTTTGGGAACTGTGAAAAAAATTACGAATATAAAAATAATACAAAGATTATTTAATCTTGCTCTTAGTCTATTCGGAAAATGATAGGTATGTATAGAAACTATGGAAAAAATAGTTCACTCCGAACGCTATTCTCCTCTGGAAGTCAGCATAGGAGGTTCTGTCTGTAATACAGGCTGCGGTGTAACAAGAGGGGGTGGTCGATGGGGTGGGACGGGGTGAGTGGCTGGGGTGCATTGAAGGCAGGTCATGTTGGATGACGATCAGCGGTCTGGATGCAGACAGTCGGTAAATATAACGAGCCCTGGCCACAGAACACACAACAGCGGCTAATGGAAACTTTGCGATGAATTTTACAAATTTTAGAAGCGTTGAGGCAATAATACGAAAAACCTTGCATCGGCGGATTTCGTTTGTTTAAGCCTAATAGATAAAGCGGGCATTATAATCTAATCAACAGCTAGTATTTACATAATTTATATTTTTTCAAGAACCTTAAATTTACTCTTTTGCATAAAATCACAAAATTTTCAAATCAAATCGAAAAATTAAAATGGTAGAGCATTAAAATAAAATTAACAGACACATACACACAAAATGTTGTAAGTGCGTTTTGCGATTAAGAAAAAATGACAATACCTACCGTAAACAGTGAAAAGAAACAGGGATTTATTGTCTTAATATGAAAATCCTAGCCATCACAGTTAAAAAGCTTTTTAAGTGAGGTCAACCTATCTAAACATCGGAACATCTGATATCACGTTTATTACTAAATGCGAATTTATGTGTTTTGTGCTTACAGCGAATCAAAGTCAAACACGGATGATCAAGAAAAGATTCACTTTACTTCAATTCGACTTCAAGAACGAGGTTGAATTTGTCAGGCCGATATGTGCTTGGCTGTTGTAGTGCTTAAAAGTAGTTGGCTGGGAAGTACCTGCTATTCTGATCAGGTAAATAAACAAAACCCATTGGCCAACTCGATAAACATTTCGACTCTCAATCTTTGTCTTTCGCTATAGCTTTATAAAGACGATCAATTATTAAATTCTTGCTCGGATATGATAAGTGTTTTAATTTGTAACTATAGGTCTATACAGATGGTAGATTTACCTAACTTCTAAACTGAGAAATACATTTATAAGTAGGTATCGCTGCAAATTATGATCCAACACAGTGCTCATATAGATTCATTGTTTGCAAATTGCATGTTTCGAACGTATTACTCGACTTCAGAAAAGAAATTTCCGCAGAGATTGAAAATAAGTACATATTCAAATAATGTAATATACATTTGTAGCCAGGTACTCGAAACCGTATTATTTCGGCTGGCCACACCGCTATGGTAGTGTACTTGGATTATCGCCGCTAGGCGGCGCGGACCTCGCAGCATTGACAATTACTTGCAATTCTGAATCTCTCATAGTAGGACGCTTATAAATTATTGTGATCTTTGTAAAACTACCGTGCAATAAATGAACCAAGTTTATAACTAACATCTTTGTTATTTAAATCCCGTGTATTTTAACGTAGTGCTAATGGAGTCAGATTAAATCATCAATAGTAATATTTACAACTAAAGCCCTCGTTAAACATTTTTTATTTTATATTTTTATTTTTAATAATTTTTTAGAAAAGAATGTGTCCTTACCGGGGTACCCCTTCTAAGGTCACGTTGTAAATGGTTTCAAATTTTAATTATAAATACGAACCTGTGTTAAAATATTACGAAAGGAAAAATTATGAAGATTAATTAATATCTGAAAGAAAACACAATATAAGCTTTAATCTTAGTAAGATTGCACAACTGTATCCATATACTTCCTTTCCGTGTTCGTAACGCAAATCTTTGCTTCTTTTGAAGTCGGTTATTTTTAAAATATTTTTATTGCAAGAATCAAATAATTTTACATGTTTCTAATGCAACAGTCGTTTTATTTGTAGGTTGGTGGAATGTAAGTTGTAATGTGGATCTTGTGAATCGGCCCGAGTTTGTCTGTGTAAAGTTATCCTGGTTTTATAATTAGCGCAGAACCGTGAAAAATCACGATGGACTTATACTCGTAGGATTGATGCACGGTAACTCAAAAGCGCAGACTATGACTTGTCAAGTTAAGCTTAAGAAATTTAAACAAAGAAAAACACAATTTAAATATAGAATTAAAGAATTCTCTATTAACACTATATTATAGGTAGGTAGGTACTAACGACAATTAAATTTAAAAGAAATTCGAGTACATTGAATCACAGTTCCAATCACAGATAGACCAACAACCGATTTCGATAATAATGACGATAAAAATAATACACCGTAAAAATTTTCGAATTTTTTAATTCGATGATCGTACAAACGTTTGTTATCCGGTTTTTGCTAACAACAATAGCAAGATTTTTTTTCTTCTCAATAACACTTCACTAGGATATCAATGGTCAACGCGTATACGCGCATACTCGTGCAGTTATTCGCATCAACTCTAATTGCGCGACCTATTTATTTTTTCTATAAATGTACATTTACATTGTTTTTTTTTTTTAATGTCTGTCTCACAACCTGTATCGAGACAGGCGTATTAGGCCAATTGCATCACTTTTTTTTTTTCAAGTCATTCCGTTTTTTTTTTAATCGTATTTTTGAAACCCTGGCGATTTTTTGAAAATTTCAATCCGAAAATCAGAAGATTTTTTTATAAACCGGAAAGACGGGATATAATTTTATGGGTGCGAATGGGTTATGTATACCAAAAATTTTACATCTCATAAATATTTTTCTCCTCGATCCATCTTATTGATCATTAATCATTATAATGTTCAACGTCTATATATGACTAAATCCAATGTAAATATTTGTACTTATAAATAATAATAATCAGCAATAATTTAAAATCAGCACCATTAAGCTTCTAAAACAGGTACAGAAGGCATACAATGTACCTCTTTGTAACAAATGTCAAAACGTCATACCAAATGATAAGTTCGCAGGTCAAACAATAAATCTAGTGAATGTTATGTCAAATTCAAAAATTCACCTGAAATCAAAGTGTTACCATATAAAAGAAATAAATCAATGTGGAATTTTACAAAATTAATAGAACATTATCGGAGACGGAACATTTTCATGTAGGTACAAACGTCACGAGCCTAAATAATGGATTTATTTATTTAAAACAAAAAAAACTGTACATTTCTAAAAATTTTTACTAACATTTTCGTAATCTCCACACGATTTTTTCCAAGTCGTTATGAAATCCATGCAAGTAGCCATAAATAAATAAAAATTGGTGTAATTATTTAAATGCCAAATAAACATAGCGTTCAATGCCCTCTGCGGCAAAATGAATTCTCCTTGCAGCCAGCTATATTTGTGTTTTTCTGACTTTAAAATAGATTTTGTGCGGAGAGCGGGGGTGATGTCGGAAAAGGGGGTGGGAGGTGTCCGCTCCCACCCCGTCTAAACTTGATGTGGGGCAAATTTCATTAAAGTGTGTACGCGGAGCGGGATGGCTTAGCGATGGCGCTGTAATTTCCTGTACTGAGCTTATCACAGAAATGACGATATATGTGCGACGCCGAACCCCCCCCCCCTCCAACAGGAGCGTATCAGGTAGCCTGATGAAACAATTGCATCCAGAATGTTGACTTTAAATGCTTTTGTATTCTGGGATAGGTTTCAATTAAGTGAGCTCCAATTAATGGTAGTAGGTGTCGGGGACTCCCGAGGGAGATATGGCACGATCAAGTCAATCAAATATTTGAGTCAGCTCATGTTAGGAGTCCTAATAACATAAGAGTAGGTTTGTATCGGTCAATCATCTCTGCGGAACCCTGCGGGGCAAAGGAATGATGGTTAGATAGTTACAGCTTCAATTTTTTTCTTCTAAATTTGTCACTACTACTAATAATTGTGTTCGGGGATATAAAATATTTACCTACTATATGTGTATCTGCCTATATTTGTATGTATTGCATATAATATTATTTTATGTAGATAGGTATATAAAATATATAATTTATACGGTATTAGAGTACCGGGTTTCTACCTCCTTCCGTCTTATATTGATGATATAGTGTCAATTCGTAATAATAATATTACACGTAAAATGATAATATTATAGATAGTCAAAATAACATCTTTAAAACATAATCAGGTAGAAATGCTAAGAATTTTTTTCCATAGGAAAGATGATAGTTCAGAAATGCACAAAATAAATTGCAAGGCAGATAGAAATATTTCGCTATTAAATTTATACGATGAGAATGCCAGGATTCTTATAAATACCAACCAGGAATAATTAGATTCCTGGTCAAATAAAATTCTTCACGCAAAACACTTCAACTATCTCAACCAAACATATGTTGACAAACTTTCGTCAAGCAAATGGTTGAGTATTGGAGAGTTGAGCGCAGAAATAGAAGGCTTTATGCTTGCCATTCAAGATAGAGTCATTAATACTAAAAATTATTTGAAGCATATCATCAAAGATAGAAATCAAATTGATGGTTTATGTAGAATTTTTTTTTGGCTTTTCCGGTAACTATAGAACATATTATATCGGGATGTTCTGTATTAGCGCCGTCCGAGTATACATTTAGGCACAATCAAGTTTTAAAAATAATTCACCAAAGTTTGGTAATTACACATAACTTGATTGACTGCCGTAATGTACCATATTATGGATATGAACCAAATTCATTTTTAGAAAATGAATTTAAAAAAATTTATTACGATAAAACTATTACGATAAATTATTACGATAACAGACAGAACAATTAGTCATAATAGACCCGATATAGTTTTACATGACAAAATTAAAAAAAATAACTTATATCATTGATGTCGCTTTTCCAAATTCTTGTAATATTCAGAAAACTGTTTCTGAAAAAATTAGAAAATATACAGATTTAGGAAATGAGATTAAAGAATTTGGCATTCTCAGAATATAAAAATATTACCATTTGTTATTTCGGCTACTGGCATTATACCTAGCTCTTTCATTCAAAATTTAGGCGTATTAGATTTGTCAATGAATTTATATATATACATGCAGAAGTCAGTCATTTTAAATACATGAAGGATTACGAAAGATTTTTTAAATATTTATATTGAGGGATCAGTAGGATTTAACGGACCACTTATGATTTCATCAGAGCCGAACCCTCTGATATGAAAATATCTGGAGTCGGTGAAATATTTTCCCATTATGTTTCTGGTGGATTGACGTATTGTTCTTGTATTGTTTTGTATTTATTATACTTATATAGTTCACTTACATTGCGTGGATTTACTAGATAATCATTTGTGGAAAAGTGTGTGGAAGGGTTTAGTCTTTCATTTAGGAAAGATTTAACCCGGACATAAAATCTGGAGCACCTTAAAAATAAAATAATAACATGTTTCATATCATCCGATTTAATGTAGATCTGAAAGTGATGGAATCTTTCAGTTCAATTTTCACCCTATTCCCGAACTACCGAAATATGTAAATTTTCGCACACGTGATAAAAATGATTAAAAAAAATTTAGAAAAAGAAAAATTAAGCAGTGAAATTTTGGTCTCCGGTGAATTTTTTATGCCTTTTTTTTACAATGTTTTTTCTTCAAAATCAAACCATTTTTTTTTCTTCCACATGTCGTCACTGGTCACTCAGTCGAGTAACCGACCAACCCCTCAACCCACATCCAACTGTCATCACCTACCATTTTTTTTGCTTTTGTAGAAATAAAAATTTAAAAAATCAAAAATTTCATCGGAGTACAAAATTATGTCGGGAATCACTGGTTAAAGTAAGTCAAGTACGTCCCTTAACACCCTGTATATGAGTACTTACATCAGGAAAAACAAAAACCTATTTGAGTCAAAGGATATCCAGAGTCGGTACTTAGGTATAATAGAATAATATCTATATAAAACAGAAGTACATCTATCAAATAATGTATCAATTCGACCGAAGCAAGATGTATGTGCAAAGACAGATTTTTGTGACGTTCAATCCATATTTACTTATATTCAAATAAAAAAAACTTGTACAATGTGTCCTTAGAACGGGGTACCCCAGTAAGGACACATTTTTCTCTGAAAAAAATGTATAACAAAGAAAAAAAAAATATTATGCTAAGACACAAATCTAAATAAAAAACAGGGATTAAAAAAAATTTATCAAAATTGCACCTCGTGGTTTAGGTTATATCATGAACTTTGATAATCTTTTTAATAATACCTATTTTTGAAAAAGTTGTAGCCCGGAAATTGTCATACCCATATGGTTCAAAAAGTGCTTAAATCGTAGCAAATTTACTCTACTGAAAATTCCTGAACGAAAAAGGTGCCTAAATTTTTACTGCATTTTTTGCAATCAACCTTAATTGGTTAACAATCCTAATTACCTACCTAACAATGATTTTTTTTCACGCATTCGTTTAAAAATATTCGCTCCTTATATTTCTGTATTTATTGGCCTTGTTATCCCCATCTATTTTCGACTCATTAAAATTGATAAGCATGTCCATCAATAGGGTGGGCAGTGGACATATTGGAGTGGCCCCCGAGACGCGGGCCCCCGTGAGCCCGGGTCCCTGCGATAGCCCCGTCAATACAACGGCGGCGGGGGCGCTGGACAGTTGGGTAGAGCGCGTTGAATACTTTATCCCACCTGTATTGACACGTGTAAATGGACAGATAACAGAAAGATTCAAAATTAGATGTTTGTCTCGATTTATGCAAGTTTTTGTTGTATTCTTATTATTAGAAAGAAGCACTTGCGAGCTCACAAATACCATAACATACAGTGTTAACTTTTATTCTTCAACGTTAGCAGTAAAATAAAATATCATAAATAATTTTTAAGTTTATTTATGTTATTGTAGGTGCGCACATATTACCTCTGTGGAGTAGGTATCTACTACTGGCTGTTAAAATCCCAACACAAAAATCGTAGGATAAAATAATAGTTCCTACTAATTTTAGTAACATGAATTTGAAGAGGTTTCAAAGTTATCTTAAAATCCTACCTTGATAAACGTTGAAATACAATCATTCTTCTTATGGTGCGAATACATTTGCGAATATAAGTGCGAGTCGGAAAGGAACGAAGCAACCGCAAGCGGCGTATCTCAGCATTAAAATACTAAGGCATGTGTACCTGACATTTCCACGTGTTTCGATACTTTTATTTTATCAGCCAGATATGAAACATATTTTTTCTCAGTTAGTTTCATCTCTCTCTATACAAAGTTACTAAAAAGTATAAATTTTACCGTTTTTTGATACTATCGCGTATAAGCTTCAGATACCGAATCATACCGCAACCTACAACCACTAAAAATCATTCACCACTCTATATATATTAAGATAATATGCAGAAAGTGTAGGGGATTTAAAAAAAGATTAAAAGAACCAACGTTCAACATAAATTTTTTTTTTTAATAACTGAAATTTTTTATTTTTTATAAATCTTTGTACCTAAGGATGAGAAGATAATGTTAAAATAAATTAATATTCAGAAGTTGACGTAATACTACTCACACAACACAATAACAAAATAATACGTGTCCTCCCATCATACCTTGGAAAGAATTTATTTAATCGAATGGGAAATCCGCTGCCTTAATTTATAACGCAACATTTGTAAATCACTTTTATGTGTAGGAACACACATAAAGTAACCATGCACATAAACATGCAAGCCTTCAAGGCGAGGTACCTTGATGGTTGATGTTTCCCATCAATATGTATATTGTAGGTGGAGTTATCCGTCTCCCACCACCCTCGGAGGCTTTATTAGTTCTACCCCCGCGTCCTACCTCTATCCTGCCTGGAGTCGTCTTCCTTTGAATAAAACATACCCTGCTTATATTAACGCCAGGCTGTTAACCTGTAACAATTTATATTAATTTTTAATGAATAAACTTTAAATGTGTATAAAAACAAGATTATTGTGGTTATAAATCTATATATTGTTATAGTTATTTAGATTGTTGTATTATTTAACTCAACACATTGATTTAAAGTTCTGGAATTTATTTTAGACAAGTTATTTTTACATCTACCAGATGTATGTTTACCGAAGGTTTTTTCAAACTGTATGTCACCTGAAAGCACAAGCAGAATTATTCGAATCAGATTTTTTTGTAATTTATTTTATTATTGTAAACCAATTGTTTATTTACTGAGTTTGTATATTGTCCTACACCCTCGGAATTCATATGTACCTATAACAGAGGACACAATAGTGATACGTATAGTGAAATAATTTAAGGTAATAATTTCAAAACATCATATTAGATTAATCAATGTTTTGTAATAGTAAAAAATGACTGTAGATCGGCGATTCTTAAAATGAAGACAGAAACAACCAATTTAAATTCAATTATTTATGAAAACCGGGATACGGATTTTACAAAGGTTTGTAAATAATTTGCTGAAAATGGCTAAAATGAGTTAGGATTATAATATTTATTTATTTGAAATATTAACGCCTTTCAGCTTTTACTTAATATAACATAGTAGCAGGTATAACTACAACATGAAACAGACTGTCTTAGTGAGCTTGTAAAACAGCAAGAAATAGAAAACAGAAGTTGTAAAAAACATATGTAGATTACAAATCAAACAATAAAAAATAATTATTTATGAATTTTATAGAAATCTTCGCTATTTATTTTTGGGTGTTATGCCGTGTTGCGCTACCTCCTACTTTAGCCAACGTTTCGGACACTGTAACGCTGTCCGAAACGTTGGCTAAAGAAGGAGGTAGCGCAACATGGTATAACACCCCAAAAATAAATAACGAAAATACTTTTGGCCGTAAAAATCTGAAATCATATCTGTATAGAAATCTATTAATTAATTTTTTGAGAATTTATTTATGAATTTTGAATACCTTTTTTGTGAATTTATTTATGAATTAAATTTAACATTCAAATGTGATTCATTTTCATACAAGGAGGGCAGAAGATCGAAGAGAATACCAACGTAATTTTACAGTCCACTGTCTGATGTTAGGTGAACATCTGATATTACCGAGGGCCTTTTGATGTATCGTATTGTTCAGTGCACGAGAATGATTGCAGTCATTAGGTGGCCGCTATGTCTGCCACCGCCACCGCCGCTCTGTATTCAATTTATACATTTCGTAGGGGTTGTGTTACGCTTCGGCTCACTGGCTCCGGATGCAGCCAACATCTTATATTAAATAAATTAAGATGAGCGGGGGTAATTCCGCGCTAAGCGCCCAAATTAAACGATTTGGAACTCGGCGGGGATGCAATCATATGCGGCGCTTATTGTAATTGAATTGGTTTAGTGGTAATTTGAGTCACACTTGCTGCACGCGTGCAAATCTTGATGAGAGAATTTGGATTAATTACAAAAATATTGGCTGTTCAATATTTTTAAATAATTAGAGCTAAGCAAAATCAACAAGATTTTTATTTAAATTTTGGGTAAAAAAGGGAGTGTCATAAGCTTTGATTTATTTAGGAGATTTTTTTGCATTATTTGTTAATGTAGAATACCTGAATATATTTAATACCTACTAATAGCTTTCATAAGGCCAGATATAAACAAATGATCTATCAAAAATAATATTGTGCACATGCTTGTAAATAAAGGTTTATTTTTACAAAAATTCACTCGTCTTTCATTTGCTAAAGTTTGCCTCAGCACGGGTCACCCAGTGAGGATTAAATTAGGTCAAAATTATTAAATTATAATATAAAATGTAAAGTATTGTATACAAATAAAATAAGAAAAAGTGATTATCGGAAAGTTAAAAATATATTTCCAAATAATAAAAAAGTAAACGATTTTCACAGTTTGTATGGCAGAATTTAACTATCTATCTAGAAGATTACATTATATGAATGTGAGTGAAGCAAAGAGTGTGTGCCGAGACATAGAAGTATGGTGATCGATCCCTTCTGCCGGGAAACGGAGTGATGATTAGTTGGATTTTTTCTTCCCACATGGCTAATAATAAAATTCTACATTGCCTTTTCCAAACACGGAATCTTACAAAAACGCAAAAAATTTAGTTCATTTTTTTTTTTGGAAAATCTGAAAAAAGGTAGGTATATATTAAGAAAAAAAATCCTTATTTAAACAAAGTAGTTTAAAGTTTGAGGATTAGTCATACAGTTTAAACATCCTTCAACAGATGTCGCTTGTATATTTAGTTATTCGTAATTTTGTGGTGACTGAACAGATGTCAGTTAAGTAGAGCTTTAAAAGAGTATCATCTATCGTCGTTCGTGTCTAATGTACGAACGGTTACGGTAATAGCCGAAGGCATATTATGGTAGATCAGTGTCGCGAGTCGCGAGCCCAGCCGCAGAATATCTTAGAGTTTCCTGTAAAGAGGATGTCTGGTAGAGTAAAATATTCATTGTAAACATTACGATAAACGTAAATAAAGCAACTTGTAATCTCAACGAACCTCGATCTTACTTGGAAGTTTCCGAACATAATTCAAGTAATTTTAATCACTACACAAGCAATTCTAATTACCAAAAAAAAATTGTAATAAAAATTGTCTATTGTAAATGTAGCTTTACTTTTGCAAGTAATGCACGGTTCGGATATCTAAAAGGCCACCCTCACATTTCAAGTTACAAATCTAAAATAAAACATAATATGACCAAGTGGGCAAGGTCTCAGAAAATTCGTTTAACAAGGTTTGCTAACAGAGGTAATTAATGAAAAACTTTACCAAGGACGGGTTGTTTAAGAAATTTGACGGATTCATCAAATATTTGAAATAAATTTTCACATGTGTAAGTTCTACTCTGTGTTTATTGCAGTTTTATGAAGCAACTGGCCTTTAATTTTATAATAACATAACTTGAATAGAACTTACACAGAACGTGAAAATTAACTTAAAATAATTTATAAATCCGTCAAATTTTTTGAAACAACCCGTCCTTAGTAAAGTTTTTCATTAATTATATACCCTCCAAAGTTTTGCGGTATTGGCGTGAGACAGGGTGTACAATATAATAGAAAATAAGATATTCAAAACCTATCAATAATATGTTAAAGCGGTGGTTGAAAGCCTTTGTTGTAGGCCAGTTTTATTTGTATGTTAATGAACCCTCAGCACGTCCATTCATTTGATCACTTTGCCGAACAGGAGCCGATTGGCCGATTGACCGCTCTGACAATCTGTCCGTCTGATTATATAAAAGGAATTAGTGCCTACGTTGGGTCTCCCACACTACCCGCTAGAATGAGGAATGAGAACGAAAGAACCTTCTCGCTTATTGCTTCGGCGACCTTATTCTGAACTCAATTTTGGGCTGACACTAGCTCTAAATGCACGAGTTTATTTGAATAACGTATGGTTTTGTACGTCAAATTAACGACTATCATAAACCTAGTATGGTGGTCGGTAGACTTCCAATAATAATTTCGGTGGTAGGTTTCTGTATAAATATGGTTTAACGACGCCTAGAATTGAATTTGCGTTGGTTTTCAAAATTGGAACTGATTGCGGGAACAATTCAAACAAGCGATTAAAATAGGTTGTAAAAATATTTTTATTACCGAATAAGAAAATATTATTTCAAATATGTATTTCTTTTGTTCGAATTTTTGACAGATGTCGTAATTTTTAAAGATTGTAAACGATGTTCATTCGAAAGGTTAACACCCTGTGACTGATCGGCGGGTTAGAACTGAACTAAGACTGTTCCGTTTATATATACAGGGTGTTAAGGGACGTACTTGAGTTACTTTAACCAGTGATTCCTGACATTATTTGGAGTAAAAAATGTAAATGAAATTTTGGTCTCCGGTGACATTTTTGATTTTTTTTTTTTTAAATGGTAGGTGTTGGATAGTTGGAGGCGGGGTAAGGGGTGGGTCGGCTACTGGGCAGAGTGACCATTGATGACATGCGGAAGAATTTTTTTTGTGTTTGATTTTGAAGAAAAAAAAATTGAAAAAAAAAAGTCACAAAAAAAAGTCACCGGAGACCAAAATTTCATTTACATTTTTTACTCCAAATAATGTCAGGAATCACTGGTTGAAGTAACTCAAGTACGTCCCTTAACACCCTGTATATATTTTTTAATAATTTCTTCAGCTTCACAAATCAAACGATTATATCATAACTATCATCAATATAACTTTCAACAAATTCAAAGCAACACTATCAGATAAATGTAATGCATCACAACACACCACTTAACATCCATATTTATATTTATTTATTATATTATTAATCAGATTCCTTTTCCTAATTTGCAATATATTTTCATATTCCCTAATTACATACAAATCATCCATATACTCCTATAAGATCATAAGCTTACCCTTTATTGTGTTTTTCTATATTTTATCATGCATTATTTAAGTATTTAGCTTCTCCTTACTATTTTTTTTTTTAGTTTTTCTTTATGTTTAATTTAGCTTCTCTTAACTATTTTTTTCTTAGTTTTTCTTTATGTTTTTCTTGTCAGCGAAAAAAAACAAATTTTATCAGCGAAAACATGTTTTTAGGCTTACTGTTTTATTTTAGCACTCTTTATTTTTATGTATCTTTGTAAAGCTGTTTGTTTTCCAAATAAAGATTATTATTATTAAAATAATATCCCGTGATTTTCAGGAGCCTGCCTTCGTGCTGTGAAATATCTAAAATGAAAATAAAAAAATATTAATATGTTATTTTTTATTCTCTCAGTGTAATTAAGATGCGCTTTTAGGCAACTTGTTCATGTTACTGATTTTTTTTGTTAGCGTTGAGAAAAGGGTTCCATGACAACTCAAAACCAACTCAACTCAATACTTCTTTGAAAAGTCTTTAAAAACTAAGAAAAAATTATTAAAATACAGTCCATGACTTACCTAAAGTAACCTATTTAACCAATTTTTATATATTTTTTTATCACTCTTAATGAATTTTCAAAGGTGGTCGAATAATATATTGTTCAATTTTTTCTGAGTTGTCGGGTACGTGGAACGTGAACTGTTGAAAACTCATGAAAATTCAATATGAAAAACTGTAAAATTACCGGTAGATTATATTATCGACATCACGTGGTACAAGCGTACGGCGCGACGTTAGGTTATAGTCAGTGACGACATTTGATTTGTTTAATTGAAAAAATGTCACCCGAGATTAAAGTGCTACTGACATTTGGAGAGAATCGAGGAAATAGTTGAAAAAGCAAGAAATGTTTTCAGAATTTTTGCGTATCTATTTGCACTTTGATGGTATTATTATATCTTGTCGTGATATGAGTATTTGGTATAAAATAATAATCTATATCTATAAATCATTTTCTTTAAATAAATTTTCATGTATTTAGTTCACTTTAAAACTGTGTCCCCCAATTTTGACATGCTTTTACTTACATCTCAGGAATCTCTGGGCTGTTGGATACGTTTTGATTCACCCTGTATAGATAATGTTGGGAGTAAATATTTATTTTTTCTCAGAACCAAATTATATTTGTTCGAGCATGTTTGAAAGTATTTGTTTGTCATAATTTGTTAATATTTTGTATTTATTTGTTCCTGAGAAGAGTCAAAGCCCTATTAGTTTTCCATTTGCCGGTAGCGGTTTTTGAAGATTAAAGGTTAGAATCAGGCCTCAGACGAAGCGTCGATTTGCCGGACAGATTTCTCTCCAAGGTGTGATTTGGCCTGAGCGTGATGCGATCTGATAATAAATGTCTCGCGCGGACTGTGATTTGTTTTTTCTTCTCTTATTTATGGCGACTATTTACGGCTTGTCGCAAATTATCGGTAATGGTCTTACGTTGGCCGCGTTTAGTGCTGTAAGTGACTTTACGCTAGATAAATACATATATTACATAACTTCTTTCAAATAATATTTTAGTTTATTGTTGGTTCATACACTTTTATATAAAAGTGCATGTACCAAGTGTATGAGAGTGAGTGTAATTTTACGAAAGTCCTTAGTTTGAAAGACTTTTATATAAGAATTACAATAATTTGAAACATGGATACAGAATATACACTGAGAATAAGAAAAATATATTATAAATATATAAATATTTTTTCTCACCGTATGTTTGTACTATGTAAAATATTTTTACTACAACGCAATTCATAAACATAATAATTAGTATTTTAATTTTAAGTATTATATTTAGTATTTACTATGTAAAACTGAAAAGTATACTGTATTAAATAATTATAAAAAAATGAGAGATTTCTTACAATCAAACTGACTGATCAGTTTCGTAAGATTTGTAAAATAAAATATTGTAAAATTAAAACTGAATAAACATATTATTTAAAAAAGGGTATAGAGAATTTAAATGAGAAAGTGCATGAGAGTTATATGAAAAGTTTATATGACAAAACATTTAACAATAAATATTGTAGTAACAACATAAAAAATATAAAGAGAAAGCTATTATGAATACAAGTATGAAGAAAAAAAGAAAAAAAAATGATCGTTAATTGAAGGTTTTCGACTGACATTCTTTGTTCCTTCGTTATTACTTATTGCAAGGTTCCAATAGATCCAATGTGTAATATGTGAAAGCATTGATGGCCTCCGTGGTCGAGGGATAAGGCTCTCTAGCAATCCGGTAATGGTGGGTTTAAATCCCATTATGTCACAATTTAATCATTTAAAATATTATGATATATTTGCGGCACGTTCCAGAGTGGAAGATATCAGTTTCGCCCTGGTGTAAGACAATAAATCAGAATTAAAGGGTTGCTTGAAATGACTTTAACCGTTCTCAACAGATCTGAATAGCCAGGTACTTTTCCACATTTCTCTTCCCCATCTCCTTCCCCTCCCAATTACGTTCAGCCCTACAACAAACCCCAATTAGGGATGCCATAGTCTTGCTGGTTTCAGACGGGAGCAGTTCGGGAGCTTCAGACGGGAGCAGCTCTTGTACAGTATTCATATAAAAATAAAAATAAAAGTAAATATGTAAAAATCACACAAATCTGGCAGGAGATCACGTCCGTTATCTCAAAACAATCCCACAAAAGATATAGAATCGCTCTTCCAAGCATATATTTTAAAATTTTGATTAAAATAAAATGTATTAAATAAAACGAACAATAATGACTCAGGTATTTTCCCTGGAAAAGGTTTTATTTCATCCATTCGGTACAAGATACGTTCCATGGAGTCCTGGGATAAATAGCTGACACCACTCAAACTATAACCATAAGAAAGGGCGCGTTATCATGTTAGGACCCTTATACTCGTAGGCCTAGTAATAAATGACAAAGGAAGGTGAACGTCCACCTGATGCTCATCACGTGTGATGTGTTTCCATTTCATCGTGCTGAGCTGTTTTTCTTAACCTAAACAAGGGTCGGAAGCTGGTTGGACGTTTATTAGCTCAAATAATAATAAGTACCAAGAGAATTTCAGTCACTTAGATAAAGCCCGAATAAATTTAGGATACGTTTGCTTGACTAAAAAACGGAAAATTATTAAAAAAAATCTCGAACGGTGAGCTGTGATATCACACAGATATTACAGATTTTTATATATGGAATTTCTAAGACAACACAATTAATTAATACGTTAAAAACGTTACAATTTTTCTAGTACCAAATGTCCATGACATATTTAAGCCAGCTTCCATTATAAAAATGTGTAAAAAAATAACAAAGAGTATCTAGAATTTTACAAACTAATGAGATATAAATCAATTTATCACACCTAATTTTAAAACAACTCAAATACAAAACCATTATATTTACCAACTAACTATAATAACCTCCCTTCTGAATTGCGCTGTATTAGGTACTGACCAATCAGAACAAATAAAAAAAATTAATCAATTTAAAATTTTTTTTTTATTAAAAAGAAATTATTTTATACAAAACATATTATAACATACAACCTAAGTAAGAATCGTGGGTCCTTTATCAAGCACAAGGGCTTCTCTTTTCTGATAAGGTGTACATGACCAATGATGACCATAAATATAATATTTTGTTAAATATATATGTAGGTACATATTCTTCATAATCTTTATATTATAATAAATAAAAAAAAATCATTTAAACGAAAAAATATAATACCAACTGCGAAAATACACAATAAAAAATAATGATTGTTTTAAATTTACACAGAAAATTTCAATTTCATATTAAATGTTTGTCTATCTTTTGTTTAAAATAGATTTATTTTTGTACCAGGTGCAAATTTTCTTAGTTTTGTAATAATTCTTGGAATTTTTTAATAATGTATTTCGGGTTGCTTTGTATGTCTATTAAAATCTTAAATTCAATACATTTCTCACGATATTTGGACTCATTTGGGGATAGATACTATTTTGCGTATTTGAAACTACCCTTAATAGATGGCAATAATTTTGTTAATACGCATTTGAGATACAGAACAATTGTTCACCTAGTGACCACTAGATGGGTAATCTAGCACATGATTATTTTTTATTACTGACCTCGCAAGTTTGACGGTAGGTTGTCTTGAAGTTTGTTAACTTTTTTTTTGTAATTTTTTTTTTCTATTTTACGTATTAAAAAGTATTTTTTTTTCTAACAATAATAAAAATGCATGTGTATATAACATAATGTTGCAGGAAATTTTTAATTGTTGTTGTCCTCTTAATTTGAGGATAACAATTTATTTTCTATCCAACGGTAAAAAAAATGATCACATTTGGATCAAAATACAGAATACATTATTCATTAAAAAAACTTCTTCACTTCATAAGTTGTCCTTTTGTGGGTTAATATTTTCGTACAAATGTTCGTGGCAATGCTACTACAGACAAGCTAATGTAAAACAAAAACTCAGCAGACAGAAATTAAAACAAGAAATAAATATTGTAAAGTTTGGACAGAGAACAATGGAAACTCGGAAAAGTCATTTGATTATTAATGAAAACTGAAGTTACCCTCTTGTTAGGTACATGCTCAATGCTCGCTGTATAAATGGACACAGGTAGGTAGGTGGGTGGTTACATCTGGTACATGGGGTATAC
This sequence comes from Limnephilus lunatus, assembly GCA_917563855.2. Lineage (NCBI taxonomy): Eukaryota > Metazoa > Arthropoda > Insecta > Trichoptera > Limnephilidae > Limnephilus > Limnephilus lunatus. The sequence goes on along the minus strand of OU830595.1, from coordinate 90,769,245 downwards.
TGTATGTATGTGTATAGTGTATAGTGTAGCATAGCGTATAGCCAAGGATATCGAGTTAGGGAACTTTCCTAGACAGATGGGGGCGCACACGTTACATTATAAGGCTCACTCTGCGATATAGTTATAACTTTCCTCTCACTGCCACTGTGGCGCTAGTATAGGAAGTTGCTGAACTAATTAAACTAACTTTACATTTGCCATTTTTCTGATGGAAGGAATTATATAACTCTAATGCTAGAAAATTTTATACAAGTAGTGAAATAAAATAAAAGTAATAAAATCTAACTTGCCATACATCCTTAACTTACTACCAATAAAAGATTAAAAAAGAATATTTTAGCTTGCACCTACAGTATGATGTTTGAATAGCATGTTTTTAAAGGCTTGTAAAATTGGTTTTCAGATGCGGGAAATTCTCCCAGTGAGATAAGAATAGCAAAAACCATTTTTGACATGCAAAAAGAATAATATTATTTGGCTGATTTCGAAAGCGCTATTTTTGTGAAAAATCACATCAAGGGAGCTGTATAAATACATGCACGTAAAATAAAATTAATATAACTGGCTTACAACTAAGATTTATAATCATGACTAAACTTATAGCTAGTGATGACTAAGATGTCTATGATGCTAGTTACGACTAAGACTTATTACTACTGACATAAAACTAGTGACTTAATAACATGCAATTTACAACTGTTACTTAAAGTTAGAGATTTACATCTAACATAGGTAAATATAATTTCAGAAAAATTGTAGCTTCACTACCTGGCTTTGGCTGGACATATATTTTTTTTCCTCTTGATGGATTGAAAAATATGGCGATCCTCTTATTTTATGATATTTCACCATATTTATGTAGTAGACGGGGTTTTAAAAATATGAATTTTTAAAACCTAATTAACAATATTTTTTAAAAACTTAACCTTTACTTTCCAAATAATTGCCAAAGTTGTCTCTATATTCATGAAAAATCGATTTCTTTATCGACCAATATTTTGTAACTTATCTTAAAGCAAAAATAAATAAAGTTGCAATAATTAATTACTAGTTATTTGCTAAACCTTTTTGATTAAAAATATATCATTTAATGTGGCGGGGTATTTTGGCCCTAAATCCAAAATTAAGTTTTATTTGAAAAAGGCCGAGAAACCGCTCGTTCTAACGATAAAAAGCTATTCCTAATTTCGGAAAAGACACATTCAACTGAAAATGATTAAGTTGATATGCGGACTTTTACGTAGGTATATCTCTGCTAATCTTGTGATGTCAAAACTCGAAGTCCGAGAGTTTTTGCTGCTTCTGGACACAAAGTTTTTGATTTTTCGTCGATGATAACTTGCTTAGTAAACTTTACTGCTAACGTTGAACAGTTGATACGAAAATGGGATTTTTTTTTAAATTTCTTAATAATGTTTCTAAAAAGGCGACTTAAAATCCCAACCTGGACGGAAACCGACACCAGAATAGGTTATAATGTATAAGTTTTAAATTAAATAAAGTTATAAATTTGAAATAAAGTTATACATTTTATTATTTTTCAGTCAGTCTTACAACCAGGAGATTTGTTTGTTATTGAAAGCTCTATCTATAAGAATAAGATGAAGTTTTATCCTGGTCAGCCTGCTTCGAATAAGGCTTTCGCTCAACTCGAAATGGAAACCTATCTGTAATAATGACCGGACTGCTGGGGTCATTTCTAACTAACGAACTCGGCCACCCTACCCGCCTGCTTCCCTGGTCTATACTTCCACCGAAACCACCCTGTAACACCTACTATTATTACGTAAGTGTAGAGGATGTCATTTTTTTACAATTATGATTTTCTTATCGAAAAATTGAAACACGTGGAGAGAACAATATTAATTTTACAATATGATCTTGTACTTTATTTTTTTACTGTTTAATCGATATTTCACAGCTCTATGATTCATCAAATATCATCATGAAAAAATGGCATTGCCGATCCTCATAGAAACAAATCAAAGACTTAGGCATCACTTTTCAATCAAATCAATCATCTGTTAACCACATAACCGAATACTTTATTTTACCTGCTCATGCCCTCACTGTGACATCTTAACGCCCCCTAATTTTCTCTGGGTCTTCTACCGCCCCCCCATGAAAGTCTCAAAGGCCCACAAGGGAGCGTTATCGCCCACGATATGACGTACATGACGTACACTAATGCGCGCGTTCAAAACTTTAAAATAAAAAATCAATCAATTATAATTAACGTTTTAAAATCATACGGGTATTCACACAAAATATTTGAATAAAAAGAAAGCGGTAGATATTTGTGCGGGCCGCAGTTTGACGACTACGGTATTATATTCTCTTATCTCTACGCACTATATTACGGTCGGCCACCTTATATTAAGTATTTACTTGACAAATCATTAGTTTTTGCTGTTGATAAATGTACCTGACGTATCCATCTTTGTTATTTGATCATCTCCACCGAATGTTTCCAAAAGAATACTTGTGGATTCTGAAGATAATATCTGCGGCAGAGGAGGCCATCTTATTATACAATGGATTAAGTGCGAAAATGAGCGCCTTTTGTTTTTCCACAAACCGTCGTTTTCTACCTTAATAGGTTTTAGTTAGTTTTACGACCCTTTTCCAGAGATATATTGCCACATTATTTTCTGATTAACTTTCATAGAAGTACGGCCTAAGAGGTACTTCAATTTTTGTTAAACTTTTCATGGGAGTTGTAGGATTTTTTAACTTTAATTTAAATGCAAATTAGTTTTAAGTGTTTTAATAAAGCATTCATCTTTAATTTTTATAATGCTCAGTCATCAATCATTATCCTCATTTACTTATTTATTTATTATTTTTTGGGAAATCGACAGTTTATATTTTTTATATTTTGTAGATAAGTATTACATAGCAAAAATAAAACCAATAGGCCACTTGCATCACATTATTTAAAATTATTTTGCGGTTTAGGCAAATATTCTAAGACATTCTGTATTTTTTTTTAATCGTATTTTTGAAACCATGGCGATTTTTTGAAAATTTCAATCCGAAAAATCAGACCATTTTTTATAAACCGGAAAGACGGGACATAATTTTATGGGTGCGAAAAAACGATAATTACTTAGCCGAAAATCATTTAAAAAAAAGAACGTTTTCCAAACGAATAGCAATAAATTATACGGAGTTCTCTTCGTAACATCTGTAAAAACACCGCCATCTTTATTAAAAAATCAAACCAAAGGATTAGTTCGCATAGCACAAACAATAAATCTAGTGAACGTTTAACGCAAATTCAAAAATTCGCCGGAAATCAAAGTGTTGCCATATAAAAAAAAAAATAATCATTGTGGAATTTTACAAAATTAAGGGAACATAACGGAGACCGGACATTTTCATGTAGTGACGTCACGAGCTCAAATAATGGGTTTTTATTAAAAAATAAAATAAACTGTACATTTCTAAAAAAATTTACTAACATTTTCGTAAGCTTAGTAAAAAAATCTATCCACACGATTTTTTACAAGTCGTTATGAAATCCATGCAAGTGGCCTATTATGGATTTCCTCCTTGTGACTTTACCTCTACTGAGGATAGCATAATAAGTAAATTAATTGTATAAGAAATCAATATGTAGCCAAAAGTTATATAAAACTAAAAATTATATAAAACGAAAAATTATGAAGTTACCCTTTTTGTATTCGTGATCGGTAGCTAACTTTAAAAATAATCTTAAATTTTATTAATAACAAATCAAGATTTTAAATCACTCAAAGAGGGATATCTGCAATGTCGATATTAACAATCTTCATAATACTAGTAAAATGCATTATAGTTTCCTATTTTTACCCACGTTTGAAACTGCTCACATTTTAGCTTGTGCTATTATTTATCCAAAAGCTACATTTTGGTTAATTTGTGGATTATTAGGTAGGCATAATAATTGTTTTTATGTTCTATATACCAGTCCAATAAATAATAATGATTAAAGATTTTACATACATCACTTCTTTAAAACCCCGCCTGTCGATAGGAAAAGGTGTTGTGAGATATTAACTAGACCTAAATTTGATGAAATAATAAGTAATTACGATTTTGCTTTGAATTTTTAATGAAAACGGCGTTAAAGATTCACTTTTTTTTTATAAAATTACCAGAAAACAAGAGCCCCAACTGCTCCCAACCGTCTAGAGCCACCGATACTATGGCATTTCCAATTGGGGTATGTTGTGTGGCTGAAGTACCCAGTCAATCAGATCTGGTTATCACACTTGGTTTCAAGAAATTTGAAGAAATTTCAAGAAACGATTTAATATTATTATACATATATAGATACTGGTGATTCTGAGAATATTTTCCAATTTGGTACGTGCTGAAAATGTTTATGTACTATTTTTAATGGAATAATTGTGAAACAACTCAAATTAGTTTTTATTAGTTAGTTATTAAAAAAAAATACTTGTGCACGCTGAAATTTAAAACTGCGACCTCCAGATTCATAGTCTCCAGGGTCTTACCCATTATCCACGGAGGCTGTCATGTCTTCTCCATAAAAAATAAATATTTTTTTATAATGCTTATAGCCTTACGTCAATAAATTGATGGGTTTATCGGTTGAGTGTGGGGAGGGGGGAGCGGGGGTAGTTAAGGGTGGGCGTAGCCTCCCACCTTATTTTTTCTCGTTTCTCTATCTGCCGGCAACAACTTTTGCCTGGAATTATGTTGGTACGTGCCAAAGCCATTATTGCTGCGAGGAAAGTTCATCAATTTCATTTCTAAGTCGTGCTCACGTATTGGGCCAGCGTTTTGCCGGGCTTTATCTGCCGCCGCCAAGGGCGGGGTGTGGATACTAAAGAAATTAAGGGATGAAATATAGCGCTATACAAAATGTGAAAAAATAAATATCTGTGCGATTTATGACCGTTCATTATTCTGTGATTAACAAATAGTTTAGCTATACTAAATCTCACATATTTTCTCTGATATGTCATCGAATATCCTAGTGTGTTTAAATCAACAACACAATATTTAAAGGACCTTTAATATTCAGTAACATTTAAAAAAAAATAGTTAACATTACGTTACAAGAATATTTTCTTAAATATTGATAATTTAAAATAATTTAAAATTTTAGCAAGTGCCCGTGAAGTGATATTAAAATATAAATCGCACTAAAAATAATTGCAAGTTATTATTTTTAAAAAGTGGTCAATATCAGGTTATTATTTATTTAATAACAATTATAATAAATAACTTGGTAAATAAAAGAATCAATAATAATTTCCATTTATTTATTTTCCTTATTAACGCCCATTTTAGGGCCTTTTACATATGAATAGTAAAAAATATACAGAAATCATTGTATGTAACTGAAATGCCTCGATAACAACATTTTGAATTTATTTAGTGATGAATTGAAGATGTCTACTGACTTGGTATAAATATTTCCCTCCGTTAGTGTTCTCGGCAAAGAGGAACATAAATGGTAGTTAGTCTTAGAATCTCAGCATTATATTGTGTTTAATTGAATATGATAGCTATTAAGCCCGTGAACAATTTCTTTCAGTCATTTTAGGTTAGCAACAGGAGTGAGTGTTTGTTTTTTTAGAATTTAATTCAGAGAAAACTTTACCGTTGCCAGTTGTGACTAAAATAACATAACAGACAATAAAAATTTACGACGAGTGTTGAAAAACCATAATCAGTGGGAATATTTGGTTTGTTGAAAAAGCCACAGATTTTCCTCGAAAAACTCGTTACAACAAAGTCGATTGCATAAACAATGAATTAATAATTATTTTCTTGTAATCGTATGCAAGAAGTAACGAGTAGCGATTTCTAGTCTACTTCATTCTGTTTATCTACGCGAGCTAAGTGTGCTGCCCTACAAAGAGAATAGTGAACGAAATAAAAGAATATTCACAACGCGTGCGAGGGCCTGCGTCATGCTACCAGTATTTTCATTAACACAAGGTACTGTACTGGAGATTGCCGATTTTGAATGTTTTTTAAAGGTTTCATGAATATAAAGGCAGGTACCCACTTGTAGTAGAAATTATAGAAAAAAAGTTCGCTGAAGACCTCATTTTAATGACAATTCCATCACGAAATTCATCTGCTGAATTCTAAAAAGTGATATGAAATACGTATGTGTATCTAGCACCGCAAAGAAAATCTTTCTGTGTAAATACCTAGGTATTGACAATCAAGTTGGCGGCCGATCTTGATCAAACGTGATATCTTGCATGCAGAATTTATTAATTTGGAAAAAATTGATGAAAGCAAAATCAAATGATAATCAAATGTACGATTTCGAATAAGATGCCTCTAATGGTGACCGGCCAACTCAGAATGAAACCAACTCAGAACCACCTCAGAAAGGTCATTAAGAGTGATGATAAAAAAATTGGTTAAATAGGTTAAGTTAGGTTAGGGTTACCGGCAATATTAAAATTATTTTTTCATAGCTTTTAATGACCTTTCTGAGGTGGTTCTGAGTTGGTTTCACTCTGAGTTGGCACGGAACCGCCTATAATATCTACCACTGGCGGCGCTGTCAGTATGTAGGTGTTAATATCGAATGGTTTGGTTAATTCAATTACTATTTTTCACATTATACTATACTATAGACTAAGAAATTTAAACAGTAGAAATGTAAATTTGAAATACAGAGTTAAAATAATTTCTTGTAAAAAAATATTATACCACATGTTTTTACTTTATCGCTTGTCTGAATTCTTGATACATCAATTTGAATTTTTTGCAATTAAATTCAAAACAAATCCAAGTTTATTGGTTTGAGGTTCGTCTAGGTCTTCGCGGCGGATGCGTTTGCCCACCATTGGGAGAAATGGGAGAAACTGACCTCTTTGGGTTGAAGGAGACCTTTTGACCTCTCCAGCTTGCACAGCAGTGGGAATGATGGGTTCATTCCTGGATACATTGACCCCCAGATTCCTACAAACCCCTCAAACCTTTTTTCCTTTCCAGAATTTTCTTTCCCAAAAATGACTCACCACACAGCATCTCCAAAGATGCTAAATTTAATGTAAAAAAGAGTTACAATCATATTATTACAGATATTAATCGACATCGACTGTGGTGGTAGTAGGAGATTTTCAAACATTGTCGGATTATTCGTAACCCGGGAATGTTTGTCTTTCTTTAAAAAAAAAATCGTGGGTGATTGTAACGCTTTTTTTACATTAACTCCACATAGGAGGCCCAGAGGAAAAAAATCCTTTAAGGCCTATGTTTGAAACTTCGTCACCAAGTACCACTAGATTCTTTAGAAACATTATCATTTGAGATATAAAATCAGTGCATCCACTCATCTTCAAACGTCCGTTGTTTTCATGAACATGCTTTGTAATTACCGCGTGGAATATAAAAAAAAAACTCATCGTTCATTTCTCCGGAGATACTGGAGCTCCGGGGACTAGATGCTATACTAAACGCATTAAATCGGTGAAACTCACTCAGGTATGCCTCTGCTTTGCGTGAGAAATGTAAAGCCATTTTCATACATGTGCGCAATGTGTTGAGACATCAACTTTCTCTCTCCACTACGAATTACCAGAGAAAAATAATATCTTCGACGTAATTATTGCAGTCTTCAATTACAAAAGATTTTTTTAACAAGTGATGCCAATGGTTAAAAACACTAAATGCACCATGAACATATCACTATTAAAATTTGTGTGTTAAATTAAAATTACAAAGGCGAGAATTTCACGTACCAATATTAGTTATCAGAACTTCTCACTGACGGAATTGCATATGGATGAAATTACACCTATCGATTGCTCCAAGGATTAACTCCAAAATAGGGTTTTCGAGTTGGTTCTATTTCCGGGGATCATAAATATTCATTTATCTCCCAAGAAGAGAGCCTTGACCTTTACTGTTGTCAGTTCGAAAATAAACCCATTTGAAAATAGTTGTACTTATACTCTTAGAAAAAAAATTTCAATGTTCCAAAGAAGTAGGTGTGTATAATACATCAAAAAATGCCCTTTTCTTACGAAAATATTTTTTTTCTCTGGTTGTAAGTCAGACTTACTTCTTATTCCATGGAAAAATGTCGATATTGGCGTTTGGATTTGTTTTTAAGTAGGTAAATATTATGTGTACTGGAATTATACATGCCAAAAAATGTTTTTAAGTGTGAAAATAAAATCCATACTTTAAAAAAAAAAACTGACGTAAGGTTTGTTAATATATAGTAAAATTTCAAAGGTTTCGACGATTTGATGAAAAACCTTATATCTAACTAGTCACCTCGTTTGTTCAAGTATGGTATTTTGAAGAAACGCCTTCGTGTTCATATTTAAAAAAAAATCCTCCCGAGTCCACATTTTCCAGGAAACCAAAAAAAAATCAATTCAAGACGTAATTATTAATTATGAATATAACTAACTATATATATAGATAATATAACTATATTTTGGTTTGTGTTTCTTATTTGTGATACGTATATATAGTATAGATATGACTTTACTGTTATTGACAGAAATACTTAGGATGGTCTGAAGGTTCCTGTTGGAAAGTGACGTCGCCCGGATCAGAAATAAATAAATGGGAGAAAGTTATAAAATCAATTTTAATATATAAAATGGAATTCCAGCTTGAATTAAAGATTTCAAAATTTGAATCCAAAAGTTACCAAATACTTGTTAGCTATTCAACAAAGTATTGTTTCTACATCCTATACTTTTGAGAGTTAAATTTTCACATGATACATGACAATGAACTTTGTGCAGATGTCTATAACATTTTACGTGCGAGTAATGAGGGTGATTATGCGAATATCAAATGAACAACTAGCACGACAGTTTCACAAAGAAATCAATTTTACAAAAATGAAAGGAGCACGTGAGAAAATTGACATAACAATAATATTACGTGAAATCTCTCTTTGTTAACAAGATTCACGGACGTTCCAAAGGTTATCCTCATAATAATTATGCAGGCATCTTCTTACATGTGTTTTATACGACAAGTTATTAATCACAGTTTATTTCTCATCACATTGTGTTTCTATAACAATGCTAAGTTATTTCTTCTGTCCCATAATGGATCAATCAATGTAAACATGCTACGTATTTATAAAAACATTGATTAATTTCAATTAAATTGTAAACAAGGTATGATTTAATCAATCTATTTATCAATCTACTGGAAAAGAAGCAAGCAATAAAGTCATTTCAATTAATTTAATTAATTTATTTGACGCCCAGAAGTCTATTACATAATTTGTACTACACTTAATTCATGACAGATAATTTTGAAACTTTGGAAAGAAATAATAAAAATAAAATAAGATAAAAAATACAAATAAGTCATAAAAATAAAAATGAAGATTTGATAGGTTTATAAAAATACAAAAATTTACAAAACAGCGATTTGATAGATCTACGAAAATACAAGATGTGTTTAGGAAGAGTTTTGGAATAAATATTTTACAAGATCTATAAAACTCGCGAAGTTGATATTGAATATATTAAGTACTGATTTCCATAGTGTGAAATTGTTGTATCGAAGAGTGGGCAATGTAGTTCCGCTTATGAATGCTGCAGTAGAAAAGTGTATTTTGTCGTGTTGTTACTGTGGGTATTCGTAAGTTTATGAGTTGCAGGAGTTCGTAACAGTCGAACTTAGAGTTAAGTATTTTTAATAAAAAGGTTAAGTCGTATATTTTACGTCTCTCTTCTAATGCATGTATTTTTAGAATATGTACTTTAATAATATTATTATACTTTTCATTCGTTACACTAAATTAAGCTAAAATAATTTTACAGTCCTCTAGGCAACACGCTATTAGCTTCTTAAAATATATGAACTTTATCTAGAGTGTTGGAATGGAATTTGATTTCAGGAAAATTAGTTCTCACAAGTTTTCTCCACCTCTGTCAAAAGTGGGTGCAGAATCTAGTATGGGGAGGGTGGGGTTGGGGTTTGAAGGGGGTTGCCTTTGAGCTGAGGAAGCGAACAGAGTTTTGTGTTATCAGAATACCAATGAGGAGGAGAGATTTTTTTGTGATGCGTTCAATGAAGAAAACGATCGTCATCTAGATCAACATCAATAAAGGGAGGCGATTCGAAAATAAATATTGAACATTTTACACGGCAGTTTTCCGTTTTCTGTTTGCAATCAGGAATCAGGGAATAATCTTTTGCTGATGATATAAGATGGATGACTATGTGGGGTTTTCTACCAAGGAAACGTGTTAAAGAATAGTGCGTTCTTGTTTATGAAATCCTTATTAACATTTTTACGGAGCTTTTGTCTTTAAACATTTATCTGGATGACTGAATCGGAAGTATTTTAAGTAAGTAAATTTTAGCCTAAATTATTATTATTACTATAACTGTATTGTAAAGTACATGTTTAATTATAATTTTAACCTTATACAAAATAATGTAGACTAAGTACATAAGGACCAAGCTAAAGTTGCAAGTAGGAAAAATCAATAAAAGGTCTTAATTTTTGATACTAACAATATATTAAAACAATTTGAAACGTTTTTCCACAAAATTTATTACCAGGAATGAATGTTGCGTCACACCAACTAGACAATAAACACTCGTTTGACAAAGACAGAGATATTCTTAAAGAAGGACATAAACTATGTAGATATGTTAGAATCATTATAAATAACCCGCCTAACTAAAAAGTGAATCCTAACATTGAAATACGTAAAAAATTAGAACCATGTGTTAAATCTCCCATACTATATCCATTTTAATTTTATCACATGTTCTAAAGCAAAATCTGTATTTTGTTTAAATAGAATCCATTGTAATATTATCCCTACTCCAAGTAAAATATATTTCATTTTTAAATTTGTAAACATATATCGATAAAAAAATTCCATCATATCATAAATATAATAATGATATTTATAGACACCTTCATGTAAGGTATTCCTCAAATAAATATCTATAAATATGAGGTAATTATGTCTAGTTCAAATAACTGGAATTTCAGTCGAGAAACACGACATAGAGACAAATATGGGTATATCCATCTAGTTTGAATAATATCCCTGTACGAGTATACCATCTCCCAAATGTTAGGTATATACACGTTAGTTTAAGGAATAATTGCACCGTACGATAATTGTACTGAACAGTCTGAGTTAGGCCTTCATAGGCTAAAACCGGTTTATAGTCAGAAATAAATTAAGTGGAAAAAAGTTTCAAATTGTTTTAACATATTACAATAAAATGTAATAAAATTATAAATAACAAAGCTACAAAAAAAAAAACGAGTGTACTATAGACTTAGACCACCCGACTGAAGTAAAACTTCACTAACTTATAAAATAAGAGAAATAGAAAATGTGCGCGTGCACTGCTCTCTCTTGCTCCTACAGTGTGATACAGACAATAGGCCTGCACTGTGTCTTAGATATTTATTAATTTAATTTAATTTAATTTACCCTTACTTGAACTGTAATATCTAATATTAAAAGTATATGTATATATATACACTGTTATCGTCCTTCTAAAACTATTTTTTCTAAATTATTTACCTTTGTCAAGTAATATTTGTATTTATTTTCATAAGTTCTTTGATCATTGTTTAAACATCTCACTAAACACTATTAATTTTTTTTTGCATGTTAATACTCCTCCCATAAACACGAGCTCTTGAGCTCAATTTATGGAGTAGTAGTAATATAAAATGAATTATTGTATAACCTTGCACATGTAATCATTTGTATTGTAAAAACAAAATTCTTGAAATAAATAAATAAATAAAAAATAAATATACGAAACGTAACTGGCTATGAGAGAAAGATAGAAAGAAAATGTGTGCTCGCACCTCTGACTCTCTCTCTCTTGCCCCTACAGTAATATACGAAACGTTCGCCTCGCTTTTCGTAACGCTCGCGTCACGTATTCGTCAGCTTACCCCCCAAGTCAAGCGTGTGTAAAGAAGTTTTACTTCAAAAACGAGTGTGCTTTAGACCACACGACTGAAGTAAAACTTCACTATTATATCTCCCTCGCCCGACCGTTCGCCTGGTCCGATCACACTCTTCGTAACGCTCTAGTCGCGCATTAACCAGCTTACTCCCCAAGTCAAGCGTGCGCAAAGAAATTTACTTCAAAAAAGTGTTAATTAAACGAAAACATATCACTTTGAAGGAAGATTCTAAGGATAAGTTTCGAGAACTTGACTTTATGAAAAAAAAATCAGTAAATGCAATCATGTTTGAGCGAGGGTATAACGGATTATTCAAAACCCAAGGGTCCTTCAAAGAAATGGTTGTTCGACGAATATATATACAAATTGTATGCTAGTAGTAGTAACTCTAGCTATTAAACACTACAAAATAGAAACATTGTTGTATGTAACAAAAAATATTTCGAAAATGTTCCTAACCGATTCTCTATTTGCCAGAGTCTTCACCATGAAAACGGCGACTATGGTTATAATTGTATTTAGAATCGCTGAGAAAAAATGAACAGGTATCGTAAACACGTTCTAATTAACATACCAATAATACTTCTCTCACTCTCGCTATAAAGTTTAGTGCTTCAAAGCGGCAATTTTCTATTTGATTTCACAAATGGAATTATTACTACGAGTATTGTCGTGTGGTCTTGAAACAATAAAAACCAAAAGAACATCTCTGGAAAACCGTTACTGGGATCATCGAAAACATATTCTACTTCAAAACAAGTAAAATGAATATCTCTTTACATTTCAAGATAATTATTTTTGTATTTAATAAACAGATATCCATTAGGCACATTATTACAACGAGAGGTAAAAACGTTTTTTTTTAATCCTTCTATCACACTGAAAGAAAAAAAGTTTTATGTTTACACCACCATCAAAAGAAAATAATGTTGAAGGTAGCTAAAATGTGTTATTATTAAATTTTTAATTTAAAGACCTTAAAGTATTACAAATGGTAAATTTGAGAAAAAACTAAAATAACGCGTAAAAGAAAAAAAATATTTTGAAGCTAAGATTTTTTGTAAAAGCGTTAACAGCTTTTTTCTCAATTACAGATAATATAGATAGATACGAATATTTTTTTAGAAAGAAAAAAGTTTAACGTTTACACCATCATCAAAGGAAAATAATGTTGAAGGTAGCTAAAATGTGTTATTAATCTAGTCTCCTTCAACGGAAGCATTCTTCCGAACAGGACCTCCATGATATGCTTGGTGTAACTCTAAGTGACCTGGTATGGGGGCTCCGTCGAAACCAGAGTTAAATTAGCCTTTCAGAAACTAGGCGTACTGTACAGGGCCCGCAGATACTTTAATAGTACACAACTGCTAACCCTGTACAAATCGCAAGTGCGCCCCACGGTTGAATTTGGCAGCCATCTCTGATCTGGAGCTCCAAAATACCTTAAAAAACCCTTGACACTGTGCAGAAACGGGTGGTCCGTTTGATAGATTCTCCCATCTTAACAGACGGATTGCAATCTTTAGAGCACAGGCGTCAGGTGGGAATGCTGTCCTTGTTCTACCGGTATTACAATGGAAAATGCTCCGAGGAACTAGCGTCGTTGATCCCCTCGGCACCGGTGCATAGTCGGGAAACACGCCAAACACGCGCCCAACATTTGTACATGGTTGACAATAGTCACATGAGAACGGGTCGTTTTTACGACTCGTTCTTGAGTTCAACAGCTCGGATGTGGAACGATTTACCGGCCTCTGTGTTTCCTCCCTTCTACAACACGGGTCTCTTCAAGACCCATGTTCACTCTTTCCTTTCCTCAAAAAGACCCTCCACACAGCATCCTCAAAGATGACATAGGCCCTGAGGGAAATTATTTTCCTCAGGGCCTCCTGTGTGGAGTTAATGTAAAAAAAAAATTATTAAATTATTAATTTAAAGACCTTAAAGTGTTAGAAATGGTAAATTTGAGAAAATGTAGATAATATAGATACGAGTTTTTTTTTAGGAAGACAGGCAGCACTTTTAGGAAAGTTACAGTTTTACGATTGTCCAAAGGGTTGTAGGTATATACGCTTCAATTTGGGAGGCGGGTTTGGGTATCACCCCAAGTTGGATACTTAGCAGGGGTGACCGGGTTCATGAGGTGAGGTTTGTCCGGGACTTAGAGGCGGATGTTTCTATTATCCAACTTCGTGGAAGGCCAGATCGGGAGAGACTGGTTGAGGGAGCGTTTTTGGCCTCTTTAGCCAGACTCTCGTGGAAAGATGGATCCTCCTGGAACTCCTGGACACATTAAGCCCTAGATACCTACCCACCCTTCATATCTTTTCCCTACCAAAACCTCCTTTTCTTCTATTTCTAAAAATAGGTCTTAAGGACCTAATTTCCTCAGGGTCTTCTGAGTGGAGTCAAAGAAAACCATTAACATTTTTATCTTTGAAGTTTTTTTAAATATTTGATACTGGTTTCGGTTTCGCTAATCTAATCTTAATCTAATATCAACAAAATTGTTAAATAGACGATTTCACAAATAACAAGTTGCTTTTTCCAAAAAACGTTTAATCAATAAGATCTTTACGCAGTTATAAAATTCATTCATTCTATAACTGAAAAAAACTGATTTTTAATCTAGAAGTGTATTTTGCAAACCCAAAGATGAAACAATACCATAAAATCCGCAGAACACTAGTTTTAATGTATGCACCAGCTGCATATTGCACTACATGCCAAGAGCAGCATGTCTTGTTGGGCAGTGGGCAGTGGCGGTGCAGGAGTTAGTACGGGGCTAGCGAGTAGTGTCGTGATATCGTGGCAGGTGCACTGGACTGGCAATTAGTTCTGCATTGTGACCACTGCGGCCACCTTACTCTACTCTGTCCTCCCGCCTGCCGGTCAATATGCGATACTGTTATTGTTCGGTTATTTTTTTATTAATTCTGTTTTATGATTTTTTTTAATCGTCGTGGAAATCAAAAAAATGGAAATTGCATATTTTATTTTTTTAGTAGATATTCAAAATCCTCAGCAGAAATTATGAACGCACGAAGCGGAAAAACTCTAGACCGTATAGCTCTGTCGTCTTGCAATTTGAATATTTTTTAGTTGAAAATATTTTTCTACTGACAAAAATATGAATTATTATTAAACCTGACATGAATTAAAGTTTTCACGGTCAAAATAAGTTTATTATCGGGATTTAACTTTGGGGTATTATGCCGTGTTGTGCTTCCTCCTTCTTTACCCCATATTTCGGTTTGTTCTTTACAGTGTCCATCGCATGTGCCCTGATGATGGACACTGTAATGCTTAAACGAAAAAAAGTTAACTACTTGTGTTTGGCCCAAACTTTAAACCAAATTTTGAACCAATTACTCAGTGTAGTAAAGATTTTTGTGTTAATTGTATTATTAAAAATTTCTATTAACTTAACTCTTAAGCAGAAAATATATGAATCATTACACACTCTCGAAGGGTGAGCTCTGGCGTTATGAAGTCAGCAATGTTATTCCCATCATGAGATTTGCAGCCCTAAGGTGATACAACGCGAAGCAAAAACATATCGTGTTTTTCTTTGTGAAAAATTGATCGCCAAAAGATCAAATTATAATATGCTTTAATTGAATGCTGCTAGTAAACAAATTTTTACTTTTCCTACAATCAAGTGTTTGTTTGATAAGTTTTTTTATAAGCTTGGAAAAAATAAACTGTCAGTCCTAAGATAAAGGCTTTGAAGTGTAAAATCTCCTACATACCAACCTTTTTACGAATATATTGCATAATGTGCAAATTAAGTTATTTAGATTATGATCAGAAAATATTTAAATATTTGTCCCTGAACTTCGCAGAATGCAAATTTAGAATAAAGGCGGTAATTTGCATTTTGGCGATGTTTTTTTCACGTAAATCAAAACAGGCGGCCGATGAAACGGGAATTTAAACCTTATCTTCATCTGGGGAAAGAGTGATATCGCCCGATTACGAAAATTACACGCCGAGGTGGATGGCCTTAAAATATGTATTTAACTAAAAAAATAATATTTCATTGAAGAAGAAGATAACATTAATAGTCTAAACAAAAATATGAAAGAGAACAAGACACATACAAATAGAAAAAGATAGACACTCCCAGTTGCGATGTTATCTTTTTCTATTTTTCTGTGTCTTGTTCTCTTTCATATTTTCGTTTAGATTATTAGTGTTACCTTCTTCTTCAATTGTATATATTACATTGATGGGAATTACCTTTAAAAGATATGGAAAGAGAGTTGTTCTTATAAAAAAATAAGACCAGAGATGATTAACAATATTTTTAACTCAATAAGTACACATGTTTTGAAAAATGATGTTGAAACTGAGCGAAGTCGGGTAGAATCTAACATTCGTACGTAAAAAAACCCATTCATAACTATTTTTGATCTGTTGTTTTCATTATTATTTTTAATTAGTAAACTAATGTTTAAGACAAGATCTTTATGCATAGCACAAAGGTAATAAGCTGTAATTGTTGAATGAGAACACTAGTACATATTGAATTATTTGGCGGGTGGGAGATAAGCCGACGTAGCTCAGTTGGTAGAGCAGTTGACCGGATATCAGAAGGACGCGGGTTCAAGTCCCGTCGGCGGCATTTATCTTTTTTCGGGAGATTTTTTTCAATGTTGATGAGTGTTTCAGGCTAATAATTATTGCTTATAATAATTGTTGTTTTCATCATTAGCGAATAACATTACTTCACAATCACAACGGGTTAACAAAAAATATGTAATTAAATGCCTGTCATTTAACATCTTGAAATACATTCATAATTGCACATACGTAATATAATTTACA
Source organism: Limnephilus lunatus (assembly GCA_917563855.2). Taxonomy (NCBI): domain Eukaryota; kingdom Metazoa; phylum Arthropoda; class Insecta; order Trichoptera; family Limnephilidae; genus Limnephilus; species Limnephilus lunatus. Next base: position 90,752,495 of record OU830595.1, on the reverse strand, counting down.
TGTATACGTGCCCAAAGGTTAGTCCGAAGCATTAATATTCGAATACCTACAGAATAACATTGACCTTCCTGACAAATTTATGAAGGTGCTTTTATTACTTTTCCTAACCAGCCCCAGTACACAATCTCCCTCTCTGAATCTCACCTCTAATTATGGGGTAGCTTCCGAATGGACCATCAGATATAAAAATCAATCATTGTGATTACGCGATAAATATTAGTTACCAAAATTAATGTCCATCTACTGCATTGGAAACCTCCGTAATTCAAGGGACAAGAGGCGGATTAGGACAAAACGATTATATATTTTAATTTTAAATTATTGAGTAAAACCTCAGAATGTTAAATATAATCACTGATATATGATACGATACGTTATGATTGTACCCCCCAGTCAGAAGCTTTCCTGTCCTGGTGAGACCACGTGCTCTGAGGATGGGAAGAAGGTTGGAGTTTAATCGACCGGTAAACATGGCAACCTAGTAATCCAATATTGGAATTTAGGATGGGTAGGAATAAAGGAATGGATTGAGCGTTATGATTTTTTGCATGTTTTTTTATGTCTTCCTTCTGCTTGCCTCTTCTCGGCTTTTCTTGTCACTGTTTGCGTCCTCTAGTCTCTTCTTGGATCTTCTTAGATCTTCTCGCCTCTGATTTGTTCATCTTGTCTCTTCTTGCCGCTTTTTGAATCTTCCCGTCTCTTTTCGACTCTTGCTGCTTGTTATTTTCACTTCTTGTCTCTTCTTGGACCTTTTGGTCTCTTCTCGGCTCTTGTTAGCTCTTCGTGGATTTTCTTGTCTCTTCTTCACTGGATACAATAGGTAGGTATTAGTGACTTACATGATTGATTTGTCGGTTTCAAATTTTCGATTGAGATTCACTAATAAATAATAATTATTATAATTCAGTAATTAAACAAAACGATCGTATTATATTTAATAAAAAAAATCAAAATCAGTGGTAGGTATCTTTCGGAAGTATCCACATTTCTGTAAGAAAAAAAAATAGTTTAAAAAATATTTATTGGAATTCGTAATCATATCTTATTATGATTACGAATTACGGAACGTGCGTTATAATCTACGCATTCATAGATGGTGCTAATTTGACTATTATAGGTTAAAACACTTTTTGCAAGTTATGTTTTAAAATATAAAGGTGAATTAATATTTTAAAGCGTATATAACACATTCCGTTTAACAAAAATAAATTATTAAAAAAGGGTTTTTTTAAAATTATAAATATTCATATTAATTATTTCATAAAAATAATAATATTTCTAAGGGAAATCGGTAGACATTAGTAGAGCGGTTAAGACCCTCGACTACGAAACCAAAGGTCACGGGTTCGAACCGTGGCGTAATGCGCATATAAATATAATTAAACTAAAATGTGTTAATTCTTCTTCTTCTTCTTCGATGGCGCTACAGCCCATATCGAGCCTTGGCCTCCTGCAACAGTCGCCTCCAACTCATCCTGTCCTCAGCGGCTGACTTTCAGTTTGGTACCTGGAGAAGCTGTGCTGCATCCCCTCTTACCTCGTCTTCCCACCTCAGTCTGGGTCTTCCCACTTTTCTCTTTCCACCTGGGTGTCCAGTCAAAATTCTTTTTGGGACGCGTGTATTCGGCATTCTCTGTACATGCCCAGCCCATCTCAGCCTGAGGAGTCTCATATGTGCTGAGATGCTAGGGGCCTTATATATGTCATACAATTCTGTATTTTGCCGGATGCGCCACTGTTCGCCCTCTTTCACGGGTCCGCATATTCTTATCAGCACTTTTTTTTAAAAGTATCCAGCATTTCAGCCATCTTTACCGTCAGTGTCAGCGCCTCACACCCATATGCCAATACTGTTCTAAAAATGGTCTTACATATGGTTATTTTGGTTTTTCTGTGGACACTACGTGACTTAAACACTGGCAGCAAAGAAAAGTATGTTTTGTTGGCTGCTGTGATTCTCCTTCTGATTTCTGCTGGGTCCTCATTGTTCTCTGTTAGACTGGAGCCCAGGTAGGTGAATTGATCGACCACTTCGTATGAGTAGTTGTCTTTAAATTGTGCACTACTTCTTCTTCTGTGTGAAGGGTTCCTGCTCTGTACCATCATTTTCGTTTTATCAACATTAACCCGCAGTCCTACTTCTCGTGCCGCTGTTTCTAAAGGGTCGAAGACCTCCTTAATGGCTGAGATTGATCTTCCGATAATGTTGATGTCATCCGCATATCCGACAACTTGACTGCTCTTGAAACAAATATTGGAGCCAGTGTCTATTAGCGTTTTTCTTATTACATGTTCGAGCACAATGTTGAAGAGAGTGGGAGCCAGACCGTCCCCCTGTTTTAGTCCCTGCGATACCGTGAATTCTTCCGACAGTTCTCCGTCTATTTTGACCTGATATCTTGAGTCTGACATTGTGGCTTTGATGAGCCTAACCAATTTAGGTGGGATCTGAAATTGAAGTAGTATGTCATATAGACACTCCCGATCTATGCTATCATATGCTTGCTTGAAATCTATGAATAGTTGGTGTACATCTATATCAAACTCCCAGCACTTTGCCAAGATCTGTCTGATGGTGAAAAATTGGTCTGTTGTGGATCTACCTGTGCGGAAGCCTGCTTGATACTCTCCCAGTAGGTTTTCTGCATACTTATCAATTCTTTGTTTCAGTATCATGGTGTAGATTTTATAAGCTGTGCAAAGAAGTGAAATGCCTCTATGATTTTCGCATTTTAATTTATCACCTTTTTTGTGAATTGGGCATATTATGCTTATTTGCCATTCCTCTGGGATTTTTTCCAATTTACATATTTTTGTTATTAAACTAAGTAGCAGATTTTTCAGGTGCTCATTTCCATATTTGAACAACTCTGTAGGCAGGTTGTCTTTCCCAGGTGATTTGTTGTTTTTATATCTCTTTAGTGCAGCATTTACTTCTGACATTGTTGGTGAGTTCGCTGATTCTTCATTACTTGATTCAGTGGGGATGTTAGTAGGGTGGGTAATTGTATAATGTAATTAATAAGTGTTAATTAATTAATTAAAAATAATAAAGGCATAGTGTATTTGCGGCACGTTTCAGAGCGGCATATACTATCAGTATCACCCTAGTAATTTTTAGCTAGACCTTAGTTTATATAGATTTATTCGTTTGTCCATTGGAAAGGGCGAAAGTTCATTAAGATAATTATACATTAGCGACACCTGTAAGTATTAGCGCCATCTATTGACTCACATTAATTATGTAACTTGTATTGAAATTCATAATTGGTTTGAGACTTAGCTAGAAACCTAAACAAAATTGAAGACAGGATTTTATAGTAATATTATTTGTTTAAATGCGCCCCTGTGCAGCATTGTCCGAGACGCACGTACGGAATGGTCAGCTTCGGCCAACGGCGGAATATAATCGTAGAAATGTAATTTATATTGTCTGCAACAGAGCAAGGCCTCCCCCTGCCATCGCCACCCACCGCCCCCCACCTGCCTCCGCCACCCCCATGCCGCCCCACGAAGCACGTTCATTTATTTTATGTGCCATTTACAATTCTCGGCCAATGGTCAAGGGAAGGAGCCACCCCGTGAGGGGGGCGATGCTATGTTTCATACAAGATTCTGCAATGTTAATGTTATGAAATATTTACAGCATAATTTTATATATTTATTATTTTTTTTTTTTCACATGTAATTGTAATATAAATGTTTTTATATGATTTTTTGAAATAAACGGAGATTAGGATCATTACTGACATAGGAAAATCCTTTTTGAATTCTTTTCTAGGAAATTTATTTTCTGCGATTATTATTTATTTATTTACACATATACGGCACGACATGTGCCATTAACATAATTGACATAACATATAAATAGTACAACAACTTTATTATTTATTTCCAGGGAAAAATTGTAGATTTTTCAGTGTATTTCGTAAGAAGTGGATGGCATTTTTTAAGACCTGTCTGGTGCATTATTTAGCAAAATTTTGCAAACTAAATAATTATTACAGAAATATATATACATGTATTGACTTGATTTAATTCAACGAGAAAACGGGGTTTATCACATCTATGTATACATGAAATCTATGTGTATATGACATCTATGTATATACACTAAACGGAAATGAATTAATAAATAAGGTCTTTAGTCACATTTCAACCATTTTCATGTCTCATAGATCGAACGGATTAAATCGATCGCGTCTTAGATACGAGTACATTATTTAAGTCAATGGATCGCGTTTAACCAATTTACCAATTCTAAAGGCTTCGTTAGTTCAATCCGTTAATGAAGTAAGCCAGTTATTTTGCATAACTAACGACATTATTAAAAAATATGTGTTTATTGCAGTTAACCGAAACTTATCTGATACTGATATATCTGGAGGTCGCGCTAAAATTTATCAATCGTTGGTCGGAATATCTGTTAACAATCGTTGACCGTGCTCGCAAATATTGATAACTTATCGTAGATGACGGATTTGCTCAATATCTTTGGTCAATTTTATTTTATCGATCGTTTATACTAGACCTCTTGTACGAACCTGCGCAGAAAAGTAAAGTTCACGACAGTTTGCAGCACATCCATTGTTGGACTTTTCTGCGCAGGGTCTTCGGTTTATGTCGATTCCTTACCGTTTCTTTAGCGCGTTAATTACGTCACAAACACGTATTTTGACAGTTACGCTAATTTTGGTACTGTCAAAATACGTGTTTGTGACGTAATTAACCTCACGGCTTATAAATTTAATTTGTTTATCTTGTTTACATTAAAAAATAAAATATTGTTATAGTTTAAAAACCATAGAGGTCAGTCAGGCTCCACCGTTTTGCAAACTCCACGTTTCTGAAATCCTATTATAAAATTGTCCGGTCATCTGTGTTCTTGGACCGAAAGTTCCTGGTCAGTTTTCGATGAAGTCCGGAGGCCGCACCGACCTGGGACTTCCAACCCCATGTCGCAAAGTAGCACATGGGGCGAATGATTTATTTTTTCCAACTAATATCGGCCACTTGACGCGTGTGACTGTGAAAAATTTCTCCATACATAAATTATTGTTTGAAATGTTGCGCTTCGGACCTTAATGGGAAAGATAAATTCATCCCTAAGTAGGAAGTTTATTTGTTCAATTTATAATAATATATTGTTTGAGAATACGTAATTATGATAAATGGGTTATTGATTTTTTCGTGAAATATATTGTTATAATTATATCTTGATCCAGGAAAAAATATCTTGGGCTGTGCATTTATTTATTTATTTGAGACACAAACAGGATATTTATAAAAAAAATTTTGCAGGTAATATAAAATAAATTCTAATAAAATATAAATATCCCTAGACTAATGTGTTTGCTGTAATAACATTTGCGTATTCACAGAAGCAACATGAAAAACAATACAAGTATTATTTATAGATAACTTAAAAACTAAAATACAAAATTTGAAAACTAAAATACAAAATATTGAAAACTAAAATACAAAACTTGAAATACATAATAAAAATATGAAATATTTATGAAGTGATTATTGAGAAGTAATGAAACAAAATCATGAGCATTTCACATTTAAACAGCATTATACAAGATATTAAAGATAAAATAATCCCCTACTTAACGTATTTAGCCGGTTATCATTTCTGTTACCAAATAAATCTGAAAGGGTTTATATTATTGTCTCGTTTCAATTACTTGATTGAAATCTGGGAAACGCATGTGAAATATGGAAAAATTAATTACAGGTAATACAAAACAAGGCAATTAAAAAACTATATTAACATTAAGAAAAATACATGAATACCATACATATCTCCTTATAAGCAAAATAAATAATAAACTCATACATACAAACACAGAGTTCATTCAAACGTCCCAAGTACACAAATACTTTACATAACAACACGATAATATACATTTAGACACCATCCACAACAACTATAGTAAGCAATCCATTGGTTACCAGGGGGGGGGGGGGGGGGGCAACCTGTATCATTGCCTTCCAAACGATATTAAAAATGAGAAAAGGCTGGATAAATTAAATTATGGTTTTTATTTATTTCAATGAACAAAATTCACAATACAGTTCAAATGTAATGTAAAATGTATTTAGTTTAGTTTAATGTGTTAAGATTTAAATAAGTGAAAATGTAATTTTCTTTTTTCTGGAATAAAAGCTTCAAAAAAACTAAAAACTTTTGATCATGAAGCATCAAAACTCCAGATCGGTGAGTTCTGATGTCAGGGATTTTTCGTAGGTTTTCTGAATTTAGTTTCTAGAATAAAGCAACGCCATTATCACGTTTTAGCTATAAAGCAGATATAATATGCATTCATTTGATCCTGATGATGTGAACACCGTTCATGAAACATGTTGATTGTGTACAAATAAAAGTGATGTAAACTAAGTTATTTGTCTTTTCATTAAAATAAATAATGCCATCACAAAGTGAAAACCTTTCCGAAGAAGTTTTCTTCGAAAAATTAATATAATATGCATTAATTTAAAAAAAATCACAATTCGCCTTAGTGCATTGTAATTTTGCAAAATGATTTTTATTGTTCGTTAAGAGAAACCTCAAAGTAAATAATATTTCGATGGAAAACTAAATAAAACAACACAAAAATAAAACCTGTTCCTAGAGAATTTCCAAGGAACACATTATATAAATAGTATGGATAGGTAATAATTATTTGAACAACGAGCGGTTCATTTCCAAGGTTTTCCTTGTCTTCCCTCATCTGTGGAAAAAACCTCTTAGCGAGCTCTCCCCTCACTCCCCCAACCCCCTACCCCTGCCTCCCCGCAGTCCAGCTTGTTGGGTTATTGTTTTCTCAAATAATGTTACGTCCTCTTTTTTTATCGTCTCAAGTAGAACTGGAAGTTGGGCTCGGGGAGAAAAGGGGGCGAATGGGGTGGTACAGTCCTGCCAACACATCTCTACACGGCGAGCACAATAGCTCTAAGCTTTACCCGAGCTCCGAAGCTTTAGCTCACAACCAAAACTTATTCAACAACCTGTGGTCTTTTGAGCGTCGTAAATATAATAAATATCGGATTTTAGAAGAGAACTCCATCCGCTAACCCAGTCTCGCTCTGGTTTGTTGACCGGGATAGGGCTTAGAGTGAGACGGTTGGGGACAGCGGTGGAGCAAGTCATATAGCGAGATGAAGGAACGGTAGGTGAGGGTGGCGGGTGGCAGGAGGGTGGAGTGGGGTGGGGTGCGTGGGTAGGTTGAGGAGGGGGGAGGGGGTTAGGACGTGACCACCGTCCATCGATATATTGAGCGTCGGCCACTGGCGTCGCGGGAAACGCGCAAGCTGAGCTTTCTTTACTGACCGCTACGAAATGATTTAAACATGAAAATATTTTTAACGCCTATTTTACATTTCCAACACATTTAATAATACTTGATTAGGGTAATATTTTCGGGCAATATGGTTTTAAATGTTGTCAAATTGTTATGCAATTTTTCTGCTAACCAGTAAATTATCATATCAATAATTGACAATAAGTACTTTGGTATAAATCACTTTATTTTTATAAAATTTTCCATTGGTTTCAGAAGTACCCCTTCTGTCAACATCTATCCTAAAATAAATGCTAGAGTGACTACGTACTAACCAATACACAAAGTAAATTTAATACTTTTGAGTATATTACATATATTTATATATTTGGTTATAAAAGTATATTCGCAGTTTAAGGAAGCTTTGACTTTCCAACTAGGAAGGTCTCCTGTTCTAAGACAGTCAAATTGACAGGTTTCGTTTATATTTTCGATGGTTAGGTACATGATCATTCATATATGTTGTATTAAGTAAAGTTAACATACACACCATTTACATAATTATAATATATGATGCAGTAGGATATTAGTAGTAGATTAGGTTCTAGAATCAAGCATCAAATATACAAGAAACAATTTTTCGGATGCGTTGCCTTTCACATGCTTTGAAAATAGATAATTATATATCCGTGGTGGTTTGTTATACCGAAATAACGCCTTTTTATACATTGAGTTTGTCGAATTGTTAAAATTGTTCACAATTATTATGCTCTTTTATCGAAGGTTGCCCACCATTACAACTGATTGTATTCCAGAAAGAATCAATTTAAATAATTAAGTCAAATTTCAACTTCGGTTTCCCAGAAAGTTCATCAGCGAGAATGTTCTTGAGGTTTTCACTATTATTTGAAATATATAATTATTTTCAGTATTTATCATTCGTCGTTATTTGATGTAATAATTCTAATCTCTTTGGTGCTCTTCATGAGGCCACTGCATTCGCCAAAAGAATAAATAATAATTAAAAAAACTATCAAAAACAGCATTGTTATTGTTCAATCTATTGATAGCAATCTCGTTGTAAGCCATCTTAATGGCCGACTACATGCATTATACATTAGATGCACGCAAGGAGGCAATAAATACAAGTGATTAATTTTGCGAAAGTTTTCCGCCCCAATGAATGATGAGAGCGAACACAATATCCCGCCATTATTATTGATTCCTTCGGTTCCTCTCCGTTCCACGGCCGGCATTATACTCGTATTTCCTAGACGCTCCTTGCGGGAGAGAAATACACAATATACGAGTACGTCGGCCGGAGCTATAACGATATACGGTATAACGACGGTCGTAAATATAACGGCCGCTCCGACCTTTAATATCGAAAATAACAGGGAAAATAAGGGAGGGGACTTTCGCTACGAACCTTTTCCAGGAAAAGCCGACCAATCGCGTGCTGTTATGATATTATATCAGGCTTCGTCAGCCAATGGGAGGGCGTTATGAAATTGGGAGAAAGGTAGAGAGGCTTAGGATTTTTTTATAGAATATTGCGCCATAGGGTGTGGGCGGTAAGACGATTTTACCCTGCGAGAGGGAAGGGACTAGATATGATATTTTGAAGTACGGGTTATGATATCGGAGGGGAGGTCGGGCCAATAGAAGGTGGAGGATAACGAAGTTATGATTTGAGCTATGTATAAAATGTCGGAGGGTGGAAATTACGAAAGTGTTTGGAAGGGTGCCAAGACTTTTAAGATTATTGGATCGATTTTTGGTCATGTAAGAAAATGCTTTATTATATAAGGGTGTTATCATTTTTACAAGGAAAACAGCTTAAAATAATAACAATATACTCTTAGTATAGTTCTGGTGTAAGAACCACTAATAAACATAATTGAAACGGCTTAAGTTGCTTGAAATGGCTTAAATTGTGTTGGGAGACCAGATTTGATTAGCCAGATACTTCCCCATCTTCCTCCCCCTCACAATATTCCCCTCTCTGGGACACTGAATCCAGGCGGTTGAACAGTTGGAACTCTTGTGCGGTATTCACATAAATAAAAAATAAAATTAAAACAAATCACTTTATAAAACACCACTATTTAATCAAAATTATGTACAAGTTTCGAAACCACAGTTTTCTTCGTCATTATAAGATTAACATAATTTTTACATATTCTAAAATAATTTTTATTTTTCATTTCATATAATGTTTTTTTATGATATCTTTAATTAATTAATCACCATTCCCTATAATATTTTTGTCTACAATTCTTTTTTTCTATACTTGTTTCTGTTTTGTTTTTTTTTTTTATTATAGTAGAAGAAACTTTTGGTTGCAATACATGTTGATCATTTTGATTAAATAGTGGTGTTTTACAAAGTGATTTGTTTTACTTTAATTGAAAATGACACCACGAAGTGAATTTGCAAAGATTGACGAAGAAAAAATAAATAATTAAAAAACCTTTGTGGCATTGCCTGAGTTTTATCTCGTTCTTGGATTTTTTTTATGCTGAATAAATAATTTGACACCTCGTAATTTTTTACACAAAAAATAATTTTTTAAAAGTTCAAAATCATGATAAAAGAGGCTGAAAATAGTTGCGTAGATCTAAAAAAAATTGATTTTTTTATGACGCCTTATCTTAGGTACAGATAGTTTTGGTTACCTGTTTAAAAAAAAAACAGTTTTCTTATTCGGACATCCATAAGGGTACAAATTGTCAAATCGTGTATTCATGGAATAACTCTTAGTTATTTGATCTTATTACCCATATTGTTACGGTTTAGTACATTATATTATCACGAAATAATAAGTTGCTTTGCATCGTTACCACTTGACAAGTCAAACCCGTGAGATCCCATATTCTGTCAAAGAAATATATTACACACAAATAATGTAGTTGAATGGCTGCTCCGATCACAATGCTAAGTCCAAACTTTGGAGTTAGCATGCTCGCTGGCTTGGCTGCTCGCTGTTATGTAAAGCGCGACGCCTCGCCTCGTGTAACCTTATACCTAATAGAGTTGAGCTTAGCATTTCAGGCAATCCTGCTGCTATATATCATTTTATACGTATCCCGTCACCAAAGTTCCCGCTCGTTGTTTATATAATATACCGAGTCGAGAAACAAGCTCACAATATCTTGACTCGAAGACAAAACAGGAAACTCAAGCACGCCTTTTGGCTGTTTCAGCCCGCTCCCCCGTGTTTGTATTGTGTGTGTTCTGTGTACTTTGCCTACAAGACCAAGTTTTGCTTAGTTATTTACGGATATATCGAGATTTCCCAACTGTTATAGTATTGCATACCTACTATTCGCCAGCGTGTTATTCGACTCGGATGAGTTTTGCATATGCTCTGACGCTGACGGCGGAGGAGGCGGGGAGAGATTTGTTCAACTATTCACTAACTGTTCACTGTACTGAAAATAAATTGATTCTAACTATTCACGTGAATGTTCTTAGTAATCTTAGTGCTTGCGAATGCAGTCGAATTAATCACCCCATCGATTTTCTTAATAATTATCACAAACTTTAACAAAACATAATTAAAACAAAGCCGGATTTGTCCCAAATTGGTAAAATGCTCATTTATCTGGACTTCATGTAACAATGACTGTTAGATTGTTATGAAATACTGTAAGAAAGACCGTTTAGGTACTAGGTCAGCTTCAACATTCAACTGGGTAAATGCTATAACAAATGCATTCCCTGACTTCTCAAAACTTGTAAGTACCGTTTTTTATGCATTAACTCCCACAGGAGGCCATGAGAAAAATGTGTATTTTCCCTCAGCCCTGTATGATCTTTGAGGATGCTGTACAGAGCGTCATTTAAAGGGAAGGAAGGAGAGGGAGTCAAAGGATCCCTCTCATCCGGCATCTCCCACACCGGTCCGCCACGCAGTTGGTGGGCAGTCGCATCCGCCACCAAGGCCTGGACAAACCTCACCCCACGAACCCACAAAGTTTATAAATTAGGAAATGCATATGGGCATTAAATAATTAATAATTATAATAAAATAACTTAGTTCGAATACTATAATAATGATTAAACCCCTTCTAATAAAAACTGTTAAAATAAAATTATCGCTCATTATTATATTTTGGCCTATAGGCCCTTATTTGACTATGCTTATTTGTCTATTCCTCTATGTCTTAATTTTATGAATTATTCTTTATATCCTGACGAAGGAACATTTGGTTCTGAAACATGTAGATAATTTTTATAAGAAATGTTGTATAAACCAAGTCTATTGTTTTCATTTTATTAAAATGACGCCAAGTGAATTAAATATTTATTACAGATATTTTTTAACATCCCCTCCACTCTTTTTTTTAACAGTGGCTATTTAGATTTAAACAAAATATGTAGTATGTTAGATAGTGAAAGAATTATGGTAACTAATTGAGCTATTTTTTCGAACCAATATCACAAACATATTTACATTTAGGTTCACGGAAAACGGTTCGGGGATCTTCCTAACAGTGAAACACCGAAAATAATCTATCTAATGTATAAGTATATTTCAGTAGCAGGATCGGAAATTCATGTTTTCGAATTCTAAAACAAGGCTGTAACGAGGAAAGATTGCAATGAAATTTGTCTTAGCTTTCCGTGAGGATATTGTTGAAATGTTCAGGGGCGGCGCCAGATATCAGGCAGATGGGGCCAAAGGAAGGAGGAGGAGGAGGAGAAGTAAGCTGGGGGTGTTTCATTATGCAGATGATGTACCTTGAACACCGCCTGCGAGTCACAACTTGAGACGTGAGTACAAACGAAACTAAAATATACGCCCGGAAGAAACGCCTAAAATCTGCACGTTCACTCATAAATAACCAAACTGCGGGACGTGAGAGCCGTGTGAATAGCCCCGCTCTTGTTTATTTTTCATCTCTTAAGAAATGTGTTCGTGATATTTCCTCGTCTGAATTGTAAAAATCTCAGCGAGGAGTTCATTTCGTGAGAACTTGTGGAAGAATGAGTATCTTTGCCTTGCTGGAATCGCTTTAGGAATATTTATTTATTTTTAGTTAACCTCTCATGCTAATTTTCGGAATAAATTTTAATGAAAGGTTGATTAATTTTGCATAACATCGAGTACATAATTCTAGGATCTAATAATCACGAGATATATCCAATACCTACATGAGAATGGAAGGGAATATACGGTGTGATGCCTCGATATCTTTCAATTGTTAATTCCAGATTGCGAGTATAAAAAATACTATCCAAATATTTTGTTCCACATTCTTTTCTAGATTAGAATAGACACTCAAGAAATCGAGATTAAACCATCGTATACAGTTCATTTAGGATTTGCGAAGCTGAAAGAATTTATAAAAAAAAATATTTACCACAGGATCATTGCCTTTCAAAAGTAGAAATTTACCTTTCGAATGTTGGTTAACTTGAAAACTTCTGGCATCTGTCAATTATTTAATCAAAGGAATTACACATTTCAAATAAATTATTATTAATTAATAAAATAATTTTGGTACCACCTCATTTCTCATCATTTTGATAAGATTTATACTTATCTATCATTCCAAATTTTGAAAATGAAAAGTTTATAATTAAAACAAAAAATAAAAAAATTGAACTAGAATAATTTTTAAGCATTTCGCAGGAATATGCAATCACTTCAAGCATTCACCCGTAAACCGACAACCGATGTTAGAATAAGTAAAATAAAATTTTGTGCATTCTGTGCAGAAAAGAAATATTAACCTTGGAGTACAAAGGAAAAACATCTCTCAATCATTGTAAATGGACGTAAACTACTAACGTAAAACCTTATTTAAACAATGTATACATATTTAATTTCGAAAACACATATAATTTATTTAACGTTTAATAATAAAAAAATGATAGCGCCCTCTGTTAAGACTCGTCGCGAGTCAGACTACGCGTACCGTGAAACGGGGTGTATAGGGACTTAAGTCTAAATAGGGACAAGTTTGGGTAAAAATGTTGGTAACACATTTATTCCATACCATTATACTCTACATCAAAAACCGCAACATTATTAGGTAGGGAAATGTATTTTTTTAACGATAGCAACATTGCGAACTGTCAGAAGTGTCGCTTTCTTAATCTAAAAATCATTATTTAGCAAAGCGTTCTGGCGTTCAGAAAATCTCAGTGCAAAACTTTCTGAAAAAAGTGTGCGCAGGCCTTGAAACCCTCTGAAAAAGCTTGTCAATTGTGAAGAATAAGATTCCTTCATCAGGAGGAAGTTATTAGTGAGTTTAATTATGTATTAAATTAATTTTCTTTAGAACTGAAAGTGAATCCACAGACAATTTGATTATATTGTGGGGAGAATAGGGACGCCATATGGTGTGAATGGGGACGCTATACGGGGTGAATGGGGACGCTATATGGGGTGAATGGGGACGCCATACGGGGTGAATAGGGACAGGGCATACTCAATTTAGTTTTAATTTTTTAGTATTTAATCTTTAATATGTTCGTTCTATTAAAATATCTCTTATTAAAGTAAAAACCCTATTTATTAATTCCAGAAAATGCCACGAACCTACAAGCCCGACCCGAGGAGTAGTAAAAGATACAAAAAATACAACTATGAGAATATCAAAAATGCGTTGGAATTAGTGAAGAATGGTAAAAGCTATCGTGAAGTGGCTTCTGAATTTGGAATATCCAAGAGTGTACTTTGTCGCCATAATTTGCGTCACATAAAAAAACAAGGTGGCTAGAAAGTTCTATTGGATGAAATAGAAAATTTTATAATTGAAAACATCAACATTTGTGCTGAATGCGGTTATCCATTAGACACCTATGATCTTCGGCTAATAGTTAAACGATACCTTGACGACATGTGAAGAATATACCAATATTTTTTTTAAGGTTTTGATGCCTTTACTAATTATTAAATTCGATTCTTATTCACCCCTAAAGATATCCCCAATGATCCCAAAAACTTCTCCAATTACCCCATAGACGTCCCCAATCACCCCAAAGGCGTCCCCAATCACCCCAAAGGCGTCCCCAATCACCCCAAAGGCGTCCCTAAACACCCCGCATTGCAGGTAAATAGGAACACATGCTTTTTTTGCGTTTATTGAAGAATGTGTAATGGCAACCCTCAAAATAGGGAAACGTATAATTAAAGAAGCATAAGAACATATTTTCTGCATAGTATTATCGTCCCTATGGCTGAACGAAAAAGAGCTATGTTTACTTGAAGATCATAAACTGTCCCTATACACCCCATTTTACGGTAGTAGTTCTCAGTTTCCCCGCTAGAAAGCGCTGCGGTGCACTTTAGCGTCGGCTGAATTTTCAGCTGTAACGTCTTTGAGTTCACTTGATATGCGGTCTTCTCGACTGAATTGCTTGCAATTTAATAGGACAATGCAACACGACCCCGTGAATTTATGTTTGTTTGTCAAATGCGCGTATATTGTATTGAAGTGGTTACAATGTAACAACTTGCTCTCGCATTAATTCAATGCATGCGGCCTTGAGTATCGAAAATAATAAGAAATTATCACAGACAATATTAATTATACTAATTATAAATCAGATTAATGTATACCCTAGATATAATTACTCATATTTTCCTTCAGGCAGAAAGAAAATTCAAGGCACTTTGAAGTTATAATAAAATATATATTTTATGGATGCTCTATTTACGGATGTTACGGATTTGTTTAGAAAAAATTAAACAATGTTGTAATTCGGGAAACTTGAAAGGGTAATGACCATTAATAATTTCCGAAGTTTTACTCGTAAATAAATAAGGGCTTGGATAATAAAAATAAAAATAAATAATATTTTCATTATGAGCAACAATATTCTCTAGTTATAAGTACCTATAAAGTCATTAGAAATATTATAAATAGATCGTCTGTAAGTGGTCTGACCACAGTTTGATAATTCCTTCAGTAGGCGAAACAGCTGTCACGCGTAATAATAATTACAAAACAGAACTTGTTTATAAATAGACTGTTTTCATAGATATACAAAAGAAAAATAAAATAAAATGGGTTTTCTACAAATTAAACTTTAAAAATTTTAATAAATGGATTTGGTTAAAAATGAAAACAATGCTTAAAATAAATCCTTTTATAAAGTCTTCAACATTACTTTCTATGTTTAAAAAATAATGGGCACTTTATTCCTCGGCATGTGCGGTTAAAGCTGTTTTATGTGTGAGCCCATAATATAATACAGGTACACCAACAAAATCTTTCGGATATAAAAGAACTTTAGTTGTATCGAAATTGAAAATATATCCTCCCATATCAAACAGTGGCGTGGAGGAATACATCGTAAATTCGATAAAAGAAAAAAAATATTTATAATAATTTGATGTTTGTTTAATAACAAAGCTCAAATTAGCAATAAGAAAATAATTTACTTCTTCATTGTTATTGCTCGTCTAGTGATCTGGATAGATTATATTGGCACATTCCACTTTATATAAACATATATTTTTACTAACCAGAATATATGATTCTTCTTTTTCAGGCTTTCTTTCATTTCTGAGGATCATATTTCTCACCCCAGGTCTCTCTTGCCCTCTCAGTCCTGAGCTGCATGTAAATCTGCGAATAATAGTGAACAAAGCTGATCTAATAAAATAAAATATATTCTCTCTAGGTACAGTAGAACAATTTGTTATCAAATAAATGGTTACCGCCATCCGGATAACCATTTATTGGATAACCAACACCTCTGCCATCGGTTACTTACGTTTGGTGATTTATCAGGGACGCCCGGGTTCATGGGGTGAGGTTTTCCTAGGTCTTAGCGGCGGATGCATCTGCCTACCAACTGCGTGGCTGGTCAGATCGGGAGAGGCTGGTTTGGGGAGACCTTTCACATCTCCAACTGGTCTCTCTCGACCCATGGATTCATACGTCCGTCACTCCTCGACCCACTGACGCTTAGATTCCTACCCACCTCTCATACCTTTTCCTTCCCAGAACTTCAGCTCAGTTCTTTTCTAAAAGACTCCACACAGCATCCTCAAATATGACATTCCGCTGAGGGAAACTATTATCTTCAAGACCATCTTTATGGGGTTAATGTAAAAAATTCAAAATCCTTTCACAGATGACACATTTACAAACCGATAGTATCGAAAGTTTCCAACAAAATATTTTGGAACACCTGCCCGCAGTCCCCCCTTACCCCGCAAATGCCCCAAGATGCTGGGTTAGTAATTCAATTCCTTTTAAATTTAGACTTGGCTTTCAATTGGACAATGTTATTTTTATGTTTCGTTTTTAAGCTTCCTGTACAAAAACCAAATAAATTTTAAATGAAATTATTTTTTTGTCCATCCAGTTTACCACTACACAAGCAAGGGGACTATTTAAAATGACTCACTTGTACATACATTATGCTGAAAACATTTCTAAGAAATTAAACAAAAAATAAAGATTTAATGAACTTATTTTTAAATTATACAATGGAACATCAGTTATACGAAAACAAATAATTAACCAAGGACAAATTTTTAAGTATTAGTTTATAAAAATAAATAAATATTCATTTTTGTACATTTTACACCAATCATCAATATATGTCATAAGCCGACATGCCTTCGAAAGAAATATTTTTTAATATATTTCCACGTAGCGCCGCTGGATAATCCCTCGGTTTTATGCGTTCAATTTATTTTGCTGAATGCGCGTAGCATTTATTGAAAAAGATATCGAATAAACCCCTGAACTGAACCATTCAGGCTGTATGTTATAGGAATATGTTAGCCGCCGTTTTCAAACACAAAACTTTATTTATTCTATTGGATATGAATATCTACTGAATATATTATGTTAATACTCGTACAAGACATAAACTACATTTTTTTTTCAATTATATTTTGTAATTTAAATTGACCTAAGTAGTTAACTTCAACAAATGTAGTAGAGTCATGATAACTAATACTAAATCACAAATCTATATATGTATGTGTATATATATATAAATCAAAATATTATGTTTGCTTGGGGATATATCAGACGTTTATGTAATGTTATATTAAGCATAGGAATTATTTGAATCTTTCAAAATACCTTCTTTAAACTCCCGTGAAGGTTTCTGGATTATTACAACCACATTACAATACATCTGAAATGTTTTTTAATCATTACAAAAACTCCTGCAAAACTGTGAAAAATGTCAAAATTTGAGAATGACACGTTGCAAAAAAAAAACTCAATTTTCGAAACTCTTTAAATTATTATTATTTTCTTTTATTAGTCACAAAAATATACATAAATTATAAATACAATTTAAACAGTAGGTAATCAATTACACAAATAAGCAGAGCTTGAATGTTTGAGGGGGTGTTATTATGTTAAATTATTGATTTTATTTAAGGTACTCGCTTAATACTTTGAATCGAATCGAGAATAATAGATATTTTAAATAGGTATCTATGTAAGTAGCAAATTTGATTGATTGTACATATAATATACAAAAATGAATATTTGTAATGTATGAAATATGAAAATATGTATAAAAAAATTAATAGGTGGCATGCGAGCTGTTTGAAAACTGATTGTACTGGGACTGATAATATGGAACTCGGGAGGGGGGTTGGTGGGACGGGGGAGCGGGAGAGGGGAGAGAGAAGGCGGGGAAGCTGGATAAAGAACACTGGAGGGGAAGGGGACGTGGGAGGGGAACGGGGACGGACGGGAAAGGACATGCAGGGAGAAAAAATATTTTTTTGAATATGGCATTGCAACGCACGCCGGGAACAAGCTTGTTTAAATAAAACAGTTTTGTTAAAACTATCCACATCCAATCTAACGTAATATAACTTTTTTCTATTCCATTTTGAATTCGATTCCGAAATGGGATATAAAAATAACCTTTAGCCTGATATAACTGTTTACTGAGTTTGACGATTCGTTTTTCCGTTAAAGAAGTGAATGAATGTGAAGTATGAACCAAAGAATAATGCTAGAAACCGGAAATTGAAAATTGCTGAGGCAGGATCCCCATCCAGAGGTTCTGTAGCTAGTAGAGCCTGAAGATACCACGTGGAGGGTAGCTCCCAGCTAGAAGTAGGTACCTACTAGCTAGTATTAGTATAGCAATCCTGGTGTAGGTACCGTAGTAGGTTGTGGAGAAAAAACATCACAAGAAAAGGGGGGATAGGCTGCGAGTGGCGGGAAACGCTGAAAGAGAATTAGTAATGAACGAATTATTGCTGAGAACGAGTTCTGAAAATACAATAAATGTATTGTAGAAATGAAGAAACGGGTGGGATAAATTCGTCTGGGATAGACTTCTCAACGTTCGTATGTTATGTCATTACATTACGTTTATGTTTATAGTTTTTTCCGCATTTCTGCCGATTTATTACATATTTCACTTAAACACTTTAAGTTTTAAAGCTTTAAAAAATATATGATGATCTTGAAGATAATATCTATACATTCCCCATGCCGAAAAGGCAATTATACGAAATTCCCTCGATGGAAAAAATCGCAAAGAATGATCCGAAAATTATTACTAACACGTGTTTTCAGTTATTTTATAAGTTATGAAAAAATTCACAGTGTTTCTTTAAATGCTACTTTAGACATTCTCCTCGAGATTTTTGCTCTATTTTAAACGAGATTTTAAATTTTTACAATTTACAATTTTCGTTTAAATATTATCATTTTTAATATCAGCGAGCTCCCTTTAATATTCGTATGTCTCTTCTTTTTCTTTTTGAGCGGGTACTAACGGGCCCCTAAGTGAAATAATATTTGTCGGGTTCATATTGTAGGCAGTTTCATCTACCAACGTGTAGTCGAATTCTTAATGTTTTGTAAAATTAATAAAATCCTAAAACGTTAGAGGATTAAGTAGAACGACCATTGTTTTTATTAGGTGGTGGAGATCTGTATTAAAAGGATTTGACGAAATTACCTACATATTTGCTATATCGACGAAAATTTTATCTCTTTCGAGCGATAAAATCATGGATTCCAAAAACACGATCAAACAAATTCAGAATGGAATGCAGTAAATATAAAACACCGTTCAAAATACCTACAAATGTTGGAAAATGCGCAAAATGAATAAAAACGTCATGAAAGCGTGTTCATCTCCATTTTTTATGACCTTGGTAAACATCGACACATGATGCGATTTTGTTGAGTCATACAAAATGCAGCACACAGTTACTGCAACAATTCCCAGCAGCGTCCATTTGGCAACGGAATTATTTATCAGCTTGAAAAATGACTGTAAATTGAATGTAGTAGCGATGTTTACATCTTTCTTATTCGCCCTCTTGTGGAGATGTCCAGTTCAAAGGGATTCATAAACTGGGGGAAACAAACGTGTCCCCTGGGTTCTTGCTTCTGGTACCTCCGCACAACTTCTGGGAAGTAAACTTACACGTTTCATCGACAGAGATTTATTTTTCAATATCACAACTCATGTCTTAGTAAGATCTCTATGTTTTACTTGGTATGGATTGTGGAAGTGTGAACGATTTAAAAATACCGGCAGTGTTGGGTTTATAAATTACCTATTAGTTATAAGCAAGCAGGAATAAAAATAATGGACAATATATGTAATAAACACTACAGTTACACTATAGAGATATCTTAATAAAATTTCAGTGTTGATTTCATTGAATTACAAAATAATTGTGATGAAATGTATCTAATTTACCTATAATAATTATAATGTATTATTCAACAAGAAAATGAATTGTGTAGTTTGTTTATTCAATTTTGGTGTCTTTGTATTCATAACAAACAAAATCCATTTGAGATGAAATACAATAAAGGGCGCCGCTCTTTCTGGTATGACGTCAATTCTGTTTGATTTCGCTTGGTCAACCTTTTATCGGCCGCGCGAGAGCCTCCACACTCCACAACTCCACACCCCCACTAGCTGGCTACAGACCCACTTGTACTCCACAATCTCAACAGGAGCACAGGGCCGTATTGCGAGGGTAGGTATACAGCAAGCCCAGCTGTACAGGGAACAGTGTACAAGTAGAAGTATGGAGGTATGTCCACGCCGAGTGTGTTCGATGCCCCACACCTATGTGTCCGGCGTCCACCGAGTCTGTATGAGGAGCTACACAAAAGAAGCAATCACAAAAGTGAAAAATGTAGTGCCATCTAGTAAATTGTATTCGCATCGGTATTGTGTGTACTCTGGGAAACTGGAATCGAATAACCATTACGGCGGGGCCGGCCCGGGATAATAGAGTCCGGCGGCCGCGGAAAAATGAGGAACGTGCCCGAATGCCAGAGACAAAAAGGCGCGCAATCGGCCGCTTGGCGCGCGGACCTTTTCCTTTGTGCCGACTTGTCTATGGCGTCGCTTATGAAGCAATACCAGATAAAGTGGCGAATGGAAATGCTTCTTTTATTTATTTGAGAATTTTATTTAATCACGAAACATTGTTTTTTTTTTAATATTTAATTTAATGATATTTTCTTACAATATTACTACTTACAAATCAGACAGGAACGAAAGAAAAGAAACATAAGAACTTGCTAACTATCTCAAACTAATGTAATAATAATTAACCATACACAGGTGTATAGTAGGTAAATTTTGTGCTATTAGACACAATCCTGTAATATATTATTTATTATAACATAGATTAAAGCAATGATGTTAAAAAAAATTCTAAAGATGTTATTGGAAAAATATAACAGCGATTAAAATTAAAGACCGAAGGAAAAGCGGTGTTTAGAAAGGGAAAAAAAGTAATAGTCTTCAATTTTTAAAAATTGTAATAAAATAAGTATTTTAATTTAAAAAAAATTGTGAGTAAAATAAAAGCGTGCCGCGCCCTAGGCACTGGAGCCAATAATGGCGCTGTAGTGTCCGGCAGATGTTGATATTGCATTTTCCCATAATGCGATCTCCATGGACTAAGGTGCTGGGCAAACCAACATAAATCCTCCCTGAAGCGGACCATTTGTTAAAGAGGACTTACCAAACGCATTGTGTTGTTTTGGATAAAGTGTTGATAATTTGACCTTTTATATAAATTGTTGTTTTGTACCGACTGACCATCTTTCGGAAATTTGAGAACTGAACAAAGATAAATAATGGTTTCGAAGTGAAAACGTAAAATGCCAAAGGAAAGATTGAAATGGAAACGGTTTAAATCTTTGTTCGTGTTTAGATTTTTTTTTATAAATTTTTATTTGAAATTAGATTTAAAAGAAAATATTTTAAATCTGGGAAATATGGAAGAGACAAAAATGTTTTGAATGATAACAGATAAATTGATATTATATTACCTACAGAAGCTCAGAAATTAAGATGAATATAGTTTGTTAAACAAATCTTTTCTTGGGAGATTTTTTCAATGTTGATGAGTGTTTCAGGCTTATAATTATTGCTTATAATAAAGTTGGAGGGTTTTTTATTGTTGCAGTTTATTATCTTTAGCTTTATAGATGAGATTATGAAATCTGAAAATAAAAGTAAAACATTTCATGTAAATCGTATCCTTTAACTGAGGTAAGAAGAAAAAAGTATCTGAATCTTGAAAGTATTTTGGAATCAATAAATGTTTTTTCCTATGCCTCCTGTTCATTGAAAAATCTAAAAAATGGATGTTGATTTTTAAGCGTTACATTTAAGAATTATGTTTCTGACTTGGAGCATCTGCATTCTTCCCTCGTCTGTAGCCCCCTCCTTCACCCACCTCTTCCCTCCGCCCAATGTATGGTCAGTCTCCCGGGACCACCCCTTAAGGCCCCTCATCCCTGCTAACGTACAATAAACATCTATCTATACAATATCACGTCAATACAAAAGGAGATGTGTTTAGGGTGGGGGAATTTCACCCCAGAGAGATATGAACGATGTTCAAACGTTTGTTTCTTGTATCGTTTTCCAAGATTTAAATTGTTCATGTTACGCAAATGATATTTTAAAATTGGAAAGATTTTGAAAACGTGTATTTTGTTGGTACCTAAATATGTAACTGACGGACACGCAAAACGTTCTTTGTTACCAAGATATAAGTTTTAGTTAGGTTCTATTTAAGTAATTGCATTTGTCAACGATTTTTAGAAACAACAAGTTGTTATATATCGACGACCAAAAGTTTTTTTTTTAAAACAATGAAAATTTTAAACATACTAAATTTCTTCGCTCTCCGTGTAGATAATTCTGCTTAAGTAAAATTTTGATCCTTTTGACTTGTGAATTAAAAAAAAGGGTTAATCCAGAGATAAATAATTTCTAGTATCTTATCAGGATGCAAGCGGACGAGAGTCTTTAATTGCGAAGACAGTTGGAAAACTTTTCCAAATTCAAAAAAGGTCTCCCATTCTCCAAATCTTATATCTGCACCGCCATATACAACATTGGGTTATGCCCGCAACTGTCTCCGCAAATAAAGTTTTTCATTTGCGAGCATCTTAAGAGCGCACCCTAAAATCGCACATCAGAAAATGTGAATATATAAGTGATATATTATATGCTGATCTGCATTGTTTTTGGTTGACTTCTTGATGGCCTTCACGGTTGAGGGGTAAGGCTCTCGACAAGCAATCCGAAGGTCGCTGGTTCAAATACCGACGTGCGCAAGCAAATTTTATTTTATTGATTTGTGTTAGTTCACAATTTAATAATTAAGTTATAATTTCGCACGTTTCAGAATCGAAGAATCTCTTAGCACCGCCCTGGTGTAAGACCACCATTCAGAATTGGAACGTTACTTGAAATGGCTTTAGCAGTTTTTGATGACCAGATAATAACAGCCAGGAGTTTCCTCACCTTCCTCTCCCACATCTCCTTCCCCTAACCACTAACTCCAGCCTCACAACATACCTTATCTGGGGATGTCGTATTCTCACCAGGCGGTTGGAAGCAGTTATAAACTGACATTTTTAAAAAGATTTTCTTTTCTTATGGTCATCATGCAAAGCACTTAATAATCCATGCAACACAAAGCAATCATATTATAAAACGTAGTTGTTGAATTGCAGGAAATTCTGAAAAAAATCTAGTGAAAAAGAATTCAATGTATTATGATAAAAGGTAGTTTTCTGTAATGGTGACAGGAACCCATAAAAAATCCAATTTCAGATCTCCCATTCGCACACTAAAATCTTTACACTCTGTAAATGATCCCATTACGTTCACGATCCACAGGTTAGCGCTGTATGGGCCGCAATAAAAAGGCGGAAATAAAACCAATATCCCTGTTCATAATGATCGGTCAGATATGGACACGTCAAGATAGGAAAGCGGGCTATCGATCGATAGAGCCTTCGATACATACCGCACACGATTGTAGCCCGACTGGCCTACCTACCTACCTCACCCTACCCCGCTCAATATAATAAGATATGTGAGCCATCCAACCCCATCCTCCAACTTCTCCCGTCTCCCCGAACTCCCCCTCGGCGGAATATCCTCGGCCCTCCCCACGAGAAAACCATAAAGGAGGCATCTATAAGAATTGAAAAAAGTATATCTTACAAAATGGGATATAAGTGTATGGGGTCTGAGGAGAGAGACGTGTGCACTGATCCAGTTACGCAGGATGATGACTTGGTAGGAGGAGAATAATACTTTGAAGTACTTAGAAATGAAATGGAAATGAAAGCCTCCTTCCGACTGAATATGATTACCTACGAAGTACTTTGTCAAAATAGAAAACGAATAAAATATTCTCACACGTCATTAAAATTTGATTACGGTAAACTTTTTATGTGTTAGTAGAATTTAAGGGATGAAAAATAAATTATTCGTTATTTTGGTAATTTGATTAAGTAGTAAATTTTGTTAAAATGTGAGATTTGTATAAGACATTTTCGATTAATAATATTTTTAATGTGAGTAACGCATAACAACTGTTCCCAATTGTCTGGAGGTATTGAGCTATGATATCTCAATGAGGATGTATGTATTATATTGTGATGCAGAATGTGAGTGAGGAAAGGGGGGGGGGGGGGGGGGGGGGGGGGGATCTAGTCATCAAACATGGCAAAAAATAATTTCAAACAACTTTTCAATTTTGAATGGTGATATTTCACAAGGGCGATCCTGATATTACAGTCTGCAATGCGCGGCTATTTATTGATATATCTTATGTTTTTATCACATATCTTTTTTGTTATTGTTTGCAATATTTTATTATTAACTTCATATTATTGAGCATGAATTCCCTCACCAAACACAAGAGCTTTGTCTCTTTATGGTGAGAAAAGGCTATTTTTGTATTCTTTTACAACACTCTATTAAAATTTAAAAAGTGTATACTTATTCTAAAAACATAAAATAATAAAAAAAATATGTTTTTTTAAATACACGTACTAAATAGTTTTATTGAACAAATGATAAATATGGAAAAATGATAAACGTCTTATTTTTTGGAGATTTCAAAGCAATTGAACAAATGATTGTGTGAATGAAAAAATGTGTTTACAAAAGATTGTGGTAAAAAAAATATTCAATACAGAATAAACAACTTTGAAAATTGTACCCAAAAATCACAAAATTGACGCATTTTGCTGCTTCATTCAAAACATATTCTTATTACAAAATATTTAATTTATGATTAAAAGCGTGCAAATCAAAGATCAATCCAAAATAAATATTTGAAAATTGGAAAGAAATATTTTTAGGCAGTAAAGACTAGTAGTATAAAAATCAAAAGAAATACTCTGTGAAAGCTAAAAATTCTCGAAAAATCTACAAACAAAGCAAACAAAAAACTTAACATCTTAATTTTCTCAGAATTTTCCCTTTAACGTCACCATCCGCCGCGTGAGGTAGATATAAAGTTGCGAGTTTTTTGAGAATTGAAAAGCTTTTTTATGACGGTATCAGGACACTTTTGCAAAGGCATTGTATGGGCATCGAGGGGCCCACCTCCGCTCCTGCTCTGCCAAACAATACCCCTAAGGGGGTATTCTACAAATACTACAACTGATGGAAACTCCACTTGCCGGATATAAATAAACCATATAATACAACTTAAATCTACCGTTTTTTTTTTAATAACAGTGAGAGTTTTGCGTATTGTGGGCTACATTCATATAAGAACAATTAAAGATTCATACTTTGTAAAACTTTGAAGAAACGACTGCTTTATGCTTAATGAAATAGTTTTATAAAATGCATTTGCAACCTGTTTTGGTCAAGGATTTGATTCGCAGTAAAGAATTTATCTGATGTGATGATCGGTATCGCACGAATGATAAAGACTTTTGTGATATGTCCCTGTTTAGATTTCATTACATTTCAATAGTTCAAAACAAATATTAAAACTCAAGAAAAAATGCAATTAAAATAAAATTTAAATACGTACATACATACTTCAGAGCTTCGATAAGTTCTTAATTTCAAATTTTGATTGGATTGAAGTTTTAATGTAAACACAAAAATTAGCTAATCATAATAACAAGATTTAAGAATATCTAAAAAAAAATATATATTTTGAAAGATTTCATGACAGTTGGTCCGGCGACAGTTGGTCCGGCGACAGTTCGTCCGGCCGACAATTGGTCCGGCCGACAATTGGTCAAGCCGAAAGTTTAGAAGATGTTTTCTTCAAGTAAGTATGCAAATAGTATATACGGCTATACAACCAAATTGATATATTTATATCTGAAGGCATCTTGAGTGAAAATCCGCTATAAATTTTTTTTTACTAATAATTTCGACTCCCCGAAGTAGAATGCGGCAATCACAAAATACGACATACTTATATCTGCAGTCAGCTTAGCAAAAAACGCTAAAAATTCCTACTTGCATATAATATAACTTTTATATCTCAAAATAACGCAAGAGTTCCAATTGCTCCCAACCGTCTTGAGGCAGTGAGGCAATTGTCGGCCGGACCAATTGTCGGCCGGACGAACTATTGGCCGGAAGAACCGTCGGCCGGACCAACTGTCAGCCAGACCAACTGTTGTTGGACCATTTGTCGGGTCACCATTTTTAAAAGTTCTAAAAAAGTTCATTTACTGCCGTTGTCTTTTCTACTTCAAATGTATTTATAATAAGAATAATATAATTTTAAAAAAGAAAGACAAACATTACCATGTTACAAATAACCTGCCAATATGTGTAAATCTCCTACCGCACGTTAAGAGGAAAGTGTAGAGATGGAGGACTTAGCCATCCGAGGAATCGAACACGCGACGCCTGCGTGGGACCCAAATGCGATGTAAAATTAGCCACTACCCGGTCAATGTGATAGTAATGTTTTATGTTTTAATAAATTGGGATCTAGTCAGATACATAAAAAAAAAACGAGTGTGCTTTAGACCACACGACTGAAGTAAAACTTCACTGACTTATGCCGTCCATTAACAATATAACAATAACAGGAATAAAAATATCCCCATCCCCTCAATATCCCCATTAACTCAACTCAACTCTCAACTCTCAGCTCTCAGTTCTCAGCTCTCAGCTCCCAGCTCTCAACTCAACTCAACTCATATCATTGATTAGCGTTTCACATTGATAATGTTTCATATTGATTAGCGTGTCACAATTTTTCGTAACGTCATATTTTTTCGTAACGTTTCATAACGTATTCATCATTTTACCCCAAAGTGTCGAGCGTGCGTTAAGAAGTTTTACTTCAAAAGTATGATTAATAAAAAAAAGGAAATTGTTTACCAGTGTAAAAAGGTTTGGCTGTTTTAAAAGGAAATTATTTATTAGTGTAGAGTAATGATATCTAAATTTAATTAAACAATCCCTTATCTCGGAATCTATTCAAGTTTTAAAATTTGAGTAAAATAATAGAGAAAACGAAAAAACATAAACTAACATTATAAACGATACGTTAGCAGCAGGCGAGCTGTAAAGCGTCAATTATAAATTAGCGGTTACCATTTTTAAAGGACTCCCAAACCCTTCAGGGGTTGATTAATTATGAAAACCCCCCTTCCCGGCAGCAATCCACCGTCTTTATCCCGACCATTATTTTATCTTTCTATCTTTCTGCACGGTGCGTGAAGGGTTCTCTCCATCGCGGGTCGTCGCACCCTGGGCGTGGGTCGTGGGTCGTGGGACCACCGTAGGAGGGAGACATTCATTCGAATTCAGTACCATTTCTTTACGGGACTTATCGGTCAAATTAATTTGGATGTATTGTTTGATTGAATATCTTTTTTCTTCCATCAATGAGGCATACAATTATTGAGTTTCTTATGCATTATTTTTAATTGATATAAAACAAGCAAACATTTTGATATTAGACATATGGACATAGATCTCAAAATCATGTAGGTCCTATTATTTTCTATCATTAGTTTACTGAAACTTTTCAATCAAAGTGAAACATAACTGCTAACCGTATACTAATCACAAGTACGCCCCACGGTTGAATTCGGCAGCTACCTCTGGTATGGAGTTCCAAAATACCTGAAAAATACCCTCGACTCTGTGCATAAACGATTTGATAGATCCTCCCATCTTAACAGATGTATTGCAATCTTTAGAGCACAGGGGTCAGGTGGGAATGCTATCCTTGTTCTATCGGTAATTTAATGGAAGATGCTCCGAGGAACTAGCGTCATTGATCTCTTTGGCACCGGTGCATAGTCGGGAAACACGCCAAACGCGTGCCCAAAATATGTTCACGGTTGGCATTTGTCACATGAGAACGGGTTGCTTCTTCGACTCGTTCTTGTGTTCAACAGCTCGGCTGTGGAACGATTTGCCAGCCTCTGTGTTTCCTCCTTCCTACAACATGGGTCTCTTCAAGACCAATGTTCATTCCTTCCTCCCCTCAAAAAACCATCCACGCAGCATCTAAGATGACATAGGCCCAAAGAGAAATTATTTTCCTCAGGGCCTCCTGTGTGGAGTCAAAGTAAAAAAATATATATCTATGGCAAGGCGCTTACATCATTGTCTCTGAAGCCAGAGGTTCTAGATTTACAATCTATTAATAAGAAAGTTATGCCTCCACGGGTTTCATTTTCAGTTTCTTAACATTCAGTTCATATGAGCTTAGTTCAGTTTATTTAATAGTTTTAGTTCCATTCACGTTGTAACATAAAAATTACCTTTATTTAATTCATATATTTTCTATATTGGCATTACATTAAACGCTTCATTAAAGGTTTTTAGTCGATTTGGTGATGGTTTACAAAATAAATGTTTTGTACAACATTTTATTGTATCTCGAACACCACATACCTCAAATAAAATATTTTCCTCCTAACTAACTCAAGGATGAAAGTTTATAATGAAAACCAAAAATTTCCCGAACATACGAAGCAATAAAAAAGTAAAATGCCTGGCACATGGCGTGACAAATATTCATTTCGCTCCTGCCGAGGAAGTATGGATTCTTTCAGCACGCGCCGGAACGGCTCATTTTCCAACACATTAGAAATAACAACCCGCTGGAAAAATTCAATATTAATATCAAGGCGGGGTAAGGAGCAGAGCCTTCCGCATTGCGCCACCCCCTCCCCCCGCCCAGCCAATGGCGGGCCGGGGCCTCGCCGCATAACAGATACGATATGAGCAATTTATGGATGTAATAAAACCCCGGTACATGATTGGAGGAGCTCAGCCGGCCTTATGGCACTACACCGCTTTCCCTTATGTTCATATCGCGTACCTTAGTGTGTGTGGCGGGAGGTGGAAAATACCCACCCTCCCCATAACCCGTTGTGGGGGATGGGGGAGGGTGGCCTCTCGCCCGGGGATGGGATTTTTACGGAAAGTATTTTTTTATTGCCTCAAAGGAGGGGAAAATAAAAAAAAAAACTCCCGCGTAGACCGGTAAAATTTTATATGATAGTTTTTGTCAGAACTATAGTTTTACCCTTAAGGCAAAAGGGGTGTTTAAGTTTTCTTCCGTTTGAATGAGATCAATAACCTTTCATTGTGTCGCAAGACAACTTGAGGGATCAACATTTAAAATATCTTTGCGGCAACATTTCGCCTCTTCTACACTCTCAATTTATTAATTTCAGCACACTTTTTAAAAGATACATTTTAAAATATTATTAAAACATAAAATTTCTGTTGTTTTATACCTATATGCATTGAAATTGTGTAACAAATGATTAATACTTAGTATTTCGTTTAAAAAAAGAAAATTCTTCTTCCTTCAATTTTCTTAGCTTAGCCTCTTTTCAATATTATTTACCTACATAATATTTAATATTACTTATTAGGTACCTATATTGTTGGAACTTAAACACAACTTTCTTATCTATTTGTACATAATCTAAATAGTTTGGTTTAGCAGAATTAATGATAGTGTGATTATCAAAGCACTACTAAATGAATGACACTTAAAAAAAGGTTGTATTTTATATCTATTACAAACTACGTGTACAAATAGGCACATGTCAAGAAATATAAAAAAAAGTTTATTTAAATCGCTTAATAAACTTCCTTTTAACCGATCCACTTAGATGCCATGAAAATCCTGTTATTTCGATTATTTTGACAGGTGGATTTAGATTCCGACAGTGTGTCCCTCTTTTCTACCCTTGCGAGGGGTAAGTCCATCCCTCTCATTTTACTTTCACGGAGATCTTTTTGTGGCCGCTGATTGACCCACGTGATTGCGGCGACCGTCTTGACTGACTTCACTTATCTCCGCAAAACTCTACAAGTTGATTTCGGGGACCTGTATTACTGAGCTGATAAATTTAAATAGTTCAAAGTTTATTGAAATATTCATATAAACTTTCGGTATTTTGATAAGGTTAGAAGAACATGCATTTTCATAGAGCAGATAACTGAGTTTTTCCTTCAATTTTAACGACACAAAAACATACACTTTCACATTCACTCTATCCCACTTTTACCTTATACCGTACACGCTTTTTATTTTTATATTAAATTCGCACGGGAAGCCCTGAGGAAAATAGTTTCCCTCAGGACCTATTTTGGGGATGCTGTGCCGAGAAAAGGGTCAATTAAAAGGAAGGATGGAGAGGAAGTCAAATGACCTAATAAGGCTACCCTCGATCCGGCCCGTCACGCAGCTGGTGAGCAGTCACATCCGCCACCACGGTAGAAAAAAATCGCGAAGTATGCTCCGAAAATTATTAAAAATACGTTTTTTTCTGGTATTTAACATGTTACAGCAATGAAAAAAATTACAGTGTATCATGCAACTTTATTTTAAACGAGTCATGTTTTATTAAATATTTTCACTATTTTCGCCTAATTATAATCGTTTTTTTTAATATTAGCACGCTCCCTCTTACATTCATATTTACATAAATATGAATTTACATAACGCCCATTCTTCTTCTTTTCGATCGCTTTCTACCGGGCCTTAAAAACAATTTTTTTTTATAAATTATTATGCACATAAAACAATTATTGTTTTCACAGCAGGTTATTTTTTGTCTAAAGAATGCTAAGCAGGTACAAATTTATTTTAACATTTATTATGTTAGTAAGTAGGTATTTTATTTATTTATTTTATTTTATTTTAAATACATAAACGGCTGTACTGCCTTTTATAAATAAACATATAATAGAGTACAAAAGTAAGAAAAATAATATCATTACATAATAGTATTTTTAAACTTAAAAATAACATACAATCATTTTGTGTATCACAACAAAAAATAACAAAAAAAAGAACAATGAGAAATATCATCATTTCATTTCAACATGTCCATATTGCGTATATAAAGTTACATTTTGGAAAAATAATTTTTGAGTGCATGTTTATATTGCGCTAATTTTAAGAAATAAATGTCGCTGATGTAAGCATGTTCATTTAACAAAATGTGTAATCGACTGATATCATAAAAATAATAAATAATAATAATGTCATTTTAAATACATGTAGGATTACGAAAGATTTTTTAAATATTTATATTGAGGGATCAGTAGGATTTATCGGACCAGTTAGGATTTCATCAGAGCCGAACCCTCTGATATGAAAATATCTGGAGTCGGTGAAATATTTTCCCATTATGTTTCTGGTGGATTGACGTATTGTTCTTGTATTGTTTTATTCTTGTATAGTGCACTTACATTGTGTTAATTTACTAGATATTCATTTGTGGAAAAGTGTGTGGAAGGGTTTAGTCTTTCATTTGGGAAAGATTCAACCCGGACATAAAATCTGGAGCACCGTAAAAAAAATCATCCTTATAATAAATAAGAACACAAAACGTGATGTTGGCATGTTTCGTTACCCAAAACTCTGATAAATCTTTGCTTAAATTTCTAATACAGAACTGTGTTTGATCATCATCACAAAATTTTCATTTCGATCAAATGAGATAGCGTTGCACAATGTCAGACAAGTGTAAGAAAAATGTAATGCATGCTAAATGGGCTACAACCAAAAGGTGCTAAGTTAGTTGCGATTCGTTTCCATTTAAATCTAGCATTTCGAGTGCTCATTATCTACGACGGCCGGCATGGTAAAGCGGTAATGCTCTTGACTCGCAATCCAAAGGTCGCGGGATCAAATCCCGGCGTGGGCAAATAAATTTTATTTTAATAATTTGTGTAACTTCTTTATTTATTTAAAACAATGTATTTGCGGCACGTTCCAGAGTGGAAGATACTCTTAGTATCGCCCTGGTATAAGACCACCATTCAGAATTGAAAAGTTGCTTGAAATGGCGTTAGCCGTAGTTGGTGACCAGATCTGAATAGCGAGATACTTTCTAACACTCCTCCTCCTCGTCTCCTTCCCCTCGCCACTACCTTCAGCCTCACAACATACCCCAATTGGGGATGCCATAGTCTCACTGGCTCCATTCAGGAGCAGCTGAGACTCTTGTGAGGTATTACTATAAAAAAAATCTTTAAAAAGTGTTTTAAAAAATCAAATTAATGCCAAATGTTTTAAAAAATCGAATTAATGATTTTACAAATAAATTTCATCGTATTAACACTGATTGTAAGTACAGTATTCGATTAACATTCTTCCGATAAAATGGCGGCTCTAGCTGTTTAAAAAAAATAATAAAAAACGGAATAGTAATACTATGCCCAGCATCGCCAACCACGGGACCGACTTACTCGTGAAAACCAAGACGTCGTCCACTCAATTTGCATGCCACCCCATCCCGCCCATCACCCCACATCCCTTCAACCACCCCTTTGCTTCCTTCGCTTCACCCAGGGTCCCAGTAGACGGAAAGGGACCTTTGTGGTCCGCAGTCCTTCGTACTGCATTTTAGATAAGTACTGGTAAGCAAAGTCACTTGATTGTAACAAGTGCTCGAACGAATGTCCGAGTGCTTTTATACGCAATCAATACAGGTATATAGGTACTGTAAGGCAATCGTTTAGATTGATTGAAGGATTTATTGATTGTTTATAATGTATTGAAAGGTTAAATGAAACAATGTTACATTGTTTGAACCACTTATATATTTGTTTGAAGCCGACCGGTTTCGGAACGGCCGTTCCTTCCTCAGGGCAAACGTATATCGAAAGTATATTGAAAGGTTGTTTAAAATGGAACCTTTTTGTGTCGAATACCTTCTTTAATCATAAAGGTATCCACCAATATACGTGGGAAAGAGGAAATGATAGGTCGATAATCGATTTTATAGTAATTGACTCTAGGTTGAGAGCCGTTACCGAGGACACAAGAGTTTTCAGAGGGGCTGAGGTTGAAACTGATCACTTTCTGATAGTGTCAAGAATAAACCTCTTTCGCGGCTGGCGCTCTAAAGTGAAAACGGTATCAGCTCCAACAAGAGTCAAAATAGAAAAACCGCAAAACGATAATGTCAGAAGTGAATATGAGAATTGTGCAGAGATGAGATTGAATGATAAAGAAATGGACGGTCTAAGCATAGAGGAAACATGGAACCACACAAAGGTGAGTCTATGTGAATCTGCTAGAGACCTGTGTGGGATAAGTAAGCAAGGTAGGAAGAAAGGTGACGCATGGTGGGATGATGAGATTAAAGCACTGGTCTCAGAGAAGAATAAAGCATGATTATGTCTGATAGCGACTGGCAATGCTTCAAACGAAGAGAGAAAGCGAGCGAAAGAAGTGTATAAGCTATGCTGCAAGAAAATAGTAAGCATTGGAGTGAAAAAACGAAAGAAACGCCTGGAAGAGGAAGAGGGAATCAAAATGACAAACCACTTTTAAGAAAACATTAAACTGTTTTGGAAGGAAGTCAAAAAGTCCCGGAGTGGTTCAGAGAACGGAAGCATGAAAGTGATGAAATCGAAAGATGGACAAATGTTGACGAATGAGGAAGAAATTAAAGAGAGATGGATGAAATAAGGAAGTCTTTGAAAGTAACCCGGCTGACAGTGATTCCAGCGGTGAATCGGTTATGAACGATGATGGAGTGAATGTTATCAAAATCAGCATGGATAAAATAAAAAGATCAATTAAATGTATGAAGAATGGTAAGGCTGTGGGTTTTGACGGTATTGCTGCCGAATACTTTAAAGGAGATAGCCTTATTATTCTCACATAGTTGTGCCAGTGATTAGAGGAGGGTTACACGCCATTAGATTGGAGAAGAGCTGTAATCATGCCATTATACAAAGGTAAAGGGTCACGTGTGGATTGTGGGAATCATAGGGCTATTAGCCTGCTTAGTTCAGTCGGCGACAGTCAGCGAGCTGTATGGCAGAATATTGATTGAAAGGGTACGCATGGAAACAAAGGATAAAATATGGGATGTGCAAGGAGCTTTTATGAGTGGAAGGGGATGCATGGACCAGATTTTCTCATTGCGTATGCTTATCGAGAAGTTTCTTGCAAAACACCAGAAACTTTTCTGTGCCTTTGTAGATCTACAAAAAAAATACGACCGAGTTGACAGGAAAAAGCTATGGAAGGTGTTGTCCAAGTATGAAGTGAGTACGAATCTCATACAGCCAATTGCGTCTCTATATGAGGGAAGCGTTGCATGTATTAGGGTGAACGGCGATTTTACGGGATGATTTGATATCACAAAAGGTGTTAAACAAGGCTGCATAATGTCACCGTGGTTATTCAATCTATACATGGATAATTGCATACAAGAATTGAAAGAAATGGGATTGGGCGCGAAATTGAGTAACCCGGAAGTATGTTGTCTGTTGTATGCTGATGATGCGGTGCTGATTTCTAACAGTATGGAAGATCTACAGTCTCTCGTGTCTAGGATGAACGAAGTATGTATGAAGAATGAGTTAATGATGAATGTAAGTAAGTCATGGTATTTGAAAGAGGGAGTATGAAAACAACGTCCAACATAGTTGTGAATTATGAGCATTTGGAGCAGGTGGATGAGTTTTTGTACTTGGGAAGTATGTTTACGAGAGATGAGAAGGCTGATAGAGATATCGAAAGAAGGGTAAATGCAGGCAACTCTATCAATGGAGGACTGAACGCCGTTGGCGCCAAAAAAAAACTGTCCAAAGGGGCGAAGTTAGTCGTCCATAATGGAGTGCTGGTACCTACCCTGATGTATGGCAGTGAGGCATGGAACTGGCATATGAAGGATGAAAGTAGACTAAATGCAGTAGAAATGAGATCTCTGAGGCATTTGTGTGGGAAAACCATGTAGGATCGTGTGAGAAATGTGGAGATCCGCGAAGAATGCAAGCCTGATGTAAGCGTAATGAGTAAGATTAAGAAAGGGACGCTCAAATGGTTTGGGCATGAAGAGCGAATGAACGAGGAAAGAAGTGTACGGAGAATATATAGATATAAGAAGTGTATGGAGAGACGAAAATGTGAATGGTAGAAGAAGTCGGGGACGCCCGAGGAAGACATGGCATGACTAAGTGAATCAGATACTTGAGTCGAGCCATGTGAAGAGTCGGAATAATAGAAGAGCATGTATGAGACGATGTATGAACGTGAACGAGGCAAGGAGTGTGTGCCAAGATCGAGTTGTTTGGCGGTCCGTCCTCTCTGCCTACTCCTGCGGAGAAACGGCGTGATGGTTAGTTAGTTAGTTAGAGAGGTTTGATAAAATAATCGTAAAGCAGACCAATTTGTAAAGAAAGCATGTACAACTAACATTAACCAATTGTGAAGTATACCTATTGATTTAGGAAAAATAAAATATAATATGGTTTTGGTTGTCTTTGGTTTTTACACTTTTATATTTGATTTCACGTCACAGCTTTTTTGCTATTTTTAAACGAGCACTCATTTTCCAAACGCAAGCGCACTAGCTTACACGTACATAACTATCATTTTGCCAATTGTATTGCTTTAGGAAAAATATAAAAGATGGTTTTAGTTGTTTTTAGTTGATATTTTTTATTTTTATATTTGTTCTCACTCCCTAGTTTTTTTATATATTAAGGAGCACTCAATCCCTAAGCACAAGCACTGCTTGTATCATGACATAATAAGTTGCATATTAAAAAAAAATTAACAAAAAAATCACCGTAAGACTTTTCCTTTGGTTAGAAAATTAGTTATGTGGAAGTTTCAATGAATATCTTACGTGTTTTGGGACACCCTGATACTGCGAAAAAGGGGCTTATTTTACATAAAAATTTTATTATTCAAATGCTTCAAATCAAGAAATTATCTCTACATATCATTATAAATTAAAGTCCTCCGCTTCTGTCTGTCTGTCTGTTCGCGATAAACTCAAAAACTACTGAACGGGTTTTAATGCAGTTTTCACCAATATAGTGATTCATGAGGAAGGTTTAGGTATATAATTTGTATGTGTAAATTATTTGAAATATATAATATATTAAGGAGAATGTCTGTATGTGGTGGACGAGCGGGCTGACAAGCGGGCGGTGTGGATTTGATTTGATTTAATTTTGCACATGTGACCTTCAAAACATGAGGAAGGTTGCTGTATACATTTTATTTCGAAAACTCTGTATAAAGCCCAGGCATCGCCGGGGACGCCAGCTAGTAATATTTAAATGGAGACATATTTATATTTAATAAGGTTTGCAAAATATGTGGAAGCTGATGGGTTTGGCGCCCCACGTAAAGGGTATAATAATTATAAAGGTTGGTACACATTTATAAAAACTGTTGGTCAAACAGATATAAATGTCGTACTAATTTTTTTTCGTTGGGCTACTGAACTAATTTCCTCAGATTTTCTTTAACTAACAACCCTGAAGTTTAGCTATATGTAAAATATGACTAATGCTATATTTGTAGTTATTCGGCAGTAAAAAGTATGATATAAAATAATAGCAAGATCAAAAAAACCTTTTGCGCAAACAAAACCGAGCAACAGCACAACACCAAGCCCTCTATAAATATAATAAACACGCAAATATTCCATGCATGCTGTAAGTGAATTTTACCGCCACCAGTTCCTTGTTCTTTGAAGCGACAACCAAAATCGCTTTTGAAATGGAAAAATAAAACGGGAGGCCTGGATTGACATTCGATATTACGTGGAGCGTAAATGTTTTGGTAAGGACAGGCGTTCAATTCTTGAACATTTTTTCAATTATATGCTGATCTGAACAGGTACAAGTTAAAGGTGAACAATCTGCAGGGGACGGATCCACAGCCCCGTGAAATCATTCAAAAGGAATCAGCGGAATGATTATTTTGTTTTTACAGTGTCAAAAACATGGGACGTTTCGTTGGAAGGGTGCAGAGTACTGTAGAGTGTTTAGTTTATAGCTTGTTAGAATTATTTTTTTGATAAATAGCTTAATGATAAAATAAATTTAATAATCTTAACTAATCGGGTCTATCACCTTTGTGTAGGTTTTTGGTCTTAATGAAATGTCAAAATTGATAAAAGTTTTGTCTTATTTCTTCTTTGCAATTAAAGCTTGATAAACAAATTATTTCTCAACGTTTTCGAATATTAAAAAATGTTTTTAAAAGGTGATAAAATTTACTTTCAAATTGCATTATTAAAAATAAATATTAAAATTTAGAAAGCCAACTTTAAAAAATATATAAAAATGACTCATGTGATGTTTTTATGTGAAAACGGTACTAAAATCTAAAAATATGTAAAAAAACACTTATTCTATCGTATAAATTTATAATAAACAATTTTGTCATCTCACTTTTTTACCAATTCATATAAAAATATTCAATAAAAAATTAACAATGTGTAACGGTGCGTAGGCGATTTGGCGGGTGAAATTTGTTTCTCCAAAATAAGTATTTTTTCATCTATTTCTATGGACAGCGTTGAATAAAAATGTGTAGCGTGTTTTATTACAAATGTTCTCCTTTTTGTTTTAGTGTTGTAACTAGAAGAGAAACGGAGTTATAACGATTTCTGTTGGAACACATGCGTTAGCTTGAAACATGCTTATTGGACTTGACTGCTATTCTTATATTGTCGTGTAAATAAGCTTAGAGGTTCAAGTGGTTTATAAGAAGTTCAAATGAAATAATAATAATTTATTGCAATATTCCGCAAATTTTATAGTCTATATGCCCGCGGGTATTATGGCAGATAAGACATATCCATTTTTAAGGGATAGAGAAGAAGAAAAGGGTCGTAGGAAAGCACCTGAATATTTAAATCAAGACACTAAATACGACTAAAGCCTCGTAGCTCTTCCAAATGGTGTTCTCCCAAAAAGACCAATTCCAATTTGGGAGGCAGATTTGGGTAACGCTGCCCTGGGAACCATTAATCGGATGAACAACACCCCTGCCATTGAATACCTCAATTGATTCGTTTGGTGAATTAGCAGGGGTACCCGGATTCATGGAGTGAGTGATTGTGTAGGTTTTGGAAGCGGATGCGTTTATCCACCTACTGCGTTGCGAGCCTGATCGGGAGAGACTGGTAAAGGGAGACCTTTTGAACTCTCTCGCCCACCACACTGCAACGCAGTGAGAGGGATGGATTAATACGTTCGTCACTTCTGATATTAAACTCCAGATTTCTACCCACTTCTCTTACCTTTTTCTTACCCAGAACTTCATTTCCTTCGTTTCCCTAAAAACAAAGCATCTCCATGGGCTCTGAGGAATTTTTTTCCTTAGGACCTCCCATGTGGATCTAACTTAAAAATGGACAATCTTGAAAGATACGAATTTATATGCATACTATTCAGTTTACTTAGAATGCAGGAAGATGTTTAATAATATCGTAATAATTAAAGTTTTATTTTTTTGACGAAGTAAATAACACTTATAAAATCTAAACCAAAATATGAAAGAGAACAAGACACAGAAAAACAGAAAACGATAGTGGTCGCAACTGCCATTGCCGCCTTCTACGAAACCGTCATAATTATTGTCAATCTCATATTTTCAAATTTTAGAATTAATAATATTATTTTCGATTAATTTTTCCAGTTGCGACTATTATCTTTTTCTCTTTTTCTGTGCCTTGTTCACTTTCATATTTTCGTTAAGATTATTAGTGTTATCTTCTTCTTCAATAATGTATTACATTGATGAATAACCAGCAAATGTTATAAAAAGAGAGTTGTTCTTATAAAAACAAATTATTTGCTTACACCCGAAAAGTCGCGGTACCAAGAAGCTTACCGGTGTGCCACAAAGGTGATAATCATTTAATGAACCAACTCATGATTTAATAAATAGCCTTTTAAAACATTTACAAAAATATTTATTAAAGTGAAAATATGTGTTGTTTATCGCAATCATGTGATCATTGATTAATGAAAACCTGAGATTATGTTCTAAACCCATTCTGGAATCAGATAATCTACTAGAGCAAAGCATTTCTGATATATGTTTCTTTCGGCAAACAACCATGAGAGGTTTCTCGTAGTTTCTTGTTTTATTTATTTCCGCTAAGTTTAGTACCATCTTCACGGCAGGAAGAAGTTCCACGGAACGCCCGGAGGCAGCTCGCGTTAATATATTGGAACACAGCTCGCGTACAGGTATTTTTTTTATGTTCGCTTTGTAGTTTCCCGCAAATTGTATCAAATAACAAATTGAATTAATTGATTTTATGAAGTCATAAGAAAAATAACGCATTCTATTACTTATTTTCTAAGAAACGGTAAAAAAATACAAAGATTTATAAAATAACAACAACAGAAAAATGGTAAGCAAATAAAAAAATAATGAAGAATTTAAACAGCACGGTTTTAATTAAATGGAGACAATATTAGCGTAATAATAACTCAATGGAAGACCTGAAAAAAGAAAAATCAGAAAAAAGATACGGTCACAACTAGGGCTCGAACACAGGACCTATGCCTTTCCGCGGCGGAGCTTTACCAACTGAGCTAATGTGTTCCTATTCGATTCGGTCATATTTAATTGTATCATACTTCGACTGAGAACTACTAACATTATCTTCATTTTCTTAACGCATATTTTATTGGTTGCTATCTTTATATATGAATGGAAGATTCAAACCCGAACTAAATGCTATCTTGAGTGTCTTGGAAAAAATGTATCAATTTTTAATTTTTAATATGCGACGTTTGTTGACTTTTTTTAGGATGAATAATATTTATTTATAAGTAAAATCTCAAATTGTAAAATGAACACAATATGAGCGAAACTCATTAGAAAATCAGAAAAAAAATATACGGTCACATCTAGGACTGGAACCCAGGACCTGCGCACGGTTTTCAGAGAAATAACTCCGAGGGTGCTTTAAAACGACAATAAATTAGTCTAATGACTAACCTTATTTTATATATTTATAGGTCATATGTATCAAATCAACTTCCGATGAAAAATCATATTTAAGATTATTGAATATGATACCGAAAAAACTGGGATAACCTCACCATTCCGAATGCCTTCTATAAAACAATTGGGAAATATGATAATTGATAATTGTCGGTAATGATTTTATATGAAATATGAGACTAATAAAACTGACAGAATTTAATTAGGTAGAGTGATAATTAATTTAATAAGGATAATTATCTCAATTGTTGCACGATTTCAACTGGTAGAGTGTTGGTCCTGGTAAGATTTGGGTTCGTGTCCTAGTTTTATTATATTTTTATTGGAAGTTGTCATTTTCAATAATTAAATATTACAGTGAGGTTTAAACTTCAATAAATTCATTTTAATAAATTAATTTTATGGCTAACAATTTATAGGTTGTAAGTAGAAACTTTACAGTAATAGGTACACATTACAAAGGGTGTTAAGGGAAGTATTTGACTCACTATAACCAGTGATTCCTGACATTATTTGGAGTAACGATGATGATAATGATGATATTTGGATGACTTACATAGCGCCGTTTTTGTGAAAAATCACCTCAAGGGCGCAATATATGATTAAACTTTTGATCTCCGGTGACAATTTTAATGTTTTTTTTTTCTACAAAAACATAAAAAGTGGTAGGAATTGGACAGTTGGAGGCGGGGTTTGCTTTTGGTTACTCGGCTAAGTGACTAGTGACGACATGCGGGAGAGTTTTTTTTTATTGAGTTTTTTTTTTTAAAAGTCACCGGAGACCAAAATTTCATTTACATTTTTTACTTCAAATAATGTCTCTTAACACCCTACATAACGATACTTTCTGATAAATTATAACTAAGAATTTTAAACGGATATTACATCATTACTTCTAATGTTATATATTTAGTAGATAAAAAAAAAAGA
This sequence comes from Limnephilus lunatus, assembly GCA_917563855.2. Taxonomy (NCBI): domain Eukaryota; kingdom Metazoa; phylum Arthropoda; class Insecta; order Trichoptera; family Limnephilidae; genus Limnephilus; species Limnephilus lunatus. The sequence goes on along the minus strand of OU830595.1, from coordinate 90,711,767 downwards.
TTCATTATCATTGTTAGTAAAGATTTCAGAAGAACGTTATAAATACCAACATAGAAATAGTTTGGTAAAAATGTTTTGAATTTGGTATTACCAATCAATAATTTGAAAAGAAAACCTTTCCAAACAAAACTTTAAAAAATCTTTTATTCAACAAAGGAAATACGATTTTGCATAAACACCTTCAGATGCAATATTTGCTACCCCTAAGCGCCTTGCCGCTCCGAGTGTCCGATCTTAAGAGGCATGTGGGGTGGAAGTGCCTCCCCGCTGGAGAGGGTGGGGGTGGGAGGAAAAGGGTTGGGGAAGGGGGAAGGGGGAAGACCAGAGATAGCATTAGATAAGATTTCCACGATATATGTATGTTATGTGTACCTAAGATAATCGGCAGTGGCAGTGGTGGTGAAACGTCAGAACCCAACTTTTGGTTTTGTTAATGTGTTTTCAAGCATCAAATATGCCTGTAATATTTAATTCGAACCCTTTAACTCGTTTGTACTACTACTCTGTAACAACACTAACTCGACGATGGTCTAACAAAAACATAACCCATTCGAGATGGTATTAAATATTTTCGGTCAATAAAAAAAAATTCTTACAATCTTAAAATATTTCACATGAATACAAGTAATTAGTAGGCGGTTTATTTCATGATATGCATTAAAATCGATTAAATCAAAATTTATTGTGCACATTTGAAGAAAACTTACCATAATAATATTATATACCGAAATATTTTTTCTTATTATGGTAAAGGGTTATTCCGCATTCAAATAAATAAGTTTTTAATAATTGTTTCAAACTTTACCTCTAAGTTAGCTTTTATTTAAATTTTAAGAAAATCTCGACGATGATATTTATGTAACACATTTAAAATTTATAACAGTAGCGGGGCTTTGATCCACGAGAACCACCGTGCGAAATAAGGTACAAACACCGAGGGTTGTATGATGGCTGTGGGTGGTGATGGTGGCTGGGGGGTGGGAGGTAGGGTTGGTCAGGCGGGTCCAAGAAGGGGGAGGGGAGCATAAGTATAGCAGAGCAGTCTTGTTTATTCTATCAACTCACTACCAGCAAGCAACGGTCATCTTCTGAGATATAACACTTGTGAAGTCGCAGTACAAGGATGAAATCATTTACCTTGAAGAAAAAAACCACCAGTACAATTACATGATGCAAATTTGCGATAATGAGATAAAATCGTTCAAAGATGTTGTTGAGTACAATACTACTACTACTAGCTAAGTAGAATTTTAACAACTTTCTGAGAGGTTGACCAAATAGTGATAATTTTGGGGATAGACTTATCAATCCAAACCATTTAAAAAAATCGATTTAGTAGATAACTAAGTAATTGTGTAACCTTCGGAAATTGATTTTAAACTGCAACCAACCAACCAGTTCCTGTATAATTCATCAAAACGGGGGATTTGAGAAGTCTTTCTACGCATAGTACCTAGACAAAAATTAAAATTAGTAAATTCAAAGTTGACAGCAGTTTTCTAAGAGTCAATAGTTATCTTGAAGTTTCTGAAGATGGCATCATAAATTTCAAACGGAAAGTAATTACGAAAAATACTATTAACAAATATATGAACGCGAGTGTAACAAAGAAGTGTTTGCTCACTCTAATTTAATCTAAACGCAAGATATTTTAAAATTTAAAACGTTTCATTTGTTACCCCCTTTTCAATTGAGAGATTTTTGTATCTTGGAGCAAGGTTTCTAGAAAATGTAATATTTTCAACGAACCTTGATCATGGAGCATTCGAAAGGGACGTATGTCATAACTTGCTTCTTATAAGATTGATAGGTGACCACAACCATTCTTCTACAATTCACGGACCTTTATAATATAATATACCTTTGAATCACATAAATAATACCTTTATAGTACATTAATAATAATTACCTACATCGATGATTCAGATGTATAATATTTAATTTCATTAATAATTTTATGGAAACGAAATAAAAATGCGAGTTAGTGAAATAATTTTATTTATTTACAGTCGAACATGATGTATGTCCGAAGAAATAATTACGAATATTATATTATATAACCATAAAATTGTATCAAAATAAGATTTTATTAGTTATATCTTATAAATAATAAATAAAAAATTCTAAAATAATATTAAAAGTAAATATATATTATATTTTTTAATTTTTTTATAAATTTTTTTCTAAATATAGTAATGTACAAAATTGGGTGGCTACATTACTATTTAATTATGTGGCGTTTGAATTCGACGTCTTACAAAACTAAAAATAAGTCGTCCCGGACAGAAGTTTTTACAATTTCTAACGATAATATCTCATTATTTTCACGATAAAATTATTAACGACTAAGCATATGATTAATATTAAAATTCTAACTCATTTTGTGCTAATTGTATTACCATGGTGTGCGTTTCCTGGAATACAGAATTTAAGTTTGTTGCTTGTTTTTATAACTCGCAATAACATAATAACTCTACGATTCGAAAGATTACACCGCGAATTGTCTACAGGAATTTTTTTTTTATTTTTATTTTTTTAAAATTATTTATTAACCAAGATATTGCAACACATATATACAAAATACAATGTAAATTTTTTTTTGTCGGTATAAACCACCTCACTAGGCTGAGCCTGTTCCGAGGTGGCAGGAATTTAAACTAATTTTGATATCTTAATCTTGGAAGAAAAATAAGATTAAAAAAAATTAAATATTTTAGTTTAGATAGATAAATACAATAAAAGAAAAATAAAAGAGTAAAATAGAAAAAAATATGATTAAAGACATTTGATATTCTAGTTTCTTCTGCCTTTTTCGTTTGCATACAAGACGTGTGAGAGGGAAGATTTTTATGAACACATTTTAAGACGATCATCCGTGACGTAGATACGATCTTTCTCTGGGACGAAAATATCAGAAAACTTATAATCCTGAAATAGATTCCCCGGCGGAAAAGAGTAACACAACCTTTACACAACATATTTCAACCTACGGTCATCCCACACATCCACCCAATCCTTATACTTAGTGCCCTACCACTCCACTATGTCAATACCATACGTACTTCCTTGTCGGACTTAGATTATTTAGAAAGCTCTCTAATGTTCATATAAGAAGTTTCCCGTATATCTGAGATATACATTTTCCCTCGGCACACACAAAGCTTTGTTGATTTGTAGTCGTTAATTGTTATTCTGTGTAACTCCGCTTAGACTATCTCGAGTGTTTTATTGTGATGTCTAATATATTGTTATGAATATATTCTTCTTCTTGTTTATCATCGAATTTACATTATTAATTGAAATCCACTTTCTTTAACCATAATATACAAACTATTATTTTAGTTAACCTTTTTTTTTAAATTACGATTTTTTTTATCAATAATTTTTTTTATGCTGCTGCCAAATCGAAACCACTATCTCTTGACTCTAAATCATGCACGGAGATCGTTGAAATTTAAAACTATCGGATCCGAGGCGTATCGCACACGTATTTTCCGTTTGAATTAATTAATTTTGGAATCGGAAGACGACCATTATGCATTGGGGAAAGAGACATGGATGACCCTTCTTTCCCAAGTGCAGTGGAATAGGGTTCAACTTTCAAAATGGCTAGGAAACGGTCAAAGTTCGTAGAAAATGTATTTAACACATTTTTTACATACATAAAATTTCATAAGTACGTAAAATATGGCAGCCAATAAAAATGTGCATAAGTATATAATAATATCTATAAATCACAAATAATTTATAAAAATTTGAATTTTAGAAAATTGTTATTCACGTTTGCGAATACTTATTCTTTCTTAGATGATTATTTTTATTTTTGTTTTCACATAATTTTTATAAAAAAGCTCTCCTTTCCTAAGCACAGGCGCCAGCTTATATTATAAAAAAATATAATATTGCATAAAATTGTAATTTTAAAACTGTTATCCTTGTAAAAATGTAATAAAAGTGCTACATAATAAAAATATTGATATGTTAATAATTTTCAAGAGTAAGGAAGGATATGAAACATAGAAAATAAAATTCAATTTGTAAACTCCGCGTTGAAAATAACGTTTAAGGGCACCGACACCGTTTCACAGTTATGCTTCTTAAGCCATTTACTTTTATCGCGTACACCTTAAAATCCCAGATTATAAATCTCATCTGAAATAACATGGTGGGAGGTGCGCTAGGGCGGCCTCCACCCCGATTAGGGTGGCCTGGGGGTGTTTTGAGATAAACCTTGTCGCTATTGTGCTCGCCAAACCTTTTTATTATGGAAACTTAAGCTCTGAACAGCTCGTGCAGATTTAGCCGGTGAAATATGTGCGCGATGGGTTTGCGTTACATATGAGATATCCCGCCAGACTTTTGGTATCTCTTTCCTAGCGACCTATTACAGAACACATTATTTATTGAGGGATAGAGCATAATTATGCGAAAGGAAATTTGTTTAATCTTTGGAATAATTCATCGCCATACATTAAGGTACTCTGTAGGTCTCTCAAAGGCTCAAAGGCCCCTTGAGTCTGTGAGTAATTTAATATACAGAAATAATAATAAGACAGATAATTGGTAAAGGGTGTCATTCTACCTTTTACTAATATTATATAATATTTTTTAAATATATTTTTTAATTCAATACGAGAATATTTTTACTGAGTTAGACAATTGAAAAAAATATAATTTAAGTTTATAAGCATTATTTTCATACAATTACATTAAAAAAAGAAAAGAAAATAAAAATTACCGGTCACAGTTCACGTCGCGTCCGGCGTCGTGAGTTCAATTCCTCGGTTGTATATCCTTCAACACGACATAAGCAACATTTTACGCTTACTGTGGTGGTAGTAGGAGATTTTAAAATTCTTGTAAGGTTTTTCGTAATCCGAGATTGTTTAACTTTCTTTTGAAAAATGTTAAAAAGAAAATAAAGAAAACGAAAAACCTTGTTGGTAACAATAAACTAAAATAAACTAAATTAAATGTTCGTCATTCAGGTTGGTCTGTGTCCATCGCTCATTACGTGCACACAATAAGCACATAACAGTGTAATCGTAAAAGATTTATAAATAAGTATATTATGACAATGAAACTGCTAGCTGAACTTCCAGAAAGCTGTGCAAATTTCGTCATGGCACAGCTCACCGATAGAGTGTTTTAGTTTTTGATGATTTTTTCCATGTATATATTTAAATAATTGAAATACCACCTGACGTTTTTAATACTATTATGCCTTTTTATGCTATTATTCACGTGAGCTATTTGTATTTCTTTAATCAAGAAAATAGGGGTGCGGATCGATACAATATTCTATACAGAATAAAAATACTCCATAAAGAGCATAAGGATGTACCCATAAACAAATAATCTCATTTCGAAGACAGAGCCCAACTTCTTTGTTTCGAGGGGAAAACATCTGAGGAAATATAGCATCTTGGATGAGCGCGGAGGCTGTACTCCATGTGGGTAGGTGTGTGTGTGCTTTCATAAATCTGGTTGGAGATATATGAGGGCGCAATTTCCTGTATCCGGCCATTAACGCCCGAGCTTTTATAAGCTTAAGCCCTGGTTAAAGATTGGCGGGAGGGGGAGGGGGCTCGATTTATATTCTATGTGTTTCGAAAGTTATTCGCGACCTCCTCAGTTAGCTACCCTCCCAGTCCCACCAGAGGAGGGGGTGGGAGCCGTGAAATCAAGATGGAGCACGTGTGCTTAGTGCAAGTTCAATTATAGATATGGGTGATGTGTGGGCCTCTTATGAAAATTTATTATGCTGCGCGGTCATAAACAAGCGAGCTATGTACGAATTAATGAAATTATGTATTCTACGGATCGTGACAAATATAAGGGTTTCCTGGGTAGGTTATCTAAATACATAGAAATATATATGTCTTTTATTGCGAGGAATAGATATACATTTGATTTATACCACAGTGTCCACTAAAACGGCCCTATTAAAATTTTCTAAATATTATTTACACTGTGTTAAACATGTGACATTTATGGTATACTTATTTTAAAACAACAAAAAAATACACGTTAAATAAAATACAAATAAATTACAAATCTACAACCTCATAAGTCACAATTATAATAGTTAACAGTTAACAACTCCTTTTCTTAACTGAATAATTAAATTAAAATAATGAAAAATGCCATATTACATCTTGTATTTTTTGATTTAAGCTATAAAACTAATTTTCAAAAAGTTCTGGATTTCATATTGAAATAGTATTATTGAAAAACAAAATAGGCAGAAAAAAGCTGTGCAAAATTCATATTGCTCAAAGTTCCAGAGACTTCAACTGCTAATGAACAAATTTCGATATATCCATAAATGAGTATTTTAGATTTTTTCTACTCTCTTATGAAATAACTAATAATATTTAATAAATAACTTTTTAAAATTGTTCTAAGGTGTAGTTTTAATTACGTAGTTGAAATGAAACATAATGCCGAACACAAAATAGTGTTCAGAATAGCGCCGGAAAAGATACCGTTATATTTCCGCGATTTTCACATAAGAGCACTCACACGCGCTCGAACGTACACCGTAGTAAAACAAAGAGGAAAGAAAAATGACATCTAACGGGAAAGATAGAAACTAAAGTAAAGAAAAATACAGGAGAAAAAAATAACCTCATAGCTTAGAGCTTAAGTTGGAGAGAGCTGTGAGCTGAAAGAAAAGTAGATTGAAAACTCCGAGGAAAAATGACCGCTGTCCGTCCTTTGTCCGCCCAGGGCTATGTTGGGGGACTGGGAGGAGGTGGAAGGGGGAGGTGGGGGAAGAAAGGGTTGGGATCGAACGGTATTCACATATTTTTTCCCTTAACTTTATCGTATTTATGTATGGTTATTTACTTTTCCTTTATTGAAATTGTTATCTATAAATAATGAGCGGAATATCAAATAAGATGGTACCTATATACGGAAAGGCAAGCATAAGTAATACGTTTTAGAAGATGGATTGATTTTTTTTCGATATTCAGTGGTCGATAACCCGGTGGGTAAAACGATCGCTTAACACTACTAACTAACAGCGGGTGCTTCCGTATACTAAATCAACAATAAAGAAAGGATGCATAAACTTGAAAAATGCTTATAATTATCTGCAACAAATAATAAACATAGTTTTCCATATAACATTCTTACATTAAAATTTTCTGCTTAATAATAATAATAATATTAAATTTAAGAAAACAATATATCGTACATCTTACTACGTGAGCATAATTTATAATACGTGATTTAATTCCACGTCTACAGTAGTAGATGTCTGTGTTATCTTTAGTTTTATTAAATTACGCTTTTCACGACTTTAAGTTCACGTTACCGTTAACACTTAAAAATCGGGTGAATGTAAATCAATATCAAAAGTGGAAAAAACTAAGTTTTTGTATGAAACATCGAGCGACATATTGTAAAGACCGGTATGGTTATTAATTTATTATGACGGAGCCTGACAGCGGCCAGTCCGGGTGGCCGCAAATAGCGTCCCCTGCTGTTTCTACATTATTAACCGTCCAGGAATCGAACCGTATCACTCACGATTAAAGTTAGCGTTTCCAGTACCAGTTCCGGTTCCAGTTGCAGTTCCGCAGTCGCATCTCCTACATGACTAATTAGTCCCGCTAAAATCACCGCGTTACGTCGTCCCCTCCGCCAGTCACTGCAAAAAATGAATGAAATATAAATTACTGTCACGAACGTCGTATTATTTCACCGAAAAGCGCAATTTATTCAAATCAGTGACATGTTCCGATCATCGAGTTAGTGTTTTATACGAAACTGACACCCGCGTTTAATTTAAATTGGCCCGCAATAAAATTAAAATTTCATCGAGTAAAGTCGACGGATAAAAATCGCGAGTGTACGAAGGTATCCAATTCCGGGCGGAACAAGCCCGCAAATGACTTCTATTGAATTATGCAGACACGAGTCAATTTAAATATGGAACGGAGAAGAGCATTTCCGAGCGGGAATCGAAAATATTGGAATGGGACTTCGGTAGAAAAATCTTCTTAATTATTACCGAGACACAGCTGCCGAAGAATCCAATATTCTGACATCGAATTATTCAAATTTCCGTTCCGCGCCGGCGGCTAGGGCCGGGAAGGCAGCGGGAGAGAGGGATGAACTTTTTCAGAATCGACGTTATTTCTTTGATTTTAATTTTTATTCGTGTAGGTAGGTCCTGCCCCGCACCCCTTCGCATAATTGCCCCTCTAAGGAATTAATTCAGCGGAATTGTACGGAGCACTCGTTACCATGGCGCAGGACAACTTTTTCCTTTATTCCCTCGATGTAATTATTATAGAAAACGCGATCGGGTAATTTCCTTCTTTCAAATTAATTTGGAAGAAGGATGAAAATGAAATGGGATGGCCATAACAGTACTTTTTTAATACCAATTTCCTTTAATGCGCTCTTTGTCCGTCACGATTTATTGGATTCATTTCAACATGGGGGGGTTTTACGTGGTTATTACGATTGTGTTTATTAATACCATTGAGATTCTAATGAAATTACCACGAAAACAATTGAATAAGTGTTAGAATTAAATTATTTAAAAAATTACGTAGTTTTTTGTTGTCTCCTCATTTCACATATAAAATTTGTCACAAAAGTCATCACTCCATTGAAAAATGCTCTAATTTTTGCAAATGGCGTCTTATGTAATATTAATCAGTGAAAATTTTCAACCTATTCTAATGAATGTATATCCGCAAACTATAAACTTCACCCGCCATAACACAGGGTCATCCCTAGCATGGAGGGTGAAATAACATTAAAAAAACTATACGTACTTTCGATAATTCATGTATTTAATAAATAAATAAATGTCATCATGATTTTGACGGAAACTGAATACACATTGACAAACTATGGATCATTATCCTACAGAAGAACGAGAATGTACAAACCAAATTATTAAGTTTATACAGAAAATCTAATAAGGACTTTTGCGAAACTTTTGTCGTTTTTGTTTGATGACATTATTATAAAGTGCATTTTAATGAATTATTTATTAGTACCTTCCATTAAAGCTTAATTCTCGGTAACTGTTACACAAAACATAATTAATTTAATAGTTAATTTATAAATTCTTTTTATGAACTATGTGCAAATAATTTAATTTACAGCAAAACGTCAACCAGCTTTGATGCAACCAGGCCTTTGTTAAGGCTCCGTTCCCGGCCCCAAAAAGAAGAAGACGGAGAGATATGAAATTACGAATGTTTGAAGAGCGAATTTTCTTGATTTTTCGATGCAAAAATCAAGAAAATCTTTAATAAAACACGACTCGTTTAAAATAGAGCAAAAATCTCGCGATAATTGTCTTAAACAGCATTTAAAAAAACGCTGTGAATTTTTTCATACATATAACTTGTAAAATAACTGAAACAAATGTGTTTATAATAATTTTTGGAGCATACTTTGCGATTTTTTTCTATTAAGGGAATTTTATATAATTTGCGTTTGAGCGCGACTAATGTCTAGATATCTTCAAGAATAAGATATATTTTTTTAAGAGCTTAAAAACTTCAAATGTTTAAGGGAGGTTTGCAAGAAATCGGTAGAAATTCGAATACCGGCCTCTTAAACGAACCGTTAAATTTGTTTAATATTTACAAAGATATGTGGGTTAAAAAAAGCAGGATATGCTGAAACTGATTGGCGTTTTGTTAGAAATACAATTATTATAAAAATAATGTGTTACTTAATCATAAAAATGTCGTAAAAATTAATAAGACTTCGTTTTTGTACAACACACAATAAAAATGTCAATGCTTAAAAAATTCTAGGAATACCCAAAGAGAATCGCAATATTTCTTATTCAATAAAAGTTTGGGGAGATTCGCAAAGAAAAAAAGAATATTTACATTAATTCTCTCTCATTACGTTTTGGAGAATAATCACTGAGCGGATTTGGCCTGTCCGAACTGAGTTTTATTAGACTGTATTTTTATTCGAAAAGTTTCCCCTTCTTTTTATTGGCCACTTAATGATTTTATGCTGGAACAAGTTCAAAATTTAGCAAAGAAAATTTTCTGGCTTAACTAGCCAATTTGGAATTCCGTCTCTGAAATTTGATAGAACTTGATGAACCTACTTATAATACCTACTATACCTACTTAAGTTAGTATATCTATTCAGTAAGCAATAAAAAAACTTTATGAACAGTTTCTGCTTATATTTAAAGCTTAAGAGGGTAGGTGCTTAAATAAGTTAAAGAGGAATAAAAAATAACAAAAATCAAACACATTTTTCTTACACTTGTATTTTTTTTTACATTTACATTATGTCAACACAGAAAGTCCTGAGGCAAATAATTCCCCTCATAGCTTGTCGTATCATCTTTGAGGGTGCTGTGTAGAGGATATTTAAAGGAAAATAAGGAGATGACGGTCCGTGAATGAGGGTTTGGTAGGAATCGGGGGTCAGTGTCTCCAGGAGTGACGGACCTATGGATCCATCCCTCCCACTGCCGTGCAAGATGATGTTCCGAGAGATTCCTGTTGGAGAAGTTAAAAGGTCTCCCTCAATCAATCTCTGCCGATCTGGCCTGCCACGTAGTTGGTGAAGACCCGGACAAACCTCACCCCATGAACCAATTTTAAGGTATGAAAAAGAAGGACGACCTCCAAATATTTATTTATATAATGATTTTAAAGTACACAATAAATAAAAATAACGTAAATCTCTCTCTTAATGTTTGTGTTTTTTTCAGTCGCCTGAAAAAAATATTTTTTAAACATTTGAGATATTACGCGGCCAGCAACGATATTTTACCGATATTATTTAGATTATTTTTCTGTAGTATAAACATATATTTTTTTAAATTTAAAAACCCATCTGAAAGAACTTGAATGTGTAATTATTTTTCTGTAGTAAAAAATATATTTTTTTAAATTTAAAAACCCATCTGAAAGAACTTGAATCAATGCTATATATGTATATATAAACACATGGTTTCATGACTCAATAAAATATTTTTTTTCATGACTTTTATTTACTTTTTGAAGGGGTGTTGAAATGCCACTTTGTTGAGTTGTTCGGTCACGGTGCATGTACTTATAAAGAACTCTACAAATATATATATATTTTTTACCTCCCTCTTCGCTTATTTGGGAAAGCCGCTTATTTGCTATAAAATGTTTGGGCCCCGATTTGTACCAATTATCGATCGATATGTTTATTTATGTGCATAATCTGTGAAATAATACAAATCAAAAAAAAATAACTTGCCCAAGTCGAGATTTGAACACGCGATCCCCGGATTGTTAGACGAGAGCGGATATAATACATGAATTAAGGTAGAAAAAAGTGTAGTGAAAATTTTCTTGAAATCGGATGACTTGCATAAAACAGAAATTTTGTGTTGTGTAATATACCAAGTCCGTTGTAAATTGAACAAGAAAAACAAGAAGATAAGAACATTTTTTCAGAGCGGATGGTTTGAATTGTTCATTGTCAAAAAGTGTACGGAAAGGGATGTACCTTCTGGTACATAAGTTCAGGTCATGGCTTTAATTTCAAGAATTAGTTTCTTTGTGGGCAATGCAGTATTTTAAAAAGCTATAAAATCTACAACAGCCCCAACTTCATTTCCCCGCGGTCTACTTGAGACAAAAATCTCAATTATTTTCCTTCTGGATTCTTACGCACCACAAAATAATTATTGGCTGGAAAATGAACATGACTGGAGATTTTTCCTACGTTTCAAGTCTTAGGAAAGGCTATTATAATTAAGTCACTTTTTTCGTTTTTCTTTTAATTTCCCTGTGGCGCCTTAAATAAGGAAGATGTTAACTCAAATTGAAAGGAAGTTTCTCTAAATGGTCGAATAAAATACTTCGGTCACGAAGTGGAGCCGGCTACACGCAGAATGATACATTGATTGCGACCTCGCTTATAATGGCTAAACTCTAGATCGCTCATTTAAGGACCTTTGTTTATACCAAATTTATAGCACTCTGGGTATCAAAAATGAACTCTCCCTGAGAATATGTCCCTAATATTGACTTTCTTAGTAATTTTGGGATAGTAAAACTGACTAAATGCGAAATCTTTTATAATCAAGATAAATTCATTTATCTTGCCTTTTTTCGAGGGTGGGTTTTGGAGGAATGATTAAAATTATCACTGCGATGTATTGATTAAGTCGCATTGCGATAAAAAGATAAAAAGATAATCAACAGTTAACCTGCTTAAAGTTGGTGGATCTACGACATCATCACAAAATTCTGAAGAAAAATAGAAGATTAAGGTGAAGGTCACGGAGTACCTGGCTACCCATTTATTTACAGATACAAATCCTATTTATTTACAGATACAAATCGCACCTTAAAAAAACCTTTAAAAATATCGCCAACAGACAACCAGACAAATACCCTGTGACAATTAAAAGAGTTTTCCGTAAACAAATAAAGGTCTCTGTTAACATGTGTAAATAAAGACAGTTCACACGGTGCGACGCGATGATTTGGTGTTTTGATTGGGCCGTACGGCGCCGCGTGGCCCCCGGACTGCGGCCGCGGATGTGTACGGCGCGGGCGGGACGCGTGCCGTGCGGGGCTGTACGCTAAACGTTCGTGTTTATCGCTTTAATTGCCTATTTCATACGGAATCGGGTTGATTGTGAAATGATTGAGGTAATCTTGAAGCGTTTGTGTGCTTGTGGGTGCGGAAATGCTATTGACTGAGATGACTGAAAGAGAAAATGTAGGATAAAAGTACCAAACTGCTTAGAAATACTTGAAAAATCCTTGGTATTTACTCAATAAAATGTTGTGTTACTGTATAATACGTTTTACTTGGTCAAAAAAGTTTTTATACAGGAAGTCTGGGAGTAAAGTGCGTAAACTTCGAGGGACGATTCTACATGGTGGTAGGAGTAAACAAGATATTTTGTTTTGTAGAGTTTTACTTTTCATGTACATTTGTTATTTTTTTTTGTTACTGGTTTCGACACATCCGTGTCATTCACTAGCAAATTTAATTTAATAGTTTTAAGTTTGCTAGTGAATGACAAGCATGTGTCGAAACCGGTAGCAAAAAAAATAAAATTTTAACTAACAAATATACATACAAGTAAAACTCTACAAATCAAAATGTCTAGAAATTGTTACACAACTAATGTCCAAGAAATACAAACAATAGTAAAAAGATAATTGACTTTTTTCGAAATTCCAATCGTTTTTCCCGAACAATTTTTTTTTCAAGGATGATTATATATTTTTTTTCCATAAAAATTCTTCAACTTTTTTACCCGAAAACTAACTTAAAACGATGGAATTTCGAAAAATATATTTTTTCCTTTAATAACACGTAGAATCGAAGTTTATGCCCTTTTCCCCCGGACACCTTGTACACTTCTGATTTTAACGTACATAGCTTACATACTTAATTGTTATTATTTTTACTTTTTATTAGCGAATTAACCAAAGTGTGGGACCGAACAAACTTTCATATTCTTTGGAGTAATGACATATTACGCTCTTGATTTATTTATTTCTTTACCAAAATTTTTAATTTAACAGACGCATTTCGCGTATGGATCTTCAAGATTCAATTAGTTTCGTTTTTAATTTTGTCTGTGCTCATAAAATTCATTTCTTTCAATTCAGCAAAAATCTCATTTCTTTTGTCGTAGCGAAATGCACCTTTTAAAATTTTAATAAAGGAGACGATGCAGATATAAAAAGTAACAGCTTTCTTCGCCAGAGTACAAAAAGTATTTAAAAAGGAGCGGAGTTAAGCTGCCTCGTGTAAGATACGGCAGACGCTGGAAATAATGAAAATCTAGACGATTTATCTCCGGAATATAATGTAGCTTTGAAATAATAAGATAAAATTATCTCCGCTTATCTCCCCCCCCACTCCTACCGTCCCTCCACCCCTGGCCGTGTCTCTCACTCGTTCCTTCATATAAAGCGAGCATGAAATGAGCGAGCTAAAGTAATATAAAATGAAGACAAAGCAAGAAGGTTATAATTCCATTATTTTAGTCCCGCGAGAATGGAAGATATGTCGGGACCAGTGACGGGACACAGGAAATATTTTGAGATCTACGCCAACCATTGATATGCCAATACAACGAAATTGTACATAAAATAAACGTATATACATATATATATATATATATATATATATTTTTTTATTCCATTTAAAAGAAAATTACATTTTCACTCATTTAACTAGAAATAATTATACACATTACGATAAACTAAATATTTCAATACAGCGCTATCCTATTTCATTATTTTGTTTATCAAGGATAAATATTAATAATTTTTTTTTAAATTTACCCAACTTATTTTCGTTTTTAATGTCATTCGGGAGGCATTTATATAAGTTGCCCCCCTCGTAACCAATGGATTGTTTACCATAGTTAGTGTGGATGGTGTTTAAATGTATGTTATCATGTTGTCGTGTAAAGTGTTTATGTACTTGAGACGTTTTAATGAATTCTGTGTTCTGTGTACGAGATTATATAATATGATAATGTAAGTCGCTTTCTCGAATATGCAGTGACTTAATTTCACACAGGAGGCTCTGAGGGAAAAAAATTACCTCATGGCCTTTTAGAAATAATGAATTATTTCTAAATGTGGTTGGCAAATTCTGAATAATTATATATTATTATTTAAACGTCTTAGATGTTCCTTAACTCTAATGTTAAAATTTTTAGAATTCGATAGACGATTAATACCTTCCTATAACCTTCGTAAATAATAAGGTAATCTTGGCACACACTATATTTCATCAAAAATATAATCAAAATTTATTTTTTTAAAGTATTTGATTATCTAAATTTAAAAAAAATTAGGCCAGAACTTAGACTTTATTTTTTCGTAGGTTTTCATAAAAAATTACCCACTTTATTCCCAACTGCTCCCGTCTGAAGCCAGTGAGACTATGGCATCCCTAATTGGGGTATGTTGTGAGCCTAAGGGTAGTGGGGAGGGGAAGGAGATAGGGAAGAGGAAGGTGGGGAAGTACCTGGCTATTCAGATCTGGTCACTAAACACGGCTAATGCCATTTCAAGCAACGTTTCAATTCTGAATAGTGGTCTTACATCAGGGCGATACTGAGAGTATCTTCCACTCTGGAACGTGCTGCAAATATACTATATATTTTTTTAAATGAATAAATTGTGAAATAACACAAATTAATCAAATAAAATTTATTTGGC
The DNA here is from genome assembly GCA_917563855.2 of Limnephilus lunatus. Classification (NCBI taxonomy): domain Eukaryota; kingdom Metazoa; phylum Arthropoda; class Insecta; order Trichoptera; family Limnephilidae; genus Limnephilus; species Limnephilus lunatus. Next base: position 90,696,576 of record OU830595.1, on the reverse strand, counting down.
ACGCCGGGATTCTACCCCGCGATCTTCGGTGTGCGAGTCAAGCACCTTACCGCTGCACCACGCCGGCCACCACTTTTTAAAGAAAGTTTACACTTTTTACAAGAATGTAAAAAGTGTAAACTTAAATCAACTTTCGGAGTTTTCAACAAGAGCAGCCACTGGGCGGGAGGTTTTTGGCAGAGGGGGGTAAATGGGAGGCAGGTGAGGGGCGAAGGGGGGATGATTTAAATTAAAATGGCGCAGGAGAATGTCACTTTTATGCATCTTAACTAGATAGTAAAATTAAGGGGCAAAGTTTGCCAGGAAGGTGGTAATTAAACATCCACGAGTCTACAGTGTCAACTGCCTTATCTATGTGTTTTATATCTCTGAGGAGATAAATCAATAATGAATCGGATGGGAATAATCGCTCGGAGAAAACTTACAAAAACAATTTGCATATCATGGAGATAATTCCGACACTGATATTTTGCTTTGTTCGCCTTAGATATATTTATTTTAATCGTTAGTAAATTTTCATTTCCAAGTTACATGTTTATGCTACTGTCTACGAAAGTTTACAAACATAGGTTAAGATATAAAAAAAGAAAGATAAACAATTTGTGGTAGGTATTCTGAAAGATCAGGTATCTTTAAAACTTTTCTGTTACATATCATTAATAAAAAAAATTACAAAAATAAATAGAAAAAATCCAATAAAAGTATCCATGTTATGGAACGCAAACATCACTCAAATAAATAAAGTCTAAATTTTTGCAGTAGAACGTACGAAAAGCAGTCTTCATATTTCAATAAAAATTAAATAAATTTTATTCAGATCTGCAGAAATTAAGGCGTGAAATCTAAATAGTAACATATTAACAATCATTTCTTTTGTACTGAAATCAAAATATAAAGCACATATCTGTAATTAACTCATCAAAAAATGTTAAAGTTTCCTCCAAAATCACATATAATTACATTTTAATTAAAAAAAATAATTTTAATAATTTCTCTCTTTAGTAGCCCATATTTTATAATTTAAAACACAAGTAAATAAAGTAGTACCTACACATCCTTACTAGATATTTGCTTTAAGAAGATAACACTAACTAAATGAAAATATGAAAAGGAGCAAGACACAGAAAAATAGATAAAGATCATGGTCGCAACTGGGAATCGAAGCCAGAACCTCTCGTCCAACCGGGAGGTGCGATTTTATTATTTCAGCCATTGCCACCTTTTAAAAAACCGTCATAAAGTTATAAAAAGAGAGTTGCTCTTAAAAAAAAAATATTCAGTTTAGTTGGCCTCAAATCCAAATTTAAGTTCTGTACGAAAAATACCGCGCAGCGGTTCCTCTTATAAACAATACTTTACATCTACAATTTGAAGAAAAATCATGCCTTCTTTTTCAAGCAGGCCCTGAAACCTGAGATCTCTTAAGCCATGCAGCTTAAAAGGTTATTCTTTTAAATTTTATATCTCCGAAAAAGAAATGTCCCCACCTTAGTTTCTTCCCCGTAAGAATGTCGTTCATTTAAATATCACATTTTTCTTGAAGATTAATCCTGAGCCGGCCATAAAGCGGCCCCCATCTTCCCCTTATATAAAGCGACATGGCCCGAGAATTCCACCCCTCCCCATTATGTTTTCATGAAAAATCTCTGGAATATAATAAATTTTGCTTGATTATAAAAACAAAGGAAATGAAATGGTGCATATTATATTATTTTTAATTCTGTGCTGGTGCCAACAAAGAAGGGGGAAGATGAAAGAAGACGGAAGGGAATATAATCAAAAGCCGTACAAAATTTAATGGAAAGTAATTATTTCGATTTTTCTCAAATTTTTGAAAATACAAATGTACTTCTTTTGGAAAAGGCTCAATGTAGTTTAAACAAATAAATAGGTATTTGTATCTATCTCTGTATTTTTATACAATAAACAAACAATAAATAAAATATGTATGTAAGTGAGTAAAATCTTATTGATGTTGATTTATCATTATAGTTACAATAAACACTTGGACTTGCATCTTATTTATTGACAGAGTTTCTAAACAAAGAGTTTACTGACTCTAGCATAATTACAAATGGATTTTCTTTAGAAATTTTACGTAGAGGGTATTTTTATGGTGATGTGAAATGAAACCTAAAACTATACTGTGACTTGAAGCAGGATTTTTTTAAAAATATGTATTAAATTGTCTACTCCTTGCGGAGGATTACTTTAGGTCTTTTGTATTTGATAATTTTAATTTCAATAAACAATTTTGGGACTGCATTCAAATAATTCTTTATGGTTTTTGCGATTTTTTTTTATTTATTAGTGGTTAAAGAATTAGTGGTTAAAGAATTTATTTTAAGTGTCAATAGATGTCACGCTAAGTAGTTCACAATAACATTTTAGATATATCTCATTCTTTAAAAAATAGTCTGAATAAACAAAGTTTTCACAAAGTAATATAAAAATTATCCATTTACATCCCCGATTTAAGGTTTTATCAAAATTAGGCATTTTTATAAGAGAAAGCTCTCTTTGTCATGTTGAGAGTCATCCATCGTCCCCGGTAACGACGCTAAAGGCTCGCATGTCCGCGATAATCTTCATCGCTAACCGTGGGGAGATTGAAAGGGACTAGAAATTATATCCCCTATGGAGATTTCACTAAAACTCCTGCATAAGCCTTAAGTGTTTTTTCACGGTCTTTATCGTTTTGTGGAAGTATCAACAACCCCTCACAAAGGACAATATACTAGTATAATGTATTCATTGGAAATGTACGATGTTTGATGAAGACGATTTCCACCTTTACAATTTTAAAGATCGATTGATATTACACCAAGATTTTATTTTTTTGTTTAGAGGGCGAATATAGCTATTAAAGTGTGTATATCATTTTATTTTTTTCTTGTGTTACCCTCTCCTATTGAAGATAGGGGTTCCATGCCAACTCAGAATCAAGGCAACTCAACACCTCTTTGAAAAGTCATTAAAAACTATGGATTAAAAATAATTGAAAAATACCGTATAACCTAATAGTACGTAATCTATTTAATCAATTTTTAATATATATTTTTTTAACATTTTTAATGATTTTTTAAAGAAGGTGTTGAGTTGATTTAATTCTGAGCTGTCCGGACACCGAAGTTTGGATATCATTAAGGAAATGAGGACGACTCCTAAATGTTGTGATAATGAAAATGTATTATGTACCTCTGAACTCTAAAGGATTTATAAAGACAGTAATATTAGTTTTCGGTATCTCAAAAAATGACAAAGTTATGAGCATTTAAGGTAGACTTGGGTAAAACGACTGCTCAAAATATTTATGACGTAGAGAGAAACAAATCAGTACAATTGCATTAGCATTACCGCTGCGACCGCTAATTTATGAAACGTGACATCACACGCTTATCGGCCATTCGGTGAGTCTCCTAATAAATAAATATTTTAACGGTTTAGGAGTATATCTTCGGTGCAAACAAAGGTATTTTTTTAAAATTCTAAAATATCTGTCCACGCCGTTCTGTAATTTTTGATAAATTTGATAACGAATAAACATGATTTTTTTGTTGTACGAGACAACCCCATCCCTGCAGACTGCAGCTCGGAATAACTCTTCAATATAATTGCTGCCCGTCATGAAGCTCAAAATGTGACGAAGATATTGGACTTTTTTGTTATTAAGAAGTAAAGTTTTTGTTTTTTTTTGCAATTCTATTACGAATCTTCTATACATTAATCACACGGACTTTGCATCTACAAAAGAACAATGAAAAATCAAAAACGTTGATTGAAGCTTTCTTTTTATTCCGGAGATGTTGATCAGTCTTTAGAACTAGACAAATTGAATTAGACAAAAAAAATACTTTAAAAAAAAGCATCGGCAAAAAACGAAATAGAACAATTTTTATTTTAGTTTGCATTCTTTATTTTCTATTGAATTCTTCCTGAAAGCTCTCAATAGCCATCAGGCCGACACGACACCGAACACTGAACACGCCGGGCCTCTTCCCAAAGAAGATGCATCGCCGCCCAAACGAAACATGAAGGCTGCTTAGCGGCGGTGGATCCGAAATGACTGATGGGGCGCCTCGTCCATCATTCTGCTGGGAAGGACTTATCTGGGGGAGTAGGGGGGGGGGGGGGGGGGGAGGCGGGGGCAGGGGAGGCAGATTTAGGGGTAGATCGGATCAACCACCTTCATAATATTTTATCCGCTTTTTCAAGCCCTCGTCTGAACGTTGCGAGCTAGACGCCATTTTATCTTTTTTGGAGGAAATTAAATTTGTAATGGAAATTTATGTGAAAACATTGTTACATATACCAGATATGTTCTTATGTATACAAAATCAATTGAAGTCTTTAAATCTTGTCGAAACACGGTAAATTTTCCCTTAAGAATTATAAAAAATATCGTTACAAAATAAAGTTTTAACGATGGACACCACATGACGATGATAATTTTAATGACAGACATAATTTTTTTTTAACATGGGTTGTATTTTAGAGTTATGAGTTATGTTGCCTTCCTTCGTCTTTAACTTATATTATTGTAATGCTTCATCCCTTTACTACTTTATTAAAAACTGAACTATGTTTTATTATCTAAATTATTCTCCACAGAATTGATTTCACTTCACTAGTAATATCTTCAGATTGGCATAAAGCCGAAGTTAATAAAACTCTTTTAATTACTACGCTTTACACCACTTATTTTTCATGAAACCACAATTTTATCGATTTCAACAGTGTAGATGATTTTACGATCGTAATTATTAAGTACGATCAAATAGTGAGAAATAACCCGACTTGAAGATAAAATTAGACTTGCTTCAAAGAAGCCCGACAACAAATTTTGTCAAAAAGTAATTTAAGACGGACAATCCATTTAATTTCTCTGTGAAAACTTCGGTGAGAATTCCAGAATGAATGTTATGCGGCAAGTGCAATGTATTTGTAATGAACACGTATACCCGCGCTACGTGAACTCAGATTCTACCTAGGCTAAGTTTTAACAAGTTTAAGAAACTGTAGACTCTTACATTATAGTTGAGAGGTAATTATTCTCCAACTAATGCAGATCGCTAATTACACTTCCTAATTCACTTTGTTTATTGAAATGTTTCTGTCGCAACAATAATCCTAACTATTTATAAAAAACTACGCATAATATCTAACCTATACTTGGAAAAAAGTCAACATGTGTCATACATTAAAATAAAAAAAGGGGCCAGATTTGTATTTGAATTCGGGTAGAATCTTCCAATCATACATAAAGATAGCCACCTAAAAAATGCGTAAAAAAATTGTTTTAAATTTTTCAAATGAGAGTCATTATTGTCTTCAATGATTAAATATGACATATAATATGTTTTTTGAAATAACCGATCTTATAGCAAGAGGAATATAAAGGTCAATTTGATATTGAGGATTCCAAATTACTGAGGCGAACTCGAGTTGTGACCGTACATATGACATATATAACAGAATTAGGGTGTGTGCTATAGTAAAAGGTTTTGTAATGCGAATAATGAAACCCAATTGCTTATAAGCTTTTTCTAGAATATTTTTATTATGATCCCTAAATAACATTTTAGAGTCTAGTATTACTCCAAGATCTCTTATTGTTTCTACTCGTTGTAGAGGGACATGGTTTAGTTTGTAAATATAATTAATTATATTTTTTTTCGTGTAAAAGTAAAAACATTACATTTGTCTATATTTAGATATAATTGATTGTTTTCGCAATATTTCTCAATTCTGCTAACGTCTTTTTGTAATTGGTTGCAGTCATCTATGGAGCTAATACATTTATATAATTTCATGTCATCGGCGTAAAATAGGAAACAAGAATGATTTATGACACGGTTCATATCATTTATATATAAAATAAACAAGAGAGGCCCTAGATGGGAGCCTTGCGGTACCCTTGAGGGAATAGTTATAATTTGTGACATGTAACCTTTTAAAGCAACAGCTTGACTTCTATTTTTAACATATGAAGAGAACCATCTCAGAAGATCTCCACATATACCAATCTTCGAGAGCTTGTTTAACAGTACGTCGTGATTTATTTTGTCAAAGCCTTAGAAAAATCTGTGGAAATGGAATCAACCTGTTTCCCATTATCCATATAGTTAAGAACAAAATCAGTAAACTGCCCTAAATTCGATTCAACAGATCTGTCTTCAAAAAAACCATGTTAATGTGTGCTAATAATAGTATTTTTGAATAAGTTAAAAAGTTGGTTACACACGATTTTTTCCAAGATTTTATCTTCGCGAATAATAAAAATCAACCGCATTTATGGGTTTGAATGATATAAATTGACAGTATTTATTGGTTTGGCCATGGAGAAAAAAATTCACCCGCGGCGCTTTGATTTTTAGATTCTATGATTTTTTTTCTTAAAAAACATCGTTTAGTAAATTAAAATACATAGGTTAACTACACCACCGACTATAAAGTTTGCCATGTCAAGCGATGTGTAAGCTACCCTTTGCGGACCGTGAACAAATTGAAAATTAAAAAATTAACCCTCCGGTTAAATCATCACCGATCTTTGAATATATTTTTTAAGCCTCAATATGGTTCACTCAAGTTCATATCGCAAAGGATTCTCGACAATTAAGAAATAATATATAAATAAGAAATACAAAGAACTTTTATAGTGGGTAAATTGTGCAAACACAGATATTGCCTTTTATAATGTTGTTCTTGCTAAGGTGGTAAGTTTTGCAGATATATAGCGCCTACGCTTACACGAGTGCAGAACACTTTTTGAAGTCGATTTTTTGGTTCCAATTACTTGAAACTTGATGGAAAATTCATAAACATGTAGTTTCTTTAATTAATTCATTAAGTACATGGATATTGAACAATCATAACATATATATTTTTTAATAATTTTGGGAGTTCATTATTTTCAAAAGGTTTAACGACACACAAAACACGCGCTTCCCGGATAACAACCAACAAACCAATGGGTACACAATACACATGGGCGCTAAAGACAAAGCCCCATGATAGTGGCGAGTTTCACCTGTTTTTTCGCAGTGAAATGTTAATATGTGAGAGGTATGTAGTTGGGCCGTTATTTTGATGTTATTATACCTTGTAAATAACGCCAAGTGGGCGCCCAACTGTGGACCCGAAACAAACTAACTGTGCGCGGCACACGATATAATGTTACGAGGGGAAAAATGGCGCAGGAAAAACTTAACAAGAGGAGATGAAAGCTTTGTTAAAGCACGAGAATGTGTAAAAGCTCTGCGATATTCATTCGCGAGCTTCATAACTAAGCTAGTAGTATTTTAATTAGACCCTAAACTAAAAAAAACTCACAGTTTTTGTGACAAATGTATTTAAATATGAAAAAGTACGTAGTACAATGATTTTTTCGGCTTTGGTATGTGTTTAAAAAAACAAAAACAAAAAACAACTAATTATCAATTATTTCTGATTATTCATTGCGAAGTAAAGAAAATTATGATTTGGTTGATACGTAATACTATTTCCAATTGAATGAAATACTTAACATTATAATAAAATCATACTTTATCCTAGCACGTAAATACTATAAATTTTGTATTAAAAGCGAAGTTGTTAAGAAATAACGAGACCAACGTATATTTTCCACCATTTTATGTTCGGCACTTGCTAATAATTTATTTGTTCTTCTCAGATAAGAAATTGTGCAATAAATATAAACAAATTGCAGCGTACCTTCCATCGCGCCTGATAAATATATCTTCGGATGCGATCGGGCAAACTGTCAGCTGCGAGAAATGGCGTTCCATTTTTCTTAAGCTTTTTTCTTCCATTTGAATGAATTTCACCGCCAAAATTTTCCTTCCCATTTGTTCCCATCAGACAAGATCTCCGCAATATGTATGAAGCATACGCCGCTATAATATATGACTTGGAAATACCCCGGCCATATATTAAACCGACCGACCTACGCCGGACAGAGCGAGCTACAATTTTCCGTTATGCGGTGGGCTCTTTCTCTTTCAGTCCCGACGCGGGGGTGGGCGAGGGAAAAGGATATCGGACATCTCGCACTCCAGCGGAATATGGAAAGCCATAGAACGTGCGATGTATAATAAGCATTTCATGCATGGACGTACATTAGCGCCATCAACTTCGGCCGGTCCGGCGGCTCGGTCCGGGCGCGGCGCGCCGTCCGTGGATGGGTCCAGTGTACATAAACGGACGGTACATTATGACTCGAAGGGTCAGCATACTTCCTCGCCCCCACCGATATAACATATAACACACCCCGTACCCCGCACCCCTACCACGTGCCCCTTTCTGAATGTTCGTCCCTCTCTGCCTGGCTGGAATGTAATAAGAGAAAAAGAAGCCTCGGACATTATTTTATCCGCTACACGGGCGATATGGCCACTCGGCCAGGCGCTCGCCTCCTCGTTACTCGGTATTCATTTGGAAAATTTCCTAATATAATTTAAAGGAAGACAGTTTAATGAATTGTATTTTCCGGAAGAATGCGCCCGCGACAGTAGACAGTACCGTAGTACGGGCAGTGGCAGTAGCAAGTAGCAAGTAGCTACACATAAGGGCATTTGTTAATATTAATGAGGCCGATCTCGATATAAATTCGCCGAATGTAGTGTTACATTTTCGCGTTTCAATAGCTTTGGCAGGTTGTTTACGAAGCGGCACACGGGCTGGGCGCGCACGTATACAATGCAGGAGCCATAAAACCGAACAATAAAAACCCAAAACACCGATAAATTTAACCAATAGAAACCTTCTCCCTAGCCTTATCAATTCCTGCCACATTCAAGTGGAATTTATACAATATGACGCTGCCTTTTTACAACTTCTTAATATTCAAGAGCCATTTTCCATCGTAAATGGCCGGGTGAGGGTGAACTCCTCTTTATGGGAAGAAAAACTATGCGGTATAATTCGGCAATCCACACATGACTTAAACATTTCAAATTACCTAGCTAAGGTTATTTTGCACGAAAACTTTCGCATTATTTTACACCATTAAATTAACAAACCGGGTGGTCTTAGGTAAAAATATGAAAAGTGCGAAAATTATATTTCTCAGGAGAACACTTATTATTAAAACTTTCAATGAGTCGAGACAATTCAACAAGTTTATGTTTTACATACGTATATTTAATATGTATCTTCGTTGTAACCTTTGTACTGTTTTGATTCTATTGTATACTTACAATTATATAAACAAAAATTTTAACAAAACAAAAAACTACACACATAGGTAGCTATAGGTGAGATGTGGAGATCTTGGCTGACACCGACTCCAAAAATAACAATCGTACGAAATAATTTTTTTAATTTTTAGTGTTTTTTTTAAGTCGTTTTTTGTTTTGTTAAAATTTTTGTTTATTTTTTTGATTTTTAGTGACGAGCGTGCGTAAAGAAGTTTTACTTAAAAAAAAAATCATTGAAATCTGTTGGCGTAATATTGAGTTATTCGTCCATTTGTCGCGCACATACTTATTGCAAATTTAAGACATATATGGTTTTCTCATGGATCCCATTGTCAGAACTGGACCAAATTAAAATAAGACCACACGGGAAGCACCAGCTTTCTAATAAAAAGAATCATCAATATCGGTTCACCCAATCAAAAGTTCTGAGGTAACAAACATAACATTTTTTTTTTAAATACCGTCGAATTGATAACCTCCTCCTTTTCGAAGTCGTTTAAAAATAATCTAACGCCATTTTTGCATGATATTATATTATCGAGACAGTTTATCAAATTTTAAATATTTTTGAAGTGAAAACTTCTTTAGCACCGTTGTAATTTGAAACTCGATGAAACGGAAGCGAGCGACACTAAAAAGAGTCAAACATATACATCTATAGGATTTAGCCTGGGAGAGAATGAGATAGCAATAAAATATTTATTTATTCACGAATACTTGGTTCTAATATAATACGATAAATTCACGGTTCCACGCGAGCCTCCAATAGTGTAGCGGTATAAAGTGTCTGACAAACTTCAGCGGTCAAACATCCAACGAACCAAGGGTCAATTCTTACGAAACCCAAAAAAGAAAAAAATTAATTTGTAAAATCAATTTCCAATTTCAAACCACCCCAAAATAAACAAGCAAAAGAAAAGAAAGCGACATCTAGCGACTCCGAAGAAGAAAACTCCAATACCAAATGTGCAGGAAAAAGTACACTGGAATTCAACGGAAAAAATATGGAAAAAATCATTCTTTACATTGATAAAATATAGCTTCGTTGTTTCTTCACTATTGTCTATTTTAGTTTTCAGGTGGTTTTTTTTCTACCGCGTGTGAATTACACGCTTTGTTTTTTTTCCTTCATTTTTTTAGACATACCACAGTAATTTTATTGATCTAAATAGTTGTACATTATTTACTTCTTCTAACGCAGCAAACTTATTTTGTGGAAACATTTTAATTCAAATTAATAAAATACTTAGTTTGAATGTAAATTATTTATTTTTTCGAAGAAAACTTCTTCGGAAAGGTTTTCACTTTGTGATGGCATTATTTATTTTAATAAAAAGACAAATAACTTGGTTTACATCACTTTTATTGGTACACAATCAACATGTTTCGTAAACAATGTTTACTTCATCAGTATACGTTTGATCCTAATGAAGTAAACATGTTGATTGTGTACCAATAAAAGTGATGTAAACAAAGTTATTTGTCTTTTTATTAAAGTAAATTATTTATCAAAATGTGAATGTAATTAATGTTGTATCATAATTATTTTTAAAAATCAGTAGCATGGATGGTCTGAAAAACTGGGAACTGGATAATAAATAAGGACGGTAATGCATTTTGACTTTTGTCTGAAGTCGCTTGCAGTTTGTAGTTCACATCTTCCAACGGAGAGAGACATCCTGCTACAAGCCATTAGCAGTCGCCTTCATACCACCCTTAACGTGACCTCTCGGAAACAACTATACTGTCATTAAAAGCAAATTACCTGCATCCCTTAATGCAAATGGATACACTCGCGTTGAAAACATCGCGTTCTTCATTTTCAAGCACCTGTGATTACGAGAAGCTTTACGTTTCCCAACGGATTCAACAAAAATCTCGTGTATTAAAGTAACCAGGCTTTATTTTTATGTAAGAAAATACATTTTGTATGCTTGTTTAAGTTTTTTTAAATTCGTTAGATTTTAAAAAAAATATATCGGTCATATAATGGAATAGAAACTAAAAGAAGTTCGAGATTAGGTTTTTCGGGTACCTACGTTATTTACGATACGATTCATACTTTCATAACAGATTCTGTACGAATGAATACGTATACCTTTCTGGAAATAGTAGTTCATAATGTATCATCTATTTGTCAATAAGTGTCGTTAAACTGCATTATTTGTTTATCTTCGTATACCCATCCCTACCCCAACCTTCTTAAATTAAATTATTCTTTCTGAAATGAAATTAAATAAATAAATAAAATTTCTCTGTCACTTATTTAACTGGTATGGGTATCTAAAATAATACATTACCATATTATATATTCTAATTATTATACAAAATGGTATAAAATAGTAATGTATTTATTGTCAAAATTCTAGTTAAATAAGAGAAAATTATTTTTTTACAGAAAAAACTCCTTTTTCATGGAAAATTTAAAAATAAGTTCCTAACGTATGAAAGTAATAAGTATTCGTTGAATCCTCGTTGCATTGTGTTAGAAAATGAAGTTAATTTCATATTTTCTATAAAAAAATATTATGAACCATATACGTACGTTCGTTATTCTTCAATCATTAAATTCGATTGTAAAGGGGCAGGGACTATGCAAGGGGCTACTTTTATTTCATGGGGTAAATTGAACACTATTGAGAAAGTATTCGTAAAATAAAAATCGCTGTTATATGAAAATCCCATCTCGATGCGTTCTGATGTTTTTAATGACAATTAATTATGTACTTGTTTTTGTAATTTTGGTTCAAGTTTTAGAGAAATATAAGTTTTTCCATGATACTCATTTTAGTGTAAATAATCCCATTTTACAAAATTGCAACTGGTGGTAAAGAAATTTGAGTTATAAATTATGAATGTAAGTACCCCCTGAATTAGAACAATACGTGGAAGGAGTTAGATGTATGCACGGTGTAAGCGGACAATCCAGTGTCCAGATTGTGAGTGGTCGTGCCTGTACATCGAGAAGTTGTTATTGGACTACCCTAGCCCCGTGTGTGCAAGACAAAGATGGACATACGGAGAAAGGGGTGAGCGGGACAAGGAAGCCGTATCGTCTTTGTGATTGACCCCGCATTAATTATTAGCGGCGATACAGTTAGTGGCAAGAGGAAATGGACGTTAATAACTTAGAAAAGTTTTCTTTCTCGGTAGAGCATAGTCTTTTAGTGCAGCGCTTTAGTATTGGTTATTTACAAAGATTCATGAAATATTCAGCCGTAAGAAGTAGTACCCGCTCGATCGCCCGGACTATCTCTAGCTAATCAATGTTTTATTATTATTGGACAATAAGAGAGGGAGATTCACGCTCTCCCGGCAAAGCTTTCGCTAAATTGTAAATTTATCGGCGGGCCGCGGCCATATCTTAGCCATTAAAGAAAAGGTTCAACAGTGAACCGTCCGATTTGTCGCGACGCTAATTATAAATGTACCGGGCCGGGCAAGGAGCAGAAACCGCAATCAGAGTGGGGCGGTAGTAGTAGCGGGAGCAGGGTGCGCAAACATTACTCGTAGTTGGGTGTTGCACTCACGCTGTACTTCTTATTCCTTACAAAGTAACTCTTGAGCCGGCCGCCGCCTACTTAAACACGAGTTTAATTTACTCGATAGTGTAAATAAAGGCGGACACTTGGACCGCACGACACTTATAACCGAGTTTCTCAAAGCGTCCACTCCAGCCCCGGGCGGTGGGTGGGATCGGTGCTGGCAACTAGCAACACCACCCGTTCTACCGACCCCGCCTGCGCCTCACAAGATTCCACTCAGATTTAAATTACACTTACAGTTAGTTGGACCGGAGCGATAACATCCACTTTGGGCCACCTTATAACAATCTGTACACTTACCGCATTACTAGTGTATAATTCCTCTCCGGGTGTCCGGACACTTTCTCCCGTACATTTCTCCCGGCCCACCCTGTGGGGTCTCTTATTAATCGCAAACGACAAATTTTAACGACAGAAATTAATGAATCTCGTTACTTGGGTTAATCCCTCGGTCGTAAAGTCTCTACTTTGGACCTACCCAGTATTGTCTCCCTCTCTCGCCACTCTTATATATGGAGTCGAGGTATTCCGCTACGGCTGCTGCTGCTGCTGGGCATTTATTCGTAGGCCAAATAATTACAGGTATTCTATAGGGGTACGTTTTAAACGACAAAGTTGCATAGCTGTTTCGGTTAAACTTAATGTGTGTATTTTGACTTATTTTGTGGATTATCTTAAGAATTAAAAAATCAAAACATTTGGTACAACGATTAAAGAGAAAGACATGAAAAACAATCACGTTTAAAAAATGAGTGAATAACGAATTAATTTGTGAAAAAGCTTGTAAATCAAATGTGACTAATAATACTTTTTTTAGGAAATTGAATTGATAAGAAAACTATAGAATTTGTTCGGACAGTAACAAAACCCTCGCAACGCCGTAGCACCGTAGCGATGGCGTAGAGCATCCACCATTCGAAATAACATATAGAGAGGCCCTCGCATTATATGTGCGGTGGTTGTAAACTAAAGATAATGGCCTGTTGCCCTCTATTAAGACCCTGGGGGGGTTGGCCACCCCTGCAGCCGGGATGAAATAAGGTAAGGTCCGAATTAATGTAGCGGCATCGACATGTTATTATTTCCAAACTCTGTATAACTGTGCACGACTTTAGGAGGATTCCTTTATTTATGACGGTGGTCATACATTTACCATATATGTACCTCACACTCTACACTTTAAGTGAGTAGGTTATTTGGATTAAAAAACTTACAGGATGTGTATAAGTAGCTTCCAACTGACAACATTTTCGTCACACAAGCAAGGCGCGAGCTTAAGTCGCAAATAATATGACATAGATTGTTTTTGTTTGAGAATGTCACATTTAACTAGTCTAAGGAAATCGTAAGCATACTAATTATATAAATTGACCAATCATTACCATCCGCCGGGAAAATGACAAGATTTGTCGAATTATCGATGGCTACGTTTAATAGTTTAAAAATTCAAGACTTCGTCAGATGCTCGTCATGATTTTTATAAAATTTTAATACTCTCACCCTAATTTCATCCAACCTAGCCGAACCAGAAATTAGTAAAAAACATTCTAACCAGTTCTACTGTTCTCGGTGCTTTACTTTAAAATGCCCAATTTTTTTCTGCATACTAGCTGATACCGTCGATCCATTGCGTTTAGGTTGATCCTTTTATGAGTTTATTTTGGTTTCCACTTCGTTTTGTATTTGTTCTATGTTGGATCTATCTTGGTTCTCTCTTAGTTCCATCTCAGATTTATATTGGTTTCATCATATTGTTCTCTCGGGTCTCCTTTTCTTTCTTCGTTATATCATAGTTTTCTCTTAGATCTCTTTTTTTCATCTTTTGGTTCTCTCTTAATACCCTCTTGGATTTTTATTGATTCCATCTTGGTGATTTTGGGATCTATAGTTGTCTTTTCTTGGGTCTCTCTCGATTATCCTTGGTTATCCATTTTCTTCCTATGGTTTTTATGTCGCTTCTGTGTTAGTTTTTTTAGCACTAATGAATGCCTAGACTAGCCATCAGTTATCCACCTTCTAAGTTATGTATTTTATTAACTGTATTTTCAATCGCAATTTCAATAAAAGAATAATAGCAACCATTTGAAAAAAAGTACACCATCTTGGATTGATGGTACCTTCTTGTGATCTTTCATTGTATCGCTTCATCCTGTTACTGGGAACCAAAGCCGTAACAATTATTTCATCATTGACACAGACTAACATAGGAGGTGGATGGAAGATGTATGGCGCAGTTAACGATCGTGTGGGAAGCAACCTCTATTGTAATTGCTATTCGTAAAGATGGAGTTGCGGTGGTTTGAACGTTTCGTCAATAGAGACACATACTCTTAATATATGATATCGGAATTTGTTCGGGGGTGAGTTGATTCAGGTAGGAGCATTATACCAAGCAGATTAAGGTGTTATATGTTGTGTGTATTTGAATAGAGAGTTTCCGGGTCAAAATTTTTCGTAGAGTGGATAATTTAAAAAATATATATATTGTCCAAGGTTAAATTTTAAAAAATTGTAATAAATTGACACCCTCCGTAAACTAATGATTAATGGTTTTAATTTTTAGACCGATGGTCATGAGTTTGATTCACGCAGAACCGCGAAAAATCGTTTCATTTTCACATTATATACATCGCTTCCAGTCTGGTTATTCAATCAGAGTACAAATTGAAACATAATTTTAGGAAATTGCTTAAATGGGCTATAAACGACTTATGTAGTTGGATTAAAAAAATATTCTAGCGAATAGATGATATACTTACTAGAAAATACATATCAATAATTTAAACCCATTCCTTAGATACAGTTAGTGAATTAATTTTAAAATAAATAATCAACCCCGTTTTGTGTATTTTTCATTTTAGGAGTATTATAGTGATTATGATTTGGCTTCACAGCGCAGTGATAAAACAAACGACATCAAATTATTCGTATTGTGCTGAAAAAACCTTAGAGAGCATCATTCCCGCTTAGGTGGCATTCACATTGGAACCCTAATGCATGGAAATAGATGCCAACATGTGATTATAAATTATAACCAACGGCAGGTTTTGTTCAAAAGTCGTATAATACACAGTTTTGATTGAGTTACCTCAGAATTTTGCTTATATTTTTATTTTTTGAGAAACGTGCAAAATGCTATTAGCACTATTCTTTTGACTGTTATTGCGCTACATAGCGAATAGAAAAATCAAAATCACTCGATAGTGAAGCAAAAATTATTGGAAAGTCCATCGACTATAACGAATAGGTATAGCTATCTGTCCAAATAATTTTAATATTTATTAATAATGCTTAATTAAATGTGTGACTATATTAATAGTGCTTAATTAAATATGTGGCTATATGTGCCTTCTGGAGACTTATATGTTACACAAGTTTTACACGTAGTACACAGTATAAACGTGATTTTTTTAACAAGTAATTAGTTCTTTTACAACTGTAGAAAAAATAACTTTGTGATCTGCCATAATCACAACATAAATACGAAGGCACATTTTTTGTTTTAAAGTACTTGATTTTAATACATTGTTAAAAACTGTACATGTATTTTGATATTTTCCCAATAAAAGAGGGGGTAGTTTAAAATAAATACGAGTTTAAGTCAGAATTAAAAAAAAAGTTTAAAAATTTAATCTTTAAATAATTAACTACATATTTATTGTATTCAATTTCAAGATATTTCTATTATCATCTTTAAACTCTAAATTGATTTTTCATTATAACAACTCTCTCTTCACAACTTTTGAAGGTTATTCCCATCAACGTAAAATATCATTGAATACAAATATAGCATTAATAATCTAAACGAAAATATAAAAATGAACAACACAGCAAAATAAAAGGATAACGGTCGTTACTGGGACTCAAACCCAGAACCTTTCTACTTACCGTGACAAACGCCTCTACTAATTCGCCCACCTTCTTATTTAAATGTTATTTTTCTCAATTTCACAATTTAAATTTCAGAAGCAACAATAATAGGTATATTCGACTATTTTTTTCCTTATTATCGGCAGCTACCTTTATTATTGGAAACAAGTGTTCGACCAACTGGTTTGTAACCTAGAAAGAGTCCCGGATAAATATATCCGATTTTATTTATACGGAACGTCCTTTTGACTTTTTGTTAAAGTCTAAATTCTAAATTAATGTTCAATTTTTATTAGAAGAACTCTCTTCTCATAACTTTTTAGGGTTATTCCCATTGATATAATATATAATTTAATTAAGAGGTCTCAGTAGCCGAATTGATAAAGGCGTTTGTTCGAGTACGACGAGAAGTTTTGGGTTCGAGTTGCGACCGTTATCTATTTATTTTTCGGTGTCTTCACATTTTCATTTCCATTATTAATGTTATCTTCCTTTTCAACGATAAACTCTAAATTTTCAGTTGATAGCCAAAAAGCAAATACTTTTAAAAATATCTTTGAAGAAGATGTTTAAACGGACACACCAAATTTTCTACCTAATGCAAAAAGAGTATATCATTAAATTTACTGACTCACCGAAAATCTGTTCTGTCACCAGCGACGTTAGGATATACTATACATTTAGACACACTCCACTGAAATCAGCGATACAAAGCTGGCAAAATATATTCCTAGCAATATTATTAACGATTTTGAGCAAAAATCCCCCCTGAGCGCTTTGACCCGAGGAGGTCCATTTCACTAGTGAACATCAGTTTGAAATGTGAAACATATCCTGAGAGGAGGTTATAAGCGCATTTCAATACGCAAAATCAATTATATGGCCGGCGGACACACAAGGAATGGAACCCTTTGCAGCTGGACACATGGGGTTATTTGATTAGTCTGAGTGAGAATGAAACTACCCCACCCTCGCCCACCCCGTACCACCCACCCTTTACACCTACACCGGGTCCTTAATGTGAAGGGGACCCAGGACTATAACTAATTATCGATCCCATACTCAATTATTAGTGAATGTTAAATATGTGGTTGTTGGACAACGTTATTTATCGTTTGTTTTCTGGACGAACAAATTTAAAATAAAGCCAGTGCTTTTGTCACTTTGTGAATGAAAACAACACGATCTGATAGATTTGCTAAAGTAATAATGTTAAAAAAGCACAAGGTAGATAGTTTTATCATACTTTAATCGCAACTTTAGCAATTTTTTTATTAAATTACATTTTTAATTTAACTTCCCCAAGCTACCAATGTCAACAAAAAATTATAGACCGGTATCATTTATTTTCGGTGTCTTCTTCTATTTTTGTATTTTAATACAGAGTAAGTAGTGTAATACAGAAAATAATAAGTTCATCGATCTGAAATAATCTCTCTTTTTTTTTTTACATTAACTCCACACAGGAGGCCCTGAGGAAAATAATTTCCCTCAAGGCCTATGTCATCTTTGTGTGGAGGGTCTTTTTGAGGAAAGGAAGGAGTGAACATGGGTCTTGAAGAGACCCATGTTGTAGAAGGGAGGAAACACAGAGGCCGGTAAATCGTTCCACATCCGAGCTGTTGAACTCAAGAACGAGTCGTAAAAACGACCCGTTCTCATGTGACTAATGTCAACCCGGTATAAATGTTGGGCGCGTGTTTGGCGTTTTTCCCGACTATGCACCGGTGCCGAGGGGATCAACGACGCTAGTTCCTCGGAGCATTTTCCATTGTAATACCGGTAGAACAAGTGAGCAATGAGCATAGCAACTCTTAATTTTTAAGCTTGGCTTACCTTTTTTATGAATTTTCGTTCAAGTATATTTTTTGCCCTATTTGTCAGTACCATTTCTCTAATTTTAAATATTATGTAATATATTATGTCGTACAGTCTGATATTTAATATTAGACAGAAATTGAATGTTCAGGTGTTTTAAATGGGAACACAAGATGGTTCGCTGGAAAATGAAAGTAAGTTTAAAAAGCTCAATTTTCCAACAGGAAATTTTTTATTTTAACCGAACATTTTTCAGTTTTGATCTACTTTCCAAAAAGTGATGATTCTACATCTCAAGCTAAGACGTTTTAGATTTAAACATATTTATTATTAAGGTTTTTTCGGGAAAAAGATTTTTTTTGTAATTCTGAAATTTATATTTCAAAACGGCTATTTATTAGACGTTAAAACAAAATAAAATAAAATCTAACCCTCAGATCCAAATAATTCGTTTAAAAAACTTTAAAAATCGAGTTTTGTTGTTTTTCCTTAATTCAAATGTGAAGTAATATGAATGAGAAGAATGAATTTGTCAAATTAACAAATGATAAAATGAATCGATGTAGTCATTTCCTGAATGCTTTAGTTTAGTTCGTATAAGAATTATTTTCAGAAATACATTTGTACGTTGTGTATTTTATGTTAGGGGTGAATTTGACAACAACTTATGGGATGTGTGTGAACTCACACCTGCCACTAGCCAATAGCCACTTGTTTCTAGAAATTCATAGAATATTTACACGAGTTTTAGGGACACGATATATTGCTTGGGAACAATTTCGGTGTTTTGGAGTGCCAGTATTATTGTCCATTTCAACCGTGCTCAGAATTTCAATATGGAACACTGTTTAAAACTCCAAACAATTTCACTGTTATTTTAATACACACATTTCCAAAAATGTAGTGACAATGTTCACGAATAATTACTTAGTTTACATTCTAAATAAAAAAAAAAACAAAATAGTTGGCGGTGATAAAATAAATCATCCGTACTTAGGCGAGAAAAAAATAACTTTTTATGATGGATCCAAATTAAGTAACGTTTTTTACAATTGATTTTATAATTTAATAAATAATTCAGCTTTTTAATCAGTATAATCCGCCAGAAAATCATGATTTCAACGAATATCTTTTTTATGTATAACACCGCAAGTTTTGTCGTGATACTAATAGCTAATAACTGTTGATTTTTATGAATGTGTTAAAAATTACCAAAGAAGAATATAGATTTGTTAGAAAACTTATTGCACTGGATACGTTCTTCGATGGTATTTCGAATTCTCAAATGATTGGGATTATGGTTTAATCATGTATGGTTAGATATGCTTACTGCAAATTTCGGACGATTATCATAATCACCCCAGAATTAATAATGGTCATTAGAATTTACAAAATTTAAACTAATGTGTAATTTATTCGTTGGAGAAGAAGATAACATTATAAATATATTTAAACGAATCACAAAACATAAAAAAAAAACAAAACAAAAAATAAAGGAAACAGTCGCAACTGGGTCGAACGCAGGACCCCTGTCTTATCGGGGTAACACACTACCAATAAGCTACTAAGACATGATTTTTCATATTTATCGATCTTATAATCAAATAATTTAAAGAATTTCCAATATCAATTTATTCATTCCTGTATATTTTGGCTGCTGTTTTTTATGGTGATTGCAAAGTTCTATCCGAATATGTTTGAAAAAACCAGTTATTGTCTTGAATACTCTTTTCCTATTTTTATGAATATAAAAAAGAAATTAAATAGAAAATAATAATATTGGTAATTCTAAAAATTGAAATATGAGGTCGACAAAGATGACGGGAAATAATTATGTCTCAGTTGCTCTGTGGTAGATTGATGACCTGGTAAGACATCGATCTCCAGTTAATCATTTATTTTTTGAGACTTTTTCTTGTAAGATTTATTAATATGATATTTTTCTTCATTTATTAAATATTACATAGATATGTATAACTTTCGAAAGTTATTCAAATAAAATGAATATATAAATCAGACTACGCAGCGTTCGGTTGTCAGTGTTCTCATTCAACGATTTGTGAATAGTATTACTAAAGTACCTTCTGGGAATGATGAAAATATATTGTTAGAAAATCTTAATAAAAAATTGGGTACAAAATTATTGTTTACAGATGGAGAGTCAAATACGAGTTAGTTACTTAGTAACAAATACAGGCGAAAATTAAGTTTTAAACGTTATCCAGGAAACGATTCGAAAATCCCAATTTTGGGATCGAGTTTTGCAGCTCAGTTAATGGAGAAGTGGCCATTTTCGGTCCGGGCTTATGACGCGCTGCGGTCACAGTAATCTCGCAGGAACTAATGCCCCCGCGCGCCCTGCGCCCCCGCCCTGACAATGCCGCTATATCCTACACGCCACTGGTCAGGCCCAGCCAACTTATCCGGAATAGATTGCTTACACAAGCTCCAATTGCTATTTGTAGTAAATCAAATCATCGGAAACCTATCCGATAGAATTGAAGTGATAAAATTATATTCCATAGCGATTGTGAGAAAATAACGAAGACGGCAAGTTCGAGCGGTTCGATTAATCAAGATACAAGAAAAAATGAGTTTGCGTTTAAAAATATTAGTTTTTTAGGAAAAAAATTGAAATTTGAATGATATTATGAAGTTACTCACGTATAAAAAAAGTTTTTCTTTCTTTAAATGTTGTGTTTTCTTGTTACTATTCCTACTACATTATTATTTTATTACTTCTATGATTTTTTATTTGAGTTAATTTCCCCACCAAACACAAACAGCTTGCAAGAGGAATGGCGAATATGATGTTTGACTTTATAATACAATGTGAACATGAATTACTGTTGTAAAAAATATATAAAAATAAGCATTAAGTTAACTGACTTCCCATAAATGTTGATACAAAATACAGATATAGGTAGGTACATACGTACGAGGGTAAATTGCATACACATTGTTTATAATAAGATAAAATATATGTAAACGAAATGTATTACCATAAATTAAGAATTTTGCAGCGTTCTGCGTTGTCTGTCGGTAAAGCAGTGCATTACACTTATAATGTAAACGTCAAAACTGATAGATGATCTACGACGTGGAAGATAAAACTGAAAAACCAAGATGTCGATATTGGGTCAGATTTTTACATAACCAAAATAATTTAGATAGTCGGAATAAATCATAAAATAAAAGTGACTTAATACACTTAACTACAACTACAACTAAACTAACTAGTAACTACAACTAAACTACAAGGCTGTATCCTGTCACCACTATTATTTAATCTCTATCCCAACTATGTCTTTAAAAAAGCCCTAAGTAATATCGAGAAGGTTCTTAGGATCAACGGAGTTGTCATTAATAACATAAGATATGCAGATGATACTGTATTACTAGCTGACAGTATCAGTGACCTCCAAGACCTATTAAATCTTGTTAATAATGCTGGTGAGCAACTGGGCCTAACAATCAACGTCAATAAAACTAAATGGATGACATTTGGACGACTAGATCACTCTGGATCAATGACACAGTTAAATTGTTGTAATATCGAAGAGGTAGAGAGATTTAGATACCTTGGCAGTATTCTCACGGAGAATCTTGACCCAGATATAGAGATTAGGTGCAGAATTGAAGCAGCAAGAACTGCTTTCAGTAAAATGAAATCCCTCTTCTGCAATGACAATATCGGCTTAAAACTAAGGCAGAGAATGCTAAAATGTTATGTGTGGTCGGTTTTGCTGTATGGATGGAAAACATGGACCTTGAAAATAAATACCATGAACAGGTTAGAGGCCTTTGAAATGTGGCTTCACCGGCGAATGCTCAAGGTCCCATGGACCGACATGATCACCAACACAGAAATTCTCAGGCGGGCTAGAGCAGATAGAGAACGGCTTACATTAATTAAAATCAAGAAAATTTCATATCTGGGTCATATGCTTCGAGGGGAGAAGTATCACTTGCTCCATTTAATATTGAAAGGCAAGATAGAAGGTCGCCGAGGGCCTGGTAGGAGACAAATGTATTGGCTGCGAAATATACGACAGTGGACCGGCATTAGAATTGTGGAGGAGCTATTCCGGGCAGCGCAAGACGGTGAGAAATTTTCAAGAGTTATCGCCAACGTCGGGGGGACCTGATAGGGCACACATAGAAGAAGAAGAATACACTTAAATGCGTTTTTGTTTTTGTTTTTAAAGAGCAACAAAAAGGTTTAATCAATCAATCAATTGAAAGGAATTAAAGTACAATATTATACGCAGTATACAGGTCATTACAGGTATTATATTTTCCAACATATTTTATAAGTTTACACGAGTGGAGCGTATTGTGTAGGTGTCCGATCATCTTATTTATTTAGGTTCTGTCAATAAAAAAGTAATTAAAATTTGTCATAGAAAGAATTAAGAGTTAGGTAACTATTATAATGTAAGCAAAATGTTAGATACGAATAGGTGAGATCAAATAAATTTTAAAAACTTTAAAATTAAAAAATGCTCTTGTGTGAATTACTAAATTACTTACTAAAACGTTATTAAAGAAACAATTTAAAAGTATTATCAATTATTATAATTATTGATTTTTCGGTTATTAATAACGTGTTATGCTTCCTCCTCCGTTTACTGATGATATTTATTCATATTTATTTACGCCCTAGTGGGCTTTTACATGCAACGAAGGAAAATTATACTCACAATAATAATTATGTATGTTACTAAACCAATAAAACAGAATAAATAAGAAAGCAATCATCATGGTAAGGTATAGAACATCATAACAGAGATTAAAAGAAATTAAATAGTACCTACGAGTAGTAGGTGCCTACTTATAAAAAACTAATACAATTTACTTTAAGATATATATACACACATATAAAATCAGTAATAAGACCTGAAATAAAATAAAGTGCAATGTGTAAGAGCTAGTTAGTAGGTATAAACAAACAATTGTATGTGTATATTATGGTAGGATGATAAAACAGAACTGGTAGGTACTGGTAATTACTGGTAAGGTTTTAGATGAGAGAAGGTTTTATGAAAAGAATAAAAATAATAAAAGTTAATTATTAGCAGATAAAATCGAGAATATTATTATTACACGTTGATAGTTTATGAACTATACTATTTTAATCCTAAATCGCACAGAGGACGGCAAAAGATATCTTCGATACAACCTAAATTCCATTTGACGTCATTTGAATATGCGGACAAGGGAGTGTGGGCGGGTTTGGGAGTTTTGGGGAGGGGGGTGGGTAGGAGGGGGGGCGGGGGGGGGGGGGGTAGATGCAGTGAGGGGTAGTTTCGTGGTGAAGCGAGAGATGATATCCTCCACCTGCCGTCCGCTGCCGCCCGCCCTGCGAGGGAACGGAACGGTGTCGCCCGGAACGGCACGGCACGACCGCCGTCCATGTAATTCTAATGAGCATTAAGGCCAGCCACTCTACTCCTGTGTCATAATTGAATGCCATTTGGATGTGTCCGGCTGTATTGACGGCCCTGCGCAGTACGTGACGTACGCGGTACACGCGGCGGCAGGGGCGGATCGGGAATACAAGCCTGGCCTAAGTAAGTAGAATACATGAAGAGCCAAAAACTGAGCTTGTTATATTAGGATTTTCCAATCAGAATTATACATTAGTTATAAAATTGCTCTTATTAATGAATTTCCCCGAAACTACCCAGCTTCTTCACACTGTTTTTTTTTTTTTACATTAACTTATTGAAAAAAATAATTACCCTCAGAGCCTTTAGAGAAGAAGAAGTTGTCTTGAAGAGACCCATGTTGTAGGAGAAAGGAAACACAGGGGCTGGTAAATCGGTCCACAGCCGAGCTATTCAACTGAAGAACGAGTATCGAAGGAGTGGGAAATAGATATTGGAGTTTGGTTGGTTTGGGTAGGAGAAAATGATGGGGGGATGTTGCCACGCAAGTAAAATGAAAATAATAAGTACCTGCGATATAATTAATGTAATCGTCATATACAGATCACAAATTAGACCCACCATCACATATGCGTCGCCCATCTGGGCTACAGGAAACACAAAACGCCTCGAATCATACCAAAATGCCTCACTTAGAAAATATACGAAAAGCCCCTGGTTTGTCCGAAACTCAATAATAAACTCCGACACAAACATCCCGCCCCTGAAAAAACACATGGTAGAATTAGCCAAATCATTCTACTCAAAACTTCCTATACATCCAAACCCCAGTATAGCTTGTCTCGGGCGTCCAAGACCCGAAGAAAATCCGACCTTCCCCTATCCCATCTCCATCACTTCCCCCCCTTGAAGTGTGGGCTCAAATAAAAAAAGCAGAAAATGCAACCAAAAATACAAAACATCTAGTATTACAAATCAAAAATCCATCCTAAAACAAAAATAAATAAAAAATACCTACAGTCAAAAAAAAAAAACTAAAAAAAAAAAAAAAATAATAATACAAAAAAAAATAGTAATAAAGCCCTATATGTTGCGATAGGCAGCCCACACTTCGGGTAGAAAAAAACCATCCCACAGGTACATATGCACACTCAGTTCACGAGAAATAGAGATTGAGTTCTCTGCACCTCGTAATTTCACAATGTGATACTATGTAATCGTTTGAAAATCGCGTTATTTGCACCTATAATAATGGTGACCGGGCAACTCAGAATGAAATCAACTCCTACCTTCTTTGAAAAGTCATTAAAAGTGATGAAGTAAATATGTAAAAAAATGGTTTAACAGGTTACGATAGGTTAGGGTTTTTGGCTATTTTAAATTATATTTTTCATAGCTTTTAATGACTTTTCAAAGAGTTGTTGAGTTGACTTGATTCTGAGTTGGCATGGAACCATTATAATATCACTCATTGAACTTTTGTAAGGATAGTAACCAGGAGTGGGTGGTTTATTGTTGTAGCAGTGACAGGTCCTTTTCATAAATTCATTTTGATTTGAATTGTGGCATTTATCAATGTAGAAAAGGGTGTTCCGTCTGCTATATCGAAGCACTCCGTGGAAATTTGTTTTGTTGTGTGATATCTCCGAGCTGTAAAACTTTGAGTTAATAATTTTTCCCACGGTAATAATTTTGATATTAGAGGTTTGAATCCCGGTACAACCCTGCCTCCCTAGCGAACGATGTACAGCCTCACCCTCACGCTGATCTACGTTCAAACGTAATCTACATCCACTACGGATCACGTAGATTTCCATTTGTGTGGCCGGAGTGCGACTGGCCTAGCAGTAGCACCAGCAGTGGTACGGTGCAGCACAGTACAGTACCTACTCTGCCCCACACTATAAGTGGTCAGGCCTTTGAGTGCGCTTTGTTATTAACGGGCGCTATAATAGGACGGGCCGTCTGCGTCTTTGTGAGGGAAAATGAGGTGCATCGGCCAGGATGATCAACTCACCGATACATTTTTGATGATGAGATTTTGCTTATATAAAATGGTAAGAGATTGCGTTTTGAATTCCCCTCATTCCCTAATTTGTTCGGATTTGCGAACAAACAGCTATTATCCGTGGAGTCAATTTGTTCGCTTTTAGGAACAGCTCGTACGGTCTCAGAAATCGTTGCGTCTCCCTTATTGTCAGGGTGAGAAATACGATCCAATCGGTGTTAGAAAGAGAAAACACAACAATTTATTTTAAATCTAGAAGTTGACCACAGAACAATTAACAATTAAGATGAACACCTCTATGAAAACAAAGTCTCCGACTGCAATTTGAGAGAAAAACCAAGCATTTAAGCCCGACAATGCCTAGTTAAGTATAACATGAATGGATGAAAAAAGTTGGAAAAGCATTGCATTTATAATTCATAGCTTCACATTATACTTATAAGTAAATCAAACAAAATTGTAATATAACTAACTAACTAACTAACCATCACGCCATTTCCCCGCAGGGGTAGGCAGAGAGGACGGACCGCCAAACAACTCGGTCTTGGCACACACTCTTTGCCTCACTCACATTCATACATCGTCTCATACATTCTCTTCTATTATTCTGACTTTTGACATGGCCCGACTCAAGTATCTGTTTCACTTGATCGTGCCATGTCTTCCTCGGACGTCCACGACTTCTTCTACCATTCACATTTGCGTCGTATATTCTTCTTACACTGCTTTCTTCGTTCATTCGCTCTACATGCCCAAACCATCTGAGGGTCCCTTTCTTAATCTTACTCATTATGCATACATCAACCTTACATTCTTTGCGGATATCCACATTTCTCACACGATCATACATTGTTTTACCACACATACGCCTCAGGGATCTCATTTCAACAGCATTCAGTTTACTTTCATCCTTCCTCTGCCAGTTCCATGCCTCACTTCCATACATCAGGGTAGGTACCAGGACTCCATTGTGGACTGCTAGCTTCGCTTCTTTTGACAGTTTTTTATTATCGCCAACGGCATTCAGTCCTCCATTAATGGAGTTACCAGCATTCACCCTTCTTTCAATATCCCTATCAGCATTCCCATCTCTCGTAAACATACTACCCAGATACACAAACTCATCCACCTGCTCCAAGTATTCATCATTCACAACTATATTGCATACTGTTTTCGTACTCTCTCTTTCAAACACCATGACTTTAGACTTACTTACATTAATCATTAACTCATTCTTCATACATACTTCGATCATCCTAGATACGAGAGACTGTAGATCTTCCATAGTGTTAGAAATCAGCACCGCATCATCAGCATACAACAGGCAACATACTTTCAGATTACTCAATTTCGCGCCCAATCCCACTTCTTTCAATTCTTGCATACAATTATCCATGTACAGATTGAATAACCATGGTGACATTACACAGCCTTGCTTAACACCACATTATTACAATAAAACCACCATTATTACAATAAAGCAAACTGTTTTCACATTTAGGTGATGTTTGAAAAAATAATTGCAGATCTGTGTTCGTACATAAATAAGAGTGTCTGTGGTGGGTGGGCAGGTGGGCGGGCGTTCTGCCTTGCTAAATTTTGCACACTTGACCTTCAAAACAAAAGTAATGATACTTTATAGGCGATGTTTCTCAAAACCGTCTCCACGCCCCCATTCTTGCACAGCAGAATTTCAACACTTTTTGGTGAACTTTTGGACACTTGTCGTTGAAAATATGAGGAAAAATACTGTCTCCATATGATTTTGATAAACCCAGTGTAAAGCCCGGGCAATGCATAGTTAAGTATAAAATGAATGAATGAAAAAAGTTGGAAAAGCATTGCAATACTTAAACAGAAAAAAAGTAATAAAAAAAAAACGGTTGACGTTACTACTCATTTCCTAAAAGATTAAAGCAAATATGTTCACTTACTTCAATCGACGTGAATTATGCGAATTAATGTTTCAATATGAAACATTAAAAACAATAGTCAATGCTTATAGCACAAAGGATTCAGTGACCCGTGCCACTAAGAGCGTAATGGGGGCGCACCCGCCACCCCTCCCCCACTGGTTCACTATTAATCACTTCCCGTGTCATAATACCAACCAATCTCCTCCCCTATCCGAAGAGGAGAATCGCAACAAAAAAGGGCGATCCACCAGGGTCATCATTTTTTTTATCAGGTACCAGAAAAACATTTTTTGTTTTGTTTTTGTTTTATTTATTTATTATTTTATTAATCTTTTATACGCCCATAAGGCTTTTACATTGGGTACATATGGTTATAATGTATTTTCAAGGGTTGGTAATGAACAATGGTTTCGTGTGATTTACAATTGGATCAAATTTAAAAAGTAAATAATAATCTAAACTTTCTCAGAAATAATACTTAGACTTGAAAGAATTGCTTAGGTATTTTTTGAAGATTGAATTTGTTATGTTAAAAATATCGATTTTATGTATGTATTCGTTTGATAAACTATGTAGGAGAGCAATTGGCAAGTTTGATGCATAATTAACAGTAACTGTGAAATAGCTCGTTATGCCTAGTGTGTCGGGTAGATACGGTTTAGGACTGAGGTGTTCGTAACAATCGAGTTCCGAATATACAATTTAAATAAAGAAGAATAGGTCGCCTTTCCTTCGTTGATCCTTAAGTTATTGTACATATATGTTCATGGCATTTAAACATGTATAGTTTATTTGTTCTAAGGGAATATTCAACTTAAATTTAATAAATCGTCAAAAGCTTCGTCGAATTCTTTTGACCTTTTTAATTTGAATTTTAGGTTGTGGTGACCAAACAACGGAATATTACTTTATTTGGCTACGAACTAATAAGAAAAACAAATGTTCATAACAGGAATAAAGGTTATATAGGCATAAATAAGGAATGTAGGCATAAATTAAAGTTTTTTTTACTATTGTGTTAGTAATGTAATCTATGTGATCAAATATAACTCCGAAATCTAAAGTTTTATTTAACATCTCCAGTTATATCTCGTTTACCGCATAATTGGATTTATTTCAACAGAATGTAATGGATATTATATTTTTATTTATTATTATTTTTAACTTTATGAGTAAAATCTCAACTTATAATATTTAATTAAATGAAGACAATATTAGCGAAACTCAATCAAAAATCTGTAGACAGAAAAAAGCAGAAAGGGATATTGGCACCTCTGGGACTCGAACCCAGGACCCTTTGCTTATTCACCCTAGCTCAGTTGGTAGAGCACTTGCCATGTAAGCTAAGGGTCCTGGGTTCGAGTCCCAGAGGTGCCAATATCTTTTTCAAAATTTTCTGTCTCCAGATTGAGTTTCGCTAATATTGTCTTCATTTAATGAAATAATATATTCTAGTTAATATATAAAAAAAAATAAATTATCAATTACATACCTATTAGGTTAAGACAGTGTTTTATTAAGTACATAATTCATGTCGATCTTCAACCGTGTGGCAACCCTATTAGAACACTCATGTACACTATTGTATTTACCATATTCTACTTTATTTATGAACCGGCCTGTATTATCATACATCGTCCCTTATAAATGAAAGGACTAAGTGCCAGATTGAAGCGGAGAAGGGTCCTACGTCCTCTGACGGATTTCGCGTTTCGGGACATTTTTCGGTTCATAACCGGCCCCCTATTTGCTTAGGGAAGCAGTGTCGGGTGTAAACGCGCGTTTAATTTTTTTCTTGGTAATGCAAAACACCCCCCCGGCTTGTGTAGGCGAGCGAGGGTGCTCTGAAAGTTATTCAGATTTTAAATAAATTAACACAACAGAGAAAAGGCTATTTTTAGTACATAATTTTGCTAAGACGACGCGCGTGTAAATTTAATGCTACATGCCGATGTTACATGCAAGTAAGTTAAACGGGATTTTCTAAACCTACATATATTTATTTCATGTTCTGAACTTTTACCATACTTTATTCACAGTTTATTTGTCGCTACTAAAAAAAGACGTGTTTTTGGTTCGATTATATTAAAAATATTATAGACGACTTTGTCTGAGATTTATAATAATTGAAAATTGTGGAATAAACAATATATTTAGATTTCGATATTTAGTTAAATATTATTATTAATCTCTACATGTCATATTATAAATTTAAGTCCTCCGCCGCGTCCGCTCCGATTTTCATGCGGTTTCCACCAATAGATAGAGTGATTCATGAGGAAGGCTTAAGTATATAATTTGTCAAGGTTTTGTGTAAATTTTTGTTTAGTTGAAATATATAATTAAAGGAGAATGTCTATATGTGGTGGAAGAGCGGGCTGGCAAGCTGCTTGATTTGATTTTTATGCAAATTAACATATAGCGGTGTGAGTTAAAAGGTTGGGTAACCATCCAGTAGATGGCGTAAGCCACAGCAACGCGTGGCCGGGTCAGCTAGTAATATATATAGTACGAATAAAATGGCGTCGGGACTCATTATTCAATCAATGGTGCTTCAGAAAATGTATTTACTGCTTCATAAATAACTCAACAAAACATGATTTTTTTGTTTATTTTTTGAAAAAAAAACGCTATTAATTTATTCGTTTTATCTGTCCACAATTTTTGGAAGTTTTATATAATAAGTTTAAGAATAATCACTGTTAGGTGAAAGCACAACACACTGTACATACTATTGCAGATCTCCGGCGGCGTAGAAAATTAATAAGTAAATTCGTTCATAACCTTACGAGGGTCGTCAGTAAATATCTCCGTAGCGTGAAATTGGTGAAAGCGATACCCACTTGCACAACCCTCCCCCAAACAGGGGACTCCCCCCCCCGCACCGCCCGCAAAATCATCTCTAATAAATTTGTAAGGAAATTATTCACACTCGGGCCAATTTGTCTTATTTTTTGTCTATGGAGATAAAAGATTTTATTCGGGATGAGCAGCTCGAGCACCCCGCGGCAGATGGCGCTTTCTGATTTGGCGCCGTTTATGGCCCGACTCACCCTTGTTGTATGTTCCTGATTGTGTGTGCGGTGCGGTTAATATCATTTCATAATTTGATTGGAGGGGTTTTAATGGAAGAGTAAATAAGTCGGTTTTTAAGGAGTGCTCAAAGAGATCTTTGTGATGTTTTTATTACATTTAAAAATACTTTTAATTTAAAAAAAAATAATCGTAATGTGAATAATATCAATGAGACAGGAGCATAGACCGTTATTATTATGTGGAGTTGGGTTTGGTATAAATACCCTTATACTAATGCAGTAATAATATATATTATTATAGGCATTGTGTAATTTATAAAAACAGAATTATAAAGTCAGTTGATA
This sequence comes from Limnephilus lunatus, assembly GCA_917563855.2. Lineage (NCBI taxonomy): Eukaryota > Metazoa > Arthropoda > Insecta > Trichoptera > Limnephilidae > Limnephilus > Limnephilus lunatus. The sequence goes on along the minus strand of OU830595.1, from coordinate 90,665,452 downwards.
CTTTGTGACTGATTTCATATATATAAATAAAAAAAAAATAATAATGCGGTATAAATGCTAACGTTCTATTACATCATTAAAAAAGCTTTAGTTTGTATCGATAAGCATCTCATTTACTGTAGTGGTTGTAGGCAGAGAGGATGGGACCACACAACTATGTCTTGGTTAAAATTTTTCCATCAGTCACATTCGTAATATCCTTCGCATGTACATTTTTAGGTATCTACGCCGAATCTTGCAATATTTCATTGAGCGTTCGAAGTCCTATTTAATTCAACCGTTTGGTATTTCATCTGTCGGTAAATTTATTTGTTAAGTTCTGTCTTCGGTTCAAGATGGTAGCTGTGTTGGATACTAAATTTTACCAGCCAGAGTACGTATTAGTACGAGAAGCATTCGAGATGTGGATCTACAGAAGAATACTTAAAATAAGCTGATGGACAGGGTTACGAATGAAGATGTTATGGTTCGGATGAATAAAAGGGAAAAAGTGTTGTCATAGAGACGGTGACGTTTATTTGGAAAAATTATTTAATTACTTATTTCAATAAAATAAAATTCATGGCTTATAATTAAGTAGGTATGTTTTAGGGGAAATTTTGGTTTATATTTACAAATAAGAGAAAATTTGGACGCGAGGTCGGAAATATTTCAGAGTAGCTGGTCATGCTCAATGCAATTATGTCAAACAAGAAAAAATATGGCCGAACTGTCAATAAAATGAACAAACAATAAGTGAAAATTTGAAAATTGTTTATGTATTATTTCTATCTTTTTTTTTTCTAATTTAGTTTCTTATTTAGTTACTTTAAATAGATTATCTTGTTAAAATCTAATTTAACTCTACTAAAACGATGGGCGATAGAAATTCTACCAATTCAGTAATATTTTAATTTTATATTAATGACAGTATGTAATTAATATAAAATTAAAATTAATTTCAGATTTTAAGATTTTAAAAAAAATATATAGGCTTATTTAAACTCTCGTGTCTGATAATCTTAGAAGTCGGTAGTTGTTATTATGAAATAAATTCGAATGGAATTACAATTTATGTACCGAACGAATTTATTTTGTACTTAACGTGCGACGATGAGAATTCATTATGTACTAATATACTTTGTACCAAAGTGCAATGCAAATGTTTTAGCGTTGACATGTTATTAAACTTTGCCCCCACTCTCAAAATGGAACCGATCATTAATTCTCATAATTTCTTGTTATTTTATTCATATGGAAGTTAAACGGCATTCTATCGTGGAGTAAGATATCGATACCACGAAATCATGATATTCGAAGAAGATTAGCAATAAAAACTTAAAGGGTACCTTTTTAGATTTTCACGGCCAAAAGCATTTTCGTTATTTGTTTTTGGGGTGTTATACCATGTTGCGCTACCTCCTTCTTTAGCCGACGTTTCGTACAGCGTTGCAGTGTCCATCATCAGGGCAGATCCGGAAACTAATAATCTGACTTTTACAAATATTGAGTTTCAAATGATGATATTATCATAACTGTATATATCTTGATGAATATAATAATGCAAAAAGTGGTCCGGTGAACGAGCAAGTTTTTACGGCAATTTCTTGCCGGCAAGGATTTTTTTTTCGGTGTTTGATAAGGACAAGATTGTCGTGTGTTGCTATTATTGTCGACTTATTGCCCTACCTTGCCGGTAAGTTCGTTCGTCTACCGATATTACGACAATATTGCCAAAATAAATCTCTATGTTACGTATGTGCGACTCCGTTACCTAACCTCTAGTAAAACTGTTGTAATTTCTAACGCGATTATTATTAATAAAAATTTTGCGTTTTTGCTTCCTAGTTTATAATTTTGGTGGAATTATTGAAGGAGATAGATTTTGTGTGTTGTGAATTTGTTTTGTACTTTATTTTGTAATTAACGCCTTGCCCTGCAAATCTACTGACGGGTTATTCAATAATTGTTCTGCGACAGGCAATAATAGGCCATAATTTATCTTGCCCATTTATCAGCACCTCTAATTTTTTCCTATCTAAATACGATAAATGTCTAGGGTTTTAAATACATGCGTGTAAATCAGAATTATTATATTGAATATCCAACAATATTATTTAAAATCCTCAGTATAGGTATAAACCTCATTAAAAACAGTATAATTTATTTTATGTATAAATATATTGTCTTTGGAGAAAAAAGGCGGTACTGTATTATAGTAACTGTTTCTTCCCTTGTTCTTTCGCCACACCGTAATACAATATCAGTAGAATTTCCAGGGCAATATGGCGCGGGGTGAACATATCTCAGCACCATCTCCCCGGCTGTTCTTTTCTTTAATGTTTATTTTTCGTCCAATCAGAGTGCAGAAGCGGCGCCGATATTACCTCAACTGTCACACATAAAGTGGAAAATATGGACCGCAGATTGCGGCAGTCGTTACCCCTCCCCTTCCTCAGCCCCCTGCCTATTCCCACCCCGGGCCCGCTACGTGAGAGGAGATATGTTAGGAAATGGAAAGGTTTATAGCTTTTCTTTCAGTTTTCAGGTGCGAGGGGAAGATTGTGTTATACATTTTTTTGTACTGCGCCCCCATTCCCCGGCGCAGATTCCCCACTCACGTACAAGCTGTATACTGTATATTACTCAACTGATAGGGGCGTATTTTTAAATTACACCGCTTGCATCAGATACATGGTCTCCATTGATTAAAAGCAACTTTACCCTTCCGATTGAATATAAAAACTATGTACAAGATTTTTGTAGAATCCTAAGTTATATGGATATAAGCAATTAACTATTTTCCTTTTATTTGGTTAACAGGTTTATTTTTTATTGTAACATCCGTGAAACAATGCCAACATTTATTTGTTTTATAGTAGATATAAAAATTAATAGCCGGCAGTTACACACGTTTTATAGCATGCAAACAGACGGGTTACTGAATTGATAAACGAGTGAAAGTGCGGGATATGAAAGTTTGCTGGTTGGATGGGAAGCGACAAGAGAGTTGGTAGAGTTATAAGATTTGATCTGAAATCCTCGCCTCACTGTGCCCTTCTTGCGCCGGTAGGTACTCGTAGGTAGCTACGCCTCGCCACAGCATCCCTAGTCACCATAGATGTTGGTGGCACCAAGACGGATGAGGTTAGTTATAAATGTCAAGCTTTTCTCGTTCCGATTTCATCTCGGTTCCTCCGTCCCTCTCCGCTTCCCGCTGACGCATCATCTCGTTTCACTTCGCCAGAAAAGTTTTTGCGATTTCATATAAAAGTATAAGGCGGTGATTTATGTTCCGCTGTGAAAGGATATTTTATATCTTTTTTCCCCGCGGCCTCGGGGCGGGCGCGAGCGGGACGGCGCTACGAGCCGGGCGGAGGCGGGGAACCCCGGAATATAAATCGCGATTCATTTCTCATCGTAAGTTTTTGCCGGTCTTATCTGTAAGACTTCACTTTTCATCATCCGAGGGGATTTATGTAATGCCGAGTCATTTTTCCGCAAGAAGCCGGGGAAGGCCTGCCATCCCTCTCTTCCTCGCGGGATCTTGCCGCCCGGAGAGGAGAGCAAGAAGTGGGCGCCACTTGTTTTGTATAAATGAATCGCTTGATTGATGAGTCGAGTGGAATAAATGTAAAGTTAAATTATTCGATAAGTTAAAGGCGGAAGTTAAATGGGAATTATCCGGTTGCCGTCGGTTATACTAAGTTTGTTTTACAAGCGCGGGGAAGTAGCAGTCGACGGAGAGGAATCCGTATCATATTATATAATACAAGCGTTAGATCTAATGACTAAAAGGAGGGATGCACAAGGAACGCTTTAAGCGAATTATTAAAAAATTGCATTTAAGAGCCGGATTTACTGCACGTATTCACATACCTTCGGATATTCGTTCCCGCTAGTAAATCACGTAACGTTGATTTTAGGAAAAGTCATCGAATGAAATGGCCACATGACTGGCGACTGTCAGTTTAGATTGACAGCCCGCGGCGAATAGTTTGGCCAGAAATAGAATTTATTGTTCGGCCTGGCAATCAACCCGGCCTCACATTTGCATGTCCGGAAGAACTAATCATTTTAAAAACCCCAATACTAGACACGTATTTTGGAGAGATTGATGGGAGGGAGTACTTGTTTTTCCACAAAATTAAATGCATTATCGACAGCTATTCACCTGAAACTGCAAATCAGTTATTTAAGTACTTGATTTGTTATCGACCAAAGTACAAAGCAAATGCAAATCAATGAGCACTTGCTATGAATTAATTGTTTGTTGAGTACCAAACGTTTTGTTTGAACATAATATACGGCTACAGGTTGAAACGTACGTGGCGATATTGGTGAAAAACCTATACATTTTATGCATGGCAGAACTAATCAATGATTGAAAAACTGTAGAGTAAAGACTACTCTATGTTTGTAAAAATCATTTGCACTTACAATCATTTATTAGTAACTTATAAATATGAATCAAATACTAAAAATAGGTACATAACAAAATCAAGCAATGTAAATATAACTCACGACTACAAACACTATAGGAAAATATCAAATAAAAATAATAAAACGTAGGGGATCATCTAAGTCTGAGCTAAACCAGAATCGAAAGAACCTTATTCGTACTTCTATCTTCAAAGAGATGGTACTTAGTACTATTAGATAACTAAATAACCAAGTAACATTTAATACTAGAATTAGTGATTTCAGCAATTTATTAATTGACAGCCTCGTGGTCGAGAGGAAAATTTGAGTGCCCGTGCGCAAGAATTTTTTTTTGGTTAATTTGTGATGTTTCACAATTAATTCATTAAAAATAATATATCGTAAATAATACATGTTCCAGAGTGGTCAATACTATCAGTATAGCCCTGGTGAAAGACCACCATTCGAATCGAAACATTGCTTGAAATGACATTTGTCGAGTTTGGTGACCAGACCTCAATATTCGGGTACTTCCCCAGCTTCCTCTTCCCCAATTCTTTCCGTTTCCCACCACCTTCAATCTCATAACATACTTCAAATATGGATGCCATAGTCCCATATGAACTTTAAAAAAAAAAATTCCAACCACAACAATGAAAGTCTCAAATATTGCCTAAATTTTGGGAGACGGATATGGGTACCGCCGCCTCGGCAACCACTTATTGCATCCCTGCCATAGTTCACAGTTGTTCGCTAAGTTTGGTGACTTAGCAGGGGTGCCCGCGTTCATGGGTTTTCTAGGTATTGGGCCGGATCGGGAGAGACTGGTTGAGGGAGACCTAACCTAGACCATTCAAGCCAGACTCTCGGCTGAATGGATTCATACGTCCTTCACTCCTGGACACATTGACCCCCAGATTCCCACCCATCCCGCATACCTTTTTCCTTACCAGAACTTCCTCTCCTTCCTTTCCCTAAAAATACCATCCACATAGCATCCCCAAAGATGACATAGGCCCTGAGGGGTTTATTTCTCAGGATCTTCTGTGTGGAACTAATATAAAAAACCCTCAATAAATCACGACTAAAATGATATTAAATGAACGAATATTTCAGTAGTCAGTCCCTTACAATCATAAAAACAAACTAATATGCTTTGTAATTAATGAACCCCCTTACATAAGTATTGTGATGACGCAATCATCGTGTCAAACTCCACTTTGAAAAACTCTATCAAAACGAAAAATTTGAGTAGTCTACTCTATAAATTGATTAATAGCCGGTGAGAAATTATACCAATATTCTTCACACGGCCCAATTACCCTCCCCAGTGAGACAGGGAGCCGGGGGTGGATAAGTAGGAAGAAGCTAACGATGAATTGGTGTTGGGTTGTGAAAGTCGATTGGTTATTATACTAGAACCGCAATGTGACGTGATCAAGTGAGTGAAGTAAGCGCCCCTCGAGTTGGAACTACAAAAGTCACTGAATATTGATAACCATCTGTAATTATTTTGGGGTGAAATTGCTTGCACGATGTTTCCGCTTTTGTTTTACATGATGGTTTGATGGTTGCGCAGGGCCGGAATAAAATAACATTATTTTGACAATTTATAACTTAGGTAATTTAAATTTTTATTTCAAAAATGATCTTATATCAAACTTACATATTTTTTAATGTGGATACTTCACAAAATTCCTAACTGCTCCCGTCTGGAGCAAGTATGATTATGCTTATCCAATTGGGTTATGTTGTGAGGCTGAAGGTAGTGGGGAGGGTAAGGATTTGGGGAAGAGCAAGTTGGGGGAGAATTGGCTATTCAGATCTAGTCACCAAATACGGCTAAAGCCAATTCAAGCAACATTTCAATTCTGAATGGTAGTCTTACACCAGGGTGATACGGAGAGAATCTTCGACTTTGAAACGTACCGTAAACATGCTGTGTATTATTTTAAATTAATGAAACTGTGAAATATTAACACAATGGGATTTGAACCCGTGTGCTTCGGATTGATGGTCGAGAGCCTTGCCTTTCGACCACGGAGGGTAAAGGGAGGGTAATGCTAAAAAACCATCACTAAAAGAATAAATAAAATCAAAACGAAAATAATGACTTCAATTGATTTTTTGCTGTCGACATAAATATAATTCATTATTTCGCTATACCACGTAAAATTTTTTTTTGTCAATTTAATTTTCTGAATGTTGCATTTGTTAAAAATGCTATCGCTAGATGTTTAAAAACAATCATAAAATTGAGGGAGATACAGCATTTTATGTGAAACATTTAATATGTTGAATTACCCTTCAGAAAAACTTCGATCGCGTTTTTCTTGAAACTACGTTTTTTAACTTGCTTGACAACATATTGAAAAAACTATATATCCGAATTCTACGCACCCAGTCTGTTAAATTGTTAAAAATCCCAGTCTCTATGGCATCACGTAGGAAAAATTTTATATATAAAAAAAATGCGGACCATTGAATTTTATTTCCCGTTATTATGGAAACTTTTCATCGTTCATAAAAAAAAATTGGGGCATTTTATAAAAAAATCCTTTCGTGTTGCCACAGAGACTGGAAAAAAAAGAAAAACGCATTCAAAGTTTTGCTAAGGGGTAATTTAACATACAAACTGTTTCAAACGGTTTCACATAAAATGCTGCATCTCAGTCAATTTTACGAATTTCTTCAAAAAATCTGGTAAGAGCATTGTTGACAAAGGCATCTTTAAAAAAATTCAAAAAACATACCGTAGTCAGGTAATGTGTGTTTCTTACACAAGATTATAAAAGTCTACGAAAATAAATTTGAATTCAGTTCCTACCGAACTCACAAAGAGCTCCGACTTATTTAAACTATATTTTAATATCTTTTGAATAATGTATTCGAGATTTTACGAGTAGTTGTGTTATTACAAACCATGATAAAAATAAGAGAAATTTATCAAAGTAAATTTTCAATCGAAAAATGTGACACAGAAAAAAAAATACTCAAGTGCTTTTGAATAATTTTGATGACAGCAAATCTGCAATTCCTACCTGTAAAATGACAGGCAACCAGGAGGCAGAAAACAGAAGGTGGAAGGTGTACTTGTACAAATATAGTATAGGGCGGGTGGACGTGTGGGGCGGCCCGCTCTGCCGTGACAGGAAACGTTTCTGACAACGCTTAATAACGCAAATTGACTACCGTCACGCCATCTATGATTGGCCGGCACCACTCCACATGTCGGGATCTATCGAGCGTGATCTTGTTTCATAAATAAATCCGCACATTTGCCCACTTACCGTACACAGTCACAGCAGCGGTGACTACCAGACTGCTTGAGCGGTGCCGACTGCCGTGTTGCCGTCGTTTAAGTGCGCTCGATCGCCGACAGGTAGCGCTACAATTACCCTCATTCCTGGCCTCGATAGTCAATCAATTTCAAATGCAATATTGATTGATTATCTCTATAAAAACCCCTTTAATCCTGAATCTATAATAGGAAGAAATACTACCAAAAAATGGCGAATGATTGCCGATTATTGACCTTTTAGGTCAATAATGGGGTCGACAATGAAAATATTCATGATTAGATAAATATAATGTAAGGTAGAATATGTATATTTGAATATAATTTACAATATCTGTGTTAACTTCGTAATCATCAAATCATTTGGAAAATTTTACATATAGTCAATTTTAAGGAAAAAATCAAAACATGGGTGAAAGAAATTAATGCAGACATACTAGAGAATGTATTAAAAACATCATAGAAACTAAATAACGCAAAATCAAAGAAATCTACCAGTCCGCCTCAGCACAGGACCACCTAGTGAGGAGGACTAAGAGCAAACAGATGAAATATTTATATACATTATCATATCTTGTGATTCTCATCAAACCTGTAACTAAATAGTCACTAATAAAAATAAAATAAAAAAATAAATAAAATAGGTAAATCAAAGATGATTGTTAAAAAAGGTGTAAGCATAAAAGACTTGAAAGTGTTTACAATATCTGAGTTAATATTATAATATATAATCGTAATCGACATATTATTTGGAAAATTTCACATATAGTCAATTAATAAGTAAATCAACAATGATTGATAAAAAAGGTGTAAGAAGAAAAGAGTTGCATCAAATTGCATGATCGAATGATTTGGAAATACCATTAAATAGTAAGAGTGCAGTTAAATAGTTCTCAGAAGAATTTTGACGATTATGAATTTTGCCTTGAACAAACTATCGATAAGGGATGACACCATAAGAATTAGTTTTTTTTTCTACTTGTGAATTTTATTAGAAATTTATCCAATTAAAGCGACTCTTAGCTCGGTGCACGTTGCGTCGTCAGATGTTAGACAAAATGTTTTATGTTGGTTCAAAATCGTTTCTTTAAATTACAAAAGTGCATTGGAATTCCAATCACGGAGCATCTCGCATAAAGGCGTAGCTCTGTTATTAATCAGTCGATAAATTCGGCATTTCAACGATAGTATCGAATTTGCGCACGCGGAGAGGGCGACAATTTATTCAAATTTCCGACATAAAACAGCGGAGAGAAACAAAGGGGGAGATGTAAAAAATGTTAGAGCTCTCCCATCTTTGCGAAGGATATCCATAGAGAAAAAGTACACATTTTAAATCTTGTTTCACTTAGAATTTCGCTCACGAAACTCAGTTTGCAATAAATTAGCCGCCATCTAATATAAAACGACAAAACGTCCGATATAATCTATGCAGCCCCGTTATATGATTCGTCCCATCTCGCTCATTCTCTCGGTGCAGTCGACGTTTGGAGTACGAATGGAAAAGGCCTTTCCGACCAGTCTGTCTTCTGTTAGGGGTGGGGGATGGAGGGAGACGGCATGCAGAAGGTATTAATTGTGTTTAGTTAGCGGATATTGGCGACGGAAATTCGAATGCAATCAAATGAAAATGGAATGCAAAAGGACAAAAATCTGTCTCCCGGCCGCTGAGGGCGAGCCGTAGCCACGGGGAGATCGGGAGAAACGATTTTTTTATTTTATTGTATTCGGCAGGTTTCCCTCCATAATGAATGTTAACGGGTATTCTAAAAGAGTACATTGATTCCATAATGTTTTGCAATTTTTAATATGGGAATCCCTAGCAAGATTAAAAATTTAATCTGGGTATTAAGAATGCACAAAGAGCTTCTAAACTGGACACAGCTGGCACAAAACCGAGATGAGCGGACAAAGACTCTTGAGGAGGCCAAGACCCACCAGGGGTTGTAGACTTCAGAGTAATGATGATGATTACGAATAGGTGTGTCAACATATGCAAGTAAATGGAAAGTATCAATCATTGTTATTTTAATAACAACGAGGTATAAAATATCATACGGGCATTAGAAGTCGAATAATAAGTTGAATCTTCTCTTTCAACTTCTCCGGGATCATTCACACTTGGTTTAACCTATCTCAAACTTGCCGTAATTATGTAAATCGTTTTAATTATGTTATTAAAACCAAAATATCCCAACAAACTATTAATTTCTTTTGTGCACTAGGAAATTCATGACAATCTTTACTATTTAAAAACCTTTAAAAATTCGTTACATTCGGACGAAAACCGAAAACCCCTGTCAATAAAATATATAAAATATTCACGAACAAGGGCACTGAACGGAGCGTGAGATTTAGAAAAAGAGAACCGCGCGCAAGGCTTTGCAAAATAACATAAAAAAGTATGAAATATTGGCTCGGCGGGCTTTAAATTGTTTATTAGAGTGTCAGTCACTCTGTCACAGGATTTGGGATGTTTTCCCAGCGCGGCTCGCAGGGTACAAGGGGTGGGTCGGATTGATTGGAATCCAATCTAACCAGAAATGTCGCGCGGATGACGTTTGGCTGGCCGGAAAAACCTTTGCTGACGTTTGGGCGAGTTCTGCGCGGCGCCTGTCGGCGGGCGGGCCGCAACACGCGCGACACCAAAGCTACACGCGCCAGCAAAAAGGCGCAACGGAATGCACGGCACATTTTGTGTAGTATAGCGAGTGCACGCCGCGATATAACGGCCACTGCGGTGCGGTGTACGAGACTACCGAGCTTTTTACGATCTAGACATCTGCCATTCTGTTTGAGTGCTTAAAAGAGACCAACATTTTACAGCGAATTTTATTCATTTCTCACAGGCATAAGAATATTATCAGATCGTTGTCTGTATGTGAAAATGAATAAGTTATAAGATCAGAAAACGTGAAAAAATCAGATTACCGGACTGATAATCCAGGAGAAGATTAAATGTGGTAGAAGGAGATAATGCACCCCATTTCTTTGAAACTTACCTCCTATGTGACTGGTGTATTGGCAGTTCCAACCGTAAGTTCTTCTGGGCTGCAGTCTTCAGGGTGATGATTCCTCGATGATAGGAGAGGGCACCCAAAGAAGAAGATTTATTTTAGTTAAAATTTTGTTTGCCTTTTAAACTACAAAAATAATTGCGTGTTTGTTTTGTGGCTCCCGAAAAAAACAAACACATTAAATTAATTTGAGGAAGTCAATACACGCGTAACGGTACACATGCACTATTGATAGGTACATTTATGTGGAGCTATACCCACTGCATTCTACGAACTAGAAGCCAATGTATACCAATATACACATACAGGGCGTTAAGGAATATACTTGATTTACTTGATTTACTTTGATGTGATTCCTGACATTATTTTAAGTAAAAAATGTAATTAAATTTTGGTCTCCGGTGACTTTTAACATGCCTTGAAAAAAATTGTTCACTTATTATTAGTATTACTTTTAGTGGGAAGGGGGATTTTTACATTTAAGGCATAATTCTAGTTCGTATAATCCAGTAGATTTAAATCAGTCAATAAATTCGCTGGACATAATCGTAATCATGCTGTCATTTCTCTGCGTCTCGGAAAAGCTGACACGGGAGCCGGCCGGCTACTGATATCAGAATTATTCTTCAGCAAAGTACATAGTCATGACCGTAAATTCTCCTACACTGCCGTGGTAAGTAAATACATGGTAATGCACGTAGGAGTCATTCCCTAGAATCAAGGGTCGAAGTTTTGCAATTTTGTTTAAACTTTTATCATATTTATAATTGGCCTAATGATCTTTTCATTTGTTGAATTGATTTTTGGTCAAATACGTCATCTATTCTAAAAAAGCTTTTAAAACAATAATATCTGTTGAAAATATGCATTTTTTTGTTTTTACTTACGTTGAACGTTGGTGAACGTTTTTGGAGAGTCTGCGGTAAGTAAAAAGGCATTATAATGTGTACATGTACACGGCACAAGAGTTGTAACTACCCTGAGCCAGTAAGACAATGGCATTTCCTATTGGGGTATTTTGTGAGGCGAAAGGCGCGGGAAAGTGGAAGGAGATGAAAAGAGAAATTTGTGAAGTATGAATAGCTATTCTGATCTAACCATCAAACATGGCTAAAGAAGTTTCAAGGAAAGTTTAATCTCGTCTTTTCAATGTACAAACGTGCCGCAAACACTCTGTATACAGTTGCACCAACTTGCAAACAAATATCTTAATAATTAATCAGTACTTACACGTACGAAACAAAAATCAATTATTACTTATACGTTGCATACATTTTCAATAAAAGTTAACGGGAGTGACTCACGTTCCGATTGATATTTAAGTGGTAATTCATAACCTCTCTAGAGCAAAAGCTGACTAAATAAGTAGTATCTTAAATTAAACCCCTTTAATGTAAAAGGTAAGCTTAGTCACTTTGAGACTGTTTTAATAAAGTGTCAATTTATTCGTTCCAATGACGCAATATCAATCTGCGTCATCCTTTGGGTAAGTTGACAAATTTCCATTAAGTCCCGGCAGGAAACCACGATCGCCGGCAAAGCCTCCAATTATTAATCATCATCAAACTATGGCCGGGGTTTGCAGGCTGGTGGGGCGGGGGGAGGGGGGAGGGGGGAGGGGGTGGTAATATATTCCTGGGGGATGACAATGGCCGTATATCATCTCTAGCTCATTACGTAAGCCGCCCAGTCTCGGCCTCAAGTCGCCCGCTGCGATCATTTTCATGCTAATACCCCGAGAGGTGGACCAGGATTCTGGGAGGCAGGGATGAGACAAGCGTCAGATGCTGGATGGAATTTATCGCTCCGAACATTAATTAAACTAAATAAAATCTGCGCATCTTGTTGGCTACTCCTTCAAGATTCAACTTTACCTTCAACGTATTATGAATGGAATGGTATAATACCATTGAAGTTTAGTAGAATAACCGTATTACCATAGAGAGACAACCCAATTTGGTGAATGTTGTAAGGTTGTAGGAAGAAATAAGAGGAAGAAGGTGGGAAAGATATATTATAGTGTTCGATTGTATTGTACAAATGAGATCCCTGAGGCGTATGCGTGGCAAAACCGTATACGATCGTTCGAGAAATGCGGAGATCCGCAAGGCTGATAAAAGCGTAATAAGACTATATGAGGATCTGTGATTGGTGGAAGAAGTCGGGTACATCCGAGGAAGAAATGGAATGATCAAGTGAATTAGATACTTGAGTATAATTATGGCCATGTCAAGTGTCAGAATATTATAAAAGTATATTTGAGACGATGTATGAATATGAATGAGACGAGGAGTGTATGCCAAGTCCGAGTTGTTTTGGCGGTCCGTCCCCTCTATCCTGGCGGGAAGATGGCGTGATGATTAGTAACTTTGTTAATTAATTTTGTATCTGGCTGATCAGATCTGGTTTCTAAAGTCATTTAAATGAACTTTCCTTTTGGTAAGTTTTTTTTAATGTAGAATTAGTAGCAAAAGTGTCATTTACACACAGGATAATGGAGAGTAATAGTACAAACCAGCAGAATTTTGCTGCTAGGTCCTGCAGCCGGTTTTTGATGAGCTTCGCCCAATTTAGTAAAGTTTCCTGATGGTTCAGTTTTGCCCCTTTGTATGTGCAATAGCAATTTTTAAGTATATCAAAAAAATAAGTTATTTGCGAATATCTACGTAATACAATTTAATTTTAATTGATTTTGTTTTAACATTTGAAATTAATTTGCGGAAAATTTTAAAAATTTTGGCCGGAAAATTACCAGAAAATGGGTTGTGAAATTTTAATAAAACACATGTATTTTTGACTTCGTTATGCGTAATTTTTCCAAAATTTTGGAAAAAGAATCCCTAAAAATTTCTTCCGGGAAAGTGTGAGAAATTCGCTCAGAAGACGACGAAAAATGGGAAGGGAAATTGTATAAAGTTTTTGAAACTGAGAAAATCCAAGTTTTGTAAATTTTCTTATCAATATTTCCTCAGCAGGATATCGTTGAAAACTTCATAGTTTTTTTTTATAACAAAGGCCACCACCTCCGTTGACAAAAATCCTAAATGGTAAGGTCATTAATATAAAAATACTATCAGATAATATAAAATATAGAAAAAAAGAAAGAACAAAATAATTATAGGATTGATTACATAAGTAAACATACCAACAGAAAAATAATAATATACAGTAGTACAAAGCATATTATATCAAAGTAAAAGAAAACCTAAACAAAAAATCTGTTTTTTGCCCTCGTTAAGTTAAACAAGTACAGCTTTATACTTCAATAGAGGTAGATATATTACAAAAAAAAAATCAGCTACATTAACAAAAGAGTTACCAACGGTGTGCGTGATCTATTCTGAATAATCAGAGTAGATTAATTAAGTAAAAATAATATTAATAAATTAAATTACTCTGTTTTTTTGTTATGAAGATAGATAATAAACAAACATTTCTTAGTTTTTGGCTTCCCATAATATTTAAAAAAAACCTCCAGAATATTAGATTCCACTAAACCATTGAAGTGGATTAATTTTTTTAATAAATTAATGAGAAGTATTTTATAAAAAAGTCTGTTAATATCAAACGTAAGTACCAATAATATTCGCATTCCAGTATCAATATTCAAACATAATTTCAGGCAAACTTGCTAATGACTTTAAAAAGCTGTCCTGATTTTTTTTTAGGAGAGTTTAAATTTTAATGTTGGTGTTACGTCAAGCCAAAACCTTAAAGGTTTTGTATAATACCTACCTACTTTATTGGATACAATCTAAAAAGTACTTCATTTTCTAACCAAAACAAGTAATCGTTATAACTTTCATCATTACACCAAACTCGTTTAACAATTCAGAAAATTTTAACATTCCAAGTCTGGTTATAAAAATAAATTATTATAATTTATTCCAGGAATAAGATACCTCCCACTATTATGGCTTTTAAATGCAGATGAGTATGTACTGTGGCTGCCCTGATTTCGGCATAACACGGGGAGGCGCTTGGGACGTTATGGCGCCGGGCCGCGGCGTTATTGGCAAACTTTCCCTTGACAAGACCGTTGATTAAAAGTATGCAAATTTTATTACCTATTTCCACTACGGCTGGGGAAGATGATGACGCGGCGGATCTGTCCGACTCGACTAATAGTCGGAAGTGCTTTGTGTCCTGTATTGGTGCTTTATTAATGCAGACTCACTTACCTCTGCATGTGAGTATGTTCATATTTAGAAATCATGTTTGTGCCAGAGCCAAAGACAACTTTAGTCTTCATTGAAGACCGGCTATGCCAGAGCGCATTAGGCAGGTACCTATCTATTACTGTTGTCGTGGAGAGTTTACTTTTAAATACTTAGAAGTAGAGGAAGGTCAGCGAAGCTTTGGAGTGATCAAGTAACACTTGACAGATCCGCAAGGAGTGGGGGAGCTTTGTCCACCATTTGCATTGGAGTAGGGGTCACGAGACTCACCAATGAGGAACAGACTTGAAGAAAGAGTTTAAGGTTAGCGTGAATGTGAAATAAGAGAGTCGATTTTTTCTTTTTTTTTCTTCTTTCTTTGCTTAAATCTGTTAGATTCTAAGAATTTTCCAAAGCGCTTTGTGTCCTCTATCGGCGATTTATCGATGCAAACCTACTTACCTCTACGTATGAGTACATTAATGTTTAGGTATCATGTTGATACCAAATCTAATACAATTACTAACAGTTTTACATTGGGTTGTGATCTGTTCGATTCCACAAATAGTCCGAAGCGCCTTGTCCCTTAAAATAATTAATTACTATATCGGTAATTCAATCCAATACTGTATTTGTATGCCTTTCACGAAAGAATTGAGTTTTTATAAGGACAAAACTATTTAAAACGATTATACGAAAAAAGGAAATGCTTATACTCCACCCTTTTTTTCAACTCAAAACCTTATACTTGTACCTTATACTTACAAGGATATCCTTCAGTTTTATGAATACGGCCCATTATATATTGGATTTTGTCATATTTGGACGTTGAACATTATAATGATTAATGATCAATATGATGGATCCAGGAAAAAAATATTGATGAGATGTAATATTTTTGGTAAGTCTCGTTTTTCTCCTCTGCCATTCTTGTGGAATACGTCGTTTTTTTTAAATGATTTTCGGCTATGTAATTATTGTTTTTTCACACAAAATTACGTCCCGTCTTTCCGGTTTATAAAAAACGGTCTTATTTTTCGAATTGAAAGTTAAAAAATTCACGAGTGTTTCAAAAATACGATTAAAAAAGAATACGCAATGTCTGAATATTTTCCTAAACCGGAATTTAAAAAAAAATGTTGTGCAAGTAGCCTATTATTTTTTTGTTAGATTTTATGGCGATTGGAAAAAAAAAGTTCCAGCATAATGCCAATTTTCCCAATTCATCTATTATCTGTTAGTTACTATTACTGTTGAAGGTTAGCGTATAGATGAAATTACATTTAGTATGTGATCTACAAAAAGGGATGACCAATATTAGCTATCCCGACTGATGTTGTAAGGGAAGATTTCGGAAGATTTTGTAGGAATGTAAGTTATCAATGACTCTAGCACGCCAACGCAATGGAGCGACTGGAACGCGACGGTGATAGAAATGTTTTTACAAGAATAGATCATGAAACATGTCAATAGATCATTTGAGTATGATGTTACAAGCAACAAGCTTTCAAAAGTAATTATACTTGTGGAAGTGTAACTTTACTTTATTACGTATATAATAGTATAATGTTATACCTATATTTGAAAAACAAAATTTAAATTACGGATTCTGAGAGCTTCATGTTTAAGTTCAAAATCATCTTTGTAGATTTTTAAAACAAACAGCAAAAAAAAAAAAAACATTACTGTTGTTTTCGATCGGCTACCAAAGTTCTGCCAGTTTGCCTAACACGGAAAACTTTAAGAGGAGTGGCTGAGCGGTCTTTCCAAATAAATCAAACTCAAATTTGGTTTTGAGGCCAAAATACTTGTCCAAACAGAATAATTCCCTTTTTAATCAAAAGATGTAAAAAAATTCTAAACTTCTAATGCGAATATGTGGATAGACTTTATGTATTTGTGTTGTAAATTATAAAGTATAGTACCTACTAGATAGGCATAGCAACAGAGCTCTTGATTAGCCGCTTTTGTAACGTTAGCAGTCCATAAACGGGGGAAATTATGGTAGCGGTCCATGCCGTAATGACTCGAATAAATTCATATGAACAAATTTTGATAAAATTATTATTTCAAACATTTTTTTTGTCAAAACTTATCACTTAAGATGAAGCCGTACTAAATAATGCAAAATCATACAAAATCGTATGTTTTTGTTTTGAAAATTTGACCGATTAGAAGTATTAAAGATGCTTCAATTAAATACTGCGTGTAGAACATACCTTGGCCCTTAAAAATATCAGTCATTTTTTTAATAAGTCTTTTAATAAGCTTAGAAATAAAATAAAGCATTAATTAGGTCTATAAAAAACATTTTCAACTGCAAACTCTCCTTCTTGTAAACACTTATTCGGATATGGTTTTATTGCATAATGTGGCAA
The DNA here is from genome assembly GCA_917563855.2 of Limnephilus lunatus. Taxonomy (NCBI): domain Eukaryota; kingdom Metazoa; phylum Arthropoda; class Insecta; order Trichoptera; family Limnephilidae; genus Limnephilus; species Limnephilus lunatus. The sequence goes on along the minus strand of OU830595.1, from coordinate 90,648,201 downwards.
ATTCAGTTTCTTATATAATTATCGCAAAAAAAATTGATATTTACGCTCGAACCTCACAAAATAAAATATAATATGCATTTTCGCGTTGGTATTTTTGACATCATGGCGACAATACGGCAGTCGACTAATTTGTTATATCAAAGTGAACCTTATACCGTCCACCGAAGAACGACTGGCAGCCGCCCCATTCTTCCCGTCATTACTCCTCCGAACGGAGCGGAGAAACAACGTGTTAGGGTCCGCGCTGCTTGTTTTCGTGTAATCAATTTTAAAATTCCGTTTTATTACAATAAACAATTCGTAAAAAGGGAATTAATGTTTTTTACAGGCCTTTACGAAATCAACATGTAAAAAAAATCTCTAATATTTTTTCCAACCTTTCGAAAAGCTTTTTCTCAAGTATTTTTAAACTCCTCCCATAAAGTGGCGTGAATTCCGATTAAGATTTTTCCTGTACTATTGGATCGCCTTAAGTTTACTTCATTTTTAATCTGCATTTGATATAATACGTAATTTAACAATTTTTTTCAATGAAATGAAATTAATTATAAGTTTTTATTAAAATAAAAAATATGTAGGTATTTCGAAACATTAAAATTACTTTATTTGCTACTAGCGAAAAGTGTTACCGTTTAATTTTGAATTAATTTATAAATTATGTATTGCCACGACATGTCGGAAAAAGCATTTAAAAATAATTGAATCCACTGCATTATCTCGACGTATCTACTCGTACGCCATATTTAATGTGACACGGGACGCTTTTATTTTGTGAAAATATGTCAACATTTTGACAGAGTGACATATTCGGCATTCGGGTACTTTGTATGGAATTATTCAGCGTAAAAATGCAAGTAACTTCCAAAACGGGGGACGGCTTTTTTAATGTCAGTATTGCCAGTGTATTTGATCCTTTCATGGTGAATAAGGCGAATAGTTATGGGGTCGGGCCCCTAAAGTTGGCACCCCATGGGGCCCCCTCATCTGCGCAGATATTGGCATGGGGCAATTAAAGCGACCCTGATTTGACCTTCTGTCATGATTTGTCACACAAGTTGGCCTGCGAATAGTTCGACCAAAGAATCCACGAGGGTGAACATGAATTAAATAATTTGTTTCATAACTCACTTTATTTGTTTTCGGGAAATGTTCGGTTTCCATCGCGCAATGTGTTTAACGGTAGTAGTGAGTGCTTACATTTTGGTTGTATAAAAAAGAAGAAGTTTGGTAATTTTGTTCATATTTTATGCTCTCTAAAAGAAAATGTATATTTTTTTATATTTGCTCCCCACAGGAGTCTCTGAGGAACGTAATTCTCCTCAAGGCCTATGTCATCTTTGGGGATGCTATGTGGAGGGTCTTTTTAGGAAAGGAATGAGATGGGTGGGTAGGAATCAGGGGGTCAGTGTGTCCAGTAGTGACGGACGTATAAATCCATCCCTCCCACTCCGGTGCAAGGTGATGTTCTAAGAGAGTACGGCTGGAGAAGTCGAAGGAAACTCCTCAAGCTAAGACCCACCCAAACCTCACCCTATGAACCCGGGCACCCCTACTAAGCCACCAAAAGTAGCGAACCACTTAGGGAGACCTACGGCAGAGGTGTTGGTTATCCAATTACGGTTGTTATCCAATTGGTGTTGGTTATCCAATAAAAGGTTCCCGAGGCGGCGGTACCCGCCTCCAAAATTGAAATATGTCGAATACAAATGTTTTACATTAAAATTTGCGTGTTTTGCGCTTATTACTGTTTTGTAATCAGTGTGTGGGACATATATAATGTGACCAATTTAATAATAATAATATTTGGACGATACATATAGAGTCGTTTTTTGTAAAAAATCACCTCAAGGGCGCTGTACAAATTTATTATATATTTCTACAATCGTACTTTTAACTACAGATATAGACTAACTAGGTACTAAAACAATTTACGGCTTACAGATTGAATCCACCAGTTCATCGATCACTAATACAAAACTATATATACAATGCATTTGACCAATGAACGTGGTGCTGCTTTAAAATGTACGTTAAATATTGTTTTATTTATATTCTGTAAAGGCAGAAAATAAACAGGACCATACTACTCTGGGATGTCACTTGAGATTAACTAATGTCTAATTTTTCATGCTTATTGTTTATTAGAAAAAATTAGATACATATTGTATGCAGACGACCTAATAGGGAATACATCTTTTTGGAAATGCTATTAATTAATCCTGGTATAATATGTTCTTTAATGAACGTGTTTGGTAAACAAAAGTAAACTTTTACGATGGTACAATAGTACAAGGTACCTATCTTACGACATGCAATCGGATTTAAATCGTTTTTAATTTAGTTAGTTGCATAGATTAAGTATCTGAAAATTAAGACCAGAATCCAGGCAAGTGTAATACCGATTTTATGAGGAAAATTAAATTAATAATTATTTAAAATTTTCACCCATCCCACAAATAAAATGGAATTCGGCGGGTTTCAAAACCCATTAATAATAACATCTCTTTAAGAATCTGCAATTAAAATATCTTAATATAATTACTCTGAAAGTTTAGTGAGAGAAAGTCTGCGAGAAAGCGTTTAGTCATGGCTTATTACGTAATTGTGCAAAAACCTGAGAAAGGGTTGGGTCCAGCCCCCTTTCTTTGGAAAATTTCCCCCCACCCCTGAGATGATAATGGCGGATTAAATTATTTCACGTAATGGCAACACATAAAATATGCAAGTCATTCTTAGCCCATCGCCCCGAGGAAATTTTGTAAACAAGGAAAATTTTCCTAATTAATACTGACATTGATGTAAGCAACTTGGATGGGTAAAGTAAACGACTAAATTCTGGCAAGCCCCTTAAAAAGTTAGATAATTATATTTTTGTTTACATAATTAGATCAGATATCAAATTCAAATTGTCGCGAGTGTTTTCTAGATTAGACTTTAGACTTTCAGGAAGGTAGTTGATAGGTAGGTACTCATGTACTTTTGGAAATTGACTAAGATGAGTATCTCTGAAAAGTGACCAAACTATTACTATTGATTTTGCCATAATAACACATATACAAGAAAACACGCTACAACTCTGAACTAATAGTAAGGCGGTGAGTTATATGAATTAAATGACAGGTCAGTGGCTGAGTGGGCATCACGTTTGGGCCCCACCCGTGCGTCGCGTGTTCGCGTCCGCGGCCGGCTCCTCCATCACGACAGAAGCCATATTTTCCGCTTAGTGTGGTGGTATCAGGAGATTTTCAAACATTTTTGGGGTTATTCGTAACCTGGGAATATTCATCTTTCTTAAAAAATATATTAAAAACTGACAAACGTGCAAACGAATCGATAAACATAAATAATTGTCGAGAAATGTGTTTCCTACCTTCCTTCCCAAGAAATGTACCCAATAACAAACACGCACTTGTAATATTTACAAGAAAGTGAGTATACTAATTGTACTCCCTTGTTATTTTTTAAGCTTTCTGTAGTAGGTACATTATATGGTAACCCGAATTCAACGATTTAAGTTTATTGCTTACAGCGCACAATATTAAGCAAAAAAGTCTCTCATTCCGAACGAACATTGGGGGAATAATTACACTTTATTTATGTACTTTGAAACTCCTCTAAAACAAATGTCGCGATTCAAACGAAATTCAAGGAATGTCTGTTTTTAAAAGTTATTAAAGCCCTTTGTGATTAACGGCCAGAGAAATAAATAAAGGAGAAAAATTTACTTTGTACTGTCGAAATACGGCGGCTCCGTGTGATTTATGTGGCGAGCTGCGAAAACAATTGCTTGTTACATCTGCATTACAGGACTTGCTTTCAATAAGGACGCTTCTTTTCCTTTATCGCTTTATTCTTTCTTTATCCTTTTATTGTCTGCGATGGAAGGCAAATAACTATTTTTTAATCTGTATTGTTTCGGACAATCTTTTCGGATGATATCGATTGGATAGATAGAAGATTACGACGTTGAATATATATTTGGTTGTATTTTAAGGAGCGTTTAAAATACTACATTTTCGTTTGAAATGTATAAAAAAAACGAATAAATTTAAAAAATATATATATTTACCTAAATGAAAACAACGTCATATTTCGTTAAATTCAAATTAAATAAAAAAACATTTTTTGTACAAAATAAACAGAAAGTTCAACGAAAGCTTATAGGTACAGCCTATTTCATACTGCTAACCAAATCAACAAGAAGTAGGTATCTACATATAATATTAGACTATTAATGTTGTTGTTTTTCATAGATTTTTAAGCTCCCAGATCTGGTCTAAAAAATATTTCAACATTATTTTTCTTACAAAATACAATAATGATGTCTTGTTCTACTCATATGACATTTAAATTGATACTTTAAATACCTTGTCTCATGATGGAAATGGCGTCACGTACCAAAAATTTCTCACTGAAATGAACTGCGAATTTCGAGTCTCCAATTAGGTATCAGAGTTTTTTAGTTAGATATAACTGATTTTATGTTGCAAAGTAAAATAAATATGTTACCAACAAAAAAATGGTTTATTGCTTTTAGTTAGTTGTAACTGATATTAAGTTATAAAGTTAAATAATCCCGTTGCCGACAAACAATGTTTTCTTATATTTTGTTAGATATAACTAATTTTATAACTAGTAAAGTTATTTAATCCCGCTGCCGACAAACAATGTTTTCTTGTATTTCGTTAGATATAACTAATTTTATAACTAGTAAAGTTAATTTATCCCGTTGCCGACAAACAATGTTTTCTGGTTTTAAATAAATGTTTATCCTACTAAAAACACACAAAGTTACAAACATCAAGGAAATACTCGGAAGCTAACTACTCACCTATGATTGAAATGTTTCGTTACAGTACAATCTTGATTCCCTTTGTCAAGTCTTGGCGTAAAATATTTGGGTGCAATTAGCCATTGTTCTGTTTGCGCTGGCCCTGTTTAGGCTCCACCTCTTGTTTAGCCAGAGCCTCCACAATACTCCTGTATAGGTAGATGGTGGAGGTAGAGGCTCTATTCTGCTCCTGTTTAGGCAGAGGCTCCACACTACTCTGGTACTTGTACAGGGTATAGGTAAAGGTATGGGGATAGTTTCGCTCCGGTAATCCGTGATGTCCAATCAGCCATCCAGGCAAACAGGCCCCGCGTCCGAAACGTGTATCGCCCCGTATCGTGGTGTATGCATATCTAATAGAAATTTGAAATTCCGTAAGTGTGGCGGCGGTGTTTGCTCGGCATCACGGGCCGCAGGAGCAAACACAGGAGGACAGGAATTTAGAGGTTGGGTGGGTGAATGCTGGAGTCATCTCGACTAATATTTGCCACACACAACAGTTTATGCCGACAGTGGTAGAGAATAGTTTAGAAAAATATTTAAAACCAATTGTTTGGATTATAAGCACCTATATAACTTTCGTGGATGAAAATAATTCACCAAGCATACGGACTACTAATTACCTCACCAGAGTTGCACTACTTTAATTACAAGGTGGTAAGAGAATTTGATTAGAAGTTTAGCCCATCTTGCATCACTTTCAAAACATCACTTTCAAGACCTTGATTTTTTTGGTATAAGCTTGAATGAATTCTGTCGCTCTTTAAATAAATTATGATATTTTATATTTACTGTAATTTTTGCAAAATCTTGACATGACTTGACACTTCTATTTTCTTTTTGTCTTTGCTCTCACGTACCATTTTCATCCTTACAATGTACATTCCCAAATTTCGTTATACCATGTTGTAAATTGGACTTAAGTCCGTAAATAAATAAATAAGTAAATTACTATGACCATGTAATTAATACAGCGCAGTGGCAGAATTTTGTGAAGTTCTTGATATTCGTAACGTAATAGAAAAATGTTGAAAATTATATTATTTTGTGTTCATCTTACACCACTTTTATAATATTTCTGGGGCTAAAAGGCAGATGATCCGAATAAACCTTCGACCAAGTATAGCCACGTCAATGGAATAAACACATTCAACACTAAATGCATCTAACAAAGGGAATATACACGTAAAGAAATTTAAAAAAATGTCAATCAAGCAGAGGTATTGATCCTTACAAAACTTATTTGTTTTGGATTTAAACTCAAAATAACCGACTACTAATCAAGCGTTTTAAGCGTACCGTGATACTCAACAATCACCTGTTAACTGTTTTCAAGTTTAAAAAACGTTTCCTAGAACTCTACTTTAATTCAAAGTTTTGTTATACATTCGACAATATTATTATAAAAAAAATCTTTAAAAAACTGTTAATTTTTAAAGAAGTTCTACTACGTGATTATTATTTTTATGCGTGACAGCTATTTCGCCTCCTGAAGACAGTTTGATAATGTTTTTAAAATGCGAAACAATGATAAAGATGAAATTATACAAATTTTACTATTTTAATATAACCTTTTTTCCAATTATTAATCTTTTTTAAATAGTGGAGCAAATAAAACAAAACCTATTGTTTTGGACTATGCCTTGAGCCACCTTTGGTAAGCGAGGTATCCATAGCTCAAAACCGTAGCTAGGGTCAAAGTGAATACGTTAGAACTACAGCGATCCACCGTGAATCACGTAGTATATGTGTACTGAGTATGTGGACCACCTCCAACCTCCACAATCTCCACATTTCATGTATTTCCATAACAAACTACTGTCGATATACAGAGACGGATTCCTACGGTACTAGAATGTGATGTTTATTGTTGAATTTGTTACGATATTGTTACTAGAGTCAAAGATTTTCGCAAAGTTATTACGTTATTAGCACTTAATTAACTACCAAATGATATCGATTCAATAAATCGGCGGTGTTATAACTTTACTTATGGAAAACCTTCTATTGATCCCAAATATTTTCAATTTTTAACATTGCCAATCAAAAGAGAACAATAACACAAATAAGAGTAACATCGTTTTTACAAAATGGATTGGAAAATGGACTGTTCCCTTGAGAATTTTACAACAGAGTATCCGCAAAAATTATATGAATGTAAACTTGTCATTTCAATATTAAAATGATTCACCATCTTTGTGCACATGTTAAATCCTTGTGATAAAATAAATAACATGATGACACAGCATCCTAGTCCATTGTAAAGTATCAATGGCGTAGCGTGGGCACGGGCCAAGGCTTGAAAGCTTTAATAATGCCTTGTTGGATGTTTTTGTAACTACTTTAACTTCTTTATGCACATGAGGGAGATATAAGTTAGTGAAGATAGAAGGAGAGAGAGTTACGTTTCGTATATTACTGTAGAGGCAAGAGAGAGAGGTGCTAGCACACATTTTCTTTCTCTCTTTCTCTCATAGCCAGTTACGTTTCGTATATCTAAGACACAGTGCAGGCCTATTGTCTGTATCAAACTGTAGGAGCAAGAGAGAGCAGTGTGCGCGGTACATTTTATTTCTCTCTTCTTTTATAAGTTAGTGAAGCTTTACTTCAGTCGTGTAGTCTAAAGCACACTCGTTTTTTTCATAGATTTTCAAATGTCCTCCAATTTTTCCTAAAAAATAATTTCATCACATATTCGAACGAGAATTGAAAATTGCTCCGCTTCGTTTCATTTTTTTAAATGCCTGACTCCCAAGATTACACTTTAAAAGTGGGAAATTTAGATCACCTATTTTTTATGGTTGTCTATTCCTCTCTAAACTAATATGCACGTCTCTTCTAAAATAACCTCCCCTCAGTTTAATAACTTATCTCTTCTAAGTCTTACTCGACTCCAATTTGCCATATACATAATTTCGAAATTTGGCATTCAAATAAAATTTATATATAAATTCGCCTTCCCTCTATCCATAATCTGAAATAATGGCCTAGAACCTTGTAGGCTAATGAAATTGCAAGCTGAAATTAGTTTCCCAAGAAACAGTGACAAAAAAGCGAAATGCTCAGTTATGATTATTATGCAATGAGTTCAATTAGAAATTATTTATAAGGTGTAAATAAAATTTTATTTACAAATACTGTGAAGAAACGATATCTATATCAGATCAGCCCCGGGGTCTGAAAATTTCTCGCTACGCTACCGTCTAGCATATTAATACAATATGTTTTTGTATGCGGAACCATTTCACATACCCGGCGTGTTGTCAATACAGGGTGTCTGATCATATAATGTTCTCGGGGTGATACTGATAGGGTTGTGGGTGAATAGGCGTAAATAGAAGAATTGTTGGTCTGGCATCTGTCATATTGTTTCCGGGTGTAAAATCCAATCCCCTCGCTTTTAGTAAAGGGGAACAATAGTCAAAATGGACCAACCAATCAATGGACAATAGATTCATGTTTTAGTCATGATTAATCGCTTTTTACTTGAGTGGTGAAATAATTATTGTAATGTCTGGACAGTCTCATCTCTCACCATTGTTTTGATATCGTGGAGCGGTTTGGTTTGTTATTTCAATTTTGGTGATGGAGCTTCGGGAAGAGTAGTTTTTATTGATTCAAATGTTTATCTAGGTCTTTGATACTGTGTTTTTGGGTGTTTGGATGTGGTAAATGAAATAATACTGGTGTTTTAATTCATTTCTAGTACCTGGCAATCTTCCTTATTTGTTTTATTTTGGACAGGGAAATGTTTATTAAGATCTCTAAAATATTATTTATACATATTGTGTATAACAATAGGAAGGAAGTAAAAACAAAAACGTGGTTTAGATTTCTGAAATGCCAGTGAATAAATAATTAGTGAATTAGCAAAAAAAGTTTCAAAATGATAAAATATGAATTTGTCTCTAATATGAAAGCATCAAACCATTTTAGGAGACATATTTCTGGCTTTAACATTTCATCAAAGGCACAAAAAAGAATTAGATTTACGTTCTTTATCACGACAATGATGCATCTCTTTCTTGCACACTAAATAATAGTGAGCCAAACGATGAGACTACAATGTACGTCTGTCTGCCTCCTCCAAAGGAAAAAAGAAATAATTTTATGCATCTCCCTCACTCCTATTAAAGAAAATATATCCCGCGTGCCTTTGCCATTGCCATGCCGTTATCGTAGGAACTATGAAAACAGCCAATCTACATAACAGCCAATCTATATATATATATATATATAGAAAATATATAATGTATATAGAAGAAGCTTTCTTATGAAATCTGTAATCTGAAGTTAGATTTCGACACTATGTAGTATGGTCGAAACTACTGAGCAGAACTACTCGATCATAAGCTTCGAAGCCTTGAAGTGCGGCGTCTTCCTTTACTAACTTTTACTTTAGTTTTCTTCCGGTTTTTCTAGAAGAACTTAGTAAAATATTTTTTTAATGATGGTACATGCTTTGCCGGGATGAATTTGCCAGGACACGTGACGTGGGGTTGGTCGGTAGGGAGAGGGAGTATCCGCCCTGTCGGGTAATTGACACCTCAACTGTTATAATTCCTGGTCAGAATAATGCTGAATCAAATGACATATTTGGCCAAAGCGTTGTTGGATTAGCCGGGTACTAGCTCACCTAAGCCGACCTGAATAGATCTATTACGTTTGTGTCATTGTATTGCAGCCCCGACATCAGCATTATACCTATGTACTTAATTTAGATTCACCAACATAAATGTTTTAAGCAGGCTTAACGTTGGGATTTGAACACTAAATTGTCATTATTCACTAAGGAAATATGCTTTTATTGTTCAATATGTATTTTATTTATTTGATCATTTTGAATCAAGCTGTATATTTCAACTCTTTTAGTAATAAATAGATAAAACAGAGGCAACATACTCATAGGCTCATACACATGTTTTCAGTGGTGACCGGAGAACTCGGAATGAACTCAACGCCATTGAAAAGTCATCAAAAGAGAAGAAAATATATTTATATATAAAAAAAATGGTTAAATAGATTACGTTAAATTAGGTTATAGGCCATTTTTCAATTATTTTTTCATAGATTTTAATAAATTTTCAAAGGGGTGTTGAGTTGAGTTGATTATGAGTTGGCATGGGACCATTTTAAGTGATGAATTAAAATGCAGGGTACGAGTTTATAAAAATGAAATAATTACCAATTTACAGAAATAGTAACAACGCGTTGAAATTATATTTTATATTAGCTCCACGTAGGAGACCCCGAAAAATAATTTCCCTCAGGGCCTATATTATCTGTAGGTATGCTGTACGGAGGCTTTTTTTAGAGAGGAAGTTCTGGGAAGTAAATGGGAATGTCATCTTTATGGATGCTGTATGGAGGGTTATTTTAGGAATGAGGGGTGGGTAGAAATCTGGGAGTCATTGCAGGACGTATTGACTCAACCCTTTCACCGCGTTGCAATGCAATGTTCCGAGAGCTGATTCGGCCTACTACGCAGTTGGTGGGCAGACGCATCGGCCGCCAAGACCCGGACATAACTCACCCTATGCACCCGGGCAAGTCACCACACATAGCGAATCACTTAGGGTGACCTGCGGCATAAGTGTTGGTCATCCAATAAATGATTCCCCAGGCGACGGTACCTACCCACCTCCCAATTGAATGAATGAATTTATAAAAAAAACGAAACGAGTTTTTCCCGCATTTACGATATTATCCAAACGAATCGTGTTTTTTAAATTGCAAAGGCTTGGAATTTTTCCCATCAACTGATGCACTTAACGAAAAAAAGTTTCATTTCATTTTATTTCATGCTCCACAAATACAAAACGTCGGTACGCAAAATAATTTAAGCCACCGAAGCACTAGATATTGGAATAAATGCATAAACCATTTTTATTCGTTTTATTGGATTGCATTCACATTCGATGGAATGAAAAACGTAAGCGTGTGTGCGAAATAACACATGCAATATTCCGAAGTAAGGGCAAGTACATTTGAAAAAAATATGTTTTTGTCAATCGTGTTTCGAATTGGCCGATTGCATTTCATTGGAATACGGCTTTTGAAGCGAAAAGGGTGTAGGTCCTACAGGTATCATTCAATGTAATTAATAGATACATTTTTAATGGCTCGTTCAAAACTGTATGGCAGGTATTTAAAAATTATATTGAACAAGGTCGGTGGACGGACAGAACGGATTTCAATTTGAAAAGAATTAATATTTTGCGGCGCTTCAATGATATTGTATAATACTGATTTATACAATAGGTATGTATTTTTTAAATTTTAAAAGTTTTTTATTGTTTTGGTACATAACAAGATGTAGAAAACCATGCCACTCTGTAGGTAAATATACAAAGATTTTCACTTGATAATATTTTTAATATTTATTTTGCACATAACAATTAATAATGAATTATTCATATAAATACTAGTTAGCTACCGTAAAATGTTTTTGTTTCCCACTAAACTATCACCAATGTATTTTTAAAACCAAAGACCATTTTTATTCGTTCAAAGACGCCAAATAATTTGTTAATTAAACTCAAAAGATAAAAATTAACTTGATTGTTGAATTTTAAATTATATTTGACAGATAATTCAATACAAAATAAATAATTGAAAAAGATGCATGAGCGAACCTAAATACTAGTTTTTTCAATAAAATTAATTTCAGAGAGTAAAAGAAATTATTTATTATTTTGCTAATAATTTTATAAAAATGTACAGTATATTAAGGGACGTACTTAACTTACTTTAACAAGAGACTGCTGACATTATTTGGAGTAAAAAATGTCAGTGAAATTTTGGTCTCCGGTAACTATTTTGGTGTCTTATTATTTTTTTTTTAAACTTTTTTTCTTCAAAATCAAACGAACAAAAAATTCTTCTTTATGACGTCACTAGTCGAGTAACCGCCCAACCCATCATCCTGACCCTACCTGTCCAATACCTAGAGATTTTTAAATGTTTTTACTTGAAAAAAAAACATGTAGGTAAATGTCACCCGAGATCTAAATTTAGTTTACAGTTTTTACTTCAAATAATATCAGAAATCACAGGTTAAAAAGTAAGTCAAGTTCTTTCCTTAAAGTTATTTGTATGTGTATGTATAGATAAATAAACATTATTTGGTAAACCAAATATATTACGTTATACACAATATGTTTTTATACTCCCCTGACGAAGGTTCAGGTTAAACCGAAACCGATTGGTTAATATATTAAAGATATTTAATAAAGTCGTATTTATTCGAAGTTATTTTATTGTAATTGACATGATACATTTCTTAATGTTTTGAATGTAAGTATTAATGATGGGAAAGTACATTCATAAAATTATATTATATCCTAGAAGAGATTTTATATGAGTAAGCGTGTCCATTCTATCCATTCATGTTGTAATACGGAATGCTGTGGAATAAACACAAAACATTATAATATGTGCGTACATTATATCGAATGACATATTATAATATGTCATTTCAATGGAACATTCACAACAATGCAACAACAGCCTTGCGACAAATGTATCGGTATTTAGCTAGCAGTAGGTAGTATCAATAGATTGAAAGAGATGTTCGTGTCTTTCGCATAAAGGGCCATCAATGGGTCGGCGGAGAGATGTAATCCCAACCCTTTGATAAAGAAAGGTGCCGATGTGGTGTGAAGAACTGCCGCACTGGTACCATTATGGCACTTTGCTACCGTATCGGCAATAACTTCATGTTTTTTTTTGTTCACTAATATTGTGCGCATTGCTGGGTATCTGTTTGAGCTGGAGTCTATTATCGATACATTCATGTGATATCTAATATTGTATTTCTTTGTCCTAATGTATTTGTTTACACAAAAATGAAGGTTTTCAAATTAAAAGCTCACTATCACTCATTGAAAAGGTTTGTATGTACAGTGTACTAGATTATTAGGAGGTTCCTGCCATTGCATGATGATAATAATTGTATATATATTTTAGTAGTCATGTTTTTGCAGCTTCCTTCAATAGATGTCGTTGGTACAGTTAATTATACGATGTTTTGCTAAATCCTAACAGATATCACTTATATATTATATTAGAAAAGTATATATCATCATTCGTGTCGAATGTGATTCTCAATACATAAAAGTTGTATCATTGAGATTAACAGACACAATAGTAATAAAACAAACCTCTACCTTAATGATATATTACCACAAGAGCGCTTTTAAAAAGCTAGAAAACATCTTGTTTTATTAAAAAATACCACAATAAAACCAGCTTTATAAGAAATACTATAAATTAAACAAAATAAAAAATTTGCTGACTTTCAAAAGGTTATGATTATTTGCTTGATAATCTGCAAAAAATAGAAAAAAGCATGCACCAAGAATAACAATGCTATAAAGTTCACAGAACGGTATAAATAATAAAAATTGTATAAATCGGTAGGTTTTACATTATTTTTTAATAAATTTGCTGAAAAAAAATCTCATTAGTAAAATGAATATCCTTATCGATGTGAGTGCGTAATTAAAATAAATTTATTAAAGTGTAAAAGGTGCGTGCAATATGTGTGCTTATTTTGGTTCTCATCACAAATTATGGAATACCTATGACGTTATAAGTATGCAAATATAATATCGAGAGCTTATCCTGTAAAAATCGACATTCAAAAACGTTTTTTCAAACTTATTTAATTAAATTAAGAATTCTCAGACTCAACCCAAATGAAATACCATAAAAATGCAAAATACCAGCATTTAGCCAAAGCGCCAAAGTTTGCAGCCAAATTGCAAAAGCATTGATATAAAAATTCTATCGAAATCGAAAAACAAGAACCGTAGTGAGGAAAAAGCTGAATATAAAAGTAAATTTAAATTGAATTTGTACCCGTTCTCCAAAATTATACGCCCCGATACACCAGTTCCATTTTGCATGTTCAGCAGAAAGATAAAAGGCTGCCACTCTTCTATTAGTATTTTTGGATTGCATTGTAATTCTCGTGGATTAGGTACGTTTTTTTTTGTCATCATAAATTTTTGTGACAACGTTTTGTGACGAGCACCAGGTGCTTTGCTCTATTTGGATTACAAATCGTAACGGCCATACTCCGGATTGATCCAATTATATTTTCATTTCAAACGTTTTGTGACAAAAGCAGTCATGTTTGTGGACCCGTTCGAATGGAAGTTTGATGAATTAAAACGTGGACGCTTTAGTAGTTTTGTCGCAGATTCGAAATGAAAAATTTTAGGTACGGCCAAGTGGAAGGGACTAATTTCATGTTTTGTATTGCTTATTGCTTGGGTGTGTATCACAAGGCATTTAACAGGGCTGGTATATATTTTCAAATCAGTAAAAATATTGTTTACTTGCGTTAATTGTTGTCGTTTTGCTTGAAGCCTGAAGAAATAAAAATTGGGTACTTATTGCTAAGTAGGTGGGTACCGACCTACTAATATAAGAAATTATTTTAAAACACATGTACCTATGCTAGTACCTACACCTTAAATATGTGACCAATTTGTTAGTTTATTTATTGTTATCATTTTTATTTTGTTGAACTTTAATAAGTTTTTTTGTGTCATTGAAGAAGACGACACCACTAATAATCTAAACGAAAATATGAAAGAGAACAAGACACAGAAAAATGAAAAGATGGCGGTCGCAACTGGGACTTGAACCATGAACCTCTCGTCTTACCGGGATGAACGCCTTATCCAATTAGGCCACTGCCTATTTGCCAATCTCATATTTCGAATTTCTGAATTAATAATATTATCTTCCACTGTTTTTTTCATATATATTCGTCGTAAGGATGTCGTACGTATGGAATTAACGAGGATGGAATTAAAGATGGAAAAAAATACACATGGAAAGAATTACACTACTGAAAATCACACATCAAAAAAAATTACCTAAACGAACTTTTGTTTTTTTTTTCATATAATATACCTTCGTACTTTTTTTAGCACACTTAAAATGTAAATCTATTAAGAAATATTTTTTTTTATATCTAATAAGAAATATGCAATTTCAGAAGTTATGATACGTGTTATTTATTAAAGGTGTAATTCCGTCCTTGTGTAATTCTAGCGGTGTAATATTGCTGCGTGAAATTCACACACACGCATATATAAATTTAAACCTTTCACAATTAATTTTTTTCCATTTTATCGTGACGAAATGGTTAAATTTTATAAAAAAGCAGCGTAAATTCTGAAATTGTTAAAAATAATCAAAACTGGAAGACGTTAAAAAAATATTATCCCGTAATATAAAAATGTGTATTTTAACGAGCATTGGAAAGAAGAGGGAATTAATTTATGAAAATAATTTTTTTACGAACGGCGTTTTTTTAAGGTTTTATTAGTAATAAATTTATTGAAATTTAAAAAAAAAATTGTGAATTAATTATTAGCTCGGTTTCGCTAACACCAAATCATCCTGCGGACAATTATCAAAATAAATTAAGAATCTTTCTGATATGAAGGTATATTGAAACAATTTTAAACTTTTCTCCACTTATTTTATTATGAACCGTTATCAGTATCAGCCTGTTATGACCATCTTCAAACTGGTACAATGATTCCTTAAACTGTGGTTTATGTACCTACACAACATTTGGGGAAAGTGGAAAAATAGAGGAGGAATACAATGATTTTATTTAAAACTAGATGGGTTACCCGGCTTCGCTCAGGACAATAAGATAGTGTTCTGGAATGTTGCACAATGATGTTCCCGATTTCCTATTCCTGATCATTCCACTCCTTCCACAACTTTCTACAGCTCTATGGAACCTTCTAGAACTTTCCGGAAGACTGTTCTAGAAATTTCAAGAGGGCGAAATTTTCAGCCCTTATATCTTTAAAAGCACGGCTTTTAGGTAAAAACGGATACCCTTATTCCCTAGGGGGGACAGAGATCTACCACACCATATAACTCCCTTGATCGAACCGGGACTCGTTTCTGAGTTTTAGCGAGCTGCACGTTTTTTGGACTTTCTTTTATAATACATGCCATATTCAAATAAATAAAATGTTACTCCTTACATGTCCTTTCCCGTGCGTTCCCCTCCAGCGTTCCACTTCCACCTTCCCCGCCACCGCTCTCCCGCTCCACCGTCACGCCAACCCCCCTGGCACTGCATTTCTTGACTCCTCTCCCGCGCGGCCCGTAGCCGAAACTTTTTTCCAATACTAACATTTTTAAACTCGTGATATCTTTCTAATTAAATATCCGAATTGAAAAATTCAAAAAGTTAAATAAAGGTATTGAAGCTGTCTTGAATATGAAGTAATTTATTTTGATATGGATTAAAACCAAGATACAAATAAAGAGCCTTTTCAAGCGGTGACATATTAATTAAAATTTTAAAATAAAAGAATACTTATTGTGGCATAACCATAATAGTTAGATATATGCTGTAGTGATCTTTTTTGTAAATAATGATGTGTTCTATAAAGTCGTAGCCAATAATTTTATTCTATCATCAATAGTTTTCACAGCGCACGCGATTTTAAGAATATTTTAAGTAATTTTTTTACACCCTGGGTTACATTATTGAAGTTTTAGTAAGGATGCCTATTTTTTTTAATATAATATAGCCTATGTCACCCAGGGATAGTGTAGCTTCCCAACAGCGAAAGAATTTTTCAAATCGGTTCAGTAGTTTCGGAGCCTATTCGATGCAAACAAACACACAAACAAACAAACAAACAAACAAACAAACAAATATTACCTCTTTATATAGTGTGTTAGAAAAGATTGTTTTAATATATTATTATTGTGGAATTTCATTGGTTAAAAGTTTAAATATAATGAAATATCAAGCATTTAATTAAGCAAACATAATAATTTCATTTTCAGTATTTTTTCGGAAATTCTGCAGAAGATTTCATCTACTCCCAACAATTTGGAGCCGGGGGAACTATGACATCCTTAATTAAGAAATGTTGTGAGGGTAAGGCGGTTGAGGGTCGTGGGGAGGAGGATATGGAAAAGTTTCGATTCTGAAGAGGAAGCCACAAGCTAAAAATGTGTCCATTCTTATCGTGCCTTATATCACTACAAATTTATGTAATAGGCAAAATAATGTTGGCATCAAAAGCATTTTTTCATTTTTTTTTAATAATTTTATAAGAAAGAAAAGATTAATCAAAGGAAACTGTCACAGATTACGTTGGATGTAATATTGTTTTTTTAAAGTTGTTTCTTTTAACTTTCCGTAATTTTTTATGGATATTTTAGAAATTAGTTCATGCTTATATTTTTTATAAAATAATTCACAATCTGCATACAATTTTGTTCAAGCAAAACGAACAAAAGAAAGAAAAAAGTTAATCAAAGGAAACTGTCACAGATTACGTTGGATGTAATATTGTTTTTTTTTAAAGTAGTTTCTTTTAACTTTCCGTAATTTTTTTATGAATATTTTAGAAATTAGTTTATGCTTATATTTTTTATAAAATAATTCACAATCTGCATACAATTTTGTTCAAGCCAAACGCTAGGACATTTTTTCATTCTTTCGAAGCATATTTTTTAATATTCACAATATACACCGACTCGTCGTAAAGATTATTCTAAAATGATGGTATATCACCAGGGTGATACTTTCACAAACCGATTTCATTATATTGCACCTAGTACGTGTAGGTATAAAATTAATGAATACCCTTTAAATAAAATATTATGTGTCTACCAGCCTAAATTGGAATAAAGTTATATCAGTGCACTCCCAGACAGGAACTTAATATGAAAATGGCGTACACTTCATATTCGAGAGTTCAGTGTATTCTGCACAAAATATGTGCGTAATGTGCCATGTGCATTCAAGGGGCGGTTCGTTGATGATAGTGCCGAAAAAAGGCTAGCCTTTTGGGTACAAATGATAATATTATACCGCCACTGCCAAATGCAGCAATCAGCGCCAAATTATCTTGGTGGTTCCGTTGATTACATAATAGTAAATAAAGTGATAATATTATGATATGTTGGCAAAGATGGCTTTCTTTCACAATATCGCATGTTTATTTAGGATAAAAGTAAATATTTTAAGTATCCAATAATTGGCATGTAGGTAATATGCATAAATTAAGCGGTTATTTGGATATTCGTTGTAATGAGAATTTGACGTATACGAGCGGAACACCTTTTCACAGTTGATGTTGGCTTCTTGAGAACGGGATGTTTCTTCGACTCCTTTTTTTTAAAGTCGTATGTGGAACGAGCTACCGGCCTCTGTTTTTCCTCTTTCATATAATCCGGACCTTTTCAAGTGCCGCATTAATAAATCCCTTCCAACAGACCCTACTTTAACCCGCCTCACAACGCTACGCAACCGGCTGGTGAAAAGGTTTGCCTGTCTTTACACCAGCACCGACCAAAGCGCTCTTGTGCGGTGTCACAGAACAAAATGAGGCAGTCCCAACAAACGGCTTTTTAAATATTTTATTTATATGAAAACCTCACAAGAGTCCCACCTGCTTCCGGCATCCCAAATTGGGGTATGTTGTGAGGCTGAAGGTAATGGGGAGGGGAAGGAGATGGGGAAGAGGAAGGTGAGGAAGTACCTGGCTCTTCAGATCTGGTCACCAAATACGGCTAACGTCATTTCAAGTGGTTCCATGCCAACTCAGAATCAAGTCAACTCAACAACTCTTTGAAAAGTCATTAAAAGCTATGAAATTTTTTTTTTTAAATATACGTTAACCCTAACCTAACGTAACCTATTTAACCAATTTTTTTATATTTTTATCATCATTCTTTATGACCTTTCTAAGGTGGTTCTGAGATGGTTTCATTCTGATTTTGCCGGTCACCATTTCAAGTAAAGTTTCAAATCTGAATGGTGGTCTTACACCAGGGCGATACTGAGAGTATCTTCCACTCTGGAATGTGAAGAAAATAAACTATACTTTCTTTTAAATAAATTAATTGTTAAGTTATTGTGAGTCAAAAGCCTTACCCCTTGACCACGGCTACAACCAGCAGCTTAACCATTTCAATTGTCGGTGGTGAATTTTTATTTAATGACAATGACTTCGCGGTTTTTATTACTGCCTGTCCTGATTAACAACAATGTGCACGCCACTGGGTACACTTACAATCATGTGTAGTACCTACCGCTAGAAATTGTTCTCTAATGTCGGTATCCGCAATGTCCATAGGATAAATCCAGTATGGAAACCTACGTATCTACTAGTTTAGTAAGTAGAGGTAGGGATGTGATTTTTTAAACCTTAGCTTATTCGATTTAGTTTTGAGCGGGTCTCGATTATCCTAATTCGAAATGTAAAGTTTTGATAGCCGAAGTTGGGAGTGCAAACATCTGTATGTGGCGCCATTTTGCGGTGGCGCCGAAGAAAGATGGTCGAAAGGATTAGCCGCTGCTTCGGAAGGACCAAGTCTTGTTTTAGGGTTGGCCTAATCCTCGCCAAAACCGGGATATTATCCTCCGGTAGGTAAGACTGTTATCTGCTTAATGTTTGGTAAACAATGGGGACTCTGAATCAAGATGGAGTATTGTGAGAGACAATTAAACGGGGCAGAGGCCCGACGTAATCCACGGCCCGGGGATTATTGAACGATCGGTTTTAAATCAAGCCGCGATACCAGAAATAATGAAAGATTTAAATTTTAATCATCTTACTGTGGCCCAGTTTTGCTAGAATGATGAGTTATTTATGTGTCAGAAATATTATACAATGTAAGGTTGTTCCTACAATCGATATGAAAAATAATTTTAATAACTTCATCTTTCATAAGCAGATTTTTCGGCACTTTAAAAATGGTATAACTCAAGTCATATATATAGTATGATAATAAAGTCTTACCATTAAAAAATATTGGTTGAAATGAACTCTGGAATGTGCTTATAAGGACTGCATATTGCACTAATCTATGTAGTAAAACAATCATTTATATTGTAACCTACATTACGCAAGGACATTTTTAACACTCAATATTCCATAAGATTTATGTATCGATATTATTGTTATCGACGACAAAAAGACAATTCTTAAAGGAATGGAATGATTGATAATTGATACACTAGTCTCGGAGAGAAGTGGTTCGCGACGTTGATGTTCTGGTATCTTCTGTCTTTTTCGTTTTTATACAAAACGTGTGAAAGGAAGAGGACGATTGTGGATGACGTGCGTTCAAGCTCTCTATGGGACTAGTATATTACCGATTTGTGTCGACATATGGATGGTCCAGTTGATTAGTCAGATATTTCCAAATACTAAGTTTTGATATACCTAATGAGGAAAGCAATATTCGAACGTTCACCGTAAATCAAATATTATTTACACGTATACACATTAAATATGCTATTTAATCCGGTACATTTTGAAATTTCTTACTTGTAATCCAGAAAACATCTCAACATTTTGTTTAATTCACTACAAGTTTTTCTGCTTTATGATGTGTGTACGAGTAATCTGATTATAGAAGGTATAATTTTACATATAACCGTATTCTCAACTCAAATTTCAATTTTGCAAATATGTCTGACTGATCAACTGAACGATCGATGTTTTTCCACCTACATATATATTTGTTTTCTTCTATCGGAAATTGGCTGTCATCATCATTTAGTTTTTTTTTTTTTTACAGTGAATACCGCACAAGAATCTCAACTGCTCCCGTCTGGAGCCAGTGAGACTATGGCATCCCCAATTGGGGAATGTTGTGAGGCTGAAGGTAGTGGGGAGGGGAGGGAGGTGGGGAAGAGGAAGGTTGGGAAGTACCTGGCTATTCAGATCTGGTCACCAAACATGGCTAAAGCCATTTTCAAGCAACGTTTCAATTCTGAATGGTGGTCTTACACCAGGGCGATACTGATAGTATCTACCACTCTGGAAAGTGCCGCAAATATACTATATATTATTTTAAATGAATAAATTGTGAAATAACACAAATTAATCAAATAAAATTTATTTGCGTACGCCGGGTTCGAACCCGCGACCTCCGGATTGTGAGTCAAGAGTCTTAGCCACTGGACTACGGAGGTCGTCGTTACATCTTCATTCAATAAACTTCAAAAACTTGACTGGAACTGCACTGGTTCCAGTTCCAGTCAAGTAAGCATCGAAGACATGAAGTTCGACCTCATCCTATATCACACCTTCCATCAATCTTCCATTGGATTATCAGATGGTGAACTTGTGCTTATTGCTCCTCGTTATGTGATCAAGCCTTTGAACTTGTTGAGAGAATCTTAAATATAATATTACTCATTTCGGTGATAACATCGCGTCGCATTACAAATGAAAATATTTCTAAAGATGGTCATAATAACGCAAAGCGACCGCCGAACCGATAATCTCGGTAAATCCGCACCAAGTGTCCTACCTGTGTAATCTACCTACCCAGCTTCTTTACCACTCTGTTTGTATTTCGGCGACATTGTCAGCCACTGAGAGTAAGGAGAAAAAAAAACACCTTGTATTATGAGCCCATATTATAAGCCCCGTATTATGATCCAATAGAATGGTGGTGGTTACAATGTTTTGAGAAAGAACACGACCGTGTTTATAATATTGTGTATAATATCTCTTACAAATAATAATAGTATGTCGCTTTGTGTCAACTGGAACCAATTCCCGCAGCAATCTGAGCGTAAATTGTCGCAACTGAAATATTTGAGTTTTATAAACACAGTTCGCAATATCTTGGCAGATAATGTTGAAAGACATATTATCGATGTAGTATAGTATAGGTACCTACAACCTACCGAAAATAATTTTAAAAATAAGTAAGGCACGTACAAGGTGTTATGTTATTAATTTAACGGTGAATGGGATGGGGGAATGTGAATGAAAAATTGGAAGGCTATGAAAACTATTCAGAAGTTATTTTTATAAAAATATACAAAATCATAGTGAGCAATTCACACGCTGTAGAAGCGAAGCCTTCAGAAAACTAACGTAGACAAGAGCGGGGAGACTACGAAACACTTTTTTTTTCAATGTAAAGAAAGATTTTTTTTCATATTTTTGTCGTCGAATTCCTGTGCACCTTTTCCATATATATTTGGTCATCTTAATAGTATTTGTATTTTTTTCTTTGGCGTGATTTGAAGATTGGATATTGATTTTACAAAATATATATGTTTTTTTATTTTATTTCGTAGGATTCGACACTTGGTCCCCAAAATGTCTGGCCGCTAAGGTTCGTCAGGCGCTTTATACAGCTAGATCTAAGGAGACTTGCGTATGGTACTGTCGATTTATCGTATTATATTGCAACGGAGTACTCGTGAAATAAATACATATTTTATTTCTATCTCATTCTCCCGCAAGCTAAGTCCTATAGATGTATGTATTTGTCTCTTTTTAGTGTCGCATCTCGTGTGTAGCTCGCATCCGTTTTATCAAGTTTCAAATCACGACGGTGCCAAAGAAGTTTTCACTTTAAAATATCAAGTTTTCAATCTTAGTCCTCCAGTATGAAAGCATTACTTTCAGGTTTTCTTTAAGAAGGGCTATTAGAATTTAAATATACATACAAGATATTCGAAAAGTTAAAAAAGACATTGTACCTACTACAAAAAAAATGGTACCTATTATATATGTGAGATGCTTGAACGGGCAATGCTAGTAAAGTTGACCTCTTGCTTTAGTTTATAAAATTTCCGTACGAAAAACCAAATGTAAAACTTTCTTCTTATAATGCTACTCCGTTTATGTGCAAAACATCAAAACAGAAGACACATTGAAAACCGGTATTGGTTTGCCTCGAATACAGGTCTCAGTGTATTTTGGGTGATTTGATCATGCTTCGAAGATAACTGCCCGAAAAAAACAGATAACCCTAATATTAACATAAATAAACATAAACTTGCGGGAAAGAAGTAATAATTGAATGCCAAGAGAAAAATAACGCACCTCAAAGTGGGTATAAATCGGGTAGTTTTGGTGTTGTACTCAGCTTTAAAGTACAACACGGCGCGGCGTGTTTGCGGCACTGTCGCAGGATGCTTTCGCCGTATTGTGACATCAATATTTGGGGATAATGACAGAAATATTTAGACTTTTTTCAGACATTTTCACTACACAGATATACTTTCTTTGAAGTAGACGCCGCGGGACGGCATTTTGCTTTGAGTATCTATTGGATTGCTCCATTTATATTTTACAATATTGCAGGCGAAGAACAAAAGCCTTTACAATGGTAGATAGTTATTAGAAGTAAAGTAGGCAGGCGAATTTTTCGTCAGAATTTTTCAGTTACTTTTGTGTCATGATGCAATGGAGATTAAAATATTTAATGAGCATGTTATGATGAATAGTTTTAGAATTAATATGCAACGAAAATCTGGAAATCTCAAACGTACCTTTTTATTTGAGTATCACGCGGGCTCAAAACCAAATATGCCTTTTTCATACCATTCATAAAACCTCTTCAGTTTTGAAATGGCTTCAGCTATTAGCTTCAGTTATCAACACTGAATATTAAGTTTTTTCTCAACTTTTTCATGCATTTTTTTCCGTTTCGTTTCCAAAGAACTATTTCCATAGAAGCTCCATCGAAGCCAGAGTAAAGTTAGCCTCCCAAAAACTGGGCGCACTGTACAGGGCACGCAGATATTTTAATAGTACACAACTGCTAACCCTGTACAAATTACAAGTACGCCCCATGAATTTGGCAGCCACCCCTGGTCTGGATCTCCAAAATACCTGAAAAATACCCTCGAATCTGTGCAGAAACGGGCGATGCGTTTGATAGATTTTCCCTTCTTAACAGAAGGATTGCAATCTTTAGAGCACAGGCGTCGGGTGTGAATGCTATCCTTGTTCTACCGGTATTACAATGGAAGATGCTCCGTGGAACTAGCGTCATTGATACTTTTGGCACCGGTGCATAGTCGGGAAACACGTCAAACGTGTGCCCAACATATGTATACGGTTGACATTTGTCAAATGTCACTCGTTCTTGTATTCAACAGCTCGGCTGTGGAACGATTTGACGGCCTCTGTGTTTCCTCCTTCCTACAACATGGGTCTCTTGAAGACCAATGTTCATTCCTTCCTCTCCTCAAAAAATCCCTCAACATGGCATCTTAGATGACATAGGCCCTGAGGGAAATTATTTTCCTCAGGGCCTCCTGCGTGGAGTTTATGTAAAAACAAAAAAAAGTTAAAATATCTTTATATATATTTTCTAAAGTATTGGAATGAAGTGTAATGCATTGGTAAGGTAGTTACCTCTGCACACCCAGAATAAAAATAATATTGTTATTATAACTATATTAAGATGGGTGCGTCTTAGAAAAAAATCGTTATTGAAATAAATTTGGGGTACAACACTACCGCTTGAATGCACATTCTCACTTAAAATATTTACAAAATCCATCTTCGTAGACAAACGCATCGATTTGCCGCATGAATATTTCGCTGAGTCGGCTGGTAAGTCGCCCCTAGGAGATTCTTGTCGTCTCAGATTCATCGTGTAATCCTCCCCAGCATAATCTTATCCATTTTATTACAGCATCCCTCTTGCTCGCACCCCCCACCAAGGACGGAAGCCATCTCGCTCGGTGCATTTAAATCGCTGTTTTCATGAGAAATTGTGAGGAACTATGAACAACAACACGCTTAGAGTTGAGAGAATTGAATCTAGTATCGTCAAACTTTTTTGGATTAAATCGCAAAAAAATAAGCTTTTTAATAATATTTGTTTGAATAATGTTAATTTGTGGAATAATGTTAAGATGGGTTTGTAGCAAAAAAGGTCAAAACGACACGATCTAATGACATGAAACGAAAATAAAATTCCTTCCTACTACAGGTCAATTCCGGGTGATTTATAATATTATAATGTTACTCAAAGGGAGCGTTGATCGCACATTTTGTTTATGCAGCGTTACATTAACTTGTTGATTTATTAATTGATTTTCATAATTATCTCAATCACTAGAAAACTTTATTCATATTTATTAAACTGGTATTAA
Organism: Limnephilus lunatus; assembly: GCA_917563855.2. Lineage (NCBI taxonomy): Eukaryota > Metazoa > Arthropoda > Insecta > Trichoptera > Limnephilidae > Limnephilus > Limnephilus lunatus. Next base: position 90,623,437 of record OU830595.1, on the reverse strand, counting down.
AAATCAGTGTATGAACGTTACTTTCTTTGCCATCTCTCCAAACTTTGGGAGTATAAGGAAAGGTAATACAATATTTTTAGGTAGTTTTAATAAATATTTTCACCTATAATAGTTTAGGCTCTAGTGACACCTAACAGAAATTAAACGAATTCCCATCTCAAACAAGATAATTAAAATTCTCAACTTAGATGTGTAGTACCTATGGTCAAAATACACGGTTTTTAACAATCCATGTTGTTATAAATAAATAAAATATATAAAAAAAATAATAATATGATAGATGCACACAATTTTAAAGAGGTAAGGGCAAACGAAAAAGTAATTTTCGAAGATAAGCTTCTTTCATCATGTTTAATAGAACTTTTTATCTTCTATTTTTCTTTTTTCTGATTGATACGATTTGCTAAACAGCTCACAGTGCCACGAATCATTCATATATTAAAGCATGTATGGCCTGTACACATTGCTAAATATGCATAAATTAAAAAAATATAGATAGTTCAATGCTAAATAAAATGTTTTTTTTTCTAACAAGTCTGCCCAACTCAATAGAGAAATGATTTCTCGTGCTTGATTTGGTCAGTAGCGCCATTACAGTTTATAAGGTGATACAAAAATATTATTATTTAAAGTATCTACTTAATAACTTAAAATAACATAATACAAATTTAAATAAAAACTTTTATATACAATAATTTAAAATATCAACATAAAAAATACTAATTTTGGTTGTGGGTCTGTCTGCGATGTAACTCTGGGTCAATAAACCTACGTTTGTTTCGAATTTAAGTGTCATTTTCAAAATTCGAATTAATGTTTAAAAAATTCAGACAAGCGATAAAGAACTTTCCTACCTATACCAAGGTATCAAATATTGTATTTCAGAAAGTAATGTTTTTACAAAAAAGTCATTAAAACTTAATAAACTAAGTATAAAAATAAGAACGGAAACGTGGCGACCCGTATTAGAATCTACATGTTCTGAAACAAGCGCAAATATTTTTGATAATATTCTCTGCAATTATATTACCGCATCGACTGATATTAAAACTATTCATATTAAAGCAAAATTCAAAAAAATAAAACCATGGATTTCACATGGCTTAGTCGTATCTATTAGAAAAAAAGAAGAGTTATATCACCTGACAAAGAAATTTCCTTTAGATAAAAAAATATTTACATATTACAAAAAATATAGGAACAAATTAACCTCTTTAATAAAAACAACTAAAGAAAACTATTACAAAAATGAAATTGACCTGGCTAAACAAAATGTAAAACACATTTGGAAAACGATAAATGAAATAAATAGTCGAAAAAACAAAATTAATCTAATTAAAAAAATTTATATCGGAAAAAACTCTGTTGATGCCGTAAGGGAACCGACAAAATGTGCTAATACCTTCAACAAATATTTCGCTAACGTCGGTCAAAATTTAGCTAAACGGATCGATGAAAATTATAAAATAGATGATATCGAGAAGGATTGCCTTAAACAAAATAATCTGTCAGTTTTCCAACCAGTAACAACAAATGACATAAAAAATATAATAAATGAATTAAAAGGTGGATCTGCACCAGGATTTGATGGAGTCACAGAAGAAATATTGAAAAAATACAACAATTTTTTAAGCATTCCAATTACACACATTATAAATATTAGTTTGAATAGTGGAATATTCCCTTCCATTTATAAAAAATCAATCGTAACACCCATTTTTAAATCAGGCAGCCCTGAGGAAATATCAAATTATCGACCTATATCTCTAGTCTCAAACATTGCAAAAAATTTTTGAAAAGATCGTAAAAAAGCAACTCATGTACTACTACATTGATAAAAATAAAATACTTAGTCCTAGCCAATTTGGATTTAGAGAGAAACTAGGCACTCATGATGCCATTGCTGAACTAACCTCAACTATATATAATGCATTAGATAAAAAAAACAAATGCCTTGGCATTTTTATTGATTTACGCAAGGCTTTTGATAGTATCTCCCATAAAAAACTAATTAATAAATTAAACGATATCGGTATTATTGGTAAGGTTAGGTATTGGCTACAAAGCTATCTAACTCAAAGAAGTCAAAAAGTAAAATTAAATAACTCACTAAGTATAGATGAAACATTAGAATTTGGGATTCCCCAAGGGACTGTTATTGGACCAATTTTATTTATAATATACATAAACCAAATGTTTAAATTATCACTAAATGGAAAACTTATATCTTTTGCTGACGACACTGTAATAATTATCGAAAAAAAGACATGGAATGATATTACCAATGCAGCCAATCAAGACATGAAGGTTATAAAAAACTGGTTCGATAATAATCTATTATCACTCAACACAGAAAAAACATATTATATTCCATTCTCTCTACAAGAAGATGTGCCAAATAATTTAATTAACATAACAATTCATTCTAAAAATTGTACAAATGACGGTACGTGTAATACGGACTGCGCTAAGCTAAATCATAAATCTAGTATAAAATATCTTGGAATCTTAATAGATAAAAATGTTAAATGGAAAGATCATATCAATCTCACTGTGGAAAGAATAAGAAAACTTATCTATGTATTCTATAACATACGAAAAATTTTAAACAAGAAAACCATAAAAATTGTATATTTTGCATTAATTCAGTCCTTATTACAGTATGGCATTATTGGGTGGGGAGGGGCCTTTAAAGCTTCCTTACAACCTATAATCATAATTCAAAGAATAATTATAAAAATTATCCTTAGGAAACCATACGACTTCCCTACTCTAGAGATATTTCGAGAATTTAATGTACCATCCGTCACAGAATTGTATAAGAGAAACGCCTTATATCAAATTTATAAAGAGTATTTTATTAAAAAAATTCACTCCTCTGATAGCATAAGCAATAGATTTAAAACGAATGGCTTAATAGCCATACCTATGCTTAGAACTACCACGGCTCAGCACCACTATCTGTATCTAGGTGTAAGATGGTACAATATATTATTATCTAAAAACAAAATTAGTGTAACTGAAACATTGAAATATGAACAATTCAAAAAACAAATTAAGTCACTGAAATTGGATAATGATATATTGTACCCTTAATTTAACTTAATTTAATTTACCCTTACTTTAATTGTAATATTTAATATTTAAAAAAAAAAAGTATTGACCTTGTATAACAATTTTTTTTCCTAAATTACGAACCTATGTCAATTAATATTTGTATTTATCTCATAAGTTCTTCGAAAAAAATAATATTTGTATTTATCTCATAAGTTCTTTTTAAACATTTAATTAGAAATTTGTATTTATAAAAAAATAATATTTGTATTTATCTCATAAATTCTTTTTAAACATTTAATTATAAATACAAATATTAATCAATTAATATTTGTATTTATCTCATAAGTTCTTTTTAAACATTTAATTAGAACATTATTATTATTTTATTTTTTGCGTGTGAATAAATACTCCTCCCATAAACACGAGCTCCCAGAGCTCAACTTATGGAGTAGTAGAATAAAAAAAAAAGTTGTTTAACCTTGCAAATGTTATCATTTTTTAATGTAAAAACAAGTCTTTAAATAAATAAATAAATAAAATAAAAAAATAAATAAAATAAATAATTCATATTTTCTACCAGAAAAAATATTTCAATTCCGTATTTAAAATGTGTTTTTCAGTTGTTTAAGTTTCTGAGGGTTAATCTTGACAATAAAGTCAGATTTCTTGATATTTCAAGGGTCTGCCCGTATTAGCTAACATGCATTAATCAATCCTATAATTCTAATATATCACGTGATTTTTTAAAAACTTTTTTGCCCAAAGATATTGAAATATAAGGAGATGTGCTATTCGCCGTTTTTACTAGGTGAGACTGCGCTTACGGGTGTCGCCGGTGTTGTTTACCGATTAACGAATAAACTAAATGAACGAATAATTAACGAATAAACTAAACGAACGCTAAACTAAATGAACAAATTCTTTCCTTATTTAAACTTTATTGTTAACCAATAATAATGCACACCTTCAAAAATTCAAGAAAATGAACCAATTCTTTTTGTATGCAAACTACGCGCATTAGGCCGTAGTTCGGCGACAGTCGCGCGGACATCATAGCATATCTCTTTGTATTTGAATATCTTTTTGAACATCTTTGTTGTTGCCCAACGCGAAATAATCTGTCTTCAGACGAGGTTATCAAGCAAATGTAAAAATTTGTTGCCCAACGGTAAATAACTTGTCTTTAGATGGGGTTATGAAGCAAAATGTAAAAAGTTCATTGCCCAACAGTAAATAACCTGTCTTCAGATGAGGTTACGTAACAATGTGTAAAAAAACCTATACAAGCGGAAACAGTAACGTACCATTCAACAGATAGCCCAAAACTTTATAAAAACAGTTTCTGAATTTAATATCATCATCAGTACGTCAATGAAAGCTATCTTTGAAAACATCATAATCCCGTAATATTTAAGGTTGACAATTTCTGTCTAAGACTGTAGGGAAGGAAAAGTTTCCCGCCGTACTCCTTTGCTGCCGGGGACTGTCTGCTGTTTCTCAATGTCTTCATTAATATCCGCTTACAAGTTATAATCGTCTTGCTCTGTGCCGACCCGACTCTTAAATGTTAATCATGACTACTCCGTTTATTGCAAATTTAATTATTCTTCCCGGAAACGTAACGTTTGAAGGATTTCATAGCGGAGTTGAGATGAAAACTGGAGGTGAATTTAATGTAAGCTTACACGTGTATCTCTATCCGGGTACGATCTTAAATTTAATAATTTAATTTAATTTTAAGAAACGACACGTCTGCGACAATTTTCTCTTTAAATGCGGAAATGTTCCTACATAAGTGAATTATTGTTATTTGAATATGAAACAGGGAATGCTGGAGTCATTTCTCGCTTTTATGAAAACTTTGCGGCCTATAATTTTCAGATCAGCTCCAGTTTCAGTAAAATGGTATTTTCAATTAAATAAATTGAAAATGTTTTCAACGTTTTCCAATATTTGAACATGCGTATTACCTGAATGATTAATATTTTAACTCAATGCTCGAAAGCAAAATTCCAAAATTGCAATATCAAAAATACCGTGTACCTACAGATCGCAACGAGAATGAGTAAAAATTGGCATTATCTTTTCAATATTAAATTAAAATATTATGTAATATCACAGCATAGTCGGTAGTGGGTAGACCATGCCTTGTATTGAAATATGATCATTTTATACTAAGAGATCACAGCAATTATTTATGTTATTTATTTTTTCATTAAAATAATCTAGGGCACTTTTATTGGACAAAAGGTCAAGGTCTTTTGGGTCTCTAGCACTACCTATATTCATTTTATGAAGATATTGTATTCTTACTCTTCGCTATGACAATATCTAAGCTGTGGGAGTGAAAATTTAAAACACCATCACTTAACAAAATTAAGACAATTCCTATTCAAAATGTTTCGACTCTGAAAGAAATTAATATTTACATAAATATATCAAGAGTTTTTTTTTTTAAATTTACGTTTTCGTTTGTACTTGCTGGGTTTTGAAGTCGCAACCCAAAGTCAAGACATCAACCGTTCCGCCACTAACTTCGTCACGCCTACCCACTAAGACTGCATCAGTATCTCGTTTAGTACGAAGGAAGTAAATTGATATACAAGCAGCAAATAACCCCTTCCCCAATCAACCCCGCGGAGTGCATTATTTCAATTAACCGCCAAGTAAAAAGCCCTATATCTTTCATTAATCCACCGGGCGAGACGAATGACGAGAAGCGGAGGCAGAGAGGGATGAGACCGTATAAACGTGATAATTCCATTTGCAAAGCTCTGAATATTCCATTATATTAAATTTTGTACGTGAAAGTGTTAATATTTCATTTTCAAGTTTAATTAATTCCCCCGCTCCCTCTCTCACCCGGGGAATTACGGCGGCGGCAGGGGGAGTGAGAGAGACGGCTTCATAGTAACTCAAACAGCCCCCAGTATCTCGCGCGAAACAAATTGATTTACCTAAATAATTATTACTGCTTCACAAAATTTAATTGGAAAACTCGAGTAGGAGCCCATCAATCATTTCCACGTAGGTACTACTACCACCTTTCCAGAATTTCGCCACCATTTTGAATGCGTATTTAACGTCTTAAAATTGAGACGTTCATCTATTCAAGTGTTGCTATTAATAAAATGTTGGTCATCAATGAGTAAATATTTATAGAGTAAAAATATTTGCTATTTTCGTCGAAAAAAGATTTTTGCCTTTTCTATCGGACGATAGATGGCGGTAGTAGTGCGGTTAAGTTTTTCATGTTGTGTGTGCTTTTGACCGAAAGAAGTTCGGAAATAGAGGTTTTTGTTAGTTATGTTGTCTTCGTGCAGCGTTTTACCAAACATTTATCGTCTTACTAATGAGATTCTTATACGCTGGTTAAACGTTGGTATCGCAAGATGAGCCTGTTTTAAGGCCGTTTTAACCGTACAAACGCCGTAGTAATACACTTGTTTACCTTACGCGCGGCGTTATATTTACACCGCGTTTATATACGAGTAAGTTTATGGAAAGGGGGTTAGTATTTTTTGAAAACCTGCCTATAAGATAAAATCTAATGATTAAAATTTAAAATAAAAAAAATTGTAAAATCAATAATTAATAAGCAATGCATTTTTTACATTAGCACGACACAGGAGGCCCTGAGGAAAATAATTTCCTCCGAGCCTGTGTCACCTTTGGGGATGCTGTGTAAAGGGTCTTTTTAAGGAAAGGAATGAGAGGAAGTTGTGGGAAGGAAAAAGTATGAGGGGTGGGTAGGAATCTGGAGTTCAGTGTATCCAGATTGTTCGCCGCACAAAACCTAGAAAAACCTTACCCCAAGAACCCTGGCACCCCTGCTAAGTCACCAAACGTAGCGAACCACTTGGGGTGCTCTACGGCAGAGGCGTTGGTTATCCAATAAATGGTTCCCGGGGCGGCGGTACTTTTCTCGGCTCTCACATTGATTGCATAATTTTCTATGTCAATAAAAATCATTTACATCCACTAAATTTTGATCATTAACAATTAATTATATTTAATAATGTTTTAAAAAATAAAATAAATAATAAGTAATACACACTTGACAAACTGTAAACAGCGATTCATGAACTTATTTAGAGTAAATATATGATTAGTATTTTGGTCTCCAGTGACTTTTTTTTTCAAATACATACAACAAAAAATATTCTACATGAATTCACTGGTCACCTTGCAGAGTAACCACCCAACCGCCAACCCAACCGTAACTGTCTAACACAGGGTGATTTTTAATGTTTTTACGTGAATAAAAAAATAAAATTAAAAAAATTTCATCTACATTTTGTACTCCAAATAAGCTTAAGGTGATCCATTAGTCCATGAAAAAATCGAAATCGGAATTCACGCCCCTTTTTGGGAGTAGTATAAAAATACTTGAGAAAAAGCTTTTGGAAAGGTTGGAAAAGGTATTTGAGATTTTTTTTACAGGTTGATTTCGTAAAGGTCTGTAAAAAACATGAAGTCCTTTTTTACGCATTGTTTATTGTAATAACAACGAAATTTAAAGTTTATTTCACGGAACCAAGCGGAGTGGAGTCTGAGACGTCTATTCTCCGTCGCGTTAGGTGGATGGCACAGGGTTCACTTTGAAAATCCAAATTCGTCAACTGCCGGCCGTATTTTAAAACAACAACGCGAAAATGCGTATTTTATTTTGCGAAATTCAGGCGTAAATATTTTTTGCGATTATTTTAAAAGAAACTGAATTTTCCACATTAAACAATAAAACCACATCCGAAAAGGGAGATTTATAGGTAGGAGAGTTTGAACCTTAAGGTTTTTATAAAAACCTTATAATTTATTTTTTTCTATGCTTATTAAAAAATTTATTAAAAAAATGACCGATATTTTTAAGGGACAAGGTATGTGATTTTGCATTATTTAGTATGACTTCATCTTAAGAACACTGTTTTTAGTAAGTTAGGTATATCCCTTAACACCTTGTATTTGTATAATATTTTCATTGTTAAATTTGGATGAGCCTTTACAAAAATTTCAACCAAAAACAAATCGCGTCAGACTAGGTAGGAATATCTAATTAGTGAGCATTTAATTTGTTGCGCTGCCAAAACATAAATCTTCCCGTGTCTAAATCGACAGCTCAAAAAAACACTTGCAATTTTTCACATTAAATAAAGGGCGGTTATTTCTAACTACTTCATCTTGCAAAGTTCGGTTGTTTTTTTCGTCATTTTAACCGTCGAAACACTTATCGTTATAAAACACGGCACAACCATAGCAGGAATCGCAATAAGACACAACTGTTGCGTAAAACATGGCAACTTTGATACCGCTATAATTAATGAAAAAATTTAGTCCGAAAATAAAAATTATAATAAAATAAGTATGTACAAATTTCAACACTATATGTAAGCGTATGTATACACCTGTGGCAGTCCATGGGTTTTTAGAGATTGAAAAATATGACGTTAATGATGTTGTGTCTGAAAACGAATTTTATTTTTTTCAAAATTTGAATTTTTTGTATGAAAATTTTCAGGATTATTTCAGTTTGGGGATACGCCACATATACATAATAATAAAAAAGAAAAAAAATTGAAAATAAATGAAAAATGTTAACATATAAAAATGGGGCCATTTATGGAGCATATTTGACCGTCTCCCGTCTCCATAGGGCCATCAGGAAGGACTCCTTCCAAGCAACCATGGCAGTGATAATTGTACTATTATTTATGCCTGTAGAGATTATCTTTATGTTGTTTCACTCAAATGTGTAAATAGTTAATCTCGGTACAAGCTTAGTCGTAGCGAGATTGATTATGATGTAAAAAATAATGCTCTGTTTTCTGTGAAAAACAATAAATATGTAAAATAAATCAATTTAAATGAAAAATTACTCTATTTTAAACCAATTTATTACACAATTATACAAATTGTCATATATTTTTTTAAATTTTAAAAACTTTATATAAAGAGTTAAAAAAAGAAGAGAGAGAGAAAAAATATCACAGGGGGGCAGAACGTCAGAACATGGTCGGCAGAGGGGTGAGAAGAGTGTAGGGGGAGTAAGGGAACAACTTCAAAATTGGAATTTTTGATAAATCCTTTTGTTTATTAAAATAAACCATTGCTATTTTGGTTCGGCTTCATTTTATTAAGACGCAAGCTTATTCCATTTTTTTGCAGGACTTGCACCCTTGTATTCTTTCCAAAAGTATGGTCTGCATTAATTCCGAGAAACTTGTACTTGTTAAACACCCCGTGTGTTCTTATCTAGTTTTTTGAAAAATCACCGGATAATATATCATATTTTTCTATTCCTGAAAAAATTTACTAAGTTATTATTGGTATAGAAAGCTAACTAGATTTCTAATTGTAGTTTTAAAGTACATACATAAATTAAAAAATAAATAAAATATTTATGTGCAAAAATATGCGCCATTGGGTAGAGGAGCTGATTGTTTCTGGATGGTATACCTACTATTAAAAAGATTTTTTGTGGATGTAATTGGACAAAATTCTTTCGATAGTATTTTTTTAAAAATAATATTAGGATCATATCCATTTTTTGAAGCTATTACTTAGTTTTGTTATGGAGATTAACTGGAGTTAATTAGAAACATTATAAACTTAAATTATAATGTTATTCCACAAAGACATTGCTTTCTTCGATAAAATAAATAAAGTTATTTTCTTAGTTTTAAGTTCAAAGTATGGACTTTTAGCCTGAATTTCCACCCCTTTCAAAGGTGACGAAAAGTGGCCGAAGTTGGCAAGCTTACGTCAGTACAGTTCAACAAGACGCAAGGATCGCAATGCTCTGACCGCTCGCAGTGACGGCCCTCAGGCAAAGGCTCACACACTTCGGTTCCAAAATAAATTGTAATAAGTGCTAAGAACGCCGCAATGTAGATCGATGGCCGCCGAATTGTTCTCGGGCAAATAATTCACACTGACGGCTATTAAGACGTGGTTCGTTTTGTTCCTAGTCGTGCCTCACAATCGGGATTATTTATACATACTTCGGGACAACGGTATTTGCATAGCGGAAAAAATCCCCGCGTTTGAGAGATTTATCTTTTCATTAGAAAGAGATGATGCTTGTCAGGGCTGCGCTCGGCGATGCCTTATATTGAAATAATCATTGGAAGATATTGAATTTCTACGACTTTCCGTGATGTAATTATTTCCAATTTATTTATCATACGAAGTTTTAGAAATAGGAAGTTTACGAAATAAGTAGAACTTTTTTGGATGCTTTTGTTATATATTGACAGATACAGGAAAGATCAAAATAAATTTATTTTATTGTTTTTTTATACTGTTTTCAATCAAGAAACGGAGAAATAAAGTCAGCGAAACCATAAAAGAATTTCTGCATACTTGGATATTTAAAAAAAATCAATTCTGCTACCCACATAATCACAAGCTGTAAAGGGAGGAATTTTATTTTTCTTATTTAATCTTAAACTTTTCCTTAGTTCTAATCGTGAAACAGATTCTTTTGTGATAAAAAACTTCATGTTTTTTTTTCAAAAGTTTCAAAAATCTTTGTAAAAAAGCGGCTGGTTGAAGTCTCTTAGTTGAATACTTTTCAAGAATTTAAAAAAAAACTTTTTGAATTGAAATAATAGTAACTTTCTAAAGATACCCGTTAGAAAATATTTTGCTGGTTCGTCAATGATGATATTATCATAACATATTTAAATTTTTTAATTTTTTTTTTATTTTAGCGACTATTTAAAATAATTGTTACGTACAAAATATGATGGTGAAATTAAGTATAAAATATTGTATTTCTTAGTCCTCCTCACTAGGGGGTCCTGTGCCGAGGCGGACTAAAGTTATTTAAATATGGTTTATTTGTCTTCTATGTCGTTTTTAGTGTCTTCATTAGGGTTTTTTCGTTGACCTCTTTTAGCCATATTTTTATTCTTGATTTGTAGTCATTAGGATTTTTTATTAGTTTTATGTCTTGGGGAAGGATGTTACGGAGTTTTGTTGCAAAGTATGTATAGTTTCTTTGTCCGAATGTGGTTTTATAACTTGGAATATTTTTTTATATCGTTTTTATTCGATCTAGTGTTATGCATACATGATCTAGTAGAGGATTCATTATCTTTGAAAAGCTTCAATAATATATTTTTGGCATTTGCTGTACATTTGGTACGTCGAAGCTATTGAAAATTTCAATTGAAGGCGTTCTAATTGGTACTTTTAATATATTCTTTATGATTCCTTTTTGAATCGTATTCAGGTTGTGTAGATATGAACCATCAAAATAATAATCACACCAAATGCTCACACCAATGGGAGGTATTTTATTATTTTGATTAGATATCCTTGAACGTTCAATATTGATAATCGTAATATAACAATAATTGAGCTAGAATTTGCTCACCAAATAAATAGCCTTGCCTCTTTATGGTGAGAAAAGGCTTTTCTTATTTTCCTTAAACATGTAAAAAATATATATTTATTTAAAAAAAACTTACTGCACCCCATGGTTGAATTTGGCAGCCACCTCTAGTCTGGAGTTCTAAAATACCTGAAGAATTACACCTACTCTGTTCAGAAAGGGGCTGTCCGTTTGATAGATTCTCCCACCTTAACGAACGGATTGCAATCTTTAGAGCAAAGGCATTGGGTGGGAATGCTATCCTTGTTCTACCGGTATTTAAATGGAAGATGCTCTGATGAACTAGCATCTTTGATCCCTTCGGCACCAGTGCATAGTCGGGAAATACGCCAAACGCACGTCCAACATATGTTGATATGATGACATGGTTGACATTTGTCACACTTCTTCGACTCGTTCTTGAGTTCAACAACTCGGTTATGGAACGATTTGCCGGCCTCCGTGTTTCCTTATTCCTACAATATGAGTCTCTTCAAGACCAATGTTCATTCCTTCCTCTCCTCAAACACACCCCCCACACAGCATCTCAGATGACACAGGCTCTAAGGGAAATTATTTTCCTCAATACCTCAGAAGTGAAATATTTTAATAATTATTGGCATACATTTCTTAATAGATTTAATCAAAATATCAGGCAAAGGTGGATAGTAGGTAACTAGACATTATCATAAAAACCTAGGCATGTTTCGAATATTTCTAATAATATTTCTGCAGGTAGATACATCTAAAAATCAAACCTCCAACGGGTATGTAAAAATTAATCCTACGACGTTTCATCACTTTCTCTATTTTTTCAACAAGATAAAAAATTCGAATAAATATGTTAAATCTGTGATGATGAACTTTATATAATATAATGAATAACAGATCACTTTGTATAAATCACTATATTATAAACAATATCTACATGTTTCATTCAATGTTATCTTCATCAGGATATGTTAATATAAAGAAAAATAAATGACAAACAAGTAAAGACAAATTAGAATAAACTAGAACATATTAAAAAGTAGAGGTGATTAATTGCTTAAAAATCATAAAAATAGTTATACAAAATTAAATATAAAAATTATTTAAGTAAAAATAAAATTGCATTTATATAATAAAAAAACTTTTAAGAACAAATAATTAAAATAATTAGTCTAAATAAAAAAATAAATAATTACAATTATTGTAGGTATTAATAAGAAAATAAATTTACAAGATGGCTATTTTAAAAAAATGTTTGGTTATTTATAATATTTAATTTACTAATAATGCTTTTTCTAATTTCAAAAATTTCTAAATTATCCAATTGCTTGCCCGTAGTGTTTAGTATGTAATTTTTTTAGACCTGTATTAATATAAAAAAATGACTTGTTTCCAAAATATGGTTGGCAAATTCAGAATAATAATTATTATTTAAACATCTTATGTGTTCCTTAACTCTAATGTTAAAATTTATAGAAGTTTTTCTAATACAAAAAAAAGTTGCAATCATTACAAATTAATTAATAAACCCGAGATTTGTTAAAAAAATCACATTTATCCTTATTATTTAATATATAATTTTTTAATGTTATTTGTATAAAAAGCTGGCTGTACATAATAACTTAATATGAATTCGGATTCAAAATGACGAATTTAAGTTATAACTCTTACATTAAATAGTTATTTATTGGTTATAATTAAACATGTATCGATGTATTGATTGTATTCCGATTTGTCACGTCAGTAGAGTGGCTCACGACGAGAGACAAGAGACGGGGTCAGTGCCCTCTGAGATCCCAACCACAATGATGCTCTTATGAGAAACACACAGAAAGCGAAAACACTAGGGAGCTACTTTGGGACAAGGATTTATTTATATACCTACTTTGAGATGGCTATAAAAAAGGAGAGAAGCATTTTGTTGATGAATTGGAGTTGTTAGGGATTCTGTGTTCAAGGGGTTTGATAGAATAGTATGGAAGAATGACAAAGTTTTCGTGCAATTTTTTTTATTTTTTTTAGATTCGAAACAAAAAGAAATCTTTTGATAATTATTATATTAATATTTGTTTGGATGTACCTATTTTATTTAAGCGAAAAAGCAGCCTATAATAATAATGGTTTATTGCTTATTGTATCTACTTAATGGCGAAACCACTTAAAGAATTCGTTATATTACAAAAAAATTGTACCTAACTAAACTAAATATTAACCAATAACAATTCTTACATTTATATAATTATATATTCATAATTCGACTACCATAATACGGGCGCATGTGCCTAGCGTGGTAGTCGAATCACCTGTAAAACTGTGCCTATAAAAAGTTGTATGATGAATAAAGAAAAAGAAAAGAAAAAAAATTATAAATTTAATATAAAACGTTTATATTTTATTGAGGATTTGAATCAAATTTGTATTACTATGAGAAATTTCGTTTGTTTTTCGCTTTAGAATCTAAATCTATCTTAGTCATATCCGTACAAAATTGAAGATAGTCGTGAAATACTGAAATTGGTACGTTCTGATAATAATGTGTGAAAAAATTTAAATATGTTTTTTTTTATGAAATGTAAGATTTATTACACTTGAGAAACTTTCACTTAGCAAAGCTCATACTAAAAATTATTTTGATCTCGATCAATTGACTGCCAGTCGAGCATCGTACAAAACACTTTTTCACTAAAGAAATAGAATACTCTAAACATGAAAACCGAAGTCACAAATATATTATTTTTATAGTATCTACATTAACTTATTATTGATATCATTTATTACTTTTAAATACATGTTCATTGTCCATATTATATTTATAAATGATCAATGCGTATTTATGTATATGAATGAATAATTTGATCTATTATATGATTTGTTTTTTAAATATCATTTAAAAAATTTAAATATCGTTTTTTTGTATGAAACGCAAAAATTTATTACACTTGAAACACTTTTACTTGGCAAAGCCCGTACTAAAAAATATTTTAACATCGATCAATTTACTGCTAGTTGAGCATCCTACAAAACACTTTTTTAATAAAAAAGGATTAAAAAAAAAACAATCACAAGAATACTTTAGACATGAAAACCGAAGTCACAAATATATAATTTTTATACTACATAAACTCCTATTGCTATGATTTAAAAAGAGTTTAAATACTTGTCCAATGTCCATTATATATTTGTTAATGATCAATTAGTAATTATGTGTATGAATAATCCATCTATCTATTATATGATTTGATTTACATTTTAAGGTTTTTCCATATTTACTTACAAGGTATTTCCAACGTACACAACCACATAATTCAATATTATACAACTCTGAAAACTTACACCCCATTGCATACTTTCATATACCTACAGTATGACTTGTGTGTGAGTGTGTGTATTGCGGCGGGTGTTGCGAGTGTGCGAGGAAGGGGGTTGGGTGGTTAGGGAGGGGGGGGGAGGGGGGCGTATTGTATGCTGGGGGAAGTGACCCCCCCGAACCAACCTAAGCTGACCAGTCCACCTACCACCCCATTCGTCCCCCACCTCGCCACCCACCGGCCGCGCCCAGAACTAGGGGTGCAATCCAAGACGTGGGTATGAAATATTTCTGCAACAATACGATTTTCTATTTGAAAATATTAAAAGGCGTTACAAAATTTTGATAAAATAAAGCCATGTTTTCATCTTCTCATAGAATGTAAATAAACTGATTTGTTATTATTTAAAATACATGTTCAACAAAAAATGTTAATAGGTATTTGTTTGCTTATTGATTTCCCAATTTCATAAAAGAACCAACTACTCTTAATATTTACCTTGAATAACATAACAATTATTGAAATTTACACCACCGTGCAAAATCCACTACAAACTTAATTTACTATGTTATACCAATAACAAAAGTTCACTACCATTTAGCAACGATTTTGTGTGAATTATACGTTCGTTTGCAATATATAAAGATTGAGGTTTCAGAAATTAGTTTTGAGAAGTAAAGAATCGAAATATCTATCGCATATTCTCGTACATAGATTGCATATGTTGTGGCAATAAACTTTTTTCATATTTATCATAATTTATTCTTGGGTGACTATGCCGTGTTGCACCATCTTCTTCAACCAAATTTTCGCAATTCTTCACATCTTGCAATGGGATATTTCCACGTTTTGTTTATTGCTGAAAAAAATTAAGCAAAAAATTACGATGGTTATAGCATTTTTATTTCATATTTATGTTGATGAATAAATTTAGTTAAAGTTGAAGTCTCCCATTTTTTAATTACCGCTATAACAATATTTTGGGGCGTGGCTATCGTGTGACGTCATGAGTGCGGACGCATAATGACAGTATTTATTTATGCTGGTTCAGCTGAGCTACGCTTGTGACGTCACAAACCCATTTGCAAAAAACGGGCCGTTTTGATTTTGTCAGTTTAAGAGCGTTTTTAAAATCCATATATCTTTATATATTATATATATTGAATGAAAACATAAAAAAACAAACAGTTTTAGTAGGATGATTAAAATCAGAAAAATGGTCTTTATATATTCGATACATTTTCAACAGAATCCCTCGTTTGTGGAAATACCCCATTGTTTCAGATTTAAAAAAAATAAATTAGATGGTACTTTTAATTTAGTTTCAGTGGTGAGGATGAAATAATTTGTGAAACATCACACTGTGTTATTAATGCGATCAAGATATACGTGAAAAAAAAGGTTTTTTATTATCAGCTTGAAAGTGAATAAAAATAATCATAATTATTTGGCCATTGAAAAAGTTATTATAATAAAAATTGACATCCATCAACAGGTATTATGATAGCATCTGATAAAATAATAGATATACGCAATAATATGAGCACAATATTCGCAGTAATAGAACAGCGTCGGTTTTCCGGTTTTCCGTTTTCCTTGCCCCGCCCGCGCCGGTCAGCGTCGCTTAGCAACGCCGCCCAGCGGCACCTTATCATCATAACCAGACCGCCATCTTTGATAACACTCACACCCACACATGCACGTGCACGTACACGTACGCGAATACACGCTTATCACGTTATACGTTCGTTCAATGATCTAGTACGTGAAATGGGTGGCTCTGAAATGAAAGGGTAGGAATACGTTTGGAAAAGCAACACTTTTATTGTTTATTTCGTAAGGAGCATTTTTGGTTAGCATTTTTTGTTTTTGTTTTAAGTAGGATATATTTGAATTTATTTGCCCATGAAAAATCTTTAAGTGAATTACAACATTATGATTGATAACATATTTATGTGCATCTGAGATTTCACACAACTCTTTTGTTGGAGGTTTTTGCACAATCAATTGACTATAAGTGTGCAAAAAATAACATTTTAACCGCTCACTCGTTAATACGGAATATTTTTTATTAAAACCGTTATATTTAGCTTTATTATCCTGAAAAGTCAGTATTTATGTAGCGGGAGACAAAAAAACATGCAAAAAATATTCATTTCACATTTTTTTTTATTAATTCGCTTACGCGGTAACGCCATTTAATGTTTACCATTTTTATTTCAAAGAAAATCAATCATAATTACCCAAACCCGCTAGATAAACCCTGCTTTGCTAAACAAACCATTCAAAACTTGGAATGTTTTTTAAAATAAGATGATAACAGCTTTCGTAGTTTAACCTCAACCTAAAAAAGAAATATTCCGTATTATCCGTGCATCAAACTTCGGCAACACAAACGTTCCTCACGGATAATACGGGACTAAATGCATATTTACCTTTTAATTGTACGATCTCCGATGATCTAGTGATTTTAGTACGTGATGGGCGGCTCTTGGGTGTTAGGGTATATTTGAACGAGTTTGGCTTTTTATTTGCGATTGTGAAAAATTACGGGAATTGTTACTGTAGGATTTGAGTACCTGAAATAATTTATAAAAAATGTTCAAGATTACTTTCCAAAAGCCTATATTGTCAATTTAAGAAACAATCAGAAATTTACCTTTCGAAGGAACTTGAAAATTTTCGACGTCTGTCTAAAACTGAAAAAAAAGAAATGTGCAATTCAAATACAGAATTATAGAATTAATAAATACAAAATAATTTTGGTACCTATTATATCGCTTGTCCGAATTGTTACCACAATCAGTTCTAGCTTTAAAAATGAATAAATTAAAAGCAAATTCAAGTTTTAGAATTCATTGAACCGGAGTGACAGACAAAATTACAATTGATTATATTGTTTTTAATTATAATATTTATTGTGATTTTTTGTTCCGACAACATTTTTTTAGATTCATTTTATTGTTTCCATAATATTCATCATTAAACCAATATTAATAATGAACTAAATCAATGTTAATAATTAAAATATTAATAACCTTCTTTATGACAAAAAAATAACAAAAAACGCAATTAAAAGTAAACTAAAATGAAACTGAAATAAAATAGCACAATCATCATTAGACAAATCATATTATAGAGCGCAATTTTGAATGCGTTTGTGTTAAAATTCATTCGATCGTATCCTGTAGTACCCTCTCACCCCGCCAAAGTCCTAAGATACAGTACATCTTTACATAAGCAAAAATCTCCTTAAAATGATTCTACTGTATCTACATTTGGAAAACAGATATGTCTTAATGGTGATGGAGGCCGTGAGGAAAACAATTCCCCTCACGGCCTATGTCATCTTTGGGGACGCTGTGTAGTGGGTCTTTTTTGGAAAGGGAGTAGAGGAAGTTCTGGGAAGGAAAAGGGTATTAGGGCTGGGTAGGAATCTGGGGGTCAGTGTGTGAAGGAGTGACTGACGTATGGATCCATCCCTCCCACTGCAGTGCACGGCGATATTCCGAGAGAGTACGGCTGAAGAAGTCAAAGGGACTCCCTCAACCATTCTCTCCCGATCGGGCCTGCAACGCAGTCGCATCCGCCACCAAGACCCAGAAAAACCTCACCCCATGAACCCGGGCATCCCTGCTAAGTCGCCAAACGTAGCGAATCACTTGGGGTGACCTATGGCAGAAGTGTTGGTTATCCAATAAATAGTTCAAGGGCGGCGGAACCCATACCGGCTTCACAAATTGAAAATAAATATAAACATTCTGCATCTTCTTCCAAAGATACTTGAGAGTATTTTTAATTAGTGACTCTAATTAGAGTATTTTATTTTAATTTAAATATTAAAAACGATTGATTTTGTTTATTATATTTCAATAACAAAAATCAAAATTCCAATTTATGGCGATTTAAAAGAATCTATTTGAATTTTCGTCTTATGGAGAATATATGACGCAATTGTGTATGGCAGAAGAAGTCTGGGACGCCCGAGAAAGACTTAGCACGACTAAGTGTATCAGATACTTGAGTCGGGCCATGTCAAGAGTCAGAATAATAGAAGAGCATGTATAAGACGATCTATGAATGTGAACGAGGTAAGGAGTGTGTGCCAAGACCGAGTTGTTTGGCGGTCCGTCCTCTCTGCCTACCCTGCGGGGAAACGGCGTGATGGTTAAGTAAAAGAATATAATATTTGTGAAAAGCGTTCTTCCGTAAAATAATCAACCCGCGCCATCTACGAAAGAGAATATTTTGAATCGTTTTAGTCATCACCTTTTTATGAGCACTTTTACTAATAGAAATCTTTTTTCACCAATCTGTGTGAGACAATCGAAAAACACGATTTAAACATGCTTGTTTGATTTTAAACACTACTACCTAAAGCAGAACATTTACTTTATTCTTTTTAAACCCTTAAAATTGTTTGAGTAATATGTAATGTTAGTGTTCTGTTTCGCTTGGCTGAAATTCAACCCTACGAAATGATTTAATTTAGAAACGTTGGAATTATTTATTATATGGGTCTACCAAAAGGGTGAAAGTTGAGTATTTTTCATTCACTGGACTGTTTGACAAATTGTCCCGTGAAATGTTTCTTTTGTACGGTTTTTGCTTAAGTGAAGGGGTGGGTTATAAATGGAGGAAAATTTTGAGAAATGACATTTTCAAAGGACGTATGCTGAAACGAAATCATTTCACAACAGTACCAACTATACCTTTCCCTCCAAATTCGTATGGCTTAAAACATTGTTTAAATTTTAAATAGATTAATACTCACTTTCAATACAGAATTACTGGTTTTGATTTTGAATTCATTAAATGTCTTTTACGTTTATAAGTAATTACATGAAAAAAAAAACTTTTAAGTTGTGGTAATACCTACATTTACAAAAAAAATGGAAGGTTTCTGATTTTTTTCTTACATTATATGGAGGCCCGGAGAAAAATAATTTCAGTCAGAGCCTGTGTCATATTTGGAGATGCAATGTGGAGGGTAATTTTATGGAAAGGTAGGAGAGGAAGTTCTGGGAAGGAAAAAAGGTATGAGGGGTGGGTAGGAATCTGGGAGTCAGTGTGTCCAGAAGACTGGCGTATGAATCCATCCCTCCAGCTGCAGTACAAGGCAATGGGTTGAGAGGGTTCGGCTGGAAGGCTTCCCTCAACCATTCTCTCTTGATCCGTCCGACCACGCAGATGCAGTCGCCGAAAGGCCCGGACAGACCTCACCCCATGAACTCGGGCACAGGTGCTCAAGTCACTAAATGTAGCGAACCACTTAATCATATCATTCATATATTTCATGCACATAAAAAGCATTCTTCCATAAAACACTATGTATATGACACTGTAGAAGCTCTCGAACGGTGAGTTCTGGCATCATAAAATTTACTCATATATCTGGGAATCTACTTCGATCTAATTAGGGTTTATAAATCTGTAAAATAACCACACCTCCGTGGTTGGGGGGTAAGGATCTCAAATAGCGATCCGGAGGTCGCTGGTTCAAATTCCGGCGTACGTTACTTCACAATTTATATATTTAAAATAATATAAAGTTTGTTTGCGGCGGCGCGGGCGGTTCCAAACAACTCAGAACCAACTCAACTCAACACCTATTTGTAAAGCCATCAAAATCTACGAACTTTTTTTTGAAAAATATTCCAATATCTCAACCAAAGTAACATATTTACCAAATTTTTTATACATTTTTTTCATTACTTTTATGAGTTTTCAAAAGCGGTGTTGAGTTGATTCTGAGTTGTCCGATCACCGTTTGCGGCACATTCCAGAGTTGAAGATATTCTCAGTATCGCCCTGGTGTAAGACCACCATTAAAAATTGAAACGTTGCTGAAAATGGCTTTAGCTGTGTTTAGTCACTAGGTCTAAATAGCCAGGTACTTCCCCACCTTTCTCTTCCCACCTCCTTTCCCCACCAGGCCACTTTTCCCTTCAGCCTAAAAATATACCAAAAGATCCTAATAAATATCTTGATTAAAAATACTAATATCGGTTGTGATTTTGTATGTAACTTCGGTTCTAAATGAATTCTAGATTCTCACTGGCTCCAGGCGGTTGGGAGCAGTTGAGACTCTTGTGCGGTATTCACTTAAAAAACACAGAAAAAACAGTAGATCAAACAATCTACAAAATTATTGGTAGCACATTTATCAAATCTCCAATAAGAGATAAAATAGCGTAAAATTATTTTTAAATGTACTGCTTCACAAAATAAATTTCAGGACGCCGCCACCATTAGTACACAAAATAGGGCTAAAGTAGGATTCTATGTCCCGGATAATTTTACGCGAGCCGCCAACACAAGCTTTTGATTCTTCTAAGGTACAGTACTAACTTACCATTGGTAATGCGCCTGGGAAGACTCACTAGGTTAATTAACTCTCTTGAAGGAAATTTGGATATTTTCCACATATCCTACAACGATGCGTGAAATATCACTGATGTTTTATCGGTAATGTAAATGTATTTATTATATATTTTTCTTTACCGCTTTCGCAATGTTTTGGCTCTCATACTGTTGATAATAAACAAATAAACTAATCAAACCCAAAATTAAGTTCTGCTAAGTACACTTTCTTGAAGAGGAGATTTTACCTATCAACTTCTACCAATGCAAACTCAATATTACTTAACCAAAATAACAAAAATCCATTAAATCAAAAACGCAGAAGGAAAACGGATCATAAATAAATGATTAAATGATTTTCCACGCAATTTTTCACCTTTAAAAGCTACGTTTGCTTAAAAGCTCCCCGCAAAGTGGTTCTTTGGATCGGGGGAAGGTGCCGGCGTAGTCAGCCAAGCTGGCTAAAGTGAATCGCATTACATATTCACTGTACATTATATATCCATTCAGAGTGAAATAATCCTTTGCATAGCCTTCAAAATGTGCGGCGCCCGCTCCGTCATGACGCTACCTAACAACGTTTGAAATTGAAATGATTTGAATGGGGTCGCTATAAGCCGCCCCACACCCCAACCTATACGAACATTATGAGTATCTGCGATACAGCGTGTTACTTTTTTTAAGGTTACCTATGCGTTTTAAAAGGTAATATTTAAAATTATTTATTTTAGTTTTGCATTCCCCTCAAACCTCGGTACTGGGAAAGGTTTCACACAGAATTTCTGCAGACCTTCTTTGGGAATATTGTCGAAGGCTTAAGATGAAGCCATACTTAATAATGCAAAATCATACAAAATCATATGTTTTTGTTTTGAAAATTTGATCGCTTAGAAGTATTATAGATGCTTCAATTAAATACTGCGTATAGAACATATCTTGGCCCTTAAAAATATCGGTCATTTTAGGGCCTAGAAAAAAATAAAGTATAAGGTCTATAAAAACATTTTCAAGTCCAAACTCTCCTATTTATAAACCTCTTTTCGGATATGGTTTTATTGTTTAATGTGACAAATTTAGTTTCTTTTATGAAAATCGCAAAAAAATAAATAAATTTACGCCCGAACCTCACAAAATAAAATCCAATATGCATTTTCGCGTTATTATTTTTGACATCACGGCGACAATACGGCAGTCGATGAATTTGGAATTTCAAAGTGAACATTATACCTTCCACCGAAGAACGACCAACTAGCCACTCCTATTTTCTGTCAGTACTTTTCTGTTTTACTTTTCTGTACTCCCCCGGACGGAGCGGGGAACAGACGTTTTAGGCTCCGCGTCGCTTGTTTTCGTGAAATCAATTTAAAAATTCCGTTTTATTACAATAAACAATGCATAAAAAAGAAATTAATGTTTTTTATAGGCCTTTACGAAATCAACCTGTAAAAAAAATCTCAAATACCTTTTCCAACCTTTCCAAAAGTTTTTTCTCAAGTATTTTTAAACTCCTCCCATAAAGGGGCGTGAATTCCGATTTCGATTTTTTCCTGTACTATTGGATAGCCTTAACGAAAAATGTGAAATATTTGTCGAATCGCTCTGGTGAGAGACCAGCGATAACTGAAAAGTGTCTTCAAATGTCGTAAGATCTGCTTATTTTTTTGAACTAGCAAATCGCTTTTCCGTCCTGTAATACTCGTAAGTTACAGATGGTAACTCCTTCAGAAGGGTTATTCTATATTATTTGTGTTATCTTTTGCGTTACGTCAGCGTTACAAGACAATTAAGTCAATGCAAAATCCGCCGGATATAAGAAGTCGTCTGTCGTGCGTTATTGGCTGTCAAATTTCTGAGACTTTCGGTGGCTTTCAAAGGCTTATGTCTTGTGTTAAATAGATTAATTACCTACTTAAAAATACGAATTAGTGTTAGTTAGTTATTAAAACTACTTACATATAAGAGTTATAGTCATCAATAAATGTCTCGTTTGTCGGATTATTTTGATGATTGTACGCGATGATAATCGATCCGCCAATTTTCCGGCGACTGACACATCTTACAGATACTACTAATTAAATTACTAATTTAAAACTTTATAAGATTACAGTTTGGGGATTTTTGTCACTGAAAAACTTACACATTTTCCTAACCACCCGTTTAGAATTTATAGATAAACTATTTGTAGTAGGTATTAATTGATTAGCAGACTACACTTCAAGGCAATTATTGAGTACTCCACTTTCATGTGAAAAAGCCCAGAAAAAGGGCGTTAATAAATAAATGATTGGGACTATTAATGTTTTTGTCCTGATTTTCTTCGAACCTTCTTCTACAATCTTCTGCAGTAGCAACTTTTTGCGTCAACAGGTGACAGCACTGAAGTCGCTTGAAAAAATGACCGACATCGACAAAATACCGAAGAAGGTAAAACGCGCATTCGCATTCTTGAAAGACTGAGCAATGTGTACAATGATGCAATAGTGGACGTCAGCACTTCTAGACTATGGGTTCGTCGTTGTATCGAAGCTGAAGGACAAACATCGCTGGCTGACGAAAAGCGGAGCGGCAGGCCATTGATTGACCGACATCATTTGTGGTGACCCCATATAACTACAGATGTCGCTTTCTCTCCCTCAGTAAAGGCAGTGTGATAACGATTATTCGGAAACGGTTATTAAACCAAAGTTTGTTCAAGGTGGGTACCAAGAAAGTTAACCGGCCAGAATAAAGAAACAAGAAAAACAATAGCCTCTCACTTGTAGCGCTTAGTTTATGTAAAAAATTGTGACCGGAGACGAAATGTGGATTAATTTTTTTTAACCTTAATCAAAGAGGCAGTTAATGGAATGGAATCGCACAAAATCATCAAGGACAAAACATTAAAAACTGTGTGATTGGCGGGGAAAGTTATGGCTATGATGTTCTGGATGATACCGTGATTTTTTTAAAACTGTAAAACATACATGCCCTTGTTAAAAGATGGACCACAGCTCTGGAAATGGACGGAGATTATATTGAAAAGTAACAAATTAATCGTTAATAATGTGGTTTTCAATCCATGTAATTGCATTTTTTTATTTCTTGACCATTAAAGGAAGAA
The DNA here is from genome assembly GCA_917563855.2 of Limnephilus lunatus. Lineage (NCBI taxonomy): Eukaryota > Metazoa > Arthropoda > Insecta > Trichoptera > Limnephilidae > Limnephilus > Limnephilus lunatus. The sequence continues at coordinate 90,599,244 of OU830595.1, read as the reverse complement.
AAAAATTGGAGGCATTACTTTTTGACTGACCCTAGTATATACGTATTTAATACCAACTCTGCCCTACTGAAGTAGTAAACAACTTTTGAAATAATTACTTATTCATAACTATATTACGCTGTGTAGTATTATTATATCAAACATCCTGTATAAAGCAATGGGTGCAAGTAGATTTCTGTGTACATCATTTGTTTTATTTCACAAACTCGAAACATTCAAATGGGTATAAATGGAAATTCTGTCAAGCCTCCTCTTTTGAACTGGCGCGCATTTTACGATTTCGATTTGGTATTTCGATTAATATTCCAGTTTATTTGCGAGTTGACGTTTTTTTAATTTAATTTTTTTGTATCGGCTGTTTGCATAGCACTCCATCGCCCAGTCATAGGGGCGGGTAAGGGTATCGGTGGGGCGGGGGGTTGTGCTGAAAATACCGCCTGAAATATTCCCAACAATGATTAATGAATTTGTGGAAAATAAGGAAAACAAATACAATTCTGTGGATCGCTTTTGATGATATGTCGCCATTCTCAAAATGGGCCCTTCAATCAAGTTTATTTTTCGGACTAGATTGTTGACGTTAATGTATTAATTGCTTATTCTTTACGGAAATGTTTTTAGGCACGAATTTCAATTCAGAACGATTTAATTCTCGTAATTAGTTATTAAAATGGTTAATCTCTCTCTTATTGAGGGACGAATCACATTAAGGAAGATAAATTCTAACCAAATTCTTGCATTGTTGTACCGCCTATCATGAACTGTACTTTTCCTTTCCTAAACACGTTCAGTAAAGAAAATAGATCATCCAGTTGATAAGTCAGACAACTGCAAAAACTACAATCAGTATCAAATTCTATGGTTAAATTAACAGTTCAAAAACGTATTTTTTCACAGAGACGAAACAAACCATTATTGCATAGGAATTTAACTATCTTTCCTATTATGGTTCAAAATAATTACTAAGCATATATCTGAATCTGAATATAAGAGGAAAGTGGAACATGAACAATGAACATAATACTAGGTTCACAAATAATGAAGGAATGCTTGTTCCAAAGTTAACAATAATTGCGGACGGTGAACCCTCGAATATAATGTGCCCAAAATATTTAACATGCTACCAAGTAATATAAAAAACTGCGATTTTACAAAAAGATTGCGATACATGCTGAAAATATTGTTACTAAATAGAGATGTTTAATACTAAGTCTGTGTGTTAATTGTGACGATCTGTAAAGTTATAGTAAAAATATTATGTGTAATTAAATTGTAATTGAAGATTAAAATCCTGTTGACCAACTGCTTAGTTGCGGTTCAATGGAAAAAAAAACAATAAAAAATTTAAAAAAAATGGGGAAAGAAATATTTGAATGCTCTACTTAAATCAAATATTATTTACACGTGTCGGTGTTTTACATATTAAATATACTTTAAAATAACACCGGAGACATCAACATTTTATTTAATTCATTACAAGTTTTTCTGCTTTATAATTGATTTAGTAATATTAATGAGTAATTTGAGTACCAGACAGAGGGTATACTTTTACATAAAGCTAAACGCTCAACTCAAATTTCTATTTTTTGGATATATCTGAATCAGCAACAGGATGATCGATATATTACATATATCGATCATCCTGTTGCTTATCCAATAACATGTATTCGGAATTATGCCCTCTGCGTGCTGCATGCTGTCTTCAAATTTCTCTAATAAACAGTGTTAATCTCGAGTGACCTCCGGGTGAGTATGGTGGTCTTGTACATTAGGTACCTGCTTGTATAGAATATAAATAAACATTAATATACCTAAGTACTAATTCTAACGCAGCATCACATTCATTGGTAAAATTCATTGTTCATGGTAGTTTTGCATTAGTGATCGACGAATCGGTGGATGCAATCTGTTAGCATAAGTCATTATTTTGAATGGTCTATAAGTTAGTAATAAGATCATAATATAAATATATTTTATTTCTATACAGCGCCCTTGAGGTAATTTTTGATAAAAACGGCGCTAGTATGACTAATTTCATTTTTAATACGAGTGTTTCAAGGCAAGGCTGATGAAAGCGTAATGTGTAAGATTAAGAAAGGGACTCTCCGATGGTTTGGGCATATAGAGCGAATGAACGAGAAAAGGAGTGTAAGGAGAATATATGACGCAAATGTGAATGGTATAAGAAGTCGAGGACGCCCAAGAAAGACATGGCACGACCAAGTGAATCAGATACTTGAGTCGGGCCATGCCAAGAGTCAGAATAATAGAACAGCATGTATAAGACGTTGTATAATAGTGTAAACGAGGCAAGGACTGTGTGCCAAGACCGAGCTGTTTGGCGGTCCGTACTCTCTGACTATTCCTGCGGGGAAACGGCGTGATGGTTAGTTAGTTAGTTAGGGTTTCGATCTTCATAGTGATATTTTGTTTGTAGTTTTACAGAATTTGAACAATTCATCAAATTTCAAAATTAATGTTCATGTACTGTGAAAGTACCATGTTGAATAGAAATTAAATTGTTAGAACTGAGAACTTGAACTCGGATTGTTTCACATAATTTGAACAATTTCTTGAATTTAAAAATTAATATTAAAGTTCTGTGGAAGTACTATTGAAGTTGTGATAGTATCAAAAAACAGGATTTTAATTTTAGCTTTGAAATTTGATGATTTTTAAATTCTGTGAAACGACATGACGTTTCAGGTGCGAATCGGATTACCTTGTAATTGTGATGAGAACACATAATAAAAAGTTGATACGACGCTTTCTTGGCACCGCAAGACTGTTCCAAGTTGTTATTATGTAAGGAGGCAAAACATAGAAAGAACAATAAAAGGAATTAGAAGGGGAACCCACACCCTTACAAGGTTTGGATGATGAAACCTGTGAGACATGAGATAAGGGTTCATTCCTGGGTTGCTAATGTCAGAACGGTCGGTAAAATAAGCATTTGTATATGCAAGATACCTAGTTTTTTTTCCTAGCGAGGCTAACAATAATTGTACTGTTAAACAATAACTTTTTTTGTAAGGAAATAATAAATTGAAAAAATAAAACAAATAATACCTAACTTCATATAGGTAGTTGGTGGGTAGGTACATGCATGTAAATAAAGATAATATTTTAATACAATTTAAAAAAGATATGCAAGATGTATGTAGGTAAGTTTAATACGGTGCTCCAGATTTTATGTCCGGGTTAAATCTTTCCCAAATGAAAGACTAAACCCTTCCACACACTTTTCCACAAATGATTATCTAGTAAATCCAAGCAATGTAAGTGCACTATATAAGTATAATAAATACAAAACAATACAAGAACAATACGTCAATCCACCAAAAACATAATGGGAAAATATTTCACCGACTCCAGATATTTTCATATCAGAGGGTTCGGCTCTGATGAAATCCTAACTGGTCCGATAAATCCTACTGATCCCTCAATATAAATATTTAAAAAATCTTTTGTAATCCTACATGTATTTAAAATGACTGACTTTTGCATTTTTATATATAAATTCTTTGACAAATCTAATACGTCTAAATTTTGAATGAGAGAGCTAGGTATAATGCCAGTAGCAAATTAATGTATCTAATTATATTGTAATTATAGTAATTATAATTAATTAACATGGTAATTATAATTACTTATTTAATATTATTTTTAATTTAATCGTAAATTAATAATTAATTATTAATATTCTTCTATTAATTACAATTTTTAATTAAATAGTTATTAATAATAAGTAAAAGAATTTATAATTACTCAGCAGAACTCTTTTTCTAAATAAACCGTTTTTTTAAATAAAATATTAAAAGTTGTCATTTTTAACAGAAATACATTTCTATGTAGATACATAATAAAATAAAAATAATTATAACTGAAGAAAAAAAAATAGACGTAGAAAAGTTATTTCTTTAAAAATATATTTGTGGTTGGTAATTGAAAAAATATACATCAATATCGACCTACTTCTTTTTTATGCTATGAATGAACTCAACTTTAACTTGCTTAAAATTTCATGAATTAGTCTACGAATGCGCCAAGTCAATTACACCCAACGCCATTGTTACCTGCAATTTTGCAGCTAATGCGGTTCTTAAGAAAGTTGGCGAATTTAGTTAAAATCCGCAGGAATAACTCCGTCCACAGAGGCAGGTAAATGGATCGTGACGTCACGACACTTGTAGAGAATCCGTGGGATCACAGCATCCTATGCTAATGATCTTTCCTGGGTCCAGCAGATCGGAGGCAGACCCCAGACACTATCTTCTGCTCTCTCGGCTTGCCTCTGGTTTGTTCGGTGTTCGGTCTGATCCCAGCCAAGGACACGAGGGAAGCAAGAGACTGGGAATTTGCAGTCATTTGTTTAATTAGACGAATTTCTTTAGGTCATTCAACTAAACGACGCATTTATTTGTATTTTCCTCAGTAAAAAAGTTGATGTTGTTGTGATTTTTAGTGAGATATGTTATTGCGATGTTGGAAGGCTAAACATAGCTAAAAACGGTATAAGAAACATAATTATTTCATGTTTTGCAGATGAAATTCAGATTCGTAAAGTTTTTTCTTGTCCCACTTGTTTCGTTTTTTTCTAAAACTCATAAATAATACCAGTTTGATCATAAAACACGTTATAAAATACCCGATCAACGAACCAGATGATATAAAACTATGAAAGGGTTATAATAAAATGACTTTTAATGAGACAAACATCCTTTTTGTTCATGTATTTTTAAACTCGTTTGGAACCAATCGCCACGTTTTTTTTAATAAAGTATCGACATTATTTTTCACAGTTGAGCTAAAGAAATGCCAATAAAGAAAGGAATAACTTTTTTAACGACCCGAGTTTACCTTCACTTCGAGGGAATAAAGCAAAAAGTACACGAGAGTAATCGAGCGATACAGCATCCTTGTTACCTTTTCAGATTAATTACCAATATCAGGGCCTTTCTCGAATAAGGACACGGCGGCGTCATAGCGAGCTGAACGTATAGGGAATATAACACGGATCGCGGAGAAGATTGGATGCCTTTTGTTTTATCGGTTATTTAGTTTCCACACACCTTCGTTATGCAGATTACGCGTTAGCAAGTTTGGGTTGCGCTATTTTGTCACTTACATCGCGATGATAGGTATACCAACATGTGAAATGGGAGCCCTTCAGCGATTGAATACTGAATACTTTGTTCATGGTAAAATTAAATGCAGATTCTTTTTAAATAGACGAAGAAGATGTTAATTGGTTCATTAAATTTAACATACAAGTGATTGAAGATATAGAGAGATCCCAAGCATGGAAATTTTCGTGGTCCTTAAACAACTTAGTCCAATTTATGTGTAATATGCAATGACGCTATACATAAAATACAGATTAAAAAAGTGTCAAAATGTCCTTTTGCGTGATGAGAAAAAATGTTTCCATGCAAACATTAGTAAAAGCCAAAGCATAAAATTTCATTAATTATTATGAAAAATACAATGATATCGATTGTTTCCCGAAGATTTTTAGCGCCAATAGAGAGAGAGAGAAAACGTATCAATAAGGATATACCATAAGAAGGACAACCTAGGACAGTAGATCGTCTCATACAGCATTCCGTAATCGCCTTAGCGTAAGCGAGTAAGCGTATCTTGGCATCTTGGTCACACCATTTTTTAATTTTTTTAAAATGAATACCGCACAAGAGCAACAAACTGCTCCCGTTTGAAGCCAGTGAGACTATGGCATTTCCAATTGGGGTATGTTCTGAGGCTGAAGGTAGTGGGGAGGGGAAGGAAATAGGGGAGAGGAAGGTGGGGAAGTACCTGGCTATTCAGATCTGGTCATCAAACACGAAAAATGTCATTTCAAGCAACGTTTCAATTCTGAATGGTGGTCTTACATCAGGGCGATATTAAGAGTATCTTCCACTCTGGAACGTGCCGCAAGTATACTATATATTATTTTAGATGAATAAATTGTGAAATAACACAAATTAACCAAATGAAATTGATTCCGGGATTCCACCCCGCGACCTTCAGATTGCGAGTCAAGAGCCTTACCGTTGAACCGCAGGCCGTCAAAACCACCTGTGATGTAGAAAGTAGATATGAAAACCATATATCCATGTAGTTCATACTCACACATTCTTTGAATTGATATCTTTATCATATATCAATAACTTTTGTTTGAGAACATAAATGAAAAAAAAGAGAGGTTTCTTTATTGTCACATTCTCTCTTGAGTTTGTGAGACAATAGCAAGTGTATAATAATAATAAATAAATAAATAAATAAATATGTAATGCATATATTCATTGATAATATGTAGTTTATTATGACTAAGTAATATCAAACAGGCAGTATCAAACAAGTAAAGCCATTTGGTGACATTGTGAGCCAATTTTTTTAGATTTTGGCACAGTGAATTTTATGTAGAAAAAACAGACAAATGTTGTGAAATGATGGTTAAAAAAATACAGTGGTATTTTTATTATATTTTATTTCGATACAGCCAAATTCTAACACAGAATTTGAACAATACATTAAATTTCAAAGATAATTTTCAAAGGATCTATTCTAGTTATTTGATTGGCATCATCATTATTGGCCAGTTTTTTCACACAACTGAAATAATTAAATTGTTGATTGATAAAAATTAAATTGTAAAATGATGAATTGTTCACGTTCTGTGAAACAACTCGTCCTAAGAATTGATTCTTTTGATCACTCGACTGAATAATCTAAAAGTGTGTTTCTTGTAAAACGTCTTGGAACATCCCCTTCATAGTGTTATACAAACCTTATTTCAGTAAATTAAATATTCAAATATAAATGTAAGCAACATCCACGATCTCGAAGCTCCCGAGAATATAAGGACGCGGTGTGATGGTCCATGTGTCTCTTACGACGCCTTTGCGACAGCTTTTAAAACACAACTGTCGCAGGTGCTACAACACTGTACGCTGCACGTTGATGGCGGATTTTCTTTAAATTGCGAGTTTTTTCCTATCATTTTATAATAAAAATAATGCCAACTTTAGATTCATTTACGCACAATACTCAATTTCAAATTATCTAAATGAAAAATTTATTAAAGTTGTAGGTATTGGTATAAATACTACTTGATTTTTTTCTCCTTCTAAACTCAAATAAAATACAAATTAGAAACCCAATAGATAGCCACAAAAATAAATTTAAAAAATAATAATTTAGTGGGTCTCCGTGTAAATCCGGAACAGTGATTTTTTTTTTTTTTAAAGAAAGACAAACATTCCCGGGTTACGAATAATCCGACAACATTATTTGAAAATTTCCTACCTAAGTACTACCTCCATAGTATGCGGAAACTGTTGACCGTAATGGAGGACTTATCCAGCTAGGTAATTGAACACACGACGCGCGACGTATGGGTTGGACCCAAACACGATGCCAACTCAGCCACTGACCGGTCCGGTGACTTTCAGATCCATCGGTTTCCAACGATTTAGAAAAGCGATAAAGTAGGCATAAACCTCGATAAAAGCAAAAAATGTATTTCAATCTTTCTAGACCTCTCCAAAGCCTTTGATACAATATCACACAGTAAATTAATAAACAAACTTATAAAAATCGGTATTACAGGTAACGAACTTAACTATTTTAAAAGCTACCTTAACAATCGCAAGCAACAAGTTCAAGTTAATAAAACACTTAGCGATCAGTTCTCCTCTAACTATGGGATTCCTCAGGGTAGCGTATTAGGACCATCTTTGTTCCTTTTGTACATTAACGAATTATGCAACATTAATATTCAGGGGAAAATTGTTAGTTTTGCCGATGACACTGTCATACTCTTTGAAGCTGACACTTGGCAAGCTGTCTACGAAAAAGCTGAAACGTATATAAGCATTATAAAAAAGTGGTTAGATACGAATACACTCACACAGAACACCGAGAAAACTAAATACGTCACATCAAGCATAAATATTACAGGACAACCTCACGATGATGCCTCTATTAGAATGCACACATGTTTAAATTCCAATGAATATTGCCAGTGTCCTTACATTGAGCGCACTATACATATCTCAAATGGAATCTTCACTCTCAAATAGTTGCAAACAAAAAAAGAAAAACAATGCATTTTTTCAGAACAATACGAAACTTTCTCGACTTACAACACTTGAAAATGATTTATTTTGCAATCTGTCAATCTATTATTGAGTATGGCATCATAGCATGGGGAGGTGGCACTGCATCTGCACTAGACCCAATCATTAAGGCACAGAAAACCATTATAAAAATAATCCTTAGACTACCTCTAATTACAGACTCGAATTTTATCTTTAATATTATGAATGTGTTTGACGTTCGGCAGATATACGCAAAAACAATCCTCAATCATCTGTACACAAATATACATAAATACTATGAAAAAAGATTAAATACACGCTATACACGAAACAATAACAGAGACTTACTTCAAATTCCCATAACGCGTACTACTTTTGGTCAACGAAGCTTCAGATACCTTGCATCAAGACTTTATAACATTCTTCCATATAGAGTAGAAAAATGTGATTCACAAAAAAATTTCAAAAATAACATAAAAATTTGGATAAAAAATAATGATAGGGCCTTTACCGGCGCGCTCACCCAAATTCGTAACTAAACCAATGTACTGCTTGTTATTATTCAAAATTTATTGTTAATGCAACCAATCTATTGTATGATTATATTTTAATACAAGTGTAGGTATGTTAATAAGAAATATAAATTGACCTTAAAATTACTGCCTCAACACAGGCTAGCCTAGTGAGGTGGATTACGAAAAACCATAATTTATATTTTTTTTCTATTCTTCAAGTAGGTACCTTCTGTTAATATTTATATTTATCTTCTGTTGCTAATCTTTTGTACTTACATAAACCATTGTAAATATTAACAATGAATATGTACGTTTCTTTTTTTGTTATAAATCTTGCAAATTTTGTTGAATAAAGATATATATTATTATTATTATTAAAAAATACTTTATTAATTAAGATTTCTGTATTTGGAATACTCTTCACCCAAGAGTAAAATCATTATTATTATTTGTTTTGTAAATGAGTAAATTTTCAAGGCTTCCGTAGTTAAGCGGTCTGCAAATGTTTTAAAGTTGAAAGGGTGCGATTTGATTTCACGAAGCATACCTACGCATAATTATAATTAAGTCTGTAGAAATTTTAATTTAATACGTGGTAACTGCCAATCAATAATTCCGAAGGTAAACACAAGCTTTGGTCAAAGACACCACAAATACCAGGCAATAAAATCATTCAACAATGCAAAAAAAATGGATTAAAGACCAAAAAGGGCAATAATATTAGAAAGGAAAATTAAATTAATATTAAGTGAAAAGCTCACATTGTTACTCATTGTCCACTTTTATTGAATCAATAAATGATAGCTTACAGATAAGTTTCACTTATCTCAAGCTTCGTCAGTTCTTGTATATCAACTGTTGATATGCCTATAAGCCTTAATGAATCTTTTTTTTTATTGAGCTCCACACAGGAGGCCCTGAGGAAAATAATTTCCCTCAAGGCCTATGTCATCTTTGGGGATGCTGTGTGGAGGGTTTTTAAGGAAAGGAGGGAGAGGATAGTTCTGGCAAGGAAAAGGGTATAGGGGGTGGGTGGGAATCTAGGGTTCAGTGTGTCCAGGTCATCCGCCTCCAAGACCTGGACAAACCTCACCCCATGAACCCGGGCACCCCTGCTAAATCACCAAACGTAGCGAACCACTTGGTGTAACCTACGGCAAGAGTATTGGTTATCCAATAAACGGTTCCAGGGGTGGCGGTACTCACACCTGCCTCTCAAATTGATTATTAGAATTGAGAACCAAATTAATGACCTACCACCGATTACGTGCAAATGAAGGTACCCTATAAAATATCGAATAAATGATACGTTTAAAAAAACCCATCATCACTAACATTAACTCCCGATTCGTCCCAGTGGCGTGCTTTGTAAACAACAAATCGGGTTATCCTAATTTTATGTCCGCTACCGTGGTCCAGTGTCCAACAACAGTGGGCTGCCAGATTCCGTTGGCGTAGCGCGGGGGCGGGACGGGGGCCACAGGTGTTATTATTAATGATAATACCTGCGAAGACAGCCTGCCCGGGCGGTCCGCCCCGGGGCACCTGTTTAACATGGCCCGAGATGGATATTTGACAAACAAAATTAAGCTTTATAAAAATAATTATGTAAGAATGATGCAGCGTTAGTACCTACATAAATGGGTTTATCGTTACCTGATATTTACAAAAATGCTTTCACTTTTCATAACGAAAATTTTACGTTTAACTATCTTAGACCCCCTAAAAATCTCTAGATAGTCTGTATTATTAACAGTTCCAATTTTTTTAAGTGTATATTGAATTATTAATAGGTACTTTATGGCTAATTTGAATTCTTCGCATGAGTGATTGCAATTTTGAAAATGACAACTAAATTCAAAGAAAATTTGTGAACCAGATATCACACAGGACTAACTAATGCACGCACAGACAACCGAATGAGTATTTTTATTATAATATTGCCAAGTTTTGAAATCAAATTTGAATTCCATTATACGAGGGAAGGCTGAAAAGTAATATGACCTTTTTTACGGATTTCCACTTTTTAATTTAAAAAAAAGTGACAAGGGGTTTTAATCTACAAAAAGGTAATGTATGTATAATTTTTAAACTACGGAAACATAAAAACACATCAATTACGAGAAATATAAAAAAAGACAATAAATTGCAATGCAGTTTTTAGCATGCTTTTTAAAAGCGCATAAAAATGTATAATCATGCAAATAGAATTGATTTGGCATTATACGAGAACTAGAATGAACAAAATATTTAAATAATGATGTCATTTTTTATTGTCTGGATCCATTCCTTTTATTTTGCTTTTCAAAGTTAATTAAACATTTGTAAAAACGAAATGAAAGAAGTTTTATAACACATTTATTTGCAGTTTTTTTTTTCGAAACTTTATTTATTTAATGTAGTAAAATTATGTACCTATTCACTCATAATATTATCCATTCACTTAGTAACACAGTACTCATGTAAAATTCAATATATCCATATTTTTCGACAAGCAGTGTGAGTACTGCAACAGATAATATGGGTGTACTAATAAACAATAATGGTTTCATTATACAGAAAATAATAGTATACCTAATTCAACCTACAAGTAGGAAAAGGCACCTTCTCTGTCTTCTTCTTATTTTGATGTAGCACTCTCACAGGCGTTATTGTACTGCAATTTCAAGATTTTTATAACATTGCATTGTTCTGTGAAAATATTTTCAAATATATAGAAGTGACTGTCCATTGCCTCACCTGACGCTATACGATTGGTGAATAGTTCCCCGTAAAGTGAAAAAAAGCGAACGGTAGCCGGAACCTTATTAAAAACCTTCGTCACACCACTCCATAGAATAACGAAGAACACAAGAAATGCGATGTGGGTGTGTTTCGTGATTCACAATTCTGACCATTCTTTGCTTATTTCAAATTAAAGAAAATATCATTATCATGAAATTTTCATTTAGATCAAATGGAATTGCGATTTACAATGGGCTAGAACCAAAAGGTTCTAAGTCAGTGGCGACCACAGATTATATTGAAATCCAAATGGAAAACATTTCTAGTGTTTATTATCTATTCAGTGCGTCATGTCTATTGATTCCTTAGTCGTGTGACCACAAAGTTATTGAATACTGAGACAAACAAAATTATTGTTATTTTTTACGGTGCTCCAGATTTTATGTCCGGGTTAAATCTTTCCCAAATGAAAGACTAAACCCTTCCACACACTTTTCCATAAATGATTATCTAGTTAATTCACGCAATGTAAGTGCACTACATAAGTATAATAAATACAAAACAATACAAGAACTGTACGTCAATCCACCAGAAACATAATGGGAAAATATTTCACCGACTACAGATATTTTCATATCAGAGGGTTCGGCTCTGATGAAATCCTAAGTGGTCCGATAAATCCTACTGATCCCTCAATATAAATATTTAAAAAAATATAAATTGTTATAGAATTAACATTAATATTATCTATGTAATATAGGTTCAACAAAACAAAATACTGAAATATCATATCATAATTGTTGCCTTACTCCCTTTCTCATAAACAACTTATTTTGTGGCAGAAAAAAAAATTATAATGGAGTTCTCAGTTGAAGATGATTCACGAATAAAGATTTCAGTTTATTTGCACTTGCGTTTAATCAATCATAATAAATCAGCAGAAGGGTTTCAAAAGCATTTGCTCTACATATAATATTTCATTAGTTTTATATAAGTTCATTCAATTTAACATTTAACATCACAAACACATACCTACCTTCTTGTAGAGGACAAATGGGAATCCCCGTCAGTCTCATCTCCGCTCGTTCTGTCTACAGCTATTTAATTTTGATTTCTGTTTTGGTTTTCGATCAAATTTCAACTCATTCAAACTTTGTTAAAAAGATCGGAGATTCCAAGTAAAAAACCTTCAATAACGACAAACAGTCGATAAGACAACATTTTAGAGTGTTAAAAATTAATTATTCAAAAAAAATAACTACATGGATACGATTTTAGATTCAGGATAGAAGTGATAATGGACACTGTAACGCTGTCCGAAACGTTTGCTAAAGAAAAATGAAACGTAAACGGCTTAATACAGCAAAAATATATCATGATAAAAATTTTAATAATAAACTTTTATACACAAAATGTCAAATCATGCGTCATTTTCAATCCGGTAAACATACTATCATTCTGATTATTTACAATTACAATCAAATAAACTTGTTTGAATAATACTTTACTAAATAATGTAGTGGCATTCAAACAAAGTCATTTTATTTATATAATAATTATTATTTATTTTATATGAATACCTCACAAGAGTCCCAGCTGCTCCCGTCTGGAGCCAGTGAGACTATTGAATCCACAAGTGGGGTATGTTGTGAGGCTGAAGGTAGTGGGGAAGGGAAGGAGATGGGAAAGAGGAAGGTAGAAAAGTACCTGGCTATTCAGATCTGGTCACCAAACACGGCTTAAGCCATTTCAAGCAACGTTTCAATTCTGAATGGTGGTCTTATATCAGGGCGATACTAAGAGTATCTTCCACTCTGGAACGTGCCGCAAATACACTATTTATATTAGATACTTATATTAATTAAATAAAATTTATTTGCCCACGTCGGAATTTGATCCCGCGTAAGCTTCGAAAATTAAACAAAAACCGACAAAATTAATTAAACCAACACCTATTCCACTATTTTATCTCACGGCAGGTCACCCCAGAAATAGTGACACTGCTGAATGTGGAAGAAATTCTTAACTAGCCCTTTATGATTTTCCTAGTAAGTAGCCTTTGTGAAGAAGGTTTTATAAGGCTACTGTAGGGCGAGGAACATTCGTGAAGAATGCGATCACGTGTCCCCCGTACCCAGTACCTATCCAAACAGGTGGAGATGAAACGCATTTGAAACCGATTCACAGGAATCCGATACTTATTATGGTTAAAAGTACTGCGTCATCATAATATATTCAGACTCAAAATGATATTTTATATTGGTACATGCAAGAATTTTTTAATTATATTTTGAATCTGGTGAAAAAGTTGCATACAAAAGTATTGACATATTATAATAATAATAATTGTACAATTTGTAGAGCGCTGTTTTTGTGAAAAATCACCTCAAGGGCGCTTGAAATATATACAATACTATTCTAAAACTAAATATTTAACATTTTTAGAAGGTTTGGTTACACGCGAGAAAGAGTGGTAGAGAGATTGTGAGTCAGGGGTCAGAGGTTCTAAGCCCGGCAAAGTACAAAAGTAAATAATTTTAACAAACAGGATGTTTTTGCCAGTGTCGCTTCGGTGAGAGACAATCATTCAGAATCGAAAAGTCATTGTTCAGTCACCAAGTACTTCATAATCTTTATATTCCCCATTCCCATTTTCTTTCACCTAACAACATTCTTTCAACATGTCGAAGCCAAAGTCCAAGTAATAGAATAATTCACACACGGATCTGCTCGGCGCGGCGCGGACGGTTCGTGTATTTCCAAATCCTATACTGGTTCAGTCGCGGTAGGGATAATTTACATTTTAAATACACCTCTATATTGGTTATTTTTTATCACTTTTCAAATACAAAAAGTGTTCTAAAATCTAGATAAAATAATATTGTCAATGTGCATATTAGAACTGGTATACGTTTTGGAAATACGCGGACGGATCCGCCCATGTATTCCTACGACGAACAGATTGGCTCGGTCCATCAGTTCACTATCCGTCTCTCCGTCTGTCCGTTACGAGCCAATCCGTGAATTATGGAATTTTGCAAAGGATCGCAGTCGGTTATCCTATAGAGTTGTTGTGTTTCCTGGATTTCAGATCAAAATTAGATTGGATTTCAGAATGAGTTTATCTGAGTTACTCAAATACGGAAATCCCCTAGAATATTTATTTTATCCTAGGGGGGTTAGTTTAAGAAATATGGAGAATTTCAAGGTTTCCAAAAATTTCCCAGAAAATTTTGAAATTTCCTCAGATTGGCTTGAGAATTTTTACAACACTAAAATTTGAAAATCTCCCTAGATTTTGTGCTTTTAGCTAGATGTAGGTAAATTTCTCTAGACATATGTACATATGAGTTGCTCGCCGCTCGAGTGTCCGGATGTCTGGAATTCAGCGTGTGTGTTGCCGTGATAAAACAGATTATATCATGACAATCTAGTAGTAGGTAATCGTAGTAGGTATATTGACTTTCTTACCGATAGCAGTGCTGTGTAACCCGTATTAAACCTATAGGGAATTATATTTTTACTACAATTATAATCGTAGCAGGTATGACATAAATATAAAATAATATAATACGTATATTTATATGTTAATTTGGGGAGCGGGTATGGGTACCTCCGCCCCGGAAACAATTTATTGAATAACCAACACCCTTGCCATTTGTCGCACCAAGTGGTTCGTTAGTGGTGACTTAGCAGGGGTGCCTGGGTTCAAGAGGTGAGGTTTTTCTAGGTCTTGGCGTCCCATGCGTTTGCACACCAACTACGCGGCGGGCCGGATCTGGAGAAATTGGTTGAGAAAGACTTAATCTATACCTCTCCAGCCGGACTCTCTCGATCCGTTGCCTTACACCACAGTGGGAGGGATGGATTCATACGTCCGTCACTCCTAGACACATTGACCCCCAGATTGCTACCGATCCCTCATGCATTTATCTTCCCTGAACTTCCTCTTCTTCCTTTCCCTGAAAAGACTCTTCACACAGCATCCCCAAATTGACATAAGTTCAGAGGGATTTTTTTCCTCGGAGCTTCCTGTATGGATCTAACGTCAAAAAAAAAATATATATATATATAGAATTGAAATTAAAAAACTTTTTCACTCTGTTCCACTTATTTATTATTACCAGGACCGGTTTCATCCTACTACGGACATTTTCAGACTGGTAGTTGAAACTCTTATGCTATTGATTTTATACAAACTTAGGCAGGGGTACACAACATTGTCTATATATGCTGAATGATTCTATTTTGTTAATTTAAGGTATTATAAGTTATTTTGTTAATTTAGGGTACATTAGGTATTTATAAAGTGTATTTTTAAAAATTATGAATAATGTTACATAGTAAGTAAATATTTTTAGTTCACATGAATATAAAAGAATTTATATAATTAAAAAGGTTTGTGATTTCTGAAATTTTATTTTTGTAATGTTGGGATATTCCCTATTGTTGCTTAGGGCTTATTGTCAAATATTGGTAGCACTAAAGTAATTATTATTGTTAGGGTTCTCCACATATTTGGGTTATTACATTTTTAAAGTACATACTTAAATTATACCACTGCTCTCTGAAGTAAAATTATTCTAAGATTATTATAATGGGTAAATTAATGGTGATTGAGCATTATGTTCTAACTGTTTATTCATAACATATTTAAGATCTATTTTTTTCGTTAAGCGATTGATTTCTAATGACTCTAATCTGTCTAATTTTTGTCCTTTGTAAAATAAATAAATAGAATATAAAATCATATATCAGAAATATATCTTATATCATATCAGAAATAAATTCAATTCTTAGTACATGTCAAACACTCGTTAAAGATAAATTCCAAAAATCCAACCTCACTGTCATGAACCCCCAATGTCCACGGCTGTATGGACAACCTAAGGTTCACAAATTAGATATACCAGTGAGACCCGTCGTAGCATATAGCTCAGAACCAGCCTACAAGTTAGCAAAATACGCCAATAGAATCATTAAAAACACTTTAAATTTTAAACCAAAATATGGAATAAAAAATTCTTTGCAATTAATAGACCTCATCAAGGATATACATATACTAAACAACGCCTCTCTGGTATCATTTGACGTTGTTAGTCTTTTTACAAGCGTACCTACAGATGAATTAAAAATAATAATCAATAACTACATGGAGAAAATCAACATAAATGTAATAAAAAAGAGAGAAATTAATCAAGTTATAAATACGTGCATTGAAGAAAACTTTTTTAGATTTGATAATAAATTCTATTTACAATCGAAAGGGTTGGCCATGGGTAGTCCTATCTCTCCAATTTTAGCAGAGCTCATGATGGACCACTTAGAAGAAACCATTGAAAAGTTCAAATCCTTTAAAAATGTTATTTTCTATCGGAGATACGTAGATGACATTTTGATCATATGGACCGGTACGCAGAGGCAACTAGATATCTTCATCAAAGAAATAAATCAAATCAATAAGTCAATTCAATTCACGATGGAGATAGGAGGAGATAAAATAAACTTTTTAGATATAGGAATTAATATCGTTAATAACAAATTACAATTGTCAATATACAGGAAACCGACATATAGCGATAATATCATTCACAGCTCCTCAAGACACCACATTTCACACAAATTGTCCGTATTCCATTCTTTAATCCATAGACTATTACATGTACCACTAAACGATATAAATTACAGCAATGAATTAAATGTTATCAAAACTATTGCAAAAAATAATGGTTACGATAGCAGAATAATTGATAATTTAATAAAGAAGAAGAATAAAAAACTCACCGTAGCTTCAATTACATATGGCCTTACGCCAGACAAGGAGATAGGAACAAAACAATGGACTAAAATACCGTACCTTGGCAAAATATTAAATAAAATTTCAAAATTAATAGACAGTGACAAAAAATGTAAGACAGCCTTTTATAACGTAAATTCTTTGGGTAAAATATTTATAAATAATAAAGATAAAAGAGGTAATCTGGAAAACTCTGGAGTCTACCAGGTGAACTGCTCGAATTGCCCCGCGTAGGACAAACAGGAAGAGCAGTATCAACCCGTATAAAAGAACATTTCGCTAGTTGGGTTAATCAAAAAGGAGATTTATCGAACGTCGCCTTGCATCTACTAGAAAATAAACATACTTTTGACAAAGATAGAGATGTAAAAATCCTTCATGTTTGCAACAAAGGACAAAAATTAGACAGATTAGAGTCATTAGAAATCAATCGCTTAACGAAAAAAATAGATCTTAAATATGTTATGAATAAACAGTTAGAACATAATGCTCAATCACCATTAATTTACCCATTATAATAATCTTAGAATAATTTTACTTCAGAGAGCAGTGGTATAATTTAAGTATGTACTTTAAAAATGTAATAACCCAAATATGTGGAGAACCCTAACAATAATGACATAACTGACCACTATCCTACCTTCTACGGCCACCATTCAAATTGAAATTTTCTCGACTTAAAACACTTGAAAATGATTTATTTTGCAGTCTGTCAATCTATTATTGAGTATGGCATCATAGCATGGGGAGGTGGCACTGCATCTGCACTAGACCCAATCATTAAGGCACAGAAAACCATTATAAAAATAATCCTTAGAGTACCTCTAATTACAGACTCGAATTTTATCTTTAATATTATGAATGTGTTTGACGTTCGGCAGATATACGCAAAAACAATCCTCAATCATCTGTACACAAATATACATAAATACTATGAAAAAAGATTAAATACACGCTATACACGAAACAATAACAGAGACTTACTTCAAATTCCCATAACGCATACTACTTTTGGTCAACGAAGCTTCAGATACCTTGCATCAAGACTTTATAACATTCTTCCATATAGAGTAAAAAAATGTGATTCACAAAAAAATTTCAAAAATAACATAAAAATTTGGATAAAAAATAATGATAGGGCCTTTACCGGCGCGCTCACCCAAATTCGTAACTAAACCAATGTACTGATTGTTATTATTCAAAATTTATTGTTAATGCAACCAATCTTTTGTATGATTATATTTTAATATAAGTGTAGGTATGTTAATATGAAATATAAATTGACTTAAAAATTACTGCCTCAACACAGGCTAGCCTAGTGAGGTGGATTACGAAAAACCATAATTTATAACTATTTTCTATTCTTCAAGTAGGTACCTTCTGTTCATATTTATATTATTTATCTTCTGTTGCTAATCTTTTGTACTTACATAAACCATTGTAAAACGCTGAATATGTACGTTTCTTTTTTTTTTGTTATAAATCTTGCAAATTTTGTTGAATAAAGATATATATTATATTATTATTATATTACCATACTCCAACTTTGCCCATCTCTGCTGAACCAAATAGTTTTAACAAAACATTTACTAAAATCAACTACTCAACTTTAAATACCTTACTGAACGAAGAATCGTGGATCGCGGTCCTATCTAATGATGACCCAAATTTAACTTTGAATACCTTTTATGAAGTACTTCAAAAAGATATTCTAAAAAGTCAAGAACAAATAGCACCACCAAAAAGTAAGCATAAGCACATAAAACCATGGATTACGCGTGGACTGATAATCTCAATACAACACAGAAACAAACTTTTCAAAATTTACAAAAACCTTGAAAACCATTGCACATCCATAAACGAAGCACAGATCCACACCAAACGGAATGAATACATTTTATTTAGAAACTACCTAAACACAATCATAAAAAAACGAAAACAACAATACTACTCTACACAACTACATAATGCTCAGAACGACTCAAAAAAAACATGGCACGTAATAAATGAAATTTCAAATAGGAACCAAAAGGTTGACAAAATTCCACAAAAAATCATTACTGATAATAACACAACCATTGAAGACGCTGAGAACATCGCAAACAATTTCAACCACTTCTTTACAAACATTGCCTCAACCCTTATAGATAGTAACCCAAGTCTTAATATTCACTCAAATCAAATTCCTCCCGACCTTTTAGAGTCTAACGACACTACCTCTGAGCTTTCTACATTCAAAGAAATAACAAAACTCGAAATTTCAAGACAAATTGACAACCTTAAAGATAGATCTGCAAAGGGCCCAGATAACATAAGCAATACCACCATCAAATCAATTAAAAAACACATAATCATTCCATTACATCA
The DNA here is from genome assembly GCA_917563855.2 of Limnephilus lunatus. Classification (NCBI taxonomy): domain Eukaryota; kingdom Metazoa; phylum Arthropoda; class Insecta; order Trichoptera; family Limnephilidae; genus Limnephilus; species Limnephilus lunatus. The sequence goes on along the minus strand of OU830595.1, from coordinate 90,579,739 downwards.
CATTTTCAACTGCTGCATCAGACACAGCATTTACCCCAATAATTTTAAACTCGCTCACATTATTCCAATACATAAATCCGGATCCCAATGTAAAACAGACAACTACAGACCAATAACCTTAACTTCACAATTTTCCAAGATCTTCGAAAAATGTTTAAAACGACAAATTATGAACTTTCTAGAATCTAACGCAATCCTTTCAGCTAATCAATATGGTTTTAGATCTAACCTGTGCACCGACGACGCTGTATTTAGTTTAACCCAAAATATATATTCTAACCTAGACTCTAACAATAAAACTCTAACCATTTTCTTGGACCTAAAGAAAGCGTTCGACACAGTCAACCACAGAATTCTGTTAAAGAAAATCTTTAACGTTGGAATTAAAAACAAAAGTCTCATGTTATTAAAAAGCTATATATTAAATCGTCAACAACGCATAAAAATAGGATCAAGCTTTAGCACTTATGATCTAGTAAAACATGGTATTCCTCAAGGAACTGTCTTAGGACCACTACTCTTTCTAATCTACATCAATGACCTATGCAATATTGTGATACCAGGTAAAATTCTCTTTTTTGCCGACGACACTGCAATCACAGTACAAGGTAAAACGTGGGAAGACACAATCAGTAAAGCCAATAAATGCATTGCAACAGTCAAAGATTGGCTAGATAGAAATCTTCTCAGCCTAAATTATGATAAAACTATTTTTATTCCCTTTTATAATTCCCATAAGTCATCCCCTAAAAATAACCTTAACTTGAAGTTCCATAATGTTAATTGTAACTTTGAGACATGCTCAAACTGCGAAGATGTAAAATTAGGAAAATATATCAAGTACTTAGGTGTAACTATAGACAGCCAACTCAAATGGACTTACCATATAGAAAAAACTGTAAATAAACTGAGATACTTAATTTACATATTCAAACGTATGAGCAATATCGTCAGTACAAGAACCATGAAACTTGTTTACGACGCACTGGTGCTTTCGTCCATTTCCTATGGAATAATCGCCTGGGGTGGAACATACAATAACCATGTAAAACCATTAGAAATTGCTCAGAAGTCCATCATTAAGGTAATGTACCAAAAGCCCAAGACATATCCCACCAATCAGTTATTTCAAGAAACCGAAATTATGGAACTAAGGCGGATCTACTGTACCCAATGTCTCAAATATATATTTACTCGTCCTAACAATTTCACTAAAAACACAAATCGCTCTAGCCAGAGACATAACACATGCGTGTTCACAGTGCCTCACTGCAAAACCAGGTTGGCCCAAAGACACATTAATTATATTGCCCCAAAATTGTTCAATTCCCTACCTCACTCCACCAACATGTGTCAAAATTTGAACGAATATAAAAAAAATGTTAAAATCTGGATAAAAAATAATTTGGAACTGAGTAATTTTTTTCTGTAATTCAAACTAACAGCTTCCAAATTGCTAAAATATTCCATGTCGTTCTGAATATTTAGAATAAAAAAAGGAAATGTAAATGTATTTTTGTAAGGGTGTAAATATGCGATATAAATTTTTAAATATTTTATTATTGAAATATGTATATATCCAAATTTAAAAAAAATAAAATAAACTCCAGTAAAATCAATCATGTTGATTGATCTCTATAGCCTCTATACATATATATATATATTAAATTTTATTTTAACTACCACTGTTATCCACATAATATAGTACCCACACACAGGCTTCGCCTTCGTGGGATTTTTTTTGTTACTTATATATATTTTTTTTTTGTTATTTTGTATTTACTTGTTAAATGTACCAAAAAAATTTGCTAATAAAAAAAAAAAAAATAAAAAAATAATAATTACTTTAGTGCTACCAATATTTGACAATAAGCCCTAAGCAACAATAGGGAATATCCCAACATTACAAAAATAAAATTTCAGAAATCACAAACCTTTTTAATTATATAAATTCTTTTATATTCATGTGAACTAAAAATATTTACTTACTATGTAACATTATTCATAATTTTTAAAAATACACTTTATAATTACCTAATGTACCCTAAATTAACAAAATAACTTATAGTACCTTAAATTAACAAAATAGAATCATTCAGCATATATAGACAATGTTGTGTACCCCTGCCTAAGTTTGTATAAAATCAATAGCATAAGAGTTTCAACTACCAGTCTGAAAATGTCCGTAGTAGGATGAAACAGGTCCTGGTAATAATAAATAAGTGGAACAAAGTGAAAAAGTTTTTTAATTTCAATTCTATTACAATGGAATTCCACCACGAATTAACAGTGCAAAAACTAGACTCATATATATATATATTTCGAAATTTGAATAAGTAAGATAAATATGACCTTACGCACACCAGCACAACATTTCCGTCGGCTTATATCTTTAGGGGTGTTTCATTAGTAGGTAAAAATAACATTTTTTCCTATATATTTTTCCATCTTGCGATCTTAAGGTATTTTGTGCTTTGTGAAGTATTTTGATTTAAAGTTATTATGAACATTTAAATGTTATTTTTTTAATGTAAAAGCCCTGCTGGACGCAAATCAAATAAATTAAGGCGCAGGAGTATCTACGTAACATATATATTTTATTTCACAATTTGATTGTGATTTTGAGTGTAAAACTTTTTAAATGATGTGATTATACGACTGGGGCAGCTTCTGATTGGTATTGTTTTTTAACCGAGTCACGGATTATTCTTGAACAGTTGCCCTAACCCCCAAATCGAGTCCAATCTTCATAACATCCGAAATGATAATGGTAACTTCACGCGCATCAGAATCAATTACCCGTGGGTTAATGCTCCTGCGGCCTGCGTCCTCCGCCCTTCTGGATCTAACCAAGAATATTTCATATCTGGATGGAGTCTTCATTCCAACAGATTACTTATTCGTGCAATACTCCAACACAAAGAAGTAATACTAAATTTTGACGGCCGGCATGGTGGAGGAGTACGTCTCTTGACTCGCAATCCAAAGATCGCGGGATCGAATACTCTCAGTATCGCCCTAGTGTAAGACCACCATTCAGAATTGCTTAAAATGGCTTTAGCCGTGATTAATGACCAAATCTGAATAGCCAGGTACTTTTCCAATTTCCTCTTCCCCATCTCCTTCCCCTCCTTACTACCGTCAGCCAACATACTTCAATTGGGGATGCCATAGTCCCACTGGCTCCAGACGGGAGCGGTAGTGACTCTTTTGCGGTGTTCATATAAATAAAATAAAAAAAGTAATAAACTGTGAAATACTCCAACACTAATGGAGTATTTCTTACCTCATCAGATTTGATGACAGTCAAATCAACGATCATAATCATTTTTAAATTTGAACGACCAACAGTGTTCAGCGCATTTGCTCGGAAAGCGAAAGGTCCTGGGTTCGTGTCCCAGAGTTGAAAATATCTTTTTCTGATCCCAGATTTTTGATTAGCCAAGTCAATATTGTTTTATTTTAATTAAATAATGTTATGTTATTCGCACACATATGTGTGGGATTCATATATGCGTGAAATAAATCTAAAAAGTAATCAAAATTCTCCACGCCGGGGTTTTACATTCTGGGTATCAAGATCTTATAGCTTTGCCGGTGTGTCTGTTAAGGAATATAGTGAATTGTTTGTGTAAATTTAAGTCAACACTGGACCTACATCTATTACAATTAAATGATAAATTTTCTAAATTAGATATTAGATACATCACCCTTAATTTTTTTTTCTAAAGTACATTAAAAATATGGAACCGATTTACCTGTGGTCCTTAATGTAATAAACACTCTAGATTTGGTTCAATTTTATCCTTTACATCCTTACCATTACTTCTATCCATTAAATTACCTATACATCCTTGGGGTGTATTTCACCATCCTACAATGCAATATAATAAATAAAAAAATAATTACTCGCAACAGGTAAAAAAGCTCGGCTGATTTGTCTTATGAATAGCCACTATTCATAGTTACAAGTACCGAATAGTAAACTCAGACTTTTTGAATAAATAAATCGTTTTTAATTAATCGAAAATGTACATTATCGCATGGATAATCTATGAGTAAGATGGTGTAATAAACACTAGATTTTGTTCAATTTTGACATACATCGTCTCTTTTCTAAGAAATGCGCGCAATAACTATAAACGTCTCATTGAAATTTGTCACTGGCGTTGATCCGTAGTATTAAATACCTTGAAATTCATCCTTTCATCTACCTACATATTTATTTTGTGGGAGCCGAGATATATCCCGCTTTGTTATAGCCCATTAAACCGCTCGAAAATAACTCTTTAACCCCGTGTTCGAACATCCGATAATGCGCCGTGAAGGAATGACGAAGAAAAAATGACAAACAAAGCCCGGGACACCACCGCGGTATTACGGCCCAACTATGACGAGTCATTATTGAATCGTCAAACGACCGGAATTCAAGAGCAGCTGAGGTTTAAAATCCCACAATTTACGTGTCCCAAACCGTTGAAAGCTTTTACAAGTGAAAGATGGGCCATAGATTCCTATTATTAGGCAGCGAAGTGGGGCCAAAGGCTATTTCGGGGGTCATGACTAAATGGTGATCAAATAAGTTTTTCTATTCTTTCGAATGCGTTTTAAACACGTAGCTGACGATATTATTCGCTTACATAAATCACGCATAAAACAAACGTTACTAAATATCACACTATGACATTAATCAGAAATAAACATATATTTAAGTTAAATGTATGGTAAATTTAATTTTCAGTCCACTTACAAAACATGTCATCTACACATCTTTTCCAAAAATAAACATATAATAATAATAAAGCACGACTATCAAAAATTTCGACTTCCAAATTGTTTAAAAATATATCTCCTATTAAAAGGCTAGTACTAGAATACATTGCTAAGCCATCCTTTAACAAGTTTTTGTTTGAAGGAAATGTTTGAAGAATCGAGTAATTCTTTTATAATAAATTTAGTTTCATTAAGAGGAACATCTGGTAATAAATTTACAACATCAAATGCTATTAACAGTGCAGATATTGTTAAGACAACAAACACGATCTTTCACATTTCGTCACTTATCACTCCGCCAAATAACCGCCCAACCCTCCACACCAACCTTATCTGTCCAAAACCGTCTTATTTTATGTGTTTATAGTTGTAAAAAAAAGTGTTTTAGGGATATCCAAAGATTTCAATTTGTCAATTAACTCAAGGGAATTTTTTATTATGTGTTTGGAGTTAAAATCACTATAATATTTTTGTCTATTTATTATGTCTATACTTGTTTGTCTGTTGTTATTTTTATTAATGCTTATCTTATCCCGACAAAGAAACCTCCGGTTTCGAAACATGTTGATAATTTTTGTTTAAATAGTGGTGTTTTACGAGGTGCTTTGTTTTCACTTGATTAAATCTGACGCCACAAAGTGAATTGGCAAATATTGAAGAAAAAATATAATTAAGTACTCATATTTACTCTACAACGAACCTGTTTTCTTCAAAACGGATTGTAAAGATCTTGGCGTTTACTTGATAGAAAACTTATATTTAATAAGCATATCGACTCAATCGTTCATAGATCGTGTAAAATGCTAGGTTTTGTTGTGTAAGTAAAGTTTTCAGTAACCCGTGAACAATAACAATGCTATATTTTACATTTGTCGGAAACACACTGGAATATGCTTCGCAAATTTGGAACCCGCAGTGCAAAGTTTACATAATTAGCATAAAAAATATTCAAAACAAAGTCATAAAATATCTTAAATTCAAATTAAACAAAAATGTTGAGTGTATATTTCAAACTTTTTTTAAATTTTTTTATTTTTTTATTAGGTTTGTCAACAGTGATTTACATAAAAGCTTTAACAGATACAATTACACTGAACATGGTTGATGCTATCACTAATTAAAGACAAACACAACATTGATAACATAATATTTACATATGTATACAATCTTTCACACACACACACACATACCAAACAATACAAAATAATATTAAGTTTTTGCAACAAGTTTTCAGAACAATAATATTATAATATAAGTTTAAAGGTTTAGTTTATAGTTTATAAACTTTGCAACAAATGCGGGCACCTACTAACATTTATACACAGAATCAATGAATAATACAATCGACTGGACCGAACTTCTATCCTTAATAACTTTCAGTATAGCCTTAAGACGTACATGCCATATAGGTCTATTTCAAACGCTTAATTACAAAGCAAATTCAGCTACTAATTGGCCAATTAACTGTGCTCTTCATACATTCAATAATATCAAGTCTCCAACGTCGAAATTTTTTCGGATTCACTGCCCAAATTTGAAAGGAGCATCTTGTCAATAATATAAACTGTTTAATGCGCATACATATCGCATTATTGATCACAATTTCTCACACTTACAAACATAATCACACATACACGCACGTATACATTATGCACATCACCGGGAAATTACTAATTATTATACATTCCACAAATAAGACATTACATAAACTTTCATAAACATATGAAAGATTACTTAATATCTGTAAAAAAATCTATCACTGTAACCAACGTACTGTTTGTTTCTAAAATATTAAATAAATAAATGTCGCAAATCTTATGTTGTTAATATTTTCTATTTCGTATGGCTGGATGATAGGAAACAAATGAAATGCAATATCAACGGAATTTTACATTGATTTCTTTTGTTAATAATTCTTTTTAAATTCGTTTCTAAAGCTCAATAAACGAAACCTAACACCCTAATGAATAGTATGTGTTTTGAAAGGCATAAACGTTTTGCAGTCGGAAACGAAAAATTTACAGGGTAGTTAGAATAATAATTATAATCATTGTTACGGGATATGTCTACTTACCTAAGCAAATAACATACGAAATGCTTCAATGCTCCATTCAGATGTCCAAAATACATGTTTTAAAATGTATTAATATCGTAACTGGACAAATCAGAACAGTGACAACACAGAACACTTACGAAAGGTGATATAAAATCATTTTATTATAAGCCATGAAAAGAAAAAAAACTAGGTTATGTTAGATTAAGTTTTAAGGTAAGATTATTGTCACTTTTAATGACTTTTTTTTACTTTTACCACTGATACACGACTGTAATTTTTGGTGTGTACATTATTAGTTGTACAGACGGCTCGACCAAGAACCCTGTTTCGCCGTTTTTATAATTAAAATTGAAGGGCTCACCTGAAAATAAATTATATGTTTTTGGGGTTACATTTGAATGAAAAAACAGGTACTAGGTACATTATTATTCTAACATAAATTCGGAACAAACGTGATTTTGGAGGACAATCTTGTTTTTAGATTCAATTTATTTTTATCCTCTTTTAGAGTACTATCTAACACACACTTTCCATGAGGAAAATAATTTCCCTTGGGGTCTATGCCATCTTCGAGGTTGCTGTATGGATCATATTTTTAAGGTTATGGAGGTGAGGAAGTTGTGAGAGGGAAAAATATGTGATCTGTGTGTAGGAATCTGGAGTGGCAGATATTTGAACCCATCCCTCCAAGTGCAGTTTTAGGAGATGGGTCAAGATTGTCTTGCTGGAGAGGTTAATGGGTCTGCCTCTACCGGCCTACCCTACGCAGTTACTATGCAGTTTGGTGGACAGATGCATCCATTGTCAAGACCTGAACAAACCTCATCCCATGATACCGGGCACTCCTGTTTAGTTACCAAACGTGGTGAATCACTTGAGGTGACCTGTGGCAGAGGTGTTGGTTATCCAATGAATGGTTCCCGGAGCGGCGGTACTCATACCCATCTCCCAAATTGGCATTTCTCTCCCATTGTTATGCATAACTTTTTGTCAATATTGTAAAGCCTATTATGATGTAGGATTTAGGGATATGTAATGTATAATAATGTATTGACAGATAAATGTTATATTGTTATGTATTATTTTTTTATTATAATTAGATAGCATTATTAAGAAAAGATAATTTTTAAAGGTACATTGCAAAAATGTTTAGCGTAATCTAATCATATTCACTGCGAGACAAATTCCGCATCTAAAAAGAAAAACATTTCATTTGTCGATCCACAATGGCATAATTACCCTTTGCAAAGAAATGACCCTCTTTTATTTTACAAATTTATTCCGGTCTTATAAAAATAGTTGCAGGTACTGGGTGCGCAAATAAAAATAAAAGATTTCATTCCTTGGGTTCTGTATAGCCTACACCTTCCCACCCGAGGTGATTCTGCGCTAAAAGAGGGACGGCAACATGTTTTTCAGTTAAATAAAATTAATCTTATCGAGAGGGCCATATTTCTCGACATCACCTCCATAGTTCTTCTGGCATCGAGTCGGGGAAAAGGAACAAAAACATTTTTGTCTCTTTTGTTTCCACATAGAAAGGAAGATGTGAGAACGAAATGGAATGAAAACCCCGTTTGCTAATTTTAATTACTAGAGATTCAAACTTTTATTTAAGCGCGAGGGATGGAAAGATTTATAAATACCCACGGAATATAAGGGAGGAGAAAAGTTTTAGTTTTGTATTATGCTCGGTAGTGTGCCGAAGAGGGATAGTCTGACTAAACACTGGCTTATATTATTACCTACGTATAAACTGTTATTACCATATTAACTGCTAGGTTACCTCTTACGGAATTGTTGAACTCTACACTTTATTTTTGTGTGTTTGGATATTGGATAGCGTTGCTTCATTTTCAGAACACTGGCAAACTTAGTAACGTTCAGAGACTGTGACGTATCGTGCTTTCGGCGAATGTAACAAATACTAACTGAAGAATTATATTAAGTAGCACAAGATCTTCAAATTTCTCTCCTAAATGACAAAATTAGCTATTTTTAGTTATTTAGTTTTGGCTACACAGAAACGATTGCTCAAAATATTCATAAAAATGTAACCTAAGTTTCTTACAATCCCTAACAATCGTGTCATTGGACGTTACCACGAAACAAAAAGAAAAGTGACGCTTAAATTTCAAATTAAAAACCAAATCATAAACCTAAACATAATCAACATAATAACCAAGAACAATTAATTCTTCACTGCTAAGAAAAAGAACTTGAAAATAATTAATGGGGTAGATTTTTTAACCTATCTGAACCTTGATTGCCTTTGCTGCATAAATCAATCTCAAAGAGCACTTTTAATGAAACTTTTACTTTGAAATAAAATAAATAAATTTTCTAGGGGCTGACCGTCGCATTGCAAGAGTCGGGTGGTGGGGGCGGGTAGGGAAGGGGGGCAAGGAGGGGGCGGATGCCATTTCTGTGTTAATGAATGTTCCTCCAGCACATAAATTATGCACCGCGACTGCTCTAATATTTGCATTTATATGTTTTTCTTCTGCCGTTACAGCTTTCCTTCTTACGCCCAAAGAGGGAATAATATATAGGTAGGAGTAGGAAGCTGGAAAAAATACTCATGCAGTTAAAGCAGGCGCCCTGTATTTAAGTATAACAAGAAAAGGGTCGGAGTTAAGAAGAGATGTCGAAATAAAATTATATGCTAAATGTTTATTTGACGCCTTTTTTATTTTTAGAGCACTGCAACTCATCGTGATTATTTTTGAGGTATTACGCCGTGTAGCGCTACCTCCTTCTTTAGCCAACGTTTCGGACAACGTTACAGTCATTATCAGTACAGATGTGTAATTGATTTTGGACACTGTACTGTATACTTATAACCTCGAAAATCTCAAATCTGAAGAATTTGAGGTCTTTCAAGGATCAGACTCGCAGCTTAATATAAAGAAGTTTCGACTTAAATCGACTTCGATAAGACTATACCATAAGCTTGAGCTAAATTGAATACCTACGGAAAATAAGTAGGTACCTGTACCTACTTGTAGAACAGTGAAGTTTTGAAAATAATAGCACCATCAATAATCCTTATAGCCAATATTTAGAACAGCAATATTTAGTATACGGTTGACAGGACACAATTTATTTAAAAAAATATTTGATGTTCTTTTACAATGCATTTTTCATATAATATTATTATTTTAAGTTAACTGCGGCAGGTATGGGTGTTAAAAAAATCACTGGTCTCCGTAAAAAGGATGGCAAGTCTCATTAAACTTGCTTAATAAGTTTCTCAGTAAATCCCTCTGTCTACCGGTGTTAGTGAGTGGGAGGAGGGGGGTGAGGGTGGGTGGCAGAAGCGGGAGGCTACAGTCCAGACGATGGGATAAGGAAAAAATAAGCAGGTGGATACATAGTAAATCAATCGGGTTCAATAAACTAGCTGTTTTACAATTAATTGTTGATCATGATAATCTTACAGGTATAAATCTGACAAATTTTCTAAAGCTTCCCAATTATTATTAAAGAAACTACATTACCTACGTGCATGCGGTTGTATAAATTTGCAGCGGGTAGAATTATTAAAATAACCTGGGAGTTTTTGTAAAATAAATGAAAACGCTTTGCTGCAGTTTATTTTCAGGTTTGCAAGGTAAGGTTTAATTAAATTAAGGAATATCTTGTTCATGGGATTTACGATAAAACTGAATAATTTCTACAACTTTAAGCATTATTTTTGAGATACTATTATGAATAATGATAAAAAAAGCTTTTGAACATTTTCTCTGAAGTTTAGCGCATTTTCTTTAAACCTTTTTGGGTTTAATTTTTTGTGTCATACATATTTGGATATGCTGTCATTTCACAGAATTATATTCACAGTGATAATTTTTTATCAAGATTTGAATTAGAGCCAAAATAAATGATGACTAAAGTTAATTCCAGGATTAAATATCTCAACATTAATTTAATTAAATTTTATCGTCTAAATACTGTACTTACCATGTTTTCGTGAATTAAGAAATTTAACTTTATTTTTTGTAAGGCAACTTTAATAATAATAGAAATAACAACTTCACGTGCCATTTTAATACGTCATCAAAAGATTAGATAATATAAGTCTGCTATTTTTTGGAGTAGGTAGATAAACATTTACCACAATTTAAAAAATATTTTCTAAATAAATTAACCTAGGGAATTCATAAAACATGCCATGTAAATTTTGCCGAACTAAATTTATAAGCAATGGTAGTATTTCTGTTGCAACTGAACTTGGTTTTTTACGTTTTGTTTCTCGGCGTCTAAGGCTTATTTGTAGAAAAATAGGTAGTACCAAGAAGAAAACAATATTGCCATTGAAGATCGTAAGAAAAACAAAGTTAATAATTAAAAAAAAACTGTTTATTTCTGTTTTAACGTTATAGTGGGATAAAGCGCTATCAGTTATTTCAGTAAAATTCTATTTTCTACTTTAATTTTTTCATAGGGAAGAGAGGGTTTCTCTAAAAGCAATTGTTTCCAAAGGAACTAGAACAAAAATTAACAATTTTATGGCTGCTTAAAATTCACAAAGGAAACCTCTCCAACAGCGCTTTTCGTATAATTTTACTACTGACACTGCCAAGGAATTGAACTGCTAAAGGCGAGACCTCCTACATTCTACATTATAATTTTTAATTCCGATTCAAAGATTTTCATAATTATGAAGGTATTATTTGATTCTACTTGAATTTGTTAGTATTCAAAAATTATCGTTTCTCGAAGGAGATATGCACGGTGTCCGGAAACTCGTAGCACAAGCGGGAAACTCATGAATTATTACATACATCAGATTAGGAGTCGGTTTTATGGTACCTATAACTCACTTAAATTTTTTTAGTAAATCGAGTCTGAAATTGTAGTTTTTTAGATCGAATTTGGAAAAACATCGGTCGCTACTATCGGTTAATGTCAATTGTATGCTGTCTTTTGAAATGGCACAAAAAAAATTAAAAACAAGTTTAAAATACATTTTATATTTCGTAAATAACATGCATAATATTTATCAACAATATTATACATATTAAAATAAGTTAACAATAATAATCTAAACGAAAATATGAAAGAGAACAAGACACAGAAAAACAGAAAAAAGACAATGGTCGCAACTGGGACACGAACCCAGACCTCTCCGTCTAACCGGGACGAGCTCTGGGTTCGTGTCCCAGTTGCGACCATTGTCTTTTTTCTGTTTTTATACCTCTCCGTCTAACCGGGACGAGCTCTGGGTTCGTGTCCCAGTTGCGACCATTGTCTTTTTTCTGTTTTTATGTGTCTTGTTCTCCTTCATATTTTCGTTTAGATTATTATTGTAAACTTATTCTTATATGATATATTTCACTGATGGGAATAACCTTCAAAAAAGTATAAAAATAAAGTTTTTCTTATACAAATTAAATATTATACTTTATATTAAAGTATTCTGATTGCAATTGACGAAATATTGTTATCTATCGATATCTGCAGTACAAACAAACATCAAGGAATTATAGTGATTTATTTTTGGGGTATTATGCCCTGTTGCCCTACCTCCTTCTTTAGTCAACGTTTTGGACAGCGTTACAATCAGGACAGATGTGTGAAAATGAAAATGTGTAAACTGAATTATGTACACTGTAATGCTGTCTTAAGGAAGGAGGTAGCGCAACACGGTATAATATCCCTTTAATACTTTTGGACGTGAAAATCTAAAAGAAGTTTTATGACGGGTTTGTTGTTTCCAAAAAAATTGAACAATAGGAACAATAGGCCACTTGCGTGGATTTCATAACGACTTGGAAAAAATCGTGTGGATAGATTTTTTTTATTAAGATTACGAAAATGTAAATAAAAAATTTTAGAAACGTATAGCTTTTTTTATTTTTAAATTAATAAATCCATTATTTGAGCTCGTGATGTCACTACATGAAAATGTCCCGTCTCCGATTATGTTCCCTTAATTTTGTAAAATTCCACCCTGATTATTTTTTTTTATATGGCAACACTTTGATTTCCGGCGAATTTTGGAATTTGCGTTTAACGTTCACTAGATTTATTGTTTTTTCTATGCGAACTCATTCTTTGGTTTGATTTTTTGATAAAGATGGTGGTGTTTTTACAGATGTTACGAACCCCGTACAATTTATTGCTATTCGTGTGGAAAACGTTATTTTTTAAAAATGATTTTCAGCTATGTAATTATCGTTTTTTCGCAGCCATAAAATTATGTCCCGTCTTTCCGGTTTATAAAAAATGGTCTGATTAAAAAAAAAAAAAAAAAAACAGAATGTCTTAGAATATTTGCCTAAACCGGATTTTTTTTTAAATGTGATGCAAGTGGACATCTCATCAAATATTTGAAGTTAATTTTCACGGTCCGTGTAAGTTCTATAGGCTAGTTGCTTCATAAAACTGAAATAATCAAAGAACTTTAATAGAACTTACACAGACCGTGAAAATTAAATTCAAATATCTGATGAATTGTTAAAAAAAATTGTAACAACCCATCCTTACTTTAGTGCTACGGTAAAAATACCACATGTTTCAAAATATTAAAAACCAGAAGCCACTTCGGTAGATCCCCCAGTGTATTTTACTTCCAAACGTACTTAGAAAGCAAAACGTTTTATTAAAACACTTAGTGTTATAAAATCAGATTAATTTATTTGTTGGCATAGGAGAATAATGGGGATGACGTGTAACTTCAATACATTATCACTCGTGTAGCGATAAGATCGAAAATGTTCCGGAGAGAGTGCCTTGTTTTGAATCGATCCTGATGGAATGACATACAGATAAGCCGGTGCTTTGTATGAAATATTTGGAGGGTTGCAATATGGAGCGAGATTAAAAGTAAACATTTCACAGATTAAAATGGGGGATGTCGCCCTGCACTCTTTAAAACATCAATTTCATTTCGGTGCATCACAGAGGCGAAAATATAAGCGATGAGATGAAATTTATTTCGATGATTATTCTTTTAAATTGAATGTTAACATATCAAAGCATCTTGAACTTCTTTATTGTTAAAGTTGTAGTAATTAATATTTTAAAGCGATTATATTTTTTTTTTTTACTTAGCTACCTACGTACATATTGATATCTACCTAAGCGTCCTTTTTAATAATAATAATTATAGTTTATTCCAGAATGTATGCGGGGGTAGTGCAATGCAATACATTCCTTATTTTGAAATAACAAAAGAAAAACAAATAATAAGATGATGTAAAAAGTAAATAACAACTCATAAATTAAATAAAAACGTAGTTAGTATATTTTTGTTATTTATTGTTGGGGTGTTGGGGTGTCGGGGTGTTGCGCTACGTTGTGAAACGTTGGCTAAAGTATGAGGTAGCGCACCAAGACATAACACCCCAAAAATAAAAATAAAATACTTTTGGCCTTGAAAACCTAAAAGTATTTGAATATTTTGGTTTTTTAATTATTTTTTTAGCTAGTATATTTTTTCTAAAGCGCTCAACAGTTCTTTTCCAAATTTTGGTAACCAAATTTTTTTTGAATCCTTAAGATGAACGCGAAGTCATTTTTATAATCCATAAATAATCACAGAAAAAGTATTAAAATAATTCTCTGTTACGGGACTTGGGACGAGTTGTTTCAAAAAAGTTAATGAGTTCATTAAATATTTGATTTTATTTTTCACGTTCTGTGGAGGTTCTATTCAAATTTTATTATAGGTCAGTTGCTGCATGAAACTGAAATAATCAGATAACTTGGATAGAACTTACACAGAACGTGAAGTTAATTTCAAATATTTGATGAATTCATCAAATTTTTTTAAACAACCCATCCTTAAAGTTTTCCTTCAGAGCCAGTGTCATCTTTGGAGGTGCTTGCAATGGATCTTTTTGGAAAAACGAGGGAATTGGGTCTTAAATGGCCATGCAAAGTGAGATCTTTCTGTCGAGATACTAGTAAAACAAACGCAGCATTCTCTTGTGACACACATGTTTCAACAATTGTAATTCGTCATTGTTCGAAGAAAATTTGAGACTGTTGGCTTGTAGCCACATTACTCATCCATTTTTTACATTAACTCCTCCAAAATAATTACTTTCAAGCCATATGTCATGTGTGGAGGGACTTTTGGAGGACAGGAAGAAATTAACCTTAGTCTGGGAGAGATCCACGTTGTAGGAGAGAGGAAACATAGATTCCGACAAATCATTCCATTGTCGAGTAGTTGAATGCAAGAACGAGTCGTAAAAGCGACCAGTTCTCATATGACAAAATGTCAACCATGTACAAATATTGTGCATGCATTTGACATGCTTCCCGAATATGCATCGGTGCCGAAGGGATTTATAACTCTAGCTCCTCGGAGCAATTTCCATCGAAATGCCGGTATAACAAGGACATTTAAGATAATTCCTTGTAGTAAAAATAGTGTTTACAAATATTAATGTACTACACACGTAAAATATTGTGTTTAAAATGTTTATTATCTAATAATATTATGTTTGACATTATTTAACCCATTATGTCCTGTTTATTGGTGTACCTTTATTATAAATTAATAGGATATCATAGGTTAAGCTTAATAATACCACCAAACGATTGCGTAAAACGTTATGCCCGTACCCACGGATAAATTATAATTGATCCGGATATCAGAAGATGGGATCGGCAACGGAAGTGGAAAATTAAATGTTTCCAATGCAACAAGTTCGTGATACAATTATAGCACTCGCACAATGTATTGCGTGCGGTGGAGGAAATTGTATTTGAGTTAATATCTGATTGGAATCTTTTGATGTTAAGCTAACAGATATCATTAAAATAAAACAATTCCCGTCATGATATAAAGACAGGAAAGAGGAAAACTATCAACACTAATACTTTGCACGCTACCACTACCCATGTTTTTTCATGGATGCAACACAATTAAAAGCGTATCCTTACGAATCAGGTAATTATGTTTTTATTTTTATTGTTTTTATTTCTTTACAGAACTCATTTTAGGACAGAAGAAACATATAATTCATGGGTGGGAGGAAATAGTTACAGTTTTACCTAGGAATTAAGATATTAAAAATTTAAGTTGCACATACAATAGATATATGTAGACGAAAAATAAAAGACAGGTTGAGTAGAACAAACAACGACAGAAAAATATTAAAGAAAAAATGAACAAGTTTATATAAATATGGATGATTACAAAGGAAAAGAAAATATGATTAAATGGAAAAGAAAAGAAGAGAAAAGGGAACAAGACAATTGAACATGTTTATCATAGTTTCACCCTTAAACGTATCTACTTAAAAAATATTCTTTTAAAGCATTCTCTGATTTTTTCCCATATTTTGTAGTGTGTGTTTGAGGTATGCGGATTTTATTGCTATTTCGAGTATTGTGAGTTTGGATGTCTTGATTGTAAATGGCTTGATGTTAGTTTGAGTTGATTGTTGAGTAATTTATAGAATGGTTAAAATAGGATTTAATAGGCAAAATGCGTTACTATGTATTTAATATTGGGTCTAGTTATTTTCAAAGTTTAGGGACTAAATACGATTTCGATTTAAAATATATCTGTTTTTAAAATATCAAAAATTAAAGTTTTAAAGGGCAACACGCGATTCGAATCCCTGCGGGCTCTATCGTGAGATTCTTTCATTACTAATCGTATCTGATAGCTCTATCCAATGTAATGATAGTTGTAACTTAACAACGTGGTTGTCCAATATTGAGCGTAGTAACTTATACGCAATTTTGAGGCCCCGAAATACGGAAATGAAGACAATATTTATTTATTTTTTTATTTTTTTTATTTACGCTTATTTAGGCTTTTACATAAGTATATATAACAATATTTAAAAAATTCTACTCATAAATAGTGCAGGAAACGACTGTTTAAAACAGTTGCACAAAAATAAATATAAAATAAAAATATTATTGAATTGAAACACACAGTATGTGTACAGAAATCCAAAATAGTTTATTACAAAATATAGAAATCCAAAAATACTGTTAATGTTTTAGACAATTTAAATATAATAATAATAATATAATAGCGAAACTCAACCAAAATCTGAAGATAGAAAAATCAGAAAAAGATATTGGTTCCACTAGGACTCGAACCCAGATACCTTAGCACACATGGCCAATGCTCTACAGATTGAGCCGTGGAACCGCAGCCAATAATATGTGCGTTAAGAAAATGAAGATAGTGTTGGTAGTTCTTAGTCGAAGTATGATACAGTTAAAAGTGATTGGAAATGGGTTCCATAGCTCAATCGGTAGGGCATTGGCCATGAATGCTAAGGTATCTGGGTTCGAGTCCCAGTGGAACCAATATCTTTTTCTGATTTTTCTGTCTTCAGATTTTGATTGAGTTTCGCTAATATTGTCTTCATTTAAATAAATATTATAATTTGAGTTTTTACTCATAAAGTTAAAAATAAAAATAAAACCTTTTTATCATTATTATTATTATATCCAGTACATCATTATTGATCAAAACAAATAAATAATGCTGCGTTCAGGTAAACCCAATCGTTTATTCCTTCTAGTAATTTTATATATCTAGGATTAAATACAATCCTTACCTTATGGCCGTTTAACACCATCTATTTTTTCAGCCAGATTCCAATTAGAGACCAAAGTCAGCATTTTTCGCTTTACGCGATCTCTATTTTCATATCTACGATTTCAGTTGGCATCACAGCAAACAGCATGGTTCATGTGTTGTTAGCAGTGATGACAATTGAAATCGTTATACATATATGAAAATAGTGATCGCGTAAAGCGAAAAATATTGACTTTGGTCTCTAATTGGAATCGGGCTGAAAAAAGTTGTTGTGTATTGCAGGCATTAAGCTCGTTAAAACAATACGTGATCTTTATAAGAATATTACCGATAGTAAAAAATAAAATGCAATTTATTAAAACTGACAATAAAATCGCTCAATAAACAATGGCAAATAATATCCTAGGCAAGAAAGGGTGGGGAATTATTAGCTCAGAGGCGAGCCTGATCCATATTGGACATTTAAATTGCTCTATAATTTCCATTATCTGTTGCCTTCATTCACGTATCAGTTGGCTTGCAAATTGCATTCAGGCGGTGACCTCTTGCCCGCTGCGCTTTCTCGTTCGAATTAACAAAAAATATATGCAAGTTGTCAGTCAAAGTAAGATAATGAATGGAATTAAAGAATCAGAAGGGAGATTTGCGTTGTGTTCTAAGACGGAGCCATTCTTGGTACAATTATGTGTTATTTGTGTTTAAGGCCGCTATCGTTATTCTTTGACAGGCCTGATGGGCTGGGAACACTTCTAATACTATATCATTCCTAGCGGATTAGAGCTATCAAAATATCCGACTTGATTCCATGATTGACACCTGCTGCTTATTATCGGCAGAATGATGGGAACCTTTTCCATATAGGAAATTAAAGGATTTATGCTTAATAATGCATTGTTTGAGCAAATTTAACACAAATTTAAATACACCAATTTTTTTATTTTTGCCGAAGATTGAATTTAACAATTTTAAATGGAACAACTAATTTTAAAGCACTAAATCTACTTCCAATGTTGATCTTCTCGGAAAAATCATTAATTACTAGTACGCACTTTAACTTTCAACCTGGCAAAGACAGGGTCCTTCCTAAACCGGTCAATTTTCTTTTCCAACTCTTATTCAAGTGCTTATACCATATTTCGTTAGAATGCATTATAACTCTGGTACAAGGAAACCTTTCGAAACCAGAAAACTTTGATGTTGAAAACAGAGTACTTAATTGTTTCACACATCTACTTATGATGACTAAATATGTAACTGCCTCCAATAAACATTAAAAATAATGACGTATATGACATGTAAAGTAAAACTTTATTTCGAAAGACAAAAAATTGGCAGTGAGAATGTAAATTCAGATTTCACTTGACATCTACAACAAAGGATTCAATTTCGGAAACATTTACGATTTCGCAGTTTAATTGCGCTAGCATCCATCCAACACAAAGCTCCGTTCGCATGTGTCCGTCAGTTCAGCATTTACTTAGATATTCCATTAAGTCCAATTACGTTCAGTCCAAAGGTGAGTATTGTAGGGCCCTGATTGGCCATTTCCTGCAGGAATTAGCCTCGCCCGCCGGCCAACTGCTTTGTTTAACGCGATGGGAAATGGCGAATGCCCTAACACGACATAAAGATTTTACGCGATGATAGTAAAAGAGGTAAATCGTATAGGTTCGGACCTCGGACATGTGGTAAAATGATGGGACGGGGATGTGGGATTGGGTGGGGAGGTGCCGGCTTGATGATGGCGGAACCACTCATTTTAGGGGGCAAAGGTTTCATAAGCAATGAGGATCAGATAGGGTGATTAATGCAGAGCTTCTTCCCCGAATGATAAATAATAACCACAACTAAAGAGAAGTTTTTAGTTTTCCAAATACTTATGATTTAAATATTTTTTTAAAAAATTAAATCAAGAAAATTTTAGCGAAACTCAATCGAAAATCTGGAAACAGAAAAATTAGAAAAAGATATTTGCACCACTGCGCGCAGTGGTCAGTGCATTTGCCCGGAAAGCGAAAGGTCCTGGGTTCGTAGATGTGCAAATATCTTTTTATGATGTATCTGTTTCCAGGTTTCGATTGAGTTTCGCTAATATTGCTTCATTTAATTAAATATTACAATTTGAGGTTTTACTCATAAAGTTAAAATGAAATAAATAAAAATATTTATTGAAGAAGAAGATAACAATTATAATCTAAACGAAAATATGAAAGAGAACAAGACACAGAAGAATAGAAAAAGATAATGGTCGCATCTGGGACTCGAACCCAGACCTCTCGTCAAACTGGGACGTGCGCGTTAACCGATTTTGCCGTTGTCACATATTTTAAATTTTAGAATGTACAATATTCTTTTCAACTAATTATTTTCGTTCTAAGAATTGGTTCATAAACTAGATAGCGTCGTTACAGTTTTCTATGTAACTATGCCAAATACGCCAATACGATAGCAATGTAAGGTGCCAGGTTCACGTTTTTTGAGTTTTAATTAATCTTGGATAATAAGATGTTTTTTAAGAGCCAATATAATTAGTAAAAAGAAGCATATAAATCAGTTGTAATAAATAAATCGTCTTGGCTTGGATACTTTGTCACTGCGGTATCCCTGGAAATGAAAAGGCCGATTCATTGGCGAAAGATGCCATTATTTCGGGGGATATTTTATGTAAATTTTTAAACCCCGATGACATTTTCATGAAATTGAAAGAAAACATTTTTTTTTACATTAACTCTACACAGGAGGCCCTGAGGAAAATAATTTCCCTCAGGGCCTATGTCATCTTTGAGGATGCTGTATGGAGGGTCTTTTTGAGGAAAGGAAGGAGTGAACATGGGTCTTGAAGAGACCCATGTTGTAGGAGGGAGGAAACACAGAGGCTGGTAATTCGTTCCACATCTGAGCTGTTGAACTCAAGAACGAGTCGTAAAAACGACCCGTTCTCATGTGACTAATGTCAACCGTGTACAAATGTTGGCCGCGTGTGTTTCCCGACTATGTACCGGTGCCGAGGGGATAAATGACGCTAGTTCCTCGGAGCATTTTCCATTGTAATACCGGTAGAACAAGGACAGCATTCCCACCTGACGCCTATGCTCTAAAGATTGCAATACGTCTGTTAAGATGGGAGAATCTATCAAACGGACCGCCCGTTTCTGCACAGAGTCAAGGGTTTTTTAAGGTATTTTGGAGCTCCAGACCAGAGGTGGCTGCCAAATTCAACCGTGGGGCGCACTTGCGATTTGTACAGGGTCAGCAGTTGTGTACTATTAAATTAACTGCGGGCCCTGTACAGTACGCCTAGTTTCTGAGACGCTAATTTAACTCTGGTTTCGATGGAGCCCCCATACCTGAGCTGGTCACTTAGAGTAACACCAAGCATATCAATGGAGGTCCTGTTCGGAAGAATGCTTCCGTTGAAGGAGACTAGATTATCATTTCGATCCCTTTTAGACGTTATCAAATATGATTGGGTATTTGAAACATTAAATTCGACGAGGTTATTCTTACCCCAAGAGAAAACACTCTCGAGGTAACCGTCCATTCTCTGCTTCAAAGCCCTCCGAGCTATTGGGGTTTGTGTGCTCTTTGGAGGCTTGTCAAACAAAAAGCTATCATGGACTGTACTGTCATCCGCGTAACAATGAATCGGTGCACATGACAAGAGGTCGTTGATGTGCAACAGAAACAAAGTCGGAGACAGAACCGATCCCTGTGGGACGCCAGCATTTATCGAATGCGAGGAAGAGGTGAAACCGTCAGCAACCGCCTCAATCGACCCCCCCCCTCAAAAAGTCGGCAATCCACGCACACAAGGATGCGGGAAGTCCGTACGAAAGCAGTTTGTTGACAAGCGCTCGATGCCAAACCCGGTCAAAGGCCTTGGAAATGTCCAGTCCAACCGTTTGGGTCTCACGAAATGGTTTCCACATGGCAGAATCATTGGGTTGAATCTAGTAAAACAAAAGGATATAACTTTTTCATAATACAGCCAACGATTCCTTCAAAACTGTGGTTTTTCAGACTCTCTTTGAACAAATTCTCAACATCTTCCATTTGCCGCATGCGGATAGGGCATTGCTGCCACAATGTTCACCTGACAAAAATTCATGTTAAGAATTCTTCGATGTATGAATGTCGTCTTGATGAAGAGGACCTCAATCATATTTTTTTCAGTTGCCCTATAAATATTTCATACAAAAATTTCATCCCTCACCTAATCAGTTCGGGCATATGCCTCCCTAGAACATTGCGTGCCTGTTATCTTATGTGGACAAACGCGTTTATAGAGTCTTGGCTAATTTTCTGAATATTAACAGCATCAATTTGTAACTGTAAGTTTATTTCATGTGTTTAGTTTATTTTTTACGCATAATAAATTATATCAGCCTATTTAATTATTTCCTGTTACTTCCACTTGTTATATGTATTTAAAATCATCTCGTATTGAAATAATTTAGCGTATTATTATTAATTGTATTATATAATGTAGATTAACCCAAAATTACACTCACAAAATCACTCACTCAACACTGGCCAGAAAACTTCTTTGGGTGAAAAGAGTTTAAAAAAAATGCTTGCATTAAATTGCAAAATTCATAGAGTGTTGATTCAAAATTTTACTGTTGAGAGTCGGATTTATTTTTATTTTTATCAAACATATTCGTTGTCTCTATGCATCACGAATACAATATACAGGCTGGAAGATAGGAAGATATTTACTTCACTTTATATTAAAAAGTTTTGTGAATATTTTAAAAGATAACCGAAGAGAACTGATTGATCAAGATTCGAAAATGTCTCGAGGTTCGGTTCTCTCCCCTATACGTCAATCAATATATATTATAATAGAAAATGTATGAATGTGTACGTCCCGCTCTAAAAACGCTTTCTCTAAAAACGTCCCATTCTAAAAACTACTCAGAAACGAGTCCCGTAACGATCAAGGGAGTTATATGGTGTGGTAGCCCTCTATCCCCCATCCATAAAAAAGGTTCCCGTTTTACCTGAAGGACGTGCTTTGAAGATATAAGAGCTGGAAGTTTCACCCTCTAGACATTTCTAGGAGAGCCCATAACATTCCACAACATTCAAGAACATTCCACAACATTCAAGAACATCCCGGAACATTCTGGAATGTTGTGGAATGTTCTGGAATATTGTGAACCATTCGAAGCCTTTTTGTATGGGTGGGGCTACCCATTGGTAGGGGTATATAAAACAAGATCCGCCGTGGGTTCGAACGTCAGTTCAATCTCATGTCAACTGCCGAAGCGAAGCCGGGTACCCCGGTTTTGATCGATGCTAGTTGGTGATAAAATAAAATGCCTATATTCTATTTAAATGCGTTTATTACATTTATTACATCTATAAAAATCAAAATATGTTTCAGTTTTTTATAAATGTGGTTCATTTAGGTTTATTTTCAGGAAAGCAAATTGTGAACGGCCATCATTTGTGATGAGGTCCTCCTGTTACACGCAAAGCATTCAATTAAAAATTGAAATGCCGTTTCACGAGTTGCATTTGAAATGCGAACGTTGGGATAAGCTGCGCCATAACAGAATTAGATATTTTACATGCGCGAGTAATAAAACCCATTCCGCCCTCCCCCGTACCACCGCCCCCACCCCCGGATTGCCGCCCCCGCCCTAGGTGTCTCTAACTATATTTTAGTGCCTCCATTTAATGCAATTTTGATGGCGCTAACGTCGTTTGAATATAAAACGATGTTATTTTTGCTGAAACGGATATAGGCGGCGATAAAAGTATGGGAAAAGCTATTTCGGCTGCGGGACGTTTGTTACACACGAGCGGCGGTGAAAATATTTCAACCTTTCGGAGCGGACCCCGCTTCGCCAAAAGCACTTTGGCGATATCTAATTATTACATTAATGTGCGTCAAATGGTTTTGGGTTCTGTTTAAATTATTGGCATAACCAATTCCAACGCACCTTTGAAAGGTTACCAAACCCCAAAGCTGAAATATCTGACGTGAATGTGTTGTGAAATGTTTTTACCAGGTAAGCAGATGCTCAATATCCTCATGCAAGGATTACAGCACAATTACATAGATTTTTTTATGTGAGCACCGTACAAGAGTCGCAGTTGCTCCCAACCGTCTAGAGCCAGTGAGACCTCGTCATCCCCAATTAGGGTACGTTCTAAGGATGAAGGTGGTGGGGAGGGGAAGGAGATGGGAAGAGGAAGGTAGGGAAGTACCTGGCTATTCAGATCTGGTCAAATAACATGGGTAAGGCCATTTCAAGCAACATTTCATTTCGTAATGGTGCTAATTTATTTATTTATTTTGTAAACATTACATACAATATTTTTATAATGATCTTTGGCTATCCATTTAGGCAATTTGCCCGTTTTAGAACAGTAAAAATGGGCAGGTTTTTTACATATATTTAATGTGTTGACTATAATATTGCCTTTTACTTAAATGTGACACTTGATAAATAATATATTAAGGTTTTGATGGTAGATACAGGAAGTTACTTATGATTGTAAATTATATATTTAATAATAAAATAAATGTAGAGAAGAGAAAACAAAAAAAAATAAAAACCAAAAGATTTTTTTTTTATAAACGTGTTTGCTTTTCAACCATTCCAAGAAATTTTAGTACTGATTTTGATGAATTAATGAACTAGATAATCTAAAAATGGATAATAAATAGAAAGTAGAAAAAAGAAAATGCAAAGAAAAATTTAAGCAGTTTTTGAACTTACCTACATTGTATAAAAATTATATTAAGGTAATATAAATATAATACCAATATATTTATGAAAGGTCAAATAAATTAATTACTAGTCGAGAGCCTTACCCGTCCACGGAGGCCGTCATTTATTGTAAACAATTTATCCATCTTGCTCCACTTCAAAATAAGTAGTTCTAGAAAAAAAAGGCTAAGAAAGGATCAATCGTACAAATAACGTAACAACACTATCAATTATTACAAAAATTCCATTTAGTTTTATGCTGAAAATAAAATTAAAATGGTGTATTAAAAGATAGTAATAAAAATAGTACAAACCATACGTTCAAAATATGATTTTTCAAATGTCGGACAGATTATACAAAAAAGATTAGACGAATATTCTGGTTTAATTAAAAAAAAAAAACATTTTCCCTAATAGTAGAAGAAAGATTTCATCTACAACAACACAATCTTTCGTTGTACGCCGTCTAATAACTTATTTCACACTCACCTCTAAACAGAAAAATTAATGCACGGTTATTTTTACAAATACAAATAATTTAGTTTGAATTACTCCGTAAAACATACGGTCGCAATAAATACAATCTCAAACAGTTTGGCGGAGGTTTAGCTAAAAGCGAGCAACAAAAGCAGAGAGCAAAAAAAGATAACCCGTTTTAAATATGGCGAAGGACTTTTTGCGCGGCAAAAGTTATCGAGCTTATCTGATGGGAATGCGAGCAGGGAGCAGGGTTGCTGTAGAGCCTGAAAGAGAAGGGGGGCAGAGAAGGGGCAGGTGGTACTTTTCAAGGGGTAGCTGGTACTTTTCCACCCGTGGATTCTGCATATGGAGCGGGAGTCCCTGCTTTTGGAGGCTGTTTTGTTGGGAATTGTAGATATGGCCGACGGTATTGCATGCGCCGCTTTCCGGGCGGTAAGATATGACACCGTATAGCACGTTGCCCGATGGTACAGCGGTTGTGTTGGATTACTGGTGCAGGCTTCCAAATATTTTCTCCCTTTTCACATTTTTTGTTGGTAACGTTAACAATCTGCATTATTAATCTGTTACGAAATATGGAAACGAAAAACTCTGTGATGTTGTAAGAAATTGTTTTAACATGGCAAACATAAAAGTCTCCTTAAGGACATTTGTAAAAATATATGTATTGAGCTGTGAACGATGTATTGCATATCTGAAAACGGTCGGATATTCTGTTATTTAAAAAATGTTTATTACTGTACTGCAGTATTGCTCTGCGATGTACTTCCATATTGTAACGTTTTACCAGGTTGCAACTTTTGCGGTTATTTTCCAAACGTTTTTCTCAAAATTTGAAAGAATGTGGATGAACATGTTTCAATTAATTTAAAATAAGATAATTCGCAATGCAAAATAACATATTAACAGATTTTATCAACAATGCATTGATTCAGCATGAACAATTTGGTGTTTCTGCGAAGTTTGCAATAAATAGATATCACGTTGCTTGATCGCACTTAGATTTTCGTAGAAGTCTAAGAATAAGCGTTTTTTTATGGAGAACGGTTCGACGTATAAAACGGGGAAACGTAAACGTTGTTAGCTAAGTAATATTCAATGTTTAAAAACATGTATTGTTTTGGGAAATTTGTTGTATTGTGTTATCACAGTACCCTCATTGAAAATCTGAAGGAAGATGATGTGTTTTTACTTATGACGGCGTAATAACACTTTAAAACAAGCGAACATTTCAGCACATGTGCTCCAAGTGAAGTGTTCACAAAGTGAGGTGTTTACAAAGCACTACTTTTACCCGTAGAGTTACTGATTATTATCATTTTTTGTTTGGCTTATACTTATCATGTGAACTAAATGTAAGAGAATGGAGATGAATATAAAAAATAAAAATTATGAAATATGGTTATTAATGTAATATGTAAATATTTAAACGATAGAAGAATTTTATTATAGGAAATATTTATTTATAATGGTTGATATTTTTTTCATAAAATGTTTAACGTTAAATGGGTATGGTCGTTTTTATCCCGCCAAGTGCAGCAGCTGCCTTTCCACGTAAAACATGTTTATTTGCGCCGTGTCGGGTGGAATTTAGGATTATTGAAACGGGCGCGGGGAGGGTTGGGCGGGCGGGGGATGTTTTCAGAATTCGCTCCGAAAGTGGATCCGATTTTTGTATTAGAATAAATATAAAGGTAAGCCGACGCCGTTCCTTCTGATAGCGGCGGTAATTTCTCGTGGGCAAAGTAGCAATCGCACTTAAAGAAGTTGTTCCGATTACGTAAATTGAGGCATTTATTGAAAAACACTCTTCGGAGTTTATTGGTAGATTTTGAGATTTAGTTGTGTATTGATATTAGTTCGATTTTGAAACATAACAATATTTAAATGTTTTCTATGGGGACATGGTACGACCAAGTGAATCAGATACTTGAGTCGGACCATGTCAAAAGTCAGAATAATAGAAGAGCATGTATGAGACGATGTACGAATGTGAACGAGGCAAGGAGTGTGTGGCAAGACCGAGTTGTTTGCGGGGAAACGGCGTGATGGCTAGTTAGTTAGTTAGTTTTATATGTTTTCTGCTTCCAATAAAG
Organism: Limnephilus lunatus; assembly: GCA_917563855.2. Lineage (NCBI taxonomy): Eukaryota > Metazoa > Arthropoda > Insecta > Trichoptera > Limnephilidae > Limnephilus > Limnephilus lunatus. The sequence continues at coordinate 90,553,084 of OU830595.1, read as the reverse complement.
GTTATGTAAGTTTGGATACATTGTTTTAGATTAACAAAGTTGAACACCATTACAATTGAAACAAAATATTATTTATATTTAATTTCATTTTTATTGTTTGTACCTAGTCATAAATTGCATATTCCAATTCGTATTAAATTTCATATTTTTTCTCTTCAAAAAAGGGTAGACACATATTTTGCAACGCTTTACGACTTTGACTCGGTTCATGTTTCTGGTTGCATCCACATTCACATATAGTCTCACACACTCTCCTATTTTACAACACTTGACATCATACAACTTGCGTTGGAACTTATATCATTCACAAGACCGTAGATAATATATCATCCTGGGCGTCTCCGATATCTTTTTTTTCGCCATTATATAGCCATTTCAAGCATCGTTAAATTCTGAATAGTGGTTTTTGACATCAGGGCGATACTGAGAGTTTCTTCGACTCTGGAACTGGATTGCGAGTCAAAAGCCTTACGCCTCGACAACGGAGGCCGTCCAATATGTGCGTTCCTACCCCATTCATCCAATTACGACGAAACTTTGATAATTTGTTATTCGCACGCCTGAAATTTGTATAGAAATTTTATAATAGGAGGCGAGCGAGGTGTTTGAAAAATGTGTGTATTTCATGTGGTTTAAAGGCTGGGAAAGACGTTAGGCAAGAGGGAATGGCATAAGAAGTAAAGTGACGGTTTGCCTACTAATGCCTCACAAAATATATATGTTTTCTAAATACGGAATTATTTCAAAATTAGAATGTTTCGGTAAGTTTTTGCGTTAAAATTTCGATCGTCCAGTTGATTAGTCAGACATCTCAAAATACTAAGTTTTAAGATAAAGAGGAAAATAATATTTGAATTTTCACCATAAATTAAATATGATTTCCACGTGTTTGTGTTAAACATATAAAATATGCTATAAAATAATACCTGGTGGCCTAACGGACCGGTACATATGACATTTTGATATATCCTTCTAGTGAACCAGAAAACATCAATATTTTGTTTATTTCACTACAAGTTTTTGTGCATTATAGTTTACTTGGTGGTGTTTATGAGTAATTTGAGTATTGCATCAGATAGAGGATACACTTTTACATATAACTGCGTACTCAACTCAATTTCGATTTTTTTGGAGAAGTCTGACTGATCAACTGGACGATCGGTTTTCATGTTTAATATTAAAATTTTACCATCAATATTTATTTTCTTTATAAAAATCTGAAAGAAGATTTTTATCTCGTTTATAAAATGATATTTATTTTGACAAAAAAATGTTAAACAAGAAATATGTAGCACATTTAAAATGCCTAGGAAGCAGTAGAAAAATCCATCAGATATTTCACCATCATCATTGGGAATTGGGAGTAAAAATATTTAAAAGCCTGAAGGGTTGATCTCAGACAATAGCAGTTAAGGAATAATAAATAGGTGTTTAGGTTTGATAAAAATAGTGTCCGGAAATAGGAACCGCTCGGGGAAGTTCGGCGGTAACTCCCCCGAGGCGGTGACTCTAATGTCACCATTATGAAAATGCCTACCAGAGTTCAATTACCTAATCTACCCTTGCAATCCTCGCCTGGGGGTTTCTCAATCTTAGAAACTTATGTATATAAATATTACTACAAATAAATAAATACTTACGTAGAACAGTAGTTGTATAATGTATAAGTTACAAAATCATTTAAGAGCGGTATAGTTTTATAAAAATGTTAACTTTATTTTTCATAATCAAAACATATTAATTTCGGTTGTTTGTGAGTTAGAAGGTACTGATTTAATGAACTCAAATTTGATTGGAATTAAGTCTCATTTTCAAAACTGAATGTTTAAAGAATTCCTAGAAGCGATAAAGTAATAAGTGTATTAACTATAATATAATAATATTTTAACGGAAAATTATGTGTTTTAATTGGCGTTTTCAAAATTTGAACTTATTTATCTAGAATTCAGGACTTCAATGGTCAACCATAATAAGTTCGGTTGTCCGTGCGTGAAATGTGAAGTATTCCGGTATGATATTTTTGTGTCATTTTTTAAATTGGAACTATTTGCGAAGAATAAATTATGACTAGCAAGAAAGTAGGTTTAATCTACCTACCGATGTATTTAGTATTTGAACAGATTTTTAATTCAATTTGTCTTTTCAAAAATTAAAATTATAATGCACCTTTATTTTTCATGGGTCTGAGCTGGTAATAAATCTAATAAAACTCGTTAATAGTTTAAGGTATTAGTGTAAAATACATATTTACGCAGATAATAATTAAAAAAAACATGAAACCAGTAAAAATTGTGTTTTTTCATTACTGCAATTTTATAACCATTCGTTTATTGTTGTCGGAAAAAATAGAGTTAATGATGGATTCAAACACCTTTATAATTTTTTACAATTTTTTTCTATCCTCAAAAACGTCATACTAAAATAAAATTCCACCTTAAACTAGTGGTTTCAAAATTAGTAATAATATTTAAACATTGATGATTAAATGAAAAACTCTTTAGAGAAAAATGTGAAACAAAAAAATCAGAAAAGGTTGCGGTCGCATTTTGGAATTGAACTCTGAACTTCAGCCTAGCTGGGGCCTTCCTTCCTTTGCTTCATTGATTAAATATTTCAATTTTAACTCAACACTAAACAAATAAAAATAATTCTTGTTTTTATGCACCTAAACACCCTTTGCTTTCAAAATCCTACTTATTGTTAATCGGGATTTCCAGGCCCTTTATAATTTTAATTAATAGTTTTTATATCATTTCCATTGGAGTGTCTTTTTGAGTACGTACTCAAATTAATGTCTATAGAACCTATGAGTTATACATCTTTAATTCGTATGCTTTTAATTTACAGATATCTTACTTGGAACGTTTAAGTCATCGTTACCATTTTAAGATCGAAGCATTGTCAATTACTCCGTGAGCTTTGAAGCTTTGAACTATCGATGTATCTGTCCAAAATAAATCAAAACGCCATTGTTCAATTTTAAGAACTTATTTTCGATTGTTTTAACTCGGGCAAGGCGTCGCAGTAAAGTAAAGTAGTAGCATAATAGGCGTTGTCATCCCCAATTCAAAAACAGACTTACATACGAAAAACGTTTGATATCTACAAGGTAAAGCCATGTAGGGCTAAATACCCGGGAATTTGCATCGCGTTCATTGCGCTACTGTGTTCAGCGTACATCCCCGGGCGTAGCGCAGTAATGCAGCCCCCGAGAGGAGCAATATTAAGATAAAACATAATAACAGTCACGTGGCGCTGAAATATAAATACAGGACGCCCGCTGTGATCTCGCACAAACACGTTACATAATTCCGGGCGTTATCTTTCCGGGCGTTATACGACCGTTAAACGAAAACAACGGATTAGGAGGCGCCGTTAGGCTTTCGTTATGGAAACGGGCGCGATGCATATCGCGGGATTAACCGGGCTTTTGTCATATAAGTGCCTTCGCCTAGAGCTGCAGCTTCACAATACAATGGAACTGGTGGATGGGTTGTCATTTCGAATCAAATGGAGCGTGAATTTATGTATCAGTGTCTTTGGGCGGATTTGCAGCAAGCGTTTGAACAAAATGAGTTATTTATTGGGAGCTTTGAAAGTTTATAGATAGCGCATTTAAAGTTCATTTCTCGCGGTAAATGTTAGATTGAGGGGTGGTGTTGTTAGTATCATATTTGGTAGGCGGGTATGAGTACCACCGTGCAGTCCCGGAAAACAACATCTCTGCCTTAGGTCATCCTCGGTGGTTTGCTACGTGTAGTGATTTTGCGGGGGTGCACAGATTTATCGGGTGAAGTATGTTTAGGCTTTGGCGGCAGATACGCCTGTCCACCAGCTGCATGGCGGGCTGGATCGGGACGGTTTGGGGAGACCCACTGAACCCATCAGCGGATTTCTCTCGACCCTTCGTTTCACATCTGGGATATATGCGTACGGCCGTCACTCCTATATCCTTTTAATCTCAAAACTTCCCCTATTTTTTGAGGAAATTAGTGTGTGGTTAGTGTAAAAAAAAACTATTATTTGAATTATAACATGTAAGGAATAAATAATCAAGTTTTACGGACCACAATTAAGTAAATTGTTAAGTAAAATATTTTATTTAAAATAAAACAATAACTTTATAAACACCACTTTTATTTTTTATTTTTTATGCCGACCGGGTTTTGCTACAGCCGAAGCTTCTTCAAGGCAGTACAATACTCTACTCTGCAGTACAATTACTGCCCTGAAGAAGCTACGGTTGTAGCGAAACCCGGTCGGCATAAAGTATTAAAAATAAAAGTTGTGTTTACAAAGTTATTGTTTTATTTTAAATTATAACGTCACATCACAAAGTATCTGCATCATATGAACAAATAAAATATTTTCATTAGATCACATTTATTATTTCTTTTTCAAAAATATGTTACATTAATATTCATTAAAAATAAACTGAGTAGAGGATGTTTATGCCAAAATAAGTCACGTATAAATCAATTTAATGTCTTTATGAAGAAACATAATGTTTTAAGGGGTTTATTTTCTTTCTCTTACCCATCAATCTAAATGTACCTTATGATTAACAACCAGGGGCTGTCGGGAATCATCGAGCCCGTCACCCGCGTCACCTCGAGTCACCTCGCGTCACCTCACGTAAATCATGAACATAATATTTCAAACGATAACAGACGGAAGCCGCCCACCTCTTAGCGTGACGTGACTATCGTAACTGTCATATAATACCACTAACAATGTGTTCACAGCGGTGCAGGGGTGGATTGGGGTTCAAATAACGAACAACAAGAAATTAATAGGTCAGAAAAATTGCGCTGGAAGAAAACGTCTGCCCTTTCCATATGTCATAGTTACTCGTCAATTGGTGAAAAATGGTAATTTTTTATGAAACTATTTTCAGGAAATACTATGCGGTGCAGCACTTTCAATTAAATATTTTTACATTGCTTTATTACCACTAAATCAATCCAATCTCATAATCAAAACCTCATCTGAACTATGCAGGAAAATAATTTTAAAAAGGACAGGTTTGAATGTATCCATTGATGCACACCTTTAGTGTTGAAAGTTTGAACGAAGTTTTTCGAAATAGTTTAAAACAAACTCCAATAGTTCTGTCTTACCTACAATTCAAATAAGGAGGCGGGTAAGTGTATAATTTTTTGAATAACCAACACCTCTACCATAGGTCATCTAAAGTGGTTCATTTGGTGACTTAGCAGAGGCGTCCGGGTTCGTGGGGTGAGATTTGTCCAGGTCTTGACGGTGGATGCAGATGCACCTGCTCGTGGGCAGATGATGCAGCTGCGTAGAAAGTTTTGAGTGGCAGGTTTAAAGTAATGCACTACTAAGTAATGCAAAATATATACTAAATAAAACAAATATAAAACTTATAAAGGCCATCTTCATACTGGCGCCAGTCCGAAGATGGAATTAACAGGATAAAACTAAGTACGGTCAATAAATTAAAATTAAAATAAGTTTCATATTTGTTTTATTATAATATATTATAATGGATTCCATCATTCTCAAAAATAGAAATATTACACAATGCAAAATCGCGTATTTTTAAGTTTGAATCGTTTTGAAATATTTTTGATACCTGTATACATTAATTAAATACTTCGAGTAAAACACATTTTTGCATTTGAAATAATTTTGCACTTTTTTTATTAGTCTTTTGTTGCTTATAAAAACTGCTTTAAAATTCAAAATCGCCTACTTACGAACCTCTTTTCGGTTGTGATTTTATTGTATGATGTGGAAAATTAAATTATTTAGAAAATGATCGAAAAACATTTAAATATTTGTGCTGGAATTTCAAAATAAAATAAAATACGGTTTTTGGCGATGTTTTTTTCCTGAATAAATCAAAATAATGGTACTACACGGGAATTTAAATCTTATCGCCATCTACATAAAGGAGTGTTATTATTTGAGGCCTGATCCGGAATATTACATGATATTGCGTATCGCCTTAAATCCTTTAAATCAATTAATCAAATAAAACCGCCCTGACACAAAAAAAAACTTTTTTGTAGATGGGGCATATTTTTCATGCCCTTCCACATTTCGGCATAACCGGGAAATCGCCCCTGCCGTGTCATAACGTCACTTACTGTAGCGTAACAAGTATGACGTATGAATGAACAGAACGCGGCGCGGCTAACAGGGGGTAGGTATGTAGGTGTGGTAGTATGCATGTTCGGTGTTATTTCGCCGCAGTAGCGACTACCGCTGACACGCCCCGCGCAGACTAACTTACTAACAGCTTTAACTCACCGTCTTTAGTTGAAAGTACAAGTTATCACTCACTCGGCCCAAGTTATGATATATGTTGCGGTTCGGCTAAAAAGTTGTCAGACATTTTTTTTTATTTAAAAATATTTACATTGAATATTAAGATGGGAACACCTCGTTCCTAACTAATGTTGCTAAACGTTGGTACCGATTTACTAAATTTGGTGTACGACGGTGTAAAATTCTTTTAAGATTGTAAAGACTTTTATTTAAAAAAAATATTAAAAATATTTTACAATGTTAAATAAGTAAGGCAGAAGCAATTTTTTACGAAACTGCTTAGGTACCTACACCTACTGGTATACCAGTTGCGGTCCGTGAGTTTTCAGTAAGCTAGAGTGCTAAGATTGAAAAATACGACATTACTGATGTTGTTGTAGCTGAAATGATTTTTTTTTAAATTTTAACTTTTTTAATGAAGATCTTTCAGTATGTGGATGCAGCGCATCCCTTGACCGAAAGAATCCTGAATATCTTCATACAAAAAGTTGAAATTTTGAAAAAAAAAATCTTTTTCAGCTACACCAACGTCAATAAAGTAATAGGTATTATTTTTTTAATCTTAGCGCTCTAGCTTACTGATAATTCACGGACCGCCATTGCCGGATACTGCCACTGAAACTTTCTGGGCCCTTTGTGTGGGCACACTATTTATTTAATTAAAAAGTATAGATTTGTAGGAAAATACAATGCAATTGCTTCATCCATATTCAAAAACCGTGTCGGTTTAAGTGTAGGCACATACTACTTGCTTCATCCACATTCAAGCATTACACCACATATCACTTTTTTCACCAATTAAATGTCTGCAACGGGTAAAAAGCTAGTGAATTATCATAAACCTTAAAAAGCAATAAAAAAATATATGTATAAATTTGAAAAATTAAAATTACTTACCTACCATTTAATTTAATGCAATAGTGCATTTGTTAGCCTTTCTTGAGAAATCTGAGTTTGTTTATGGACAAAACTAACAATTAATTCATCTTAATATTTTAAACCATATCTTGTAAAATGTATTTTTCCTTAAAATAATTAAACTTGCGCCTACTATGAATAATAGATGATGAATTCGTTTAAGCAACACCTAAATGGTTCGTTTTCTTAAGAAGGACACAGATTTTCAGTCTTTATGGAATATTCACTACTGCAATAGGTTGTGGAAGAGTCATGTTAACCCTTCGTGGGTAGGTACTATTTTTTAATTTCATTGTCAAGTGTAGCAAGCATACTAACATTTTAATCTTTGATAACAAAACATAAATACAATAGGAATCGGCTTATGAAAAATATTAGCATATTATATTTGTATGGATGGATGTATGGATGTTTGTTACTCTTTCACGCAATAAATACTGAATGGAATTTAAAAATTCTTTCACTAATCGAAAGCTACATTATTTGCGAGTAATATAGGCTATATATATTGGTAAGCTCTGGCGTTATGAATAAGTTGTGGCGTTATGAAATTATTTATTATACGTTTATTGAACGAACGAAAAGCAAAGCGTGTTGCTAAGTAATTGTTTGACGTGGGCTGTAATTTTGTTATTTGTTTATGTTACTCTGGAGATTCGTTTGATAGCAAAAATATTAAACAAAAATTAATGTTGTCTGGGTCACAATTAGGGTATTTAAAGAGGCAAATTAATGTACGGGACCGTTATGCCTCCCGGTGTTATTTTATAGCAAATTTAATATGTAAAAAAACAGACACGCGTAAATCATATTTAATGCATGATGAGCACTTGAACATTGCTTTCCTCATTATCTCAAAACTTAGTATTTGGAGACGTCTAACTAATCAACGATATATTTTCGAATATTATAAAATAAAGTCTTAGAACTAACGTGCCTCGGCGCACTTACTAACTCCCCATTAGCAACCGCATCGCTTCATAAGTTTAACTCTACCAAACCGAATATACGATCCTTCAAATTCCCATTCCGGTTTCATCACGCAACCTTATTATGAAAGGGAATATGAACAGACGGTGATAATGTTGATGAAGTGTTACACTAATAAATTATATCGAGGATTCACTCGGAATGTTATGATATGAAGGCGTTTGATGTTTTGATATTCTTACTATTTGTTTTTGAATATCTTCATTTAGACGGGTACCTACGTGTTTTCTGTTTGAAATTTGGGGTAATTCAATTTAACATTTATGTGAGCAATGCAAACGTGAGTTATTTGCAAATAAACGGTGTAAACATCTGAAGTGTGACAGTGTAGGTTAATGTGTCTTTTTTAACCTTCGCGAATTCGATCATACCTCCTCATACAAGAGGAAGTAAAATATTACAGGCTATTCCCTCCTTTTTTCCTCTAACTATCCGATCATCATCTGTCTTTGCTCAAGTGGCGTTAGAACCGTTGAATTCCCGACCCATTTTAATTGATTGTTATTTTCCTTGATAGAGCATATATCATGTCTTTGGAAAGAGCTCTTCTGAAATTCAGATTGCCGTCTCTTATACCATCTTGAATGCAAAATTAAAAAGGAATTTTCTATACCCATAAGAATAAATTATACTGTGGCGGCTCGGAATAATAATCTGCATTATAACCACGTTATGCAATTCTCTTAGCCAAATAATTTAATTCCAATTGTAAAATGGATTGTTTGGATGAAACTACCAACAAGAAATCAACCCACTATTGTGGTTATTTATTTATTCATTTAATATCAACCGTATAAATATCACGGAGACTCTTGACCCAGATATAGGTGCAGAGTTGAAGCAGCAAGAACTGCGTTCATAAAAATGAAATCCCTCTTCTGTAATGACAATATCAGCTTAAAACTAAGGCAGAGAATGCTAAAATGTTATGTGTAATCGGTCTTACTGTATGGTTGTGAAACATGGACTTTGAAAATAAATACCATGAACAGGTATTTATTTTAGAGGCTTTCGAAATGTGGCTTCACCGGAGAATGCTTAAGGTCCCATGGACCGACATGGTCACCGACGCAGAAATTCTCAGGCGGGCTAGAGCAGATAGAGAACTGCTTAGATTAATTAAAACCAAGAAAATTTCATATCTGGGTCATATACTTCGAGGGGAGAAGTATCACTTGCTGCATTTAATATTGAAAGGCAAGATAGAGGGTCGCCGAGGGCCTGGTAGGAGACAAATGTCTTGGCTGCGAAGTATACGAGAGTGGACCGGCATAAGAAGTGTGGATGAGTTATTCCGGGTAGCGCAAGACAGAGAGACCTTTTCAAGAGGGGACCTGACAGGGCACACAAAGAAAAAGTATAAATATCCCATAAATAATAGTTGCAGTTCACAGTTAAATACAAGCAAAAGAAAATACTGGAAATTATCTTATAAAATAATAATTATGCATGGCATTTGATCATACAATGACACCAGAAAGTGTAAAATGAACAGAAACTCTGGAAAGATATACGAATACATACAAAACAACCATAACCCAAGAGGACATGGGTTAAAATAATATTGACTGAAAATTTATGAGTTACGAGCATAAAAGCCGTGTACTTACTTTTCCGCCACATTTGCGTATCTATTACAGTACTACATGTAATCTAGGTAAAAGCGAGTATTTAAAACGCTCCGTCCTGGTATCCTTACATTTAATTATGATTTTGGAACCAATAGCTCTAAAAGCTATATGGAATTGAATGAGGTTAATTAAATCAGAACTGTCTGTACTACCTTTTACAATTTTGAATTAAGGTACTAAGTCAGATATAATTCTTTCAAAATTCTGTAAGTTTTACAAAATTAAATTATTTCAACAAGTAATTGTAGCTTGTGCATTCAATGGGAATACCGACTTTAAAATTGTTGCTTAAGGAATATATGTAGAATTTTTTCGATTGAATCTGAATGTATTTTAAAATACGGAGACCGATCGAGGAGTTATATTCGCTTGACTTCGAACTAAAGAAATGTACCAAATTTTCAAGGTTGAAATATTCCTAAAGTGGACAACTCTGAAAACGCATGCATTAAAGATAAATAAATAAATATCAACCTCAAGCTAAAAGAATTTAATTCTAACTCCTGATTACAACTGACAGCGTTCATGCCCTTTAAGTACACAACATAACTTCCATAAAATATTATGATGTTCTCGTGTCTCGTGCCTGGCTGACGTCTGTATTTATAATTCGGCGTATAGGGTTAAAGGTGTTGACACGTGCGCGCGTGTGGTGATCCCTGCGGAACAGCTTTGGTTAATATGTTTACACGTCTTAGCCGAATACGGCAGTAGTAATACTACTGGTGGCTAATGGCTGAGTTATGGTTGGGATGAACGCTGAACGTTGAACGTTGAACGTATCATCCCACTCGGGTAACATCTCTCACAAGATATGGATGTATATTGTTTATTTAGAGACAGCGTTTTTAAGTGGCTATGATATACCAACTTGTAAAACATGTGGTGGTAGGCTGGTAGACCCAACCAGTTGGTAAAAAAACATTTTATTATACTGTGATGTAGGTCCATGGAAAGTCAAATATTCACATTGAATAAAAAATATACAAGTCTTTACCGCAAGTAGTTACAAAACAATTTTGGCACAGTTCATCACTTCAAAAAGCTAGACCTCGATCAAAAATCGAGTTTTTTTGCAGATCTAAGCTTTTTTTTTAAATTTACCCAACGTTAATTAAATTTCACAAAAATATTTTTAACCATAGCGTTGATTTTGCGACAGTTGTTTAGGTATTCAAAACTTTTTTCAAAGTAGTAAAAACCTAATATTGTTATTAACATTAAATTATTAAGAAAAACATTCAAAAATATTTATAAAGTTCACCCAACCTCCCGACAGTCGCTTACTTTGACTAAAAAATAGCAAAGATTTTTCTTTTATTTTATCGGTCAATATAACTGATTTAAACCTGCAATGTAATTCCAGCATGGGCGATGGAGCTTTGAAATGTCTCTTTGATCGTTAAAAATAAGACATAACGCCAAAGTGTTTGTTTTTAACTGTTCTACAAGCTTCTAAAAGTTTTGCTGAGAAAAAAAGAGTTAGTTGGCCCTCCTCACTAGGACATTCTATACTGAGGGGAACTAGGTTTTGGATACGTTGAGGGTTTTTCAGTTACTTCTAAGGTTCAACTTCTATGGTTCTTCTAACTTTATGGTTCGGGGAGGGTTTTATCAGCAACTTATTTGACGACGTTTTTTTAAAATACTAGTTTCTATTTTCAATTATTCCTTGCCTAGATTTGATCGACTCAATGAAGTTATTTTTCGTTTTAATTTTTTGACATTGGTTGGGGGATTATTATAAAATTTCACATCCAAGAGTTTTTTTGTCCAAAGACAGAAAATTACAATTACGTACATTTCACTTGTCCATGTGAAGTGTTGGCTTTTTTGTCTTTTTTGAGATTATGGAGCAGAATATTTTGATCATTGATTCTTGGAACGAAAAACTGTTCAGAGATATCTGTTGTTGACGTCCTTGTGGGGATAAAAATGTAGGAAAAAACCTATTTTTAAGCGTTTATAAAGGTCATTTCATGAACATTCTCCAGCCCCAAAGAGTCCTAAATTATGAAAGTCTTTAAAAAAATATACATATATAAATATAAACTCTACTTTTGCCACTAATCTTTTCATAAATGTAATACTAATAGTGATGGGGGAAGCAAATATAAAATCGTGCAATGTCCAGTATTTTAAATATAATGTCCTCCGCGTAATGGTAGAAGAATTCGTGGACGTCCGAGGAAGACATGGCACGATCAAGTGAATCAGATACTTGAGTCGGGCCATGTCAAAAGTCAGAATAATAGAAGAGAATGTATGAGACGATGTATGAATGTGAGTCAGGCAAAGAGTGTGTGCCAAGACCGAGTTGTTTGGCGGTCCGTCCACTCTGCCTACCCCTGCGGGAAACGGCGTGATGGTTAGTTAGTTAGTTAGTTAGTATGTCCTCCGCGTGCAAAGCCGTATTTTCTCCAAGCATAAACTTTCCAATTAAAGTGTGTTTATCGGAAGTGACCTCCCAGGTAAGTATGTTTCTGTATCCATTTGTAAATAGTAGAATTAGATAGAACCTAAGAATTCTTAATAAATTGTACAGCGCCCTTGAGGTGAGTTTTCACAAAAACGGCGCTCTACAAAATAATCCAATTATTATTATTATTATCATCCTCAATATTTATGGTATTTTTGATATATTTCTGAGTTATATTTAGTTTTACACACTTCCATTCATTAAATCGTATACCCATAGTGTACCTACGGTTAAAGATTTTTTTCTAATAACTTTTCATGTTACGACTTTGACGAAGAGTTAAAGATATTAGTTCAGTTGGATCAAGGGTCCGGGTTGAAAGAAGCTAAACCTATGGTAAGCGGTAAGTCGCAGGATTAGCGACTGTGCCCTTGTCTACTGTCGGTGCATACCGTTCTTTGGCTTGTTCCCGAGAGGGAGGCATAAAATCCGCTCGCCTTGCAGTAAACCGCACACAGTAAAGTAAATAATTCGAGGAAAAAATATTATTTGAAAAATGTTTATGATAAGTTTTCATGTTTTGGAGCGTTTTATTTGGTATCATAAACATAGGAGTGCACTAAAAATTCACTTGTTATTGTCTGATAACGTAAGAAATAAGTGCAAATAATGATTTGTCTATAAATCCATACAAGTAGTTAGGAACATTTATAAGTTTTCCAATGAAAAAATTTTAGGCTATAGCTATAAGGTTTTACGTTCTACGAAATGCTAACTAGAATTTTAGCTCCATACTGCATCCATTGAGAATTTTTCTACGGTTGTATTGTTCGAGTAAGCCGACTACAAAGTGATGTCTAGGGCCATTTTTTATTGCTGAACCTTTTTCAGAGCGTATGGGACTGAATGCATTCTGCATATCAAAGTTATATTAATGTTAACTAAGAGCCTAGCAACTATAAACAATGTTTAAGATCTACTTCATAAAGCGCTCTTTTTAGAGTGAATTTAAAAAGGCGTAAATAAAATATGAATAAAAGATTTAAATATGTTAAAGATAGTCGGATTTATAAATATCTAGTAGTTTTCTGGTTACGCCCCGAGTTTCAAACATTTGAAATATATATTTTTTTAATAATGAACACCAAAATAAAAAGAAATACCCAATCTCAAGCAAAATTCTCCGGAGGTAAAATAGTCCTCCGTTTGGATCTCCGGGTGGGGACTGCTCGAGATGCTAGAAACACAAAGTCAATAGCGAAACCAAAATCAAATACAAAAAACCAAATAGCGAGATGGGCAACGTGGAATGTCCGTACATTGCAAAACAGCAAACTGGATAATCTGAAAGCTGAGATGCAAAACGTAAATTTGAATGCCCTAGGTATAGCAGAGATGAGATGGCCCAATTGTGGAGACTTCTGGAGTGGCGACTACAGAATCATCCACACAGGATGCATAAAGGATAAACCTGGCCAAGGAGGAGTAGGCGTTGTGCTGTGCAAGGAGTGGGGAAGACGGGTTAAGGGATACGTGCAATATAGCGGAAGAATTATTCTAGTCAAAATAGAAACTAAGCCTGTAGACACTGTAATTATTCAAGTTTATATGCCAACATCTAGTCACAGCGAAGAAGAAGTGGAGGAGGTATACAGTTCGCTAGATAAACTTATATTTGAGATAAAAGCAGGTGAAAATCTGATTCTCCTAGGAGATTGGAATGCTGTTGTAGGAGAAGGACGTGAAGGAACTTGCATTGGGCCCTTTGGGCTGGGTGCAAGAAACGACAGAGGAAACAGATTGACAGAATTCTGCGAAAAACACAAACTAGTGATAGCAAACACTTGTTTCCAACACCACCCAAGACAGCGATACACCTGGAAATCCCCTGGAGACAGACAAAGACTGCAAATAGACTATATAATGGTTAGACATAGATTTAAAAACCAAATAAAAGACTGTAGAAGCTATTCCGGCCCAGATATAGATAGTGACCATAATATGGTAATGGCCAAAAGTCTTCTAAAACTGAAAAAATTAAAAAAGAGAAATAATTTCAAATGGGATACAAAAGTATTAAAGATAAAAGAGATCAGCGACAGTTTTAGGGAAAAGACGAAAGAGTGCAACTTAATGGAAGAGGAGAATGTGAATGCGATCTGGAAAGTGATAAAGACGAAGATTATAACTACGGCAGAGGAAACTATAGGCAAGGAAAAACCCCAAGCAAGGAAGGAATGGATAACCGATGAGATCCTAAATATGATAAAGGATAGAAGAGAGCTCAAAAATGATAAAAGAGCTGAATCACAAAAGAAATACAAAGTGGTAAGAAACAAAATAAATAGAGAGTCAAGAATAGCCAAAGAAACATTCTACCAGAATAAATGCGATGAGATAAATGACGACCTCAAGAGAGGAAATGTAGAAAGAGCTCACGCTGCGGTGAAAGACTTCTTTGGAATGAGAGTTGGAAAGGGTAAGGCAATAGAAGGAGTAGACGGCAAAATACTTTTCGAAAATGACCAAATAGGAGAGAGATGGAAAAGATATCTAGAAATGCTGTACAATGGAAAGGCAAATACTGACAACGAAACATTGATAGAAAGAGAAAATGAGGTAGACGCAGATGATTTAGGAGATCCAATCACTAGAGAAGGGTTTGACCTCGCACTGAAAAATCTCAAAAACGGGAAAGCACCCGGAATCGATGACGTTCCGGCTGAACTCATTAAGCCAGCAGGAAAAGGAACTACAGATGCCCTGTTTAAAATGATACAGACAATGTATAAGACTGGAGAGATACCGGAAGATTTCGAGAAATGCCTAATTGCCGCATTACCAAAGAAGGCAGGCACGATGAAATGTGAACAACACAGAACTCTTAGCCTAATATCCCATGCCTCAAAAATATTGACTAATATCATTCTAAAAAGAATCGAACCAAAAGTAGAGAACATCCTTTCCGGAGACCAGTATGGCTTTAGAAGAGGTGTAGGAACCAGAGAAGCAATATTGTTGCTACGAATACTACTAGAAAAAGGAATAAAAAGAAACCAAAACACATTCATCGCATTCATAGACCTGGAGAAGGCTTTCGACAAAGTAGAATGGAAAAGACTCTTCGAGATTCTGAAGAGAATTGATATCAAATAAAGAGATAGATGAATAATCCAGGCGCTATACAAGAATGAGGCCGCTATAATTAGATGTGACAATGATACAAAAGAAGCCAGTATAAGACAAGGGGTGAGACAGGGATGCTCTCTGTCACCTGTTCTTTTTAACGTTTATATACAGAGTGCGATTGACGACTTGAGAGAGAGAATGAGTCACAGAAAAGGTGTAAAGATACACGGGCAAAAGGTGGATATGATAAGGTTTGCTGACGATATTGCTTTGGTTGCTGAAAGCGAAGAAGAACTGCAAGAGGCCTTAACAACCATGCAAAGCATTCTTCAAAACAACTACAACATGAAGATAAATAAAGACAAAACAAAGCTGCTGACTGTAGGCCGAACGCAACACCAGATGAGAGTAGAGATGGCAGGAGTTCCAATAAAGAACACCAAGGAGTTTGTCTACCTCGGGAGTAAAATAACATGGGACGGTCGGTCTAAGAGCGCGGTCGACAGCCGTATACACCAGGCTAGGCTTGCATTCAATAAAAGGTCGAAAGTAATTGAATCAAATAATATAGACCTAAAACTGCGAATACTCCTCATCAAGACCTATGTGTGGAGTATCTTGATGTACGGCTGCGAAACATGGTGCCTATCCGAAAGAGATAAACGGAGACTAGAGGCTTTTGAGATGTGGTCCTATAGAAGATTATTAGGAATTTCCTGGAGAGACCACATTACAAATGAGGAGGTTCTCCAAAGCATCGAAGGAGGAATGCACCTGCTCAGGACCTTGTCCGAAAGGCGTGCAAGATGGATCGGACATGTTATACGACAAGAAGGCCTCTTGCATACCATAATGGAGGGTATGACCGAGGGGACAAACTCTAGGGGACGCCCACGCCGAGAGTACCTGGACGACCTGCTGGTAGACGTGCGCTGCTCATCATATGCAGAATTCAAAAGAGCTGCACAAGACAGGAAAGAATGGAAGAGAAAATTAGAGGAAATTGCTGCAAACCAATCCCAGGATTGAAACCAGAGAGAGAGAAATAGATTCATATGAAAAATGATTCTAAAGAAACATACACAAATATAACAATAGGATTAACGATTTTCAATTTGGGAGGCGGGTGTGGGTACCGCCTCCTCGGAAAAAATATTCGATAACTAACACCCCTGCCATAGATCACCTCAAGTGGTACGCTACGTTTGTTTATTAATAGGAGTGTCCGGGTTCATGGTGCGAGGTTTGTCTAGGTCTTGACGGCGAATGCGTTTGCTCACCTAGTGCGAGAAACTCGTTGAGGGAGACCAGTCGGACCCTCGCAGTTGGACGATGGATTCATACGACCCTCACTCCTAGACACATTGACCCCCAGATTACTTATACCTTTTTCCTTCCCAAAACTTCCTCTCCCCTAAAAATACCCCCCACACAGCATACCCAAAGGTGACATATGCCCTGAGGCTATTGTTTTTCTCAGGGCCTCCTGCGTGGAGCTAATGTGAAAAAATAATTCGATTTGTTTTGATACTAATTTATCACTACTCACTATTAGAAAGCATTGCATTTATTTACAACAATCCTTATTATTTGAGTAGGTACGTTGCATCATGGTATAAACACGCTATACTTTCAGTATGCAGTTGTATATAAGTTAGAAGATAAAGAAAGGCTGTAAAGTATACCTAATGCATTTGTGTTTATCCCACGCTGATCAAATGAGTATGATCTCCGTCTACGTCCGAGAAGATTTATTTTATCAATGCGTTCACATTCAAAAACATTAAAATTAACGTAAACAGGCAATTAAAAAACGCTCATTATTTATTTTCCAGCATTGCTTATCTAAGAAAGGCCATTGTCTCGCGTAGAACAGAAGACGCCATTCGAAATCATTTTATTTCCAACTCATAAAAATTACATACACAATTTGGAATATTTCAAGACGCGGGCGTTTCACCCGAGACATTTATGATTGCTCCACAAATAAACACATCATAAACTCATAAACACAACTGTACGTTTTGATTAAACAAAGGTCTATTAGGAAGATTTTAATAGGCGCTTAATAAACGGAGGCCACATCGACCATATGCGAGAGGCATGGGCTTTTTGGTCTCACAGCTCTTGTGGATGCACGGGACAGATGAATATCTTATGGCAACGACGAATTTGTTTGTGTTCTAAGATGGCTGTTTTGAAAATGTTAAGTTATTTTAGGATAACAGCCCACCAAACAAAATATTTCTAAGGAAGATAAATTATTTATGAAGCCTTACGATCGTTCCGCAATAGTTTTAATGGTCCGACGATGACGGTTCTCTGCATCAAATTCTTTTTCGGCCGCATTTTATTTTGATATTTATTTATTTAAACGCCCATAGTAAAATTACAGAGATAATAATGGGTTGATAAAATACAGATAACATAATATACCTAAGTTAAAAAGAAAAAATAGTTTTTTTTTACATTGACTCCACACAGGAGGCCCTGAGGAAAAAAATCTCTCAGGGACCATGTAATTTGAGATGCTGTGTGGATGGTCTTTTTGAGGAGAGGAAGGAATGAACATAAGTCTTGAAGATACCCAAACCCATGTCCCATGTTGTAGGAAGTATGAAACACAGAGGCCGGCAAATCGTTCCACAGCCAAGCTGTTGAACACAAGAACGAGTCGACGAAGCGACCCGTTCTCATGTGACAAATTTCAACCGTGCACATATGTTGGGCACGCGTTTGGCGTGTTTCCCGACTATGCACCGGTGTCGAAGGGATCAATGACGCTAGTTCCTCGGAGCATCTTCCATTGTAATACCGGTAGAATAAGGTTGGCATTCCCACCCGACGTCTGTGCCCTAAAGATTGCAGTCCGTCTGTTAAGATGGGAGAATCTATCAAACGGACTGCCCGTTTATATAATAAGAGTTGACAAAATACAGGTAACATAATATATATGATACAAAATATAGGTTGCATAAAATACAGGATTTGACACAAATATTTAAAATTGTTGTTGACATTATTTTATTTTATGAGATACCTAGGTAGAAATAAATACACAGTTGGCACATATGAAGTTGTGAAAATGAAAATGTATTTATCTGAGCAAAATTTGGTAAGTCAAAATTTGGCATAAATATACATTCTAGGGATTATTATGTCCATGATATACTTCAAGTTGAGCCACTGAGAAATTGAAGTCAGTGCAGTTTTTGGAGGTTGGTTGCAATTAAAAAATCCGCTTTCATTATCAAACTTAATCACGTCTTTCTTGATTTCTCCATTCATTAAATAAATAAAAAAAACATAAAATTTAATCAACTTTATGTAAACATCAGCTATGAGAAGAAACTAAAACTCTTCGAAGAAACTTTGATTTGAGGATGCGGCCGTCAGTAAGTTAAATAATATAGTAGTCCCAAAGAGTGGTGGTAAGTTATGTGATCGTACTAGTATCTTCTATGCTATTTGTGTTCATACAAAATGTGTGAGAAGAAAGAGAACGATTGTCCTATCTATATGACTACTATAATCATTCTAAGGACCCCTGAGAATAAAATATTATTTCCAAGTAAAAGTTATATGATTTAAGTCGCTTTACTCATATAATGATTGAAAGACAAACATTTTAACAGATTCTCTCCAATTCTTCCATCATTTGAAGGCATGTTTTGGTTATACAGGGAGAGTAGATAGAGGTAGTAACCGGATAAAAAAAATCGCGGGAATTAAGGCGCATGCGCAGCACGCGATATCCTCACGGCTTATGATCGGCACGTGATGATGCATGGAACGTGCTCTTGTTGTTTTTATTTTGTATAATCCCTCATAATATCAAATGTCTATGGTTTTAGGGTTTAACACATTTGGCGATCTTCTAAGAAATATACATAACAATTTTTATGAAATATTGTTTAATAAATATTAAATGCAACTCTTATCGATTACTGAAAAAATATATGAACGTACACTTACGGTATAGTTAAAAAAAAATATCAATGCAAATATTTTGGACATTAAATAAATTATTTCATTGGAGTGATAGTAGATATTTAATAACTTTGTGTAACTTAATTGCCTACCTATATGCTATTACCGGACCGGTTTCATCCATCATAACATTTAAATATATTCTACGGTGATACTAAGATAGTAACATCGGATAAGCTTATAACAAAACTAGCGCAGACCCGTGAAAAATCACAGTATATTTTAATCGTAGGATTAATGAAGCTATTAATAAAATATGTATAGGTGCGTCAGGGTTCACAGTGCCTTTCAAAATCGAATGTTGTCAATTTTATTTAAAATATAATTATATTTTTTTTGCTTCTGTCAAAAATGAAAACAAAAGAAATACTAATTTAAAATTAAGAATCATTATTAGTTAAAATAAAAATAAAATAATTTTCTGATCGTAGCCTATATACCTACATACCAACTTTATCGCTCATTGAATTTACAATTAGTTTCAAGTTTTAAAATTTCAAAGCAAATGAGTTCATTAGGGAGGAATATTTTTCACATTACGCACAACATTACAGGCAACCTTAATTAGTATAATAAACTCGCCATGAATAATATACTTTATTTTTTCGTCTTTCTTGTAAAGTTAACATTAATATTTACAGATGTTAAAAGTATTAATATTTACAGATGATTCTTGTTCGCAATTCTGCATTTTTGCTGATGTCAACAGTTCATAGGAACTGAAGTTTAGTTCAATTGCATCCCTTTCACAAATCCCCGAATACATCATTACTTTATTCCGATAGGGATGATTTATTTATTAAGGGAGTGAAAGAGTCCAAGTGGCATTCCCTTATAAAACTAACGACTCGGGCGCGTGGCGTTTCGGGATAACATCATTCCTCACTCTCAGATAAAGCTCCATATTGCGTATTATCCTTCTCAATGACAACCTACATATTTCCCATATCATGGTAATGAATGGTCTATTACGTTTACACATGTAATAATATTTTGATAAATGACGGGAGAAGGAAGCGATGAAAAAGGGCGCGAGGGATAGATACTATGTTGGATTTATGGTGATCGTATTATTGACGAATTATGCATTATGCAAAGAGTCTGTTTATTTATTTATTTTTTTTAATTTTTTTTTTTTAATATTTGTTTGTTTTTACAATAATTATACTTTTTTTTACATATTAAACAGATTTGTAATATTAATGTAATAAAAGCCTTTCCTCACCATAAAGATACAAGGTTCTTGTGTTTGGTGAGTGAATTCATACTCAATTATGTTATCAATGTTATCATTTGAGTAGGTGAATAATAATATTGCAACTATTAAGGCGATTCACTAGTACAGGAAAAAATCGAAATCGGAATTCACGCCCTTTTATGGGAGGAGTTTAAAAATACTTGAGAAAAAGCTTTTGGAAAGGTTGGAAAAGATATTTGAGTTTTTTTTTTACATGTTGATTTCGTAAAGGCCTGTAAAAAACATTAATTCCTTTTTTATGCATTGTTTATTGTAATAAAACGGAATTTTTAAATTGATTTCACGAAAATAAGCGGCGCGGAGCATAACACGTCTTCTCTCCGCTCCGTTCGGAGGAGCAATGACAGAAAATCGGGGCGGCTGCCAGTCGTTCTTCGGTTCACTTTGATATAACAAATTCGTCGACTGCCGTATTGTCGCCGTGATGTCAAAAATACCAACGCGAAAATGCATATTATATTTTATTTTGTGAGGTTCGGGCGTAAATATCATTTTTTTTCGCGATAATTATATAAGAAACTGAATTTGCCACATTATGCAATAAAACCATATCCGAAAAAGTAGGAGAGTTTTCAGTTAAAAATGTTTTTTATAGACCTAATACTTTATTTTTTTCTAAGCTTATTAAACTTTTTATTAAAAAAAATGACAGATATTTTTAAGGGCCAAGGTATATTCTACACGTAGTATTTAATTGAAGCATCTATAATACTTCTAAGCGGTCAAATTTTCAAAACTAAAACATACGATTTTGTATGATTTTACATTATTTAGTATTGCTTCATCTTAACAATAGATATAGTAAGAGAAACTTGAGATGTGTCGATTAACAGAATTAAATGAAGTGAAATAGTAATGTAACTCTTACAGTTGTTTCAGGTGATTTTTTAATTTAGTTTAGAATTTACTTTTATTTTCAATAATTTTTACTTTTAATGGGAGTTTGTTGAAATAATTTATATTATTATTATTATTTATTATTTTTGAATGGTTAGGTACGTCATTTGTGGATATCTCGACCACCATGCCCGTGTTATGGTGGTCGTATCTATCAATAATATTTGATTATTTTTTGTAATATAAATTATATCGTTTTTATCTTTATTTAATTTTCATACAAGATAGTCTTTTTGGGAGACGGTATGGGTACCATCGCCATGGGAACCATTTATTAAATAACCAATAATCTTGCCTTAGGTCGTCCCAATTAGTTCGCTACGTTTGGTGACTTAGCAGGGATGCCCTGGTTCATGGGATCGTTTTTCCTCAGGACTTCCTGTTTGTAAGTAAAAAAGCAATAATCTTGATTTTTTTACCAAAGTACCTATCGAAAGGATAGGGTATAACAAACACGATATATTGGTAAGTAACTAAATATAAAAAAAAGGTTTTAAAAAAATTGAAATTCACAGATATATTTTTTGGTTCTGGTGTGAATGTGTATTAAAATTTCACCAGTTCCCCGTGTATGTACGTATCTATCTACATATTTCATTCGATTTACAAATAACTCGATTTGTAGATAAGCGTACTTTCACAAAAAATAAATTATAATTGGCATAATAAAAACACAACGGCCGCTTTTAGTTATTATTTTTATATATATTAAGGAACGCATGGTGTTTCTCCGGAGTGACACTGAAAATAACATTAACTAGGCAAAATGGGTAATTAGATATTTATAGCATTTCCATTAATATGGTTTCCAATGTAGATACTGTTTTCCCGGTAATCGTTATCGCTCTTTTCACTACCAACCTAGTACCATAAACAGGAATCGAACATAGATTGGAATAATGAAATGATTCTAGAATAAGCAGAAGTAAGCGTGATTACAACATATAAATGATTCATTTATTCTCTTACTGAACGAAAGCAAATGATCTGTAAATAACCGTTTCAATAATAATATTATGAGAACCCTCTTCTATGAGAAGACTTCTCCGGAAGCTTTCGCTACCGGCCGCCGCGTGGCGCTAGTGATATTTCCGTCGTTTGGGTAAACTCGGAACGAGGGGGAATTTGGATAATGATTTCTGAATATTTGTATTGGGAATCATAAAATTGACAGTTATAATGTTACAATTGATATATTAGTTATTGAAAACTTTTCGAATTTTGTGTTTACCTAAGTACATACACAAAAAAAATATACATATTTGTTAATAATTACTGAAAATTACGTTATTAGGATGGGTTTACTTGAGTAGAGTAAATAGAACACAAAATATTTTTTTATGAGAAATAACAAAGTTGAAAAGTTAACAATCAATAAATATTCTACAGGCTGAATATTAATAATTAGATATTAATAAAAAAAAATAGCATAGATCAGATAAAATTCTACCTATGGTATGACTTTTGAGATATACATAAATTTATAAAATATTGCAAATATAAAGAGGTAGGTAAGTAATTTTAAAAATACCTACATAATCTTTTATCTTAGAGCATAATTCGTGACTAACTAAGAACGACCAAAACTGGCTAGAATTACGAAATGAAGAACTTTTCCCATAACATATGAACAGCACTAAAAATAAAGCAAAATAGGTTTTCCAGAGTACAAGTCTAGGTAAACGAAAAACCTTTGTAAAAAACCATTGCTAAATCAGTCTATTATTATTGAATTCACGTTAACCCACAAATAACCACAGTATAAACTTTGGTTCCTAACAAAAAATAATTGTAATTAGGTATAAAGTTTAAGAAAATAACTTTATCTATGGCTTGTGTTAAAGTAGATTAGCCTTTACGATTTTAACATCAAACAGCATACTTGTTGTCGTTATTTGATTAATTAACCGAAGTTTGCTAGTCACCAAATGGAAAACATATCTTATAGAACATAAGTACACGTGAATTACAGAAAAAATATGTTTTAAATCAACGTATGAACTGCATTTTTCTTAAAGAAAGACAAACATTCCATGTATACGAATAACATGACAATATTTGAAAACCTCCTAAGCCCATAACCCTACCGTACCAAAATTAGGAAACCCCCCCCTCCCTCCCTCCCACAATACCAAATTAATATTTTTGTATATATTTTTATGGTACTTTGTGATTTTTTTTACGATGAAACCAAAAAAATAATTATAAAAACGTGAAAAATGTTTCATTGGGTTAAAATAGAATTGTTAGTCCTGGTAGCCAATTTTCAATAAATTAATAATTGTCAAAAAAATGGTGTCATAATTTGTGAGATTTATAAAAGTTACAGAATTTAAAAGGTTTCGGTAGCTTAATTGGCAGAGACATTACTCCTGGATAGAGTAGAGGTTCCGAAATCTGAAAATGTCTTCTTATATTTCATGTCTTTGAAATTTTTCGATATCGCTTTCACGAATAAATTAATATGAATTTATTTTTTTGGTGATCATAAGTCCGAAAAACCGCCAAGGAGGTACCCGAAGACAAGCCGTCTTGCTCCAGCCTCTCAAACCAAGAAAGGGGCTTAATTCGTCAATATGAGAACGAAAAATTACCTGAAGTCTCGACGAACTTTGTCAATGTTTCATTTGAACGTATTCTTCAATGTCAAATGATTGATGAGATGATTATATTGGCAGCTCCGTTAATTATCTATATTTCTGAGGTTTTTAACGTTTCTATAGAATGAATTTGAAATTACGACCGCACTTTCTTTCCGCGGAAAAAAATAATGCTGCTATCACCTGCAAAACGACATTGTGAAAAATTATTTAGGAAGTTAATTTTCATGTGAAAACTATCTATCTTCCGGCGAAACGTTTATTTGGTGTCAAAGCATCTGCTTCAGCTTACTCAACATTATGAGTTGCAGCCAACATCGCCAGTAAATTATTATTATTATTTTTTTTTTAAATAGCCGTTATATGGAACCTAAGAACAGCTTTGTAAAAATATATGATGCCTGTCTTTCGAAGAGCGCGCGGGAAACGATCTTAGGCTAGCAAACAACGTACTATTATAGATCTTGACAGTTTTTTCGGTGTTGACTGGTTCGACCTGGAATACTTTTTAAGGTTGGTATCTAAGTATGTACCTTTAACGAGACACGAGAATAAAAAAGTCGACCAATGTATATACTTTCGATGGAAATTGAGAGCGGCCTCGATTGGAGAATTGAGTTCCAGGTTCATGGACAGCGTATTGGCCAATCGGAGAGGCCTGGAAAGATTAATAGCAGGAAGCAAAAAAGGAATGGACGATAAGATGTGACGTGAAACGGCATCAACAAGGTGGCTAAAGTCCTTCAAGAGTTGTATGGCCATCAGAAATAATATATGATTGTCTTAAAGATAATTCAAATAGATATAATAGTTGTGAAATTAATTGGAAGTGAAAAACAATAATTAGAACCGCGACCTCTGGTACAAGAGTCAAGGATTTTAACCGCTCAGCCACATAAGTTATTTGTTTATGCGAAGCAGATACTTTGTGATGTGATATTATAATTAAATAAAATAGTAACTTTCAAACTTCTTCACCCGTCATTACACAGAGACATTCCTGGCATTGCGGTGAAAAATACTAAAAAAATGTGTTTACGGTACAAGTTTGTATGAAATACAAAAAAAAACAAACAACTTTTTTATCGGCAACAGGTTTTTTCTACAAACCGTTTCTTCGTCTGGAAAGCATGTACCGTATCTGGACTGTACTAAAAAGGTTTGTTTTTTTACATAGGTATATATATAAAAGTGGTGTTTACAAAGTTACTGTTTAATTTAAAATCATAATATTTGTATCTACATCTATGGAAATCTGTAGAAGGTATTTTTTCGCAGAAATAGTGAGTTTTATTTAAAATGATTATTCAGCTTGTTAGCCAGAACTTAATAAGTACCTACCTCATCTTGCTCCTCCACACATCCTAAGACAATAATAAACCCAACCCTCTTCACACAAATTGTACTTTTCTAGGTACCTACGTTCACGTCTAACAAAATTTAAAACAAACCCATTTGGGGAAAGTGGGCGGAAATGATACTTGTATATTTATTTTGTGTATTGCTCCCGTCAGCAAATACAAATTTCATCTCTGTCACTTCACCTTTGTTCGTGTGTGTTTGCATAAGCTTATATGAAGTTGATAGGCTGCTTCATCCCGGCATCCCAGCCATAACCGTATAGCTTATAGCGTATCTCGTATGGCGTATAGCGTATCTGGTGAGGGGTATGGATGGGGTATGGGTGGGTATGACTATGGACTATGGAGCTAGCAGCGGAGTACTCATAGTCCCCCTAAATTGAGATGTGAAAATGATGTCATTTGAATATGTCAATACAACAATAGACGCGTGAGGGTTGTTACTTGGGGAGGCCAGAAGTAATGCCATGTAAATTAATTAAATCATTATTATAAGAGGCTAGACATTTAAATGTATTTGTTGTTCTATTTCAAAATATTATTTATTTATTGAGAGATCAAAAGTTAACATTTTCTCAGTTTTTACATATGTCCTAGTACATATAAAAAAAATATAACCAATTATAGATTTCCTCCTTTGGGACTTTACTTATAATTAGACGACATGATAAAAAAAAAAGAAATAATGAAATTTGTAAGAAAATTACCAAATAAAAAAAATTACCTACTCGTGAATATAAGAAAAACATTTATTTTATAGAACTTTTTCTGGTGTAATTTAATATTAAGGCTGATATTATATGATTATAAAAAAAATAAGACAGACATTTTAATAAATTTAGTTATGATAATGTAATAAAAATGACATACTATTGATTACTTTATATCTTATAAATATTTCACCCAACGAGATTAAAATTAAATAAATAGAAAAAAAAACTTATTCAAAATTATACATTCATAAAGGCAGTTGGATATTGGAAACTATTATTCATTAAGTACATTCGAAACAAGAATATTACAGAAGCGGTTCTAAGACTTTTGACGAGAGTCGCAAGATTGTAAAATACAACATTATTGATGTAGTTGCTGCTGAAAATGTTATTTTTTCATACGAAAAATGGAAAATTTGTAAAATATTCATATTTTCAGGGACAACAGCATCAATAATGCCATACTTTTCAATGTTATCATTCTAGCACAGTGGAAAGTCACTGGAATATTATAAGTTTACATAAAAATCTCATTGTTGACATGAATAAATAATATTGACAAGTTGAAGATAAGCTGCGATACATGTGTTAATATAATACGGCTCAGTCAACATTAGTTTTTAACTAGACTGTGCCTATTTTAAGAAACCTATCATATTAAGTTTCGAGAAAAGATATTTCGGCATTTGTCATAAAAGTATTAACGCAAAACTGCAGATTAGTTCTTCTACCCAGATTATTATATCACTTACACAAATATTATACATGAATAGAAAAAAAACAAAAACGATAAAATCAAATATGGTAGATAAGAATTACTACAAAAAATATTTGGCAAATTTTGGAAAAAATAATATTGGTTTATACTCGGTTTCGTAAATAATAATAATAGTTTATTATTTCAGATAATTCTTTATGCAATGATGTGCATTTATGTGTGGATACAATTTTTAGTCTCTTCCCAACTTATCTGTCCAAATCACAAATTTATTGGTCGAAAAAATTGGGAAATGAGACTGAAAATAGTATCCACATATAGATGCTTAGTATGCAATGATTTATATGTGGATTCTATTTTCAATCTCATTTCCCAATTTTTCTAACCAAATCACAAATATTATTGGTCAGAAAAAATGGAAAATGAGACTGAAAATAATATCCACGTATAAATCCTTAGTATGTAATGATTTATATGTGGATACTATTTCAGTCTCTTCCGAATTTTTCTGACCAAATCACAAATATTATAAGTCCACACTTTTGGTGCTCCTCTATAACAGTTGAGGACATAAGAGTTAACTGAGTAGTCGTAGGCATTATAGAAAGGCGAAACAGTCATCTCCCTTGGGGCATTTATTTGTCACAGAAACGGTTATCAAATATGCAAGCCACCTCCTCCCCCTCCCCACCCCTCTGCAACCCCGGCAAACAACCCCCGGAGCAAACGAAGAAAAGTATACAATAATATGTAAATTACTTTCGTTGTTTGTTGATGAAAAATAAACTTTAAATGTGCCTGTTTTATTGAAGTGACGAATATACACATTGTATTTGAATGCTTTATGGAAACATTCTAAAGGTAATATTACATGAAATTAAAATAATGCAAAGTAAAGTAAAAGAAAAATAAACCTTTGACATTAATAGTATCAACTTTTTGGAATAAACATGATTAATTCTAACTAATTTCTTTAAATTTTTTAATATGTAATCCTTATTTTCTACTTTATTAGAGAGCCCCAAATAACTAACTAACCATTAGGCATTTTTCTTACACTCCTTTCTTCGTTCATTCGCTCTACGTACGTAAACCATGTGTTCCTTTCTTAAGTTTAATAATATCGATTATCAGCTAGGCATTCTTTATGAATCTCCAATTTTCCTCTAAGATTATTCATAATTTTACCACACTTACGCCTCATGAATTTCATTTCTACAGCATTCAGTTTACTTTCATCCTGAGCATATTATTAACTTATTAGCTCAAACTGTGACGGAATAAAGCAAATTATAAAAATAAAGAGACATAAATTAATCATTATGATTATTAGACATCACTAAAAAGTACTCAATATTAGAAATCTTCAAAGAAAATACATATTTGTTACAAAATATATTGAGTCGTTACAAAATTTTTTTACAATTCATCAAATATTTGACGTTGTTTTTCGCGTTCTGTGAATGTTCTATTTAAGTTCCGTGATTATTTTAGTTTTATGAAGCAACTGGCCTGTAATGATGCAATAACAGAACTTGAATAGAACTTACAAAGAACGTGAAAATAAACATCGAATATTTATTGATTTTTTTTTTTTTTTTTTAAATAACCCATCCTAAATTAATTAAAACCTCATTCATCATTATCACATAGATATTACACCAAAACACATTTTTCTACACAACAAATGCAACCTTTAAAAGTCTTCTCGAAGAAATAAACAATTAACAGATTTTGGTATTATTCAAGAAAAAAGTAAAATGCTTAATGAAAAACCAAACACTTGTTACACCATATAAAAAACAGTAACTTCACTAACACAATTCATGTTTTTTTTAATGTTGCCACATAGAAATATATAAGATATATTTTTTGTTATTATTCTTTACATCTACACCAAACTCACTAGCAGTAGGCGTAGAAATACTAGCTAGGCGTAGAAACACTTAAAAAAATATATACATCACTATTTTGTGATGCCACTATATTATGTTTATTTTTGTAACAATATAAAAGGAAAAAAAAAATATTTCTTCAACAAGTAAATAAATGAATTACTGCTAGAATACATTACATATTTAAATAACAAAAGAAATTAGAAAAATAATAGGATGAGGTAAAAAGTTAATAACAAATATTGATGAGAAATTTTTTAATTTTTAATGAAAATAAAATCAGCCACATATATAACCCAAGATTTATTTTTTGTTTTACGGATATAGATCATGATGTAATAATATATCTACTGGGAACTGGGTACTTGGAAAAACCACATATTGCGATAATTTGATGATCCTACATCCCATTCTTCATAACAATCAAAGCCATACAGTTCACTGCATCATGCTTCAATTTGCACGTCGGAATAACGTTAAACTTTACAAAAAAACGAAGTGCAAAATAATCCCATACATTAGGAGGAAATCTGATAAAACGTGATTACATTATTCTTTTTTCATAGACTTCTATATGAATACTGGCAAGTGGTACTAGATTTAGGCAGGGGGACCAGAAGAGGCCCACAATATATGTATGTTAGGAACATGTGGACGATTCTTCACGCTCAGATGTGTCCATCCCCTGTGTATTTATCACACACCCGACTGAACTGCAGTCTAAATAAAATACATGTTCCACTTACATCCCCTGCATTATTGTTTCATTTTACTTATTAAGTTTTTTTTATTAACACGTTCATCTGTGACTCCCTTATTATTAACCCGTAAGATATGTCACATGGTATGATTGATATTGAAGTGTTAGATTATAAATAGTTAGGCAGATGCTGGAATAAAAGCCAAACCTTCTTAATATTCACGATATAATAAGTTGCTCTTTAGCATTCGAAATACATGAATAATTATTACATGTACTTAAATGTTACGTTTTAGTAACAAATTAATTAATATCTTAAAATACGTAAAAAGGTAATTTTGGTTGAGAGAAATAGGCAAACGGCGAGGGGTGAAAGATGTTGCAAGAGCAGTTGTTGTCCTAAATGTGCGATTATTTTCGGGAAAGTAAGTCTTTGTAAATAAAATTTCTTTGTGAATAAGATGCACTTTTCATTGGTTCATTCATAGGTAGGTGCGGGATATTAGGTTTCATTTTTCGTAACGTTTTAAGAAAAAAATCCAAGTTGAGAATCAAGAAATACGCAATGTTGTTCTAATTAGATTTATAATCATCATAGCATATTTGACTGACAGATGCTGCAATTTCATATGTAAATTTTAATAAAAAAACTGGATGAGAAATGAGTTAAATAATACTAAAATTTAGTACATATAATGTGACGTAATAACTTTACGAAACTTCAATGTGACATGATAAGTTCATGAAACTTCAATGTGACGTGTGATAAGTCTATGAAACTTCAATGTGACGTGTCAATTTATGAAACTTCAATGGGTAAGGATCGATACACTTAAAAAAACTAATATTTTAAATAATCTAAAGAAAAATTATTAGTATTTTATATGAGAGCCCACATGAAGGTATGCAATTAGTTGAATCAATTATCTGTGAAGGTATTTAATCTGAATATAAATGATATTCACAATTAAATGCGCAATTACCAAATTATGCAATCATAAAATGTCGCCTGAAAGAGAATGCGTTCCCGGCTCCCCTATTCTAAGAAATTAAATTTGTTTCATTACTCTCCGAAATTGAAATTAAAGTCTCAATTATTTTATACGGCGGGCTCTTTTTATTAATAGGATTTCAGAATATAATAGAAGGAGATGGAGGGAGATGGCAACATTGACATTATTATCTAAAGTTATTAATGTCCAAGCTAACTACCTCGCCCGGAGTTTTGATCAAATTTTAAGAGGCGCTTATAAAATGTATAAGCCGAAATGTATTGTGTCGTTAGATCCGTAATACAGTAATTCGTTAATTCCCGGGGGATGGGAAGGTGAAGGGAGGGGAGGGGATGCTGGATGAGCTGGGGATGTGAGAGAAAGGGAACCGGAATCGATTATATTGTTACTGAATACGTTCATTTCTTGGCAAATATTGGAAAGTGAAATGAAGCCTTAAAAATATTATAATCTTTGATTTATGAAAAAGTGAAGATGCCAATTAGTCTGTTATAAATAAGTGTTTATCAGCTTATTAAAATTACTACGATTTTAATATCAACTAAGAGCTCGATTGGGGCCATCCATGACTATGACCCCCCAATTAAGGAATGCACAAAGTCGCCTCAGTTCTTATTTGTCCAACAGACCATTTTAGTTTTTGTTCAATCTCCACTTTAAAATTAAAAATATAGTAAAAAAAATATAGTTCATCACTTCAATCAAGAATTAATTAAACGAATTAACTAAACTAATGAGACCTTAACCTTTACGGAAATAGCTTTAACTTAAACACCTACCATGTTTTATTGAAATAATGAATGAAAACCTTCTCCTCCGGTAAAATTTTCTAATGGTCTGCTGGACAAATACGAACTAAGGCGAAGACATGTTTAACTTCTTCCTATCCACCCCTGAAAGGAATTGATGCGAAGGTTAGTTATGAATATATTTAATCGATTATTTGGAAACAAAAATTATAATAAATTTATTTACTTATTTAATTAAACGCGACAACGAAAAACTTTTTTTTAGTGGTGGGTAGAAGTTAGAAGGTGGTTAGGTTTTAATATAAAATCACGAAATAAAAAAAATTATTAAATTAAATAATTTAATAATTTTAGATATAGGTCCTTAGTGAAATTAAAAATTTACACGGTAAACGAGTGAACACTACATCTGAAATAAAAACAGAGTAAAAATAAATTTTACACATAATCCACATAAAACTCATTTCCACAGAACCTATATCCAGCGTAAGACTAGAACACGAACAGGAGAAAGTATGTCGCAGTTAAATATAAATAATTATGATATGACAGATCTCAATAAAAAGCTTGAAGCTCCACCCCTGCGCCTGGGGACAGTCAGGGGTGACACCTTAAAAAATCCAAATTGAATCATGCGGCGGGGGAATTGTGCTATTATGTTATTAAACAGTAGGGGGCACGACCCCAAACAAGTGAATTTAAAAAACCACCCCCAACGGAACTCCCAACCCTGCCCATACTCTCGCGCTCGTTTTAACATATTTTACTTTATGATGGTGTGACGGATTTTATTATTTTGTATTGTCTGCCGAGGGGCTTTTTCGGGTCCTGTCAAAATTCTGTATGGCAAGTGTTTGATATATTAATTATGGATGTAAGTTAAATTGTTTTCCGTGTACCGCTCTTCCCCTCGCAAGCGCGATAATTCATATTAATACAGTTGTGGATATAATAGGCAACTCTGGCGTGTTGACTAATTCTCTAATGGAATACTCTTTATGTCACTGAGTTTGATTTATTTAAACTTTACTGAAAGAAAATAAAATCTTTATGTTTTCATAGAAAGCTATCACTTGTTTGACACAGTGATTAGTTAAAAACTAAGTGTTTGTTTCATTTAATAAAACAAATATACATATACATATATGTTTTTTTTTTTTTTTTTTTTTTAATAAAAAAAATGAGTTACATATATGCATATATATTTTACAAAATATTATAATAAAGGTCGTATTTGGTCATATATACCTAATCAGAAAAGAGGAGCTCTTGTGCATTATGAAATATATTAATGTCAGCCGGCCAGGAAAGTTAGAACTCGAAAAAAAAAGAAATTATTTCTATTCTTTTTTTTTTTTTTTTTTTTTTATTTATTTAGGAGAAAATACAGATACAGATGTCAATTAACAATAATATACAAAACAATAACTAGAGAACTCACCTGCACCCAAACTATTTCTCACGAATTAACATTAACAGCAGATAAAATAAAAAAATATACAAACATTTTTACTTATAAATATGGAAAAGAAGTATGTAAATATGAGAAAATTATTTTACAAATAGAGAGATGAAAAAAGTGCGCAATAACCCTATAAAAGTTTACAAATTATCTTTGGAAAAATTTTGATGGTAAGTTCAAAAACATATATATTGATAAAAAATAATATTCTACAGAAATTAAAAAAAAAAGAGAATTAGTTAAAATTATAAGCCAAGTAATGTCTAAGTTATTATACTTTGTAGGAAAACAGCCTTCAATTTTCTACTAAAAGTACTGCGTGTGTCGAAAAATAAGTCGGAATCCTTGAGGTTTTGATTTCGATTAAACAATTCGCACATTCTTCTGATTGGATCCCTGACACCAGCATTTGTACGCGTCCGGCTAATGTGGAATAAGTCGTTAAGCCTTGTTACTCTGGGTGGTATTTTGAAGTTTATTAGTTTCAGTAGGTCAGAACAGTCAATAACGTTGTTGCAGATTTTATATAGAGTCATGAGGTCAAGGTATGTTCGCCGGTTAGATAGAGTAGAGACGTTATAATTTGAGAGCATATTTATGTACCCCCGTTTAGGTGCGCTCATTCTGTAATTGAGGCATTGCAAAAATTTCTTTTGAATACTTTCAATATTGTCTTTATAGATACCGTAAAGTGGAGTCCATATGGAGGAGCAGTATTCAAGTTGAGAACGGACCAGCGTGTAGTAAAGAAGAAGATAGGTTTCAGGTTTTCGAAATTCGCGGCTGTTTCTGATGACAAATCCTAGCATGCAGTAAGCTTTATTCACAATATTCTCAATGTGCGCATCGAAATGTAGTTTGGAATCAAAAAGTACGCCTAGATCTCTTATACAGTAAACGCGCTCGAGTAAATAGTTACCAATACAATAATTGTGTATGATAGCGTTGTGATTTTTAGTAAAGCTTATTTGTTTACATTTGTTGTAACTTAGGTAAATTTTGTTTTCATTGCAAAATGCTTCGAACCTTACTAAATCGCTTTGGATGAGCAGACAATCGTTTAAATTTCTCACAATGGCAAATATTTTTATGTCATCAGCGTACAAAAGAAATAAACAATGCATGAAACATTTTGTAACGGTGTTAATAAAAAGTATAAATAATAGCGGACCCAGGATTGACCCCTGTGGCACGCCAGAAGTAACTGGTTCCCACTTAGAAGTATGTCCTCGTAATGATACAGCTTGCTGTCTTTTTGTTAAATACGAGACAAACCAACGTAATAAGTTACCCCTAATTCCGTTGTATATAATTTTTTGAATAAGAATAAGATGGTCAACCTTGTCAAAAGCTTTTTTGAAGTCGCAATATATTGCATCTACCTGGTGGCCTCGATCCATGCTATTGAATAAAAAATTTGCATAAATGAGTAAATTACTCATGGTAGATTTGCCTTTTACAAACCCGTGTTGTTGCTCTGTAATTTTGGCGGCAAGCTGGGGATATATATTATCATGGACAAGTCTTTCCAAAAGTTTAGGGATCGCCGAGAGAATGGATATTGGTCTATAGTTTTCCACTCTGTGACGTGAGTCACCCTTGTGGACCGGTATAATATAGGCCAACTTCCACCTATCAGGGAAAACCCCGTCACTCAGGCATTTATTAAATATTATGGTGAGCGGCACACACAATGACGATGCAGTAGATCTAAGAACATACAGATTATTACAAAGGTTTACATAGATAACAAGTTAAGTAATAAGAAAACAATGTTAATGTTCCGTAACTATAGGTAAATAGGTTAAATTGTAACAATATTTGGTTAATTGTTTTTGGGGTGTTATGCCGTGTTGCGCTACCTCCTTCTTTAGCCAACGTTTCGGACAGCGTTGCAGATGACACATCTGTCGGATCTGCCGGATTTGCCCTGATGATGGACACTGCAACGCTGTCAGAAACGTTGGCTAAAGAAGGAGGTAGCGAAACACGGCATAACACCCCAAAAACAAATGACGAAAATACTTTTGGCTGTGAAAATCTAAAAACATATCCTTAAAAATGTTATTTTATTTTGAAATAAGACACCACACAATTTATTTTCTCATAAATTTTAAAGTATATATCGTACATTCTGAAGCTCTAATATAATATTAAAAAATCTTTCATAGATTCTATTCTTAGCCAGTCGTCCCATGGGTAAGCAAGGATTCCACATAATAAACCTGCACAGAAAAGTCTCCCAATGGACCGCGCTGCAGACTGTTACCTTGCTTTAACGATCTTTACTCTTCTGCGCAGGGTCTCATACGATTCTTAACCGACCCAAGGGACATAAAGACCCACATGCGTATATGCAGGTCGTACGTAAACTTTTTGTACTTTAACTGAAATATTTTTAATTTTATTTTTTCTTTTTTGCTTTGTCATTGTAAAAAACAACTGAATATAAAAAAAATGTTTAAAAAATATGAATAAAAATAAATAGAATTAAAAATTATGGATGTTCTGTATTAGCGCCGTCCGAGTATACATTTAGGCACAATCAAGTTTTAAAAATAATTCACCAAAGTTTGGTAATTAAACATAACTTGATTGACTGCCGTAATGTACCATATTATGAATATGAACCAAATTCATTTTTAGAAAATGAATTTTATAAAATTTATTATGATAAAACTATTCTAACAGACAGAACAATTAGTCATAATAGACCCGATATAGTTTTACATGACAAAATTAAAAAAAATAACTTATATCATTGATGTCGCTATTCCAAATTCTTGTAATATTCAGAAAACTGTTTCTAAAAAAATAAGAAAATATACAGATTTAGGAAATGAGATTAAAAGAATTTGGCATTCTCAGACTATAAAAATATTACCATTTGTTATTTCGGCTACTGGTATTATACTTAGCTCTCTCATTCAAAATTTAGGCGTATTAGATTTGTCAAAAAATTTGTACATAAATAGCAAAAGTCGGTCATTTTATATACATGTAGGATTACGAAAGATTTTTTAAATATTTATATTGAGGGATCAGTAGGATTTATCGGACCAGTTAGGATTTCATCAGAGCCGAACCCTCTGATATGAAAATATCTGGAGTCGGTGAAATATTTTCCAATTATGTTTCTGGTGGATTGACGTGTTGTTCTTGTATTGTTTTGTATTTATTATACTTATATAGTGAACTTACATTGCGTGAATTTACTAGATATTCATTTGTCGAAAAGTGTGTGGAAGGGTTTAGTCTTTCATTTGGGAAAGATTTAACCCGGACATAAAATCTGGAGCACCGTAACAAATTAATAATATAATATATACGAATAAACTAGATTCTGAATCTTATTGTGGGCGAAAAACCTTTTTGGTCTAGTAAGGCTTGTTATAATTATGAAAGTTATTCTCATTTGACAAAAATAACACAATTTTAAGGAATTAATTATAACAATTATTAATTCAACAAGTCAAAAGCTACAATCATCAATATTTTGTAGATTCTAGCTGAAGTTCTTTGCCAGCTTCAAAGAATATATAGATTTTTCATTATGCACTAATAATGTAGTTGCCATAAGTATGTACAACAGAAGCAAGCTTGGTGTATCTATAAGTGACCAGCTCAGGTATGGGGGCTCCATCGAAGCAACAGTTAAGTTGGCCTCTCAAAAACTGGGCGTACTGTACAGGGCCCGCAGTCACTTTGATAGTATACAACTGCTAACCCTGTTACAAATCTAACCCTGTACAATTCCACGTTTGAATTTGGCAGCCATCTCTGATCTGAAGCCCCAAAATACTGAGAAAGTACTCTCGACTCTGTGCAGAAACGGGCAGTCCGTTTTATTGATTCTTCCATCATAACGAACGGTTTGCAATCTTTAGAGCACAGGCGACGCGTCGGGTGGGAATGCTGTCTTTGTTCTACCGATATTTCGATGGAAGACGCTCCGAGGAACTAGCGTCATTGATCCACTTGTCACCGGTGCATATCCGGGAAACACGTCAAACGCGCGCACATCATGGTTGACATTTACATTTCTCACATGAGAACGGTCGCTTATACGATTTGCCGGCCTCTGTGTGTCCTCGTTCCTACAACATGGGTCTCTGCGTTCCCTCCTTCCTCTTCTCAAAAGGACCCTCCGCACAGCATCTTCAAAGATGATATAGGCCCTGTGTGGAGTTAATCTAAAAAAATGTACACATTCACAATAGCGTAAGTCATTTATGACGTCATCTGAAAGCTTTATTGTCATCCTCCAATATCGTTTTAATGCCTTATAATACATTGCCATACAGTCGCAGCTTAAGTACTTCAAGGGTGTGTTATAAATTCACTCCTGCCACCCCCACTCATTCATTTGATAGAGTGCCGAATATACCTTTGCAAAATATTCAATTATTTCCTACTGGACAAATCTGACCCTTATCTGATATTCACCTAAGGGTCATATTGCTGTGAAGAAATATTTAAGTTAAGATTTTTTGGATTTGGGGTAAAATAATCCATAATACAGAGGGGTAGATTAAAATATTATGCGTGTTAAGTAAATATTCGTAGGAATATTTGTCGCGTTACATAATAACAGAAATGTCGCCGGGAAGAGGGTGGATTTAGTAATCACAATGGGGGAGGGTTGTAAAAGAAAGGTGGCTTTGTCTCACCTAAGAAATTTTAAAGTGCTATGCTTTAGATTTAATGTGTACACATCAAGGGACTCTGGAAAGGGTTGATTCGGGGCTGTTGTCAAACATTTCTATTGATAATGTTTCATCGTAGTCGTTATTTTAAAATTGTTACAGATTTTTATTATGGTTCATATTCGATGTTTCGAAAAATTATTTATGACAGCAAATGCATTAATTTACATCATAAAAGTGTTGAAGCTTATTTATATATAAAGCGTTCAGTTTGAGACAAAAACTCAAGACATAAGGCCTCTGAAGATGGACAGTGAGATCTGTCCGAAACTTCAGGAGTTAAAAAGTCCTTTTAAGGGCTACGTTACGCGGGTAAACCGAGAAAATTGTTCTTAATATATATATATACTAGCTTTTGCCCCCGGCTTCGCTCGCATGGTATTAAGGGGGTTGCCACTCCGCCTCCTCCACCTTCCCTCTCGTCACTCCACTCTCCCCATATCCCCCCCTTACCCCTATCCCCCTCCCCTTCCCATACCCCTCCCCTTCCCGTACCCCTCCCCCCCACCCCCGCCCTTTCTTTCCTCCCACCTCTACCTCCACCCTCCTCCCCCTCCCCCCACCCTCCTTCATCATCCGCCCTTTCTTCCTCCCCCAAACCCCTCCACCCCAGGCAACAATTTTTTGCTTTTCATCTGACGTTTGCAATAACTCGATTTTGTTAGGGACAGAAAACGTATGATAAATAATTTCATAACGCCACAGCTCATTCATAACACCAGAGCTTACCAATATATATAGCCTATATTACTCGCAAATAATGTAGCTTTATATTAGTGAAAGAATTTTTAAATTCCATGCAATATTTATTGCGTGAAAGAGTAACAAACATCCATACAAACTTTCGCCTTTATAATATTAGTAGGATATACATACCTATATATATGTACAATAATCAATGTGACGCTTTTCCATCTTGAGGTCTACAGTAAAAATATCTATATGTACCTGCCTTAAAGCCATGAACAATCTGTAGAAAATTCTCTCATAAACAGAATAAAAAATTAATGAATTCTCATTAATTTGAAAAGAGTTTTAAATTATCTCATGCATGTGCATATAATTATGCATCTCCATGACAAATCTGCAACAAAATGTAAAGAAACGTCTTTTATTTAGAACATCTTCTTATTTAGCACCCCATCTGACTCTAAAAGACACAAAAATTCTTCCGCACATAATAATTAGTGTCCATTAACTATCCAACTAATTATCCATTTTTAAATATCAAAATAACTTATATCTAAATAACTAAGATCAATGTGGAGATGAATTCTCCGACACCAATAATATCAGATCCAGGCGAAATTCTTCCACTATTTATTCGAAATTGTGCATAACTCTCTAGATTTGTGAAAGGTTGCCAACGTCACTCCGATCCTTAAATCTGGTAGTAAAAATGATGTAACACACTACTGTCCCATCAGCCCATTACAGTGATCCAGTGTGTATAAAACTATATTCAACGTATTTAAAAATTACTTAGCGCTTTCCGACATGGCTTTACATCTAAACGATCCACCAATATTAATTTACTCGAGAATATGGAGTTTCTTAAATTAAATCGATTAATACAAAAACAAGAAGATGCCATGTACACCGATGTCAGTAAAGCGTTCGACAAAGTAAGTCACCCGATATCATCCCGAACTAAATAAACTGGATAAACTTCAGTTTGCATGGAAATCTGCTTCGTTAGAAATAAAATTATAAGCGCTGTATATTTTTATGTATTTTTCATTTATTTATTTAACGCTCAGAGGACCTTTACATGTTGGCGGTTGTACAATTAATTCATGACAGATGATTTTTAAATAGATAAAGAAATAATAAAAATAAAATTAGATAAAAAATGCACTCAAGTTATAAATACAAAGATACAGAAATTTGATAGGTTTACAAAAATAGAGATATGTTTAGGAATAATTTTGGAATAAATTTTTTACAAGATCCACAAAATTCGCCAAGTTTATGTTAAATATGTCAACATCACCTAAGTAATGGTTTCCCATAGTGTGAAATCTTTGTATCGGAGAGTGAGCAATGTATGAATGCTGCAGTAGAATATTGTATTTTATCGTGTAGTTACTGTCGGTATTCGTAAGTTTATGAGTTGCAGGAGTTCGCAACAGTCGAACTTTGAGTTAAGTATTTTGAACAAAAATGTTGAGTCGTTTATTTTACGTCTGTCTTCTAGTGTGTGTATTTTTAGAATATTTAACAATAAATTATATTTTAAGTTTTCTAGTGAGATATTTAATTTTAAAAACGCAGATTTTTTATATACGGGTGTATTAGCCCACGGCGGGTTACAGAACTTTCATATTTTATATTTATTGGTTTCTTTTGTGAATGTGTACAGGTATCTACATTTATCTTTTAATACTAATATATTTTGTATAACTTACATGCATGTTCCGCAAACGCCTCGTTTGAATTGAAAAATAAATGAATTAAATATCCAATTTTAAATATTTCGTTAAAGCTTTTAAAAAAGTAAGATGGTTTTTGCATAAAATATCATGACGCCAAATATCGATGAAAATGGAAATAATAACCAACAAGTAGATTTCGACCCTAAGAGGTTATATCTATGACAATGTGTTTGACGAATTACAATTTCCCTCCCCACCCCAAGTATTATAATAATAAAATGCTCACGAGGAGGGTGCATAACGTGTTAGATATTTATTCAGCTATTTTAATATGTTTGACATGCGAATAATAGAGATTCGTAATGCGACAATTTTCCGACATCCCCTTGCGTTTTATCCAGGGGTGGGACGAATATTAATTTATTGCGTAGACTGCAAACATTTCGGTTTTAAAATTATAATTATCTGAGAGTATTTCGTGAATTGTAAGTAGTTATCTACTTTAGAAAAGACGCAATATAAAGATATAAATGTTTTCATTGCTGTACTTTCATGATTTTTAATTATATAATTTTAATAAATTCTAAAACAATCCCCTCAATCTTTAATTGTTTTTACAAGAGCAAATTGATTTTTGGGTTTGAAAAGAATATTGCTCGTTAACCTCAGTTTGAGGACTCAGTGGATCAGCGTATACAACTAAGAACTGGATTGCAGGTCTGTCAAAAGTAAGAAGTTCAGTGACTGTAAGACCTCTTGTTAAGTTCTTGAGATTTATTTAAAATCTCAAGAACTTCTAGGTATTTATTTAAAATTAAGAGTGGAAGATACCTCAGTAGCTCTCTGGTGAAAAACCACCATTAAGAATTAAAACGTTGCTTCAAATAACTTTAACCATGTTTGATGATCAGATCTGCCAGATAGTTCCCCCTCATTCCTCTTCATTATCTTCTTCGTCACCCTATTACATTTAGCCTCGTGAGATACCCCAGTAAGGGATACTATAGTCTCACTGATTCCAGACGGTTGTAGCAAATGAGGGTCTCGCGAGATATTCACACAAATAAAAGTGAAAAATACAATTAGTCTCTAACTCTAAGAACTTAACAATATTTTGGCGC
Source organism: Limnephilus lunatus (assembly GCA_917563855.2). Lineage (NCBI taxonomy): Eukaryota > Metazoa > Arthropoda > Insecta > Trichoptera > Limnephilidae > Limnephilus > Limnephilus lunatus. The sequence goes on along the minus strand of OU830595.1, from coordinate 90,512,142 downwards.
AGTAGAAGCCCTGTAGATATTGTTATTCAGCACGATATTATAAAAAAAATATTTAATTAGATGAAGACAATATTAGCGAAACTCAATCAAAATCTGAAGACAGAAAAATCAGAAAAAGATATTGATTCCACTGAGACTCGAACCCAGGTCCCTTAGCTTCATCCTAGACTTGCAGAAAAAGTCAATAGATATTACGTAATAAAAATAAAATCGTTAAATATATATCCAGATACTATCCAGATACCATTTAGTTCGGGTTGAATCTTGCAATCATATGTAAAGATAGCTGCCAATAATACGTGCGTTAAGAAAATGAAGATAGTGTTCGTAGTTCTTAGTCGAAATAGATACAGTTAAAAGTGACCGAATTGGAAATGGGTTCCACAGCTCGATCGGTAGAGCACTTTCCATGTAAGCTAAGGGACCTGGGTTCGAGTCCCAGTGGAACCAATATCTTTTTCTGATTTTTCTGTCTTCAGATTTTGATTGAGTTTCGCTAATATTTCGCTTCATCTAATTAAATATTATAATTTGAGTTTTTACTCATTAAGTTAAAAATAAAGAAAAAAATACTTAGGTTTACCGAAGCATTCTTCGCTGCAAACAAAATAATTTTGAAACCCTGAAAAAATTGAACATCTGAAATACCAAATCTGTTCCAAGTTAATCCCTCAAAGTCCGCATTACACGCGATGAACTTGCGTATCATATTTTAGATAGCATTAGGCGCTTATAATATTGCGTAAGAGGAGAGTGGTGCAAGTCCCGCCAAGGGGAGCCTGTTTGATGACGCCTACACAAAGAAGAGAAAGGTTTTACGGTGACAAGTGCGCATTTAATTTGATCGTGTGTAAATAAATGGGGTAGCTTGCGTATTAAACTTACACCTCTATACTTCTTATACAGGCACGGTTATTATACCAACACCTCCAAAAACAGGCATGGTTATTATACCATCACCCCCATAATACACACATATACAGGTAGTATTATTATACACCAATACTTGGATGGGCGTGAATATATGTGCACCTGAGCAAGCGTGATAAATTTTTAAGCATACGTGAAGCTTTCTTATTACTCCATTACTTGTATGATGAGTTTCATCGCTCATTGGGATATGTATAAATTTATAGACTCGGAATGGTTATGCATTAGTTATCATGCGTACATTTAAGATCTTGTTTAAAATTCTTGATAAACACAAGGAAACTCGGATGAAAATTGTTTTAAATTTGTTGTAAGTGTCTGGTGAAAACAGCGACTCGTAATTCGAAGTTCCAACCTTTCTTCATAACAATGATTTTGTGTACGGACGTATTCAAAATTCTATTGAATTTCGTCTAGATGTACAACCGTATTTTTTAAGAATTTAATTTAAATTTAAAAAAAAATAAAATTTAAAGGCATTTTTCAAAATTTGTGAACAAGCCCATTCCCTCATGGGTCAACTGAAAAAAAAAACAGTTGGCAACTTAATCGCTATCCACAGGAAATCAACTTGCGAATTTCATTTGCGGTCCGCACATAGGCAACTTTTCAAAGACCAGTTATCAAGGGCGACGCAACCAATCACTCGCAACTCGCAGGGCTAGTTGCCACAGCTGGCGCGTTTCAGTTGTCAGGTTGCGCCTCATGACCTGTCAAGTTTTCGAGTAATTTGCGTTATGTCAAAATATCGATTTTGTTCAGGAGGTTGATAAATTATCAATTCCCGGCATGCGTTGCTATGACATTTAATAAAGAAATTGTTTCTCCCTGCGTGCTTTTTCCCATTCGTCCCGTTCCCTTTCCGTCTCCCCTTCCTCTACCGCTTCCCTTTGCCCTTTCACGTTTCCAATCCACCTCCTCCGGCTTCCCTCTCCCCACTCCACTCCCCTCCTTCCCCCGTCCTATGAACCCCCCTCCCGAGTTCCCCTCTCCCTTCCCAGGTTCCCTTCCCCCCTCCCACGAACCCGCTACCCGATTTCCCCTTTCCTCTTCTTCTCCCGCATTCCATACATTCATTCCCTGTACATTTATTTTTCAAACAGCTCGCGTGCCACCTATTACATTTTTTGATACAAATTTCATAGTGCCAGAGCTCACCAGTAGTTTTATACAAACCTTGTCCTGAAAAAACAAATAAAAAAAAGAATTATCCAATTTGGTGCAGTCTTTCGGAAGTTATGTGCGTACAAACATCTCGGTGATTCATTTTTATTTATATAGAATACATTATGTTTTTGTAAAACAAGCTGATATAATTACTGAAATCGTAAAGTTGAGTTGCGCCGTGAATTGAGTTTTGAACCAGTTTTTGATTTCTCCATAAGCGAAGGTCCTTATACCAACTGTGTACTTAAATAATTAATTATTTTTACCCACCCTCTTTACAATGACGTTATTTGATCCTATCCGTATCAGGTATTTGTCACAGTTGTGAGGTTTATTTTCAAATAATGTGTAATACACTTGCTGTAGGAAAAGAGCGTTAAATTTATATAATGATTATGCTGCAATGGAGGGTTGCACCCTTCTTCATAATTTTTAATGTATTCTGTAAATTTATTAATTCCATATTTATTTTAAAAAAATGCTTTCTTAATCCACATATGAGGGGCCCAGTCAATCACAGTACCTACAAGTTATGTTACGTTACCAAAATCTCTACATACTCTGTTTGTCTGTTGGTAATAAACTCAAAAACTAATTAACGGAATTTCATACGGTTTTCACCAATAGATAGAGTGATTCACGAGGAAGGTTTAGGTATATGATTTGTTAAGGTTTTGTGTAAATTGGTTAAAATATATAATGTGTAAATGGAGCGGGCTAACATAACATCTTCTTGGTTAGAAAATATAATCGAGAAGATCTTATGGTTCGGATGAATAAAGAAAAAGAAGTTATTAAAACTGTAAAAATCCGAAAACTTCAATATCTTGGACATGTGATGAGACATCCAGAGAAGTATGAGATCTTGCATATCATAATGCAGGGAAATATTGCCGGAAGATGGTTCCTGGAAGGAGAACCTCATGGATGAAAAACCTAAGACAGTGGTTTGGCCAGTCTACGGTAGCGATGTTCCGGGCCGCAGTAAACAAAGTTCGCATAGCCAACATGTTAGCCAATGTCCGTTGAACGGACAGGGCACAAGAAGAAGATGAAGCGGACTGGCAAGCGGGCGGTGTGGATTTGATGTATGCAAATTAACAGATGGCGTTGGTTATAAAGGGTAACCAACCAGTAGACGACGTTGCGTTTCGTTAGCCACAGCAGCGCTGCCGGATCAGCTAGTATTTAATATTTTCGAGTTTCTTAGAATAAATTATCTTGGAACACTTACACTTTTTGTGAAAGTTGTATAAAATATCGAATAAATTTTTGTTCTAAAAATTGAATTTGTTTAAAGAAAGCGTTCAAAAAAAAAAATCACATTTAGGAACATTAATGTAGGAACAAGCATAACCTAAGGTCTACGAACCTAAGTGGTCGCATATAGACTTTTAGAAAATGGTTAGAGTATTTTTTAATCGCGACAGGTGGGTGACTGGACAACTCAGAATGAAATCAACTTAGAACCTCTTTGAAAAATTATTAAAAGTGTTGATTTTTTTTAAAATTGATTAAATAAGTTGGGTTAGGGTTATGGGCTATTTTAAAGTTTTTTTTTTTTTAATAGCGTGTAATGACTTTTCAAACGGGTGTTGAGTTGGCTTGCTTCTGAGTTGGCATAAAACAGACCGGTGGTTTAATTCCCGAAGACTTTTTTTTAATTAACACTAATTTAAAGACAATCGAACTTAACCGTCAAAATTATAGGTATGTGTATATAAACCAAACTACGAGTAACACATATATTGAGTAGGAAAAATGTGTCCACCTTCTGAGACCTAGTAAGAATAATATAAAAGATAATTAAAATAAATAATAGTCTCAACGTGGCGTAACAATTGTTTTTTTATTATTGTATAAAAATTGCATAAAATTGAAATTTATTATCCGCTAAGCTACTGCAAGTAGCTTGTCAGCAGGAGATTTTTTTTATTTTTTTTATTTATTTATTTCTATATATTACAGTTTTTACCTTATTTTTAATATTTTTACATAATATATTTTGAAAATATTTATACATCCTAATATTACATTTTATTATGTTGGGTGTAAGGTGGGTTTGTGAAGGTGAAATTGTTGGTTGATAATGTTGTATGTTTCGTGAACACCTCACTAGGAGAACCTGTGCTGAGGTGTTTACGTGTTTATGATTAACTGTGGCAAGTACAGGTATTTATGTGTTGTAGTATTTATTTTACATAGTTGTGTTTATTTATTTTACTTTTTTTATATTTTTGTTATGTTTGGTTAGGGATTAAGAAATTTTGTATAAAGTGAATATCTTGATTTTTGATCCAGGCTGTGATGTGTTTTTTGTGAATGTTTGTATATGTATGTGCAGTTAGTAGTTGTTTCAGAGTAATGGGCATATAATTAAAAAGTTTGGTTGCGTAATACTGAAAATGTCTTTGTCCGTGTGTGGTGTGTGTTATCGGTATATTCAGGGTTACATTTTTTAAAGACCTTGTCTTTATTATTGTTTTTGTTTGCATTGGAATATGGAGTTTGTTTTGAAGGAGGTGTAGCAGAGCAGATTTGAACTCATTTTCTTATCTTACTAAAGGGCATATAAAATAGTTTTTTGGAATTAAAAATATTATTTTGTACAATCTTACGAAGTTTTTTTAAAGAACGCTCTCTTTTAAATTTATTCAATTTTGAAAATTGTATTTTCCAATTCTAAGTAACTCGAAAATATTAAAATTTGTATTGGCAATGTTGCTATTATTATTTTTGTTCTGAAATGTATTTATTCCTTAATCATTCAAAAAAATTGCATCCATAATCCATATACGAGAGGCCCAGTCAATGACAGGACCAGTCATGTTACGTTACCAAAATTTTAATATTTTCGAGTTACTTAGAATTGGAAAATACAATTTTCAAAATTGAATAAATTTAAAAGAGAGCGTTCTTTAAAAAACCTTCGTAAGATTGTACAAAATAATATTTTTAATTCCAAAAAACTATTTTATATGCCCTTTAGTAAGATAAGAAAATGAGTTCAAAGCTTTCATCCACTCCCCTTATTTTTGTTCTATTAAACTCACTCGACTATATATACACGTACGATATGCATGTCTCTATTCCCCCTCAAGTAAAAGTTATTGAGTTCGCAGATGATTTAGCTTTCTACTTATCATCCAAAATCATCCCACTTGCCGTCAAATATCTTAATGAAGCCATGGATGCCCTTTGCACATGGCTCACTTTAAATGGTCTGGAACTTTCAGTTAAAAAGAGTCAGTGTGTCACCTTCTCAAACCGTCATAAAAATCCTCCTGTTCAAATTTTATTTAAAAACTCTCCAATCCCCAACGCCTCTGAAGTAAAATTTTTGGGAGTAACATTTGATAGGAAACTTAAATGGTCTTCCCATATTCACAATATAGTTACTAAATGTGAAAAAAATTTAAATATCATCAGATCATTGACTGGCGTTTGGTGGGGTGCTCACCCTTCCTGCATTAAGTTGCTTTACAATGCACTTATTTGAAGTCATCTCGACTATGCCTGCCCACTTTTTAGTACTGCCTCCAAAAATGCACTCAGTAAATTAGACAAAATTCAATCGAAGTCATTGCGAATAATAACTGGAGCGATGCAGTCGTCGCCCATCAATTCCCTTCAAGTGGAATGTTCTGATCCCCCACTTTATTTAAGGCGACAACTGTTTGCTGACAAATTTGTTCTTAAATGTTTAAATTCTAAATGTCATCAGGTTATTCCCAGAGTTTCGTTGTTCAAAGACTCAACACATTCATCTACAATCAGAGCTCGAACTAAACCTCTTCCTGCCATCTGTAAAAATTTTCGCTCTCTCTCAGAGCTTCAAATTATCCAAAATGATCTTCTTCCACTATACAAATTAAAATATAGTCACGTCACCCTATCCTCAACAATTTTGGAAAGGATCGGCATCCTTAAAAGTCATTCCAATCTCCCAGCCCGTACTGTTAATAATATGTTCAATGACATTATTTCTTCTAAATGGCCCAACTCTTCTCTTTTATTTACTGATGGCTCCAAATCTCCTGACTCTCCTAACTGTGGTATAGGTATTAACGTTTACCACAATAATTCTAATGATAGAATATTTTATTCAATTTCAAACCAATTTTCAATATTCTCTGCTGAGTGCATTGCAATAATTGAAGCACTCAAATATATAATCAAAAATAATTGTGAACATTCCCTTGTTCTCTCTGACTCTCTCAGTTCCCTCCAAAAACTTAAATCCTGTCCTCTTCTTCATCCTGATGATCACTTTGTATGCCTCATTAGAGTGCTGATAGCCTCCATTCAAAGCTCTGGAAAAACCGTAATTCTTGTTTGGATCCCTGGACACATTGGCATAGTGGGTAACGATATTGCAGATTCTTTGGCAAAACAAGGAGCGTCCAACCCTATTGTTACCCTCGTAAATCATATTCCCCTATCTGATATTTTTTCCATCATCAAAGATAGATCCCGCAATGTTTGGACAGAGTATTGGAACATTGCCAGTCAATCCAAGGGAGCTCGCTACGCCTCAATACAAAGGACTATCCCATCAAAACCGTGGTTTCAAAAATTTCCCCATTTTTCCAAAAAAGAAATTTCCTCACTTATTCGAATGAGAATTGGTCATTGTTCCGTTCCTTCTCACCTTTTTAAAATTCACATCCTTGACTCCCCAGATTGTACGTTCTGTGGTCTAGATGTGGGCTCTTTAGATCACATATTTTTTGGTTGTCCCTCTCTAAATAAATATCCTCTCTTCTATCAAGAGTTATCTAAAATTGCCTCCCCTTGTGATGATCTCGCCTTTGGGCCTACGAAATAATTCTTTTAAAATTGAGAGATCAATTTAGAATTATATTTAATTTTTGTAACATGGAATGGTTTCAGCATACGATTCTCTGTTTCAATTCATGGGGGTGATTTATGGGTCCTTACCACTAAATAACCACATGTGTTTGCGTAGCTCAAGTGCCTGCGAGCCCCGGCAAAGGCCATTCTTCACAAAACTAAGAAGGGACCCAGAATAACATTTAGAGGGATTTTTTCAGGTTCATTATCAAGTCAGGGGCGGCCGATGGATATTTGCCCGAGTGGTGACTGACTTTAACGCGAGCAGATTGGATTTACGAAACAATTATCTGGTGAATTTTCTATGGCAGTAGGAAATTGAAAATTAGTCAATAAGGATTGCTCGTTGGTGCATTTAAATATACTAGCGCGACGCGCCGATTACGGGTTGAAATATTTGACATATTTGTCGAAATAGGATTGCAGAATTCGTTAAATAGTGACGCACGTAGAAAGGACAAAAGCGTGTTCGGACAATGAATATATAATGTTATTATATAACCAATAGTCAACGCAAGTATTGAGAAAGAGTATTAGATTGAAGTACGCCACTGAGCTCTTCTTTTAAGCGCTATTGGGATAATTTATGACTCCGGCGCAGACAAAATTAGTTTGTATTCTGTTATCTAAAGGTTACACACAAAAAAATAGCAAACATGAAAGTTGCACTGATTTCTTGGAATTTGGGACCTAATGTGACAGAACACTATTAAAACGATTGAAATATGCATATTGGGAGATGTGTTTATCACTTAAAATTTGAAGAAGTGGCTAATATATTATTGAAACCACACAAGTAGATGGGGGGGAGTCAGGGGGCAGAGAGTTGGAACAGGATAGTCGGGGCAGGGAAGTGTTAGGGGACAGTCGGGGAGAGATTCTGGAGACGCACGGGCTAGCGAAAAATCATCGAGGTTGAATACACGATAGAATAATAACTCTGTGCGCGTAAACCGGGAATAATTCATAAAATTAAAGGATAATAGTTCACGCGATTGAGGGGAGTCAAGATTTGGAAGGAGTCCACGCGAATAAGGAAGTCAGAGATTGCGGCTTGAGAGTTCATATCTGTGACGTTAAATTATATAATTTGTAAATTGAAGCGGTCAATTATCAATACGGGACGTGCTTTCTGGGGCGTTTATCAGGGTCAGGAAAAAATTTACAACGAATCGACGCGAGAATTGTGTTTGACGGCTGCATCTTGGAATAAATAACTGCATGACGGGTTGTGGTTTAGAAATGCTTGTTTGAGTTAAATATTAGAGTAGTGAATTGATTTGTGAAATTATTTTGTGCAACATGGCGAATTTGGTAAGTTTGAAAAATTGAATTAATTATTAACAACATTGATGTTTGGATTTCGTACAAAGCAGGGTTAAAACAATAGAATCATCATTACTCCCCGAGTATTTTAATTGTTTATAATTGTTCGTCTAGCTTGTAGTTTTCTAGATTTAAACATGTATTATAGGTTATATAGCGCCCTTGAGGTGATTTTCCATAAAAGCGGTGCTATGTGGATCGTTCAAATATTAGTATTATTATTATGGCTACCTTAATGGGGCCTTTAATAAGGAACCATGTCATCTAAGTCGGATGATTTAATCGGAAAATTATAACGGTAACATTTAAAAAGCTATCGGGTAATTATCGGTAATCGTAAAAAAGGAGCGTTCCCTCCGTAAGTCGATCCGGAGCTGCCTGATGTTGACCGGCGACGATTCTTGAGACAATACCGTTGTAAAATAATAATTTGGGGTTCAATGAACTAAAATAGCATTTGATGCACAAAAGACACTTTCGGGCAATAAATCTTAGACGAGAGACTTCATTTAAAAGACGGGATTTTGAAACCACAAAACAATAATAAAATCCTTTAAAAGTGCTTTGTTGGTGATCTAGAAAACTAGGTTACTGGGTATTCTCCAATACAGAACGGGTAACAAAATACATAGGTATAGAATGTAGGTATAAATTAATGTGTAAAGCGCCTTTGAGGTGTTAATTATTATTTACGAGTTTCGTAATAATAATTTTAAACGTAGCTAGGGGACTATATTCAGGAAGGTTTTTTTTTGAAAAGGCATTGGGTAATTTAACAGTTTATAAAATGGTGCGTAGCATGGGCACCTTTTGTTTACTAACAAAATCTGACATAATTAAATTCCCACTCCTAAAAATTTCCCATATTTTATTCCAAATTTTAGGTATCACGACAAATCTATTACATAGGACTATACGTAAACTTGGTTCGATATTTTATCATATAATCGCCTTTGGTTCACGGTTAGGTATATTTCTTTCGACTTAGCAAAAAAAACTTTCATATTGTCGGTTGAATGAAGCCGTCGGTAGGTATTCACATTTTAGCGTGATGCGCTATATCCACCTACTTAATTAACAAACTCTTTTTCTTCAAACTTAATTGAGCGGGTGACGACTCGAGAATGGACGGCGGTTGTCGAATGGATTAACGGGTCCGGCTTTCCTATTCCACCATGAGGAAGTATCTCACGCGACTTTATCGGGGGCGATGTGATCGAAATGCAGGTGGGCTTACACTATTTTTCTAATGTGGAGGCGAAGTAAGCGATGGTCGTGTCTGGTCCGAGCAAATTGGAATCCCTTGTGATCACATCTCGGTAACGTGGATCTCGTACCTGCTCTAGACTGGATTGGAAGCGTGGCCGGAGCCATTTCATGATGTCGACGTATGTACGTCACTAAGGCATTGGGGGACTTCAGGAGAACAAAGGACGTGCACCCATTTCGCCCTCCCTCTACCGCCGCTCCGAGGTACCAGCGGATAAAAGTTGTCGTCGCGGGAGGCCAGTTTGATGCAGGACGAAGATTACGATCTGGCCGGACTACCTTCGTCATGGGGGAAACGAAGTGACGAAATTTGCGTGGGCTTCACTACCTTTTAGGTTACGCTCGTGTGGGGTCTGCCTTGTCGGCGGAACGAAGGGAACATGACATATGGAATCGTTTGGCAACCGATCGGCGGTTCTTTGTTGGAATCCGGATAAGTTTTCTTAACTACCTTTTGGTCTACGCTTAGGTAGGTATATTTCATTCGATATATTCGATTTAGCAAAAACTTTCACATTGTCGGTTGAATGAAGCCGTCGGTAGGTATTCATATTTTAAGCGTAATGCGTTATATCCACCTACATAAGTAGCAAAAGTTTTCTTAACTCCCTCACACTAGGAATAGGGATCATCCAGCATCAGGGTGGGATTGTACTCTGGACGAAAGAGCAGCGGGGGAAATAGAAGGAAAGGAAGCCAGATTCACGACCTGGTGCCTTTCATTCTTGGACCCGGCACCCTGGAAACCGAGCTTGACATTCCTTCTTTGAGCTGATATTTGAGTTTGGGCTTGGGGTACGCCTATCGTAGAGCATATGCCCGTAACACATATAGGGGAAGGTCCCAAGTTACGCTTGTGTATGTTATGCGAGAGGACGTATTTTTCATTCAAATCAAATACCGATGACCATCGCGATTGCAGGCTGGCGCATGTTTCTGTAACGTGCCTAGAAAAAAACGTAATCAATATTTCTACTGGTTCGACGTTTCTTTGTTGGAATCCAGATAAGTTTTCTTAACTCCCTCACACTAGGGATAGGGATCATCCAGCATCAGGGTGGGAATGTACTCTGGACGAAAGCGCAGCGGGGGAAATAGAAGGGAGGGAAGCCAGATTCACGACCTGGTGCCTTTCATTCTCGGACCCGGCACCCTGGAAACCGAGCTTGACATTCCTTCTTTGAGCTGATTTTTGAGTTTGAGCCTGGGGTACGCCTATCGTAGAGCATATGCCCGTGACATATATAGGGGAAGGTCCCAAGTTACGCCTGTGTATGTTATGCGAGAGGATGTATTTTTCATTCAAATCAAACATCGATGACCATCGCGATTGCAGGCTGGCGCATGTTTCTGTAACGTGCCTAGGAAAAACGTAATCATTATTTCTACTGGCTCGAGGCGGCGTGCTGGACGGAGAACGGGACTATTGAGGACATGAGTGACTGCCAAGGCGAGGATCGGTGACATCAAAATCTTCCTTAATTAAATTCATACATCGCCAGATCAGAGGAGAGAGCGGCCCCACCGATCTCCTGACATTGCCGATTGTCTAATCAACTTCGGTTTAATGTTTATGCCGGTGCTTTAGGAGTTAATGGAACTCAAGTCATCGGCATGCTGAAGAACTTCAACATCATCATCAATCCAGAGTAGGATGTCACGTTCCAAAACCTCGTGCCACCCACACATTTCCTGAACAGTTCCTGACATCGGCTATCACGCCATTAATCGGAGCAGACCCTCATATCAAACGGTATGAGATGACCTCTCATCATCATCATCAACATATTTTTAATTTGGCGGCTTATTGGTCGATATTATTCCCATTACCACTCTATGATCCAGAAACACACATCAAACCCTTTCCCGACAGAAGGCAAAACATGTCGATTTTCATTCGTCGCTTGCGACCTTAACATTCTCCGGAGGCGTTGGAATTGGAAGCTGATTCGGCGGTCTATGACCATCACCTTATCAGTTGGGCTATGGAGGAGTCCAATTATTTAAACAGCACATGTTCTGTCTCATGTTAATCCAAAATACCTTCCCGTAGAATCAAATTAACAAAATAAAACAAGCTAGCTAACTAACAAACTGCATCTAGCACTGTAAGTGTAGAATTATTGCACTCCGTACTGCTTGAGTGTAAATCTTTTGTTAGAATGTACATAAATGTCAAATTATTTTCATGATAGCATTTTATAGAGCTGCAGAGAGTACGTGACATCGCATCGAAAGGTAGGATCTTCTCAATTCGCCGTTTGAATGTAAATTTATATATTAGATGCTAGGAGGGAAAATGCAGATTACTTCAATAAAAATAGTCGTCGATGAGCGTAGGTGTATAACAGGTGCTAGGGGAGGAAGCTGAACGAATATAGATAGATAATTAGTAAATTTTCAAGCTAGTCAGACTCAGTCATTGTTATTCGAAGCCTTGCAAATTGTAACACGCCATATCTAAAAGAACAAGGGTTTACCACAAATAAATTATTAATTAAATTGGATTAACTATACCAAACCACTAAAACAAAAAAGTACACAACGTTGTGGGGTTAATTACAATTGATTAATTGAGAGCATCTCGTCACGTTTGCATAAAAGTATTACGTGATGGGGTTGAAAAGGCGCTGCAAAAGGAATGCAGGGGAGAGTCGCGAGAACGGGCGAGCTACGAGTTTTTAAAGGCCGGACGGGGTTGCGCCTGTACCTGTAGCAATGTAGCAGCATTTGGAAACCAAGAGGAAGGTTACTACTTCGTAGGGGGGGGGGGGTTTATCACACCCTCCATTCAACATTTCATCTCTTCTAAGTCTGAACTCGACTCCAATCTTCCATATAATTCTGAAATTTGTACATTTAAATAAAATTAATATATAAATTCACCTTTCCCTTTCTATGTAATTTTAAATGATGGCCTAGAACACCCTTGAAGGGTGAAAGCCAGAAATAATTAAAAAAAAAAAAAAACTCACTCGACTAATAAATATGTGAACATAGCTTAAAAATTGAATTCAAATAAAGAATTAAAAATATTTACAATGCGAAATATCTGCCGAGATAAGAATATAAATAATAGTCTCAACGTGGCATAACAATTGTTTTTTTATTATTGTATAAAAATTGCATAAAATTGAAATTTATTATCCGCTAAGCTACTGCAAGTAGCTTGTCAGCAGGAGATTTTTTTTATTTTTTTTATTTATTTATTTCTATATATTACAGTTTTTACCTTATTTTTAATATTTTTACATAATATATTTTGAAAATATTTATACATCCTAATATTACATTTTATTATGTTGGGTGTAAGGTGGGTTTGTGAAGGTGAAATTGTTGGTTGATAATGTTGTATGTTTCGTGAACACCTCACTAGGAGAACCTGTGCTGAGGTGTTTACGTGTTTATGATTAACTGTGGCAATTAAAGGTATTTATGTGTTGTAGTATTTATTTTACATAGTTGTGTTTATTTATTTTACTTTTTTTATATTTTTGTTATGTTTGGTTAGGGATTAAGAAATTTTGTATAAAGTGAATATCTTGATTTTTGATCCAGGCTGTGATGTGTTTTTTGTGAATGTTTGTATATGTATGTGCAGTTAGTAGTTGTTTCAGAGTAATGGGCATATAATTAAAAAGTTTGGTTGCGTAATACTGAAAATGTCTTTGTCCGTGTGTGGTGTGTGTTATCGGTATATTCAGGGTTACATTTTTTAAAGACCTTGTCTTTATTATTGTTTTTGTTTGCATTGGAATATGGAGTTTGTTTTGAAGGAGGTGTAGCAGAGCAGATTTGAACTCATTTTCTTATCTTACTAAAGGGCATATAAAATAGTTTTTTGGAATTAAAAATATTATTTTGTACAATCTTACGAAGTTTTTTTAAAGAACGCTCTCTTTTAAATTTATTCAATTTTGAAAATTGTATTTTCCAATTCTAAGTAACTCGAAAATATTAAAATTTGTATTGGCAATGTTGCTATTATTATTTTTGTTCTGAAATGTATTTATTCCTTAATCATTCAAAAAAATTGCATCCATAATCCATATACGAGAGGCCCAGTCAATGACAGGACCAGTCATGTTACGTTACCAAAATTTTAATATTTTCGAGTTACTTAGAATTGGAAAATACAATTTTCAAAATTGAATAAATTTAAAAGAGAGCGTTCTTTAAAAAACCTTCGTAAGATTGTACAAAATAATATTTTTAATTCCAAAAAACTATTTTATATGCCCTTTAGTAAGATAAGAAAATGAGTTCAAAGCTTTCATCCACTCCCCTTATTTTTGTTCTATTAAACTCACTCGACTAATAAATATGTGAACATAGCTTAAAAATTGAATTCAAATAAAGAATTAAAAATATTTACAATGCGAAATATCTGCCGAGATAAGAATATAAATTGCAAAAATTTCAACTTTTATCGATAACTCGCCACCATCACTTGATCTCCTGGCCACTTCCATCTCTTGGTGTGTCAAAATATGTGTCTTCGCATTTAAATTACCCTGAAATCACGCTTGGGTTGCCCACACACGAAGGGGTTACTGTTCAACCTTAACAATCTTGTTTTTCTAAGTCAATATTTGGGCAGCGAGTCATTTCGTCATAATACGCCATGGAGAAATGCCGTCCCTTGTCGAAGTCAATGATCCTTAAACGTCATTTTTTATAGCCAAAAAACATAAGTTTGAGAGCATGGTGGAGCCAGTTGCTTCTATACACCTACAGCCTCCGGCCATCTCCAGTCCTAAAATGCAACCTTGTGTCTCATTACTGCGACTTGTCTCGGAAGATAAATAATAATATTTTTTGCAGAAATAAATACATCAGCTGATTTATGGACTGTCAATGTTTTATGATTCCTTTGAACGGGTCTTATCGGATTTACCTTAATTAAGAGCGATCTGATGCAGTTTATGTAATGTGAAATTCTACAAATGTTGTTGTATTAATTGGATAATAATAAAAAACTTGCTTTCACAGAATTCTACCATTTTCAAAATGGTAGGACAGCTAATTAGGAATAATGTTTGATCGAATTTATTTTTGAATAGTCTCTCATGTACACTTTACTTATTCTTCTTGTTTCATCTCCTATCGGAGATTTCCAACATCAAGGCAACATTCATCTAACATTTTTATATCGAAATAGCTAGAAATAATTAGATTTACACTACTTACGTGTCGAAACGATGCTGTGTTGCGACTTTCTCATTCACGTCTTCAATATACTCGTGTTATATTTATATGTTGACCACCATGACCATCGACCACCATACCACGGGCATCAGCCTAGCATGGTGGTCGAAAAATCCACAAAAATTTAAACATAATATTTTTTCAATGCATAAAGAAAAAAAGGAAGAAAAAAGTTAATAATTATTAGTTTTTTTTACGTTATCACCATACGGGAGGCTCTGAGAAAAATAATTTCCATGAAAGCATATGTCATAGGGGATGCTGTGTGGAGGGTATTTTTAAGGAAAGGGGAGGAAATACTGGAAAGGAAAAGGGTATTTAAAAGGGTCGGAAGCAATTTGGGGTCGAACGTAAAAATCCTTCCCTCCAACTGCGGTGCAAAGCGATGGGTCGAGATAGTATGGAAATGTCAACCGGTCTCTCTCCAGGTGAGTAGACGTATCCGCCGCCAAGACCCGGATAAACCTCACCCCCATGAACCCGCTCATCCCTGCTTAGTCACCAAACGTAGCGAAACACTTGGGGTGACTTACGGCAGAGGTGTTGATTGTCCAATAAATGGTTTCCGTTTTTCATGACCGCCTCCCAAATTGTAAATCCCAGGTAATTTTGGTAATTATTTAGTGATCTTCCTGACAAAAAAATTGCAGTTTTTTTGTTGATTGTTATGAAATTGTTCTTCTTCGTGTACCCTATTAGGTCTCACTGATTTGGGCGATCACTCTGGTAAATGTATCTCTATCTTGCGTTGCCCGGAATAGCTCCTCCACACTTCTAATGCCGGTTCACTTTCGTACATTTCGCAGCCAAGACGTTTGAAGTATGAAATTAATTTCCGAAAAATACATCTTAGATTAAATAGCGAGGTTGAAAGTGTAATCAATTTAGCAAGAACTGATCGATTCGCTCCAGATAGAGTCGGCTACCAAATTAAATAACCGTCCAAGAAAGTATCCCTTGTTTAAAGGCTTACACCGATTTGTTCACGGCACAGATAACCTCAGCCGGGATGTTATCAGAGGCCTAAGGAGATGGGAGATGCCTGTCTCTCGGACTAATGGTGTTCCTACCCCCCGCGGGGAGGGGGCGGTATTGGGTGGGGCGGTAGGGTGTACGATTAGCGCCCCCGGCCAGACGGATGACTCGCAGCCCCGCACTGACGCTGGGGATTACCGAACCCTAATTTGATTTGAATTAATGTTTCGGACACCCTGATTTATTATCGAATCTTCTAAACATCCGATACACACAAACTTCCCGCCGCCACCCTCCGGACAAAAAAAAACAATTTGGAATGACCACCGATTTTCTTGCTGTCCTAAATTAGCATCACAATGACACGACGAGAATATCCATTGCTAATGTCTCAGGAATACTTGACTTGTGGTGTACTAACTAATGTTACAATCCGGCTTCGCCGAGATTTCAAATTGCACAGAATGCAATACTTGACAGTATTCTAATAGAAAAAAATAATTTCACTACATTATGCAACATTTTTTTATTCAAAGTCAAAAAAAAAAAATAAAACGCACTAACGAACTCTCAAATGCAATTAAAAAATTCATTAAAAATTAGTAAAAAAATATCCGACAATCAAATAAACTAAAAAATAACAGTTTATTACTTTTTATGTAAATACCGCGTAAGAGACCCAACTGCTCTCGTCTGGGGCCAGTGTGTTTACGACATACCCAATTGGAGTATGTTGTGAGGCTGAAGGTGTTGGGGCGGGGAAGGAGATTGGGGGGAAGGGAAGTATAGGCTATTCAGATCTGGTCACCAAAGATAGCTAAAGCCATATCAAGCAACGTTTCAATTCTTAATGGTAGTCTTATACCTGGACGATTCTGAAAGTATCTTCCATTCTGACGCAAACATACCACATATTATTTTGAACTAATTAATTGTAAAATCACACAAATTAATCAAATATAGTTTATTTACGCACGCTGTGATTTTAACCCGCGACCTTCGGATTTCTAGTTTTACTCCTCGACCACGGAGGCCTTCACGTACACGCACAATATTTAATTATACCTACCCCCATTAGAAGCTACCATTACACGCTCTCAATAAATTTCCAGCGCTGCATTTTACTTTTTCAATACTCTTCTTGTTTTTCTTTATATAAAATTACCATGTAAACATTTCCATGGATCCCATTCATGTAACATATCCGTTTAACTCTGAAGGTAAATATAGATTTCCAATACGTATACACCAAGCTTCATAATACCCTTCTAATAAGAATGAAAACATACGAATATACAATATGGGTTCATGTATCTAGGGTTGTTGAGAGTTAAATGAATATTTCAAAGCTACATAATGCATAATAGAAATGACGCAACTTCGCGAGTTGAAAATATTGATTTATACACTTCCAACAAAAGCTGTTCACATTTCATGCAGTCAAAACTTACCGTTTTAAAGTTTTGCTGCGCCAAACATAAATAGAATTAGTTAGGTGGGTGTAGAGGGAGGGGAAAAAATTTAGTACCTAAAATAATAACACCTTGTAAATGGTGACCAGACAACTCAGAATTAAACCAACTCAGAAGCACCCCAGAAAGGTTATTAAGAGTGATGATAAAAACAAATTTAAAAAAATTGTTAAATGTGTTAAGTTGGGTTAGGGTTACCGGCTATTTTTAAATTATTTTTTCATAGCTTTTAATGACCTTTGTGAGGTGTTTCTTAGTTGGCATGGTACCCCTGTAAATCACCCATATTAACGATCTTCCCATGTGATGTTGACAAATTGTGAAAAATTAAAATTTTAGTAACAAATGTACATGGAAAATCAATTCTTCAAAACAAAATGTCCACTAAACTATTTTTATTCTAAACATTGCTAAGTCAATGGTTTGTGATTTGAGTACTTTCGATAGAAAAAAATGTATCCTGTACAAAAACAGATCGCCAAAGCTCAATGAAAGTAATATCCGTGTTTCTCAAAGCAGAGGAATGAGATTGTAGTTGCTATCTACTGGTTACATAGGGAAGTTTAATGTACGACGCCGAAGTCGGATCTAAAATTTAATAAAGTTCGACTCGTCGCGTGTTGTGCTTAAAGCTCTCCGGGACGGGAGCGATTGCTCGTAATCCGCGACGTTCATTTATAATGATTATTACTTTTGGAGCGCTAATTTAAATTCTGCCGGGGTCTGTTCATCACGGGGAAACATGGCCGTGCGATTTGTTCTCTCGACTTCGGCCTGTGTTGATTTTTATTTATTTAGAAACATCACCTCGTTTTAATTTCGCAGGGACAACTCTCCTCCATCACGATTTAATCGATCACGGCAGATTTTCAATCGAATTACGATGGGAGCGGTGCTGATCGGCATTTATTACGTGGACATTAACTTAACCATCGAATAACCGAGTTCGAAAACTTCGTTTCAGCTGTCAAGACGACGCGCCTGTGTTACCGTTAGATTTAGGTTATTTACAAATATTATTTCCCTGTGGAAAAGGTTAGAAAATAGGTTCAGAAAATTTTCAGTTAATTAGATGAACATCATGTTACGTAGATAAACATCCAATATCATTGTTTGTTTTTGGGGTGTTATCTCCTTCTTTAGCCGACGTTTCAGACAGCGTTGCAGTGTCCATGCTTTTGGCCGTGAAAATCTAAAAACGTATCAATTATCAATTTATGTTTCTGACTGGTTAGTAGCCAAAGAGTGATAAAGGTGTCCTATCCAGGAGTTGCATAAGTAACATTTTACGCTCATAATAGTGTGGGAATTAAGTTTCTAATTATGGCAGTGTGAGGAATTAAGTTTCTCAGTATATAATAAATTATTGATTTTTTTGTAAAAATATGCACATATACTTTGAAAGGCTAATCTATAACCGTTTATCGTTCTGCTATATGATCGATTATAACCCTAATTAATTATTCGCTCGGTAGTTTTTAATCCATCAGTTTAGAAATTTATCGCCCTCTTTCAAAAAAACATACCTCCGAATTTTAATATTGTGACATTTAAACTGTTATTTACGTTTGAGAGCCATTGAATGTAACTATATTTAATCATTTATTCCATATTTTTAGTATGAAAAATGTGTTGACGATTTGAAGAAAACTGTAGGTTTACGACGGGTGAGGGAGGCTAATAATCTTAGCAAAAACTGGAATAAAAAATTAGAAAGGTCGATGTACAAAGCTGTGGTATGCAAAGAAGATGAAGATTAAGAAGGTTAATGAGGATATTAAAGATTACATAAGCTAGGTAACGTCAATTTCCACTTTGGGTGCAGGAAGGTTAAGAAGGAAACTTTAATCATTGGACTGCATGATTTATGTTACGACAGCTCCACTCCGAGAAGAAAACGATAAGAGACTTAATTGGAACATAAATCCGAACAAATTTTTGCCATTGAAGTCTCAGCTCGAGTGCATCGTTTGTACAGAGGTAGGCAACTAAATTTAAAAATTGAGTGCGATAAATCGCTACCCCAAAACAACAGTGTGATATCTCGAAAAAAATGTTTTTAAGTACCTATGTCATGTTCGATATACAATCTTGATATTTACATAGTGCATCACTGGGATATCGCATTAAAAAAAATTATGCCTGTTTTACAAATTGAGATTTTGCTGTTGACCAAAATATTATCTAAGAAAAGTATTTGTTAAGATATCTTTATATGGAAATACTATATAGGGTACCGAAATGCACAACGAAAAAAAGTGATGATGCTTTTCCGTAATGCAGTTTATTAAAGGTGCGATTCATTGATTTACCTTACTATTAACACTAGCTTAGATCACGGATTTCGAGCAGCCTTAGCCACACAAATGGGGGAAGTCATAGTAAATACGAATCGCAGGGCTGACTCTTCCTTCCTCATTGCCTGAACTTGAAAACAAGTAGTTATAAACTATATTTGTAAATATTATCACAATCTTCTACGAATTACTAATAACAACACTGTAAACACACAATATGAAAGCAATGTTTGTTTTCCCGAATAAAGTTAATTTTTGGATTACAAAAATCATCATTATTTCGCTCATAACAGACAAGGCCAGAAGATGGCGACTCTAATGTGGTTATGACAAGTGCTAAGATGTATGGTAAAAGAATTGCATGGAGGATATACAATTGTTTATGACGTGGATGAAAGAAAAGTCTGGGACCTTCCAGGAAGTCATGGTACGACCAAACCAATAAAATTCCAAGTAATAGAAGTTAGAAACGTGTGACAGGACAGATATGTCTGGCTTTCTAACCGCTCCCCCTACCCTAACTGGAACTGGGAGTGAAAATTATTTTGTTAGGTGAGATCTTATAAAATAATATTTTTTCAGTTATTAATTTTAAAAAAATGGCGTGAAATCACCGTTATCTGTTAGAAAAATAGTGTAATCGGCACTAAAATAATGGAACCTTCTGCCAAGTGATTATTGCCTGTCGCAGTAAGCCTTAGAGGGAAATGATGGTGTCACCTGTAATAGACCTAGAATGATGTTTATTATAAACCGAGACATATTGCGCCGAGCCTAATAGGAATGATAATGCGGCGTGCCGTAAGAATTAATATGGATAGAAACTCTCAGAAAAATAATATTTTTGCCTTGTCATGGAATGCGACTGGTTCTCATTTAAAGGTTTAGTGGAATCTAATAACCGATTTCTTCCAAGCGCTGGTAGATTTCACTTTAATAAATAAATATTCGATCATAATTTCAGATTATATTTTTGAAGTGATGTTAAGATTTGTTATACCTTGCTTATATGAAGTATTTAATTAAATTAATTTTGGCTCTTCGTTTTTTTTAGTACATGAAAAACAGTAAACCACGCGAATCTCTTAAGGAACGCTTTCTAATAAAGAAAAAAAATAGCCTCAAAGCTGAGCTATGTAAGGTACCTACCTTATTTTAATATAGTAGCTCTACTTTCAGAAATTAATTGAAAAAGGTATATAAGAATCGATTAACTATGACGCATTAAGGTGATGCAATAGATACTAAGCAATGCAAAATGTGATTTTGGTTTGAAAATTAGATCGCATAGAAATATTTTAAATACTTTAATTAAATATTGCAAGTAGAGCACGTATGTATTTGTCTTTGAAGTAATCGAGTATTTTTTTAATAGTTTTTTATTTTGTTGAAATTTTTTTTTTTTTGTGACGAGCGTAAGCGTTTTAGTGCGTAAAGAAGTTTTACTTCAAAAAAAGAATCATCGAAATCTGTTGGCGTAATATTGAGTTATTCGTCCATTTGTCGCGCACATACTTATTGCAAATTTAAGACATATATGGTTTTCTCATGGATCCCATTGTCCGAACTGGACCAAATTAAAATGGGACCACGCGGGAAGCACCAGCTTTCTAATAAAAAAAAGAATCATCAATATCGGTTCACCCAATTGAAAATTTTGAGGTAACAAACATAAAAAATAAAAAAAATACCGTCGAATTGATAACCTCCTCATTTTCGAAGTCGTTTAAAAATAATTTATAATATTTAAAAAAATTAATCAAAAAATTTCTAAATATTCAAACACAGCAATCCTCTTTTGTAGCATCATTTTAATTCAAAATTAATAATTTAAGTAAACTCTGATGAAGTAAGCATTGCTTACGAAACATGCTGGTTTTTTAACAATTAATGTCGTTTAAACTAAGCATTCTATTATTTTCAAAGAAAAATTAATATTTTAAAATGAAATTTAACTAGGTGGGGTTGATCGATTATTTCCTCAACTATAGATCGTAATTCATAATTCCTAAACAGAATCGTAATTACAGCATATTCCCACTGGACCCAGGCTATATGACTCTTGTGTGGCATTATATAAATAAATTCCACTTGCAGATATGAGTTCTTGTCAATAATCACTGAGCCACTAGTGGCTAGCGGATCCTGTTTATGATTTTCCATTTTTGGACGTCTCTTCATATCGGGTCTTGCTGTCGCGTGGCCTCACCTCTCATTGCTTACACACACATTCTTACCACACGACCACAGGGGACATAATGTCTGTCAGCCATTTTTGTACATTAATACGTCGGTCACCGATGTAATCTTATTGCCACAGGAAGCTTCCACGATAAAACAAAACATTCAAGAAAATTGAAGAAAGTGAACAAGATTGTACAGACAGATACGAACACTAAAATTAACCTAATGTACAATTTTAACATGTTCTCTTTTTTCAGTGTTCAGTATTGTTGAGTTACCCCTAAAGATATTCAAATAAAAAAAAGATATGCTATGATGTCCGCGCGACTGTCGCCGAACTACGGCCTAATGCGCGTAGTTTGCATACAAAAAGAATTTGTTAATTATCTTGATTTTTTGAAGGAGTGCATTATTATTGATTAACAATATAGTTTGAATACGGAAAGAATTTGTTCATTTAGTTTAGCGTTCGTTTGGTTTATTCGTTAATTATTCGTTCGTTTAATTTATTCGTTAATTGGTAAACAACACCGGCGACACCTGGAAGCGCAGTCTCACCTAGTAAAAACGGCGGATAGCACATCTCCTTATATTTCAATATCTTTGGTTACCCCCAATTACAAAAGAAAGTAAATAAAGTGAAGTAAATAGGACAGACAGAGACTAAAGTAACCTAACCCGCAATTTTATCGTGTTCTTTTTTGTCAATTATTCAGTATTATTCAGGTACCCTCAGTTAAAAAGTAAAGTAAAAGAAAAGTCGCAGTTGCGACCGTTATCTTTTTTTTCTGTGTATTGTTTTTTTTTTAAAATATTGTTGCTTAGATTAATTAGTGTTATCTTCTCCTTCAATGATATATTACACTGTAAAAATTGAACTGGTAGATAGACACATACGCTAAAACTAACCTAACCTGCAAATTTATCGTGTGCTGTTTTATCAATGTACGGTATTATATAGGTACCTTCAATTATAAAATAAAGAGAAAATAGAACAGAGATACGCTCTGAAATTTGATCGTATTCTATTTTGTCAATGTTCTTTATTATCCAGGTACCCCCTATTATAAAATAAAGTAAATAAATAGAACAGATGGAAACATACACTAACCCAACCTGCAATGTTACCGTGTTCCGTATTATCCCAGGTACCCTCAATTACAAAGTAAAGAATGACTGAAATACTGATGGTCTCCGTGGTCGAGGGGTAAGGCTCTTGACTCATAATCCGAAGGTCGCGGGATCGAATCCCGGCGCACGCAAATACATTTTATTTGATTAATTTGTGTTATTTCACAATTAATTCATCTAAAATGATATTTGCGGCACGTTCTAGAGTGGAAGATACTCTCAGTATTGCCCTGGCGTAAAACCACCATTCAGAATTGAAACAATGCGTAAAATGGCTTTAGCCGTGTTAGGTGACCAGATCTGAATAGCCAGGTACTTCCTTACCTTCCTTTTCCCCATCTCCTTCCCCTTCCCACTACCTTTAGCCTCACAACATACCCAAATGTTAAAATGCTGAAAGATCTATTACATCACATTATAATTCTATTAAGTCATATTACAACCTTTCAATTGGCAATTTTTTTCCGATGTATAAATACCTAATAAAAATACTTAAAATCAATGGCAACACTTTACTTTTCATACGTTATAAATACAAAAAACTTACAATAAATTGAGTTTGATTAAAATTACGTTGCAGCTAAGTACTACCTACATACAAATTCTGTTTATTGGGAAAACGAAGTACACAAGAACTCCCTTTTCATAGCACGTAGAAGCCATAAAAGACGAAACTTTTATAATAAGAAAGTTTTCATTTCTTTGAATGGAAAAGAATTTTTCTTTCGTAATTAAAAAGTTTAAAATTGAAATTCTCGAATGTTTGAAATGCAAACAAGTGACAGGGTAAGTAACTAAAGTTGATATGAAAGAATTTACAAAGAAAATAATGTTAAGCAGCCAGTATTCTCTACTCATTTATTTTAAAAATTACTGAATAAGACTGTTAGAATTCCGCACATAATGTATTTATTTATTGATATTTAGAAGCCTATTCAAGTTTTCATTATCATGTTGGAAATCACTTGAATCTCTTATATGCAAAGCCCGAAAGAAAATTTTAGTACGAGTGTTATTTTTTCGAGAGGAATAATTTTTTTTATTATAATTTAAAATAACAGCGTATTTATTTTTAATTTTCGTAGTTAGTTTTAATAGTAAAAAATATTTTCACAGTTTTGATTTTTAAAACGCCCGTGTCGTCGTGTCGTAAAGGGCTGTGTGATGTTTTTTTTTATGTGATTTATAAAATATTTAATTTCTAGTTATTTTTTTATTTTGTATTGCCGGCTTAGGGCCGGTTTTATAAACGAAGTATCAAATTTAAGTTACATAACCAACCGTTTTTCGTTAACGGACCGCTATCCGTTCGTTATCTTTTTTTACGTATTATAAACAAATGTGCATTACATCCGTCCGAAAGTTTCATTACTTGTACTCCGTATAACAATGCAATACTTGCATTGTTATCCGGATGCGTCGACTTGGAGATTCCTGTAAAATCGCCAGCTGCTTGCAGCATTGATCCCAGAGCTTAGAAACGTCGTGTTAATAATAACTTACTTACTGTTATTAATTTTAATTTGTAGAACCCCAATTTTAATTTTTATATATTATAATATTATTATAATTTATAAATAATATTATTATTCAATTAAAAAAAACAGTTTATTTGTAAACAATTTCTTCTACGTAAGTATTAACTATTATGACGCGTGACAGCTGTTTCGCCTTCTGAAGGCATTATCAAACTAGGCGAAACAACTGTCACGCACAATAATAATTACATACCAGACCTTGTTTATAAATGAACTGTTTTTATAAATTGAATAATAATATTATTTAATATATAAAAGAAATAAAGCTGGGCTGGCGTTACTGACTGATTTCGATAATAAATAAATAACTTCCTACTTACAACTGTCAAAAAACGTCAGTAAAAGGATCGTTATCCATTTAACTGGCCAAAATCGGTCCGTAAAGCATTAACCGCTACATAACCGACTGGTAGCCTTGCGAATGTTTATAAAACGGCAAAATCAAGCAGAAGACCAAATATAAGGTAAAAATGGTATCAAGCGCGACGAACGAATACTATATATTAATGCTCAGTTTTTGAAAAACTCACTTTTTGCTTGATGCGAAAAACGACCGCACTGCCCCTTACGTTTCACCAACCTCAAGGTTCACATCGGCTTGGCGACGCAAAAATGCCGCTGGCACGCCAAAAAGACCTCCAGGCAGTTTGATTTTCGCACACCTAAAGGTTCACTCTCCCTCAAAGGCCCGCGGCACACCCTTTGTATGGGAAAAATTCAGCCAAAAAATGTGCCAGTCTTCTCAAACGAGAATGGACCTCGGCGCTCGGTATTTCGGAACAATTTAAAGTTCACAATCCTTTGAATTTGTTTGACACTAGCTTTTGTTTCTGAGAGACCGTTTACTGAGGAGGTGAAATTCAATCGCGGAAATAGAGTTTTTTTGTAGACAAAATTAACGTCGCTAGCGATTTATTTTCTCATACGAATTAACGGCGAAAACTGGAACTTCTCATTAAATCAACCAATTCGGCTCAGTTATAGTTCCCGCCGACAGGTTCGCATTAAAAAAAGAACCACAAATTAGGCCTTAGTTTCAATGCAATGGTAAATACTAGAGAGAATGTTGAGACAGGTCAGTTATCAGTTATCCGAGATGTCAAACCAAAACGGATCTCTCAGCGGTTTGGGTTGTTGTTTTTTGGAAAATGGCATTGCAGCCGAAAAAACGATCCCCGGTTAGATGTTTTTGAAAAATTCGGTACCCGGCAATATAAGGCAACTTTTGATAACGATATAAAGTGTCCGTCCCATGTAAAAAAGTTCAGGGTCGCCGAAAAACCTATAAAATTTTCCAAAAAAAACAAGAAAATTGGTGTCCATAGATTCACTTCAGTAGGGTGGATATTTACCGGCCAGTACATTGAAATGTTATTAATTCAGGGTAGGTACCTACTTATCTCGGTAGTATTGAAAATATGATGAGAAAAGCAAAAACATTGCCGGAATTTTGTAAGGAAATGCGCCGGTACCTGCCGGAATGGGTAGTTGGACAATTATTTAGGTTTTTGATGCAATTTAATTTACTAAGGTAATGTTGTTTCCACGATACTGAATAATTTAACAATTTTTAAAAGTTCATTTTCACTTTCTGTGTAAGTTCTGTTTTTTATCAGTAAATGCCAGTTGCATCATAAAACTGAAATAATTACAGAACTTGAATAGAATTCGAACCGAACTTTTACAGAACGTTAAAATTGACTTGAAAAATTGAAGAATTTTTAATTTCGTTAAACAACCCAGCCTAAATATGAGTTCTTTTTTACGTATGTATGCTCAGAATATAAGTAGGTTCCTACCTGCACATAAACACTCGATATCATCCGACGATATTGCATATGTATTTGTTATTGAAATTACTCGAAGTTGAACGGGATATTTTTTAAGAATTAAATTAATATAGCGCTTATTTTTAAGCAGTAAAACTACTGGTGAGTTCTGGAATTATAAAATTTGTATTAAAATGTACGTACGCTCATAACTTCTGAAGGACTGCAACAAATTGAAAAAATCTTTTTTTGTTGTGTTCGTTATTGTTAGTTCAAGGTTTGTATAAAACTACTGGTGAGTTCTGGCTTGACGAAATTTGTAAAAAAAAATTGAATAGGTGGCGCGCTAGCTGTTTGAAAACTAAATGTACCGGGAATTAGTGAATGTAATGAGGCAGGGGGGGGTGGAAACAGGAAGGGGGGAACCTGGGAGGGGGGAGGGGAACTCGGGAGGGGGTTTACGAGACGGAGAAGCGTAGGAGTGAAGTGGGGGAAAGGGGAAGCGGACGCTGGTGAGGAAAAGGGGGGGGGGGGGGAAGGGGATTGGAACAAATGAGAAAAGACACGCAGGTTGAAACATTTTCTTTATTAAATGGTATAGCAACGCATGCCGGATACCAGCTATCTTCTATATATATAAAAATCAAAAAAATATTTGCAAGTATGAATGTATGTATGTCCGCTATGCGTTGCTAAACCATTTATCCGATTGCGATGAAACTTTGGGAATTTGATGTGCGCATGCCCGCAATGGTTTCTGCATAAAATGGTGAGCTCTGGCATAATGAAATTACGCATTGCTGAACCGTTCATCCGATTGCGATGAAAATTTGGGGATTTGATGTGTGCATGCCTAAAATGATGTCTATATACTAACGTATGACATGTTTTTGCTGCTAGGCCCTGCGGCCGGCTTTATATGTATTTGTATGTTTAACCGCTAAGCGTTGCTAAACATTTCATCCGATTGCGATGAAAATTTGAAGATTTGATGTGTGCATGCCCACGACGGTTTTTGTATACAAAAGTGAGCTCTGGCATCATGAAATTACGCATTGCTAAACCATTCATACGATTGCGATGAAACTTTGGGGATTTGATGTGTGCATGTCTACAATGGTGTTTATTTACTAACGTATGGCAGGTTTTTGCTGCTAGGTCCTGCGGGCGGCTTTATACATAATTTTGTGTTTAACCGCTAAGCGTTGCTAAACCATTCATCCGATTGCGATGAAAATTTGTAGATTTAATATGTGCATGCCCACGACGGTTTCTGTATACAAAAGTGAGCTCTGGCATTTTGAAATTACGCATTGCTAAACCGTTCATCCGATTGCGATGAAACTTTGGGGATTTGATGTGTGCATGCCTACAATGGTGTCTATATACTAACGTATGGCAGGTTTTTGCTGCTAGGCCCTGTGGGCGGCTTTATGTATATTTGTATGCTTAACCGTAGTTACCTACCCGCTTATTACGAAATATTTTTTTTTCTGTTAGTAAGTCAAGTTAGTTTTAACCCGTTAGTTGCATTTGCAACAGGCATAAGCTAGTACTATATATTAATGCTCAGTTTTTTTAAAACTCACTTTATGCTTGATGCGAAAATCGACCTCACCGCCCCTCGCGTTTCACCAACCTCAAGGTTCACTTTGGGTTGGCGACGCAAAAATGCCGCTGGCACGCCAAAACGACCTCTAGGCAGTTTGATTTTCGCACACCTAAAGGTTCACTCTCCCTCAAAGGCTAGCGTAACTAAAATCGTATGGGAAAAAGTCAGCCCATCACTTTTAAGCGAAAGTGAACCTTGGCGCTCTGTATTTCGGATGACTCTAAAGTTCAATCTCCTTCGAAGTGCTCGGCACTAGCAATTGTTTTTTTCTGAATCGGCCGCGGAAACGGGGAGCTTTTATTTGTCGACACAATTTATTTATTCTAGCGTTTTTTTCACAGGAAAAAATTGCGGCGAAAACTGGAACCTCAAATAAAATCACTCAATTCGGCTCAGTTATAGTTCCCGCCGACAGGTTCGCATTAAAAAAAAACCACAAATTAGGCCTTAGTTTCAATACAATGGAAAATACTAGAGAGAATGTTGATACAGGTCAGTTATCAGTTATCCGAGATGTCAAAACAAAACGGATCTCTCAGCGGTTTGGGTTGTTGTTTTTCGGGAAACGGCATTGCGGCCGGAAAAACGATTCCAGCTTGGATTTTTTTGAAAAATACGGTACCCGGCAATATTAGGCAACTTTTAACACCAAAATTTCGTGTCCGTTTCATTAAAAAATGTTCAGGAGGAGATGACAATCATATAACATTTTGCAAAAAAAAAAGAAAATACGTGTCCATAGATTCACTTCAAATTGAAATGTCATTCATTCAGGGTAGGTGCCTACTTATTCGGTAGTATTGCAAATATGATGAAAACAGCAAAAACATTGCCGGAATTTTGTAAGGAATGCGTAGTTATCTACCGTAATGGATAGCTACACAATTATTTAGGGTTTAATGCAATGGCAGGATATTTTGAGTAGTTCACAAATCGACACCAGTTGGCGCTAGTGTAAATGTAGACCTAAATACGAAAAGAGACCTGTCAAAACTTTTTTTCTTCAATTTTTGTCTGTTTTCTGTAGGTTCGAAGCGATTATTTTTGTGAATTCTGATATTCATAACAATGCACGAAACAATTTTCTTCATTAATAGACATAACTAAAGCTACCAAAATATTCCTTCATCATATTGTATCCTTTCCTGTGAACTGCTGCATACATTGTCATTCCTTTCTGCCTTTTGTAAACTTGAAGAAAGTATTGGTTTATATTAACTATATCCGACTATGTATATCTATTTGTGGCAAACCAGGCGAATCCTGTATGCTGTGATATGATTCATCTGGGGGGCAAAGTATACCTACTAACTCACTTTCATACTTAATTAAAATCATTTATTTCCATAAAGTTATTATTCCGGTCAAATGCAGCCAATCTGGAATTAATAATTATGATTTTTGGGTATATTATAAACAAGAAAAGTTAGCTAAAGTACCTAGA
The DNA here is from genome assembly GCA_917563855.2 of Limnephilus lunatus. Taxonomy (NCBI): domain Eukaryota; kingdom Metazoa; phylum Arthropoda; class Insecta; order Trichoptera; family Limnephilidae; genus Limnephilus; species Limnephilus lunatus. Next base: position 90,482,966 of record OU830595.1, on the reverse strand, counting down.
ATTATTTCAAATACGACACAATTAATTTGTTTTAGAAGTACAAGAATGAGGTTATGTTCCAACCACTTAGCTTACCTCTCGATTAGAACTTCTTTCTTGCCAACACATTTTGCCTTTCTATTCTTTAATTTATTTTTTAACTCCTTCACAGTCCAGCTACCGTATTTATCCACCATTTTTTAATATTACTTCTAAAATGCACACGCAAGCCAGATACAAAGCAATATCAACTATCAATGACAGGTCTACAACTACATCAGCGCCGCCAAGCGGGAGAAGTTAGCACAGCATTCTGCCATTTCATTTACTAAGGTAATGTTGTTTTCACGATACTGAATAAATTAACAATTTTTTAAAGTTCATTTTCACGTTCTGTGTAAGTTCTGTTTTTTTTTATCAGTAAATGACAGTTGCATCATAAAACTGAAATAATTACAGAACTTGAATAGAATTCGAACCGAACTTTTACAGAACGTTAAAATTGACTTGAAAAATTTAAGAATTTTTAATTTCGTTAAACAACCCAGCCTAAATATGTGTTCTTTTTTACGTATGTAGTATGTAAGTACCTATACTCAGTATATAAGTAGGTTCCTACCTGCACATAAACACTCGGTATCATCCGACGATATTGCATATGTATTAGTTTTCTAATTTTACAATGAAATTAACTGAAGTTGAATGAGGTATTTTATTTAAAGTATTAAATAATTAACATAGCTTTTATTTAAAGCAGTGAAACTACTGGTGAGTTCTGGCATTATAAAATTTATATGAAAATGTACGTACGCTCATATCTTCCGAACGAATGCAACAAATTGAAAAATTCTTTTTTTGTTGTGTTCGTTATGGTTAGTACAAGGTTTGTATAAAACTACTGGTGAGTTCTGGCAATACGAAATTTGTATAAAAAATTTTAATAGGTGGCGCGCGAGCTGTTCGAAAACTAAATGAACCGGGAATTAGTGTACAAGAAAAGGGGAGGGGAACCTGGGAGGGGGGAGGGGAACACGGGAGGGGGTTTACGAGACGGAGAAGGGGAGGAGTGAAGTGGGGGGAGGGAAAGTGAGGGAGGCGGAGTGAAAACGCGAAAGGGGAAGAGGACGCGAGTGAGGAAGAGAGGGGGGGGGGCGGAAGGGGATTGGGACAAATAAGAAAGGACACGCAGGTAGAAACATTTTATTTATTAAAAGGCATAGCAACGCATTCTGGGTACCAGCTATCTTCTATATATAAAATCAAAAAAATGTGTGCATGTATGTATGTATGTCCGCTATGCGTTGCTTAACCATTCATCCGATTGCGATGAAAATTTGAGGATCTGATTTTTGCATGCCCACGACGGTTTCTGTATACAATAGTGAGCTCTGGCATCATGAAATTACGCATTGCTAAACCGATCATCCGATTGCGATGAAGCTTTAGGGATTTGATGATTGCATGCCCGAAATGGTGTCTATATACTACCGTATGACAGGTTATTGCTGCTAGGCCCTGCGGGCGGCTTTATGTGTATTTGTATGTTTAACCGCTAAGTGTTGCTAAACCATTCATCCGATTGCGATGAAACTTTGGGTTTTGATGTGCGCATGCCTACCATGCCTGCAGAGCAGTTGGTACCTACCCGCTTACTATGAAACAATATTTTTTCTGCAGTTTTTTTAACAACAATAAATCAAAGTTTTAGTTTTTTAGAAATTCTGATTTATACACTTTTATAGCGTCGTTTTAGTGAAAAATTACAACGAAGTATCTATTAAGTTCCTACCCATTTACTATGAAATAATATTTTTCTGTAATTTTTTTAACTGCAATAAATCAAAGTTTTAGTTTCATAGAAATTCTGATTTATACATTTTTATACCGTCGTTTTTGTGAAAAATTACAACAACGTTCCTTCTAAGCACATACCCACGCACTATGAAATAATATTTTCTGTAAGTTAGTAAGTCAAGTTAGTTTTAACCCGTTAGTTGCTTTGCAACAGGCATATAAACTATTAATAATAATAATATTTGGACGATTTATATAGCGCCGTTTTTGTGAAAAATCACCTCAAGGGCGCTGTGTTTATAAAACCGGCCCTTATTGATATAACAGTTAGTTAGTACCAAGTAGTTACTTGAGAATTTATTTTGGTGAGAAGGTATATCAAAATCGCACGATTTTTTTTTAAAAATGTAATTCATTAATTTTTTTTATTTAATTAAATGAAGACAATATTAGCGAAACTCAATCAAAATCCGAAGACAGAAAAATCAGAAAAAGATATTGGTTCCACTGGGACTCGAACCCAGATACCTTAGCATTCATGGCCAACTGCTTTACCGATTGAGCTATGGAACCCATTTCCAATTCGGTCACTTTTAACTGTATCATACTTCGACTAAGAACTACCAACACTATCTTCATTTTTCTTAACGCACAAATTTTTTTTATTTTTTTTTACATTAACTCCGCACAGGAGGCCCCGAGGAAAATAATTTGTCACCTATGTCATCTTTGAGGATGCTGTGTGGAGGGTCTTTTTGAGGAAAGGAAGGAGTGAACATGGGTCTTGAAGAGACCTTTTACTTTTAAGTTTATTATAGTTAAGCACAATTAAAGTGAAATAAATAATAAGAGTACACTAAGAGTGAACATGGGTCTTGAAGAGACCTATATTATAGTTAAGCACAATTAAAGTGAAATAAATAATAAGAGTACACTAAGAGTGAACATGGGTCTTGAAGAGACCCATATTATAGTTAAGCACAATTAAAGTGAAATAAATAATAAGAGTACACTAAGAGTGAACATGGGTCTTGAAGAGACACATTAAAAGTGAACATGGGTCTTGAAGAGACCCATGTTCACTCTTAGTGTACTCTAATTATTTATTTCACTTTAATTGTGCTTAACAATAATAAACTTAAAAGTAATCCTTCAGTGTTCCTTACGAGTCCTTATAAAATATTGATCAAATAGTACGAAACGAAGAATATACAGTAGGTATGCAAAGAAATGCCAAGAAAACAAAATTACCAATAACAGTGCTGTTTTGGTACATGACAATAGAAAACGATAAACAATAACGGTGCCATTGAACAAGAATCATTAAAACTAAAATATAATATAAAACAGGAGGCAGTTTACGTTTAGAAATAAATCAGAAAATTTGTCCTTGTTTAGCATATTTCATTTTATGTTGTATAAAATCAATACTAATGTACTTAGAAAATTAATCGCATTAATTGAAACACTTTAAATTGGAAATTAGTAAATCTGATTGACAATAAATTAAAAAACAAAAAAGTTTTAATTTTCTATGTGATGGTGGAATAAAATACTTCTTTCAATTTGCAGAAAATAATCCGCTAATGTGGTATGGTTTTTGCCTTACTCATAACGTACACGCTGCTTTACTTGAAAGTCATTTATAAATCAGAAATAATGGTGGATTGTTATCCGGTGGGCAGCAGGAATGTCAGATCAATATGAAGGATACGTCCATTTTTTTACAATTATTTTTATCTTCGTGATCAGCGATTCAGATCATGTTCTGCATTGTTATTATGAAATTAAAATCCCGATGACCTTTCTTAGAAGATCATATAAATTTTATTTCCTCCGAGCCTCATGTTCAATCATTATATTTTTATCATGATATTTTTTTATGCTTATTATTTATGATGGGGCAAACCAAATGTTAGTATCTACTTATTTTTACATTAACTCCACACAAAATAATTTCCCTGAGGGCCTATTTCATCTTTGGAGATGCTGTGTGGATGGTTTTTAAGGAAGGGAAGAGGAGGAGAGTTCTGGGAAGGAAAAGGCTTTAAGGGGTTTGTAGTAATCTGGGGTTCAGTGTGTCTAGTTCATCCGCCTCCAATACCTAGATAAACCTCACCCCATGAACCCGGGCACCCCTGCTAAGTCATCAATCGTAGCGAATCACTTGGGGTGACCTATGGCAGAGATGTTGGTTATCCAATAAAGGTTCTCGGGGCGGCGGTACCCATACCCGCCTCCCAAATTAAACTTACTATATGCTGGGGAAAAAAGTTAAGCTTTTTTGTTGTATGTTATTTGAAGTGAAAACTTCTTTAGCACCGTTGTGATTTAAAACTCGATGAAACGGAAACGAGCGACACTAAAAAGAAACAAACCCATATATCTAGATTTAGCTGCGAGAGGATGAGATAGACTAAACGGATTCCTCTTTGTGCAGTGCTTCGTATCCTATACGCCTCTCCTTTGTGCGATGCTTCGTAGAATAAAATGTAAAATAATTTTCAAACTTTGTAACAATATTATAATAAATAAACCCTACAATTATCCTACACCTGATGCTCTGCATTCGTCTCATACTCTTGATGTTTAGTTTTCTGAATCACACATGACTTTTTTTAATACCGCGGAAGAGATCAAACTGCTCGGAGCCTGTGGAACTGTGGCAATGGCTTTGGAAGAAGGTGGGCAAGATGATTATAGGGAAAAGCTTAGCTATCCAGTTCTAACACGGCTAAAACCATTTCATATCGATTCTGAAATTCGGTCTTTTACTCGGTCGATTGCGATGTAAAATAAATCATGTAAGTTTTTTTATTTTATATATTTAATTGTGTACCTGGATTATATTAATAAATAGAATGTTATTTGTGTCCCCAATTTCGAACCCGTGACTTCTACAACCGGACACTAGAAACTTGCAGCTATTCCATAGGTGTTATCTTCAAATGTTGAACCGACTAAAAATAATTGTTGTATGATAGTCTAGCCTTTAAACTATAACAATTTCAATTCAGAAGTTTCGTATTTTCTAAAATAAAATATATCACAATATTTGCTGAGCATTTGTTTGTTCGACCAATTATAATGATGTCCTCTTTAGTTTCTATCATGTTATTATATCATTGGAAAGAAGCCAATCGATTTCACATTATGTCAAAATAAATGTTGCGGAATTCACCGCAAAAACCACAAACGGAATCCGCCAATACGATCTGGTTTTTTCTATGTCTAACTTAAGTAATCGATCATCATAATTTCACTTCTTCATTCTTGTCGCGAGCGGAAGCGGCTGTATAAGGCTCTGCACGAGGAAGCGGGACGGGTCGATATTCAATAATTTATATATTAATAATAAATAATTCAAGTTTTAATTTGGTCATAACAAACAGCGTCCATGTCCCGGTGGCCGGTGGTCAAGGGGCAAAAAATGATCCGTTCATTGCGAGGTCCGAGGGGGTCCTTTTATGATGGTCCAACCACCCACAGAGCCGCTCCGAACTCAGTCCAACCCCGCATCACTCACTTCTGATGTCCTGCACCTCCTTCTTCCTCTTTAAGTCCTTTCCACGAGACGAACGGTGGCAATGTTATGTGAAGCAATGTATCATTTCAAGATGATTTTTTAAATTTTTATTTTACAGATATCGTTATCCCCAAAACAGTCATCATAATACATTATCACCTACGTATTAGACCAACTCGACTCAAATCAACTTAATATTGCAAAAATGCTGGCACTAATCTAAAACAAAATTCAATGATATTATTTGCACCAATTGGGTAATGAATGTTGGAGATAATATCGATTACGCCGGAATTCTAGGTAGGTATATCACGCGAAAAAAGCGTAAAACAAAATTTGTCTGCAAGTATCTAGTAATAATTATTAGTATATTTAATTTTTTTTCTTACTTTTCTTTATATTATTTATTTATTTAATTATTTTCATACTACATTAGGTTATAATAATGACGTATTGCCCATCTCACTATGTGTAACACCTGTGTTGAGATGGCAATTTACAGAGTGGTTATTATCTATGATTTTGTTTTATTAATATTATGAACATGACAGCTTGATATAAAATCTTTTTTTTCTGAGTAAATATACAATTCAAGTATGTTATACAGAACATTGCAGTAGGTACATGGTTACATATTTATACACAGTAGGCATAAAGGTAAGAATGTTATTAAATACTCCTGATAGATATGTTTATTTGAGGTGATCAATGATTCTACTTTTAAATGCACTTTTGGTTTGAGTGTTTAATATTTCAGTAGGTAGAGAATTGAATAGCTTTGTTGCATTATATTTAAAAGTTCTTCGTCCATAAGAGGTTTGACAAACTGGGAAGTTAAAAGATTTTACATTTGACTCTCTTAGGGCTCTAGTGCTTATTCGTTCCTCAAACATGTGTGTATTTTTAAATTGGTGAAGCAGAATATTTTTTTAATACAGTTTTTGCAGGTTAGGAACATTTAGTGTCTTAAAAATAAAATCAGTGCTCGTTCTCAACGGGACTTTAAGAATAACCTTCAAAATTAGTTTTTGAATTTTTACTAAAGGCTCCAGGCTAGTATTTGTGGCACTTCCCCACCAATAATACCATATTCAAGTAATGATTGTATGAGAGCACAGTAAACTGGTTTCAGTTGTTTTATATTTAATATATTTCTAACATTTTTAAAGAAATAGACGAATTTCTTCAGTTTTGTCGTTAAGATTGTAACATGTGCGTTCCATTTAAGAAGATTATCTATTTGAATACCAAGATATTTAATACTGTCAACTCTACTTATAGAAGGACAGGTACATGGAGTTAATGAGGGGTTACAGCTGTGAAGTTTAAGGCTTTTTTGTGAAGGCAAGAGCTTATTTGATATTCGAAATGTTAGAAATTTGGTTTTGTCTATATTCAGGGTTAATATGTGAGCATTAAGCCAATTTTTAACAATACGAAAGCCATTTTCTGCCATTTTAAAGACTTCATCCCAAGATTTGGCTTAAAACAGCAAAACCATATCATCGGCAAAAGTTGTGATTTGTCCACAAATTTGTAAGTTACATAGATCATTTATATATACTAAGAATAATAAGGGTCCTAGGATGCTACCTTGTGGAACTCCACAAACTGTTTTTCGGAAACTACTAAAGGTACTGCTTATTTTAACACATTGCGTTCGATCAGTTAGATAACTATGAAGTAATTGAAGAACTGTATGTGTTATGCATCTGTAAGAACTTATCATGTTATGTATGTTAATACGTTTTATACTTAGATATGTTACTTTTTTTAGTTATTTTATACTTTTCTACCCTCTACCCACACTTACACTTTTTATAACTACCTTTTTGTATTTTTTGATATATGGATCTACATGGATACCCTGATGTATGGCAGTGAGGCATGTAACTGGCAGAGGAAGGATGAATGCAGACTGAATGCTGTGGAAATGAGATTGCTGAGGCGTATGTGTGATAAAACCATGTATGCTGTGTGAAAAATGTGGAGATCGAGAAAGAATGCAAAGCTGATGGAAGCGTTATGAGTATGATTAAGAAAGGCTTCCTCAGATGGTTTGGGCATGTAGAGAAAATTAACGAAGAAAGTAGTATAAGAAGAATATATGACGCAAATGTGAATGGTAGAAGAAGTCGGGGACGCCCGAGGAAGACATGGCACGATCAAATGAATCAGATACTTGAGACGGGCCATGTCAAGATTCAGAATAATAGAAGAGTATATATGAGAAGATTTATGAATGTGAATGAGACGGCGTGATGGCTAGTTAGTTAGTTACTTTTCTACACTTTATGCCTGAAACTTTATGCTTCTTATATATCATAGTAAGTAAATAAATATATCGTATTTTCTGTGACGTACCCAAATACCCTTTGTTTTCTTACTAATATTTTAGTAATTTGAGCTATATTGCGATACTCTGCCATATATCAGCTTTATTTTAAATCTCATTCCAGGGTCAAAAATTCTCCGAGTAATGCTCTGATAAGAGACCACCGTTAAAAATCAATTTAGCTATGTTTTGAAACTCGATTTGAATAGATAAGGACAGTTACCTCTGAAACATTCGTCTTTCATTTATCTTTCCCCTAAGGTCTTCCTTCAGCCCTAGGCCTCACAATATTCTCCAACATTGAACCTAGAGCTCGACTGCCTCCGGGTAGTTGGAACTTTGGAACTTTTATTTGCACTAGTTTGTATTCATGTGTGAAAAGGTGATGATTATTATTATCGAAAATTAGCTTCATTGGATTGTAGTTGCAAAGTAATTTCACTTAACAGCAGTGAAAATATTTGGTGAAAGATAATTTAAGCATGTATTTTATAAAGATTACAGGGCGGGAAAGCGGGTAAGACAGTGTTCATAAAATTATTTCACGAGTCCGTTCAAGGCGTATATTAAGAGACCTTGGTGAATGTACATACCCCTGTAAATAAGATTACCTGAAAGTCATGTCTTGTTCTGGATTCAATTAAAAATTCACTGCAACCCATCAAAGGATCTTAATTACCAAATTTTAATGCCCGTTTTATCGATATGGATTTATTTGCTCCCAACCAAATCGCTGGATTATCGGGCTATGGTGCATGGGCAGCTATAATTTAGTGCCGCTAGGTACAGGACGAAATGTCAAAAAATAATAAAAAGTTGGTGCCGGACGGACGGAACTTTGATAGGGGCCGACAATATTTTTTTATGATTTACCTCCGATAAATTCCAAAAGCGACAAAGAATCACAAGAGCCTACGAGAAGGAGTTCTGGAAATTGATATTTCATCCTTCGACTGGGTCGAAACGTCTAAACCTGGTCACGACACTTTTCCAAAAGGATGCACCAACTTAATAGAAGCTAGAAAACTTATGGCAGCGATGATCTGACCCTTTTTATAACCGTGTTTGTTAAATTGTATCATATTCGTGGATTTCGAGCACGGGATCAGGTGTATTTCGGTAGCGGCGGTCCATAGGTGCATCGCAAAAACTAGATACCTCCGGAATTTATGGTCCCGTGATTCAGCGATGATCGGTGGTCCGAAAGATGGGCGATTGGTAAAAACCTCAATCGGGCGAAATTTATTGACTCTATTAAATTATTGCTGCTTTGTGAATTTGCATAAATGAATGAAAATACCGATTCGTGGCGCCAGGAAGCGTTTAAGGAATTGTTTGACGATTTCGCGTCTTTCTTCCCAATCAAGCTATGCGATACAGATATTAACGTACTTATTACTTTGTAATACATATACATATTTTTACTGACTAAAACAGCCTAGAAACCCTTAAATAAATGAAAAATCTTCTGGTACTATCGGCTTACGGAATAATTAATTAACTGTTAACCAGTCCAAGCAAAATGAAGTAAATAAATAAAATAAAATAATGGCTCATATCATTCACTTATTGCCGCTTACTAATCCAAAGTAAAAGTTCGATTATAAATAGGTGGCAAATTCATGCTTTTGAAACGCATTTGTAAATTACAGTTAAAATTCAATACAGTAGAGCTCCACTTTTGATCTAACCAGAAAAGTGGATACATACCTAGATATCTTTGCACAAAATAAAAAAAATTACTCGAGACAATTTATTATTGGGTACCTTTATTACAATTAGGTACTTTAGTAAGCACAGGCATAATATGATCAGATAGTTCACTAAGATGGAATCGAAAAGAATAAAAAAATTAAAATCATGATTAGTCATTTTGTTTCCAATTTAAAAATAATGGAATGTAAAAAAAAAAACAGAGCGTGCAATTCACACACGGTAGAAGGCAACGAAGCACCGCACAGAAAGGAGACCGATTATTCTATCTCACTCTCTCGCTAAATCCTACAGATGTATGTGTTTGTCTCTTTTTTGCGTCGTTTTTTCGTTTCATCGAGTTTTAAATCACAACGGTGCTAAAGAAATTTTAACTTCAAAAATATAAACTCGACGATGTGGAGAACATCATAAATACTCGGTAAACGGTTTCAGTGGCCTGATCTGACAATATTTCCACATGGCCAGCTCGCTGCAGTCTTTGATTCTACAGAATCTTACTTGTACCACGGTTTCATTTTCGTTTAGATTAAGTTCAAATGCTTCTTATTTTGTTTACGACAAAAATAGTACATCATATTGACTCGGCATAACTTATTTTTGAAACGTGAGATTTAAATGAGCACTCTAGTATTGCACGATCGACATTCTCAGTTAGCGCGTTCCTGTAATTAAGGTTTTTGAATACAATTGCCGTGTAAAAGAAATAAAATATATTTCCTGTATGGTTAAGACTTTCGGATTACCCCGTTTCGGCTAACACCGCATATGAAAGCGACCAATCCATTCGGATTTTAAGAGGCAGCCTGTTTTCTATTTTATTTATACTAATTAATAAAATCGGAATGCGCGCCATCTTCCATGGCCTGGCTTCTCATTATGGGGATTTTCGTGGAAGATTGTCTTCGCCCACCCGTGATGTATTCATTAGGCTTAGCTTCCAAGGGGTAGGAACAGGGTTAGATCGAGGAATAAACAGCTCTTGTTAATTGACCTGGAAATATAATAATATATGAAATAAAAACATTATGCACACATATAATCAAAACCTTTAGATATTGGTAAATAGACTTTAAATAAATATTTTGAGCTAATGCAGCACTCCATAATAAAACCATCTGTTTATTTTTATTAAGATGAAGCCATACTAAATAATGCAAAATCATACAAAATCGTATGTTTTTGTTTTGAAAATTTGACTGCTTAGAAGTATTATAGATGCTTCAATTAAATACTGCGTATACAACATACCTTTGCCCTTAAAAATATCGGTCATTTTTTTAAATAATTCTTTTGATAAGCTTAGAAAAAAATAAAGTATTAGGTCTATAAAAAACATTTTCAACTGAAAACTCTCCTACTTATAAACACTTTTTCGGATATGGTTTTATTGCATAATGTGGCAAATTCAGTTTCTTATATTTACACCCGAATCTCACAAAATAAAATATAATATGCATTTTCACGTTGGTATTTTTGACATCACGGCGACAATACGGCAGTCGACGAATTTGTTATATCAAAGTGAACCTTATACCGTCCACCGAAGAACGACTGGCAGTCGCCCCATTCTTTCGTCATTACTCCTCCGGATGGAGCGGAGAAACAACGTGTTAGGGTCCGCGCTGCTTGTTTTCGTGAAATCAATTTAAAAATTCCGTTTTATTACAATAAAAAATGCATAAAAAAGGAATTAATGTTTTTTACAGGCCTTTATGAAATCAACATGTAAAAAAAAATTCTCAAATATCTTTTCCAACCTTTCCAAAAGCTTTTTCTCAAGTATTTTTAAACTCCTCCCATAAAAGGGCGTGAATTCCGATTTCGATTTTTTCCTGTACTAGTGGATTGCCTTAAGTTCAATTTGTAGAAATCCATTTTTATTTTTATTTTTTTATATATATTAAGTAATATTTTATTCTATTAATAAAAAAAGTTTATTTATAAACAAGTTCTGCTAAACCATCCACTTCAACCTGCACTCCAAATATTTAGCAATAAAGCAGAAAATTTGTTTTAAAAAAAAAAAAATTAACTTTATGACTAAAATTTAAAATAATAATATTTAATTAAATGAAGACAATATTAGCGAAACTCAATCGAAAATCTGGAGACAGAAAAATCAGAAAAGATATTGGTTCCACTGGGACTCGGTTGGTAGAGCTCTTGTCATGTCAGCAAAGTGCCCTGGGTTCGTGTCCCAGTGGAACCAATGTCTTTTTCAGATTTTTCTGTCTCCAAATTTTCGATTGAGTTTCGCTAATATTGTCTTCATTTAATAAAATTAAATTTGTTATTTGAAGCAGGAAAAACTATCGAACCTGGAGTTCTGGTGTTATGTTACAGTTCGCAGATCGTTTAAATTGTTCATAACGACAATGCCGGAGACATTCTATTCGATTTTATAATACTGACAAAATATTGAAAACCAATTTACTTCCATGTTTTTCAAATGTAATGCAATTTTTTTTTATATTCTTTTATTTTACACACTTTACAAATATAAGACAAAAAAGTCCCGATAGCAGTTTATCTAACTAAAAATTTGTCTAAAAAATCTTATTACAGTGAGTTAATAGTTACATTTTTACAATTATATTTTTTTTATTTTTTACAGAAATGTAAAAAAAAAAAAATAATGAAAACGAAAATAACAATTTTAAAATCTTTAGAATAATATGTCATAGTAGGCTAATACAAATTAATTCTTTCAGTAAGCCAAGTCTTCAGTAAATTCACCAATTGTTTGTTTCGGGCACAGTTCTTAATTTCAGTAAGCAACATATGGGAATCATGTAATTTTACGTTCTTTGTCCATATTTAGGTATTTGTGTGCTTACGAACAATTAGTCCTTCATTAAAGTCAAAACGAGTATTATGATTGTGTTCCAGCCTGTTATATATAAAAAGAGTTATTTATGTTAATGAAAAACAAATAAAATAAAAAATTATCACTTTTATTTATACACAATTTGATTGTGTATAAATAAAAGTGATTTAAACAAAGTTATTTGTCTTTTCATTAAAATAAATAATGCCATCACAAAGTGAAAACCTTTCCGAAAAATTACTGGTTATTTATGTGCTTAAATATAATTTTGTAACACAGAATTGCTCTCACTGAAAGAATTTTGAGACTAAGTATGGAATATTATGCCTTTCTTTGTATAATTTTTTTTCAGCTAATAATTTAACCAATGAATTTTGCACGTGGTCGATATTTTTTTACAGTAAAATCCCCAAGCTGTTATTCCATTCTTTATGACAGATTTAGCTAGAGATAAATAAATATTCGAAGTGTGCAGATAGGAACAAAAAAATTAAAACTGTTTCCTGAGACACCGAACATTGTCGAACGGAAAAATAATTAAAATTGTTTTATAAGCAAATTATGATCATTTTGCACTAACTAACTTATAATTATATTCGCTAAATTAATATATAGATTTTATTGCGAGCTTCAACTCTTAGAAATTTACAAATTTACATTAAAAGCTGTACCTTTACGTAAATTAAAAAATTAATTTTATGTCGAAATATCACTGCTTGTTACAACTGGTAAAATGTATTTACAATTATAGAAATACGAGCACATCTAACAACTATAATTTAATTATCATATGAAGTGTTATTGCTTTTTAGTTTAATCATAAAAAATAGTTAAGATGGGTGCGATGTTCCGAAATCACGATCTTTTTTGATTCCTTGTCCAGCCACCCCTGTTGCAAAGGAACTGCCCGTCAAATTCTTATGATAAGTTGGATTGCTTTCTAGGAGAGATCGGGCGCTATCTGACGTCACCAACCGTCGTGCTATCGGGAGAATGTGCAAATTTTGACAGTGGAATTCCGGCAAAAACTATACCGAGATATACGCTCATCTGCCCCTCTAAATAGGGATTGGGCGAATCAATTGGTCGACGGCACTAGCATTTATATAGTCAATTAAATCAAATTTATACTTAATTTCAAATGTAAACTGAGAAAAAGTTGATTGTATTATTGTCCAGTGACAGAAACTTGGGGAGATCTTGCTTAAGATCATTAAATATTTATATTGAAACATATATTCCTGTTTTTGAAACCGTTAATTCGTGGTGAAAAACTTTATAACTTTCTTCCATCTACTTGAAACCAACCTACCATGAAATCACCCCCTCACTCGGATGTTATAAATATCCTTGCATCATTAGGTAAAACTTGTTTTTAGTGCCGATGAATTTGGGGTTCTCCTGAAACCGGTCACCAGGTTCAATAAACATGATACAACTCGGATGTATAATTTTTTTTTACATTGGCTCTACACAGGAGGCCCCGAGGAACAAGAATCCCTCGGGGTGTTTGTCATCTTTGGTGTGTGGAGGGTCTTTTTAGGGAAAGAATGAGGAAGTTCCGGGAAGGAAAATAAAACTTGTGGGGTTGGTAGGAATCTAGAGGTGAATGTGTCTGGAGTGACGGACGTACGAATCCATCCCTCAAGGCGAGAGAGACCGGCTAGAGAGGTCTAGGCTAAATCTAAATCTGAAGACCTAAACAACCTGCTAAGTTACCAAAGGTAGCGAACCACATGGAGTGACCAATGGCAGGGATATAGGTTATACAATAAATGGTTCCCTGGGCGGCGGTACCCATACCCTCCTCTGAAATTGTTACAAATATGATACAAATGCAGTACAAAAATTAAGATTCAAAATGTGATACAGGTACCTAAGATACAAATTTGGACAATTACATTATGATACAAACTGGATGCAATTATGATTATTATTTTGATATACATAAAACATTTACTATTTAAAAAAAAAAATCATTACAACACATTTGGATAGTTCATCTTCTGCTAGAGGCGTAAAACTATTTTGTATACATACTGCAAATAATCAATATTTTATTGAAGAAAATCATAATAATAAATCTAAACGAAACATGACACAGAACAAAACACAGAAAAGATAACAAAGTAACAGTCTCAACTGGGAATCGAAACCACTCGAACTCTAGAATCTTTTGTCTTACCGGTACAAAGTGCCTTAACCATTTTGGCTATTGGAACCTTTATTTTTCTGTCATTTTCAAATTTAACTTATTTTCCTCATATTTTGTTAGCCATCTCTTTGATTGATTTCAAAATTATTTTAACGAATTCATTTGCAACCTAAATAGCATCTCAGAAAAGAATATACTATTTTATTTATATTAAACACCTCTTCTTTTTAAATGAATATTCAGTTTTTAGTGGAATAACTTTTGAAAGAATATACCCATCAATGTTAAGTATCAATATGTTATATTATGTTATTAATAACTTTTGAGGGTTATATACATTGATGGGTAAAACTTTCAAAAGTTATTCCAATAAAAATAGAATCATTATTTTGATTGATGTACAGAATTAGAATTAATACAAATCAACAGACTACTTATTTCACATATTGTAATATTATTAAATATAATTATTAAACTTAGTGTCTGTTGAGTTATTCTGTTTTCAATACGTATGTGCAAATACATTTAAAAAGGAAATATAAAAACAAATTAGACCATATTTTTTCAGAGTATGTGCATAATAATGTACTCGTATTTAAATTTGAAAAAAAAACACAATATATACTTATAGTCATATTACCTACGTGTTTGTATGACAGGCTTAACGCGTTATAATACCTAATATATTATTAGTACTACTGTTTAGGAATTAAGCAGTGGCGTGCAGTGACAATATATATATATATATATATATATATATTGACCTCTTCTCGTAATATGCTGATCCAGTAAGAAGTTATTTGACAGTGTTGATCCACCTTTAACACCGAATAACTTGGCTTTAATGGATTACTTCTATATGAATTTGCAACAACGTTACATTAAATAGCAAGGTTGCCAGTTTCCCAGTAAAAGTAAACGAAATACTACACATAAAATTTTCGATATTTGTATGGAAATCATACGCTTCGTAACTGTTGATCCGCCCAATTTACCATGCGTTGATGATCCGCCCAAATTGCCATGCGTTGTTGATCCACATAATCGTATATCTTATGTACCTATATGTGCTTTTACTATAAAATTGTTGATCTGACAATGACCAATCAGAATGGCGTTCAAGATGGCGTTATGAACGAAGCCTTCTGATTGGTCATAAAAAAACATATACCTATATCTGGTTTTACTGCTCATTGGTTGAGCCGATATGGAAGTTGCAAAACGTAATATTATAACGGCCGCGGCACCGACTTGAAAAATATATCTTTCTGTATTTTATAAAATTCTAATAATATACTTCCGCGGGTTTTTGTTGCTAGGCTCCGCCGCCCGGGAAACATTTATTGGATAAACACATCTGTCATACGTCATCCCAAGTGGTTCGATACTTTTGATGACTTAGCAAGGGTGCCCGGGTTCGAGGGGTGATAATGCGTTGCATTACGATCTTGGCTACGAATTCGGAAGTCGCAAGTTCAAATTTTGGCGTGCGCAATAAATTTTACTTTGATAAATATATATGATTCCTCGATAATGCATTGCATTATGATCCTTGACTACGAATTCGGATGTCGCAAGTTCAAAATTGGCGTGCGCAAGTAAATTTTATTTTGTTAAATTTGTATAATTCCTCGATAACGCGTTGCATTACGATATTGGTTATGAATTCGGAAGTCACAAGTTCAAAAATAATAAACTTTATGTTGGTAAATATTTAGATATAATTCCTCGATAATGCGATGCAGTACGATCTTGACTACGAATTCGGAAGTCGCAAGTTCAAAATTGGCGTGCGCAAGTAAATATAATTTTGATAAATATCTACGTATGATTACTCAATAATGCGTTGCATTATGATCCTTGACTACGAATTCGGATGTCGCAAGTACAAAATTGGCGTGCACAAGTAAATTTTATTTTGATAAATATCTATGTATGATTCCTCAATAATGCGTTGCATTATGAACCTTGACTACGAATTCGGATGTCGCAAGTTCAAAATTGGCGTGCGCAAGTAAATTTTATTTTGATAAATATCTATATATAATTCCTCAATAATGCGTTGCATTATGATCCTTGACTACGAATTCGGATGTCGCAATTTCAAAATTGGCGTGCGCAAGTAAATTTTATTTTGATAAATATCTATGTATTATTCCTCAATAATGCGTTGCATTATGATCCTTGACTATGAATTCGGATGTCGCAAGTTCAAAATTGGCGTGCGCAAGTAAATTTTATTTTGTTAAATTTTTATAATTCCTCGATAACGCGTTGCATTACGATCTTGGTTATGATTTCGGAAGTCACAAGTTCAAAAATAATAAATTTTATGTTGGTAAATATTTAGATATAATTCCTCGATAATGCGTTGCGGTACGATCTTGACTACAAATTCGGAAGTCGCAAGTTCAAAATTGGCGTGCGTAAGTAAATTTTATGTTGATAAATATCTATGCATGATTCCTCAATAATGCGTTGCATTGTGATCCTTGACTACGAATTCGGAGGTCGCAAGTACAAAATTGGCGTGCACAAGTAAATTTTATTTTGATAAATATCTATGTATGATTCCTCAATAATGCGTTGCATTATGATCTTTGACTACGAATTCGGATGTCGCAAGTTCAAAATTGGCGTGCACCAGTAAATTTTATTTAATAAATTTGTTTTATTCCTCGGTAACGCATTACAATACAGTCGTAAGTTCATATTGTATTTTATTTTGATAATATATGTATATGCTCGGGTTCAAGGGATGAGATTTGTCTAGGTCTTTGCGGCGAACGGGTTTGCCCACCTACTGCGTTACGGACTGGATCGGGAGAGACTGGTTGAGGGAGACCTTTTTTCTTACATTAGCTCCACACAGGAAGCCCTGAAGAAAATAAATCCCCTCAAGGCCAATGTCATCTTTAGGGATGCAGTGTGGAGCGTATTTTTAGGAAAGGAAGAAGAGGATGTTCAGGGAAGGAATGGGGTAGTAGGTGTGAGTAGGAATCTGGGGGTCAGTATGTCTAGGAGTGACGGACGTGTGAATCCATCCCTCCCATTTCGTTGCAAGGCGATGTTCCGAAAGGTTCCATGTCAACTCAGAAATAAACCAACTCATAATAACTCAGAACCTCCTTAGAAAGGTCATTAAATGCTATGAAAATATAATTTTAAAAAAGCCGGTAACCCTAACCTAACTTAACCTATTCAACCTATGTTTTCTGAAGTGCTTCTCAGTATGTTTCATTATGAGTTGTTCCACCGTTCACCGTTCCGAAAGGCGATCATTCTAATCTAACACACTTCTACTATCTATTCTATTCTACTACACTATAAAGAGGTAAGATTTGTTTGTTTGTTTGTTTGTTTGCATTGAATAGGCTCCGAAACTACTGAACCGATTTGAAAAATTCTTTCGCTGTTGGGAAGCTACACTATCCCCGGTTGACATAGGCTATATGATATTTTCAAAAAAAATTAGGGATCGTTACTAAAAGTCCAATAATGTAACCCAAGGTGTATAAAAATTACCTAAAATATTCTTTACATCGCGTGCGCTGCGAAAACTATTAATGATAGAATAAAATAATGTAAAACGACTTTGTAGAACACATCATTATTTACAAAAAAGGTCGCGACAGCATATGTCTAACTATTATGGTTATGCCACAATAATTATTCTTTTATTTTAAAAAAATTATTAAAATGTCGCGCTTGAAAAGGCTATTTATTTGTATCTTGGTTTTAATCCTTATCAAAATAAATTACTTCATATTCAAGACTGTTTCAATATCTGTATACAACTTTTTGAATTATTTAATAAAATCTTTCTTTTTTATTGCTTTTGTGTGATATAGGTATGCAATAATACTTCAAACCAAATATTTGCCAAGGTTTTTCTAATAAAGCACCGATAAAAATCGTCATCTATGAAGACCTATCTTTTTTAATTTAAAGACAATGTACTTAAATAAAATAGTATTCAAGCGTACGAAAACACACAACTTTTGAATAAAAAAACATGTTCCATGGATAAACCGTTGGTAGAATGCCAGTTTACTCCCTCTCTACATTTTTTTTATAATACATTACTAAACAACCTTTAGGCTAGTAATTCTGAGGCAAAATGAATTGGGATATGGAGGACATTTTTTTAAAATCGATGTGGACGGGGAATAATTTTAAATATGGGGAGAAATTTTAAATCGATGTATATGGGACGGGGTAAATGAAATACAGTTAATTACAAATAATAATATTATTTTATTTATTTATTTGTTTACGACTTGATGGATTTTACATGTGATTAAATTGTACAGGAGCATTATAACAAGTATATAGCATAATAAGAAGTACATAATACATAAAATAATAAACAGAGCATGAGAGACATAAGTAGGCACAACACAAGTGTTTATTTCATAAAAAAATATTTTGCATTATGATAAACTAATAATTATTATCTACTCTAAAAACAAACTAAATCTAAACTAAAAGCTACTAATCCGGTGGTTGAATTCCTTTGTACAATTCACTTATCGAATACTCATACCTCTCATACACAATGAGTATTCGATAAGTGAATTGTACAAAGGTTGGTTGAATTCCTTTGTACAATTCACTTATCGAATACTCATTGTGTATGAGAGGTATGAGTATTCGATAAGTGAATTGTACAAAGGAATTCAACCAGCGGATACGTAGTTTTTAGTTTCGTAGTTTTAGTTTGTTTTTAAGGTAGATAATAATTATTAGTTTATCATAATGCAAAATATTTTTTTATGAAATAATCCCTTGAAAAGAAGTTTACCAAATTTAGTCTCAATAAAATAATTAATAATGTGCAATAAAAGCGTCGATCAAGTATAAAGTATAATAATTTTTTTTTTAAATGTTACACAATCAAATACGGGTACTGTAAAAATGTAATTATATAAAATAAGATTCCAAATATTATAATCAATAATTATCAGCCTGAAACACTCATCTACATTGAAAAAATCTTCCGAGAAAAGATACTGGCCGCCAACGGGAATTGAACCCGTGACCATCTGATTGCCGGTCAGCAGCTCTGACCGGCGATTTGCCTACAGCAACACATTTGAGCTACAGCTCAATTCTTATGAACTTTGATCGGTACGGTACTTGAACTACATTAAAAAATTGGTTTGGTTTAAGTCAAACCGGTAAACTACTATCCGGTGAACTTTGGTTTAAAGTGAAACCGGTAATCTACAATAATTTGATGAACTTTGGAGTCACACCGGTAGTCAAACAGTTGAGCTTTCACACCCTTCAGCCTCACAACATATCCCAATTAGGGATGCAATAGTCCTACTGGCTACGAGCATTGGAGGTTATTATCCACCACTTACCCGCCCTGGTATAAGTTACAGATGGTTACTCCTTCAAGGCTCTCGCAAGGACTCTAATTTTTTTGAAAGAACGAAGCTACATTTAGTTTAGAAAGAATTTCACAAAAAATCTAAAACACGATCTGGTTTGGGAGTGTACTTCATAGTATTATTCATTTACTTATAAAGTTTTTCAGCCACGCAATATGTTGTATGGGGACACCGTAGTTCAATTGATAATAACCGGATAATGATTAATTGTTAAAATTATTAATCTTTTATGCTGACGAAGATAACATTGTTTTTGAAACATGTCGATAATATTAATAAAATAGTGGTGTTTACAAAATTACTTATTCTCATTGAAGCAATAATGAAGCCACAAAGTTTATTTGCGAAGTTTGAAGAAAAAAAATTACCTACACTTCATATTTGATTTCGAATGTGCATCATGCACTAATTAATATACACGATAAACAGACGTCATGATTACAGACATTGCCAAGTCTGGCGGTGATTATAACACTATTCACATTGATTAATATTATAGTTTTCCCATAAGTTTTGGAGTAGAAAACTGTATTTCCTGTAAATGTTCAACAGAAATTATGGTCACCTCTGGTCGGAAATCGTTTGTTTACTTTTAAAATTAATATGTATCACAATATTTTAACCACTCAGGTATTTTGCGATTATGCAAGTTTTTTGTCTTAAACGAACTGCCAGATTTATAAAACTTTGTGTTATTTCCGCTTCACAATTAAGGGTCAATAAATGGAACATATCTGAACGTAGCCGAATACTAAAAACTGTCACACATCTGCCGGATCTGCCCTGATGAAGGACACTGCAACGCTGTCCGAAACGTCGGCCAAAGAAGGAGGTAGCGCAACACGGTATAACACCCCATAAACAAATAACAGAAAAAAACTAAAAACTTGAAACGTTTGTTTGAAATAAGGTTTCAAATTGTTATATTACAAAAAAATATTAACATTTATAAATATTAAAATTTAGAAAGCAAACATAAAAATATTGTAAAAATGACTCACGCGATGTTTTTATGTGGAAACGGTACTAAAATCACTGATTATGTAAAAATAACACTTATTCTATTGAATAAATAAACAATTTTGTCACCTACCTTTTACCATTTCATACAAGAATATTTAAAAAATTAATAATGTCTAACAGCGCGTAGGTGATTTGGGGGTGAAAACTGTTTCTACAAAATTAGTATTTTTTATTTACTTCTATGGACAACTTTGAATAGAAATGTGAAGCATTCAATATGGATCTTCTACTTTTTGTTTTAGGGTTATCACTAGAACAATAACAGAGTTATAACGACTTCTGTGGGAACACACGAAAAAACGCGCTTATTTTACGGCTATTGTTATATATATTAACACGCTTACGTATCCGAGTGGTTGAAATATTCTAAAAACCATTGTATTAAAGACCGGATGTCGGTAACTTGATATATTCATGTTGCCGCTATTTAAAAATATATCTGAATATTATTTTAAATTTTTAGCAAATCTACAGTGTGGTAACAAATTCAATAAAAATTAATCAATTTTTACGATTATGTTTTATGTTCAAACTTATTTCACAGTAGCCTCATTAGTATTAATTAATGAAAATGTGGGCCGAACTGCATTGGCAAATTTTATTTATTACATAAACATAAAATTTCAGAGACAGAAAGAATCGACTGTGTACCAAGTTTCATCTCGATTATGTGACGGAAAGTGGATTTTTTAGACTTTTGAGACTCAAACAAACTCAGAATTCCAAGTAAATGTGATACTTAAGAGGAATATAAACGCTAGAAGTATTTCGATTCTCGTGCCTGCAAAATTTGCAATCGAGCGTCTTATTTGCGCGCGGCAAGTAAGCGAAAAAGTGTTTTTTATTTATTTTGTCCATAATTTTATAAGAGTGAAAAAAAGTTAGAACATAGAAAACCTCAAAAATGGTCTTACCCATAAAGGAGTATTTTTATAAAAATGTTTCTTGTATTACTTCATAGTTAAGTCATGAAAAAACATTTTTTTAGTGGTTTACGCTTATTTTGTTTTTGTTATGTAAATAATAATTTTATTCTAATTCCATTACATAAAAAACCTAGTAAAAGCTTCAATTTATCCGTAGCATATTTTTTGATGTTGATACTGTAAGCCAATTCGTCATAAAGATTAATCTAAATAGGATTTCACGTATAACTTCACCTTAAAAGAACGCCTCTATATTATATGTAGATGGCGCGAGTTTAATTATTTTAGCGTAAAACTTTTTTTTTTAAGTTGTGCTTTAAAATATTAAGATGAATTAATTGTTTGCGCCCGTACAGTTGCAATATGAATATGAATAAATAGTTTTTTTGGTTTGAATAAATCTTTCAAGAAAGGCGTACAAATACAATAATGGATTGAATTACCGATACAATATGGTATTTGTTTGCCATTTTTGAAAGATTTATTTAAACCAAAAAAACTATTTATTCATATTCATATTACGCATGAATGGGCGCTAACAATTCATTCATCTTAATAAGGCACTACTTGTAAAAAGCGTGTTCCCTAAAATAATTAAACTTGCGCCATCTATGAAAGAGTAGATTGTGAAATCTTTTTAATATCACTTTAATATAAAAAGGCGGCTCCTTGGCCGTCGCCGTCGTAAGAAAGTATTAATTATGATTTCTAAAATATTTTCTTAAGTAAGGTAAAAACAATGATATAATTTTTTTTTTTTTTAATTAAGCTAGTCATTCCCGAGATAGTATACTTTTAGCTAAAAACTAGCAGACCAGGCCACATGTTGCTGTGACTAACGAAACATAACGCCATCACAACGCCACGCCACTACCCAACCTTTATAACCAACGCCATCTGTTAAATCAAATCGACACCGCCCGCTTGCTGCCGACTGCCCGATGCCCACTGCCTGCTTGCCAGCCCTATTTCAGCCAATTAACACAAAACCTTGACAAATTATATACTCTAAAACCTTCCTCATGAATCACTCTATCTATTGGTGAAAACCGCATGAAAATTTGTTGCTTAGTTTAAAAGATCTAAGCGCACAGACAGCGGAAGCGACTTCATTTTATACTATGTAAAGGTAACACAATTTTTTGCCCAAAAAAATAACATAATAAATACCTACTCTAAAGAACTACTTTTCGAAAAAAATGTCCTTACTTATTAAAACGTGCTTTATTTTTTAAACAACTGATAAACAAAAATATACCACACATAATTTCATTTTTCTCAGTTAAAACGCAATTTTTAGTAATGGGATATGCGATTAGATGTTTTTAAATATTTAAAAAAGCGGGATTTCAATGGTTTTTACTTCGGGCATTCTTCATTGAAGTTCAAAGTTGATAAGCTTTTAGCCATTCCAAATAATAAAAACATCTATATAAATAAAATAATTAAAAAAGAAAAAATCGATAATTATTTTCTTCCAAACATTTTTAAACACCCAGTTTGTTTTGAACACCTGCACTCATGCCTAGCCAGAAGTGTGAACGGGCTCTACCACCCACAATGATAATCCACACTATGGAAACTATTTTCAAGGCACTCCGTAAAAAATGATACCGAACGAGTTGGTTTAATTTTTACGTAAAAGTAAAGAAAATACATTGCTGTGAACCGTTTTGAAATATTTGACATTTGTAATCCATTGAAGATATGCATGTTACATGATGTATGTTTTAAAATATTTTTGGCGGCAATTCAGCAAACCCACATACATTAATATTATATTTTCGTTTTTTGTTTTGTGTTGGCTACCTCCTTCTTTAGCAGACGTTTCGGACAGCGTTGCAGTGTTCATCGTCAGGGCGGATCCAGCAGATCCGACGATGTCTGCGACAATCTGCCGGATCTGCCCTGATGATGGACACTGCAACGCTGTCCAAAACGTCGGATAAAAAAGGAGGTAGCGCAACACGGCATAACACCTAAAAAACAAACAACGAAAATGCTTTTGGCCGTGAAAATCTAAAAACTTATCATTAATATTATAGGTATATTGGGAAGAGGATTACGCACACCACCGCCCCGGGAACCATTTATTGACTAACCAAACCTTTGCCATAGGTCATACCAAGCGGTTCACTACTTTCAGTGACTTAGCAGGGGTGCCCAGGTTCAAGGGGTGAGGTTTGTCTAGGTCTTTGAGGAGAATGTGTTTGCCCACTTACTTCATGGCAGGCCAGAACGGGAGAGACTGATTGAAGGAGACCTAACCTAGAACTCTTCTATTGGACTCTCTCAACCCAATTTGGGAGGTTGAGAGAGTCCGATTTGTTCCATCGCCCCGGGAACCATTTATTGGATAACCAACACCTCCGCCATAGGTCACCGCAAGAAACTCACTACGTTTAGTGACTTAACAGGGATTCCCGGTTTTAAGGGGAGAGGTTTGTCCAGGTCTTTGCGACGAATGCGATTGCCCACCTACTGCGTGGCGGGCCAGGTTGGGAGAGACTAATTGAAAGAGTCCTAACCTAGAACTCCCTCAACTCGCCTCTCAACTGGGAATAACATGGGAGGTGGATAAGTGTATCGTCGCCCCGAGAACCATTTATTGGATAACCAACACCTCTGCCATAGGTCACCCCAAGTGGTTCTCTCTGTTCGGTGACTTAGCGGGCGTGCCCGATTCCTCGGGTAAGATTTGTCCAGGCCTTGGCGATGGATGCCTCTGCCCACCTGCTGCGTGGCGGGCCGGATCGAGATCGAGAGACTGGTTAAGGACGGCCATTAAATTTTCTGCAAGTCTAGGATGAATATTTATTTTTATTTAGAACAATGAGTTAAACTTCAAATTGTAAAATTTAAATAAATGAAGACAATATTAGCGAAACTCAATCCAAAATCTGAAACAGAAAAATCAGAAAGAGGTACGGTCACATCAGGGACTCCAAGCCAGGACCTTCGGCTTTCCGGGCAGCAGCTCTAACCATTGCGCTAAGCTAATTAATTAGTCCCCATCCGATTCTGTCATTTTTAACCGTTTCATACTTCGACTAGAAACTACCAACATTATCTTCATTTTCGTAACGCAAATTTGATTGGCTGCTATCTGTATGAAAGATTGCAAAATTCAACCAGAACTAAATATAATCTAGATAGTGTCTTGGATAAAGTTATCAATTTTTATTTAATATGCGACGTCTATTGACTTTTCTGCAAGTCTAGGAGGAATATTTATTTTTAACTATGAGTAAAACCTCAAATTGTAATTTTGTAATATAATCAAATATTTTAAGATAATTTTCACGTTCTATTCAAGTTCCGTCATTATATCATTATAGGCCAGTTGCTCTATCAATCTGAAATAATACAGAATTTGAATAGAACTTACACAGGTCGTAAAAAAATAATTTCAAATATTTGATGAATCCGTAAAATTTTTTGAAACAACCCGTCTTTAGTTTCATTAGCTCCAGATAGAAGAGAGCATCTGGGACTATTGTGCGGTACATTCATAAAATACCTATATTAGTCCCTCGACCCGTCTCCCAACAAAGGAATATCAATTTGGAGGCGGATATGTGTAACTCCGCCCCGGGAACTATTTATCGGATAACCAACATCCTTGCCGTAGGTTACTCCAAGTGGTTCACAACGTTTGGTGACTTAGCAGGGGTGCCTGGGTTTAGAAGTTGAGATTTGTCTAAGTCTTGGCGGAGAATGCGTTTACCCACCAACTGCGTGGCGGACCGGATGGATTATGAATTCTCCAATCAGACTTTCTCAACCCTTTCCCCAAACGGGGCTATTTTTAAACTCGTGGTAACTTTAGAATAAAATGTACGAATTGAATAATTCAAAAAGTTAAATAAAGGTATTGAAGCAGTCTTGAATATGAAGTAATTTATTTTGATAAGGATTAAAACCAAGATACAAATAAAGAGCCATTTGACGCGGCGTCATTTTAATTAAATTTTTAAAATAAATAAACACTTTTTGTGGCATAACTATAATAGTTAGACATATGCTGTCGCGAAACTTTTTGTAAATAATGATGTTTTCTACAAAGTCGTACTACATTATTTTATTCTATTGTTAATAGTTTTCGCAGCGCACGCGATGTAAAGAATATTTTAGGTATTTTTTTTACACCTTGGGCTACATTATTGGAGTTTTAGTAACGATCCCTAATTTTTTTTTGAAAATATCATATAGCCTATGTCAACCGGGAATAGTGTAGCTTCCTACCAATGAAAGAATTTTTCAAATCGGTTCAGTAGTTTCGGAGCCTATTCAATGCAAACAAACAAACAATCAAATCTTTCCTCTTTAAATAGTGTTAGATTGGTTCCATGCAAACTCAGAAAGAAACCAACTCATAATTCAGGTCATTAAGATGAAGCCATACTAAATAATGCAAAATCATACAAAATCGTATGTTTTGTTTTGAAAATTTGACCGCTTAGACGTATTATAAATGCTTCAATTAAATACTTCGTGTAGAACATACCTTGGCCCTTAAAAATATCGGTCATTTTTTTAATGTCTTTTAATAAGCTTAGAAAAAATAAAGTATTAGGTCTATAAAAAACATTTTTTAGTGCAAACTCTCCTACTTATAAACACTTTTTCGGATATGGTTTTATTGCATAATGTGGCAAATTCAGTTTCTTATATAGCGGAGAAACAACGTGTTAGGGTCCGCGCTGCTTGTTTTCGTGAAATCAATTTAAAAATTCCGTTTTATTACAATAAACAATGCATAAAAAAGGAATTAATGTTTTTTACAGGCCTTTACGAAATCAACATGTAAAAAAAATTCTCAAATATCTTTTCCAACCTTTCCAAAAGCTTTTTCTCAAGTATTTTTAAACTCCTCCCATAAAAGGGCGTGAATTAAAATTTCGATTTTTTCCTGTACTAGTGGATCGCCTTAAAAGCTATGAAAACATAATTTTAAAATAGCCGGTAACCAGAGGCGGCCCCTGCCTTGTAGGCCAGTCATTAAAGGCTCAAAATGAGACTAACCCAAACATTAATTCCTCCGTCGATGAAATTTTGCAGTTACAATAAAAAATAAAAAATAAAACCAACCTTTATACCTTATTTTATTGTATTTTTGTTATATGTTTATGGTCAGTTAGTAAATGATCTTTGATGTTAGTTTCGCAAAGTAATGTTAGTAAAATGTTAAACTTTTTTCATATTATAATATATTTTGATTCAACAATAAAACGATAAAAATAAAAACTGATCCCAATTGCTGTCATTTGTAAATACATAGATATTATAATGTCTTATAATTAATATTATTATTCAACAACAGTAACTAATTTTCTGTCAAATAAATAGGCATTTGTCAAAATAATTAATTAGTTAAAATAACATTGTATTACGTAAGTATTTTAAAATTAAAATGAATACAGAAGCTTACGTCTATTTCATTGATTTTAACAACGCTTTCGGAATTGCCTGTTTGTGTTGATTTCTATTGAGAATTTGAGTTACGAAAAAACCTCATTTACAATGCCACAATAATTTAAAAATAGACATTGAGTTATTTTATATTGCACTTTTATAATCAAAATCAAAAGTCAAAATCTAAATCTAAATCGAAATCGAAATCGAAATCGAAATCAAAAGTAAAAATCAAATTCAAATTCAAAATCAAAATCAAAATCTCAAACCAACACCAAAATCAAAGTCAAAGACCAAATCAAAATTAAAATCTCAAACCAAAACCAAAATCAAAATCAATATCCGAACTTGCGACATCCGAATTCGTAGTCAAGATCGCACTGCACTGCATTATTGTTGTATTATACAAACGTTTCAAATAAAAATTACCTCCGCACGCCACAATTCGAACTGGCGACTTCCGAATTCGTAGCCAAGATAGTGAGGCAGTGCATTATCGAGGAATTATATGTATTTATCAAAATAAAATTAACTGGCGCATGCCATTTAAACTTGCGACATCCGAATTCGTAGTCAAGATCGCACTGCACTGCATTATTGTTGTATTATACAAACGTATCAAATAAAAATTACCTCTGTACGCCACAATTCGAACTTGCGACTCCCGAATTCGTAGTCAAGGTCGCAATGCCCCTTAGATATCGTTGAATTATACATTTAAATCAAAATAATATTTACTTTCGCACGCAACAATTTGTTCTTGCGACTTCCGAATTCGTATTGATCGTAATGCAATTTGTTCTTGCGACTTCCGAATTTGTAGAGATCGTAATGCAATGCATTATCGAGGAATCATACGTATTCCCCGATAATGCATTGCATCCCCAAAGAAGACATAGGCCTTGACGGGATTTATTTTCTTCAGAGCTTCCTGTGTGGAGCTAATGTAAAAAAAATAAGGTCTCCCTCAACCAGTCTCTCCCAGTCCGGTCCGTAATGCAGTAGGTGGGCAAACCCGTTCACCGCAAAGACCTAGACAAATCTCATCTCTTGAACCCGAGCAGCCCTGCTAAGTCACAAAAAATCAGTCTCTCCCAATCCGGCTTGCCACGCAGTAGGTGAGCGAACGCGTTCGCCGCACGGACCTAGACAAATCTCACTCCTTGAACCGGGCACTCCTGCTAAGTCACGAATGTCACTGCAAAGTGACATATGACAGAGGTGTTGATTACCCAAAAATGGTTCCCGGGGCGGTGGTAATCATACCCGCCTCCCAAAATTAAGGTATACCTTAAGTGGTTCGCTATGTTTGGTGACTTAACCGGGGTGCCCAGGTTCATGGGGTGAGGTTTGTGCGGGTCTTAGAAGCGGAAACGAAAACAAAATCAAAAGTCAAAATCAAATTCAAAATCAAAATCAAAATCTCAAACCAACACCAAAATCAAAGTCAAAGTCCAAATCAAAATTAAAATCTCAAACCAAAACCAAAATCAAAATCAATATCCGAACTTGCGACATCCGAATTCGTAGTCAAGATCGCACTGCACTGCATTATTGTTGTATTATACAAACGTTTCAAATAAAAATTACCTCCGCACGCCACAATTCGAACTGGCGACTTCCGAATTCGTAGCCAAGATAGTGAGGCAGTGCATTATCGAGGAATTATATGTATTTATCAAAATAAAATTAACTGGCGCATGCCATTTAAACTTGCGACATCCGAATTCGTAGTCAAGATCGCACTGCACTGCATTATTGTTGTATTATACAAACGTATCAAATAAAAATTACCTCTGCACGCCACAATTCGAACTTGCGACTCCCGAATTCGTAGTCAAGGTCGCAATGCCCCTTAGATATCGTTGAATTATACATTTAAATCAAAATAATATTTACTTTCGCACGCAACAATTTGTTCTTGCGACTTCCGAATTCGTATTGATCGTAATGCAATTTGTTCTTGCGACTTCCGAATTCGTAGAGATCGTAATGCAATGCATTATCGAGGAATCATACGTATTCCCCGATAATGCATTGCATCCCCAAAGAAGACATAGGCCTTGACGGGATTTATTTTCTTCAGAGCTTCCTGTGTGGAGCTAATGTAAAAAAAATAAGGTCTCCCTCAACCAGTCTCTCCCAATCCGGTCCGTAATGCAGTAGGTGGGCAAACCCGTTCACCGCAAAGACCTAGACAAATCTCATCCCTTGAACCCGAGCAGCCCTGCTAAGTCACAAAAAATCAGTCTCTCCCAATCCGGCTTGCCACGCAGTAGGTGAGCGAACGCGTTCGCCGCACGGACCTAGACAAATCTCACTCCTTGAACCGAGCACTCCTGCTAAGTCACGAATGTCACTGCAAAGTGACATATGACAGAGGTGTTGATTACCCAAAAATGGTTCCCGGGGCGGTGGTAATCATACCCGCCTCCCAAAATTAAGGTATACCTTAAGTGGTTCGCTATGTTTGGTGACTTAGCCGGGGTGCCCAGGTTCATGGGGTGAGGTTTGTGCGGGTCTTAGAAGCGGAAACGAAAACAAAATCAAAAGTCAAAATCAAATTCAAAATCAAAATCAAAATCTCAAACCAACACCAAAATCAAAGTCAAAGTCCAAATCAAAATTAAAATCTCAAACCAAAACCAAAATCAAAATCAATATCCGAACTTGCGACATCCGAATTCGTAGTCAAGATCGCACTGCACTGCATTATTGTTGTATTATACAAACGTTTCAAATAAAAATTACCTCCGCACGCCACAATTCGAACTGGCGACTTCCGAATTCGTAGCCAAGATAGTGAGGCAGTGCATTATCGAGGAATTATATGTATTTATCAAAATAAAATTAACTGGCGCATGCCATTTAAACTTGCGACATCCGAATTCGTAGTCAAGATCGCACTGCACTGCATTATTGTTGTATTATACAAACGTATCAAATAAAAATTACCTCTGCACGCCACAATTCGAACTTGCGACTCCCGAATTCGTAGTCAAGGTCGCAATGCCCCATAGATATCGTTGAATTATACATTTAAATCAAAATAATATTTACTTTCGCACGCAACAATTTGTTCTTGCGACTTCCGAATTCGTATTGATCGTAATGCAATTTGTTCTTGCGACTTCCGAATTCGTAGAGATCGTAATGCAATGCATTATCGAGGAATCATACGTATTCCCCGATAATGCATTGCATCCCCAAAGAAGACATAGGCCTTGACGGGATTTATTTTCTTCAGAGCTTCCTGTGTGGAGCTAATGTAAAAAAAATAAGGTCTCCCTCAACCAGTCTCTCCCAATCCGGTCCGTAATGCAGTAGGTGGGCAAACCCGTTCACCGCAAAGACCTAGACAAATCTCATCCCTTGAACCCGAGCAGCCCTGCTAAGTCACAAAAAATCAGTCTCTCCCAATCCGGCTTGCCACGCAGTAGGTGAGTGAACGCGTTCGCCGCACGGACCTAGACAAATCTCACTCCTTGAACCGGGCACTCCTGCTAAGTCACGAATGTCACTGCAAAGTGACATATGACAGAGGTGTTGATTACCCAAAAATGGTTCCCGGGGCGGTGGTAATCATACCCGCCTCCCAAAATTAAGGTATACCTTCAGTGGTTCGCTATGTTTGGTGACTTAACCGGGGTGCCCAGGTTCATGGGGTGAGGTTTGTGCGGGTCTTAGAAGCGGAAACGAAAACAAAATCAAAATCAAAATCAAAATCAAAATCGAAATTGAAATCGAAATCGAAATCGAAATCGAAATCGAAATCGAAATCGAAATCAAAATCGAAATCGAAATCGAAATCAAAAATCAAAATAAAAACAAAATCAAAAATCAAAATCAAAATCTCAAACCAAAACCAAAATCAAAATCAATGTCAAAATCATAATTAAAATCTCAAATCAAAACCAAAATCATAATCAAAATCTCAAACCAAAAGCAATATCAAAATCAAAATGAAAGTAAAAATCAAAATAAAAATCAAAATAAGAATGCAAATAAAAATTAAAATCAAAATCAAAATTAAAATCTCAAACCAAAATCAAAATTAAAATCTCGATCCAAAATCAAAATCGAAATCCAAATCAAAATCAAAAACAAAATCAAAATAAAAATTAAATCTTAAACCAAAATACATTAAAAAAGAAATGAAATAGAACGAATTGAAATAAGAACGTACAGGTACCTACTAAAAGAAGCTAAAAAGTACGACAGACGGGCACCTTTGTTGGCGGTCAAAACTTGGCATTTATATGGATCAACAAAAAAAAACGTGTAAAATGTATAAGACACCGAACAATGGGCGTGGCTTACAGCGAAATCTTGATGGTATAAATTGATCCACATGGATCAGGATGTGTATGCCAGCTTGTGTAATGGATCAGCATATCCGGATGGATCAACACGTCCGAACGGATCAACTTAAAACTGGTGTACCGTCGCGCAAGATCAACGTTTTACGAGAGGAGATAAATATATATATATATATATATATATATATATATATATATATATATATATATATATATATGTATATATTTTAAAGTCGAATAGTTAAACATTGTAGATAAAATGGTAATTATTATTATTTTTATTTTATTTTGTTTATTGCTTTGATGGTTACACAATTTGTGAATTTTTAGATCACCATGTAACTATTTCATGTTTGAATATATAAATATTTTCTTATTTTCATCTAAAAGCTTCTATATTTGAGTGAGGCGTAGTGAAAATTTCTGTACACATTTTTTTCAAAGCCACGCGTTAAATTAAATACTTTTTTTTTTCTTCAAACACAGCAAACTAATTTTGTGGCATCATTTTAAGTCAAAATTAATAATATACTTTCTAATTTATGTGTTCTGATAAGTACTTTCATGATTGGTTTAGTTATCTTCTAGAGATTCTAGAAGTTATAAAATATTTTTCAATAATTTTATTAATTTATTAAAAAGAGTATTGTGCCAACTAGAGTGAGAAACTAAAAGAAGAACTTAGATATCATAAAAAATATTCTTAAATGACCCGTTATTATTTTTTTTTCCTTTGAAAATTATATCCTACCCCCCCCCCCCCCTTTCTCCCTTCGTTCCTACTCACACCCATCCATTGACGTCTTTAAGTCTAGGTATCGGTTTTAAGTAAACCTTGATGAAATATGAAAAAAGTACGAAACATGGTCGTGTTTTAAACGACAAAAGTGGTTAACACTAAGCATTTTATTAATTTTTAAGCTAAATGTTAAAAAATGTTTTAAAACCTACCTACAAAAGCTAAACTACCATGAAATCAATGTTTCAGAACACACGTCAACAAATATATCAAGTAAATTAGAAATTTTACGTATTCGATTTACCCTTGATTATAAAAATGATAGTTTTGTAATGTTATGACAGGTTCTTACTTCGTTATTTTATTTGATAAATTTAATCAAACTCCATCTACAGACACTGTGTGGCCATCACCTCCTTCGGTACAATTTTTCTGTTACAGATTTGCATGAAAAAATCTATGGTAACATAAAACATACTTGTGATTGACAGTATTAAATGTAAGTAATATTTCTGAACAGCATTCATCAATGTGTTATTTGAAAGGAATACAAAAATTGATTATTCATTACTAATTACGTTGATACTTAAAAAAAATAGAACCAGAACCATATATAGCTTTACATACTATTTAAATGCATAGATATTATCGCGAATACCTAGTTATATCGGCCGTAAAGTGAAACTTGCAAACGGAAAATGATTTTATCGATAGATTTAATTAACGATAACTTGAAGATTTTTTAAAATTTAAAAAGATTCTTTTTAAACCTACAAAATTCAATTATTAAAAATAAATTTCATTATTAGAAATAACCACGTTCATTTTTAAATTAAAAATTTTTGAACGCAAACTTTAAAACGTATTTAAAAATGGCTCACCTTACGTTTTTTCCAAACAAAATTATTGATAACGAAAAAATATTTAAAAAATAACAAAAAAACATACACATATTTTATTAGACTAAAGAATTAAAAACGTTATTATCACCTCACTTTTTGTCATTTCTTAAAACTCACAAAATTACATAATTTTTTTTAAGTTGCGGTCGGAAACTTTGGTTATAGTTTTTTATGGATAACTTCTAGATTTGAATATAAAGCGTGTTATTTTCTATTTCTAACACCATTTAGATCATACTTCTGACTATAAGACTCAACGGAGAGTAAGGGAGACACAACGATTTTTACGAGACCTATGTGAGCTGGGACAAATATGGTCTTTGGGTTAACGGGTTAAACACACCCATCTAACCCACAAATAAAATAAAAAAAACATGTAAAATTTACAAGAAATAACAAAATAAGTCAGATTTTTTCTTGAACAGTTTTCTATATGAGGTTTTAAGCAGTTTGCTAGCCGATTTAAATTTCACTTAAGATCAATTCGTCAGGGTAAATTAATTCAGTTTAAGTTTGACATTAGCTCGGTTACTTTTCCACTTACATATTAAATTCCGAGCAAGAATATAATTAAAACTGATGCATAGATGGATTGAAAAATTGGTGTTTTCTACCTTTTTTCTACGTAAATATTTTCATTTCCCTCAAAAGGACAAGCGCCGCACTTCAATCGGGAATGCAGTGTCACACTGCTATCAGCATCTTCTATGTGAGTTTCTTTCGAATTTCAAGCAGAGATGATACTTGTCATAATTTTTGGTAATAAATTTGATATAAAATTTTCATCTTGGCTTGCTGCAATTCATAAAAAACTGAGTAATTTTCCTTAAGTGCTTACATAAGCTTCAAGCTTATTGACACCGCCCGCCACTCATGATTCCGGGTACCCTGCTAAATCGTCAAACGTAACGAACCATTTATGAAAGGGGTGTTGGTTATTTAATAAATGGTTCCCGGGTCGGCGGTACCACACCCGCCTCCCAAATTGTTACTATGCTATGTGATGTAGATTCATCACTTTACCGCTTGTAACACTATTTTTTTATTTTTTTTTAAAAGAAAAAAAAAACATTCCCGGGTTACGAATAACCCAACAATGTTTGAAAATCTCCTAGTACCACCACAGAAAGCCAAAAATGTTGCTTGTGTTGTGATGGAGGACTTAGCCAGCCGAGGAATCGAACATGCGACGCCCGGGTGGGACCCAAGCGCTATGCCCACTCAACCACTGACCGGTCATATAGTGTATAATAAATATTTGTCATGGCTTACGAGGTTTAAATTGACACTGGGTGAGAACGGGCTACGTTTACGGGATTTTTTAAAGGATAGATTGCATTTTGATCGAGAAATACGGTAGAATAAGGTTTTATTCATACACGGCACGTCCGAGTATAATATTCTGATTTAATTCTAATTCACAGCATTATTAGATGAACTCCCGTAAACCCGGATCTGTCATTATGTCTATAATGACGGCGTCACCGAGCGAAGACGATTTCTGGGAACCTCACACTGGCCGAGAAGAACCGTACAGCTGTCATTCTGAAATAATCGATTCTGTATTTTATTTGTGTCGCCTGACAATACTAAACGTGAAAACGAAGATTTAAATTATCGGCGCGGAGTCGGTCGATTACCGTATCCATCAATCTAAAGGTGCGTGCACACTAAACTGAAGGAATAAGTGGGATTGCAGTTGAGGAATTAGTGACATTAACTTTAATGGGTCTTGCAGTGGTGTGAGTGCGAGGTGGTAAACTGGTAATGCTGGACTCGCACGAGGCAGAGACGCTCACATGAAAGCGTGCCAACCTGGAACAGGCTTTTAATTAGTTTTTAAAGCTAGATTTATATATTATAGTTAGCTATAAAGCTTCATTTGTCCTTATCGTGGTACAGTGTTGTTGTACCACGTTAGGGCAGTAAATGATTAGCTCAAAATACTTTAATAACCTGCACTTTACTTTCTTTAAAGAATGTCGGTTTTTCTGATTATGAATTAGGTCGACTGTCATCTCAAACGCACATTATTTTTGGATATATGATGGGATGTTTTATTGATATTTCAATGGAGACTGTTTACGAGCTAGCAGCGTTGATCCACTGCAAGACAAGAGAGATCGGAATACGAAATACCTTATTTCCGCCCTTATTTAACATGCATCTCTTCATTACCCACATTATTTTATGGCCATTATTTACTACGAGTGGAGTCCCACAAGGATCACACCAATGGACCAATTTTATTTAATATATTTATTAATTATATTGTTGATATTTTTCAAGATCTTATTGTTTTGCTTTTTTCTAATGACCTAAAGATTTATAAAATTATAATAAAGTACGACTGTATTTGTACAGAATAATCTGAAAACCTGCACAAATGGTGTATCATCAATACATTGCAAAGCAATTTACGAATATATCAAACCATTAGATTTTATAAATACAATTACGAACAAGGCAATGTAAATTATCGGTTTCATAATTAGATATGCCAAAGACTCTCTTAATATTTCTTCTTTAAAATGTTTGTATTCTTCATTAGTCCGGAGCCAAATTGACTATAACTCATCTATTTAGTCACTGCATTATAAGTTTAATTCAGATTCTATTGAAAAAATACGCAAAAAAATTTAAGGTTTAAATTAAAAACTTAGTACTCCGGTTGAAAATAAGAACTATAACTGTCTAATGACACATCTAAAATTAATAAAGCTGCCCGACAGAAGATTGGTATCTGATGTCATATTTCTTTTAAAAATCATTAATTACCTTATGGATAGCCCTGCATTATTGCAATTGATTTCATTTTATGTTCCTAAAAGAGTCATACGAACTGACTGAGCTTAAGTAACCAATATAAAGAAGCAGCAGATATTTTCAATAACGCCGAAAGAACTTACTAAAATGCCTTTCATATTTTTTTAACGACATATTAGTTTTCATTTTGGTTTCAAAATTGTAAATTTTAGTTATTCAAATCATATGTTTGCACTACATAATTGTTTTGCAATCTTTTTTATAATAAAAAAATGTTTTATTCTGTATTTAAGGTATTTGTACCGTAAATAAATAAATAAATTACCAAATCTTATTCTAGAGCCTTCTCCTTATCCTGCCTCATAACATCGCTACACAGGTTGGCAATAAAGTTGAACGGAGTACAGACGGAAGAGCTATTGTGAATTGTAAAATAATAAAAAAAATATAAAGGATTTAGACGATATAAAAAAATATGCCGAATCAGCAAATCAAGTTTAGTCGTAATATCAGACTAATCCGCCAGATATGACTGGAAATCTGTTAAGTTGGTAATATTGCATTTCATTTGGGAGTCCTTCATAGGGATCGGTAACATAAAAATATTTGATGGACCGCGTAAACTAAAATAATGACTAAAGACTAACAATTTTAAATTTAAACAATATCGGAAGAGACTGGTTGGGGAAGACCATCTGAACTCTCCATCCGAACTCTCTCGACCCATCGCCTTGCACCGCAATGGGAGGAATGGATTCATACGTCTGTCATTTTTGGATACATTGTCCCCCTCATTCATTTTTCGTTCCCAGAACTCCTTTTCTTCCTTTCCCTAAAAAAACCCTTCAATCAACATCTCCAAAGATATGAAGGATTTTATTTCGTCAAGACCTCCTGTGTCGATATAACGAAAAAAAAACTTTTCGCATCCTCATCCCATACATAGAAAATTTTCCTGCAATGCACGTGCGGCAACGGCAGTTAGATGATTTTTTAATCGTGGAATTAATATACAACTGTTAACCACACACCGTCAAACACACTTAATGCCAGATGTGTTACGAGAAACAACCAGTAGCAGATCCTTCTGCAGTTTATAGTGTTAACGAAGTGTCTAGTTGCCCATTAAAGCAACAATGTGACGGTAGCTACCCACTACGAACACCATATCATTTTACTGTATGTGCTGCCGGCTGCTTCCCGATTATGGCCCGCGTGCACCGTGCAGTGCTAATGCAGGAATGTGCAACACATAACGTCATAAATTATAATCTTCGCAATTCGCATGCAAGAGAAATGCAGCATTTTGCTGTTCACGCCATGTTCGTACTCTAAGATGAAGCGTTGCTCGGGTTATTTAGCTGAGGAAAATGTAGGACATATGGTACCCTGCTAAATCGTCAAACGTAACGAACCATTTATGAAAGGGGTGTTGGTTATTTAATAAATGGTTCCCGGGTCGGCGGTACCACACCCGCCTCCCAAATTGTTACTATGCTATGTGATGTAGATTCATCACTTTACCGCTTGTAACACTATTTTTTTATTTTTTTTTAAAAGAAAAAAAAAACATTCCCGGGTTACGAATAACCCAACAATGTTTGAAAATCTCCTAGTACCACCACAGAAAGCCAAAAATGTTGCTTGTGTTGTGATGGAGGACTTAGCCAGCCGAGGAATCGAACATGCGACGCCCGGGTGGGACCCAAGCGCTATGCCCACTCAACCACTGACCGGTCATATAGTGTATAATAAATATTTGTCATGGCTTACGAGGTTTAAATTGACACTGGGTGAGAACGGGCTACGTTTACGGGATTTTTTAAAGGATAGATTGCATTTTGATCGAGAAATACGGTAGAATAAGGTTTTATTCATACACGGCACGTCCGAGTATAATATTCTGATTTAATTCTAATTCACAGCATTATTAGATGAACTCCCGTAAACCCGGATCTGTCATTATGTCTATAATGACGGCGTCACCGAGCGAAGACGATTTCTGGGAACCTCACACTGGCCGAGAAGAACCGTACAGCTGTCATTCTGAAATAATCGATTCTGTATTTTATTTGTGTCGCCTGACAATACTAAACGTGAAAACGAAGATTTAAATTATCGGCGCGGAGTCGGTCGATTACCGTATCCATCAATCTAAAGGTGCGTGCACACTAAACTGAAGGAATAAGTGGGATTGCAGTTGAGGAATTAGTGACATTAACTTTAATGGGTCTTGCAGTGGTGTGAGTGCGAGGTGGTAAACTGGTAATGCTGGACTCGCACGAGGCAGAGACGCTCACATGAAAGCGTGCCAACCTGGAACAGGCTTTTAATTAGTTTTTAAAGCTAGATTTATATATTATAGTTAGCTATAAAGCTTCATTTGTCCTTATCGTGGTACAGTGTTGTTGTACCACGTTAGGGCAGTAAATGATTAGCTCAAAATACTTTAATAACCTGCACTTTACTTTCTTTAAAGAATGTCGGTTTTTCTGATTATGAATTAGGTCGACTGTCATCTCAAACGCACATTATTTTTGGATATATGATGGGATGTTTTATTGATATTTCAATGGAGACTGTTTACGAGCTAGCAGCGTTGATCCACTGCAAGACAAGAGAGATCGGAATACGAAATACCTTATTTCCGCCCTTATTTAACATGCATCTCTTCATTACCCACATTATTTTATGGCCATTATTTACTACGAGTGGAGTCCCACAAGGATCACACCAATGGACCAATTTTATTTAATATATTTATTAATTATATTGTTGATATTTTTCAAGATCTTATTGTTTTGCTTTTTTCTAATGACCTAAAGATTTATAAAATTATAATAAAGTACGACTGTATTTGTACAGAATAATCTGAAAACCTGCACAAATGGTGTATCATCAATACATTGCAAAGCAATTTACGAATATATCAAACCATTAGATTTTATAAATACAATTACGAACAAGGCAATGTAAATTATCGGTTTCATAATTAGATATGCCAAAGACTCTCTTAATATTTCTTCTTTAAAATGTTTGTATTCTTCATTAGTCCGGAGCCAAATTGACTATAACTCATCTATTTAGTCACTGCATTATAAGTTTAATTCAGATTCTATTGAAAAAATACGCAAAAAAATTTAAGGTTTAAATTAAAAACTTAGTACTCCGGTTGAAAATAAGAACTATAACTGTCTAATGACACATCTAAAATTAATAAAGCTGCCCGACAGAAGATTGGTATCTGATGTCATATTTCTTTTAAAAATCATTAATTACCTTATGGATAGCCCTGCATTATTGCAATTGATTTCATTTTATGTTCCTAAAAGAGTCATACGAACTGACTGAGCTTAAGTAACCAATATAAAGAAGCAGCAGATATTTTCAATAACGCCGAAAGAACTTACTAAAATGCCTTTCATATTTTTTTAAAGACATATTAGTTTTCATTTTGGTTTCAAAATTGTAAATTTTAGTTATTCA
Source organism: Limnephilus lunatus (assembly GCA_917563855.2). Classification (NCBI taxonomy): domain Eukaryota; kingdom Metazoa; phylum Arthropoda; class Insecta; order Trichoptera; family Limnephilidae; genus Limnephilus; species Limnephilus lunatus. The sequence goes on along the minus strand of OU830595.1, from coordinate 90,443,659 downwards.
AATCATATGTTTGCACTACATAATTGTTTTGCAATCTTTTTTATAATAAAAAAATGTTTTATTCTGTATTTAAGGTATTTGTACCGTAAATAAATAAATAAATTACCAAATCTTATTCTAGAGCCTTCTCCTTATCCTGCCTCATAACATCGCTACACAGGTTGGCAATAAAGTTGAACGGAGTACAGACGGAAGAGCTATTGTGAATTGTAAAATAATAAAAAAAATATAAAGGATTTAGACGATATAAAAAAATATGCCGAATCAGCAAATCAAGTTTAGTCGTAATATCAGACTAATCCGCCAGATATGACTGGAAATCTGTTAAGTTGGTAATATTGCATTTCATTTGGGAGTCCTTCATAGGGATCGGTAACATAAAAATATTTGATGGACCGCGTAAACTAAAATAATGACTAAAGACTAACAATTTTAAATTTAAACAATATCGGAAGAGACTGGTTGGGGAAGACCATCTGAACTCTCCATCCGAACTCTCTCGACCCATCGCCTTGCACCGCAATGGGAGGAATGGATTCATACGTCTGTCATTTTTGGATACATTGTCCCCCTCATTCATTTTTCGTTCCCAGAACTCCTTTTCTTCCTTTCCCTAAAAAAACCCTTCAATCAACATCTCCAAAGATATGAAGGATTTTATTTCGTCAAGACCTCCTGTGTCGATATAACGAAAAAAAAACTTTTCGCATCCTCATCCCATACATAGAAAATTTTCCTGCAATGCACGTGCGGCAACGGCAGTTAGATGATTTTTTAATCGTGGAATTAATATACAACTGTTAACCACACACCGTCAAACACACTTAATGCCAGATGTGTTACGAGAAACAACCAGTAGCAGATCCTTCTGCAGTTTATAGTGTTAACGAAGTGTCTAGTTGCCCATTAAAGCAACAATGTGACGGTAGCTACCCACTACGAACACCATATCATTTTACTGTATGTGCTGCCGGCTGCTTCCCGATTATGGCCCGCGTGCACCGTGCAGTGCTAATGCAGGAATGTGCAACACATAACGTCATAAATTATAATCTTCGCAATTCGCATGCAAGAGAAATGCAGCATTTTGCTGTTCACGCCATGTTCGTACTCTAAGATGAAGCGTTGCTCGGGTTATTTAGCTGAGGAAAATGTAGGACATGGATGAAAGATCAATAATAATAATTACAGTGAACATGTCTTTGGTAAAATTGCCGCTACTTTGTCATTATGCACATTACCACGTATCACTAGAAAGCGATAAAACGATTTATTATTACGGTATTTTTACCCATGTAGAATAATTGTTATTGCAAAACTGGAGCTTTGTAATGAAGCAATAATTTACTTAGTATGAATACAATTGATATTTTAAACAATAAATTTTTTGATATTTTTTAGCTAAATGATAAAAAGTGTCATGGAACGCCAAAGAAGAGTACTGAGTGGGCAAGCCAACATGCTCGCCGGGAGATTCAACAGATGCACTCCTCCGGTAAAGATCCAACTATTCCAGATATACTGCATGAGCTTTTACACTAGTGAACTAAGGAATAGGTACACATAAGGCGCCATGAACACACTCCGAGAGCAGTGTAACAGGGCGCTGGTCGGCCTCCCTTAGCGATGCAGCGTCTCGCAGATGTTCGCAGAGGGAAGGGTGCATGGGTTCGTTGCTTCACAGATGCGCCACAGAGTAGCCGGGACGAGTCAGCGCTACCGGAGATCTGAAAAAACTATAGAATTTCCCTTAAGCCACCGTAGTACAAGTGATAAATATGTTTACCTTTTTATTTTATTTATTTTGTGTTCAATTTCATATCACGTAATTTATTCAGATGTATACATGCTTTTATACAGCAGACAGAGTATTGAAATCTTCGCTTCATTTAGCTGAAATAAACTACGATTATTATTATTATTAAATCAAAACGTCATAATCTTTATTATAATAATAATAATAATCATAATCTTTATATCATTGATGTCGCTATACCAAATTCTTGTAATATTCAGAAAACTGTTTCTGAAAAAATAAGAAAATATACAGATTTAGGAAATGAAATTAAAAGAATTTGGCATTCTCAGACTATAAAAATATTACCATTTGTTATTTCGGCTACTGGCATTATACCTAGCTCTCTCATTCAAAATTTAGGCGTATTAGATTTGTCAAAAAATTTGTACATAAAAATGCAAAAGTCGGTCATTTTAAATACATGTAGGATTACGAAAGATTTTTTAAATATTTATATTGAGGGATCAGTAGGATTTATCGGACCAGTTAGGATTTCATCAGAGCCGAACCCTCTGATATGAAAATATCTGGAGTCGGTGAAATATTTTCCCATTATGTTTCTGGTGGATTGACGTATTGTTCTTGTATTGTTTTATTCTTATATAGTGCAATTACATTGCGTTAATTTACTAGATATTCATTTGTGGAAAAGTGTGTGGAAGGGTTTAGTCTTTCATTTGGGAAAGATTCAACCCGGACATGAAATCTGGAGTACCGTAAAAAGTAATTACTCGAAGCTGACGGGCAGATAGATACGCCGCTAATACCGGAACACAGATGAACCCGGGCGCCCTGCTAAGTCAACAAACGTGAAGAACCATTTGGGGTGACCACAATGGATGGAAAAGAAGTTATCCAATAATTGGTTCCCATAGCGACGGGATATTTTGTACTGCGCCGTTTTCATGGAAAATTCTCTCTACATCCTGTTTGTGCAAATCTGTGTTCAGTGGTGATCTTCTGCGTTTGGACCAATCCTTAAGCATGAATATAGTAAACATCGGTTCGATAAGAAATTTGATCAATTCACTTGACTTCATCTCACCAAGGTCATCCGGCTATTTACACGTCAAATTTAATCCTCTACGCTCCACCTACGTTTCTCTTCCCAATCAAGGACGCCATTGATTGACATTAATTCCAACTGTCATCCGTTAGTCGTACCAAATGCCAACATGGTCCGACAAAATAACTGACCGATGATACACATCCTGTGTATTTCTACAATCGTTCCCGGGATTTGATACCCCGCGGTGGCAAGGGATAAATCCCCGCCCAGGGAGAAGTTGGGAGAATTCCCAGATAAAACGCAATATTTTTCTCGTTTTGTCGTTATGGGAATATTTTAACAGATCGAAACAAAAACCCTTCTACTAAATGGAGTTTCTTGAAGAGCCAATTTGAGTCAGAAAGACGAGATGCTCACAGAAAATAATGAAACATATTTATTGCTTTGGAGTCACGAACAGCATAACATAGTTAATAGTACCAGTGGTTAACGTTCGATGACAATGTGTGTACCTGAGAGGTGAGTATTAACAGTTTAATGAAAATACCATCATAATGTGTTCAACTGCACGGAATGAAGGTTATGATAACATACCTCAATAATAATAATCAATGATTCTGCATGGGTTCAATAATATAAATGAAATAACATATTTTATTTAGATTAAATTTCCTTTTATTCCACATGATGACCTGACAATAGGCCACTTGCATGGATTTCATAACGACTTGGAAAAAATCGTTTGGATAGATTTTTTTACTAAGATTACGAAAATGTTAGTAATTTTTTTTAGAAATGTATAGTTTTTTTATTTATAAATAAATCAATCCATTATTTGAGCTCGTGACATCACTACATGAAAACGTCCCGTCTCCGATTATGTTCCCTTAATTTTGTAAAATTCCACACTGATTAATTATTTTTTATATTGCAACACTTTGATTTCTGGCGAATTTTTGAACTTGCGTTTAACGTTCACTAGATTTATTGTTTGTTCTATGCGAACTTATCCTTTGGTTTGATTTTTTGATAACGATGGCGTTGTTTTTACAGATGTTACGGAGAGAACCCCGTACAATTTATTGCTATTCGTGTGGAAAACGTTCTTTTTTTAAATGATTTTCGGCTATGCAATTATCGTTTTTTCGCACCCATAAAATTATGTCCCGTCTTTCCGGTTTATAAAAAATGGTCTGATTTTATGGATTGAAATTTTCAAAAAAATCGCCAGGGTTTCAAAAATATGATTAAAAAAATACAGAATGTCTTAGAATATTTGCCTAAACCGGAAAAAAAGTTTAAAAATTGTGATGCAAGTGGCTTATTGACCCGCCGGATAGTTGATTCCCTTAATCAGGCATGGGCAACCTTTCCTAGATCTTGGGCCAAATTATCATTCTGTCTCCGAGTCAAGGGCCGGATCAAATTACTAAACATAATAAAGTAATATTAAATTAAATAAAACACGTTGCTACTTCTTATGTATTTTTTTATTGACATGATGAACGACGTAATATATATACTATATAGTATTGTTTGGTTTTTCAAAAAACTCACTTTTCGCTTGACGGGAAAATCGACCGCACCGCCCCTCGCGTTTCACCAACCTCAAGGTTCACTTTGGCTTGGCGACGCAAAAATGCCGCTGGCACGCCAAAACGACCTCTCCGGTCCTCGAGTTTCGCACACCTCAAGGTTCAATTTTGTTCGAAGGAAATTGTCCCGACGGCTGACACGCGAGAATGGACATTAGCGCTCGCTGTTTTGGAACGCTTCAAAGTTCACAATCCTTCGAAGAGTCGATTATTTTCCAGCCACTAGCAGTTGTTTTTTTTTTGATAGGGGAAACATTTTTCATCGTTATCAATATGTTTGCCAAAACTTTACGGGAGACTTCTAGCGGTGCGGAATACAAGTATGGATTATTCACATTAGAAAAAATCAAATGTCTAACGAATACTGTTGTAGTTCTATTTTCATCCGTTCGAAATGGCAGCTTCGTCTGAATTTAAATAAATACGCTAGCTTCACGATTTTCACAAAAAAATAGACTAGACAGGAAACTCACATAAAATTGAACTGACACATTTTAAGAGCGAAAATTATATAAATTTGCGGCGAAAACTGGAACTACTCATTAAATCAACCAATTCGGCTCAGTTATAGTTCCCGCCGACAGGTTCGCATTAAAAAAGAAAACCACAAATTAGGCCTTAGTTTCGATGCAATGGAAAATACTAGAGAGAATGTTGAGACAGGTCAGTTATCAGTTATCCGAGATGTCAAAACAAAACGGATCTCTCAGCGGTTTGGGTTGTTGTTTTTCGGGAAACGGCATTGCAGCCGAAAAAACGATCCCCGGTTAGATGTTTTTGAAAAATTCGGTACCCGGCAATATAAGGCAACTTTTAACACCAAAATGTCATGTCCATTCCATGTAAAAAATTTCAGGGTCGCCGAAAAACCTATAAAATTTTCCAAAAAAAACAAGAAAATACGTGTCCATAGATTCACTTCAGTAGGGTGGATATTTACCGGCCAGTACAAATTATGTTATTAATTCAGGGTAGGTACCTACTTATCTCGGTAGTATTGCAAATATGATGAAAAAAGCAAAACCATTGCCGAAATTTTGTAAGGAGATGCGCCGGTACCTACCGGAATGGGTAGTTTAACAATTATTTAGGTTTTTGATGCAATTTAATTTACTAAGGTAATGTTGTTTCCACGATACTGAATAATTTAACAATTTTTTAAAGTTCCTTTTTTACTTTCTGTGTAAGTTCTGTTTTTTTATCAGTAAATGCCAGTTGCATCATTAAACTGAAATAATTACAGAACTTGAATAGAATTCGAACCGAACTTTTACAGAACGTTAAAATTGACTTGAAAAATTGAAGAATTTTTAATTTTGTTAAACAACCCAGCCTAAATATGTGTTTTCTTACTCACTCTTTTTGCACTCGGAATTTAGGTAGGTACCCATCTGCACATAAAAACTCGATATCATCCAACTATATTGCATACCTATTAGTTTTCTAATTTTACAATTAAATTACTCGAAGTTGAACGGAATATTTTTTTAAAAGTATTAAATTCATATAGCGCTTTATTTTAAGCAATAAAACTACAGGTGAGTACTGGCATTATAAAATTTGTATGAAAATGTACGTACGCTCATAACTTCCGAAGGACTCCAACAATTTGAAAAATTCTTTTTTTGTTGTGTTCGTTATTGTTAGTACAAGGTTTGTATAAAATTACTGGTGAGTTCTGGCATTACGAAATTTGTAAAAAAAAAATTATAGGTGGCGCGCGAGCTGTTTGAAAACTAAATGTACCGGGAATTAGTGTATGTAATGCGGCAGGTGGGGAGGGGGGTGGAAACAGGAAGGGGGGAGGGGAGCCTGGGAGGGGGGAGGGGAACTCGGGAGGGGGTATACGATACGGAGAAGCCTAGGAGTGAAGTGGGGTGAGGGAAGGTGAGGGAGGCGGAGTGGAAAGGGGAAGAGGACGCTGGTGAGGAAGGGGGGGGGGGGATTCCTGGTTCCTGTTTACAATAGTGAGCTCTGGCAACACGAAATTACGCATTGCTAAGCCGTTCATCCGATTGTGATGAAACTTTGGGGATTTGATGTATGCATTTCTACAATGGTGTTTATATACTAACGTATAGCAGATTTTTGCTGCTAGGCCCGGTGGGCGGCTTTATATATATTTGTATGTTTAACCGTAGGTACCTACCCGCTTACTTTGATTTTTTTTTCTGTTAGTTATTAAGTCAAGTTAGTTTTAACCCGTTAGTTGCATTTGCAATGGGCATAAGCTAGTTTATATAGTATTGTTTGGTTTTTCAAAAAACTCACTTTTCGCTTGAAGGGAAAATCGACCGCACCGCCCCTCGCGTTTCACCAACCTCAAGGTTCTCTTTGGCTTGGCGACGCAAAAATGCCGCTGGCACGCCAAAACGACCTCTCCGATCCTCGAGTTTCGCACACCTCAAGGTTCAATTTTGTTCGAAGGAAATTGTCCCGACGGCTGACACGCGAGAATGGACATTAGCGCTCGCTGTTTTGGAACGCTTCAAAGTTCACAATCCTTCGAAGAGTCGATTATTTTCCAGCCACTAGCAGTTGTTTTTTTTTTTGATAGGGGAAACATTTTTCATCGTTATCAATATGTTTGCCAAAACTTTACGGGAGACTTCTAGCGGTGCGGAATACAAGTATGGATTATTCACATTAGAAAAAAATCAAATGTCTATCGAATACTGTTGTAGTTCTATTTTCATCCGTTCGAAATGGCAGCTTCGTCTGAATTTAAATAAATACGCTAGCTTCACGATTTTCACAAAAAAATAGACTAGACAGGAAACTCACATAAAATTGAACTGACACATTTTAAGAGCGAAAATTATATAAATTTGCGGCGAAAACTGGAACTACTCATTAAATCAACCAATTCGGCTCAGTTATAGTTCCCGCCGACAGGTTCGCATTAAAAAAAAAAACCACAAATTAGGCCTTAGTTTCGATGCAATGGAAAATACTAGAGAGAATGTTGAGACAGGTCAGTTATCCGAGATGTCAAAACAAAACGGATCTCTCAGCGGTTTGGGTTGTTGTTTTTCGGGAAACGGCATTGCAGCCGAAAAAACGATCCCCGGTTAGATGTTTTTGAAAAATTCGGTACCCGGCAATATAAGGCAACTTTTAACACCAAAATTTTGTGTCCTTTCCGTGTAAAAAATTTCAGGGTCTCCGAAAAACCTATAAAATTTTCCAAAAAAAACAAGAAAATACGTGTCCATAGATTCCCTTCAGTAGGGTGGATATTAACCGGCCAGTACAAATTATGTTATTAATTCAGGGTAGGTACCTACTTATCTCGGTAGTATTGCAAATATGATGAAAAAAGCAAAACCATTGCCGGAATTTTGTAAGGAGATGCGCCGGTACCTACCGGAAAGGGTAGTTGGACAATTATTTAGGTTTTTGATGCAATTTAATTTACTAAGGTAATGTTGTTTCCACGATACTGAATAATTTAACAATTTTTTAAAGTTCATTTTCACTTTCTGTGTAAGTTCTGTTTTTTATCAGTAAATGCCAGTTGCATCATAAAACTGAAATAATTACAGAACTTGAATAGAATTCGAACCGAACTTTTACAGAACGTTAAAATTGACTTGAAAAATTGAAGAATTTTTAATTTCGTTAAACAACCTAGCCTAAATATGAGTTCTTTTTTACGTATGTATGCAAGTACCTATACTCAGAATATAAGTAGGTTCCTACCTGCACATAAACACTCGATATCATTCGACGATATTGCATACGTATTAGTTTTCTAATTTTACAATGAAATTACTCGAAGTTGAACGGAATATTTTTTTTAAAGTATTAAATTCATATAGCGCTTTATTTTAAGCAGTAAAACTACTGGTGAGTTCTGGCATTATAAAATTTGTATGAAAATGTACGTACGCTCATAACTTCCGAAGGACTGCAACAAATTGAAAAATTCTTTTTTTGTTGTGATCGTTATTGTTAGTACAAGGTTTGTATAAAATTACTGGTGAGTTCTGGCATTACGAAATTTGTAAAAAAAAAATTATAGGTGGTGCGCGAGCTGTTTGAAAAATAAATGTACCGGGAATTAGTGTATGTAATGCGGCAGCTGGGGGGGGGGTGAAAACAGGAAGGGGGGAGGGGAGCCTGGGAGGGGGGAGGGGAACTCGGGAGGGGGTTTACGATACGGAGAAGCCTAGGAGTGAAGTGGGCTGAGGGAAGGTGTGGGAGGCGGAGTGGAAAGGGGAAGAGGACGCTGGTGAGGAAGGGGGGGGGGGATTCCTGGTTCCTGTATACAATGGTGAGCTCTGGCAACACGAAATTACGCATTGCTAAACCGTTCATCCGATTGTGATGAAACTTTGGGGATTTGACGTGTGCATTTCTACAATGGTGTTTATATACTAACGTATAGCAGGTTTTTGCTGCTAGGTCCTGCGGACGGCTTTATACATAGTTGTATGTTTAACCGCTAAGCGTTGCTAAACCATTCATCCGATTGCGATGAAAATTTGAGGATTTGATGTGTGCATGCCCACGACGGTTTCTGTATACAAAAGTGAGCTCTGGCATCATGAAATCACGCATTGCTAAACCATTCATCCGATTGCGATGAAACTTTGGGAATTTGACGTGTGCATGTCTACAATGGTGTTAATTTACTAACGTATGGCAGGTTTTTGCTGCTAGGTCCTGCAGGCGGCTTTATACATAGTTGTGTGTTTAACCGCTAAGCGTTGCTAAACCATTCATCCGATTGCGATGAAAATTTGTAGATTTGATGTGTGAATGCCCACGACGATTTCTGTATACAAAAGTGAGCTCTGGCATCATGAAATTACGCATTGCAAAACCGTTCATGCGATTGCGATGAAACTTTGGGGATTTGATGTGTGCATGCCTACAATGGTGTCTATATACTAACGTATGGCAGATTTTTGCTGCTAGGCCCTGTGGGCGGCTTTATATATATTTGTAGTTTAACCGTAGGTACCTACCCGCTTACTATGATTTTTTTTCTGTCAGTTAGTAAGTCAAGTTAGTTTTAACCCGTTAGTTGCATTTGCAACAGGCATAAGCTAGTTATATAGTATTGTTTGGTTTTTCAAAAAACTCACTTTTCGCTTGACGGGAAAATCGACCGCACCGCCCCTCGCGTTTCACCAACCTCAAGGTTCACTTTGGCTTGGCGACGCAAAAACGCCGCTGGCACGCCAAAACGACCTCTCCGGTCCTCGAGTTTCGCACACCTCAAGGTTCAATTTTGTTCGAAGGAAATTGTCCCAACGGCTGACACGCGAGAATGGACATTAGCGCTCGCTATTTTGGAACGCTTCAAAGTTCACAATCCTTCGAAGAGTCGATTATTTTCCAGCCACTAGCAGTTGTTTTTTTTTTGATAGGGGAAACATTTTTCATCGTTATCAATATGTTTGCCAAAACTTTACGGGAGACTTCTAGCGGTGCGGAATACAAGTATGGATTATTCACATTAGAAAAAATCAAATGTCTATCGAATACTGTTGTAGTTCTATTTTCATCCGTTCGAAATGGCAGCTTCGTCTGAATTTAAATAAATACGCTAGCTTCACGATTTTCACAAAAAAATAGACTAGACAGGAAACTCACATAAAATTGAACTGACACATTTTAAGAGCGAAAATTACATAAATTTGCGGCGAAAACTGGAACTACTCATTAAATCAACCAATTCGGCTCAGTTATAGTTCCCGCCGACAGGTTCGCATTAAAAAAAAAACCACAAATTAGGCCTTAGTTTCAATGCAATGGTAAATACTAGAGAGAATGTTGAGACAGGTCAGTTATCAGTTATCCGAGATGTCAAAACAAAACGGATCTCTCAGCGGTTTGGGTTGTTGTTTTTCGGAAAATGGCATTGCAGCCGAAAAAACGATCCCCGGTTAGATGTTTTTAAAAAATTAGGTACCCGGCAATATAAGGCAACTTTTGATAACGATATAAAGTGTCCGTCCCGTGTAAAAAAGTTCAGGGTCGCCGAAAAACCTATAAAATTTTCCAAAAAAAACAAGAAAATTGGTGTCCATAGATTCACTTCAGTAGGGTGGATATTTACCGGCCAGTACATTGAAATGTTATTAATTCAGGGTAGGTACCTACTTATCTCGGTAGTATTGCAAATATGATGAGAAAAGCAAAAACATTGCCGGAATTTTGTAAGGAAATGCGCCGGTACCTGCCGGAATGGGTAGTTGGACAATTATTTAGGTTTTTGATGCAATTTAATTTACTAAGGTAATGTTGTTTCCACGATACTGAATAATTTAACAATTTTTTAAAGTTCATTTTCACTTTCTGTGTACGTTCTGTTTTTTTATCAGTAAATGCCAGTTGCATCATAAAACTGAAATAATTACAGAACTTGAATAGAATTCGAACCGAACTTTTACAGAACGTTAAAATTGACTTGAAAAATTGAAGAATTTTTAATTTCGTTAAACAACCCAGCCTAAATATGAGTTCTTTTTTACGTTTGTATGCAAGTACCTATACTCAGAATATAAGTAGGTTCCTACCTGCACATAAACACTCGATATCATCCGACGATATTGCATATGTATTAGTTTTCTAATTATACAATGAAATTACTCGAAGTTGAACGGGATATTTTTTAAGTATTAAATTAATATAGCGCTTATTTTTAAGCAGTAAAACTACTGGTGAGTTCTGGAATTATAAAATTTGTATGAAAATGTACGTACGCTCATAACTTCTGAAGGACTGCAACAAATTGAAAAATTCTTTTTTTGTTGTGTTCGTTATTGTTAGTTCAAGGTTTGTATAAAACTACTGGTGAGTTCTGGCTTGACGAAATTTGTAAAAAAAAATTGAATAGGTGGCGCGCGAGCTGTTTGAAAACTTAATGTACCGGGAATTAGTGAATGTAATGAGGCAGGGGGGGTGGAAACAGGAAGGGGGGAACCTGGGAGGGGGGAGGGGAACTCGGGAGGGGGTTAACGAGACGGAGAAGCGTAGGAGTGAAGTGGGGGAAAGGGGAAGCGGACGCTGGTGAGGAAAAGGGGGGGGGGGAAGGGGATTGGAACAAATGAGAAAAGACACGCAGGTAGAAACATTTTCTTTATTAAATGGTATAGCAACGCATGCCGGATACCAGCTATCTTCTATATATATAAAAATCAAAAAAATATTTGCAAGTAAGTATGTATGTATGTCCGCTATGCGTTGCTAAACCATTTATCCGATTGCGATGAAACTTTGGGGATTTGATGTGCGCATGCCCGTGATGGTTTCTGTATACAATGGTGAGCTTTGGCATAATGAAATTACGCATTGCTGAACCGTTCATACGATTGCGAGGAAAATTTGGGGATTTGATGTGTGCATGCCTAAAATGATGTCTATATACTAACGTATGACATGTTTTTGCTGCTAGGCCCTGCGGCCGGCTTTATATATATTTGTATGTTTAACCGCTAAGCGTTGCTAAACCTTTCATCCGATTGCGATGAAAATTTGAAGATTTGATGTGTGCATGCCCACGACGGTTTTTGTATACAAAAGTGAGCTCTGGCATCATGAAATTACGCATTGCTAAACCATTCATACGATTGCGATGAAACTTTGGGGATTTGATGTGTGCATGTCTACAATGGTGTTTATTTACTAACGTATGGCAGGTTTTTGCTGCTAGGTCCTGCGGGCGGCTTTATACATAGTTTTGTGTTTAACCGCTAAGCGTTGCTAAACCATTCATCCGATTGCGATGAAAATTTGTAGATTTAATGTGTGCATGCCCACGACGGTTTCTGTGTACAAAAGTTAGCTCTGGCATTTTGAAATTACGCATTGCTAAACCGTTCATCCGATTGCGATGAAACTTTGGGGATTTGATGTGTGCATGCCTACAATGGTGTCTATATACTAACGTATGGCAGGTTTTTGCTGCTAGGCCCTGTGGGCGGCTTAATGTATATGTGTATGTTTAACCGTAGTAACCTACCCGCTTACTATGTAATTTTTTTTTCTGTTAGTAAGTCAAGTTAGTTTTAACCCGTTAGTTGCATTTGCAACGGGCATAAGCTAGTTATATAGTATTGCTTGGTTTTTCAAAAAACTCACTTTTTCCTTGATGCGAAAATCGACCTCACCGCCCCTCGCGTTTCACCAACCTCAAGGTTCACTTTGGCTCGAAGTCTAGAATTGTCCCTTCGGCTGACACGCGAGAATAGACATTAGCGCTCGCTATTTTGGAACGCTTCAAAGTTCACAATCCTTCGAAGAGTCGATTATTTTCCAGCCACTAGCTTTTGTTTCTTTTTTGTTAGGGGAAACATTTTTCATCGTTATCAATATGTTTGCCAAAACTTTACGGGAGACTTCTAGCGGTGCGGAATACAAGTATGGATTATTCACATTAGAAAAAATCAAATGTCTATCGAATACTGTTGTAGTTCTATTTTCATCCGTTCGAAATGGCAGCTTCGTCTGAATTTAAATAAATACGCTAGCTTCACGATTTTCACAAAAAAAATAGACTAGACAGGAAACTCACATAAAATTGAACTGATACATTTTAAGAGCGAAAAATAATATAAATTTGCGGCGAAAACTGGAACTACTCATAAAATCACTCAATTCGGCTAGGTTATATTTTCCGCCGACAGGTTCGCCCCTTTAAAAACGTCGGATCGAGAAGGGAAGTAAAAAAAAGTTAGTTTCCCATACAAAACTGATTTTGCTAGGAATTTATTCTAATTAATTAAACGGCTTCGAGAAAGTTCTTGCGAAAAATTGACATTTTATAGGGGCATTACGGAATTAAAGATTGCGTTAAAAGTACACCTTCCGGCGGAGATGTTTTTTATTTAACATAAACAATACAAGTTTTAGAAACTTTTAAAACCAAAACATGTTTAGCTTCCCCTTGAAAATGTTTCACAATATTGCATTCAAATTCGACATTTTTCTGACATTTGCGAAAAATTCACTTTCATAGATAATGTTAATTGTTTGCAGCCTGTAAAATCGCTTATAAAATTCGGCAGATATTTAAATTTTCCCCAACTGTGCAACACTGAAAATGGAATGATATTCCAATTCTCAACATACCACCTCAAGCCCTCGGCAAAGCCAGGACAGCTTATTTGTATGGAATTTTTTTTAAAAACGATGCCTTTATTCGATTTTCAGGCCTGGTTTGAGGTGCTTTTTCACAATGTTTTCCGTTGGTCTTGCCAGCATTGAAAAAAATAATTTTAGAATATTGAGATGAACTAGGTAGGGACCCGATAAATTATATCTACCAGTATTTATTTATATTATTATTACATATGAATTGTCGAAATATGTCCGCACATAACTTCCAAACGATTGAACCAAATTGAATAATTCTTTTTACGTTGTGATCCTTATTGTTTGGACAAGGTTTTTATAAATTTACCGGTGAGCTCTAGCATTATTAAATTTGAATAAAATGAATTACCGAAGTTTATGTACGCTCATAACTTCCGAAATACTGTAACAAATTGGAAAATTCTTTTTTTTTTGTGTTCGTTATTGTTAGGGCAAAGTTTGTATTAAACTAATGGTGAGCTCTGGCATCATGAAATTTGTATTAAAATGAATCCCCGAAATGCATGTACGCTTATAACTTCTGAACGACTGCACCAAATTGAATAATTCTTTTTATGTAGTTATTGTTATTGTTAGGACAAGGTTTTTATATAACTAATTGCGAGAACTGGCATTATGAAATTTGTATAAAAATTAATCGCCGAAAAGTATGTACACGCATAACTTTCTAACGACTGCACTAAATCGGATAATTCTTTTTATGTTGTGTTGGTTATTGGCTGGTGAGCACTGTCATTAAGAAATTTGTACAAAAAATTTCAATAGGTGGCACGCGAGATGTTTGAAAACTAAATGTACCGGGAATGAATGTATGAAACGCGGGAGTTGTGGGAAGGGGAAACAGGGAGGGGGGAGGGGATTTCGGGAGGGGGTTTACGGGACGGAGATGGGGGGGGGGTGATGTGAAGGGGGGGGAGATGTGAAGGGGGGGGAAGGGGGGGGGGGGTGGAGTGGAAATGCGAGAAGGGAAGAGGACGCGGGAGAGGAAGGGGGGGGGGATGGGGAACGGGATGAATGGGAAAGGACACGCAGGAAGATTTTTTTATTAAATGGCATAGTTACGCATGCCGGGTAACAGGTATCTTTTATATATGTAAAAATCAAAAAATGTATGTATGTATGTCCGCTTAGCGTTGCTAAACCATTCATCCGATTGCGATAAAACTTTTGGGATTTGATGTGCGCATGCTTGCGATGGTTTCTGTATACAAAAGTGAGCTCTGGCATCATGAAATTACGCATTGCTAAACCGTTCATCCGATTGCGATGAAACCTTGGGGATTTGATGTGTACATGCCTACAATGGTGTCTATATACTAACGTATGGCAGGTTTTTGCTGCTAGGCCCTGCGGGCGGCTTTATGTTTATTTGTATGTTTAACCGCTAACCGTTGCTACACCATTCATCCGATTGCGATGAAAATTTGAGGATTTAATGTGTGCATGTCCCCGACGGTTTCTGTATGCAAAAGTGAGCTCTGGAATCATGAAATTACCCATTGCTTAACCGTTCATCCGATTGCGATGAAACTTTGGGGATTTGGTGTGTGCATGCCTACAATGGTGTCTATATACTAACGTATAGCAGGTTTTTGCTGCTAGCCCCTGCGGGTGGCTTTATATATATTTGCATGTCTAACCGCTAAGCGTTGCTAAAACATTCATCCGATTGCGATGAAACTTTGAGTTTTGAATTTTTCGCCTTATCCACATTCAAACGTCGTTTTTTTCTTCATATATTTAGTTAAACACCCGCTCCTCGCTTCATCCACGTTCACACGTCAAATCGCATAGTGTTTTAACCCGTTAGTTGCTTTTGCAACAGGCATAAGCTAGTTATATAGTATTGCTTGGTTTTTCAAAAAACTCACTTTTTCCTTGATGCGAAAATCGACCTCACCGCCCCTCGCGTTTCACCAACCTCAAGGTTCACTTTGGCTCGAAGTCTAGAATTGTCCTTTCGGCTGACACGCGAGAATGGACATTAGCGCTCGCTATTTTGGAACGCTTCAAAGTTCACAATCCTTCGAAGAGTCGATTATTTTCCAGCCACTAGCTTTTGTTTCTTTTTTGTTAGGGGAAACATTTTTCATCGTTATCAATATGTTTGCCAAAACTTTACGGGAGACTTCTAGCGGTGCGGAATACAAGTATGTATTATTCACATTAGAAAAAATCAAATGTCTATCGAATACTGTTGTAGTTCTATTTTCATCCGTTCGAAATGGCAGCTTCGTCTGAATTTAAATAAATACGCTAGCTTCACGATTTTCACAAAAAAAATAGACTAGACAGGAAACTCACATAAAATTGAACTGACACATTTTAAGAGCGAAAAATAATATAAATTTGCGGCGAAAACTGGAACTACTCATAAAATCACTCAATTCGGCTAGGTTATATTTCCCGCCGACAGGTTCGCCCCTTTAAAAACGTCGGATCGAGAAGAGAAGTAAAAAAAAGTTAGTTTCCCATACAAAACTGATTTTGCTAGGAATTTATTCTAATTAATTAAACGGCTTCGAGAAAGTTCTTGAGAGAAATTGACATTTTATAGGGGCATTACGGAATTAAAGATTGCGTTAAAAGTACACCTTCCGGCGGAGATGTTTTTTAATAAACATAAACAATACAAGTTTTAGAAACTTTTAAAACCAAAACATGTTTAGCTCCCCCTTGAAAATGTTTCACAATATTGCATTCAAATTCGACATTTTTCTGACATTTGCGAAAAATTCACTTTCATAGATAATGTTAATTGTTTTCAGCCTGTAAAATCGCTTATAAAATTCGGCAGATATTTAAATTTTCCCCAACTGTGCAACACTGAAAATGGAATGATATTCCAATTCTCAACATACCACCTCAAGCCCTCGGCAAGGCCAGGACAGCTTATTTGTATGGAATTTTTTTTAAAAACGATGCCTTTATTCGATTTTCAGGCCTGGTTTGAGGTGCTTTTTGACAATGTTTTCCGTTGGTCTTGCCAGCATTGAAAAAAATAATTTTAGAATATTGAGATGAACTAGGTAGGGACCCGATAAATTATATCTACCAGTATTTATTTATATTATTATTACATATGAATTGTCGAAATATGTCCGCACATAACTTCCAAACGATTGAACCAAATTGAATAATTCTTTTTACGTTGTGATCCTTATTGTTTGGACAAGGTTTTTATAAATTTACCGGTGAGCTCTAGCATTATTAAATTTGAATAAAATGAATTACCGAAGTTTATGTACGCTCATAACTTCCGAAATACTGGAACAAATTGGAAAATTCTTTTTTTGTTGTGTTCGTTATTGTTAGGGCAAAGTTTGTATTAAACTAATGGTGAGCTCTGGCATCATGAAATTTGTATTAAAATGAATCCCCGAAATGCATGTACGCTTATAACTTCTGAACGACTGCACCAAATTGGATAATTCTTTTTATGTAGTTATTGTTATTGTTAGGACAAGGTTTTTATATAACTAATTGCGAGAACTGGCATTATGAAATTTGTATAAAAATTAATCGCCGAAAAGTATGTACACGCATAACTTTCTAACGACTGCACTAAATCGGATAATTCTTTTTATGTTGTGTTGGTTATTAGCTGGTGAGCACTGTCATAAAGAAATTTGTACAAAAAATTTCAATAGGTGGCACGCGAGATGTTTGAAAACTAAATGTACCGGGAATGAATGTATGAAACGCGGGAGTTGTGGGAAGGGGAAACAGGGAGGGGGGAGGGGATTTCGGGAGGGGGTTTACGGGACGGAGATGGGGGGGGGGGGTGATGTGAAGGGGGGGGAAGGGGAGGGGGGTGGAGTGGAAATGCGAGAAGGGAAGAGGACGCGGGAGAGGAAGGGGGGGGGGATGGGGAACGGGACGAATGGGAAAGGACACGCAGGAAGATTTTTTTATTAAATGGCATAGTTACGCATGCCGGGTAACAGGTATCTTTTATATATGTAAAAATCAAAAAATGTTTGCATGTATGTATGTATGTCCGCTTAGCGTTGCTAAACCATTCATCCGATTGCGATAAAACTTTTGGGATTTGATGTGCGCATGCTTGCGATGGTTTCTGTATACAAAAGTGAGCTCTGGCATCATGAAATTACGCATTGCTAAACCGTTCATCCGATTGCGATGAAACCTTGGGGATTTGATGTGTACATGCCTACAATGGTGTCTATATACTAACGTATGGCAGGTTTTTGCTGCTAGGCCCTGCGGGCGGCTTTATGTTTGTTTGTATGTTTAACCGCTAACCGTTGCTACACCATTCATCCGATTGCGATGAAAATTTGAGGATTTGATGTGTGCATGTCCCCGACGGTTTCTGTATGCAAAAGTGAGCTCTGGAATCATGAAATTACCCATTGCTTAACCGTTCATCCGATTGCGATGAAACTTTGGGGATTTGGTGTGTGCATGCCTACAATGGTGTCTATATACTAACGTATAGCAGGTTTTTGCTGCTAGCCCCTGCGGGCGGCTTTATATATATTTGCATGTCTAACCGCTAAGCGTTGCTAAAACATTCATCCGATTGCGATGAAACTTTGAGTTTTGAATTTTTCGCCTTATCCACATTCAAACGTCGTTTTTTTCTTCATATATTTAGTTAAACACCCGCTCCTCGCTTCATCCACGTTCACACGTCAAATCGCATAGTGTTTTAACCCGTTAGTTGCATTTGCAACAGGCATAAGCTAGTTATATAGTATTGTCTGGTTTCGATCGACCGCTCACTTTTTCTGGCACGCCAAAATCGACCGCACCGCCCCTTAAGTTTCACCAACCTCGAGGTTCACATTCGGGTAAAGTCGATTAAGACTTTTGATGGATCCGAAAGTGACCTCTCCGCTCCTCGAGTTTCAAAGACCGCAGAGACCATTTTCGGACTCAGGGTAGCGTGCTCAAATCGTGTCCCGATTTAGGACCATTTTTCATACAAAAAACCCGTGCACGGTTTACAGCGCACCAAACGGCGAAAACTATAATTAAATCTATCACCTTCGAAGAAATTCGGCCTTAGTTCTATTTCCTACCGACAGGTTCGCCCATTAAAAACCGTCGCGTTTTTCACGGAATGTAATTAAGACTTTTTTCCATACAAAACTGATTTTGCTCGGAATTTATACTAAATAATTAAACGGCTTCGAGAAAATTCTTGAGAAAAATTGACATTTTACAGAGGCATTACGGAATTAAAGATTACGTTAAAAAAACACCTTCCGGCGGACATGTTTTTGATTAAACATAAGCAATACAAGTTTTATAAACTTTTAAATCCACGACATGACCGCATGTCATTCAAAATAATTGACAATTTTGCATCAAAGATTGAAATAATTCTGACATTTGTGGAAATTAATCTGTCCTCGACAATGAACAATTTTGCGGCCAGTTAAAATGAATTCTTGGTAGGTACCTACCGGCGTTGAAAGGCGAATAATTTATATGCAGAAAATAAATAGTACCAAGGTATATGAAACCAAATCGTACTACTACGAAGGTATTCAATTCCATAGAAAACTAAATAAAACGATAAAGATTTTATAATGCTGCATTCACATTTAATTCGCCAGTACGTACTTATCAGTGGGAACTGATTTATCGCAAAAAAATGAATAAAACGCGTGGCCATAGAACATTCTGAAGTGGAAATTTTTACTTAAGGCAGCATCACAATAGGTTTTACTTAAGGCAAATTCACAATAGGTTTAAATGCAATACTGAGGTTGTGTTGTTTCCACGACACTAAATAATTCAACAACATTTTTTTAAAGTTCATTTTCACGTTCTGTGTAAGTTCTATTCAAGTTCTGTTATTTTATCTGTACATGCCAGTTGCAACATAAAACTGAAACAATTATAGAACTTGAATAGAATTTGAACAGAACTTTTACAGAACGTTAAAATTGAAGGATTTTTTTTTTTTAATTTTTTTTTTTTGCCAAAATGAGTAGGTACTTATGCAAATTATGGGTTGTTATGGCTTCTTATGACTTCTTATGGGTTCTTATAAGTTCTTATGGGTTCTTATGAGTTCTTATGGATTCTTATGGGTTCTTTTCGGTTCTTATGGGTTCTTAAAAGCTCTTATGGGTTCTTATCGGTTCTTATGGGTTCTTATAGATTCTTATAGGGTCTTATGGGTTCTTATAAGTTCTAATGAGTTCTTATGGGTTCTTATAGGTTCTTATCGGTTGTTATGGGTTCTTATGGGTTCCTATGGTTTCTTATGGGTTCTCATGGAAACTTATCGGTTATTATGGGTTTTTATAAGTTCTTATGGGTTTTTATGAGTTCTTTTGGGTTCTTATGGGTTCTTATGTGTTCTTATGAGTTCTTATGAGTTATTATGTGTTCTAATGGGTTCCTATGGGTACTTATGGGTTCTTATGAGTTCTTATGAGTTCTTATGAGTTGTTATGAGTTTTTGTGAGTTGTTATGAAATACTATGAATAATAATTTTTTTCTGTAATTTTTTTAACTGCAGTAAATAAAAGTTTCTTGGAAATTCTGATTTACACATTTTTATAATGTTTTTTGTAAAAAAATACAATAAGGGCTATGAAATATATTTTTTCTATTATTATTTAACTCCGATAAATTAAATTTTATTTTGTAAGAAATTAAAAACAATACCTACTAAACACGTACCCGCTTACTATAAAATAATATTTATTCTGTAATGTTTTTCGTCCCGATAAATCAAAGTTTTAGTTTTTATGAAATTCTGAATAATACATTTTTATAGCGTCGATTTTGTGGAAAAGCACAATAAGGGCAGTAGGTACCTAGCCGCTTACTATGAAATAATATTTTATCTGTTAGTTAATAAGTAAGAGTGTTTCAGGCTGATAATTATTGATTATAATATTTGTAATAAGTAAAGTTAGTTTTAACCCGTTAGTTGTTTTGCAACGGGCAAAAGCTGTCTCAAAATAAATTGATGTACTCAGTGAGTATGTACTGAAAGTAGGAACAATTTTTTGATTTATCCACATTCAAACATAGTTTTTTATCTTTATATATTCAATATAACACCCGCTCCTCGCTTTATGTTATAACCCGTTAGTTGCTTGCAACGGGAAAAAGCTGTCTCAAAATAAATTGGTGAAGTCAGTGAGTAGGTACTGAAAGTATGAATTAATTTTTCGCCTTATCCACATTCAAACGTCGTTTTTTCTTCATATATTTAATTAAACACCCGCTCCTCGCTTCATCCACATTTACATGTCAAATCGCATAGTGTTTTAACCCATTAGTTGCATTTGCAACAGGCATAAGCTAGTACTATATATTAATGCTCAGTTTTTCGAAAAACTCACTTTTGCCTTGATGCGAAAAACGACAGTACCGCCCCTCGCGTTTCACCAACCTCAAGGTTCACTTTGGCTTGGCGACGCAAAAATGCCGCTGGCACGCCAAAACAACCTCTCCGATCCTCGAGTTTCGCACACCTCAAGGTTCAATTTTGTTCAAAGGGAATTAGCCCGACGCCTGACACGCGAGAATGGACATTATCGATCGCTATTTTGGAACGCTTCAAAGTTCACAATCCTTCGAAGAGTCGATTATTTTCCAGCCACTAGCTTTTGTTTCGTTTTTGTTAGGGGAAACATTTTTCATCGTTATCAATATGTTTGCCAAAACTTTACGGGAGACTTCTAGCGGTGCGGAATACAAGTATGGATTATTCACATTAGAAAAAATCAAATGTCTATCGAATACTGTTGTAGTTCTATTTTCATCCGTTCGAAATGGCAGCTTCGTCTGAATTTAAATAAATACGCTAGCTTCACGATTTTCACAAAAAAAATAGACTAGACAGGAAACTCACATAAAATTGAACTGACACATTTTAAGAGCGAAAATTATATAAATTTGCGGCGAAAACTGGAACTACTCATTAAATCAACCAATTCGGCTCAGTTATAGTTCCCGCCGACAGGTTCGCATTAAAAAAAAACCACAAATTAGGCCTTAGTTTCAATGCAATGGAAAATACTTGAGAGAATGTTGATACAGGTCAGTTATCAGTTACCCGAGATGTCAAAACAAAACGGATCTCTCAGCGGTTTGGGTTGTTGTTTTTCGGGAAACGGCATTGCGGCCGGAAAAACGATTCCAGCTTGGATGTTTTTGAAAAATACGGTACCCGGCAATATAAGGCAACTTTTGATAACGATATGACGTGTCCGTCCCATGTAAAAAATTTCAGGGTCGCCGAAAAACCAATAAAATTTTACAAAAAAAACAAGAAAATTGGTGTCCATAGATTCACTTCAGTAGGGTGGATATTTACCGGCCAGTAGGTACAAATTGAAATGTTATTAATTCAGGGTAGGTACCTACTTATCTCGGTAGTATTGCAAATATGATGAGAAAAGCAAAAACATTGCCGGAATTTTGTAAGGAAATGCGCCGGTACCTGCCGGAATAGGTAGTTGGACAATTATTTAGGTTTTTGATGCAATTTAATTTACTAAGGTAATGTTGTTTCCACGATACTGAATAATTTAACAATTTTTTAAAGTTCATTTTCACGTTCTGTGTAAGTTCTGTTTTTTTTATCAGTAAATGCCAGTTGCATCATAAAACTGAAATAATTACAGAACTTGAATAGAATTCGAACCGAACTTTTACAGAACGTTAAAATTGACTTGAAAAATTGAAGATTTTTAATTTTGTTAAACAACCCAGCCTAAATATGTGTTTTTTTACTCACTCTTTTTGCACTCGGAATTTAGGTAGGTACCCATCTGCACATAACAACTCAATATCATCCAACTATATTGCATACGTATTAGTTTTCTAATTTTACAATGAAATTACTCGAAGTTCAACGGAATATTTTTTTAAAAGTATTAAATTCATATAGCGCTTTATTTTAAGCAGTAAAACTACTGGTGAGTTCTGGCATTATAAAATTTGTATGAAAATGTACGTACGCTCATAACTTCCGAAGGACTGCAACAAATTGAAAAATTCTTTTTGTGTTGTGTTCGTTATTGTTAGTACAAGGTTTGTATAAAATTACTGGTGAGTTCTGGCATTACGAAATTTGTAAAAAAAAAAATTATAGGTGGCGCGCGAGCTGTTTGAAAAATAAATGTACCGGGAATTAGTGTATGTAATGCGGCAGGTGGGGGGGGTGGAAACAGGAAGGGGGGGAGGGGGACCTGGGAGGGGGGAGGGGAACTCGGGAGGGGGTTTACGATACGGAGAAGCCTAGGAGTGAAGTGGGGTGAGGGAAGGTGAGGGAGGCGGAGTGGAAAGGGGAAGAGGACGCTGGTGAGGAGGGGGGGGGGAAGGGGATCGGAACAAATGAGAAAGGACATGCAGGTAGAAACATTTTCTTTATTAAATGGTATCGCAACGCATGCCGGGTACCAGCTATCTTCTATATATATAAAAATCAAAAAAATGTTTGGCTGTATGTATGTCCGCTATGCGTTGCTAAACCATTCATCCGATTGCGATGAAACATTGGGAATTTGATGTGCGCATGACTGCTATGGTTCCTGTATACAATAGTGAGCTCTGGCAACACGAAATTACGCATTGCTCAACCGTTCATCCGATTTTGATGAAACTTTGGGGATTTGATGTGTGCATTTCTACAATGGTGTTTATATACTAACGTATAGCAGGTTGTTGATGCTAGGTCCTGCGGACGGATTTATACATAGTTGTATGTTTAACTGCTAAGCGTTGCTAAACCATTCATCCGATTGCGATGAAAATTTGAGGATTTGATGTGTGCATGCCCACGACGGTTTCTGTATACAAAAGTGAGCTCTGGCATCATGAAATTACGCATTGCTAAACCATTCATCCGATTGCGATGAAACTTTGGGGATTTGATGTGTGCATGTCTACAATGGTGTTTATTTACTAACGTATGGCAAATTTTTGCTGCTAGGTCCTGCGGGCGGCTTTATACATAGTTGTGTATTTAACCGCTAAGCGTTGCTAAACCATTCATCCGATTGCGATGAAAATTTGTAGATTTGATGTGTGCATGCCCACGACGGTTTCTGTATACAAAAGTGAGCTCTGGCATCATGAAATTACGCATTGCTAAACCGTTCATCCGATTGCGATGAAACTTTGGGGATTTGATGTGTGCATGCCTACAATGGTGTCTATATACTAACGGATGGCAGATTTTTGCTGCTAGGCCCTGTGGGCGGCTTTATATATATTTGTATGTTTAACCGTAGGTACCTACCCGCTTACTATGAATTTTTTTTCTGTTAGTTAGTAAGTCAAGTTAGTTTTAACCCGTTAGTTGCATTTGCAACAGGCATAAGCTAGTACTATATAGTATTGCTTGGTTTTGAAAAAACTCACTTTTTTTTCTGGATGCGAAAATCGACCGCACTCCCCTAGAGTTTCACCCACCTCAAGGTTCATTCTCGCGTGAAATTTTTTTTTTCCCGCACGCGAAAAGCGACCGCACCGCCTTCGCGTTTCGCACACCTCAAGGTTCATTTTCGCTCGAAGAAAAAATTCAGACAAGCTCCAGTACAAATTTCGCGTGTCTTTTTTTTCCGACAAAATGAATGTCGCCAGCGCTCTATTCACAGAAGAAAACTGACGCGGCGAAGACTAGAACCTCGAATAAAATCACTCAAATCGGCTCGGTTCTATTTTTCGCCGCCAGATGTCAACCCTAAAAAAAAGAACCGTCAAAATTGTCTTCAGTTTCAATGGAAATCTAGGATTTGTTGACATAGGTCAGTATCTCTCAGATGTCAAATTTTTAGCCTAAATTAAACAGATTTTTCAGAATTTTCCGTAGTCTTTTACGGGACACGGCATTGCGGCCCGAAAAACGATCCCTGCTTCAATGTTTTTATAATATCTATTAGAGTAGAGGATTTCGCATCTTTTGATTATAATATTATATACGCAATCATATTAAATATATCAGGAGAATCTGCCGAAAATGACAATTTTTCCAAAAAAAATCGTGTGAAAAACGTGTTCTCAAATTCCTCGACAGTGTGGATATTGCTGGCCATATTAAAATACCACAATTTATTACGGGGTAAGTACCTACCGTTCCATCGAATAAATGCAAATGTGCTAAAACAAAAGTAATCAAGTACGCAGTTTTTATTGAGAAAATTTGTAGGTACCTACTCGAATATTCTCTATCTTGGTATTTACCAGGTAGGTACCGGCTCATGAAGATTGTAGGGTATTCTTTCCTTTGAATATTAAATCGAAAATTACTAATATGAAATAAAAGAATTCACTTAAGATGGTTCATTTTGCCAGCACGCGCAGTTATGTACACGGAGGTAGCTTCGGTAGGAACTTAGTATGGGATAACCACTGTAGGTAGGAACTTTTTTTTTTTAATTAGTCGGGTTCAAATGCAATGCTAAATATTTTTCATTCATGAATCTTAATAGGTAAAAAATAGGTGGCTTCGTTCGCTTTGAACACCATTAAAAATACCAGGAGCACAGGTATAGGATCAGTTACAATATCATAATGTTTTGAATTAAATTAAATATTTATTGACAAATATTTTTTTGTGAAAAGATAAATTGTAAAATATTGTAAAATTTTAAACATTGTAACATATTGTTAACATTTAAAAAAATTTTTTCCTGTATTTATTATTGCAATAAAATAAAGTTTCAAGTTTTTTTTTCTTATAAAAAAATATATAGCGCCATTTTTGTGAAAAATCAACTAAAGGACGCTGTACTCCGGTTGAAAATGTATCAGGAGGACAGAATTTTTCTGAGGTAATAATATATTGTTAATAACTAAGATGATCCCACGTTCTGTGTAAGTTTTATTTTTTTTTATCAGTTGCATCATAAAACAAAAATATCTATAGAACTTGAATAGAATTCGAACCGAACTTTTACAGAAATTACTCGAAGTTGATAGGGGTATTTTTTTTAAAGTATTAAATTCGTATAGCGCTTTTTTTAAGCAGTAAAACTACTGGTGAGTTCTGGCATTATAAATTTTTTATGAAAATGTACGTACGCTCATAACTTCTGAAGGACTGCAACAAATTGAAAAATTCTTTTTTTGTTGTGTTCGTTATTGTTAATACAAGGTTTGTATAAAACTACTGGTGAGTTCTGGCTTCACGAAATTTGTATAAAAAATTTTAATAGGTGGCGCACGAGCTGTTTGAAAACTAAATGTACCGAGAATTAGTGTATGTAGTGTGGCAGCTTTTTGCTGCTAGGTCCTGCGGGCGGCTTCATACATAATTGTGTGTTTAACCGCTAAGCGTTGCTAAACTATTCATCCGATTAAGATAAAAAAATTGTAGATTTGATGTGTGCATGCCCACGACAGTTTCTGTATACAAACGTGAGCTCTGGCATCATGAAATTACGCATTGCTTAACCGTTCATCCGATTGCGATGAAAATTTGGAGATTTGATGTGTGCATGCCTACAATGGTGTCTATATACTAACGTATGGCAGGTTTTTGCTGCTAGGCCCTGTGGGTGGCTTTATATATATTTGAATGTTTAACCGTAGGTACCTACCCGCTTACTATGAATTTTTTTTCTGTTAGTAAGTAAGTCAAGTTAGTTTTAACCCGTTAGTTGCATTTGCAATGGGCATAAGCTAGTTATATATTATTGTTTGGTTTTTCAAAAAACTCACTTTTTCTGGCACGCCAAAATCGACCGCACCGCCCCTTAAGTTTCACCAACCTCGAGGTTCACATTCGGGTACAACCGATTAAGACTTTTGATGGATCCGAAAGTGACCTTTCCGCTCCTCGAGTTTCAAAGACCGCAGAGACCATATTCGGTTCACGGGAAACTCACATAAAATCGAACCGCTACATAATTGACAGCGCCAAATTACGCAAATCAGCGGCGAAAACTAGAACCTCTGAATAAATCTATCACCTTTGGCCTCGGTTATATTTTCCGCCGACAGGTTTGCACTCCAAAAAAGGCAGAGAAAAATTAAGACACTCATTTCCATACAATGAGAAATTTATTCTAATTTATTGTACGGCGTTTTTGAGAAAAAATGACATTTTAAACATGCTTTGCGGGATCGTAGATTACGTAAAAAAAACACTTTCTGCCGGAGATGTTTTTTAATAAATATAAACATTACAAGTTTTAGAAACTTTTAAAACCAAAACATGTTTAGCTCCCCCTTGAAAATGTTTCACAATATTGCAATCAAATTCGACATTTTTCTGACATTTGCGAAAAATTCACTTTCATCGATAAATGCAAATCGTTTGCAGCCTGTAAAATTGGCTGGTATATTAAAATTTTATAATTTTTCTCGAACTTTGCAACACTGAAGATGGAGTCGTGATGGCGTTAAAATCCACTACCACCTTAAAAAAAGCAGACCCCGCCCTAATAGGTTTTGTATGAAGAATTTATTTTTTTAATGGCGGATTTCAAATTGCATAGCTCGACAGGGCCTAAATTTAAGCAGGATTGGTGCAAATTTGTGCATCGGTCTTGCCTGTGTAAAAAATATTATTATGGAATATTATCTGTCTGTGATGATAAAGTAGGTAAGTACCTAATACAAAAGCGCTAGATTTACCCGCGCTTCAACAGCAAATTAAAATGTCAAAAGAAAACGGATCTCTCAGCGGTTTGGGTTGTTGTTTTTCGGGAAACGGCATTGCAGCCGGAAAAACGATTCTGGCTTGGATGTTTTTAGAAAATACGGTACCCTGAAATATAAGGCAACTTTTAACGGTAATATAACGCGTCCGTCTCATGAAAAAATGTTCATGAGGATATGATAAACATATAACATTTTCCAAAAAAATGAGGAAAACGCGTGCCATAGATTTCAGAAGTGGAGATTTTTACTGGCCAGTTTAAATATGTTCCTTCAGGGTAGGTACTTATTTCAGTGGTATTGCAAATATGATGAAAAAGCAAATATTGCCGGAATTTTAGTAACAAATGCGGAGGTAACTACCCGAATACGTAGCTACACAATTAAATGCAATACTTAGGTTAGGTTGTTGTACAACGATACTGAATAATTCAACATTTTTTTAAGGTTCATTTTCAAGTTCTTCGTAAGTTCTATTCAAGTTCTGTTATTTTATCAGTACATGCCAGTTGCATCATAAAACTGAAATAATAACTGAACTTGAATAGAATTTGAACCGAACTTTTACAGAACGTTAAAATTGACTTGAAAAATTGAGGAATTTTTAATTTCGTTAAACAACCCAGCCTAAATATGTGTTTTTTTTTTACGTATGTATGCAAGTACCAGCACTCAAAATTTAGGTAGGTACCCATCTGCATATAACAACTCGGTATCATCCGACTATATTGCATACGTATTAGTTTTCTAATTTTACAATAAAATTACTCGAAGTTGAACGGGATATTTTTTAAAAGTATTAAATTCATATAGCGCTTTATTTTAAGCAGTAAAACTACAGGTGAGTTCTGGCATTATAAAATTTGAATGAAAATGTACGTACGCTCATAACTTCCGAAGGACTGCAACAATTTGAAAAATTCTTTTTTTGTTGTGTTCGTTATTGTTAGTACAAGGTTTGTATAAAATTACTGGTGAGTTCTGGCATTACGAAATTTGTAAAAAAAAATTATAGGTGGCGCGCGAGCTGTTTGAAAAATAAATGTACCGGGAATTAGTGTATGTAATGCGGCCGGTGGGGGGGGGTGGAAACAGGAAGGGGGGAGGGGAGCCTGGGAGGGGGGAGGGGAACTCGGGAGGGGGTTTACGATACGGAGAAGCCTAGGAGTGAAGTGGGGTGAGGGAAGGTGAGGGAGGCGGAGTGGAAAGGGAAAGAGGATGCTGGTGAGGAAGGGGGGGGGGGATTCCTGGTTCCTGGATACAATAGTGAGCTCTGGCAACACGAAATTACGCATTGCTCAACCGTTCATCCGATTGCGATGAAACTTTGGGGATTTGATGTGTGCATGCCTACAACGGTGTCTATATACTAACATATGGTAGGTTTTTGCTACTAGGCCCTGCGGGCGGCTTTATAAACATTTGTATGTATAACCGCTAAGCGTTGCTAAACCATTCATCGGATTGCGATGAAACTTTAGGTTTTGATGTGCGCATGCCTACCATGCCTTTATGGCAGTAGATACCTACCCGCTTACTATGATTTTTTTAAGTTAGTTTTAACCCGTTAATTGCATTTGCAATAGGCATAAGCTAGTTATATAGTATTGTTTGGTTTTTCAAAAAACTCACTTTTCGCTTGACGGGAAAATCGACCGCACCGCCCCTCACGTTTCACCAACCTCAAGGTTCACTTTGGCTTGGCGACGCAAAAACGCCGCTGGCACGCCAAAACGACCTCTCCGGTCCTCGAGTTTCGCACACCTCAAGGTTCAATTTTGTTCGAAGGAAATTGTCCCGACGGCTGACACGCGAGAATGGACATTAGCGCTCGCTATTTTGGAACGCTTCAAAGTTCACAATCCTTCGAAGAGTCGATTATTTTCCAGCCACTAGCAGTTGTTTTTTTTTTGATAGGGGAAACATTTTTCATCGTTATCAATATGTTTGCCAAAACTTTACGGGAGACTTCTAGCGGTGCGGAATACAAGTATGGATTATTCACATTAGAAAAAATCAAATGTCTATCGAATACTGTTGTAGTTCTATTTTCATCCGTTCGAAATGGCAGCTTCGTCTGAATTTAAATAAATACGCTAGCTTCACGATTTTCACAAAAAAATAGACTAGACAGGAAACTCACATAAAATTGAACTGACACATTTTAAGAGCGAAAATTACATAAATTTGCGGCGAAAACTGGAACTACTCATTAAATCAACCAATTCGGCTCAGTTATAGTTCCCGCCGACAGGTTCGCATTAAAAAAAAAAACCACAAATTAGGCCTTAGTTTCAATGCAATGGAAAATACTAAAGAGAATGTTGAGACAGGTCAGTTATCCGAGATGTCAAAACAAAACGGATCTCTCAGCGGTTTGGGTTGTTGTTTTTCGGGAAACGGCATTGCAGCCGAAAAAACGATCCCCGGTTAGATGTTTTTGAAAAATTCGGTACCCGGCAATATAAGGCAACTTTTAACACCAAAATTTTGTGTCCGTTCCATGTAAAAAAATTCAGGGTCGCCGAAAAACCTATAAAATTTTCCAAAAAAAACAAGAAAATTGGTGTCCATAGATTCACTTCAGTAGGGTGGATATTTACCGGCCAGTAGGTACAAATTGAAATGTTATTAATTCAGGGTAGGTACCTACTTATCTCGGTAGTATTTCAAATATGATGAAAAAAGCAAAACCATTGCCGGAATTTTGTAAGGAGATGCGCCGGTACCTACCGGAATGGGTAGTTAGACAATTATTTAGGTTTTAATGCAATTTAATTTACTAAGGTTATGTTATTTCCACGATACTGAATAATTTAATAATTTTTTAAAGTTCATTTTCACGTTCTATGAAAGTTCGGTTTTTTTATCAGTTAATGCCAGTTGCATCATAAAACTGAAATAATTACAGAACTTGAATAGAATTCGAACCGAACTTTTACAGAACGTTAAAATTGACTTGAAAAATTGAAGAATTTTTAATTTTGTGAAACAACCCAGCCTAAATATGTGTTTTTTTAATCACTCTTTTTGCACTCGGAATTTAGGTAGGTACCCATCTGCACATAACGACTCGATATCATCCAACTATATTGCATACGTATTAGTTTTCTAATTTTACAATGAAATTATTCGAAGTTGAACGGAATATTTTTTAAAAGTATTAAATTCATAGAGCGCTTTATTTTAAGCAGTAAAACTACTGGTGAGTTCTGGCATTATAAAATTTGTATGAAAATGTACGTACGCTCATAACTTCCGAAGGACTGCAACAATTTGAAAAAATCTTTTTTTGTTGTGTTCGTTATTGTTAATACAAGGTTTTTATAAAACTACTGGTGAGTTCTGGCTTCACGAAATTTGTATAAAAAAATTAATAGGTGGCGCATGAGCTGTTTGAAAACTAAATGTACCGGGAATTAGTGTATGTAGTGTGGCAGCTTTTTGCTGCTAGGTCCTGCGGGCGGCTTTATACATAATTCTGTGTTTAACCGCTAAGCGTTGCTAAACCATTCATACGATTGCGATGAAAATTTGTAGATTTGATGTGTGCATGCCCACGACGGTTTCTGTATACAAAAGTGAGCTCTGGCATCATGAAATTACGCATTGCTAAACCGTTCATCCGATTGCGATGAAACTTTGGGGATTTGATGTGTGCATGCCTACAATGGTGTCTATATACTAACGGATGGCAGATTTTTGCTGCTAGGTCCTGTGGGCAGCTTTATATATATTTTTATGTTTAACCGTAGGTACCTACCCGCTTACTATGAATTTTTTTTCCGTTAGTTAGTAAGTCAAGTTAGTTTTAACCCGTTAGTTGCATTTGCAACAGGCATAAGCTAGTACTATATATTAATGCTCAGTTTTCAAAAAATTCACTTTTCTCCTTGACGGGAAAATCGACCGCACCGCCCCTTAAGTTTCACCACCCTCAAGGTTCAATTTCGGATAAAGCATTTTCAGTTTTTTTATGGATCCGAAAATGACCTCTCCGCTTCTCGAGTTTCAAAGACCGCAGAGACCATTATCGGATCCAGGGCCGTTCACCGAAATCGTGTCCCGATTAGGACCATTTTTCATACAAAAAACCGGTGCACGGTTTACAGCGCACCAAACGGCGAAAACTATAATTAAATCTCTCACCTACGAAGAAATTCGGCCTTAGTTCTATTTCCTGCCGCTAGGTTCACCCGTTAAAAACGTCGCATTTTTCACGGAATCTAATGAAGTATTTTTTCCATACAAAACTGATTTTGCCCGGAATTTATACTAAATAATTAAACGGCTTCGAGAAAATTCTTGAGAAAAATTGACATTTTACAGGGGCATTACGGATATAAAGATTACGTTAAAAAAACACCTTCCGACGGACATGTTTTTGATTAAACATAAGCAATACAAGTTTTATAAACTTTTAAATGCACGACATGTACCGCATTTCATTCAAAATACTTCACAATTTTGCATCAAAGTTTGGTATAATTCTGACATTTGTTGAAATTAATCTGTCCTCGACAATGAACAATTTTGCGGCCAGTTAAAATGAATTCTTGGTAGGTACCTACCGGCGTTGAAAGGCGAATAATTTACATGCAGTAAATAAATAGTTCCTAGGTAAATGAAACCAAATGAGATCAGTACTACTACGAAGGTACTTTATTCCATAGAAAATCAAATAAAACGAAAAAGATTTTTATAATGCTGAATTCACATTTTTGTTAGATTTAGGTGGCTGAATTTTAATAAATACAAATTAGCCAGTACCTACTTACGATTGGGAACTAATTTATTGTTGAAATAATTTTTAATATTTGGTCAGTACCTACTTAATTATGTGGGAAAATTATTGTTTAAACATTGAAATAACTAAAATTGGTCATTTTTTGCCAAATGGTTTAGGTACCTACTTGAAAGATGTACATACATGTTTTTATAATGCTGAATTCACATTTTTGTTAGATTTTGGTGGCGGAATTTTAATAAATTTAATTACGAATTTGCCAGTACCTACTTACGATTGTCCGCGCATAACTTCCGAACGATTGAACCAAATTGAATAATTCTTTTTACGTTGTGATCCTTATTGTTTGGACAAGGTTTTTATAAATTTACTGGTGAGCTCTAGAATTATTAAATTTGCATAAAATGAATCACCGAAATTTATGTACGCTCATAACTTCAGAAAGACTGCAACAAATTGGAAAATTCTTTTTTTGTTGTGTTCGTTATTGTTAGGGCAGAGTTTGTACAAAACTACTGGTGAGCTCCGGCATCATGAAATTTGTATTTAAATGAATCCCCGAAATGCATGTACGCTTATAACTTTCAAACGACTGCACCAAATTCGATAATTCTTTTTGTGTAGTTATTGTTATTTTTAGAACAAGGTTTGTATAAAACTAATGGCGAGTACTGGCATTATGAAATTTGTATAAAAATTAATCACCGAAAAGTAGAATCGCAAAAGACAAATCGGATAATTCTTTTTATGTTGTTTTGGTTTATGGTTGGTAAGCACTGGCATTAAGAAATTTGTACAAAAAAATTTCAAGAGGTGGCACGCAAGATGTTTGAATACTAAATGTACCGGGAATTAATGTATGAAACGCGGGAGTTGTGGGAAGGGGAAACAGGGAGGGGGGAAGGGAACTCGGGAAGGGGTTTACGGGACGGAGAAGGGGGGGAGTGAAATAGAGGAGGGGAAGGTGGGGGAGGTAGAGTGGAAACGCGAGAAAGGAAGAAGACTTATGGTAGGTTTTTTGCTGCTAGGCCCTGCGGGCGGCTTTGTATATATTTGTGTGTTGAACCGCTAAGCGTTACTTAACCATTCATCCGATTGCGATGAAACTTTGGGTATTTGATGTGTGCATGTCTACAATGGTGTATATATACTAACGTATGGCAGGTTTTTGCTTCTAGGCCCTGCGGGCGGCTTTATACATGTTTGTATGTTTAACCGCTAAGCGTTGCTAGACCATTCATCCGATTGCGATGAAACTATGGGTTTTTTATGTGCGCATGCCTACCATGTCTGCAGGGCAGTTGGTACCTACCTGCTTACTATGAAATAATATTTTTTCTGTAGTTTTTTTAACAGCAATAAATCAATGTTTTAGTTTCTTAGAAATTCTGGTTTATTCATTTTATAGCGTCGTTTTTGTGAAAAATTACAACAAAGTATCTATTAAGTACCTACCTATTTACTATGAAATAATTTTCTGTAATTTTTTTAAGCATTAATAAATCAAAGTTTTGGTTACTTAGAAATTCTGATTTATACATTTTTATAGCGTAATTTTTGTGAAAAATTACAACCACGTTCCTTTTAAGTAACTACCCGCGCACAATGAAATTTTTTTTTCTGTACGATAGTAAGTTAAGTTAGTTTTAACCCGTTAGTTGCTTTGCAACAGGCATAAGCTAGTTAATATTATATACCAATTTTTATATTTTAATTTAGTGTGAAGATTGGCCTTGCAGTTGAATTACGAGACCATCAATAACAAGAGAAAACCAGAAATATGTCATATTTAAATCAGTGTTTAGACGAATTGACTCTTTTCCACAAAAAAATATAAATTGGTTTCGAAAGATTGTTTTTTTATCTAGTAAACGTATGTTTTAAATTTTCAGAAAAAATGATAATTTTTAGTATAATAAGGTTATACCATAGGTCGTTGGCGGATTTGTTAAATTTTCAAAAAAGTACATTTATTATACAAAACCCGTTTCAAATCATAAAATGATGCAGTAAAATAAATCAATACATTATCTGGTAAACGTATACAACAGAACTTAAATTTAAAAAAAAAGTAAAATCATAAAAAAAATATAAGTACATGTGTTTCTTGACGAAAATTGGTCCGTTTGTGTATTTATTTGCGCACTTACAGACTAATACATTTCAATTTTTTTACATTATTATTTTGCTGAGACATTATTGAAAAATGATAAATACTTATGATCAAAAAATAATTACAAAGAGTACATAATTTTAGTAGTTTTATCAACATGCCTTTCAGCATTTTTGGATGTAGGTATAAATTAAAGCAAATTTGGAATGAAATAAAATCGATATTGAGTTATAATTTTAAAAAGCTGGTACGGAGAATCTTTCTCATTGGAACCGCCCTGTACGATTGTAAGAAGTGGATTTTCAGCCGCTGGCCGGTTGTACGCTCTTAAGGATAATCGCATAGAACTTTCGAGATTTTCATCTGTTTTTCTTGTTAAAATTTTTGATTTGGTGTTTTTCATCCTTCAAAAAAACTGTTCGTACGTTTATGTGCTGCCAGAAAGGCAAATGATTTTTCTTGCAAATGCACGTTAATGTGTATATTTTTCTTCCACCAAATATAATTTATAAAAATCCGTCAAAGCAATGTTATTAAATTGTGATTTTAGCACTAAGTATTCCTGAAGCTCAATAACTTCCATCATAAATTTGCTGGCACATTATTTACATCAGCATCCATCGGACGAGGAAATATAGCGAATGTGGAGTCTTTGTTTTGGAAGTCGGCAAACCTCGTATCAAATTGCTCTATTAGTGCCTTAAGTTTATCTCCACAAGAATTATATGTGATGTTTGTATGAGTTGATAGAACAGGAAAATCTTAACAACTTTTAACTCTAATCTGATAAAATACTTTTACTGACAGAATTCCGAATCCCCGAAGAAGCATGCGGTAATAACAAAATACGACATACTTATGCGTGCAGTCGGCTTAGCAAAAAATGGCTTTAAGGTTTCTACTTGCGAATGATACTTATTTATTTTATCTGAACACCATGTGCCAACTGCTCCCGATGGCATCCCCAATCTTGATAAGTCGTGATGCTGAAAGTAGTGGGGAGGGGAAGGAGATGTGGAAAATGTACCTAGTTTTTCAGATCTAGTCACCAAACACGGCTAAAGCCATTTCAATTAATGTTTCAATTCTGAAAGATGGTGTAACATCAGGGCGATACAGAGAGTATATCCCAACCTGAAATAGTATTTTAATTCAAAAGCATCAAAGGTAAAAATATTTGTCTAATACCTGTATATTACGTTTAACAATATAAATAAATAGAGTTTTATTTTATTTTGAGACAAACAATCAAAATTGTTAAAAACGAAACA
The DNA here is from genome assembly GCA_917563855.2 of Limnephilus lunatus. NCBI lineage: Eukaryota > Metazoa > Arthropoda > Insecta > Trichoptera > Limnephilidae > Limnephilus > Limnephilus lunatus. Next base: position 90,408,409 of record OU830595.1, on the reverse strand, counting down.
ATTTAAGTCCCACGACAAATAACTAAATATTATCTACACTTCGAAAATATGTAATACATGTGAATAATCCCTTTGGTATAGTAAAAAAATACACATAGATAAAGCTGATGGAAACATATGTATGTGTAAATATAATACAAAAATATATATTTATCATAATGCATAATCTAAGATAAGTTATTTTTTATGTCTTTTTTTTAATGAAAACAAATATCTTTGTAAATCCTACTTTAACAGTTAATATTATATTAATCATATCCTGATGAAGATAATGTGATTTTCGAAACATGTAGTTTATATTAATTATTTACAAACTGGTGTTTATAAAGTTATCTGTTTTCATTAAATCAATAATGACACCACAAAGTGTATTTGCGAAGTTTGAAGAAGTAATTTTATGTATTTTGGGTTATGATTTAGAATTAAAAAGTTTCTAACTAATAGTTTCCAATGCGTGGGTAACCATTTTATAAACGTTTTGTGATTTTAATAAAGTCAGCATACATATGCAATTTATTCCATCCCATATTGATTTACAACGTGGATATAACAACATATCACTTTCCCGTAGTGTGAAATAACTAGCAAAAAATGTCTTTAAGTGGAAAATTAATGGAGTCGACGTAGAAAGGAGGAATAGGAGAAGTTGGAACGATATAGTAAATCAAAAATAATTTATACCCACTGTGCTCACAGAATCATAGACAGAGATTCCTTGTGGAAGGTTTCCCAGTCCCACAATAAAGCACCTAATAAAATATTAATTAAATGTACTCCAAGATAATTTATCTTCATATATCAAAGCCGTGGGACAATCGACACAGCAATGCACCACCCATAATGAACGTGTTAAAAGAAAACGTGATAATTAAAGTGCAGGCATGTGAAAGACGAATGACTAAATTATTTAATAGCAGATTTAATACCTCACGAGTCATAGAACCCGGATATTTTTTTAGTTAATCTTCTTCGCAAGTAATTTATTGTCATAGGTACGGCTCACTTGAATTCAATTCGAGGAGTCAAATAAAATAAATTAAACGTGTACCTATTACAACGGTGATATTGTATTCAGTACGCGGTCTGGAGATTCAACGCTGGACATTTCTCTGACCGTTACTTCGCGTCGCAATGCTTTTAAATTGTTCCAATATTAGGTGTTACCTTAATATGATGTATTCTAGGCCATAGTAAAACGTAGTAAACTCTACGATTATGAATACCGTCCTCTGCTTAGTATGTAAACTCTGTGTCAGTCGAAAATACTCATGACAACTCAGTGACTATTTATGTGCTTTTTCTTCTTTACTTTATTTATTTAACGTAAATATTACGTAGGCACTGTAGGAAGATAGTTTTTCCAATAGGGGAGAGCCGCAAATTTAAAGTTGTCGATATATGTACAAATCTGAATGCCAAAAAAGACTCTTAAGAAGGTAAAACGTTAACAAAAAAAAATAAAAATCGAGTGCAGTTTACACGCAGTAAAAGCGAAACTTTACCAAAACAATCTCAATGAAAACTTGAAATGTGAGGTCATAATCAAAGCGACCAATGAGCGCAGATCTAGCTTAATTTCCGTTTCATATCACAACCAATAGGAGCCTTTAAAAGTGTCATCATAATCAAAGCGGTCAATGAGCGCAGTTGATGCGTCGAAGGTGCAGTAATCGTCATTTCCGTTTCAACCGGAATCAAATCACAGCGAGGATATAGAAGTTTCATTTCAAAAAGAAATCATGATAGGTTGCATCTGCTTTTGCATTGTTTTAAAGATCTTTTAAGTTACGAATCAATAAAAAAATCTTTTTCATAAAAAATTCTAGAGGTTTTCTATAAAAGGTACCCAATATCGCTACTGCCTCCGTGGTCGGGGAGCAAGACTCTCGATTTACAATCCGGAGGACGTGATCAAATCTCGGCGTGCGCAAATAAATTTTATTTGGTTATTTTGTGATATTTCACAATTTTATACATTTAACATAATATACAGCATGTTTGCGGCACGTTCCAAAGTAGAAGATGCTCTCAGTGTCACTCTAGTGCAAGACCACCATTTAGAATTGGAAAATTGCTTGAAATGGCTTTAGCCGTGTTTGGTGACCAGATCTGAATTGCCAGGTAGTTTCCCACCTCCCCCTTCCCTATCTCCTTCCCCCCACTACATTCAGCTTCAACATACTCCAACTGGGGATGCCAGGCGGTTAGGAGCAGTTGAGACTCTTGTGCAAAATTCACATAAAAATGTTCAAATCTGGTAGCCAAAAACGACTCATGAAGATGATCGGCGTAATTAAAAAAAATAATGAAATTGTTTTAGACTTTTGTACGCCCAATTAATTCATCTTGGTCTCCAACGCTCTAACGCCGAACGACCGGAATCCACAAAATCGTAGATAAGCACCGATTTTCACAAAATTAATACGAGATATAACTACGCAATAGCTTCTCTAATTACATGGCTGTATGATCAAAACGATAATAATTGGAGAAAATGCACAAACATTATTTGGTTATTGATTTAAAATATTAAATCACAAAGTTCCTACTTATCAATATGATTTGTAGTCAAGTCACGTACATATTTACATGCAGGTTATGACAATAGTGTGGGAAAACCAACTGTCAAATTATTATTTATTGAAATGTTAACGTCCCAATAAAAAATAAATATCCATCAATATTCAAACCACGCATCCTTCAAAATATTTCTCATTCGGTAAGAAGGTATGTTAAACTGATATCTACGTTTCTTTGTTGCAGGAATTATTTGTGATGAATTTATAATGACTAAACTGTTATTGTACGTGGTCCATGATTCAGAGTTACACAGTGTTATTTGAAACGCGCAATTTTACACAGGTAGCTTATACCAATGTATTCCATAAGAAAATTCGGTAGCCGGATAATTGAACGAATAATTTAAAGAATAATTAATCGAATATTTGAATGAATAATTGAACGAATAATGGAATAGTGGAATATTTCATTAATTTCATGTCTTTGCAAAACTTTCAACACTATAATTACAAGGCGATTGGAGTGGTATTTAGAAAATAATTTCTTATTTGATAAGTCTACAATAGGATCTAGAAGAAAACTGTCAACAATGGATAATCTGGGAAGAATGGTTACAGAGATCCAAGTTGCCCAAACAACCAACGCCGTTACCCTTGCTGCTTTTGTAGACATTAAAGATGCATACAATAATATAAAGATCGAAGATGTCATTAAAGTTCTTATTTCCAAAGGTATCAAAGGGAAAGTTATAAAATATATCTGGGAATATTTGAAACAAAGAATAATTATTATTAAGGAACCTAACATATTCGCTGAACAAATGTGCACGAGAGGACTACCACAAGGAGATCCCATGTCTGCCCTCTTATTCAATATTGGAACTTCTGGTATAGGAAACTATCCCCAAGTGAAACGCGTACAGTACATTGACGATTTTGGTATTTATTATTCAAGCTCAAAAGTAAAAACATGCGAAAACATTATTCAAAAAGCTCTGTTGGAATTACAGAATGCTCTTAAAATAAAAGGTCTTGAAATATCGGAAAATAAGACAAAAATATGTATATTTGCAAAAGGAAAGCGACGAAATATCCTGAATATAAAAATAAATGATGTACTTATAGAACGAGTAGATGAACATAAGTTCCTCGGGGTATGGTTGGATTACAGACTCGCTTGGAATAAACATATAAATAACACCTGTTTAAAAATGAATCAGCCAATGAATATTTTGAAAGTGTTGTCAGGAAAAAGCTGGGGAATTCATCCTCTTCACATGAGAAGATTGTATACTTCTCTTATAAGAAGTCGATTAGACTATGGCAGTATACTTTTTTACAACTCTGCCAAAAGCAATCTCGAAAAATTAGAGAGAATACAATCACGAGCTTTAAGAATATGTGGAGGTTTCCTGAACTCAACTCCAGTGCATGTTTTACAAAGTGAAATGAGTGCCCCTCCTTTGCATATAAGAACTTGGAAACTAGCTGCAAAATTTTGGCTTAGAGCTGTATCCATTGAAAATAATCCACTAGTTTTAGAGGTTCTCAAACTTAAATCCTTGATACAAAACAGATTCTGGAACAATAAAAAATTACCAATGTTGATAAAAATTTGTTCGGAAACAATTGATTGGAAAATAAATAAAAATAAATGTCTAGATATGTACTCCTTTGAAACCTGGGTAGGAGCACTTAATTTGGAATGTATTTCAGTTGAGATTGACAATTTTAATTCCCCCAAAAGACTACTCTTACCAAATGAAATTAGTAACATGGTAAGCGATATGCTAACTAAAAAATATTCTGGATTCAGCCAGATCTTCACTGATGGATCAAAAAAATCAGACCAAGTTGGAGCAGCTTTCATTTCAATGCCAAACAATTTTTCCCATCAAATAAAATTGAATACAAATTGCACTATTATGAATGCAGAATTGATAGCAATCAAAGAAGCAGTAGAATATGCAATTAAAAATAAGTGGAAACAAGTTGTAATATTAAGCGATTCTAAAAGTGCACTTCAACATATTAAAAGTATTCCGAAAGGAGTTCCCTGTAGGAAAATAGGCTACAATATTGTTGAAAAAATAAGGCGGCTACAGCAGAAAGATGTGTCCATATGTTTGCAATGGATTCCATCTCATGTAGGAATACATGGGAATGAAGAGGCGGATTTGTTGGCAAACGAAGCATGTGTGAATGGAAGCATCTACGACTGGACGCCAGACGCTGAAGATTACTCCCAAAAGATAAATTCCATATATAATAATATGTGGAATAATCATTTTGAAACATTGTCTACCAATAAGGGAATATGGTACAGAAAGCTCCAAAATGAACCGTTTAAAAGACCATGGTTCACTGAGGTTAATCTGAAAAGATCAGAAATGAGAATCATTTTTAGATTAAGATCCGGACATGCACTAATGGGAAGAATATTGTGTTTGATAGGCCTCTCTGATTCTCCAATGTGCTCGATATGTGAACAAATTGAAGATGTGGAGCACACATTATCAAAGTGCATTAAATATGAACGACAGAGAGTGACAATATTAATGACCTCGAACCCATCGGAAGTTCAGAATTTAATAGCCTCAACCGAGTTTCATGCCATATCGAGAATAATGAAATTTATTAGATCATGTAAACTGGAAAATATTTGAAAGTGAATTTTTATACAAAATGAATATAAAAGGACTAAGCACCTTTTAAAGATCATTAGAGATTATAGATAATATTATAATTTAAAAACAGATGAGGCAAAAAATGACAACAATGCGTGAGTCAGAAGCCTCGATAATATACATGATTTAAAAAAAAAAAAAAAAAAAACAATAATAGGTAGGTTAGGTTACATTATGTCAGGTTTGGTTTTCACTTATCTTCAATAATGTTCGTCGACTCTTCTATTTTATCATGGAACCATTATGTTATCTGCCCAGATGATGATGAACAATGCTTTCCGAAACGGGCGTTTGTCAAAAGAAGGAAGAGAAATCACAACTTGGCCCGATGTATATATATATATATATATATTGTTTGGCAATTAATCTATGTAGCCATTTACACACGGCTTCCCCAACAATGACATAAAAAACCTATTGGTCTTCTCTTTGTTTTTTCGTTTTTGGTTTTTGGGGTGTTATGCCATGTTGCGCTACTTACTTCTCTAGCCAACGTTTCGGACAGCGTTGCAGTGTCCATCATCAGGGCAGATCCGGCAGATCCGATTGGTCTTCGTTGTTGAGTATACCTAGATCCGCATTTATTTTTAATTTAGATATTTTTTTACATTAGCTGCACATACGAGACCTTGAGGAAAATTATTTCGTTCAGGGTCTATCTCATCTATGGGGATGCTATGTGGAAGGTTTTTTAAGGAAAGAAAGGGGGGGAATTCTGGGAATTAAAAAGGTATGAGATATGGGTAAGAAAATGGAGTTCAGAGTGTCCAGATCATCCGCCGCCAAGACCTGACAAACCTCACCCCATGAACACCCCGGCACCTTTGAGAAGTGGGCGACCTGTGGCAGGGGTGTTGGTTATCCAATAGTTCCCCGGGCGGCGATACCCATCCCCGCATCCCAAAATGAATTTTGTAATAGAGTAAATGGTAGAGTTGTTAATTTGCCAAAAGTAAAAGAAAAAATAAATACTTGGCTACAAATCAAGACATAAAGTATATATATACCTTCTGTAACGTTAACGTTAAACAAGTCTGACTGTGAATATATTATATCTTGACTGATTTTTCGTTGCTATACAAAGTTCCTCATTTTATTATAAAAACATGCACACTTTTCTCGATCTGTCAAACGGTTTAAATTTACCTACAATGCTCCGTCTGGGATAGAACTCTTGTCTTCAATATAAAAAGTTGTTTTAAGTTCTGTAAGTAGTGCGCTCCACGCCGCGCCGCACGCCATGGCATGTTACATGAAAGTTTGTACATGCAAGTTGCGCCCAAGTTCAAGGTCAACCAAGGTCATTCCCTGACACAGATCGAAATTTGATGTATTAAGGACATACAGTATATGAGCTACGAAAATTGTTTGAAACTTCGGACAAGATTCTTTTGATTAACACAATATCAAAGATACAAAAAATCATTACACACTTTATTTCGCCAAAAGGGTGTTTTCACTGTTTTTTTATCCTAAAAAAATTATAAGAAAAATATTATGTGTGTGCTGATCGAAGCTAATGTAAAAAAAATATAAAAAAAATATGGATAAAATCAAAGATTATTATTTCGAATCGTTTTTAGTAAAAAATATCATATCATTTTCGTACCAAAAGTAAAGGATTTCCTAAATAAATTAAGATAAAAACAATCCCTGCCATATATATATTTTAGAGACCGCTGTGTTCGTTTTATTGCAAATAATTTATTTGTGAGTGGGTATTGGCACTTTATCGTTTTTTAATAAAATAATTTTCTGTTAAGAATATTCCAATAATTCCAGAAAAAAACGCTTCCAATGATGAAAATGGCGTCACTTAAATTCATTAAACCAGAGTTTCAGTCAAGGGTCGCAATCGAAATAGGATTTTGTAAAAATTATAAATTTTATTATAACTTTAGTGTGTAACTAAGTGAACTATTGAAGGTGTTTGTGCGGACTGAAAAAACTGTGGTACTCTATTTTCGTAGGTGATAGAAAAATCCGCTAGATGGCGCAGCGTGCATAAAAAACTATGAAAGGCCGAATAATATTCCGCGGTAAAAAATGAAACGAGGGGAATGGATAGTTGGAAAATACAATAACTTTGTGAAACTACCTGAAATTGACGGTAGATGGCAATAATATTTGACCGGGACCTATTTTCAAATACGATAATTTTTTCTTCAATCTTTGCAAAATAACTTTGTGGCATTATTTATTATTTAATTAATAACTGATAACTTTGAATAAACCACTTTTTAATAAACAATATCGACATGTTTCAATAATAATGTTATCTTCTTATATAACATATCCTATATATTATATATTAACATATCCTGAAGAAGATAACATTGTTATTGAAACATGTCGATATTGTTTATTAAAAAGTGGTTTATACAAAGTTATCAGTTATTAATTAAACGATAATTTTTATTTATTTTTTATAAAGTAAAATTTTCAGGAATTACCATCCTCAGGACTGTTATAAAAATACTAGGTTTATGTTTTAAGCATATGTTTATGACATAGAAATTATTTTTGTCAGGGCCTCCTGTGTGGAGTTCATGTTAAAAAATCTAATTGTCTCCCAATTAAGAATAATCTCAATTCAATTTTAGTGGAATAACTTCTTGAATGGTTTTGAAGGTTATATCCATCAATGCAGGACCGGCCCTGATCCTAACGGCGCCCGGTATTTTCCTCAGAGCCTCCTGTGTGGAGTGGAGTTACTGTATTTTAATTTATTTTTTAAAAAATTCAATTCGAAAAGGAACACCGAGAAAACTAATTTGTTTTATTTATAATCACAAATATTGTCATGTTAATATTTCTACGAGTATATAAGAAAATAACTAAGTACTTACTTCACAGATTTTCTTATGTCTTACACCGTATGTATGCGGGAATACGCCTGTGCTTCATCGTCATCATTAGAGGATTAAAAATAATAAATTTAATTAGTTCGGATCAGAAAAAAAATCTAACATTAATAATAATAATTCACGACGTACAACAATTTTTCCCACCGACAACATGTGAACAGCTGACTACTTATTGATCTTAATACTTCATTGATCCTGCAAAATTCATAACCCTTCGTTGCTCGTCCTGCGGGCCAATTAGCCGGGCTTCTTTACGAGGTCGCTCCCCCATAACTCGCCGCAAACTCTCGTCCTGCTTCCAAATACGGATATTAATGCTCCGGGGTCCATTTGTTGTTGTTATTATTTCCGATCAGAAAAATAAAACTCTGAACGATATAATTATCCAATTCAAATACATGAACGCGGTGAGAAGCATCCCTCTTGGTAATGTTACTAGCTACAAAGCTAATTTTAGATGTGATGTATTTTCTTCTTATTTGGGTTACAGTAATGTTTTACAGTGCAGTGCTGATTGTGTTTTCTATAAATTCACATAGATTTTTGTTGGTTTTAAGTCTCATTCTCTAACTTCGTGTAGGTAGAACAGCAAGTTGAGCAAATATTTTTTTTCCATTTAGACAAGTATCTAATTTTAAATAACATTTTTATCACAAAGTTAAAATTTGTTATGAAGTTAGATTTTTTAGGATTTCTATTTTTGAAACTGTCAATTTACGGTGAAATTCTATTATAATCCTTATATATATAAAAATCTCGTGTCACGGTGTTTGTGGTCGCACTCCACCGAAACGGCTAGACCGATTTTTTCATGTGCAATCGGGTAGGTATGAGAATAGGTCGTAAAGTATATTTCACACCGCTAGGTGATTAGGTACCAATCCAGAAAAAAAAACAATTTTTTGACAATTTTTTTTTTGTATTATTTTTGAATTTGGCATCAAAACATATCTACCTATATTTCCAAATTTTCACTCTCCTACTCCTACCCCTCACATTTCTTAATCATGACCCTCCCATTTTTTTATCGCGATTTTAGTATTTTTATATGAACAAATTTAACCGTCGTTCGTATTTCAAACAGAACAAAATTATTTATGTTGTTGAATGACAGATGGCGCTACGTCTTTATACGTATATAAACGTCCTATTTATATGGCAGAACAACGTGTTTCGGGTCAGCTAGTACATTATAATAAAACAAATATAAAACTTATTTCCACTTTAATTTATTTGACCGTAACCAGTTTCAGCTTGTTAAAGCAATCTTCAGACTGGTCTGAAGATAACTACGGTTACGGTCAAATAAATTAAAGTGGAAATTAGTTTTATATTTGTTTATTATAATAGATTTTTTAAGGGTTATTATTTGTTACAGAAAATTATTTTAAATCGTGTTTGAGGTGAAGTGCACATTTTTATTGTGATACAGGATTGGAGTAAAACTTTTTTATTTCGGTTGGAATACCGTGATGAATTTATTTATTTTAAAACCCTTTTTTTCTTTTTATTTAAAGATCTAATTTAATATGAATGAGTTTGGGAATATAATTTGATTTGTTTTTTTTATATTTTAACCTTTTTAAAAACCAATTATTATGTTTGTTTGTTCGATCATCAAAACAATACACACAATCCGGTTCAATTTCTAAAATGCTCGTGTCACCAATGTCACTGAAATCATGCTTAAGACAACTATTCCGAATACATAACATTATCTATCAACTGTGAATTCGTTCCCACACTATTTGGCATGTCCTGAAAGTCATATTAGACCGCATGATTGACACGTTGTAGAGTGTCCTCACGCGAATTCCAAATTAATACAATATACAACCACGTACGGGTTGTATGCAGAAATACGTGACCAGCGTTGACGGGCCCGCCTATGAGCGGCTAGCTATTCCAATCGTCCATAATGTCCACGTTCATGCACAATGTTCTAGCAGATCAATTATTAGCTATCTGCCTACAAATCATGGTAACTGAAATTAATGGTTTTAAACTTTTGATACTTTTATTTGAAAAATTATAATTTAATAACTTAATTAATTTTTATATCCAAATGTAAAACCAACTTAAATTTAAATCATTTATTACGCAACCGCGAATTCTTCAAAAAAATAGGCATCCTAATATCATTTTGTTGGTCGATATTTTATTAAAACATACAAGGGTATTTCTTATAAATATATCCGTGTGATTTTTCCAAGACAAGATTGTAATTTAGATGGTTATTTAGAATGTACAGTAGTTTAATTTGAATATTGTATTACGCCATAAAAATTTCTAGGAAAAATATGAGCAGTGTTTTCCATTACTCATGGTGCCAGAATGAATAATTTTTAATTTCAATAATACCATAACGATTCTGGCATTTTAATATCTTGAACGTGTTGGTGTTTAGGTAACTAACAGTTTTGGGTTAATAAAAATCTAAAAACGCACCCGTTGACTTTATATTTAAATATTTAACTCTTTTCAAGTACGTACATTGATCTTAAAGTAAAACTATTATTACTCTACTGATGTGTTTATTACTCTACTACGAATCCGGAGGTTGCGTTTTCAAATCGTAAATTGTGCATGCCTAACTTTTAATTAATTAATTAGTTTTTTTTTCGAAATTAATAAACTAAAAAAAAGTATTGTGATGATGATTTTTTTAAATACAACAAATTCAAGAATATCTCGTACGTAAAGCGAGATTCTTTCAAGAATTAACAGAATTTCCCCTTTGAATCTATCTTCGCTGACGCTAAATATATCGATCTCAATTAGATTCTATTCAGGAGCAATATACTCCTCCCCACCGAAAGAACCATTGGCAGGTTGATCATACAGTCAGGATGATAGAATACTCTATCATGACGCTGTCTAAGATAGTAATCTGGAACATTGAGACACGCTCAAAAATAGCGGAGATGTCATTATAGTGGAACGCAGCATACCCCTCTCTTCTGAGCTGCAGGGAGTGAAGTGCCAGCATACAGAGAAGAAAATTGTAATGATGTATAGAGAATTCTCAAGGACTTTTTTTGAACCCTCTCCATCGTGAGGGAGCACCCCATCTCGTGAGGATTCCAGATAGCCGAACCACTCTCCAGCCTACTGCGGACCAAGAAGAAGTATAAAATTCTTAGATTACGGGTATCCCAAAAAACTCTGACGGTTCGGAGAACAAACCCTCATATTATAAAACATATTATTTTTACACCACGTTCCTGGGAGGACAATTCTCTCCACAAAACACCCTGGTGAAAGGACACTATTCCGAATTAAAACTCTGCATGAATGGCTTTAACCGTGTTCGAATAAGATAGGATAGGAATAGGATAGGAATTGGGGAGGTATCTTATTCTACAAACTTCAGACAGTTGGAAGCAGTTGGGACTCTTATGCGATATTGACACTTTAAAAAAATCTAAGTTAATCGTACCCAGTGCGTACCAATCGTGACAATAATTGTGCGCAAGACATTCAAAATGTGTTTGTTGCAACAGGAGGCGAGAGGTGAACTGTTTTTCAAAAGTAAAAAAAAACTGCACGCGGAGTTTGACACGCTTAATAATTGTTGCCTCTATCCATAGAAGCCCAATTTCCTCTTAAAACAGGAAAAGAGTCTAAAAATTATTACCTTCTCCATTTTCCTTGGAGAAAAAGGTTTGAGAACATCATTTTGCAAGTTTATATCTTTCATACGATATATTTTTATTTTCAAAATTTATACATGATGTAAGTATAAAGGGTAATTATGAGTATAATAAAATTGTCATCGTTTTTACAGTCCTCCTCACTGGAGTTATCTGTTTTAAAGCTGTTTTTTTTTAGTTTCTAGTTGTCTTTACATTGTCTTAATAATTTTTGTATGTTGATTATCTCCCTGTTTTCTCGTCTATGTTTATACTTTAGTTTTAAATACATTTATTTGTATTTTTATTTTGTTTGATTTGGTAGAGAATTATATAGAAAGAGATGTATTGAAACTGAGAAAAACCAGTATATTTTGGTTTATTGCCCTGGTTGAGTATTTACGATGGGCAGTGGAATATTCAGATATGATTTTTTATAAGTTTTCTGAACATTGAAAACTATAAAGTTTTTCAATATTTCTGCAATCTTGAAACATTTTATTCACTTCATGGATTTTCTTGACTCAAGAAGAAAGGTAAAATGACCTTGTTTTGATAAATTGTGATCACATACAATTTAGAATTTGTAAAAATTATAATATTCTTCTAAGATAATAAAGATTCTTCTTAAATGAAATACCCACATAATATATTATAATATAATATATATATAATATTTTTTATTTTAGTACATACTACAGGCATGACGCCCTAAACTTACATAAATACACAAATGTTTAAAGATTGATAATAGTTGAACTGATTGGTAGTACCAACTTAAATCCAATGCCTAAATAATTCGACGTGTTACGTGTTAGTATTATTGTATACTACTAATAACAAATAAAATTATTTTCCTCTCTTCAGACTTGTGAAGAAAGGGCTGTACAGAGAACAGCCGCAGTGGGAAGGATCCCATGGAATTTTATTATTCCGACGGGTCGTTGAAGTTTATTGTGTTCCAACTTGTCTAATTAAAGGGCGATGTGTGGACACGATGGCCGTACTAACAACACCTTTATCTAGATCCGCACGGGGAGTCGCAGGCGGCCCCGGGCCAGGCCGTCACGTCCCCTGCCCACTGCCCAGGACTAGAGACTAGAGACCAGAGACTTGTTATATCTAGTGGAAGTAGATGGAAGGAGGAACGTGTGAAACAAATGCTGAAATACTGTCACATTGTCACATGCTCCTCTTTCTCGGGAACCGGACTCCAGTGCTAATGATGCGCAGGCGCAGACTAATCTGCTGGTTTCTACGGTGTTTTTTTTGTTTTAATTTTTACGCGTTTCTTAGTATTTCTAACATTATTTTCAATTAGTTGATTTGTAGTTTGTCAATCGAGAGGAATCTATTATTTCCGTGAGAAAGCAATAAGATCTTCGCATCAGAGCACAGACTGAACTACTAGTTTCTAGTGTGTTTTTTAAAACAATTTTTAAGCATTTCTTTGCATTTCAAACATTTTTTTCAATTAGTTGATTTGTAGTTTCACTTGAGGTGAATCTATTACTTCCGTGAGAGAGTAATGAGATCCTAGCATCACACAAAAAAATATATATTTAGTATCTACACCTGCACTTTATTTCTTGCAAATATCAGTCCAATTAGAAACCACCACTCTAAATCAAATCGGAGCTTTACATAACTACGTATATGGCTATATATTTTTTTTAATAAAAAAATAAAAACATGAGTGTTTAGGTGCTTCTTAAACTCTTAATTTTCATTATTATTTCCTCCATATTTCATTTATCTTTGGGATATCACAGTCATTTCTGTTCCGAGCCAGCTTAAGGAATATGGTAATAAAAGTGACCGAACAACACAAAAGCATGCAACTTCATTATCTCATTTGAAAAGTTAATAAAAGAGATTAAAAAAGTGGCTAAATAGGTTACGTTCGGTTAGGTTATTTAAAAAAAAAAAGTATAATTTATTAATTTATAAAGGTTATGAACGACAAATGATTAACTTCCGTTGGCAACAACAAATTTTGTTTAACTGTCAATCGTTGATTGTTAATCTATGTAAATTGAATCTTCAGCCCAACGTCTTGACCAATTATTTTTGCAAAGTTCATCAATAATCGAATCATCTGGTAGGTCTATTACTAGTCACTTGAACTCAAATGAGACAAAATCACAAACTTACAGGAGGAAATACTCATATGATCTAGTCTACTCTATTAGAATCGGCTCCACAACAACTCAACAAAGTGGCATTTCAACACATCTTTGAAAAGTCATTAAAAGTTATGATTTTTTTAAATAGCGCATAACCTAACCTAGTGTAACTTATTTGTAATCCCTTTTAATAACTTTTCAAACGATGTGATGAAGTTGTGTGTTGTCGAGTTGTCCGGTTAATTACCTTAGAAATATGCCATCTTACTAATAAACGTATTTTAAATGTTACACAACTTTAAAAAAAATCCATTTACAATATATTAATGATTGTTGCGTAATATTTAATTTATAGTAAAGCCCTTAGAATATTAAAAAAAACATATAATTACTCAACTCTAAAGATGTTTCTAGTCAACGGTACAGCCTTTACGTCTCGGTATTATTCAATGCAGAAAATTTAATTGTCTCTCCTACCCTACATACCACGTTCCCAGGGATCCGAGATAACCAGTGACAAGTTGGCAAATAGCTTCGTGTAACAGATGGAGTAAGAGATGATTTAACAACAATTTATTCGTATCTGATTTCGTAATAAAGCAAACATTATTTAATTGCGTATTTTGTTAACTGGGAAATAAAGCTAAAAAGCCTCAATGCATTTATATAAATAAAAATATGCGTATATATGAGTGTGTATGTGAGATGTATATGCGTTGCTAAACCATTCATCTGATTACGATGAAACTTTGGGAATTTGATGTGTGCATGTCCTCGATGGTTTCTGTACATATATACTGGTGAGCTCTGGCATTATGAAATTTGTCTAAAAAAGTTGCAATAAGCGGCACGCGAGCTGTTTGAAGACTGAATATTCTGGGACTGAATGGATGGAATGCGGGTGGGGGAAGGGGAACCCGGGAGGTGAGCAGCGGGACGGGAGAAGCGGGAGAGGGGATGGGGAGTGGGAAGGCGGAATGGGAACGCGTGAGGGGAAGGGGAAGGAGAACTGGACGGAGGAGAAAGGACACGCAGGGAGAAACAATTTATTTATTAATTGGCGTAGCAACGCATGCCGGGAACTCGCTAGTTTGAAATAAAAAAAAAATAATATGGGGTTTTCTATTTTCACTTAGATAAATAATTAGATTAAAGTAAGGTACCTATGTCTATTCCAAATGAATTATTACATCTCCATATATTTTTTTTGTAAGCCTTAAAGACTGTCTCCTTGTAATAATCCGGAAAGCACAATATCTGACGTAACCTTTATCCCATGAATGGTGAGCTGTGTTGTCATGAAATTTACATAATAATCCTTTTGGATTTTAAGAGTCAACGCATTTTTTCAAAATTTACTTACTCTTAAGTTTATTTCCATTGTAAGCTACACGAAATATTCATTTCATTTTTGAAAATCAGTATTTTGTATTTGATCATTTAGTAAATGATTACAAAAAAATATTCAGGGTGATAAAAATAGATATGATAAAAAAATCGAAATCCAATATTAAATATAAAACTTGTAGGTACCTTCGTAAAAGGGAACTATCGATGTGTTTATTTTTACAGAATTAAAATGCAGAACTTAAGCCTACCCTAATTTATCTCAAAAATATTTATAGGAGAGCAGAAATAAAATATATTTCACAACATACAGGTGGGTGGGTGGGAGGTATGTGTCAGGGACCCAAAAAGAAACTCTCGATTATGCGTCCCCAAAGAGTTAGACGGCATTAAATAACGTTCCCTCTCTAAATTCGTCCTGTCCGAATTTCAAATATAGAATGAGTATGTCCTTTCCTCTTCCGGTTGGCAGAGAAACGGGTGCCGGGTGGAGGGGGGTGGTGGGTGGTGGGGTGCTCGTTCCGCTTTTCCTCTGCCGGCGCTATTTGGAAGCTCGCGCATGGTTGGCGGGAAATTTCGTCCTTTTTTGATCCATTTTTACTAAAAGAAAAATGCCCGACTTGTTCGAGCCAGATATGCCGCTGCCGGCTTTAATCGGAAAGATTCATTAAATTGTATCGTGAAATCGAGGCACTGCTTGACGCTTCACGTAGGTAGTAAGTGTAAAGGATTTTTGATTGCAAATTTTACACTTAGGTAAATTTTAATTTCGCAAACAAGGTTAATCAATACTTTTTTATGATTATTTCTGATATCTTAATATATTTTAAAGTTTTCATTTATTTTAAATGTTATTTTTAACAGTAATAATAATGCCCTGATAAAAAAAACCCTAACGCTATTGTAAATATGAATTTTCAAAAAAAAAATTAAATTCCAATATAAGCTCTTGACGATTTTTCTTGAAAATCGATGCTGTTTCAGTGTTACATAATTTTGTTAAAATGTAATTTTTTTCACAAATCTCCCGGAAAAAGCTTTCGACATTTTTTTGACGAAGTCCAAGCGACGCGTAGTAGCGTGAATTTCAGAAAAACTTGAGGGACGCCACCGCTCCCAAATCCAAAGAGCCTGATGCGTCTGCAAAACGCCGTGAACGATCTGATACGTCACGTTTACCCACAGGGTGGAATATTGCGAAATAATATATATTCTTTGCATTACAGTAGAAATTGCTAATCGTTTGATTACTTCCAATAATTAATAGTTCTTGACGATCTTTCGCTTCCTTCCACATTTCTAAACGTTCAATTCCATAAAACCCATGGACCAACCAGAAGCTAAGAGCTTCCAAGTGTTTTGGTATGTAGATTCCATTGTATATCTAGTTTTAAAATACAGGATGTATTAAGACGTACCGGGCAAATTTTTCAATGATCTATAAACTAAGATTTTAAAAGTGTGTATCGTATCCGGGCTTTACACAAATAAGCTGAATATTATAACAAGTCACAAATTCAGCTTTTTGATGATATTTAATGAATTTTACATAATTTTATTAGAACAACTCTTTTTTTATAAATTTTGAAGGTTCATACCCATCGTTGTAATATATCATTGAAGAAAAATATACCACTAATAATCTTAATGAAATAAAGGCACAAAAATTTAAAAGATAACAGTCAATTAATCGATATTGATAACTGAAATTCGTTAAAAAAAATACTCGAAGATATTATTGGTAATTCTCAATTTTAAAATCTGAGATTAACAAAAATGACGTTTAAATAAGAGGTTTCAGCAGCCGAATTGGTGGAGGCATTTACTCCGATAAGACGGGAGGTTCTGGGTTCGAGTCCAAGTGGTGACCGTTATTTTTTTGTGTCTTATTCTTTTTCATTTTTCAGTTAACTTCTTCTTCCAAGAATTTTTACGTTTATTATCGTTATTACTCGCGAACGGATCAATTGTGGACCAGACGATCACTTCAATTATGTGCCCATCTACTAAGAATTAGATATGTAGGTACTTTAATTTATTTAAGATCTATGAAAACACCAAGTCCGGCAACGTCCATCCATATACTCAAAAAAATATTTTTAATGCAATGAAGATGTCACTCACCGACTCATTTTAAAATGCAAATTATGGGTTCAATATTATTACAGATTAACCCGTCTGCTTGGTTCAATATATTCGCCTCTCACAATTCGGAAGCCACAGTTTCGCGCCAAACTGGTCAAACTGTCACTTTGGATCGAGATTGTAAAATATCTATGCAATATAGCTTTCATATTTCAAAGACAATAAGAAACATTATTTTGTTCTCTTTCTGGTTAAAAGAAAAAAAAATACATAAAATTACACGAGAAGAAGAGAGATATATAGCTTTTAAAATGTAAGGTCGCTCAGGATGTTTTTGGTCTTATGAAAGTATAACGCGATTACATGTTTTGGGATGTATTTATTCCTAAACAAGCAGACGCGTTTTAAGTTGTATAAAATTGATGCATTAAATATAATGCAGAACACTATGTTACACGACTGTTTATTATTAGGTAGGTACTTAAATAAACTAAGCAAAAAATCTTTTGCAAGTACCATTTGTATTAAGTGTCACACCCTATATACAAATATATCGATAGGATGTAGGCTCTCCCCCCACGATACAAGAGTGTGTATGAATAAAAAAGTGCCAGGGTAGCAAACGGCAGTGGGGGTGGAGGGTGGCTGTTGGCCAGGAGGTGCCCGCGCCCCCTCCCGGAATCACAATTTATTCGCGTCTCGAGATTCCCATTTTACCCACGTCCAGTTTTTTATGTGTATCAATAGAAATACAAGTATGGCGGACTGTCCCGGCCTGCACTGCTCCCTTACCTGGCGGTACAGTCTGCACCTGAACATGGATAATCTAGTTTTAAACAAAAAAATAACTCACCTGTAATATGTAATACAATATAACCATTGTTGCGTGCAAAAGAAGCGATCCGATCAGATGAGATAAATATATGTCATCTCACATGTTGACAAATTAAAAACATTTTTTGTAAATCTAGCATTGCAAAGTGTATGTAGTGCATCGAAATGCCGTAAAACTTTCTGTAGACTGGGGATAGATAAATATCTAACGCTTAGTGAGTGATTTTTTTAAATAAATGCTGAATCCTAGCACCTGCCACTTCTTGGGTCTGTAATAATACACAAGTAAATTACGTTCTTTCTAAGCCCGAAACAATAACATCGATATTCATATTATACATTATACAATCAAAACTAGAATTCGCTTCTGCTGTTTGGGTACCACCAACAAAAACATAGAATTATTGAAACAAAATTTAAAAAGTTTCTACGATATATTTATATTTGAGAATACCATACATGGTGAATACCCTAGGTTCATGTATCACATGGGTTTGCTCTCTAAGCCGCGCTACAAAGGTCAAAAAAATTTTTTTTAAGAAAGGGTTACAGGGTTACGAATAACCTGACGATATTCAAAAATTGTTTCTTGTGTCGTGATTGAGGACTTAGCCAGCCGAGGAATCGAACACGCGACGCCTAGGTGGGACCTAAATGGGATGCCGACTCAGCCACTGACCGGTCAAATTCTGAGATGAATGGGGCCCTTTAGTAACAGCATTAAAAAAAATAAACTATTTCATTGACCATCGATACCAATTGGTGCTCCTAAATGATTTCTCTAGATATCTTAATATTGTTAACATTGGCCTTGAAGGGTGTAGTGTAAGGCAAGAATTGTAAAGTATATTGTTAATGTATGTTTGCCATTTATTTCTAAGCTATTTCCATTATTGAAGATTGTAATAGGATTAATAAATATGTAATTTGTAAAAGGTACCTACGTAATTTAAAAAAAAGTGAGTATTTCTATATAACTGTGCATGAAAAATATCACCACAATGTCATGTAACATCCTCCGTTGACAAAATTTACAAAAAAACGCAGACAAACTAATTAATCATCACAAGCAGATAAGCTGGACCTCTACACAAGCTTTGGCACTCGATTCTTGCTTTATTCACATTCATGCGTGCTTTTCTGTCGGATTAAATCATTATTCTAAAATAGCTATATTGACGGACGCACTCACCTTAGGAGTTGACATGAGGATTACTAAGGTTTTAGTTATATTCATAATTCATGGATCCCAAAAAAAACCCCTGACCAAGAAATACAACGGCTAACCCTTAGCAAACATTAGTTGAATTAGAATTTCACTGCATGCAGTGTGATTTTGGTATAATAGTGTACCAAAACTCGACCACAAAAAAACCCTCTCACCCTTCTGTGTTCTTATCGCCTTCTAAAACAAGAAACAAAGGTCTCTAAAATACATAATAAATTAGGCACTGAAATATTGCGTCAGTTAAACCAAATTCCTGTCATGTTGAATGAAATCTACGAAGACGTTTTTTTTGTCAGTAAAAGTGACTAAAAGGTCTCTTATCTTGATGACGATGTAGTAATGCTTATGATATATTTCATATGGCGCCAGCGACCTGCAAATTTATTGCAATCTTATTAATGTCCAGGCATTTCCGCCCCCGCAGTATTAAAATAAAGGGAATTCGATACTTTTATGACATGTTATGATGTTACCTGACGTGGCCAAAGAGGGACGTTATTTATAGAGGATAAGGATAAATAAGAATTCATCATTAGGGTACTATCAAGTTTTTATGAGGCTACTTTGTAGAGAATTCATCACAGCAGATACCTCATAATATTGTCTATCGACTGACATTTAAACCGTGTACAATTTATATAAAGAACTATTTACTGCGTTATTATTTTTAAAATATTAAAATTTAAATCGGAAATTTCTAACATTTTGGGTCCCTTATATTATTCCCAGCGTTCTTTTTATGATTTATATCCTCCTTTATTTATTCATTTAATATCTGTAAGTTTTTATAATAAGTAGGTATACATTTTTTTACATGTTATACAATGTTGTAAAGGAATATAAAAATAGCCTTTCCTCACCATAAAGAGACAAGGCTATTGTGTTTTTTGAGGGAATTCATACAATATACACCCATTACACTATCGAGACATAATTCGACAATTTTAGCAGAATCTCAAGCTCGTTGGTTCTGTATTCACAGGTTGCGGGTTTAAAACCCGGCACGGGAGCAATTCTTTGTATTTTAGTAATTTTACACAGAGAGAAACAATTATTTTTTTGGAGAGAGAACAATATTAAGTCAAAATATTACATCAAAAAATACAAAAAAAATCCTGTATTCAGGAACCAGGACTGAATAGCTACGTATTTTCCAATTTCCTACACATATTTAACGAAGTAAGTAATTCGATACATTTTTTTTATCATAATGTTTCTAATTACGCCTACTTGCACGTGAAAAAACGAATTTCAAGTGAATTATAGATTATCACCACAAATGTAATAATTATGTTTTTCCTGCTTTGACTCTACAAAATGGCTCACTGCAAAATGGAAATACGAGCGTTATTTCCACGACTTTTTTTCTCCTCGTTGTGTTTACATTTGCCTCAATTTCGTATCGTATCTCATTTGTTTATGCTCTCGGGAGATGGTTGGCAGTTTTCACGTAGTAGACATGGGCAGCTCTAAATCAGCTCGGACCCCCCCCCCCCCCCCTCCCTCAAACCTCCCCCCGTGGGGCGCACTCTCCCCGCAACCCTATTCCTATTCCCGCTACATTATATTATTTGTCCGCAAAACAAAAGAATTCAAATTCGGAATGAATTCTATTGAGGAAAATAATAATAAATCGGCCAGTAGGTAGATCCTAGGTACCAATGGTTTAGGTTTATGACATTTATTGGTTTCTCATTACAAAACTATTTGAAAGTATATTTTTATTTCATGTAAATAGGATTTATGAATTTTTTTCTGTACGTTTCGTTTAGGATTCACCGAGCTCATTAATAATACACACAAAAAAGGCTAACTGTCTTTTAAATCCAATGAATTTACCAATACGTTTATCTTAAATTTGCAGATTTTACATTTAAAAAATATATATTATATTCACGATAGCCTGATATTTGTGTGACTCTTAACAGAAATTGTTTTAAATTGTATTTATTAGAGTATATTTATGATTCAGTGATGTAGTTCTTAATAGAACTAGGAATAAGATTTAATATGGTATGTATTTACATAATAACATTATATATATATTTCTATTTTAAATTAAACATTTCACAATGTTCTTAATTTACCCTTTTTTTCACTTGACATTATTATTTTTCAAACATAATTAATCGGACTAAGAATTATCCAAGATTTAAAAAAATAATTGTTTGCTATGAATCATTTTACCCGAATTAATAGTAAAAACTGTGCACGTTTCGATATTACACCTAGGATTATATTTAATAAATGAAATCAAAATACTTGGTTTTAAATCACTTTATTGACGTACTTTCACTGTCTACCGGTTTCGGTACCTCCGTACCATCATCAGGACTGTTATAAAAATAATGCTATCAAATACAGAAATTCACATATATATATACATATTGTCAAGAAAGGAAGGGACAGTACACTACTAGAGTGGGACAGTGCGTCAATAAAGTGACATAAAATCAAGTATTTTCTTTTCATTTATTAAAAATGTCAAGTCCCAATGTGTTTATTTTTTTTGAAAAATTAGGATTAGGTATATTAGTATTCGAAATTGCGAATTCCATCTGGATAAATTCAAACTGCACTTCCAAATTATCTATTCGGTATCCCCAAAAATAGATAATAACATATTTGCTATAAAGTAGAAAATCTGGAGTAGAAAATAACGAGACTGAAAAAATTCTCGAGATATCTAGCGACAAAATTTGAACAGCTTTTCCCTCCTGGAACTTCTACGATATCACAACGATGTGCGTGTATTCAGTACCCAACGTCGGTAATGTATTATTTTAATAAAATATAAGGGAAAATTACATACATATATTATACCTATTCAATAATACAATTCAATCACATGTAATAGTTCGAAACCGGGTTGTAAATAAACTAATTTGGTTCCGGCAAATCTTTGGGTCAGGGTTCCCTAGAAATAAAATAATATATTGTTAATCACAATAACATATTTCTTCTGAGTCTATTCAAGTCACATGATGGCAGGCATTTATGTAATGAATTTGAGCGAAGCCTCATATATATATTTACATTTAAAAATATTTATAAGGTCTTGTATGCTCTCCTACGCACTCTTTTCCATTGTAAACCAACCATAATAAAAGGAAAACAATAACATCGATTAGACCCTAAATTCAAAGGCAATCCAACAATAAATTAAAAAGCATTTTTAATATCTTTTCTGACGCCACCAAGAATCAGAGATGCATCAGTCACAAGAATAAGATGATACTAATAAAAATACATTTTTCTTTTTACCGTCCTAAAACGTTGTAAAAATACCTATAAAAGTAGTAATATCAAATGTTAAGACATTGAAAAGGAGGAATTTATTATTGTCTGAGCAATTTTTTTTACAAATGAAGATTATCTTTAAGTGCGACCCCTGGTTTATGTGCGGTTTGGGCCAGGAGACGAATGAACGAAGGGAACCGAACCCGGCGCTTGGCAGACAATGAGTCTGCCAGATATAATTCATCCAAGGATAAAACGTCGTGAGCGAAACGTCATAAAATGTTTAACTGTCATGGGACAGGACTCAAGCCTCAGGGCTGGGATGCAGAACTTATGCAGGGTTGACGCAAGCATGACCGATATTTGCAATGGAATTTTTAAAGTTTTAATTTGAAATTAATTTTCACATTATTTTCAATTTAAATATAAATAATTTCAACTTAAATAATTTTGTTACTATTTGCAGTATTATATGCATAATATAAATTCTGGTAAAATCCTTCATGCCGCAAAACAAATAAACAAAACAAATTTTAAAGAAGATAAAAGCGAATAGTTTCAAATCGTGAATTTCATAAACCTAATAAATAATATGTTTACATTATAGTGGTTATTAGTTTTCTTTTTATTCTGAAGTAAAATATTGCAATTCTATTTATAATTATGAAAGATTTGAGAGTTGAGTAATTTCACGTACGGTCTTTATTATATAATCAAAAAAATATGGCAAAATTTAAAAATGCTTTAATCAGCAAAAAATATTATAACATATACTTCGAAGATTATTTTGGATGAAACCACAGAAAGTAATATTCCCAAAAATGTGGATCGAAGGGTTTTACCAAAACACAGTCTTAATAGAATGCGGTGCAAGTGTACATATTATTCTAGCCAACAGTTTAAAAATAAATTTAGCCACAAAACCCACATTTTAAATACAAAGCATTAATATTCATTATTTCGGTAAAAAAACTAATTTTCATTATTATATACGACGAAATAAAATGTTTTTAATAAATAATTTTTTTAAAAGGTTTTGAATTACTAATATAATATTCGATTTCAAAAGAAAACAAATTAAGTAGGTAAATGACAAAAGGGATGACAAAGGCAACCCTGTATCGCGAAGGGGTCTCACCAGGAAGGAAATAAAGGTAGATAGATCTATGATTTATTTATTGCATTCCTTATTATTTATTGTCATATATTACATGGCCTAGCACTGCAACAAAAACAAACATTTTTAAATAAACATTCCTTTGATAAGCATCTACTTGACACAGATCAATATTAATAACCATTTATTAATTTTTAACATTTTTTTGTAGGCAAACAATAGCAAAATTCATAAATACTGAATAAACGATAACCATTTCAACATACGTCAATTATTTAGCTGAATCTATTATTAAGTATTTTAGTCTACATTCCATATTTACCATGTGTCAATAAGTCTACGTGGGTTTTATGAGGTAATTACTTCAATGTCACCTTGTAGCGGCATAGGGTGGTTTTAATATTGCTCTATTCTGTTTGTCAGGACAATAACGTCGGCTCATAACATCTAATGAACTTAACTAAATAATGTTTTCTGGCACATTAAGGCAGTTGGTTTCCATGAAAACATGGATTATGTATTGTATTGAAGGGAAAATAGCAATTCCACAGACGGTAGATTCGTTAACCAAGGAAACACGAAATTCAATTAAAAACTGACTTAATATACTACCCACACACAGAAATTAATATTTAATTTCTCCGAGACTTGAGTTTCTTCAAATCGTTGTGGCTGTAGTTGTACATTAGGGTGTGTCAATTATTTCAACTTTTGAATTCAGAAACGTATGTGGTCTCAAAAGTTGCGTCTTACAAAAAAATGAGAACTGCATTTAAATTTATTTAAAAAAATGGTTATTAGCTCACAAAAGTCCATTGAAAATTAGAAAAAAAACATAAAACATGTATTTTTAAATTATGAAAATTATTATTCTTTTTACAATAATTTACCTTTCAACGTTCGTATGTTATTAAAAATTGCGAATAGCTTACAAACAATAAAAAAAATCAAATTTATGAATACATGTACCTAAGTATACAAGAATACTGATTTTATTCAGAAAAGGTGTTATTTTCCCATCTTATATTTTCAAGAGCACATAAAAAATGTAAAAAAAATATGGTTTTGCTTTCTTTGTAGATACCTACTGCAGTTATGGAATAAAAATGAGGTTTGTTAAAAAATATAAAATATGAACCCTTTCTTTTATTTTTTTTAAATTTTCGGCTATTTTAGCGAGCTTATAGTGCAAACCAATTAAATTTATTTTTACGTTTTTGAATAGCTACAGAACATACGCAACTTTTGAGACCCCAGGCGTATAAAAATAAGATTTTTTTCTCTTTATAGAGAGCGACACAAGCTATTGTACATATATTCAATAATTGTCTGGTAAGAACTTTCTTTGGAAAGGTCGAAATTGAAGAAAGATGCGAATTTAATGTTTTTTTTCTGCACTTAACATGTTTTGGCTATAATTTATATGCTATATTGGAAATCTTAGTCTGATGCGTTTTCAAACTCAATGGGCCAGTATTTCAGTCGCTGTAAGCTCATTTTGAAAGATATTTACGTTCCATAAGTTGCTGTCGGAAATACCCAATAGCAATCAAGGAGTTTTTTTTAGTAAAGCAATCACCGATTTTGAAAAGTGGTCTAGATACATTATGCCTAAACGACATCCCCCATACAAAAGCATCGGACAGGTCATACAGAATTGGTTTTATGACATCAAGAGAGTATGTCGTCAATATCAGATCTAAAGCTTCCAAATAGTGATGTACAATACCATTGTACTACAGACAAATAAATCTATATCAAATCAACGTATTATACAAGTATGTTATGTTAAAAAGAGTGTGTATAACAAATTCCTGTTATTTTTTGGTAAATAAACACCAACCCGGAGAATACGAATTCGCTTAATAAATAAAATTATAATGACGGATACTAAAAAAGCTTTATTTCGTATTGAAGATGACTTATAGTAAACTGTAATAGGGGCGCGTCAGGAAATTTGGATCATTTTACACCGACTATAAAATAATAATGGTACAGAAACGCAGCCATTGTATTAGTGATGAAAGTGATGATCCCGGTTGAATAATAAAAGGCATTTTAAAGTTAAACGGGAAACAGAACCGAGGACAACCCGACACGGATCGACCGAGGTTTAAATCTGATTTTACAAAACCGACGAGTGGAGTATGGTAGGCCAGTGCAGTGAAAAAGCAGAGCAGCCAGTATGGAAATAATTTTTCAAATTATTCACATTATCTTATTCTATCGAATATAATTTGATAGATCTGTCGCTATTCAAATCATTCGAATTTGATTGATGATTTCGTACGTTTCATTGTGCAGTAGAGTCGATATTAGAAAAAAACAATGCCAGGCGCTTTGGCTCTTTTGACTTGTCATTCTTATTTTAGTTGTATTGGCTGATTCATAACGGATGAATCCAATTTTGTACTTTGCATTTTAAAAACAGTAGTTTAGTGTCAAAAATGTGTGTATTCTCTTAAATTATCGAGGTATGGAAAGCTAAAGTACCTTGCTACTTCACTATAACCATGTGTATTGATGTATAATTATTTGGTGTTCTGAAAAGTGCATAGCAATTAAGTTTTGTTGGTTGAGTAATAACTGGCCCTAAGAGGCCTAGTTATTTAGCAAAATTTAAACAATTCATCAAATTCAAAAGTTAGTTTTTAAGATCTGTAAAACTTCCATTCAAGCTCTGTTACTACGTCAGTTCTTTGAAACAAAACACAACTCAAATATAACTTTCACAGGAGTTGACAAATAACTTTGAAATTTGATGATTTGTTAAAATTTTGTGGTACAAGACGTAAATACAATTATTTGACTACGTGAGCTTTTTCATTTTATAGTTGGCATTTTATAAGGAATGTTGCGTAATCTTTTTAATTCCGAAATTGGGGTTCACATAAAAAGGCATTAGAAGCATGTATACGGAATCGAATCTTCTATTGATACGGAATCGATTCCATACCTAATCGCCTGAAATATTTGTTTGATTGACTATGACTTGCAATTGCTTTTTCTACGGGCTGTTGTGTAAGCTGTAGGGTTGTCAATGCTTATGTTCTAAAATACTCGCAATAAATGTTCAAATTCCCCAAATTGAGGAGAACAAAGTAATACATTCCCAACAATTTTCCCAAAAGTTCCCAGAAATTTAGGAAATTCCCCGCAAATTGGCAACCCTGGTAAGCACTCAAATCCATGGTATACAACTTAAAACAAATCTACATTAAATGAATATCATACAATAATAATCAAGTATACTTACGCATTTCGTGTTTTAAATTAGAAATCGGCGACAGCTCTGATAAGGGCACCATAGAAAAAGCAATTGCAAGCCATAGAAAATCACACAAATCTCACAGGCGATTACGCATGGATTCGATTCCGTATCCACAAAAGATAAAGAATCGCATGGCAGGTCTCATTTTTCTTAATCCTCTCCAATACAAATTATCCAACTATTATAATTATAACCTCCAAATGTTATTAATTTATAAAGAAGAGATTTTTCAAGACCTCGTGAATAGGTTTTGATTAAACCAATGTATTGACTTTAATTTTAATGGAATAATAATTTGAATAGTGTCAATCGAAGCACAAAACTAAACAAAATACATAGGTAAACTTTATATTCAGAAAAAAAATTATACAAAATACCACCATTCTCACGATACGCTCGGTGTAATAATGCGCACCAATGGAAGCATTTCTCGCTGACAAACTTTCTCGCTACAGAATCGCTCATTTATATGAAATTGAATAAAGCCATCAAAGTTCTGAAATATTAATCTCCGCCACTGAGAGAGTTACACGAGTGCTCCATTTTTCGCTGCATAAAATATTAATGCGATATTCATAGGGCGAACCCCATTTGTCAGCTTTATTCATTTTCAACGTCAAATATTTATTCCAGGGATATTTTCTTTAAGTCTCGTGATGTATTTTATAATTTTATAAAGACTTTTAATTTCGAGTTCAATTGATATAGGAGAGGCTTGGAAACCATTCTGAGCAAGTTTAGGTTTGATTAGGTATGTTTGTGTAGGTAATTAAATATGATAGTGGTGTTTCATGAAGTTATTTGTTTTCATTTAAATAAATATGAGTTTGGCCAAACTACACCATTTTAAGAATGCCAAATAAATGTAAATGTTAGGTAGATATATTATTTCGATGGTCGTAAATAAAACATATTATATTTTTAAAATCCATCGCTATTGAACTGAATACAGCAATATAATATTACCCTATATTATCATCAATACTACCTACCAAAAAACAGTGATGCCAAATATCTGGAAGTATTATGTTAGTATAACTGTAGATACAATAAACACCTATGTGTTTGAACAGGGTATCCGGGGATAAAGTGCATTAACTTCGGGAGGTGATTCTACATGACGGTAGGAGTAAGAAAGATTAACAACTTTCCCGAAATTCTAACTTTTTAGACGTACCTACTAAAAATTTTTAGTGTGAGGTATGTAGGTACTTGCTGAGAGTCTGCCGATCACGATTGTGGCAAGATTGCATGGTTGTGATTAGCCCGTGTCGTAACAGTGGAAAATAATAAAGCTGGCCGCACACGCCGGTCTAATTTTATGTTTTTAGCACAAAACTACCCCTAAAAGATGGAATTTCAAAAAAGTTAATTTTCTTTTTTACTTATAATATTATGTAGAATCACCTCCCGAAGTAAATGCACTTTACTCCCGGACTGTATATTCATTATTACTAGTCTATTTTTTTGTCTCTGGATAACTTTATTTAAACTTCCATCGCAAAACAAGGAATTCCTATTTATGAATGACCATAATTGTTACAGCTCTTTGGGCAATAAGTAAAATAAAGGTAGTCATTCTTACTACTTACCTCTTAAACTACCAAATAAGCCTATGAATTGAGATGCTCACTGTCAAAAGAATAATTGCGATTGGTTTTTAGGAATTGGCCGCGTTCCGCTTCCTCGGAATTTAACGAACCTACCCCTGTTTAAAATTGCAGAATAAAGACCTCCGGTGTTGTTGCAGAGCATCCATATCCGTTACCACGTGACCACTGCTCTAAATCAATATAAAACACTGCATTTAAAACAAAATCGTACACACATAGCAACCTGTGGGTGTTCCTAGTTAGGTGGCATCTCCATACACAAATAATGTTTACCATTCATCGAATGCTTCAACACAACAGCGGGAAACACACTCCAAACTCGCGTCCTTTGGAAGGAACAACTGCATTCATCCATTGACATGAATTACTCAAGTTGGAATTTGTAAGATCAATAATCTTATTTTAATAAATTTTATTAAAAGTTACATAAACGAAGAAACGTTTGATTAAAAATGAGTTACCATTTTGTAGAGCGTTATTTATAATACAAAAGATCTGCGCGTAAAATGTACTTTCTCCAAGCTTAAAATTTCTAATTAAACTATATTATTCACAATTATTCTACGAGAAGACGCGGAGACTTTAAGCTCCCAAAACTAAACTTTCGTGCACACTAAATAGCGCGTTTTATAAAGGGCAAAAACTTTATAACAGTCTGCCAAATGCCCTAAAGGAAGCCTCAAGTCTTAGCACTATTCGTAATATATGTGCATTACATGTAAAGAATGTTTTTTGATTTATAACCATCTTAGCAATATTATTTTAGTCACACAGTCATCTGTTTTCCTAAAAAGGTATTTTTTATCTTTAAATTGTATTTGTATATATGTTTTAACTAGATTTATGAAAAAAAAATTGCATACATCTAAATAAATATTCAAAAACAAAATTTGTGTGAAGTTACTGCCAGGTATTTGTGTATGTTTATGTGTCTGTTTATACGTAATTAAATAGACCCTATGAAGACATTTATGTTAATATTTTTCTCGTCGATAGCAATAATGGCAGATGCGTAAGTATTGGATAATCTGGGAGCACTTGAGATTTAGAAACCAATCAAATTACAATTAAAAAGTAGACGTGAAATGAAAAATGTTATTGATATTTTTAAAGTAATGGGTAATGAAAAAGACAAAGAATCAAATTTACGTTTAAAGTTAAACGTCTTTAAATCCGACGAGGTGTTGAATTTCGTATTTTGATGTATTTAAAAAAATATATATTAAGGGCCCATCTAGAACGACTCGTACCATTTGATGCACCTATAACCCATGGTGGTTTGTTTCCTATTTCCGAAATAGCAATGGAAAACAATCATAATTTTACTGCCCAAATCCCAGGGCGTGCGTGCCGGGATAGTTGTTGTTTCACCGTTTTTATTGTCATCGGCGGGATTCGAAGCCACACAATCTGTTTCCCATACAACGCATCTCCAACTGGGGCTAAATGAGAGCTTCGGGATTATTTACACGGGGTGTCAGTGATTTTATGACGCGGCCGTAATAAAACACTACAAGATTAGGCGAGGAGAAAATCTAATATAAACGCGATTATAGCAAACGGATCAGATAATAATACGTATAGGCGCCTGACACCTATTTAAATTCTATTTTATTTTATTAATTCGTATAAGGTTTAAGAGGGTATAACCAGAAAAAATCAGAAATATGTCATTTTTAAATCAGATTTTAGACGTATTGACACTTATCCACAAAACAAACAAAAAAATTGATTTCGAAATATTGTTTTTATGTAGTAAACGTATGAGATTTATTTTTATTTTTCTTATTTTTAGTATAATAAGGTTACACCATAGGTCGTTGGCAGATTTGTTAAATTTTCAAAAAAGATTTTGTATTATACAACACCCCTTTCAAATCATATAATAAGGCAGCAAAATAATTTATGACATTTTCTGGTAAACATATGTTTCAGAATTTTAATTTTAGTGTAAATAAAATCATTAAAACATATTTACGTACATGTGTTTCTTGACGAAAATTATTCCGTTTATGTATTTATTTGCGCACTTACAAACCAATATGTTTCAGAATTTTTAAGATTTTTATTTTGCTTAGACATTATTGAAAAATTATAAATACCTATGATCAATAAATAATTACAAAAAGTACATAATTTTAGTAGTTTTATCATCACGCCTTTCAGCATTTATGGATGCAGGTATAAATTAAAGCAAATTTGGATAGTAATAAAATCGATATTGAGTTATAATTTTAAAAGGCTGGTAGATACGGAGAATAATCAATCTTTCCCATTGGAACCGCCCTGTATGATCGTAAGAATATCTTTCGACGAAATGTGGATTTTCGGCAGCTGGCTGGTTAAACGCCCTTAAGGGTTTAATTTGCAGAGCTGATGGGATAAATAATACGTATATAATAGCATCATCCATCCAACTGTGGAAAAATTCTTTCTAATTCATAAATCCACAATTAAAAATAAATTTTGTATATAGGTAGAATGTCGGAAGATACCATTCCATGGCTTTGCGTTTGTTTATTGTAATTATTGGTGGGTAGTACTAAAAGAAAACTAGGCAAAAAACGTTGCAACGTTATTTAGAAGTAGGTAGCTAAAACTCTCCAACAGTGGGAGTGAAGAGTTTTTGCTTCTTCTTCTTCTCGTGCCCTGTCCTTTCGACGAACGATGGCTATCATGTTGGCTATGCGGACTTTGTTTACTGCAGCCCGAAACAGCTCTACAGTCTACAGTAGACTGGCCAAACAACTGTCTCAGGTTTTTCAGCCATGATGTTCTCCAAGACCCCGACTTCCGGCAATATTTCCCTGCATCGTGAGATGCAAGATCTCGTACTTCTCTGGATGTCTCACCACATGTCCTAGATATTGAAGTTTCCGGATTTTAATTTTTTTAATAACTTATTTTTATTTATTCACCCGAACTCCGTAACTCCGTCGATTCAGCTAATTTTGAGTATTCTTCTTTAGATCCACATCTCGAATGCCTCAAGTTGCCTTATCAGTACTTTAGAAAGCTTTCGTTACACGTAAATTTTTCTGCTGAGAAATATCGGTGAGCACAGATATTAAAAAAGAGAAGTGTGACGAAATCTTGCAGTACCTAAACCTCGAAATGCACTCAATATTTGTACGCGAAACAACTAATGTAGTTGAACGACAAGTTTTGGCATAAAGTTATAGAAATATCAAATGTATTTTTGGGTCTAATAAAAGCTCACCCTGTATTAGCAAAGTTCAGAACCAACCGATAGTTTAACAGCGCCCCCAGCGATGGCGCTATGTTGATGCCACAAAGCAATCGCAGCTAGTGAAAATAATCATTTGAACTGAGATTTTTCCTTTAAACGTAGAACATACGGTAGATATAGAGAATACATTACGCACGCGTGTGTGCAACAAGCCCGTCCGCGTCCGCTTAACTGAATTATGGCGAGCGGTCCGGCGTTTAAAGTAAGCAGCTCGCTGTAAATTAACGGCTGTAATAAACACTCAAAATCATAAATTAAGGCTGGTTATATTTAAGTGCCCGGCTATTAAAAACAGTTTTATCCGAGGATAATAAAGCATCTCTGGGTGTAAGTGATTTGAACGTATATTAATGATATGCTCATGGAAACAATAACACAACAACCAATGAATAACTAGTTAGTCTAATTAAAACAAAAGTTTATCAATAATTTATTTAAATAGATATTTTATTTTATTTGGTTTGTGGCGCATGTTCTAGTACACACATTATTAGTGATGTAAATTTGGTCCTTGGCTGAGGTGCAAAACTAAAATAACATGGTTTTTCTACATGACCTTTCTAGGTTAATGGAAACTTTTTAACCACGTTAACTTATACGGATGTTATATGGTTCCACGACAACTTAAAAAAGTGTCATTTCAACATATCATCATAAAAGACATGAAAAAACATTTAAAAAATAAAACCACCTTAGGTTTTCTATTTGATCACTTTTTAAAAAATTAAATGAAGACAATATTAACGAAACTCAATAAAAATCTAAAAATCATATTATAATTTGAGATTTTACTCATAAAATTAAAAATAAAAATATTCATCCTAGACTTGCAGAAAAAGTCAATAGATTTCGCGTATTAAAAATAAAATGGATAAATATTTTATCAAGACACTATCTAGATAGCATTTAGTTCGGAATGAATCTTGCAATCGTATATAAATATAGAAGCCAATAATATGTGCGTTAAGAAAATGAAGATAGTTGGTAGTTCTTAGTCAAAGTATGATACAGTTAAAAGTGACCGAATTGGAAAGGGGTTCCATAGCTCAATCGTTAGAGCACTTGCCATGTAAGCTAAGGGACCTGGGTTCAAGTCCCAGTGGAACCAATATCTTTTTCTGATTTTTCTGTCTCCAGATTTTTATTGAGTTTCGCTAATATTGTGTTCATTTAATTAAATATTATAATTTGAGATTTTACTCATAAAGTTAAAAATAAAAACACTCTTTTTTTATAACTTTAAATTACTTTTCAAAGGATGTGCTGAAGTTCAATGTTGTTGAGTTGTCTGGTCACCATATTATTATAAATCGACAGTGTTTTGGTAAAACCTTTAACTCACATTTTTGTGAATGTTACTATTCACTGGTTTCACGTAAAATAGTGGTCAAAGTGCCTATTATATGGCATAATAATTTTTACTGATTTAGGAATTTGTCGTACTGAAAACTAAATTCATGCTTTTTTTTCGATTTTTTCGAAAAATCTATACATGAAATTATTTAGCTCTCAAATCTTTCTTGAAAATTTGCAATATTTTACATTAAAATTTTTTAAAAACCATTAACCACTTTCATATAAATTTCAAGTTTTTAAATTTAGTTATACGAATTTGTAAATATTCGTCTCCTGTAAAGTTTTCATTTGTTGTCTTAAAGAGTTTTACTCAACCGCCCATATACATATAAATATCATAACAATTTTTTTTTAAATACTTGTTAAAACTCTAGAAAAACCAAGTCGTAAAGCTTGTTAGTAGCTTAATGATAAATTATAAGAGATTTTGAAAAAATCAGAAAAAAATGCCTACTACGTATGTTCCACTATATCGCACCTCTATCTATGTAGGTATATAATGACGAGTGTTCCGGTGTGTATTTGTCGGTTGGTTTTTAATAAAATCATCAATTTATTGATGAAATTCTAGCACATCTAACCTTCAAAACAGGGGGAAGGTCACTGTCTATATTATGAGGTTTGTAAAAAAATCATCCCAAGCCTCTTTCTCACCACTTGACGCAATATTTAATTTCTTGATGAAATTTTGCACACTTGACAATCAAAATATGAGGAAAATTACTGTCTACATCTGATTTCGTGAAAGTCTGTGTAAAGTCCAGACAACGCCGAGGAGCGAGATAATTATAAAATGAATGATGACATATCACCATAGACAGCGCCCTTTCGAGTTTATCCTTATTTTAATCATCAAAGTCCAATTTTTAAAGGCATCCATTTAATCGTTCATTAAAGCTTTATTGAATTATTCGATAAGGACTCGTATTCTACTATAACCTTGCGGACAGCGCGATACTTTTATTTTTTGTCGGATTAAATTCTTCATTCTCCTTGATGGTGGGAATATTAAAAACTTTATGATACGCAATAAATTAAACCTTTTTTTCCTCGTCACAGATATTCCATTCAGAAAATATCCCTTTGTTTCCCAACCTGTAGAATAAAAATAAACGACGTAGAAAAAGATATCATATTATTTATTCGAACCTTTGAAAATGAGCGAAACAAAGAGATTACCAATGATTTAGGTACCTACCTTTAAAAAATAAAGAAAAAAACTTTTTTGTGACTTGATCTCATTTCCAGGTGTATCTTAATTGGAACAAAACAAAAATTTTCCTTTTTATTTTCTTTAAAGACAACCTTTTTTAATTGTATGTGAATCGTGTGTAAATCGTGTGTGCATCGTTTGTGCATCATGTGTGCATCGTGTGTGCATCGTGTGTGCATTATGCGTGCATTATTTATGCGGTGACCGGCCAACTCAGAATGAAACCAACTCAGAAACACCTCAGAAAGGTCATTAAAAGTGATGATACAAACATTTGTTAAATGGATTTTTTTTTACATGCGCTCCACACAGGAGGCTCTGAGGAAAATAATTTCCCTAAGGGCGTATGTCATTTTCGGTGATGCTGTGTGGAGAGTTTTTTTAAGAAGAGGAAGGCGAGGAGAGTTCTGGGAAAGGAAAGGGTTTAAGGGGTGGGTAGGAATTTGGGGTTCAGTGTATCTTGGTCATCCGCCTCCAAGACCTAGACAAACCTCACCCCATGAAGCCGGGCACCCCTGCTAAATCACTAACAGTAGCGAACTACTTGGGGTGACCTATAGCAGAGGTGTTGGTCATCCAATAAAGGTTCCCGGGGCGGCGGTACCCATTCCTGCCTTCCAAATTGTAAAATTGTAGGTCAAGTTAGGTTAGGGTGACCGGCTATTTTAAAATTATTTTTTTCATAGTTTTTAATGACCCTTCTGAGGTGGTTCTGAGTTGGTTTCATTCCGAGTTGGCATGGAATTAGCTAATGTAAAAAAAACTGGTATTTTTTAGCTAATGCAAAAAAAAATCTGGAATTTTTTTATTTATTTATAATTTCTCACCATACATTTGTTGTTGTTTTTTTTACTTAAAAAAATAATTAATTTTATATACATGATGTTCACTTCACTACATGTGCATTGTGCAAACATTATGTATGCTTTGTGCGCATGATATGCTTGCATGATGTGTGCATTATGTGTGTGTTATGTGTGCATTATGTTTGCGTAGTGTATGCATTATGTGTACATTATGTGTGATTTATGAGTGCATGCACAATTTTGCACTAGTTTTTATCGTTTCTTTTTTGCATGTAGTTATTTATTTTAGAAAATTGACATTTTTTAAGTATAATTAAGATCATGTTCACAACATTTCTGACGTCATCTGCAAAGCTTTTAGAGATATATAACATTTCTACTCGAGTTGGTTTGGTTAAAGCACATCGACAAGGCTACTATAGGTGTCCTTGTCTTGTGCTACTTCAATGGCCTCCATCCTTAGCAGGCCCAGCCTCTCTTCGCACAGCTTTAAAGCGCGCCTTCCACTGCGAGCGGAGCGGACTCTTTACGGACTCCGCTCGACTAGCAAATGTTAACTGCATACAAGTGCTTCCACCAAGAACGAGGTGAGCGGAGCGAACTAAACGAGTTTAAATAGGTTCGAACGAGTCCGCTCCGCTGATGCGAGCGGAGCGGACTCCGTACGAATTCCGCTCGACTCGCAAACGTTATATGCATACAAGTGCTTCCATCAAGAACGAGGTGAGCGGAGCGGACCGGAGTAGTTAAAATAGGTCCGAACGAGTCCGCTCGCGCACACCAACGCCGACTAGTTTCTAGCGGACTCCGCTCAAAAACTGTCGTCAATTCAGTTGCCTCAACTGCATATTTTGTCGAGACGGAGTTGTTTATTGAAGCCGGTCGCCAATTTTGTTTATGGGATACGACTCGCAAATAATGTAGCAATGTTGACAAAAGATAAATCGGCTTATAAAACCATCATTGAGATGAAATTGGCGGAAATAAGAAATTAAAAATTTTTGAGATGAAAATCTTTTTATTAATATACATTAGCAAACATTTTTTCATTACATACATGCTGTCAGAATCATATTCACTAGAATCAATACTTGACATCACAAAAATCACTCTGTTTACTTCAAACGTCAAAGCGATACTGACATAACGGACTCGTTTTCAATGGAAGAGCAAAACTATTTCTCATTTTTCGTTGACCTCGCTCCGGTCGCCTCGCTCATTTCTCGCACGGGGGGCAGTGGAAGGCAAAGACCTAACT
Source organism: Limnephilus lunatus (assembly GCA_917563855.2). Lineage (NCBI taxonomy): Eukaryota > Metazoa > Arthropoda > Insecta > Trichoptera > Limnephilidae > Limnephilus > Limnephilus lunatus. Next base: position 90,371,960 of record OU830595.1, on the reverse strand, counting down.
TCTTAACAACTCTTTTTTGGTGGAAGGTCAAAGCTATTTCGCTCCGCTCAACTCTTTTCCGCTCGCAGTGGAAGGCGCCCTTAAGAGTTGTTTCATCCAACTGTATATGGATCGACCCTCTGGACAGAGTTTACCACTCTATCGTCGACGAAATTTTGAAAATTTTGTTTCTTAAAGAACGTAGGCAATGGCTGAGAAAATGTAGGTAGTTTCCTCCATATACCAAGATATTTATCCAACTCTGTTTGCGAATAATCACATCGTCTATTTTCTCGATACTCAATATTTCTCGTGTATAATGTAAAAACGCGAAATCTAACAACATAGAAAAAGGCTTCGAGAAGTCTTTGAACTATGATGCTGAGAATCCCCTGGTCAAATGATGTAATCAATGAATATAGTTTTCTTGATAAAAAAAATTCAGGGAAATATTGAACAAAATCAAAAAGTATTAAAACAAAAGGTCATAATAATGTGTATGTTACACATACTCGTATTATGTTTTTAATGTCATAAAAATGTAGATAACGAAAAGCTTCTTCTTACAATCCAGCAAAAACCCCGCTGGTAAAGGCTAATATAAGGAATCTCAAAAAATAAATTGTCTACCGATAAAATAATCTTTACCTATTCAACCTCCTTTATTATCTACCTCAAAGTTATGATTTGATAAGGATAAATAGAACAGACTAGAACTCTGATTTGATCGTTGGCAGCGAATGCAGTCTTAAGTCACAATGATCTTTCAGTTGAAAGGTACAGGCCTTTTGCAAGTGCACCGACTAAGATCGTCTTGACACATTCTTATTGGTCGATTTATATCATCTTGCTAAGCACTCATTAAACAAATGGTTTATGAGGAATAATGGAGATAACAACTGATATAGAGACCAGTCTTGTACTTGTTTCAGCTCTGGGAACCTGGTAGGAGCCATCCAAAGCCGAAATCCAACCTGCGATAGGAGCGGAATTTGACAAATAAGACTCTGTCACCGTTTTGTCGCTACATCAAAATGAACACGAACAGTGTGACGAAAGCAAAGCGATATTTAATTAATGTGATTCAACTGGCCTTCACAAAAACATGTCCGCCGTTCATATGAAATAAAAAAGCGACGCATTAATTTAATCCGTTCACATTGTAAATTGTAATATAATATTCGACAATGGAGACGAGCCCATTTAAATTTCCGGGGAGTGGGTTTATTATGAAAATATTGTGGACAGCATTGTCATACAATTTATCAGTATCGGATTGCTAAAGCATCCTGTCCGAACATCCATTCACACGGCTGACCATATCGCCGTCCGTTCTCCGCCGGGTACTATAGGTATTATGTAGCCGAGTGTCCATATTGTATCCGTATTGAGGCTTGATGGAACCGAAGCCACAAAAGGTTTTAGGTACCATGCATACTAATCATGGAATGCCTTCGATTTTGTTATAAATTGTTTGGATTGAAACGCATTTAATGCCTAATATGATACTATTTTAATAACTTAATTTGCAAGATACGGTGATGATTCATGCTTTCTGTGAAGAAGATTTCTTTGGTTTTCAGAAGATGTGTCTAAGGCGTGTGTGTAGTTTTATATTCCGAAGATGTGCATCAACTGCAAAAATAATTATATGCACATAATATCATGACTGGCACTAAGTCATAAAAGATTGTTCATTATTTCTTCCGTATTTCACATGGACATTTCTTTGTTTTTGAATGATGGGTTTGTACAGTTCGTGGTTGCGGTTTTATTATTCTTTGAACGACATAATAACATCATGTTAGACTTGTCGAAATAAGGTTTATATTTTACTGTACTCCCCGTAATGCGCATTTGAGATGGAAAGGATATGATAAGCTGTTTTAAATCTTCTCAGGTGATACGATTAATAAACATGAATATGAAAACTTGTTAAATAAATATACATACACATTTCTTATATGGATTTTACTTCGAAAAGGCGTATTTACAAAAATATGAGATCGCCGCAGTTCCTATAGATTGTAGACTCACAATTTTATTATAACATGATTAGGAGGAGGCCGTAACATAAAAATCCGATCAAAAAATACAAAATCCTATATAGTCGAACAATCAACAATGAAAACTCTGGAGTATTTAGGTATATAGGTAGTTGGATATTCAATGCACGATTATGCTCCGTTCGTACATCGATTCGACACGTTTTTTCCCCTTGACTTGGATTTCCATACCGTCCATACAAATATTGTCATCAGAGAGGAGGTCTAACGATAAAAAAATAAGACTATGAATAAATTGGAATTTGAATTTGAAAAAATGCTTCTCATCCTCATCGGTCAGGTGATCACGTGATCATGTGATCAGAGGATCAGGTGCATGCGGGAGATGCACTTTTCCATTAAAATCATGAATGAACCTGCGAACTATCTCTTTCTGGTTGCATCGGCCCTTTTGTGTGGGAGAGGGATGGAGATAAATATTTGAACGTAAAGGTTGATTCGCACGTCGATCGCATTAGCCCGTTTGACCGCGGCAGGATAAGGGAAGCTGGAGTCCTGCCGCTGAGAGCTCCGATGTACCCTCTCTTTCTGCTAAATGTGTTGTTTTGTGAGGAAGAGGGAGAAGTTTCAACGGAACTCTCGGCGGTAGAAGTTCTGGGTTCACAACTCGCCCATTCAGAGATCGTTACGATGCATATTTTGTATGTAGAAATATTTATCGACTGGTTTGGAAAATCATCTTCCAAACAATGGGCTTTGATCGATCTTTTACAAATCAAGCCGGTAGCAGTATTATTAAAAAAATAAAAATATCTGTTTATTATAAACACCATCATTGGACCACAGCACAATTGAGGACCCTCAATTTGAAATGATCCTTCGTATAATATCAATTATTTGTTTTTTTTTTTTCATTTTTCTACCTACTTGTCAATTTATTACGAAGAAAGAAATGTGTGAAATGATTTTAGATTTTTACAGCAAAAATTTTATTTTTTTTCATTTTTTTATTTTATTTATTTATTTCAAGAATTTTGTTTTTACATTACAAATGATTACATGTGCAAGGTTATACAATAATTCATTTTATATTACTACTACTCCATAAATTGAGCTCAAGAGCTCGTGTTTATGGGAGGAGTATTAACATGCAAAAAAAATTAATGGTGTTTAATGAGATGTTTAACAATGATCAAAGAACTTATGAAATAAATACAAATATTACGTGACAAAGGTACATAATTTAGAAGAAAAAAAATTGTTTTAGAAGGACAATAACAGTATACATATATAAATATATACATATACTTTTAATATTAAATATTACAGTTTAAGTAAGGGTAAATTAAATTAAGGGTACAATATATCATTATCCAATTTCAGGGACTTAATTTGCTTTTTAAATTGTTCATATTTCAATGTTCCCGTTATATTTATATTGTTTTTGGACAATAATATATTGCAGTGATTAATTTTTAGGGTACTAGGCCGTTCTGCGCTATCTTCTTCTTTAGCCAACATTTCAGACAGAGTATCCGTGTCCATCATCACATCTGCCCTGATCTGCCTTGATGATGATCTGCACTAATTTGCCCTGATGATGGATACTGTAACGCTATCTGAAACGTTAGCAAAAGAAGGAGGTAGCGCAACAAGGCATAATACCACAAAAATAAATCACCATAAAGAAACATGTTTATATTTGATACAATACAAAAATAGTAACCTGTTATTGTTATACATTAAATGTTATTTTTTTTTGGGAAAATCAACAGATAATTTACATTTATAACAATAAAATTAATAACACACACAAAATCCAATAATAGATTTTCACATAACTTAACTTAACTTAACATAACTTTCACATAATTATAATAAAAACTAAGGGTCCTATACCCGTGAGCTATAAACTTACAAAAATACAACCTTATAAATGTTGAATAAAGAATAAAAAAGATTTACGAACACAAATATAAACTAATAACCTACTTAATAAAATCAAAAACATATAGTATTCAAAAATTTATCTTTACTACACAACATCAATAATAATAATATATTTACCTACAACTCAAAGCGAACACAGTGTTATGAGTAAGTAGATGGGGAAGTTATAACGTTGAAAGTAAGTTCCTACCTCACTTCTCAGATCTGATCTCTCTATCGGATCACTAAACATTAGAAATGACTCAAGTGATAACTGATACTCAGTGACCTCTCACGGGACGATATTATTCAGAACATGGTGGTCTTACACCAGGGCGATACTGAGAGTATCTCCCACTCTGGAACGTGCCGCAAATATACTTTATAATATTTTAAATGATTAAATTGTGAAAACACAAATCAACTAAAATTAAAAAAAAAAAAATTATCGGCGCACGCCAGACTTTAAACCCGCTACCTCCGGATCGCCAGTTAAGAGCCTTGCCCTCGACGATGAATGAAAGAAGAAAGGAAAACGAAATAGAAGAAGTCGGGGACGCCCGTGGAAGACATGGCACGATTAAGTGAATCAGATCGGTTAGGTGCTGAATTGGCATCGAGTTTGGGGCCCACCAACGCGTTCCGTGGCTAAGTTCTCCATCACGACACACAATATTTTCCACTTATTGTGGTGGTAGTAGGAGATTTTAAAATATTGTTCGGTTATTCGTAACCCGGGAATTTTTGTCTTTCTTTTTAAAAAAAGATACTTGGGTCGGGCCACAAAGTCAGAATAATAAAAGAATATGAATGAAACGATGTGTTAATGTGAATGAGGCAAGGAGTGTGCGCCAACACCGAGTTGTTTGGCGGTTCGTCCTTTCTGCCTACCCCTGCGGGGAAACGGCGTGATGGATAGTTGGTTAACTTTATACCTAGGATATATTTTTCTGGTGAGCCTTAACATATTTCCCCAGAAACATAGATCCTTCTGCAGTATTTAATTTATGTCAAATGTACAATATTTTTATCGGCATTTATAAAAAAATTCAAAAAAAGCCTAAAGTATCCTTACCACCTTACCAACAATTATGTTAACGAATTACGAGATGTGTAAAGAAACAAAACATTTTAGATGTTTTTGGGGTGATATTATATGATCTCTTAATGAAAACTAAAACCTTCCCCTCTTTTATAAAATAATTGGTTACAAAATTAAAACATGATCCATTTCGAATCATTCGATGACGATTTTACACAGGAAATGAGCATGGATATAAATCCAGGTATATATAATTAAAAAAGCCCATCGCATCCATAAAGCATGGAAATAGACGAACCACAAACAATGGACAGGCGTGAATTTGGAAAAAAATGGTTAAAAAACAAACGACGAATGACAAAACACCAGTCGAAAAAAATAAATTACACTCCCCCAAAAGCATTATTATGCAGTTATACCATCCCATGATATTTGTGTTTGAAATAAATTGATTTCTTTTGAAAATGGAGCAGACTTCTTTTATCCACATTTCGAATCGGATGTTTTTTAACACTCCTTAGAAATTGAAGCTAACTGTAACATATCTAATGATTCGGAATATTTGGGTAGCTCATTTACAAAATTATATATTTTTATTTGTATTGCAGATACCAAAAGTACCTAACTATTATGTGCCAGTCTTTGGTATCCATATGGATCTTTGGGAGTAATCATTAGGCATATAATTATAAGCATTTACGCATTTTAGCTGACGACACTACTTTAAGTATTGGATATTTAAGAGGAAACATGGTCGCCGAGAAATTTGAATAATAGGTGTTTTACCAAACTGTTAAAACCCGTCTAATCACAGTAGACCATATTTGTCATAGCTCATATAGGTCTCACATAAATCGCTATAAAATCTTTATTATAATCGTGAAAAATATGTTCTAAACGGTGTTAGAAAATCAAAATACCACTCTTTATATTGAAATCTAAAATCTAAACCACCACCAAAAAAGTAAAATGTACACGAAATATGAAACCAAAGTTAAGAATCACGAATTGAAAAAAAAAATTACTTTGGGAATTTTTTATTACTTATTTTTACATGTAACAAAAGAGTGAGGCAACAATAACGTTTTTAAAATACATTTGTCTAATAAAATATGTATGTGTTTTTATTATCAGTAATTTTATTTAGAAAAAACGTAAGGTGAGCCATTATTTAAACTTTTTTATGTTTGCATGAAAATTTTCTTAAATAATAATTTATATGTTTATTTTGAATTATTAAATTTGAACGCATATTTCATCACATTTTAAAAACAGGTTTTAGTGAAGGTAGCAGTCCACAATGGAGTCCTGGTACCTACCCTGATGTATAGCAGTGAGGCATGGAACTGGCAGAGGAAGGATGAAAGCAGACTGAATGATGTTGAAATGAGATCCCTGAGCCGTATGTGTGGTAAAACAATGTATGATCGTGTGAGAAATGTGGATATACTGATGTAAGCACAATGAGTAAGATTAAGAAAGAAAGAAAACCATATGAAAAACACCTACCCCAAATTTCTGAAGGTTAATGTCACTGTCACTTTTACGCTTCCAAATACTGAGTAAAAGGGACAAATGTACCTCAGGCTGATAATACTCAAATAAAATCGACAAAATTGAGATTCTGTAGGTATTCCCCATTTTCCTCTTTTACTAGAAGAAAACTAGAAGAAAATATTTTAGAAGAAAATATTCGATGTCTTTTCGTTTTGCTTTTTTTTTAAATACATTGTTTAGTTTGTACTCGTATGCTGAACGTCTGTTGATGCATTCAAACCAGGCAATTTTTACGTAATATTTATATCTATGTAATATCTATATAAATATTATCCCAATATTTAAAAAAGGCGATGAGACTGACATTTCAAACTATCGACCGATATGCATACAATCTGTTTTACCAAAAATCTTTGAATCTCTATTTCTTGATGAAATATATCCCACGTTAACAGAGATAATAAATGACAAACAACATGGCTTCATTAGAGGTATATCAACTGCAACAAATTTATTACTCTTTCAAAACTATATATTTTAGTCTTCTTCTAAAAATAAACAAGTTGACTGTATACATACTGTTTTCTCGAAGGCTTTTGACAAAGTGTCCCACAAAATACTGATCCGAAAACTTTATGCTCTGGGAATCAGGGCAAATATGTTAAGCTGGCTTAGTAGTTATATATCAGGTAGAACTTTATTTGTTAAAATAAAATCTTATACATCCAAACCATTTTCCGCTACTAGTGGCGTTCCGCAAGGTAGTCATCTGGGTCCAAATTTATTTCTTCTTTTTATAAACGACATAGTCAACTGCTTTAAAGACGTCGATGTATTGATTTTCGCTGATGACATAAAAATATGTAAAGAAATAACTCTCCTTAATCACTGTGAAATTCTTCAATTCAATATAGACATGCCAAAAAATTGGTGCTCACAAAACAATATTTAAATGTTGAAAAATGCAAAACTTTGACCTTTTCCAGAAAAATAATTTCACTGTTTTTCAACTATTGAATAAATGAAATAAATTTAGAAAGAGTAACGGAAATGCGGGATCTTGGCATAATAATGGACGAGAAACTAGACTTCACGGTCCACATTCAACAAACTGCAAATAAGGGTATGAAAACATTAGGATTTGTATTAAGAACAATCCAAAACTTTCAATCGTTACAAATCATTAAACTATTGTACACATCCCTTGTTAGAAGCCTAATAGAACAGAACTCCATAGTCTGGTCGCCCTTCTACAATATTCATATTCATAGTATTGAAAGAATTCAAAGAAAATTTCCACGTTTCGTAAATTTTAAACTTAAAATCCCTTTAGAGCACACAAATTACCCGTCGTTGATGAATATTTAAAATATTCTAACTTTAGAAAAGAGAAGAAAAATAAACGACCTAACCTTTTTATTAAAATTATTAAACTCTAAATTCGACTGTTGTGAACTCCTTCAATTAATTAATCTACATGTACTTACACGAACAACTAGACAAACATTAACATTTTATATACGTACATCTCATTCCAACTATGATTTGCATTCTCCAATACAATGTTTACATAAGGTAACAAATGCTTAAACAATATGGATGTATTTGTCAATAATTTGAACTTAGCAAATTTCAAACGCCATGTTATGTGCCAACTATGTATTTCTACCTATCTCATAAACTAATGTAAACAACAATTTTAAACATTGGGTACCTATTTTATGTCAACTCCTATATTTTATAGACTATATTGTGTTTCTCATATTTTAGGTTACATATTTTCTTTGTTAAAGCTTTATTATTGTATTTTGTTAAGGCTTATATTTTATGTAACTTATATTTTGTTTTTAATATTTACTATGCTACCTGTATTTTGTAAACTGATTATTTTCACTGTAATTAAAATAAAACATGCACTGCATTCTATGTAAAAGCCCTATGGGCGTTTAAATAAATAAATAAATATATATATTATATTTAAAAAATATATTATTACTGGTATCAAAATCCAGAGAGGAGATTGGAAAAACGTTTGTATGTACAAAAGGCCGCTGTTTCCTCTTAACAGTAGAATTAGCATTTATTTAACCAATAATTATATCAGCAATATAAAGCTTACACGTATCGTGGCCTCGTCAACTAAAATACGAAAATGCATATAAGCGGATGCCTAGTAATAATTAATAATAATAATTTTTCTTAGTATAATGGAAACCACTATAAAAGGTACTTAATCTATTTCATAACACGATTATTAAAATCTTTTGGCATTACAATCTACCTGAGGGATGTTTGGGATATGAATGGGGTGGCCATAAATATCGCCGGAGCGATACACGCAACAACCTGTGTCGATAGTTCGCCCATAAATATTGTCAGGGCACAGCGTCTCATCTTGGTCTGTGATCTGCAAGACGCGACGCAGAAGGCCTAACAAACTGTGACTGGCGGAGATGTGAGATGGTCTCGTGACAGCCACCGTAACAGCTATAGCTGAATCAGAATGTTACCAAGGGACAAGGAAATACTCCAAATTTGGTTACCCTTGATAAAATTTCACTGATTGGGTATCAATTTTCAAATTTTAATTTAATTGAACAAACTACTTAACTCTGCTCAGACTGTTCTTACCAATGTATTGTACTTTTCCTAGCATACTATTTTTTCATCTTGCATGGGCAGTATTTTGTTTTTATTTTTATTTCGTTTTCGTTTTAGATTTGGTTTTTGATTTTATTTTTGATTTGATTTTTTTATTTATTTTGTTTTTTTTTGTCTGGCTTATTTTAGACGTTCTTTGTAATAAAAAATAACATGTAAAAGCCCAGCCGTGGTGAAATTCTCAATAAAAAAATATAATAATCCACTTCAAATACTTAGTAATTTGATAAAAAAGACATCTAATGAAGATAAGTCCATTTATCTGCTTTGTGTTAAAGAGGGCATCAATGCTTATTTAACTTAAATAATATGTGGTACTGCTTTATTTAGTTATAGTTTTTTTATACCTTAGGCCTTGGACGGTCTTTTTAGGAAAATAAAGGAGAGGATGTTCTGGGAAGGAAAAGGTATGAGGGGTCGGTAGGAATCTGGGGGTCAATATGTCCAGGAGTGATGGACGTATGAATCCATCCCACCCACTGCGGTTCAAGGCTATGTGTTGAGACAGTCTGGATGGAGTGGTCTAAGTTAGGACTCCCTCAGCCAGTCTCTCGCGATCGTGGTGGACCAACGCATTCACTGCCAAGTCCTTAGTCCTCACCCCATGAATCCGGGCACCAAACGTATCGAACCATTTGAGGTGACTATCTATGGAAGGGCTATTGGCCATCCAATAAATAGTTCCCAGGGCGGTTGTACCCATACCCGCTTCCCAAATAGTAGTGCGAAAGTGCTAAGTACAGGTAACTACGGTAATTACCTAAAATATGTATTTACACCAAAGATCGATTTTAGATTCGAGATAAATATTCTGCACGCTTCATCTTTTACTACATGAGTTACAGAGGTCAGAAAATTCCATTAAACAAAAATTCATGCTAAAATAACATTTTTCTCCCACCACGCTAGGGATATTCCTGTGGGTTCCATACCAACTCAGAATAAAACCAACGCAGAAACACTTCAGAAAGGTTATTAAAATCTATGAAAAAATAATTTTAAAATAGCCGGTAACCCTAACCTAACTTAACCTATTTAAACAATTTTTAAATATTTTTTTATCATCACTCTTAATGACCTTTCTGAGGTGGTTCTGAGTTGGTTTCATTCTGAGTTGTCCGGTCACCATTCCTGTGTTATAATGAACAACTGTTCTACTGTGTTCTGAAAATCAGACGAAGCGAGGAAACTACTAATATAAAATATTAATTATTAAATGAGCAAAACGTCATTTTTTCTAACTTGTGTTTCTAACATTTTTTTATGGATTAATCAATAAAAAAATAGCAGGGCTTATGGTCAATAAGCATCTGGTGAACATGTACAGCACAATGCACATCGCTCAGCCGCCACTGTCAGAGTTACACGACGTCAAAAGGAATACCACTCTTGAAGCATAATGTTTGACAAAACTCTGAATTCCTCGAGCATGATTCAATTCATTGCGTAATAAATCAGGCAAGATAAGTTAAAAATGAGAAACGTCCCTCGGCCTCATTAAAAGTCACACACAAAAAACGGAACGCTGACGGGCAATAATTTAGGATGCTCAACAATTTTAATGCAAAAGCCGTGTTTTTTGCCATTTTTATAGGCCTTCTACTACGACATATCATCGGGTGCAGGTCGGGAGTGAGACGGACATACCCGCAGCGCGCCCCGTCCCGCTCCCTCCGGCAGGGACGGGCCGTGATATGAATAAAAACAAAAAGTGAGAAATGGAATGAATATTTTATACCTGGATGTTTGTATTTTTTCAGTAGGATAATTGCTCCGTATTTCATTCTACTGTCGCATAAAAACGTCTAACCCGCGGACCACCGGCCGGTGGGCGCTGCGTCCTATTAAAAATGTTTTCTATGCATTTTTTGTGCATCAATTTTTGTGTTTTAATGAATGAGTCCGCGGTGGCTACTGTTTCCCCCGATGGTCCATTTAGATGTTAGTTTTATGGGCCGTTATGGTTATGTGTTCCACAGGCGAGGCACGCGAGGTTACTTTTAACCGCAGGTTATTTAAAATTCTTCTCAGCTTAACCTAAGATGACCTAATGCAAGTTTCGGCAAATTTATCAATTTATAATAGTGATTTCACCTGCCGATTTTTAATTCGTGTCTTGTACGTTATATCTACAAAAACCATTGAAGTTCCTACTTTATATTGAAGCCCTTTAATTAATTTATTTTTAACCACTGACCATACACGCACATGTCTTCATGATAAGCTTGCAGGACGAAGAAGTTTTGCGAAACCAAAACTGAGATCGGTGGATGGGATGGAATTTCCAATTTATTACCATGCATCTTATAAATGTTCCAATATTTAAAAAAATAATAAAATTTTCAAAATTCTAAGTAACCTCCGAAAGAGCTGATGACCTTGAAACGCCCGAACAGATTTTCATGAATTGTAGCTAAGAATATCTCGATCACGTCAGCTTTCAAACAACAAACAAAAAAAACGCATCTTAATCGGTCCATTCGTTTAGGAGGTCCCCTCTTGTTGCACGGGGGGTTAGAAAAGAGATATTGTGCAGACGATGATGATGATATTATGATGATCTATGATGACAATAATAGAATTCACAAGATTTAACAAGGACAGGTTGTTTCAAAAAATTTGACGTATTCATCAAATATTTTAAGTTAATTTCCACATTCTGTGTAAGTGCTATTCAAGTTCTGTGATTATTTCAGTTTTACGGAGTAACTGGCCTATAGTGATATAATAACAGAACTTGAATCGAACTTATACAGAACGTGAAAATTAACTTCAAATATTTGATGAATCCGTAATTTTTTTTAAACAACTTGTCCTAAAATGGAGCAAAAACAAAGACATGTTAAATTATTTGAACAAAACGTATACCTAATAACAATAAATTTTCTTGGCTTATTACTATTGAATTATTAATATTAAAAAAAAAAACCATTACGACTCAACACCAAAGTTTCCTATATTTCCCAAGACAACGCTCCCATGTTTCCCAGCCTACACAAAAGCTCAAAACATAACCCGAATGCAAGTATCTATCACCCTTCACAATTTCAGTTATGATTAACGTCTGTGTGGCCGTCCCACTAAGCCCGGCCTATAACAGGCATCGCTTCAGCTCTATCTAAGCAGCGCTCTAGGCGGCGCAGTGCGATAGGCGGGCTTGGGCGGTGCGCAGCCGCCCTACGTCACCGTCGCTCATAATAATATGATTTCATAACTGGAGTGGGCGGGCCCTGTCATAAGAAATATTAGGCGGGAGTTATGACCGCGCACCAGCCACGCGTTGGTTGGAGGAAATACATTCTAGTATGTTATTTTGGTGGTTTGAAGACGGAATTCAATGCAGGAGATTATTAAATATTATTTGAAATATGGTAAAGTTTTCTTTTCAGTTCAATACAATTTATTTCAGTAATGGAGGTATGACCTCAGTTTTGATAAAAAAAATAAGTTTTTTGAGCTTTTTTCTATTCAGTTCCAATATGTTGAAATCCTATAGCAAGAAATTAATTATTGTTGATACCTATCAGTACATTACGTCGACAAGCTTTGATACCGCATAACGATCATGCTGAGTGTACGCAAATAAATAATTTTCTCACCTTTAAAATATTCTACAAAGAAAATTATCAATAAAATCCGATGATTTTTTTACAAAGATTTCTAAATACCACTACATTGAAGAAATTATTTTATTTATTTCAAGACTTTTGTTTTTACATTTAAAAAAAATGATAACATATGCAAGGTTATACAACAATTTTTTCTTGAATTCTACTACTCCATAAATTGAGCTCTAGGAGCTCGTGTTTATGGGAGGAGTATTTATACACACGCAAAAAATAAAATAATAATAATGTTCTAATTAAATATTAGTAAGCTATACGTGAAATCCTATTTAGATACTATTTAGACGAATCCTTACGACGAGTCGGTTTACATTATGAACATAAAAAATAATTTTTATTTCTATTATTGTTCAATAATTTTATTATTAAATTAATAAAAACAGTTATAAACAAGTTCTGCTGGTAATTATTACTGCGCGTGACAGCTGTTTCGCCTTCTGAGGGCATTATCAAACTGTCTAGAAAAAAGAAATACAAAATTAAAATGGAGTTCTACAAATTAAACTTGATAACAATAAATATATCAAAAAATAAGTTACGGATAAATTGAAGCTTTAACTAGCTTTTCTATGAATTGGAATTAAAATAAAATTATTATTTACATAACAAAAAATATAAGCGTAAACCACAAAAAAAAAAAGTTTTTTCATGACTTATCTATGAAGTATCTAATGTTAGATTTTTTTTTTAAATACCCCTTTATGGCTGAGACTATTTTTGAGGTTTTGTTCTAACTTTTTTTATTCTTATAAAATTATGCACAAAATAAATAAAAATCATTTTTATGCTTTCTTCCCCCGTGCAAATAAGACGATTTTAAATTTTGAAGGCACGATAATCGAAATATTTCTAGCGTTTTTATTCCTCTTAAAGCTAATATTACGTACACTACTATGGTGATCGTCTTAACAAATAATGAGATGGTAAAAAAAGCGTTTTTCTTAAAGCTGGTTCTTAATTGGTATCAATTAAGAAATTTTCAATAGTTATTAATATAATATTTCCTACCTTGGTTGTTCCTTCAGGTCTAATTGGTTCAGGATTAGGCTTTTCAGTCACTCGACTGTAAAAATAAAAGTTGTGTTTGATTGTAAGGGATAACAACAATACATAAAATACATCTAGGAGTATACATTTGTAAGCACTTTATCAGAGCAGGTTAGCTTTAACAGCCTTAAATAACACGACGATGAAGTGTTATAAAAAACGTATAAAAGTGGACTCCAACGCACCTTGAATGAATTGCCGAAAAAACGAATGTTAACCTCATCACAAAGTTAATGAAGCAGAGCACATCTTGAGTCAACATGTGACCACATTTATTATTATTCAGCAGGCTGGAAAAACTTCCGTGGTCATTGGAGCGGGTGTAATAAAACCTTTGATGAGAAATGTTCCAGAGGATGCGTCACTTTGAAACTAGAAATACCCGCGATTGGTAGGTGACGATTTTGATTTTATAGGTCTTTTAAATAATAGGAATACAAAAAAGCGTTTTATTAAAGTAAAAACTACTTAAGCACCGTTGTGATTTGAAACTAGATGAAACGAAAAATAGCGAAACTAAAAAGAGACAAATACATACATCTATAGGATTTAGCCTGCGACATAATGATATAGACTAACCGAGTCTCCTCTTTGCGAGTTGCTTCATAGTATCCCCAGTCTTGAATACGTAAATTTTCTGAAGGGTTCACTTTTACCGCGTGTGAACTGCACACTCTGATTTTTTTTAATAGAAAATGCTACCAATTCGTTTTATTGACTACAAAAAGATTTTCCAGCAAATATAAATAGCACTATGGTTACGATAACGAATGAAAGATCAGAATGGATTTTCAGATTTGTTAAAAAATGTTCAAGTCGTTATACAGATAAAGTCTTGTTCAACCAAATTAACTTGGTTTTTGGTGTAGGTAAAGATTACACTTTTTCTTCGGAGGTGCAGACAGAGAGATTAGACTGCCGGATAACCTACTCTGTCACACCTTGATTCAACATTCAAATATCGTCTCGTACATACGCTTCTGTTATTCTGACCCTTGACATGGCCCAACTCAAGTATTTGATTCACTTGATCATGCCATGCCTTTCCCGGGTGTTTCCAACTACTTTTACTTGTTGAAAATAATTATGTTAAGTTTTGAAATAAGTACACAGCTATAATCAAATCTCTCGAACCTCTTACAAAAACGATTAGTAATACAAAATTTGCCACGGTTTGGTTCGTTTATAAGCATTCTCTTCTGTAGATGCATCCTCCAGCTAGATAATCCATGAATAAAACCCCTGCAAACGTTTCATTTGATTGAGGGTTTCCAATCAAATCTGCCAATCACCAACACTAACGCGGTGTCTTTTCTGCTTAGCTGTGCTCGTCGGACACCTTGTGGACTGTGGACTGTGGGCTGTGGAGGGCTTTTCATTACTCAGCCACCATCACTACTCGAATACGTGTACATACATAGGGACAGTTCATAATCAATTCCGTTAATCGGGATGGGTAACATCACTTACTCATTTTAAATTATAATGTTGTTATTATGTGAAAAACGTATTACTGTTATTATGTAAAAAAATGGCAAGTACCTAAGTTTAGAAAATGTGCTTTTATTGTACTTATACAAATAGTAGGTATATCGTATATGTATATATGTTTGCTTTGTGGAGGGTATATTAGAGATAAAGAAGAAGTGAACCCGGGTCTTCAAGAGAGGGGGGGGGGGGGGAACAAGAACTACAAGAACTATTGGTAAAAGCGAGCTGTTTTCGAGGGAACTGTATACAAATTATGGACATGCATTTGGGATGTCTCCTGACTGTGAACTTGATGCTGATTAATAGGTGATCATATTATCTGAACAAACTAAATAAATAAATACAAACTTATACCCGTAACTGATCTACTTCTCGAATCTATACGAAATTAAAAAAAATATATAGATTTTATTCCTGTAGGACTTGGTGCATAGTGCAAATCCAATCTGCCATATTATTACACGAATAGATAAAGGAAAAAAATCAATTATAATAAGTTATTTTAAGCAACACCCGACTCAAAAAAGAGCTGATAACTTTGAAACGCCTGAACAGATTTTCATGAATTATAGTTAAGAACCATCTCGATCACGTCAGCTTTCAAACAAACAAAAAATGCATCATAATCGGTCCATTCATTTACGAGCTACGACGCCACAGACAGACACACAAAAACACGCAGACAGTCGGGCACAAGTCAAATTTATAATACTGTTGCTTGCGTTGGGGGTTACACATGGAAGTGTAATTATAATAAAGAAATTAATAATAATCTGGATTGTTGCCACATCATCCGCACCAACCGTCATTGAGAGGAGAGCTGAGCAACTCAGATGCCACGACAATTGTCTTTTTATGTGAATACCGCAAAAGAGTCCCAACTGCTTCCGTCTGAAGCCAGTAAGGTTATGGCATCCTGAATTGGTGGGGATGTACCTGGCTACCTAGATCTGGTCACCGAAACAGCTGAAGCCATTTCAAACAACGTTTCAATTTTGAAAGGTGGTCTTACACCAGGGTTGTACTGAGAGTATCTTCCACTCTGGATCGTGCCGCAAATATCCTACATATTATTTTTAAAGATATAATTGTGTAATAATACAAATTAAAGTAATAATACAATTGAACAGCTTCGGATTGCTAGTCGAAAGCCTTAACCCTTGGCAATAGAAACCGTCAATTTCGACGATGATTGAATTCCGTGTTCTGAAACGATATTCTTTTACAAATGGACACCATTCTTCCATCCACAAAAAATGCTTCTAAATGAAGAGTAGCATAAATCTTAAGATATAAAATAACTCGAATTGCATATTCAAAAATTAAATAAATGCGTGCACCCTCCTTTGGTGAACATCGCAGAACCTTGGAAGTCGCAGAAGTTGTCTACAATATTGTATCACACCCTCAGTGTGTCCCATTTCTTTGCTGTGCATTGTGTACATAGTTCAGATATGTAATTTTATCATCGTCACTACAGTGGTAGATCCGCCTTGTAAGAATTCCGGCTCGTACATATATTAACGGCTCGTCTTTGTTGTTTAATACTCGTACTACCTTCAACATCCTTTATATCTTCTGGGGATACGTCCCAGGCCCCAGATATTTAATATGTGAGGCCAAAAGCAAATGTGTTTATAAAGACAGTTTACTGATTTCTATATGTGTGATGTTATTGACTGAAACCCCAAAGTTCAGTAATACACCGGCCTTAGCAGCCTTCAATCTCCCCAGAAAATAAAATCTGGACTTTTGCAGAATAAGGAAAGTTTAACAAGCTAATCCCAATAGCGGTTATTACCTCGGCAAAGGGATCAGGGTGAATTTTATGAATGTCCCTTGGGGTCGTATAGTTAATCAAGCGAGATGGCTGGACTGCTACAAGCTGCATTGTTATGAAATACTGCCTGAGTAAATTATATTTATTTTGCGATATATTTATTTCATTACATAAAATACTTAAAATACATAAATACATAAAATTATAATTTTGGGAAGCGGGCATAGGTACCGCCGAACCGGGGAACCTTTATTGGATAACCAACACCTCTGCCATAGGTCACAGCAAGTGGTTCGCTACGTTTAGTGTCTTAGAAGGGGTGCGCGGGATCATGGATTGAGGTTTGTCCAGGCCAGATCGGGAGAGAATGGTTGAGGGAGTCCCTTTGACTTCTCCAGCCTTACTCTCTCGGAACATCATCTTGCAGTGGGAATGATGGATTCACACCTCCATCACTCCTGGACACAATGACCCCAGATTAATACCCTTTTCCTTCCGAGCACTTCATCTCCTTCTTTTACTAAAAAGACCCCCTACACAGCATCCCCAATGATGAAATAGGCCCTGAGGGGAATTATTTTCTTCGGAGCCTCCAGTGTGGAGCTAATAATGTACAAAGAAACAAAAATCATTCATGTGGTTAAAACTTTGCGAACTAGTGGTACAAGTGGGAAAATTAATGCTGAATGTTTATCACATTTGGAGTCTTGTGGTACTTATAGCTTTTTTATATCGGCTGTGTACTATATTTTATTATAATTTTTCTTTTCGCTTGTTCCATGTACCATAAGTTTTAGTACACGTGACTAAAATTAAAGATTGCGACAAATGTTGGAATTTTTTTTCCCAATTCCACCACCGAGGTAGAGAATGTACCTGCATGAGGCCCACTAGACATCTTCCGGCAAATCCAATAAAACGATGATACTTATCTTGATGGCTGTCCAATCAGCGCGAGGCGGAAGTAACTACGTCACCAGTGGGCGGAGGGGAGAGGGGTGAATGGTATTGCCGGTACTGTTGCGGTTATTGTATTGGAAAGATGAAGGGTACTCGAGTGGAGCAGTGTACAGTGTATTGTGCGTGGGGAACAATCAGCGGTGATTTGCGACCCGGAGAATATTTCTCTAGAGAGAATGCAGGAAGATATTGATGGGGAGGAAGTCGGTTTTGCGGTCATGAACGGCTGTACAATCATAGTAGGTACATATACGTATTGCCTTATAGGTGGAATTTAGCATCTCTACGAGGATATGCAATGAAACTGATATAATCTATGTTTAATGGATTTCGAGAAAGGATTTTTCGATTTTGCTTTTCTTAATGCTAAAGCTTGCAAAATCTGCACAGGCCTGAAGAAATTGAAAAACCGACGTTGGCCTTTTTAGAAGCAAGCAACAGATATAATGTTTCGTGAAATAATTTCTGTTTTACCGACTCTTGACACGACTCAAGTATTTTATTTACACGATCGTGCTTTCCTTAGGAATCCCAGACTTCTTGTTCCATCCACTTGAGCGTGATACATTTTTGTAAAAATTTTCTTCCATTTTTATTCGCTATGCATCCTGAAGGTATGTCATGTTTATTGCGCTCACATCGTCTTGCCTTTCCAGCCGAATCTTCTCAATTTTTTTTTGATACAGTATAAATATATAGCTATTTTGCATAGCATTAAAAGAAATAAAGATGTGTTTTTTTGTTATTTCTTCCTGCACAACTTTTAATACCTCAGTAGAGGCTACGTGGCTACGAACACTTCGGAATTAATTTAATAATATGAAACTACGTCTTTAGTTCTTTAGATGTCTTCTAAATAGAGATTTACTTAGAATTTTTATTTTTCCTTCGGCCAATCAATAATACAATATGGTTTTATAGGATGGGGTGGTACACACAATACCTCTTTACATAGCACAAAAATGAATAGTAAAAATAATTCTATATAAACTTAATATATAAACAATACCGCTTTACATAGCACAAAAATAAATAATAAAAACAATTCTATATAAGATACGTTTTTTGGTTTTCACGGCCAAAAGCATTTTCGTTATTGGTTTTTGGGGTGTTATGTCGTATTGCGCTACCTCCTTCTTTAGCCGACGTTTCGGACAGCGTTGCAGCTTTTTTTTTTTCTTTTTCTTTATTCATTATATAATTTGTGTACAGTTTACAGGTGATTCGACTACCACGCTAAGCACATGCCCGTATTATGGTAGTCGAAAGCAGTGTCCATCATCAAGGCAGATCCGGCAGATCTGACAGTCGATCTGCCGGATCTGCCCTGATGATGGACACTGCAACGCTGTCCGAAACATCGGCTAAAGAAGGAGTTAGCGCAACACGTCATAACACCCCAAAAACAAATAACTAAAATTCTACATAAACCTAATATCAGAACTTCTGTTTGAACTACTATAAGCTATTAAACATGCATTAAGCTTTGTCCATTGCGCGGGCAAACGCCAGACTTTTGACAGTCCAACACAAAAATCAAGGTCATAAATGTTTAACAATTTTTGCCAACACTCAAGGCCATAACTTTACACCAACATCGTTTGGGGTGAAGTTCGCGCGGTCCACACAATTTGACAAGTGGTCTGAGGTACGGACGTGTCCACGGCACGCACACTTGACGTTTATATCAATATTAAAATGCTTTCTGATGACAAAAGAGATGCATCAGGGAGAAAAAACAGATATTTTAATAGATATTTATTTATCAGGAAAGATTTCCGACTAATACGCACGACCTAAAGTTACTATTTATTAAGAATTTAGAGTGAATACGTTTTGTTGCTACGTAAATAATTACGTAGCATCAAAAATAGAATATCGATTTACAATGGTCAATTTCTCCCGTGTCTCTGAAACCGATTAATAAATTAATAGACTTTATTTACAAGTGAGTTCACGAAAGAAATAATCATCCATTACGACAGTGTGTTTATTTACAACTTAAAATCATAATTATTAGGTCCGCGTACCAAAAAATTTGACGTTTATCGTTTGCATAAATGTTAAAATGCGTTCGATGTAGAAAAGATGCTACCTGCATCAGGAAGAAAACACAGATCAGGGTTTATCAGGAAAGATTTCCGACTAATATCGATTATTGCACCAATGAAATTATATAATAACGTCATTTTATTGCACGACCTAATTTAGAACTATAGAATCTAAATTCTATTATCTATCTAAAATCTAATTCTACTCTAAAGTACGTAAATATTTACGTCAACAACAGAATAATTATAAATATTTGATATTATATTATCAAATATTTCTATTATTATATTATATTTAGGTATAATAATATTTTAAACTCGTGATTATGTTCGCTCATACATAGCACATAACCACAAAAATCCGTTCCGATTTTTCTACATACACGGACCGCACCGCGCGACTTCTGTCAAAAAATGAATTCTCCCCCCCCCCCGCTGGACCCCGCCTGCCTTCCCGCTTCACCCGGGATGAGATGTTTAAGTTTTGTTTTCCGCCGAACACGGGAAGTACAAACACTGCGGCCTTGAGTGTTGGCAAAAATTGTGACCTTGATTGTTGTATAGGACTGTCAAGCAAAATTCTGGCGTTTGCCGGCGCAATGGACCCCGCATTATACATACTTCTACCATGCAACACTACAAATTTGAAAAGATAATATTATTATAATATTATAAATTAAATTGCACTATATAAAAATAATAGAAATCTTAGACAAACATCAATTCTCTCAAATCCAAAATGTTAAAAAAAATGAAGCAATTCGATTATAAATACCATGGAGTATTTTTTTTAATGCTTTGTGAGTGAGATTTAGAAATATAAAGTACAATTTAAAAGATTTTAAAATATACCTTAAAAAACAAAAATGTACGGAATGTGATGAATACATATCTATTCATAAACATGCAAATACGATATATTTTTTTAATTTTTTTGTATCTCCATAAATAAACATAATAATATTAATTATTATTTTTAATTGATAAACTAACGTTTAAACAAGATTTTTATGCATAGCACAAAGGGTAGATAACAAATAGATGAATGTTTCGGGCTGATAATTATTGATTATAATATTTGTATAATAATATAATTTGACAGAATATTTCATTATACTCTCCTAATAAAGCTTACGCTTATGCTTAGGAGGGGGTATCATAATATTGTAATAACACATGACCTTAGCTTAATTAAGGGAGTACATCTTAGGTATGTATTACAATATTAAAAAAAAATGATTACGATGTAAAAATACTTTATTAACACGAATAAATAAATTTGTGAATTGTCATCATTAAATTAAAAAAAAAAACAATCAAATCAGCCTGTTTTCGGGTAGAATGTATGTATTATCTACAATCTACTTTGTACCGATATACATATATTATAGTCATGCTGAAAATAATATTTACTAATTTAACTACGCATTAAAAAAACAATTACTAACGTTTCCGAGTGACCTATGTGAATCCCCTTCCAGATTCGCCACCCCCGCCACTCCCCCGAACAACCCCAGCACAACTAGCGCCTAACTAAATGACAAATCGAATTATTTCCCCGACAT
Organism: Limnephilus lunatus; assembly: GCA_917563855.2. Lineage (NCBI taxonomy): Eukaryota > Metazoa > Arthropoda > Insecta > Trichoptera > Limnephilidae > Limnephilus > Limnephilus lunatus. The sequence goes on along the minus strand of OU830595.1, from coordinate 90,350,326 downwards.
TCCGCCCTTATTAACCCCCGGTGCGCCTCTCCGCTGGAGTTCGCAGCTTCTCTTCGCTTTTGTTTTGCCCGCTATATTATATATATTATCCGGTACGTAGCTACAGGACACTTTGCCAGTTCCTTCTCCCTCGGGCGCACACCCTGCCCAGCATCCAGATAGAGACGGAGCGTGTTGAATTAACACGTATGCACCAATTTTCCAATTTGCCCTCTGGCCTGCGGCGGAATTATTACTTTCCATTGCAGTCTGGTATTTATTTATGCAGACGGAACCCTGACGCGACGGTCAGATTCGATTAGTGCACTTCTGGATGTGTACCGGGGAGAGGACAGGGGGAAGGTTGGTGGGAGACAATGTTATCTTGTTTGTGGATCATGGAGTCAGAGAACAATCAGGAACTTGATAATTCAGAGACGTGAGTAACATACGCTACGCTCTGTTCTCAGTTCAACCCTTTGCGGTTATACTGAAACCATACCCACAGAAGCCCGTTATTATTATTCTACTGTCATTCTTGCAAGTAGATAGATACAAGCTTAGTTTAATCATTTTAACTGCTGTTAGAGCAGTATTTTCATAAGAATTAAAGACAAAAATCACTGATTGCAAATGATTCGAAGTTGAGAAATGCGAATAATACAATGTTAAAGGTTTTGGAGCTGAATCAGATAAAATAAAACATATGCCAAAGGAATTTTATATAAAAGTAAACATATTAAGGGATTAGTTATACTGGGAGGTGAATAGAAAGACGCATTCGTTTACATTGATAAAAGATAAGTAGGTACCCAAAAACAGGTCTCGGACCATGTAAATATTTATTTTGATATTATGTTGATTGATATCATTTTACCTAGTATAAAATGAAGTCGCTCAAAATGTTTGTACGCTTAGATCTTTTTTAACTGAGCAACGGATTTTCACGCGGTTTTCACCAATAGATAGAGTGATATAAGATGAAGGTTTATATGTATAACACATGCTTATTGTAGTAGAGAAAAGCCGAGAAATTCGAATATTCAATTCAGGCAGCGGACAGCTGGCAAGCGGGTGGTGTGGATTTTATAAAGGATGGGTAATGACGTTGTGTTTCGTTAGCCACCAGCAACGTGTGGCCGGGTCTGCTAGTAATATATAAAAAGAAAATAAGGATAATCGTAAGCAATGAACATTTACTATTTTAGAAATAATATTGAATACAAGAGGCACACTGAATTTATTTTGTACTGAAATTAATATCTACCATTATATACTCTTGGGTTATTTCTGTGGTGTAGAAATTTTGATGAATACCATAAATAGACGGTGATGTCCACTACTGCACATTATTTATTTATTTATATTATTATTGGCCTGTACGGGCTTTTACAAACATGTTACATACATACATTGTAATAATAATTTTGTGGAACAGTAATCGTGAAATAAAACATGCTATATAAATTAAACAGAACCCATGCAGAAGAATATTTTTATGCTAATATTGGGGTATGTTATTATAGAAATCTTATAACTATATTTCGTGCGGTTGAACACATCAATCATGGAAATTTGAAATGCTGTAAAATGTTTATCATTCAGGAGAGCCAAAAGTAGACCGAGTTTATTGTTTATACCTTAGGAATTTATGCTGATTTTTTTTCAAGAGAAAACTTGAAACTCCGCAAACAACTGCAACTAATCTCGAGTCAAGAAACAACCTACAAGTCAGCATTATCAATACCCTTATCTTTTTATCACACTTATTATCATGCAAATCTACAAATAATAAGTGGACGGTTCGTGAGGAGGCGTTATGAGTTTATGAGCCTAAATATAACAAAAAAACCTCTGAAATGGTGGAAAATTGCTCGATACTTCAGGCACTGTACAAAAATATGTAGTTATCTTTTAGTGAACCTACCGAACCACTTTTAGTGAAGTTACCGGTACTTTCTTATAAAATAATCAAAAACTGTTATATAAATAATTACAGATATCGCAAGCATGATGTAGAAAGGTTGGTGAAATGTCAATTATTGAATAACTATAGAAATATTGACCGATTTAAAAAAATATGTATATATAGAAGTCGAAAGGTGTAGGTACTTATAAGAATTAGAAGCACTATTAATAGATGACTAACCCGTACTTTTTCACGGGTCTGCGCTAGAGTTCTATACCTATAATATTGGTTTACTAATAAACCTGATACCTTTTTTTCAATAGATCCACACAGGAGGCCTGAGGAAAAAATACCTCAGGACCTATGTCATCTTTGGAGATCTTTGGAGATGTGCACGTGCATAGTAGATACCCATGGATATCTAATAGATACATAACAGTTAACATCAGGTAGGTACTAAAATATCCATATTTAATGAAGAACATACCTAGAATTAAGACATAATAACAACAAAAAACATGTGTGCAATTCGTACGCGGTAGAAGTGAAACCTACAGATAACTAAACTTCGAGAGAATGAGACGAATGCAGAGTATCAAAAGTATGATAATTTTAGGGTTAATTTATTATAAAATTGTTAACAAATTAAAAATATTTTTCATTTTATTCTATGAAGCATCGCCCAATTAGGAAGCTGATAGGCTACGAAGCACCGCACAAAGAGGACACCGATTAGTCTATGTCATTTCCTCGCCGGCTAAATCCTTTATATGTATGTTTTTGTCTCTTCTTAGTGTCGCTCGTTTCCATTTCATCGAGTTTCAAATCATAACGGTGCTAAATAAGTTTTCATTTGAAAAAAAATAATTAAAAGATAGCTCTTTTTTCATATGAATTTCAAGAAAGCATTATCTTCGTTCTGTCAAATTCATCACGGTATAAATCTATGAAAGAGTGTTTCTGATAGGGTAATAAACACCACGTTATTCTATTCAAAATATATTTTGAAGTGAGACATTTCCATCATTGTCCTAATAAACTAAATGTCTATGACAATGGTCCGACCTCTGCGGGATCCTCTATTAGTAAATGACCCAACAAATTATTTTTGATTCATCAATCAAGGGAAGAGTTGAAACTATAATCTGTCACATTAACCACAAAAGTCTCCACAATTTGTTTCCATCCGAGGAATTGTTTTATATCCCTTTCTTGTTTCCTTTATATTTGCCCAACAGCCCATATCATATCCCATATTATCCCATCTTGCGAGGGATTTCTGTCTACGTCGGAGTCTTCCATTATAAAATAAAAATATTAAAATGTGTATGAAATCTTTCATGTTAATATTTTTTTTAAAGAAAGACAAACATTGTCGGATTACGAATAATCTGACAATATTTGAAAATGTCCTACCACCACCACACTAAGCGGAAAACGCTGATTGTATCGTAATGAGTAATCCAGATGCGATGCTAACTCAGCCACTGAACGCTCGTTATAACAAATCTTATTGACTTGAATTCCATAAAAATCAAATTGAATTTGTAATTTTGTATTATCAAATCAATATTGGAATGGAAGATGATTGTGCAAATCTTTTGTGTGTGTTTAATCATAATATACGTGTATAAGTATAATACAATAAAACAAATATATGTAAAATGTGCGTTAAAAAACCTAGAAAAGTCAGGGATACAATAATTTATTAATTGAAGCACTCGAACCTACGGTCTCCCTCTACGGAGGAGTTAAAATATAATATTGGACTTAGTTCATAACATACACTTGGTGAAGCACAAAAAAAAACCTGGAAAAAACTCTAAAAATAAATTGCATTTAAAACATTTAGCATTTTTTTAACGAGCTGTGGATAACAAGTTCATCGAAGGCCTACTTTAATTTATTTATTTCTCAGTTTGAATATGGCTTTGAACGCCGAAACAGCTGACAAAATAATAAAAAAAAATGAAATACGTACTTTCAGAACTCAATAATAAAAAATAAAAAAATCTTTCATAATACAAAATGTATTATGGTATTATGCGTAGAATAAAACTAAAATACCCTTTACACCGAAAAACGTGCAAGCAAGAAAATGTATCCAATCAATAAATTATGATAATTTCCTGGTGATTCAATGAAACGTCGATGAATGTCCAGAAAAATGAGAGCTAACGCAAAAATTGTAATGTTTATTCAAGACTTACATTAACAAACTAGACTCGAGGGGAGAACACGCGCAGTATGGTGAACGTCACGAGCGCTCGTCTGATTCCTATGAACATTAATAACGGACATTTTTCATGTGTGCAACGATTTGTCTGACAAATAATGTCGGTGACAATAGTCCGACATGGCTCTGATAGAAGAGATCTCTCGTGACCCTTTCGCCGGCCAATGATGCAGATGTTCTCATTTTAGTTAGAGCTATCCTTTGAAATCAATACTTTTTAAAGGTTTTTGTAATAAACATATTGTATGTTTGCGCTGCCATAGAAGCTTATCTGCGTAACATTTTGCACTATGGATGTGCATTGTGCAATAGGCCACTTAAATCACATTAAAAAAAATCCGGTTTAGGCAGATATTCTATGACTGTCTGTATTTTTTTTAATTGAATTTTTGAAACCCTGGCGATTTTTTGAAAATTTCAATCCGAAAAATCAGATAATTTTTTATAAACCGGAAAGACGGGACATAATTTTATGGGTGCGAAAAAACGATAATTACATAGCCGAAAATCATTTTAAAAAATAACGTTTTCCACATGAATGGCAATAAAATGTACGGGGTTCTCTTCGTAATATCTGTCAAAACACCACCATCTTTATAAAATCGTCAAACCAAAGGATAAGTTCGCAGAAAACAAACAATAAATCTAGTGAATGTTAAACGTCAAATTCAAAAATTCGCCTGAAATCAAAGTGTTGCCAAATAAAAAAAAAATCAGTGTGGAATTTTACAAAATTAATAGAACATAATAGTAGACGGGACATTTTCATATAGTGACGTCACGAGCTTAAATATTGGATTTATTTAAATAAAAACTATACATTTCTAAAAAAAATTCTAACGTTTTCGTAATCTTTATTAAAAAAATCTATCCACACGATTTTTTCTAAGTCGATATGAAATCCATGCAAGGTCTATTGTCGAAATTTTTTAACACCGGGTTTCCAACATAAAAACCTTTCAATTCATTTAATAATTGCAAAAGTCATGTTTTCAACCACGCAGTTAAAGAATTGTTTACCACCAGATTTTTCCTGACTACCGGATTTTTCGCCAACTGACAGCGCCCGTTCTGAAGTACAACTTTTATGACTACAATAATTTTTAAGATAACTGAAAAATACTTTAAAAATTTGGTATAATTGTTTTTGTTTATAATGTTTTGATAAAGTTGGTTGATTTTATAATTTTATTGAAATAATGTTTTATGAAAACCACCTAACAAAGAGATACCATTCGGATCCCTGTCACAGCCACGCTTACTTGACAAATGAAACTGTTGATAGGTCCCTACATCCCATCAAGCCACGCTTTTATATCATCATTATTATTTATACATTTGCTTTATACTTGAGTACTAGATAAGCCCACACTGCAATCCTCTAAATGTTCATGAACAATATGGCCGAACAAAATGATGAATGAAGATTACCTGGCTCCACGATTGGTGGTATCTTGGGTCGAGCCAAATGTCCGATCATAGTTCATGTCGGATATTTCGAAAAGGCTTTGTAGATGTCAGGTTATGTATCTACTCATTTGTCTGTTTTTTATGAGGCTGAAAGGTTTATCGAATTTTGAGATGTGCTTTATTGTCATATATTTATTGTGAAGATGTCTTGGTTTGTCCTATTGTTGAAATGATAGATTTATATCATTTAATAAGCAAGAGAAATTGCATAACATTTGTATCCATTCATAGAGCTCTCTGTATTATTTTATTAATGCCATGAAAACACAATGCTCCAGGCCACAATACCTACACATTACGTGAAACAATTAATTATTTTCTTTGGCGGTAATACATCAAAATGTCCTATTAGTAGATTGAATGCTTCTTTTAACTGTATCTTTGCTTTTAACAATACCCATAAAAATATTTTCTGGTTTTAAGGAATTAGGTCACTTGTATATTTTATGTTACCTTGTTATAGTTATTTTGAGAAAAAATATGTTACGACGTAAATATTATGCATATAAACGGGTTTCTAATATCTTTGGTATAAACATTTTTAAAGCTAAATAAATAATGTTGTAACGCAAACAATAAAATTAAGCCCGCTATCAGGTCAACAGCAAAATAATATGTTGTGCACTTCATCTACTTGCTTATGTCCATTCTGCGAAATGTTCTGAAGATAACACTATACAAGTGTTTGCAAACAAATAAATTAAAATGATAATTTAATTCTACGAACACTTTAAAACGAGAGTAAATGATAATTATATATCTGCACAACTTAATTAAATTCAAGGTTAATGTTCAAGTGAATAATAGGATAGTTTCACATAGTTATTATTAAATTAACTTTTTAACAATTAAGGAATATTTTTACAACACTGTGTGCAGGGGGTCTAGCATGGACGATCGATAAAACCCTATATCAATACGATATTGGCTAAATCCGTTGTCTACAGCCAGTTAGATACCAATATTTTCGAGCGCGATCAACAATTGATGGGTGGTATTCCAGACGACCCTCGACGATTGATACATTTTAGTGCGGCTTTCTCAGTATTTTCCGTTTTTAATAATGTCGTTCGTTATGCCAAATTACTTGCTTATTAACGAACGGATTTGGACTAACGAAACTTTTAGAATTGAAAATTATTAAATAATTCATCTAATACGAGACCAACTTCTTCTGTTCGATCTCTGAGAAACGAAAGTGGTTGAAATATGACTAAAGACCTAATTAACCAATTAACTCGCGTTAGGTATCAAAAAGTTAATGCGGCCTGCCAATACATATTTAGGTTAATATTTCAATTCAAAATTACCAATTTATTATTTATTATATTTTTACGTAATTGTTTGACGTTTCGTACTCAATTCGTAGAAAAAAACTTCCGGTGTTGCCAGCGTACATCCATGTCTTAATTATTCCCTGTCAATATCGGTTCGGTTTTCAAAAGTGAAACCGTGCTCGGGATATTGATAAAAAATTGTCGGAAGATCCGATATTGTAAAAATATCCATTTGTCTGTGCTAGACCTCCAGGTGTTCCTTCGCATGCGGTTTTTTTTAATGCTTCGCAATAATAATATAGATATTAGTGTTCCGAATTAATAAAGGTTAAATTCTTAAAATACCGTAAAGAAATTTCAGTATTTAAATATCTAAAATGAAGAGGGTTGGTTTAAGTCTAGACTTACAAGTAGACACTTAAGTAGAAATTGTACATGAAATGATGATATAAACATTCGCCCTACTATGGCTTCAGTCAAACAATATTGCGACAATTAGTCCGAGAATCTACAGAAGGGTTTAAAACTGGAGTGTCCGACTGTAAAAATATTTTAATAAATAATAACTACTTATATCAAATTTGCATAATATGTAGATATATAAATATATATATATTTTTTACATTATGTTTAATTCAAAATTCTTAAAACCTTCTAATTTTTTCTGGATGTACGTATGTATGTACAACCAAATTTCATGATATAAATTTTTCAATATGTTTTATTTTACATTTCGTATTTTACAATATATTTTGTTCACCCTGATGAAGGTTCAGGTCGAACCGAAACAGGTTGGTCTAAAAACACAATGAAGTGGAATTATACAAAGTTATTTTATTGTCATTATTATAATTATGTATACCCACAAAGTGTTTCTACATGTAAACATTTATAATTATTTTCTTCAGAAGGGCATGGTTCCTCGTAGAATTTATTTAGCACCATTGATTTTTTAAATATCTTTTGGGGAAAAACCTATCAACAAACTATCTACTTAAAATAGAGGTATAAGGAGGTTTTATTAAAATTTACTGAAGTTTTTCATAAAAAAAAGTATGACGTTAATTTCGTGGGTGTCATTTTCGACCATGTTTTATTGATAACAAGCTGACCCTGCCACGCGTTGCTGTGGCTAACGAAACACCATGCAATCTACTAGATTAAACCGACCTTTATAACCACGATAAATTAACTCACACCGCCATCTGTTAATTTGCTTACAAATCAAATCCACACCGCCCACTTGCCAGCCCGCTCGTCCACCGCATACAGATTATATTATATTTCAACCAATTTACACAAAACGTTTACAAATTATATACTTAAAATTTCCTTTTGAATAACTCTACCTATTGGTTAAAACCGCATGAGAATCTGTTCAGTAGTTTTTGAGTTCATCGCGAACAGACAGAAAGACGCGACGGAGGACTTTATTTTATAAAATACTAGCAGACCCGGCATACGTTGCTGTGGCTAACGACTGTGGTTTTTCTCTACTATAATAAGCATGTATTATACATATAAACCTTTCTCTTAAATCACTCTATCTATTGGTTAAAACCGCTTGAAAATCCGTTGCGTAGGCACACAAACATTTTGAGCGACTTCATTTTATAATATGTAATGATGTATATTTGAATTTCTCTGCTTTTCTCTAATATAATAAGCATGTATTATACATATGAACCTCCCTCTTTAATCACTCTATCTATTGGTGAAAACCGCATGAAAATCCGTTACGTAGTTTAAAAGATCTAAGCGCACAAACATTTTGAGCGACTTCATTCTATACTGTAATGATGAGAGATTATTCAGCCACATAACATTTTATGCTTTATGACGATAGTAAAATGAAATATGCTCACTTTTGGGACTACACCATTAATATATTCTACATAATTGATATAGTTCCTTCACACGTAGCATGCAACATAAGCAATTTTTATTATGCGATACATTAGCCATCGTGGGTCAAATGAAGGGAGCCAACCAGTCAACTCTTCAGAAGCCGTACAATGCTCAAGTAATTAAACTTAATATCCCGTCCCCCGGTTCTCTATGCTGGGATGGACGTAATGGAATATGGCGTTTGGGATTGCTTACAACACATGTTTATAATAATAAGTAGGATATAATTACAAAAGAAATAACAGTGGTATTGTAATGTTAAAAGTTAGACGAGGGAGTCAGGGATTGATAAAGTGTATCAGTGTATGTAAACTTCTAGTATTTTTAAGAATGAACTGAGAAATAATTCCTTTTTTTAACTTTATGAGTAAAATCTCAAATTATAATATTTAATTAATTGAAGACAATATAGCGAAACTCAATCAAAATCTGGAGACAGAAAAAACAGAAAAAAGATATTGGTTCCACTGGGACTCGAACCCAGGACCCTTTGCTTACATGGCAAGTGCTCTACCGATTGAGCTATGGAACCCATTTCCAATTCGTTCACTTTTAACTGTATCATGATTCGACTAAGAACTTCCAACATTATCTTCACTTTCTTAACGCACATATTATTGGCTGCTATATTCATATATGATTGCAAGATTCAACCCAAAAATAAAAATTTTCATCTTAGACTTGCAGAAGAAGTCAATAGATGTCACGTATTAAAAATAAAATGGATAAATATTTATCCAGACACTATCTAGATAGCATTTAGTTCGGGTTGAATCTTGCAATCATATATAAAGATAGCAGCTAATAATATGTGCGTTAAGAGAATGAAGATAATGTTGGTAGTTCTTAGTCGAAGTATGTGATACAGTTGGAAATGGGTTCCATAACTCAATCGGTAGAGCACTTGTCATGTAAGCAAAGGGACCTGGGTTTGAGTCCCACTGGAACCAATATCTTTTTCTGATTTTTCTGTCTCCAGATTATGATTAAGTTTCGCTAAGATTGTCTTCATTTAATGAAATAAATATTTACTTCTTCAAACTTCGCAAATACACTTTGTGGCGTCGTTATTGATTTAATGAAAACAAATAATAATAAATCTGCATTTTCATTAAATAAGAAATAATTATTTTAATTAATAGTGTCTAAAGCAAATCTCATTGATAACTAGCAACAGCTTTTATTTATGGTTGTATAATACTGTATTCGTAAACCTTCGACCAAGGTCTGTCTCGACACAGGTATATCCTAGTGAGACAGGCATAAAAAAAACAATGTAAATATGTTTTAGATTTTCACTGCCAAAAGTATTTTCGTTATTTGTTTTTGGGATGTTATGCCGTGTTGCCGGATCTGCCCTGACGATGGACACTCCAACGCTGTCCGAAACGTTGGCTAAAGAAGGAGGTAGCTCAACACGGCATAACATCACAAAAACAAATAACGGAAGAAACGACAGTTTAAATACACTTTTTATAGATAAATCAATAAAAATAAATAAAAAAAGGTTTCGTCGGAGTCGAAAAGGAATCTATTCATTTACTCTGAGAATATCCCAATAACATGGTTATGCACCAAAACCATAAATGGAAAAAATTAAGAAAATATTACCTTTTTTACATTGTCCACACGGGAGGCCTTGAGGAAAACAATTTCCCTACAGGCCTAAGTATTCTTTGGGAATGCTGTACGGAAGGTCTTTTTAGGGAAAGGAAGAAGAGGAAGTTTTGTAAAGGAAAAAGATATAAGGGTTGGGTAGGAATCTAGGGTTTTATATGTTCAGGAGTGACAGACGTATAAATCAGTCCCGCCCACAACGGTATAAGTCGATAGGTCGAGAGAGTACGGCTGGAGAGATAAAAAATATAATCAACCAGTCTCTCCCGATCCAGCCTGCCATGCAGTAAGTAAGCAAACGCATGTGCAGCCAAGACCTAGAAAAACCGCACCCCACGAACCCGGGCACCCTGTTAAGTCATCAAACGTAGCGAACCACTTGAGGTGATCTATGGCAGGGGTTTTGGTTATACAACCGAGGCGGCGGTACCCATACCCACAACTTAAATTAGGATAGTATAATATTGTAGACAAACAATATAATGCACACAACAAAAGTGAAGCACATTTGATTGGCTGTCCAAAAGTTGATTATGATGAATTGTATAATTATTAATAGGTGTGACAGCTGTGAATAATAATATTTTTTTTTTTTTTAAATTTTAATTCAACGAGTAAAACCTCAAATTATAATATTCAATCACCAAAGAAAATATTAGCGATTTTCAAACGAAAATTTAAAACAGAAAAATCACAAAAAGGTACGGTCACCTATATGTAAACGTATTATTTTCTGTTTTGGATTGAGAATCGATAGTATTGTCTTCAGTAATTAAATAATAATACTATTAAACGTAAAAAACTATTAATTGATACGAAGTTTCACAATTGAACTTGACAATAATAAAATCTATTTTTATGTACGTACTTAAACTTATTACGTACCTACCTAGTAACAGTGCATCTTGCTAATAGATGTTTAATCAATGTTCATATCTATGAGTGTTTATTTTACCGATAAATATTGTTTTTTATTATGTTATGGTATTAGTTTTCTCACTAAAAAGCAATAAATAATTAATATATTTCCTCCAATACCTATGCATTCTGATAATAACTCTGTTTGTAATATTATTAATCAATTCGATCTCTTTGTAAGCATGTTATTTCCGGCATGCAGTAAATATTAGTGAATGAAAAATATAAACACACACTACTTGTAAGTAGGTACACATTAATATTGCAATTTTTGTGTACACATTCAATTTGGCATCGTACACCTACGCTAAAAATATTTATTATTTATGAACGTATCTACCTATACGTAAAATGATACACAAAAGGGTTCATTTTTCCCACAGTATCACTTACCAGGAAACTGTCATGTCCTCATAAGACAAGGAATGCAAATTCCTTCCTTGTACGGGTTCGATCAGTCGTCGTCAGCATGGGTGTGTTTTAAATTTAAAAAATCATATTATTTCGGACAATCAAATCAATATCCAAAAAATAACATTATTTGCTGTCGTACTCCGAAACCAAATTGTTTAGGCAATATTTATATTTTATCCTGTGGGTTATGGGAGGTACAAACAGATTATTGGTTTATAGCTAAGATGACATTTATTATTACCTCCTGGAAAGCTATAAATTGTTTTTACCGAACAACTACCGCCAGGGTTGATACCACGAAAGAAGTCCACTTGGCACAACGGACGTTCTGGCCCAGCGTAGTATGACAAGAGGTATGACGCTGTTAAACAATACGTCTGGGTCTCTTGACAAGAACTCTAAAATACATTATTGTAAATAAAAATTAAAGTTATGTAAATTATGTCATGTGTATTGTATTAGGATTACACCAATTTGTTATAAATTATTTTTTAAAAAAATATGTGACATGAAGAATTTAAATAAAATTATTAAATACTACATATCAGCGATCAAAGACTTTTCTAGATCTAGAAAATATAATGTTTCTTTGAGTTCTCTTTCAATTTATGACATATTTCCAAGCATTAAATCAATTCAACGGGTACCACTGAAAATGTAGTAATTGGTACATTGAGACAATTCCTGTATTTAGAGTCGTATTGTTAAGAAGTACCTACTCAGAAAATGTGCGTTGTGATGGGAACCAATGTTTTCCGCGTTATATAACAGTTCAAGAGTGAAGTAAGAAGGCATGTTTTCATATCCGCTAATGTCCACTTTAAAGAGTGTTGCATCTCTTTAACGATTACGCAACGCTCGGTTGGACAAACAATCAAAGGTCCGAGACACAAATTGAGGTGTGTGCGGTGTAATGGAGATCGGTAATGGACGTATCATGTTATGAATACGGACGGGAAGCACGGTGGCCAGCCCTACGGATAACAAAGGACCTGACTCGATCATATCCGTTCTCACAGACCCGCACACTTGCGCCGTTCGATGCTTGAACTGTTACAGACTACAGGTACCGCACTTATTGTTTGTACAAGATTGTATAAAGTAGAATAATAAAGGGTCGCCCACTTGAACGCATAATAATTGATACCGAGTTCGACGGAACGTAGTTTGTACAAACAATGGAATAGGCGTGAAATTTTTTTAAATTGATTTATTCACTTGAAAGGCATAAGGGGAATCTTCAACTAATTATTGTCTTATATAAACGTTTTCCAGATGATTGCTTACAAATACTGTTTGCATAAAATAAATAATATAAAGATAATACTAGAAGTGTCGTCCATACAAAATAGAATGGAAACAAATGTGCCACTGACTACTTACTGACGATTTAGCACGCGGTCTGCCTTTTTACACTTCCGTGTTATTGTATATCGCTATCCCATGTGAATTTTGTAATCATGGTGAAACACAGTTTTGTATGGAAATATAGGCCCAAATTTGGCCTATAATTAGGTAACGAAATACGCCTACAAGGTACTTCTTATGTTATTCTTTATTCTATGACTGCCATAGGTCACCCCAAGTGGTTAACAGGTGTACACCCAGGTTCATGCGGTGAGGTTTGTCTAGTTTTTGACTGCGGAAGCTTTTGTTATTTGTGACGGGCCGGATCGGGAGAGATTGGTTGAGGGAGACCTTTTGACCTGTCCAGCCGGACTCTCTCGACCCATCGCCTTGCTGTGGGAGGGATGGGCTCATATGTTCGTCACTCCTGAACACATTGATCCCCAGATCCTAACCCATCCTCTGAACCTATTTCATTCCCAGATCTTCCTCTCCTTTTTTTCAAGTATTTTTTTTCTCGGGGTCTGTTGTGTGAAAATAATAAAAAAAAATGATTGCATGATTATTGAATCAGCAATACCACAAGAATAAGTAACTGTTTTATAGCAAGTCTTTGGTAGCATTGCAATAATGATTGTTAGGTCAACCAATATGTCCAAGTATGCAAAAATTAACAACAAATATCTAATTTGCTTTGCGGCATCTGAAATATCTTCTTGTATCTGAATAAAGCAGAAATCTCTACGTTGAAGCACCGAAAATTCTCAAACGGTGAGTTGAAGTTAAATTTCAACGAAATTAATTTCAACTGGCAACATAGTTTCGAACATAAAATATGTAACAAACAAATTACACCATATTGATGGTTCCAATGTTTTAATTTTTTTTTTTTTAAAACTTTATTTATTCACATTTCTTTGTACATATAATGTATAATAGCAAATATTATATAATAACACAATATATAATAACAATTAGTATGAACAAGAAATGAAAACCCACTAAGGCACTGCCTGAGTGTGGGTGATATTAAAACAAAATACTATATTTCCAAGTACCCAAAGTATAAAATAGATTTAAAAAAAAAACATATAAAATATAAAGTTAGTATAAAAAGTTAAAAAGTTAGTATTACATAGGTAGAATAAGTGAAACAGGTTTTTTTCAGCTATTATAAAAATAAAATTAAAAATGTGGACAAAAACATGTCTACTGATTTTTTAAAATTTTTTTTTTAGTATTATTAAAAAATTGTTAAATAAGAAAAAAATGTATAATGAAATTCGATCGAATCCGGGTACTGAAACTAGCATCCGATTTTCATAATACCACATCACCAGATTGATTAGTACTTGTATTAAATAAATAAAATACTTCAAAGTGTAGGTAAGTACACTTGAGTTTAATCATGTCATTTTACAACGCCGGTTAAAGGCTTGTCTGATTTATGTTTTTTAATGACGATACACTTTATTCACAAACACGATGATGCCAATTAGAATTCAATAGGAAATGCATAATAATGGTCAGATGAATAGACGTTAGCTACCATTCATGACATAATATTTTAATTTATTTTCCAATCATTGGCATATATCATCAACAATGGATGGATCCACAAAGGCCGCTTATCGTATATCAACGCCCTTTTATTATGTAAATAAAATTGTATCATTTTGTAATATCACAAATGAATTAATGTCACATGAATAAAACGGGTCACAATGAACGGTTGTGATTTATATGTTTGCGAGGTATTTTGTACAGCTATCGCTTTTTCCTGTGCGTTTGATCAGTTGGGATCGGGAACAGCATTGTTTAATATAAATATCCGTATAATATTATTGTATCATTCTGATGGAAATATTCACAAATTAGTGAATAATTAACTACACAATGGAAAAGTGTATCATTGTTATTATTATAATGGAAATAGAAGGTAACTGTTTAATTTTCGCCGTAAAACAATAAAAAACACTAACTGGTTAATTTATATTAAAATAAAATGTTATAAGTAGAAGATGACAAAAATAATTGTATTCGAATAAAAAAGTGAATATATTTTCTTCACCACAAATATTATGGCAGTTCTAAAAACTCTTTTGGTGAGGTATAGCAAAATGAAAAATGTAGGTATCTACAGCTTTGTATTATTTCACAATCAAATAACATAGTTATTTGTAAATATTTTGTAAACTTAAAACTCACCTTTTCAGACAGTCGTATCCATAAACTCAAAATCTTTCACCTTCACATTCAATGCCCGCGACAGTGTAAATAATGACACCTGTAAAAATGTAGAAAAAAGCTGTTTATAAGCCTTTGTAAAGGTCATTTCATGAACATTCTCCAGCCCTAAGGAGTCCTAAATTCTCCAGTCTTTTAAAATAAATATAAACTTTACTTTTGCCACTAATCTTTTCATAAATGTAAAACTACATAATAGTGATGGGGGTAGCAAATGTAAAATCGTGCAATGTCCAGTGCTTTAAATATAATGCCCTCCGCGTGCAAAGCTGTATCTTCTCCAAGCATAAACTTTCTAATTAAAGTGTTTATCGGAAGTGACCTGCCAGGTAAGTATGTTTCTGTTTCCATTTGTAAATAGTAAAATTAGAACCTAAGAATTCTTAATAAATTGTACAGCGCCCTTGGGGTGATTTTTCACAAGAACGGCGCTCTATGAATTATCTAATTATTATTTTATTAAAAAAAATGTACTTACCCACGTAAAAATAATGATAATAAATAAATAAATAGTATATTCAAATTTTTATAAGAATAACTCTCGTTTATTACTCAAACAATTGTTTCTATTTAAAAAATAGCTGCCGAAAAATATTTAAAAAAAAAAATGGTCATAGATAATATTGTTCATTTTTAATTTTTAATATGAGATTGACAAAAATTACTTAAAAATAAGAGGTTTCCGTTGCCGAATTTTTAAAGGCGTATAAAATCCGGTAAGACAAGAGATCCTGGGTTCGAGTCCCAGTTACGACCGTTAGCTTTTTATTTTTCTGTAACTTGTTCTCTTCTCCAATAAAATATATATTTTTTTATGTTTTTATTTTGTTTGCGAGGTGTGATCTATACCGATATTAAAGAAAACTCCTGTTATCGCCAATTCACATAGAATCTTTTGACTGCCATGCCTCAAATAGCCTGTTCAGACACATATGTTTACTATATTCTAGTCTCGTATTATTATTAAAACAATTTGCAACGACACACAATCGAGTGCCGTTTTTAATTGATTCCTATAGAGACCAGGAAGCGGTTTTCACAATTTCGCTAGTTATTGTTCAAGATAGAATTTCGGTGTTTATTACACAAATTAAGGGAGAGCAGATATTCACCACAACACACTTCCATTGTTTATTTAAATGTTCAGTGTTAATACTCCATTCTTTTAACTGAGCGAATCTCAGATAATATTTTGGGAGAATCATTTGTAGAGGAAACTATCACTCAAGCACAATTGACTATTTACCCACTGAGATGGCTTTAAATTTAGTTGAAATGATAGTAGTATAAATATTTTTCTAGAAAATAACAGAGTCGTTAATTTTTCCACAATGATAACTTAGTAAATGTTAATTTGAATGTTCTGTTTACAATGAACGGGTTTAACATCCAAACCAAAACAGCTCCCGTTTAGAAACTCCGGTCGTTATTTTTTTATCATCTTCATTAAGGAATATTTAGAAGGAAACAGACTGATATTAAAGTAACATTATTTGAACGCCGGACCGGGCGCGTGGGGAGAGTTAACGTTCAGATTTTCTTGTCTTTGTTTATTCAAATACAAATCATGTTATAATTTTATTTCTATTTCTACGTTTGACGTCTGCTTAGCATCTTGCGTGTTTTGGTTCAGTCTCGTATTTACACAAATGAAGTTTATAACCTATTAATTAAACATGCATGGCGGAGGTGCGGCCGATTTAATTGCAGACGGAATCAGTTTTAAATTTTCACAATTAACTCTTTTTATTTTTGAGAAGCAACTCGACAGATACATTTATTGGAATTAACGTAATGATCGCTATTTTAAACAAATTTAATTAATACAGTTTTGTACTTTCGTATGAACGCAATCAAATCGAATTATTTCATTAAGCAGATACACCGGCATATTTTTACAAGTGGAACTAACTAACCATAACACCGTTTCCCTATGCAATGGAGGCAGAGGACCGCCACACAAGTCTGTCATGGAAAAACTTCTAGCTTCATTCACATTCATTGATGATCTTCTGTTATTCTGACCTTGACTTGATCCGACCCAAGCGTTTAATTATCCGTATGGTTCCATGTCTTCCTCGGGCATCCCGAACTTCTTCTATAATTCACTTTTGCGTCATGTGTTCTCCTTACCCTCCTTCGGTGAAGATTGACTTTCTTAATCAAATATTAATATGCATACTTTCTCAAAATTTGATAAGTAGTTATTAGTTATGTTACATTGTCTTTAAATAGGTACTTACCAAACTTACCTATCTCGAGGATTTATCTACTCATAGCTAGTTGAATGAAAAACACTCCAGAAACGATCTTTAAGGTAATACTTAAAAAGCATAGACTGACCGATACAGACCAAATATTCAGGAGTTGTGACGTACTATATATACGCAAATTATATGTTAAAACACTACTAAACTACAAAAAAAAAAAAAACTCCAATAAACACAAAATATCACTAACAGACCGATTAGACAAGCGTACAGACACCATAAATACCATGCTATAAAAGCATTCAATAGTCATGCATTTGAAATAAAAATTGAAGAAAACAAACATAAATTCAGATACAAAATAAAAATAAATGGATTAAAGAACAAAAAGACAATATTACTAAAATTTTATAACATAAAATAATAAAACATATACACACAAAACCAATACAAAACACACAACACTCACAAACACACAAATTTTCATTTAATTTAATTTTTTAAATTTTATTAATTTAATTTTACCTTAATTTTTAATCCTTATTTTTGGTTTAAATTTATGTTTATTTTAAGTATTTTTTCGTCACCAACATTACATTTTTTTTCTTTTCCAACTTTATTATGTATTAATTCTTCTCTTATAAAATGAAGACCTCAGCACGGGAAAACAACCCAGTGAGGCCAACATTACTGGATTGTACTTTGAATGTAAAATTTTGTAAAAACAATAAAAAAAATAAAAATAAAAAACCGCTGACAAAGATACTTATGTTTATATTATATTATAGTAAGTAGGATAACACTGTATGTTCCACTATGTAAGTAAATAATTTTATTTCGTAATTTCAGTCTTGCCTAAACGAAACCAGATACAATTTGAAAAGAATTGTTTCATGTTCATGGCTGTGACCAATGTTATGAATTCTAAAATTATTATTGTTGACAAAAAACTATTGCCTATATCATTCCATAGTTTATAATGGTTTAATTTTACATGTTCAAAAGATTAATTATGCAATGTAAACAAAGTTATTTGTCGTTTATAAAAATAAAATTAACTATGCATTTACGATAGTTTAATTTTATAGTTTCGCACCGCGCTGCTCTCATAATTCGCCGGCTGAACTGACCAATAAATTTAATTGCCGGTTTGTTTTGTTAGCAGCGAAAATTAATTTAATTTCGAGCAAGTGATTGGATTGCAAAACATTATGCAAATAAGCTGTAGAGGCAATTGAAAGCAGCACTATCCATTGTTTATTTATGTGATCCTATTAGGGACCTTACCAATACCAATAGCTGAACCATATACATATAACAATATAATCTTCTGGTTCATTGAGGTATGAGGAACAATGTAATATCCTATAATGCAATAATATCTGCATAATATGAGAAATATGTCGACTAGAAGGAAGTTACATCAAATGTGTCATAATAATGCGAGATTGGGCAGCGATGCGGCAGCATAACTTCCTTTTTTTAAATGCTCGCCATTCAGTCGGTTGATGTCGTAGCGGAGCGCTAGTGATCTCGTTCGAGAGGCGGAACTATAAAGTTTTGTCCCGACACATTTTAGTCGCCATCATGCGTTGGAAAATTGAGGAGCGTGTGTTTATCGTTGAGGCCTTTTTTTCGAACGGATGCTCTCCCGATCTGTCCCTTTCTATGGGTTTTTTTGTAATCCGGCCCGCTCTCCCGATTTATTTTACCCCCTTGTGATATTTTCTCTTGTTTTTTTGAAATCCCGTATTTATGTAAATCCTACAAGATTTGAAAACCAACATCCAGGAAGAAATTGCCTGGATAACGCCTGATATGCTGGAAAGTGTCATGATAAACGCCAGAAATCGGTTTACTCAGTGCATGGAGAATGGGGGACATCACCTACCTGATTTGATCTTCAAAAACAAGTAGGTCAAACAAAACTTTAGGTATGTGCCTACATTATAAAAAAAAACAAATAAAAATTCTAATTCATACAATGGGTTTTATTAAGTTTTGAAAAAAGGAAGTTATGCTGCCGCACCCTGTACAATTTGATGAATTCAAAGGTTCCTGCATATCATTTTCTATCGTTTGGCTTCTTACGGTTACCAATGTATTGATATTTTTATGTTTTATGTAAATTTTAGTTTTAAATAAGTACTTCATCATTTGTTTTATAAAATATTTGGTCTCATACTCCTTTATTATAAATTTTAGTATTTCTATTTTTTTATTATGCTGTTTAATCAGAGATAAAGAAGTCACAAGGAGGAAATCCATAATTGGTTTTATTTTGGCTATATAAACATGTACAAACTGGAAAAATGTAAGCAGTCGATTTCATAAAAAAATAAATAGATATTTAATCATTTCATTAAAAAAATTTGAAGAAATAAATTTCTGTTTGATGGACTGCAGTGGGCCCGTGACTCTCGTGGACAACAGTACACGCTAAAGAGACAATTTACTCGTTCTATCCAGACTTAAAACTGCTGTACTTGAGGGTAGCTTCCTCTATTCATCATCGAAACTTTGGAATGATATACCACCGTCTATTCGAATATCTATATCGTTGCAGTGCTTCAAGAAGCTCTGCAGCGAATGATTGTTGACTGCACAGTTAACTGCACAACATGGGATGTAATTTATAGAATTTTCAATGAAAGAGAAACCTACTTGTGTTTTTGGTTATATAATTTATTTATCATTTTAATTGCATTTGCTTTAATTGGAATTAAAATCATTTGATAAAATTTTTATTTCGTTCTTATACAGCACCTTGTAGTATAGAATCTTATTTTAGATTTAAGTTAATTTTTAACTGATTTGCTCCGCACAATTACTTTTTAGTAATATCATTAGATACTGTCTATTTATTGGTTATAAATGTAATAAGATAATAAGTTTTACGAAATGAGTCACAGAATGACAGCTAATAACATAGAAATTACTGTGAAAGGGCGTTCTGCTCATCTCTAGAGTTTCTCGCAGATGCAACAATGGCCATTATTTTTTTCCGATTCTCCGAGAAGGCTTAATTGTAATGTCTGTAAAAGAGGCTCAGCAATTCTCAACAGATGACAGTCTATAGTCAATATGATGGGTAAATTGGATTGTTGTTCATACAAAATCTTTGCCCTGCGGATTGGTAAATGTAATAACTGTTTGTTTACCTACCTAAATTAAAGAATAACATTTATAGAGACAAGATCATTTAATGGACGAGATCACGCTGAGCCTCCTGGATCAACTTACTTTACTTTACTAATATAATCATTGTGTGAGCTTCGTTTTGTTATGTAGGTATGTGGCTTCATAGCTCTCAAATAACTGTGAGCCTGTATGGTAAACGAACATAGCTGTAATAATAACGCGGGACAATAATTGAAAATCTAATCAAATCTGAACACGCCCCTGATTGGTTGCCTGATTAGCTCTAGAGCGAAATGTTTACACCGAGTAAATAGCGAATCATGTAACTCGGCTGCTTTTTGAGCAATCAATAGGCGGACTATCAAATTATTTTGCAGGTAATTTAGCTACAAAATGAATTAGCAGACTATCAGCAGAAATAATGTTGGTTAACTGAGACGATTATAAAAATAACAAAAAAAGTATCTAATATAAAATTTACGCAGCTCATAATACAATAAGAATTCAAGAATGGCGGTCTCGTATTAAGCCCCATAATAAAAAAAGAAGAATTTAATACTTATTATTTTCTATTTATGGTGGCACGTGTTCGACTGTTGTTTCTAGCTCACGCAACTGTTTCTAGTGCGCAACATAAATTGCGCTTTATCTAGTACCTACATATGATGAAAAAAAAGGTTTTTTTGTAAGTTTGAACTTAATAAATTTTTGTGTTTTACTTATGTATTGTAGTCAATAATTAAACATCAGGGATTTTGAAATTCTAAAAATTAAATACTTCGATCCATCCTTTGCGCCAAGTTTAAGAGCAGTTATGTAAGTATAATATTTAGAGTCTGTATATAAAAATACTCTTTATATATTATTATATTATGTTTTTCAAGTAAAGTAAAAACTTACATCTAATCAATGCATTGCAAGTTTAAAAACATAATACC
The DNA here is from genome assembly GCA_917563855.2 of Limnephilus lunatus. Classification (NCBI taxonomy): domain Eukaryota; kingdom Metazoa; phylum Arthropoda; class Insecta; order Trichoptera; family Limnephilidae; genus Limnephilus; species Limnephilus lunatus. The sequence continues at coordinate 90,328,715 of OU830595.1, read as the reverse complement.
TAATATGACTCGTAATAGTATTATCGCTATTAGAAATAATCCTTGCTATACTTGGAGGGACATTGTGAGATAAATAAATAGGATTAGTAAAATTATAAATATAAATATTTATTCATATTATGTTATTTATGTATATATGTATATATACCTGTATACTTTTTCGAAAAGTCAGAACAATTTCTAAATAAACAGTAACCGTTACTATTTATATTGCTTAGAATCTGTTTAAATTGTATGAGTATCTTTCTTACTCAAAAAAACAAATACGTGGAAAATCATACATGGAGGTGTAAACATAAGTTTTTTTTTAAATAAATATTTTGTATGCTAGGAATAAAATATTAGTAGTTGCAATAGTCTCACATACAAATCTTGCAATCTCAAAAACAGAAATCAAGCAACATTCTTCTTTGCCCCCACGCGTCGCCATGCCTTCGATTCTTGCAAACTGAAAACATAAAGACAATAAATAAGTCAGCAAATAAATAAGTGTTTCTGGAATTAAGTTATTTTATGGGTTTTTATTTAGTTTTTTATGTCGATCAAATAGAGATTTTATCGATATTTTTGATTATAAATATTATAAATTGTCTTACTTTTCATCCATCTGGATGTCCTCCGCATTCACAATTTCAGGTGTCTCTGAAAACAAAATGAATATATCAGTTTGAAAAGGTTGTAAATGTAAAATTAGGGGGCATACATTAATTACATGTCCGCTACATTTCCAATTTAGACTCCCCCCCCCCCCTCCTCGGTGAGATTTGGTGGTACTCCCCCTCTCCCCTCTCGTGAAATCAGTGGTGTAACTGGAGGGGGCGGATCGCGGAAAAAGTGCACAGATTCTTGATGTATCCCATCCTATCCCATTACGCCCCCCCCCCCAATGATTTTCGGCTAAGTAATTATCGTTTTTTCGCACCCATAAAATTATGTCCCGTCTTTCCGGTTTATAAAAAAATGGTCTGAATTTTCGGATTGAAATTTTCAAAAAATCGTCAGGGTTTCAAAAATACCATTAAAAATTTTTTTAAAACAGAATGTCTTAGAATATTTGCCTAAACCTGATTTTTTTTTTAAATGTGATGCAAGAGGCCTATGTATGCCCCTTAGCTTATTGCGTTTAGTGTTGGTACTAGGATATCGAAAACATTATGATCTTTATACCAAAAGTTTTCGGAATTGGTTATTTTAAAATGAAGGAACGATGAAAGATTCACATGGTTAAAATAAGTTAATTCACTTTATTGGTATAATTTTTTTTTTCTTAATTCTAAATTTTATTTTTATATTCTATCACAAATAAGTTAGATATATTGTTTTCATACTCTATTTTTAATTAATAAGATTCGTAAATTGCGACTACCGTAATAATAATACGCCAAGGGTGGTAGTCGAAAATTATGTGAAAACTTCGCAAAAAAAAAACTTATATGAATAAATAAAAAAATAAAGAAAGTAAAGCATACTTATTAATAATAATAACAAACTTTATTCTCGTACAGACGAAAGTACTTAACATTAATACGACCTAAAAGTAAATATTTTAACTCACCCACAACATTATCAGCACTCGGCAAAACCAACTTCTTTGCTTCTTCAGCCCTTGCCTGGATAACATCGAGACGTTCAGCTAAAAATGTTAAGTATAATCACTAACAGCCAAATTAAATGTTAAATACGACGCAATATATTATAAATTACCGTAAATATACTAGTTACGAGTATTAGCTGCCCTATGGATTCCCAAGATTATCCAGAAAAAAACAGCAATAAAACAGAAAGATAAAGTAATAGGTATATATGGAAAAGTAGAATTTAATATAAACGAAAAATACTTACTGTATTTGTAGCACCAACAATCAGCCCCTTGGCAAAGGCCAAAATCATAACCAAAAAACACGCAAAGAGAATTGCAAGTACTTTGAACGCAGGCGGCAGAAGTTCCCGAGAAGCAATGCAGTGCTAACAATGCAACCAAACACACAGAAAGCTTCATCTTGAGGCTTTAGTTACAACTGCAATTCGATGAGGTAAATAATATGGATAGTTATTGACACGCTAATGACTAAAATGCAATCGACATATTCACTTTTTATACAAACTGATTTATTATAATCTCTGTCAGCATTATCATAAGTACTACTCACTTTCAAATAGCGATAGTTTCCGATTGATAACGTTTTTTGCTAAATAAGTGGGAAACGATTGTTATTTTTTTAAATTATTAATACTATAAACAGCAAGCTTCAATACATTCTTCTGACAAATATTTTGTAAATATGTGGATTGTAATCTGTTAATCTGTTTTATAGGTATTACAATGAAGCCTGCGCGGGGAGTTATGATCTTGAAGATTGGTCAGATAGAGAGGCATTCTCCGACTAGTTCTTTCGTAAAACTACGTAACCTATAATGTGCTCTATGTTCGACTTCTTTCTATTCCAAATGCTTCGTTAATTCAATCCGTTGATTAAATAGGCCAGTAATTTTACATGGGGGACGAAATTATCCAAATAAATGCGTATATTGACAGTTTTCCGAAATTTAGCTGATACTAAGGAGTCCGGGCTAAAATATATCAATCGTCGCCGTCGCACAGTAGTTCCCTTAAAGGAAACTAGCTAGACAAAAAGATTTTAACGATGTTTTTATTTATGTTCAAATTTATACTCACAGCATTGAAAACAGTCCATAGTATTATGTTCTCAATGATAAAAAAATTTAAACAATACGCACGATACGTGGCAACGTTCTAAACACGACACTTTTGAGGTGCCAATCGGCAGCTTGGCGGCCAGTCGCTTTTTGGTGTGCACGCTGTTCGGTAGTTTGTGGCGTTATTTGAAATTGGAGAGAAATTACGTAAGGATGAAAATTGAAGTATATGGTATGTTCTTTCAAATGTAGTTAAGTATTAAATAATTGGATTATTCAACATTACTTTTATTATTAATTGAAAAATTATGAAACCAGTGTTAATATTTACAATTATTTTCCGAAGTTTGATTAAACTTTCAATTAATCGTACACAATCGTGCCTCTGAACGAAATCATTTTCTTATAAAACCATTCTTTATCTATATTTTTTTATATAATTTGTTTGCGCCTACTTGCTCTTTTGTCTTTTACAGAGCCTGTTCCAACGATCTATCGTTCAGATATTTTGGAGATGTTAGAAGAGCGAAGCACTTCAAAGATGAATTGTGTTGAAACAAGGGAGTGTATTTATGAAGATATAAAAAATTTACTAAAGAAAAAAAAAATCACACGTTTCGAAGATAATATATTAAAGAAGAAAATCGGTTCATTTCTGTTAAAATTTCACAAAAAATGGATTGATGTCAGAAGAAGTACGCTAAAATTCAAATCAAAAAACACAAAATGGCTTAATGCAGTTTTTGTTCTTCCTGTGTTATTGTGTGACGAGGGGGCCACGTGGTAGGCCAGAAAAAGAATTTGATTTATGTTCCTCGAAAAGTAAAACCAGAAAAATTAAATGTCTTCTGAATTCCTGAAGTCCACAAGAGCTCTCTCATGCTACCCAAACCAGCTTGAGGTCACATGGAAAGCGGGATGCTGCCAAAATTATTCATCAGGCGACGGACTTTTCACCTAAACGAGCTACAAAGATGAAACACAATATGAAGAATAACAATTTCAAACCAATCCCGTATTCACCCCAGGAAGCCCTAGCTTTCATTATTAACAATAAATTATTATTAACCACCAAGCGGCAATATTTTAACATACGACATGAGGCCAAAGAGAGGAGGGCAAACATTTACCCCTCCTACAGGTAATTACAGAAAATAAACACATTAGCGTGACTTTTTTGAACCATTCTACCATACACATTTTATTAATATTTTTTTTACTTTGAAAATTCTGTAACAATGGTTAAAATACATGTAAATTTTTTAAAGTATTTTCTTTATTATATTGTGACCCTTTTGCATCATATACCATGGAAAAATATTTTTGTCTAGCTAGATTGGGATTTGGGACCACTGTGCGTCGGTCGGTTTATCTCTTACCAATTGTTGACTGTGATCGCAAATATTGATAACTGACCATTGGCGACGAATTTGGTCAATATCGGCTTGATACAGAGTTTTATCGATCGGCCTTGATATGTACCTCAGATTTTACCTCAAGCATCTAAAGCAGCACGAACTCTTAAATATTGTGCACCATGTAATTTGTAAAACTTTTGCAAATCGGAATTTTCGGTTAACGTTGTTTTCATCGATATATCATATTAACGATATTTTCATCCTGCATAATAGTAACTACATTAACTAACAACTAACTAACCATCAAGCCGTTCTTCGGAGGGGTAGGCAGATAGGATAGACCTCCACGCAATTTATTATTAGCAGACGCCCCTTGTTTCATTCATGCATCTTCTCATAAATTCCTATTCTTCTGTTATTCTGACTTTTGATATGATCCAACTCAAGAAATTAAATGATATATTTATATTAATACTTGCTGACCCGGGAATATTCGTACCGCTTCAAAATCAATTACTTTTGTGTTAACTTATTAGCTAAATTAAATTCAGTTTTTTCATTAACTTAAAAATTAAACAATGAAGCAATTATCTATGCGCAACTGTCCGTGTTTTGTTTTTGTCAGGATTTATATTTTTTGTTATTTTCTTACTTTTCCACTTACTTACGAAAATTACGTTTTGTTTACACGTGTGATGGAAATTTATTATACTTATTGTATTTTTCCTTTGAAGGGATGCAGACATACGTTCACTGTTTGTCCCATTTTCGACTGTTTATTTATTTTATTTTTTATTTATTTATTTGTTTGTGAGACATACACAGTACATTAAAATATAAGTTATAAGATGTTAAATTTTTACATGGTTATGTACCTATTACGTAAGTCATAGAATGTCGGATTATATGCACTAACAAAGTGCCAAAATATGCATGCAAATATGCACAAAAAAAGGCCGAAATATGCACTAAAAACTCTTGATATGCCTAAAATATGCACAATGCAAAATCAAAAAACCATTTTTATTTTTATTTATTTTAATTAAAGACGATACAAAAACAGCGAAATATTCTTAAAATTATGCATAAGTAGTTTTTGTGACAATATACAATTAAGTATTTTTCCAAATTTTCGAGCAAAAATTTTTGATGTTTGTCACCCAAAACGCCGAAAACGACTTCTCTACGTCAACTGACGTCATCCGACAAAATTTAAAAAATTTGACGCCATTTCTGGAGATACCTGTTAAGGCAGGGTATATATGAGCTGTGCCGTTGATGAAGGCATTAAAGTTCTTCATGTCTTCAAAACTCGGATTTTTAAACAAAATAGCGTCTAACTTTTCACGAATCTTTTCTGATATTGAATTGGGAAGAGCGTTGGCGAGTTCAATCATTGTTTCCAGTATTTGTATTGATTTAAATAGAAGAAGGTTTTTTGTTTCCAATTTCTCTATGGTATCTGGTAACTTGTGGAAATGTGTTGAGATGAGGGCGATATTCTGTATAATGGATGCGTCTTCAAGCGCTAAATATGCACGATTGGGAAAAAATGCTAAAATATGCATTAACGCCGTAATTAGAGAGTTATATGCATTTGCATATGCAAATATGCAAATGCATATAATCCGATGTCTAGTAATAACTGTTTTTAAATTTTAATTAGAGAATGAACAAGTAATTATAATAAGAAGAAAGAAAAGGGAGTGGGGGGGGGGGGGGGGGATAATTATATGCTCACTAAATTGTAATTGACTGTTTGGTGAAACGTTGTGTAAGTAGTTTTAAAGTTTATAATATTTATTTACATCACGCCAAGAAATGTAATAAATTGGTTTTGAATGTTTGAAAGGAATCATGGAAAATGTCGAAATGTACTGTTGACATTTGGTGTGTAAAAAAAAGGGGCAGCATTATATGTTGGAAAAATCACAGATTTTTAAAACTTTTTATAAATGTTTTATGTATGTAGAACGACATAATATGCAAAATTTTGAATTGAATAAATGATTATTTTGTCCTAAAATAATGTACTTACTTTAGGTATGAGGAACATATTAATTAATATCCCGTAAGGCTATAATACCTGCATCGTATACTATACATGTCGAAAAGAAGGAAGTTACATCAAATGTGTCAAATGAACAATTTGATGTAGGTACTATCTGTTTGATGGACTGCAGTGGGCCCTTGACTATCATGCAAACAGTGGGTACACGCCAAAGAGAGCATACTCGTTCTCCCCAAACATATAACTGCTGTATTTGAGGGTAGTTTCAGCTATTCATCATTAAAAAACTTTGGAATGAAAAACCACTGAAGTAATACATGTGAAGGTTCAAAAAACATGTTTCATATTGCCCGGTTTGGGATGCATGAAGAAATGGTACAGCGGAAGAAGATGGAGAGAGAGTATAGGTGAAGGTTCAAAAAACATTTTTTTTTATATTGCCCGGTTGGGGAGGTATGAAGAAATGGTACAGCGGAAGAAGATTGAGATTTAGTAGTTGAAGGTTCAAAAAATATGCTTTGTATTGCCCGGTTGGGGAGGTATGAAGAAATGGTATAGAGTTATAGAGGAAGAAGATGGAGAATTAGTAGGTGAAGGTTCAAAACATATTTTTTATATTGCCCGGTTGGGGAGGTATGAAGAAATTGTACAGAGGAAGAAGATGGAGAGTTAGTAGGCGAAGGTTCAAAAAATCATTTTTTTATATTGCCCGGTTGGGGAGGTATGAAAAAATGGTACAGAGGAAGAAGATGGAGAGTAAGTAGACGAAGGTTCAAAAAACCATTTTTTATATTGCCCGATTGGGGAGGTATGAAGAAATGGTATAGAGGAAGAAGATGGAGAGTTAGTAGGTGAAGGTTCAAAAATATTTTTTATATTGCCCGGTTGGGGAGGTATGAAAAAATAGTATTGAGTAAGAAGATGGAGAGTTAGTAGGTGAAGGTTCAAAAAGACATTTTTTTATATTGCCCTGTTGGGGAGGCACGAAGAAATGTTACAGAGAAAGAAGATGGAGAGAGTGTGGGTGAAGGTTCAAAAAAAAATTTTTTATCATGCCCTGTTGGGTAGGCACGAAGAAATGTTACAGAGAAAGAAGATGGAGAGAGTGTGGGTAAAGGTTCAAAAAACTATTTTTAATATTGCCCGGTTGGGGAGGTATGAAGAAATGGTACAGAGGAAGAAGATGGAGAGTTAGTAGGTGAAGGTTCAAAAAATATTTTTTTATATTGCCCGGTTGGGGAGGCATGAAGAAATGGTACAGAGGAAGAAGATGGAGAGTTAGTAGGTGAAGGTTCAAAAAACCATTTTTTATATTGCCCGGTTAGGGAGGTATGAAGAAATGGTACATAGGAAGAAGATGGAGAGTTAGTAGGCGAAGGTTCAAAAAACCATTTTTTATATTGCCCGGTTAGGGAGGTATGAAGAAATGCTATAGAGGAAGAAGATGGAGAGTTAGTAGGTGAAGGTTCAAAAAAATATTTTTTTATATTGCCCGGTTGGGGAGGCATGAAGAAATGGTACAGAGGAATAAGATGTAGAGTTAGTAGGCGAAGGTTCAAAAAACTATTTTTTACATATTACCAGAGCTCCGCACAAAACACCATCAAAGTAATATTATTATTTACGAAGGCATGTGTTCTACTATTGTCTTTAGCTCATGCAACTCTTTCTATTGCGCTATCTATACGTATTCTACTTGTAATACATGAAAAAAAGTTGTTTGTAAATTTAAGGCTAACCACGCCACATAAAGGATGTTATCACAGGTTAATAAAATTATGTATTTTACTCATGATAGTCAAGTGTAGTAAATGATAAAACCTGTAGGATTTTCGAATTCTATAATTAAAATTGAAAAAAACAAACAAATACATGGAATAACATTGAATGGAAATGTAAACAAAAGTATTTTTATTTCATTTAATATTTTGTGTGCTAGGAATAAAATGTTCTTAGTTGCAATAGTCACATAAGAAAATTAGTTGTAAGAATATGGTCTTCAAAAACAGTAGTTGAGCAACATTTTTCTTTAAGCCCCCACGCGTTGCCGTATCTTTGATTCTTGCAAACTGAAAACATAAAGACAATAAATAAGTCTGCAAATAAATAATGCTTTGGAATTATGTTCTTTTATGGGTTTCATTTAGTTTTTTATGTCGATCAAATCGACAGAGGATTTTATCGACATTTTTAATAATAGATATTTTAATTTGTCTTACTTTCCATCCATCTGGATGTCCTCCGCATTCACAATTTCAGGTGTCTCTGAAAACAAAATGAATACATCAATTTGATAAGGTAGTTTATTTAAAATTAGATTATCGCATTATGTTCAACATACTTGGTGTTGATACTAGGAAATTGAAAACATTATGATCTTCGTACCAAAAGTTTTTGGAATTCGTTAGGTATGTTCAAAAGGATGCTTCACATGATTAAAGTATTTTATTTTACTTTGTGTTGTTGGGGCTTATCATATCAACTGTTTATATATCAGTTGATATAATAAGCCCTGATGAAGCTTGAGCTAAGCGAAACCTGGTTGGCTGTTAAATATTAATCCAAATAAAGTGGTGTTTTACAAAGTGTATTTTTTCATTTAATATAAAGTATTTTAATTCATTCTAAGTAAACTCACTTTATTGTTATAATTTTTTTCCATAATTATATATTTTATTTCCTAATCTGTATTTCCATTCTTTCCACAAATAATTTAGATATATTGTTTTCATACTCTAATTTTTTATTTCATAATATTCATAAATTGCGACTACCATAATACGGGCTGTATCAAGTGTGGTTTTCGAAAAGCATGTGAAAATTTTGCACAATAAACTTATATGAAAAAAATATATTATACCCAACGTTAGTAGGACATAATTTAAATGTTAACATTTTAACTCACCCACAACATTATCAGCAATCAGCAAATCCATCTTCTTTGCCTCTTCGGCCCTTGCCTGGATAACATCGAGACGTTCAGCTAAAAAAATGTTAAGCATTATAACTAACAGCCTACTATTAAACACGATGCAACGACTAAGTCGTAAATGAGCGTAAATATACTAGTTGTTAGCTGCCCTATGGATTCTCAAGATTTTCCAGAAAGTAACAGAATAAAAGGTAATATGTGGACCAGAAGCATTTAATATAAACGAAAAATACTTACTGTATTTATAGCACCAACAATCAGCCCCTTGGCAAAGTCCAAAATTATAACCATAATACACGCAAAGAGAATTGCAAGTACTTTGAACGCAGACGGCAGAAGTTCCCGAGAAGCAATGCAGTGCAAACAATGCAACCAAGCACACAGACAGCTTCATCTTAAGGCTTTAGTTAGGAACTGCAATTCGACCAGGTAAATAATATGGATAGTTATTATCACGCCAATGACTGAAAGACAATCGACATGTGCACTATTTATACCAACTGATTTATTATAATCTCTGTCAGCATTATCTTAAGTACTACTCACTTTCAAATAGCAATAGTATCCTAGATAGATAATATTTTTTGCTAAATAGGCATAAAACTTCAATGCAGGTTTAATAAAATTGTTAATTTGGTAGATTAGTATTTGTTGAAATTATTAATAATAAAACCGGTGAACTTTCATACATTCTCAATTATCCTATTCTCAAATCAGACAAATCTCCTGTTAACAGGTGGATCTGTTAATCTGTTTTATTAGTATCTATTACAATAAATCCTACGTGGGGGCCATGATATCTTACGCATTGTTGTACCTGTAAGAAACTTGGTCAGATAAAGAGACATTCTCCCATTACTTGTAAAATTACATAGTGAAGTACTAAAACTACGTAACTAGGTATCAACCATCTAAAGCTGCAGGAACTTTTCAATAGTGTACCATGAAATCTATAAAACTTTTGTAAATAATAGTTTTTATAGTAAATAATAATATTTTCTTCTATATAGACGGGGTGTTAAGTAACGTACTCGACTTAATTGTAAAAAATGTTAATGAAATGTTGATCGCCAGTGACTTTTTCGATGATTTTTTTTTCAAAAATTTTAACTTGAAAATCAAACAACAAAAAAATCTTCTGCTTGTCGTCACTGGTCACTCAGCCGAGTAACCGCCGATCCTATTACCAGGTACTTAACTCTCCAACAATTACAATTTTTATGTAAAAAAAAACACAAAAAATGTCACCGAAGGCCAAAATTTCATTAACATTTTGTTTACTGTATATATAGTCTTTGAAACATCACATTAAGGCGATCCAATAGTACAGGAAAAAATCGAAATCGGATTTCACGCCCTTTATGGGAGGAGTTTAAAAATACTTGAGAAAAAGCTCTCGGAAAGGTTGGAATAGGTATTTGAGGAAAAAAATTTACAGGTTGATTTCGTTAAGGCCTGTAAAAAACATTAATTCCTTTTTTACGCATTGTTTATTGTAATAAAACGGAAATTTCTCCGTCTTTTTCCCGCTATGGCCGGGGTGTGACTGATACGAAATGGGTTGTGTCCAGTGCATGGTTCTTGTGCTCATGCCATAAGGGTCACTTCAAGATCCAAATTCGTAGAGTGCGGGCCGTATTGATTGATGTCAAAAATAACAACGAGAAAATTCATCTTTTATTTTATTTTGTGAAGTTCGAACGTAAATATCAAATTTTTTTGCGATTATTATAAGAGAAATTGAATTTGCCACAGTATACAATAAACCATGTCCGGAAAAGGGTTTATAAGTAGGAGAGTTTGCTCTGGAAAGTGTTTTTTATAGACCTAATAATTTATTTTTTCTGTGCTTATTAAAAGACTTATAAAAAACGACCGATATTTTTAAGGGCCAAGGTATGTTCTACACGCAATATTTAATTGAAGCATCTATAATACTTAGAAGCGATCAAATTTTCAAAACAAAAAACCTATGATTTAAAAATTATGATTTTACATTAATTAGTATGACTTAATCTTAACTAAAAATTAACTAACCATCACGCCGTTTCTCGAAGGAATAGGCAGATAGGATAGACCATCATGCATCTCTGTCGTCGCAGATATGCATGCATCTTTTCATACATACCTGCTCTTCTGTTATTCTGTCTCTTGACATGAGCCAACTCAGGAATTCAAAGGTTATATAAATGAAGTAAGAGTGACAGTGAATTCGGACCGGTATGTAAACATTTACAGATTTTTTTTCCCACGGCTAGACGAGTTAGACTTAGGGGACACTTGGTTCCAACAAGACGGTGCAACGGCGCACACTGCAATATCATCGTTGGCTGTTTTGAGGTAACACTTCCCAGAGCGCCTCATCTCAATTAGGGGCGATTTGGAGTGGCCGGCCCGCTCTCCCGATTTGTCCCCTTGTGACTTTTTTCTGTGGAGTTTTTTGAAATCCCGTGTTTATGTGAACCGTCCAAGGACTATACAGGATTTAAAGACCAACATCCATGAAGAAATTGCCAGGATAACGCCCGATATGCTGGCAAAAGTCTTGACAAACGCCAGAAATCGGTTCGCTCAATGTATGGAGAATGGGGGACGGCACCTACGTAATATGATCTTCAAAACTTAATAAAAAAATATTTATGTATTTGCCTACATTTAAAAAAAAAACAAAAATAAAATCTGATTCATACAATGGGTTTTATTAAGTTTTGAAAAAAAGAAGTTATGTTGCCGCACCCTGTATTTACATATTTAGATATATAAATGGGTACTGCCGCACGGGAACTATTTATTGGATAACCAACACCTCTGCCATAGGTCACCTCAAGTGGTTCGCTACGTTTGGTGACTTATTAGGAGTGCCCGGGTTCATGGGGTGACGTTTTTCAGGGTCTTGCCGGCGGATGAGTCTGCTACCAATTGCAAGGCAGGCCAGATCGGGAGAAACTGGTTGAGGGAGACCCTTTGAATTCTTCAGCAGAGCTCTCTCGGTGGGCGGGACATCATTCATCCGTCACTCCAGGACACACTCACCCCAGATTCCTATCCACCCCTCATACCTTTATTCTTCCCAGAACATCCTCTCCTAAAAATACCCTCAACACAGCCACCCCTAAGATGGCATAAGCCCTCCGATACTGAACCCCCGATTCCTACCCATGTACCTTTTCGCTTCACGGTGTTTTTTTTTAATAAATAAAAACTTTCCAGGGTTACGGAAAACCCGAAAATATTTGAAAATCTTCTATTAGCAACACTGTAAGCGGAAAATGTTGCTTGTGTCGTGATGAAGAACTTAGCCAACCGAGGAATTGAACGCACGACTCAAATGACCCAAAATGGGTGGGACCCAAATGCGATGCCAACTCGGCCACTCACCGGTCGTTCTCTACCTCTCTTCTTCCACTTAAAAGCAATTCTCACCTTCCTCTCATTCCTTCCCTTAAAAGCCCTTCCCACAGTATTCCCACAGCACGGACACAAGACTAAATATACTTTCCTTTTTAAAAGTAAAGTATTTTCCTTTGTGGATCTAATTTAAAAAAAATACCTTTGCCAATAAAATTGATTGATAAAAAGTTAGAAACACCAGAAACTGGCATACTCAGATTATTTTCTAGAATCTCATAATCAAATAACTTTAGTAAGTAAGTTTAAAAAACATAACGACATCATGGACCAAAACAACAAGATACTGGAAAGCATACAGTTCATGAATGCACAATATGAAGACTTTATGGCCAAAATCCGTGTCGTCGAGCAACGTAACGATGAGCTTACAGCGAAGAATTCTGCACTGGAAGCTAGAATCTCAGTACTGGAAAATAGCCTCGATTTCCAAGAGCGGGCCTTAAAGTCTAGTAATGTAGAAATTAGAGGCATCCCCGATATGAAGGACGAAACCCTAAAAGACGTGGTCTTCAACATCTTCAAAACAACAGGATCTCCCATAGAAACTAACGACATCGATGCCGTATATCGTCTACAAAAAAAAAAATAACCAAAAGCAACCCAGGACAATTGTTCTTAAACTAAAATCGAACATGGCTAGAAATCAACTGCTATCTGATGTGAAATCTTTCAACAAGAACAAACCCAATACCGAAGATAAACTTAACACATTAAATATCGGTCTCGCCGGCCCCCGGTTGCCAATCTATATATCTGAGCAGTTAACATTTCGGGCGAATCAGATCTGGTATAAAACTCGCCAAGTCGCTAAAGAGAAACGATATCAATTTGCTTGGATCAAAGAGGGTCAGATTTACGTGCGGAAGGAGACAGGATCAGGTGCAATTCTCATATCCGATGAAAACAAGCTGGCCTCGCTGTGATTATCTCAAACACAATATACCTATTGCCGACAACGATAATAATATGAAGGTTCTATCATTACTATTGCCATTATTATATCCTGTGATTATACGTACACAGTCTTTAGAACTAAAGTACTCACTAGGTTTGCTCTTTTCTACTATTTATTATACTGTTATTATGTTACCGATTCTGCTATGTACCTCATTACCAATACTTTTGTGTTACCTCACTTGGGATCACTTCAATCATTATCACATGTTTGTTTTCTTAAATATTATTATTTTATGTATGTTATACTGTTTTCTAGAAATGGATCAAAATCGTATAGTAGTGAAATTTTCATTGCATCGCATTTCAACTGAATAATAATGATTCAATTACCTCATGATATTTATAATGACTCAGATATAACTTGCAACACGTATTTGATTGACGATCTCAACAAATTAAATAGTCACAGTTGGAAGTCTTATAGTTTAAAGATTATTCACCAAAACATCAGAAGCATGTCAAACATTGATGATTTTTTGTTATTTCTAGATTATTTCAATCATACTTTTGATGTGTTAATTTTATCAGAGTGTTGGATCAACGAAAACTACACCTCTAAAATAATACAAACTTACACAGAATATCACTCAATTAAAAATTTAAATAAATCTAGTGGTATTGTTGTATACATCAAAGACGGTATCCAAGCACAAGTCGAAGAAATTTTATTATCGCAAGCTAACTGCCTTAGAATTATTCTGAACAATAATTTATGTATCTTTGCTATATATAGATCACCTTCTTTCCAGATCATAGATTCTTTTTTGAATTCACTCCAAACTGTTATCAGCAGTTCCGATAAATTTGAACGTCAAATCATTATAGGCGACCTTAATATCAACACTTTATCTCCATTTCACCACCAACTCAACGACTACTTATGCCTGCTCACAGAAAACGGATTCATAGCGACAATCAACACACCTACTCGTGAACAGGGCACGAAAAAATCCTGTTTGGATCACATCAACGTAAAAAATATTAACTTCACTGACTCATTCGTTATCCACTCATCAATTTCCGACCACTATACGACAGCACTGTGCTTTAAAGATTAACCGCCCCCACCTGCCAAAATAAACTATGTCCCTCGATTAAACTTTAATAATTTAATTGAGGACTTGCATTTAGAAAACTGGAAAAAAGTATTTAATCAAACTGATACTGACATTGCGATGAAGGAATTCATTTGTATTCTACACATGTATATTTCTAAACATAGTAGTAACAAACGCATATTGAACAGCCAGTTTAAACTTACGCCCTGGATCTCTCCCGGCCTTGTCAAATCGATTCACAAAAGAAACCAACTCCACAAAAGGGCGCAAAAGTTTCCAGATGATATTTTAGTACAAATTCACTACAAGAAATATAGAAACTTATGCAAAAAGATTATTAAATATACGAAGGAAAATTATTATAAATCGTTCATTTACGAAAATTCTTATTCTCCAAAACGTATGTGGGAAGCGTTTCGTAATATTAGTAGAACAAAAATCAACAGGTCTTCCGAAATCAAATCATTAGATATCGGTAACATAAACTCTTCTAATTCTAAAAATATGGCGAATTTCGCTAATAACTATTTCACATCGGTGGGATCCACACTTGCCAAAAAAATTCTCGACAAATGTAATAAAACTGAAAACGATCTTGCCAACTTGGTCACCTCTAACCTCGTCCATAAAATAGACAATATACAAACATCGACGAACGAAGTCCTGAAAATAATTGACGACCTAAAGCCATCTAACGCTTGTGGACCAGACAAAATCTCGACAAATCTGCTTAAAGTAATCAAATCGTTCATAGCATCTCCGATAGCGTTCATTTCCAATCTAAGTCTCAAATCAGGAACATTCCCTAACCATCTAAAACATTCAATTGTTGTATTACTGCACAAAAATGGAGATAAATCTGCAATTCAAAATTACAGGCCGATATCTTTGGTCAATTCGGTGTCAAAAATTATCGAAAAAATTGTTAAAAACCGTCTCAGCTTTTACCTTGAAGATAATAACATTCTTTCTGAGAGACAATATGGCTTCCGACCGGGTTTAGGTACAGAAAATGCCATTGGCAAACTGACTAAAGTTGTTTCTAATAACATCGATCGAGGAATCAAAAGCATCGCGCTCTTTCTGGATCTGGCTAAAGCTTTCGATACCATCTCGCACAAAATCCTTTTGAAAAAATTACAGCTAATCGGTATACAGGGGCAGTTACTTAAATGGTTAGGAAGCTATTTAGAAAATCGGAGCCAAAGAGTTAATATTAATGATACTCTAAGCGATCCAGCAAATATCGAATTTGGTGTACCACAAGGAAGTACTTTAGGACCGATATTGTTTAATATCTATATCAATGAACTTTGCAACAGTAACCTTGCCGATCATATCATCACTTTTGCTGACGATACGTTCTTAATATTTGAGGGCAAAAACTGGTACGAAGCGCATAGAAAAGCCGAAATTGGAATAAACAATGTCAAACAATGGCTAGACAATAATCTCCTTACTCTTAACACGGATAAGACCAAATTTATACGTTTTAGTGCAACACAAGCGGGACAACCCAAGGTAATTATTAATATTACTATTCACATTTTTGCAATGAACCGAACACTTGTACTTGCAATAAACTAGAATGCGTTGATAGTTTAAAATATTTAGGAATCATCATAGATAAATATCTGAGATGGGAAGAACACATTAACTCAACTGCCTCAAAAGTCAGAAAACTTACTCACCTTTTTATTACCATCAGAAATATTCTCTCTGTAAAAGACATGAAATCAATATACTATGCCATGTGTAATTCTTTACTTGAATATGCATCCGTAGGATGGGGTGGATGTGCCAAAACAATATTGGACTCCCTGGCTAAAGCACAGAAATCTTTACTAAGAGTCATCCTTAAAAAACCATTCAGGTACCCCAGTGATGCATTATTCACGGAATTTAAAGTTCTCGATGTTAGACAATTATATATTAGAAAGATTGTATTACATGCTCAAAAACGACGCCAGCACTACCCTTCCATTGACCACCTTCACGACACCCGACATTCAAGGAACAATCCAATAGTCCCAATAAAAACCACGACGTCCCTTGGACAACGTCAATTTTCGTACTTAGGACCTAAATTATTTAATATCATTCCTAATGCTTGGAAAACGAAAAGTATTAATGTTTTGCGCAAATTAATCAACAACTGGCTCTTTGATTTAGGGAGGGTCAAAAGCGAAGATATGTTGACCAAGAGATAGGCTTCTTATTATTACCATCTGGCTTGTATTTGCTTTATTTACTTCACCGGTTTTATTTACTTTACCGATTTTGTTTACTTTACCGGTTTTATCTTTTATCTTTTATCTTTTATCTTTTATCTTTTATCTTTTATCTTTTATCTTTTATCTTTTATCTTTTATCTTTTATCTTTTATCTTTTATCTTTTATCTTTTATCTTTTATCTTTTATCTTTTATCTTTTATCTTTTATCTTTTATCTTTTATCTTTTATCTTTTATCTTTTATCTTTTATCTTTTATCTTTTATCTTTTATCTTTTATCTTTTATCTTTTATCTTTTATCTTTTATCTTTTATCTTTTATCTTTTATCTTTTATCTTTTATCTTTTATCTTTTATCTTTTATCTTTTATCTTTTATCTTTTATCTTTTATCTTTTATCTTTTATCTTTTATCTTTTATCTTTTATCTTTTATCTTTTATCTTTTATCTTTTATTTGTTTTTGTTTTTGTTTTTAAGCGCTCTAGGGGAAATTATCTGAATTTGATTTTAAGATATCATTATTTGTCTTCTTTTTCTTATGAGTACAAAATTATATACTGTTAGGAATACATAATTAACACCTTTTCCTGCTATAAATAGCATGTTATGTTAGTAAACAATGTAATATGAAATTAAATTTGTCAATTTGACTGGCCTAAAACAGGATCCATTCCTAGTTGGCTAGTCAAAGTTTCCACATATGTTTTATTGTTCAATTTTATGTGAAATAAAGTTATTATTATTATTATTATTAAGTACCCGTAAGTAAGTTTGAAGTGTGTTTTGTTTTTTTTTTTATTTACATTGTTGTGGGGGAATTTTATTTTTAATGATAATACATTTATTTTCTTAGTAGGAAATCGTAAATACTCAAGCTTGAAAACGGATTCCACGAAGCAATAATATGTCAAGCAATATTACCGCGAAATTTGCACCGAGTACGTTATCTGGTTTTGTCTCTAAACATACCTTTATGAGTGTGTTGACATAAAATATTCATATAAATATGAGGCAAAAAACAATAAAGTGCAGTGTAAAAAATTGTTTACGTCGTTGTAGTCGTCCTTAACATTGGTACAGATTTGCCTTTGAGCCATGAAGCTAATGATTTGTGTTTTGTTATTTCTTGCGCTGTTTTCGTTGGGAGTTCCTTTAGTTAACGGTAAGTTTTTGAATTACTAATCAACTAGAATAAGTTTTTATCCTTTTAATTTTCACTTATATAAAGTCTGAGTAAATGAGTAAATGTTTATTGCAATTTTATCAGAACTAGAAGTTCTGATTTCGCCAAAAATTTCTTCTCTAAAAAAGCTAAACACCTTTTTCTCGAATTGAAATATATATAGTTTTGTTTCAAGAGAAACTCATGAAATCAATTATGGAAGGGACCGTAGGCATTTAAAAACATGTTAAATATTCATTACGATAATTTTTTTTTAAACTTTTCTTTCTTTTTTCTCTTAGTAGTCTGAATGAAATAAAATCTATTTTCATCATTTAAAAAAAGTATTTATGAAAAATAAGTTTAAACTTTTTTTTAGAAACACTAAACTTTTTGGAGCCATTTAACTAGAACTAACGACATTTTGTTTTGGTTTTCAATTTTAAATGTCGTTATTTTATAAGTCAATGATATAGTAACACTCTTAAATATGCATGTATAAAGGCGCATTCTCACCTGATCTATTCTGTGATTCTCTATGGTCAATTTGTTGAACGAACGTTGCAGTTCATTAAACTTTGGGTTTCTATTCCATAGAAAAGCCTGATCTAAAGAATAATACATTCCATAGATTCTATGAAATACATTAAATTAATAGTGGATCAGGTGAGTTCCCGTTTTGCTTACCGCAAATAAAAAAAAAAAACTGCATAATTCTAATTATTTTTATTTTGATTCCAGGTGGATTGGTCAATGTTAATTCTCAACTAGACGTGGAGAATTTACAGGAAGTTTCTCTCGGAGGTAAAACATACACTAAAAAAACACATTTATCGCCACATATACTGATATCTGCATTTAGCCTATTAAAAATAACTATGGTAACTTTAATAATTATTTATTTATTATCATTGGGTGCAAAGGTAAACCTTCGTGATAAAAAATAATAATAGTCCGTACATTTTTTTATCTATATTTGTTATCATTCATAAGTTTATTTATTTCTTTATTAAAAAAATATATATAGATATATATATACCTTTTTTCTTTATCTTTTTCTGTAATGGCACGACTCCCCAATTCAAACATGAGAAATGTTTTTCTCTTTTAAATTGGGTTGATTCATTAACAAGATTATAGATTTTTTATTAAAAAAATCATCTCCCTTAATTTTAACGGCACATAGCACTCTTCTTAGGGTGAATTGCCTTAAACAAAAAAAGGAAAGTACTTTATTTGTAATAAGTTATTAAGAACCATATATTTTCCCTCTGTAAATTTGTCGTATGTATGTATATTTCAAGTTTTAAAAAAATTTACAAAACGTTTTCTCGCCTTCAATATTGTTTTGCGAAAGCAAGCTGCAAATGCTGCCAAGCGTAACCTAAATAAACAAAAAAATAACTTTTTCATAAATTATCATGAATATTTAGCCTCCAAAAGTTTGAGTATGAGCGTGAAACACTCTGCGTAATAATTCAAATCAAACATGTCGATCAAATAATACTTTTTGTTAAAGTTTTTCACATGTTGTAATTTTTCCTTTTTATCGTTTCTTTACAGGCAGTCGTGTCGCCCGCCAAATACAAACATGCTTTGACAATCGGTGTAATAACAGCTGCAGGAGTACTGGGAAGAGAGGAGGAAGATGTCAGTTCAGGGTTTGTTACTGCTACTAAAATGTTGAAAAATAAGAATGTCTATGAGATTGGCTATAAATTTTTGAATTTAAGTGTATAATAAATCGTATTTTTATTATTTCTATAGAAAAATCACCTGATCTGAAATGTTTTTTTTCCTAATTTTGTAAAATGTATTGAATAAATGTGATAGTTTTATTAAGACATAAATGTTGTTTTATTTGTTAATCTTAAGAGGAACGCAGTTGTGGCCTTTTTCATACGGAACTTAATTTTGAATTTCAGATATTTAAAGACCAGTATCAAATAAGAACAAACCTTCAAATCTTGGCTTTAGGAATTATAAAAAAAAAAACTTACATGTTATTTTTTGATAATACGATAAAAACATCTTCACAGAAGTTACAGAAAGAACTTTTTCCAAACCATGAAACTGAAAATCCTCTATCTATCCAAAAAAAATATATATATACATAGAACAAAAATATAATATACGTCGGGGCGCAACTCTGTATATATCATATACAGAGTTGCGCCCTGCGAATTTTTCCGATTCTCCTGTTTTCAGATTTTTGATTGAGTTTCGCTAATATTGTCTTCATTTAATTCATATTAAAATTTGAATTATGACAATTTTACTCATAATGTTAAAATAAATGAAAAGTAAAATTATGCGCAAGATCACGTCTTAAAAACTCAAAAATTATATAAACCAACAAACTGACCTGTTCTAAACTAGAACACATTTGAAATAAACATAAAATTTTCGAATTTTCCAAACGTCTTCTAGATAAAAATCACACCCTTAATAATAATAATAAGCCGTAACAAACACAAAACATAAGCGTAACGTAAATATTTTTAGCACTTGGGAAGAAATGAAAATTCTAATAATCCTTATAATTTAATAAATGAGCAAAATGATAAATCTTTTATTGTCTTTAAAAATCCCCTAAAGGCGAAGCCAGTGTATAGTAATAATAATAATAGGAATATTTCACCAATATTTTAGGTCAATATTTTAAGTATCACCCGGGTAAGTCCTCCATAAGAACACAAGCAACATTTTCGACTTTCTGTGGTGGTAGTAGGAGATTTTCAAACATTGTTGGGTTATTCGTAACCCAGGAATGTTTGTCTTTCTTTAAAAAAAAAAAAAATTGTAGAGCATAAAATAATAAATAATCCGACGCACGCCTCTGTTAGATTTTTTTTGTTAATTTCTCATATTTTATGTATCAAGAAAATAACCACCATTAAAAATAAAATAAAATAATTTATTTTATTCTGTTATTAAATAAATAATAACAATAAAACAATATTTATTAAATTCGCTTTAGTATTATTAGAAATTTTATTTTTTCCCAACTTCTGTAACATATTTAGTAGTTTGTACAAAACAGTAGTTGTTAAATAAAATATAAAATAGTAACTACAGAGAGATTGATGCGATTGATTTTGCAGGAGTTACTGCGATTTTATTTTTAGTTGCTTTTATATTTTAAATATATTTAGGTATATATGTAGATTAGGGTGTGTCCATTATTTCAACCTGTGAATTCAGAAAGGCTGTATATCTCAAAAGTTGCGTCTTACAAAGAAAATGAGAACTGCACTTAAATGTATTTTCTTAAAAGTGATTATTAGATCGCAAAAATGAATTAAAAATCATAAAAAAACCAAAAACATGTATATTTAAATTATGTATTATTAAAAAAATGAAAAAAAAATCTTATTTATAAACACAAGTAATTCAACAAGAACACTGATTTTATCCAGAAAAAGTGTTATTTTCCCCTTTTATATTTTTAACACATCACACATAAACGTTTATTAGATTTTCACGGCCAAAAGCATTTTCGTTATTTGTTTTTGGGATGTTATGCCGTATTGCGCTACCTCCTTCTTTAGCCGAGGTTTCGGACAGCGTTGCAGTGTCCATCATCATTGCAGATCCGGCAGATACGACAGATGTGTCAGATCTGCCGGATCTGCCCTGATGATGGACACTGCAACGCTGTCCAAAACGTCGGCTAAAGAAGGAAGTATCGCAACACGGCATAACACCCCAAAAACAAATAACGAAAACATCATGTATGTTTCAAAAATGTTTTTTTGCGTTCTTTGTACTGCAGTTATGCAATAAAAAATAAGTTTGCTACAAAATATAAAATATGGACCCTTTGTTTTATTTTTTTTCCAAATCACGAAATCTATATTTTTTTCAAAACTTCCGGTCATTTTAGTTAAATTTTTTTAAATGAGTTCAGGGTTTGGTAGGCGCTGATGGAACTGGGAAAGGAATTGAACAATTTTGGGGCAACACAGTTAATGTGCCTTTGGGCTAGCCTGATTTTACTGTCTCTGGCAAGAGCTACATGGGGGTTTTAGTGAAATTGTTAAGACAAGTGCTTATTTTTTTTTTACATGAGCTCCATACAGGAGACTCTGAGGAAAATAATTTCCCTCAGGGCCTATGTCATCTTTGGGGATGCTGTGTGGAGGGTTTTTTAAGGAAAGGAAGGAGAGGAGAGTTCTGGGAAGGAAAGGGGTTTAAGGGGTGGGTAGGAATCTGGGGTTCGGTGTGACCTGATCATCCGCCTCCAAGACCTAGACAAACCTCACCCCATGAAACCAAGCACCCTTGCTAAATCACCAAACGTAGCGAACCACTTGGGATGACCTATAGCAGAGGTGTTGGTTATCCAATAAAGGTTCCCGGGGCGACTCATAGACTTGCTGCCGTAATATATATATAATTATTGGTCAAATCCAAGTTAGTACAAGAAAAAGTGCCCGCTTCTTAAACATTATTAATTTGGAAATACTAATGGCCCCACTTAAACGACTTTTAGTCCAATTTAAACATTAATATTTTCATGGAATTTGTCGGAAATTAATAAGATTGGTAATAAAAATAAATGCAATTTATCAAAATTTATTAAATTTATCAATTTATTATTAGTACCTACCTTCAGAAATTGTTAAGAGACTTAGGCCTGGCATTAACTAGAGTAATAATTGTGGATAAAATTTTGGTTTCCGATGACACATACCAATAAAAATCTTTCACATTTTGTCACTGGTACTCAGCCGAGTGAATCTGAGTCGAGCCCATCTCCCGTTCGACTCAAACCTACTAATTTTTTAAAAGTAGCTATTCACTACAGATTGATAATGTCTTCGGAAGGCGAAATAGCAGTGAAGCAAAATAAGAATTAAACAGCATTATTTGTTTGAAAACCTTTATTTTATTTTAATAATATTGAATAAAATAAAACTTTTATTTAACTTCGAACCTTCATCAACCCTTACTTTTTACGTAAGCTTTATAAAGGAGGCCCTGAGAAAAATAATTCCGCTCTGGGTCTTTGTCATTTTTGAGATACCGTCTGGTTGGTCTTTTTAAGGAAAGGAAAGAGTGGGTGTTTTGTGAAGCTAAAATGATTTTGAGGGGTGAATAGGAATCTGGGGGCAGTGTGTCCAAGAATGACGGAGGTATTACATTATATATACATCTCTACAGAGAGAGTCCTCTTTTTTACGTCCTTTTTCTCCTGCCTCACAACATTTCTTAACTGGAGATTCCCTTGCCTAAAAACCCTTCTAGTGGTATGTAAGTAAATCCTTAGTCATCCTATTCTTAAATTATTATTAATCTAACATTTCTCATGCCTGAAAAAGCCATAATTGTTGATGACAGCGGACGTCTGATCACTGTCGAAAACTTGTCGACGATTTGATTAAAAATGACTGGCGGATCACTCAAAAGCATATCACCAATCATATTGAAATATCCCAAGTTATGGTATTAAGTAGTAGGTTAAGTATCGGCTTCATTATTAAATAATTTGAATCCTGTAAAATTTGTGCACTATGGGTACCATGATGGCTTCATGCCGTCTCACAGATGAGGACAAACAGCGTCGATGCGGAGGCTCTACGAAACCTGAAGCTTGAACCGATTCCACACCCTCCTTACTCCCCCGATATTGTGACTTGTTATTTTTATTTTTTCCTGTACTCAAGAGAAACCTCAAAGATGTCAAGTTCTGGATTCGAGAATAGTCGGAAGAATTTCTAAGTGACGGAATGAAGAAAACACCTTAGGAGAAATGTGTTATCCTTAACGATTTCTATGTTGAAAAATAAATATGTCATTTCGAAGCTTAAAAATTGTGCTTCATTATACTTTTTGTCCGATCCTGCTATTTATTTGTGTTGTATTCTATAAGCTTGTGTGCATTACTTTTCAACAAACCCTCGTACTAACAATTTCACGCTATAAACAAGTATATTAGAGAACTCAATTTTTTATTTAGTTTTGTGAGCGTTTGGATAATTAAGACAAACCCCATTTAAGCAGATGGATTGTTATCTGTTGAACAACGCTGAGTTTGATTCATGGGTATTATAATATATCCTGCTCGGTGGAACTAGGGATCCATGACTTTCGAAAACTCTCGGTCAGATAGAGAAATTGTCTGAAGTAGCACGATCTGTTATCAAAATACTTTTATTACTCATATTTTTCAAATAATTATTGAAAAAAAATATCTCTTCAGTATTGCATAGGCGAGCCAGATAACAGTTTTAAATGTATTTTTTTTATCTTGTTTTGAAATAATATTTTTTATGTCAATGCGTTCACATTCTTCATAGTTTGTACATGGATGAGCAATTCCACGAAGAGATAATACATATCAGGCAACAGTTCAACGGAATTGGTACAGAATAATTAATCATTATCTTGTTTTTACCTCTGAAAATCCCCTATGAGTGTTGATCCCGAGTGTTGACACCAGATTCATATAAATATGAAGCAAATGACAATAATAAATGCATTGTGAATACGTGTTGTGCTGAAGAGAGTCATAGTATTTCTTAAAGTTAATACAAATTTGCTTTGCAATCATGAAGCTAATGACTTGTGTTTTGTTATTCCTTGCGCTGTTTTCATTAGCCCTTCCTTCAGTTACCGGTAAGTATATACGGTGTCCGGAAACTCGTAGCACAAACTGGTGAATCTGCGTCACATTTGGAGTCGATTTTGTAGTATAATTCTTTTTTTTTGTTATTGAAGTACATGTTTAAATATTTTAATACTACTCTTCCATGGAAGCATTAGCTTGTGGCTGGAAGTGTAGTGTACACCATTTTATTTTAGATATTTAATAGTTATTAATTATACTAAGTTTACATGTGTGTGTTATATATGCTATATTAAGTAAATTACACTGCGAAAGTAGAGAATGAAAGGCTGTAAGTTGTTATGTGTTATATAATTGTGATTATTTTACTACTAGAAGACTATTTTATTGTTTGAATAACGTATAACGTAATTAATAAGTAGTCGATAATAAAACAAAATTTAACTTACTTGAATAAGAGAATATCACTTAAGGAAACTGATGAATTCTTTCGTTTGAATGTTTTCAAGCAAATCGAGTCACATTTTTTGTGAATTTTTTTTAGTTCAAATTTTAGGGTTAAAATCAGCTGTTTATTAAAACGCGTAGAAGCGTAGACCCAGCTATAAAAGTTTTTTTAACCCTTTATTTTGGGAGGCATATCATCTCATATCCTCATTAATGCAGTTTTATTTCAGAATAAAACCACTGTTTTGAAGTAAAATTGTTGATTTAAAATCTACATTTATAAACTAATTTAAACAAACCATTTTCATCCGGAATATTTTAAATGTTCTTAATATTATGTAGTTATTGTACAATTATTAATTAATACTTTATTGATACGTATTCAGTAACGAATTACTTGCTTAATCCTAAGAGATAATTATTTAATTGGCTTTCAGGTGGATTGGTGAACGTTAATTCTCTTCACGAGGTAGAGAATTTACAGGAAGTGGCTCTCGGAGGTAAAACATACTAGTTTAAAATATTAATTAATATTAATATTAATAAACCGGTCAGTGGCTGAGTTGGCATCGCGTTTGGTCCTACCTAGGCATCGTGTGTTAAATTCTTTGGCTGGGCAAGTCCTCTATCACGACACATTTTATTTATTATTTTATCACATACATTTTCGCGCTCACTGTGGTGAAAGCAGGAGATTTTCAAATACTGTAAGGTTATCGGTAACCCGGGAATGTTGGTCTTTCTTAGAAAAAAAATTGAAACTATATTTTTCGTATACACCCTGTTTCACGTTCAAACATTAGAATAAATTGATAGGTAAAAACCTGTCATTATTTACTTATTAATTATGTGCAAAGACTAAAAAATAATTTGAAAAAAAAGAAGAAAGAAAAGAAAAAGAGAAAAAATTATTTTTGTCTTACAAAGACTTTGACAAAAATAATTCTTACAAAAATTTGGCCGCCTGTCACGTATGTGTATTGCGCATATGATCTGATAAAACTGACACACTTACCTAAGCAAGAAAACAGTATACTTTTTTACATTATATCATGAATATTTCAAGCGTGAAACACGATTAATAATATTTTAACCAAATGTTTTATCAAAAAATCTTGTGAAAATCTCTTATCATTCAGTTGACTTAAGACTTTTTATTTTCTTGCACCATTAATTTTTGTCTTTATTGTGATTTTACAGGTAATCGTGTCGCCCGTCAAGCACAAGTTTGTTTTGACAGTCAGTGTAACTTTCGATGCAGGTCTTCTGGAAATAGAGGAGGAGCGTGCCGGTTCAGTAGGTGCTACTGCTTTTGAAAATTGTTAAATAATATGTAAAGTAAATTTAAGGAGCAAAGTAGTGTATTCGTTTAGAATGGCTGCTAGCCTGACGTCTTGGTGCATGCAATAGCATAATTGCATCGGTAAAATAAGTTCATGTGGAATATATTTGTAATGAAAAATAAATTAAAAAGGTTATGTAATAATGAAACATTAGATATAAGATGTCAAATTTTATATCTAAATAAAATACACAATAAAAAAAATAAAAATAAATAATTCGAAATATTTCTCATTGTTATATAAATGGGTATCTACATGTGTGCTCAAAAATCTGTATAAAAATGTTTGTAATAATCACCTGATCTGAAAACCTTTTTATAAATGTTGCAAAATAATATACAATTTATTGAATAAATGTGATTATGATAATCTTAAGAATTTTGTATTTCTTATCCCATGTAGGTGATATCTTGTAATTGTAAATTATTTTTCGTAATTCCTTTCACATAATACCCGTGTTCATTTGATAAACATTAAAGTTATTATTTTGGGATGTATCTAATTAACAACGAGCCATTCTTAAATACTGTTGTTGGATAAGTAAACTAACTGTCTTGAAATATTACTGAAAGGAATTAAAGCATTTTCCCTTGTTAATAATATGCCCCACAAAATTAGTTTCTCAGTTAGGCTGTATAACTCAAAAAGTGTGTCTTGCAAAGAAAATGAGAACTGCAGTTAAATGTGTTTTTTTTAAGTCATTATTAGCTCGCTTAAATGCATTAAAAATCATAAAAAACCTAAAAAATGTTTTTTAAATTATGTATTATTATCAACAACAAAAAATCTAATTTATAAATACAAGTAAGTTTACAGAAATACTGATTTTATCCATAAAAGGTGTTATTTTCCCCGCTTATATTTTTGACAAACACATCACGTATGTATAAAAAAAATGCGTTCTTTGTACAGCAGTTATGGAATAAAAATTAAGTTTGTTGCAAAATGTAAAATACGGACCCCTCGTTTTATTTTTTTCCCAAATCACGAAATCTATTTTTTTTTCGAAACATCCGTTCATTTTAGCGAGCCACCAATTTCATTTATTTTTATACACAATTATACGTAACTTTTGAGACCCCAGGCATTTTAAAATTAGGCATTTTTTCTCACTGCGGAGAGCGGGAAATGCTAATGTAGATAGATAGACGTGGCATATTTCAGATATTTGGATCAAGATAGAAAAAAATATGGGAAAAAAATAATCGTTCCAACATTTTTTTATATGAGTTCAGGTTTTGGTACGTGCTAATGGAAATTTGAAAGGAATTAAACAATTTTGGGGGCAATACAGTTAATGTGGCTTTGGGCAGCCTGGTTTTACAGTCTCTGGCAAGAGTTATATGGCATTTAGTGAAATTGTTAAGACAAGAGCTTTTTTTTTACATGAGCTCCACACAGGAGACCCTAAGGAAAATAATTTCCCTCAGGGCCTATGTCATCTTTAGGAATGCTGTGTGGAGGGTTTTTTTAAGGTAAGGAAGGAGAGGAGAGTTCTGGGAAGGAAAAGGGTTTAAGGGGTGGGTAGGAATCTGGGGTTCAGTGTGTCCCGGTCATCCGCCTCCACGACCTAGACGAACCTCACCCCATAAACCCTGGCACCTTTTCTAAATCACCAAATGTAGCGAACTACTTGGGGTGACCTATGGCAGAGGTCTTGGTCATCCGATAAAGGTTCCCGGGGCAGCGGTAGCCATTTTCGCCTCCCATATATACATTTAAGACTTTAATTTTAATTCGTTCGCCACTCATAGACTTGCTGCCGTAATATATATATAATTATTGATCAAATACAAGTTAGTACAAGAAAAAGTCCCCACTTCATAAACATTATTAATTTGGAAATACCAATGGCCCCACTTTACGACCTTTAGTCTAATTTAAACATGAATATTTTCACGGAATTTCTCGGAAATTAATAAGATTGGTAATAAATATATTTATTATTAGTACCTACCTACAGAGATTGTTAAGAGACTTAGGTACTTTAATCAGCCTGACATTAACTAGAGTAATAATTGTGGATGGAATTTTGGTTTCCGGTGACACATACAAACAAAAAATATTTTTTTCAGTTTGTCACTGGTGGTCAGCAGAGTGAATCCGATCCTAACCTACTGATTTTTCAAATATAATTAGCTATTCACTACAGATTGATAATGTCTTCGGAAGGCGAAATAGCTGTGAAGCATAATAAAAATTAAACAGCAGAACTTGATTTTTTTTAAAAATAATATTGAAGGAGGCCATGAGAAAAATAATTCCGCTCTGGGTCTTTGTCATTTTTGGTATACCGTCTGGTTGGACTTTTTAAGGAAAGAAAGGAGTGGATGTTTTCTGAAGCTAAAATAATTTTGAGGGGTGGGTAGGAATCTGGGGGCAGTGTATCCAGGAGTGACGGAGGTGGGCGTTTTCCAAAATAGATGTCGGTGACGTAACAGGAATTCCACTTAAGCGAGATGCTGCATTTCGATTAAAAATATATTTAAATTTATTACAGAAAGTATGAACTTCATGACGAAAGTAATTTAATATAGAACATATCAATAACTTCTAAAATAATTGCAATTTAAGTTCAAAACTGTTGGTAAGAAATTCTTTTACGTCACTTATATCATAAAGTTTATAAAGAAAATTAAAAGACATTAATTATTTCAGGTCTTTGTTTACGAATTGAAAGCATAATCAGTCTACTAAAAAAAATAATTAAATATTAAGTTTTCATATAAAATTATTTTTTGCGCTACTTTTGGATAATTTGTACTACATGTTATTCGTTCTAGAAAGACGAATGTAAGTTTTTGGTTAACGAATGTTAAATTATAACAAATTTAAAATTAACTATAAACTATATCTATAAAATACAGAACAACTTTCTTTGAGATATAATTACTAATCTTAGAAAATACATCACAGCAATAATAGGACAGTAACGTAAAAAGAAACACTTGGTAACGTTTAGGAATTCTAAAGCAGCGTTCAGATGACAACAATATAATCAACACACATGTAAGTGAACGTAATATAAGGTCATTTAAATTGAAACATAAAAGCAAAGTAGAAGAAATTGGTTTATACAAAAAAAAAGCTAACCTTACGATAACTATTTTTTGATCAATGTGAATTATCGTAAACTCGAATTGAAATACTATTTTTACTGAACAACTATGATTAATGGGAAAAAAGCAATTAAAAAGAAAACATTAATTTTAAAATGAAAAAGGCAGTAAGTATTGAAATTTATATGCAATTCTATTATTCAGCTCCAAGACAAATTGAACAGACGTAGTAAAAAAATGTAGTTCCGCTACATGTCAGGCAGACCCAATTTTCACATACATCACTTTACCATTATTTGTACAACAAAAGGTTGACGCTGCTTGCAAAGAGATAAAAAAAAGTTCTTAATTTCTTTGTTTTAAAGCTTGTTTTCTTTGGATATTATTTGTCTTCTCTTTCTAGGAGGCTGATATTCATGTGATGCTGGAATTTCTTTAAGCTGCATATTTTGGGTATCATTAAGAATATTCTGTGAAAGATCCAATTTTGATCTTTCAGTGATTTGAATTATACTTTCAATTTTTTTTATTATTGGTCAGAGAAGCTGAACTACAAAATATTAGGTGATTTCTCGCAAATGTATCAGGAATTCAGCATAATATTTTGTTAGGAAGAACGTCACCAAAACACAGAAGTTGTTTACCAATAATTTCACATGAAACACGATTAATACGTTAGTTGCATATTATTAGTGTATTCCTTATAAAGAAAGTTGGATTTTAGTTGGGCAAATTATCATGACGTCGTCTTAAATGTCCGAGTAAAATGCAACATTATGATTTCGGACGTATATCTCGTTACGAAATTGGAAGAATACATTATTAATCTTCAAATTTTGCACGCATAAATTGTTATTGTCTTGTCTCGACACAGGTGTATCCTAGTGAGACAGGCATCAAAAAAACCCAATATAAATAAACTTTTTATATATTAATAAATTAAAAAAATAAATAAAGTGATTTATTATTAAGGCAATTCGATAAAACATCCTTAAATTGACATTTTATAAATAAGGAATGATAATTTATAGTGAGTTCCAAAATCGATTTTTTTCTGTGCAGATGAACCATTTTAAAGGTCGTTCAACCGACCTTTAGAATTCCATAACGTTACTTTTGAGTTCCATTCACGAGACAGTAGCGTAATAGTAGTAACGCAATCTCGTCAATATTTTTTCAAAATGTATTTATAAATAAATTATGAAACTTCTGTTTATTCTAACTAAAGATTTTATAAAACAATAAATGAATAAATTTAATACAAAATAGAGTCTTACACATGTTGTTAAATTACCTGGAGAAATATGGAATCGTTGGTGGAACACTTTTTTAGCGACCGCTTCTGTTGCGAATTCTTGGCAAACTAGCTGACAAAAATCAAACATCGCCGCCCTCATACACTAAATAATATTGTTATTTTCGAAAACATGCATCGATTCGGCGATATTTTTTCTGGAAGAAGTCAATAATGTGGTCACGTAGACAGAAATTCCACCATATGCTATTTCGTAGGACAACTCAAAATCTGGTATTTCAATTATTTGGCACGATAATTAATCTATATTAGGGTTCCAAATCGAAAATACAATCATATAGTATAAGTACCTACAAATAGAAATAAATAGTGGGAAAAAATTCAATAACATTAATTTTTTTACTCTAACTGGTAGTGGTAGGTGTAGGACACACCAAAAACAGAGACCTGTTGTCTTACTTATTTTAAGATAATATAGAATTTTATTGGATTCATTCATTATTTTTAGTCCATAAAGATATTTATTTGTTATTATATTGGTAAAAATATAGAAGTGGTCATAAAAACCGACACAATATAAGTTATTGATCTTGAAAGCGATTGGACACTGACTTTTACCTATTTACATTTATTTTGAAAAACGCCCAGGTATACATATATACATCTCTCCAGCTCACAGCTGCTCCTGCCTCACAACATTTCTTAACTGGAGATTCCCTTGTCTAAAAACTCTACTAGTGGTACGAAAGTAAATCCGTAGTCATCATATTCTTAAATGGTTATAAATCCTACATTTCTCATGACTGGAAAAGCCATAATTGTTGATGAAACACGCAGCGGACGTCTGATAACTTGCAGCGGTAGTGATTAGTGCTTACTTATTTCTACAATGGAATCCTAGCCGCTCGTATTCGTAATGCAATCTACAGCCACCGGGTAGGTCAGAGGGAGTACAAGTGCTTGTTCTAGAATCTAGATTAGGTTTTCAGTATGGTTTTCATTTAGTTTCGAGTGGTTGCGGGGAACATCTGTACTACCGGTCACCGATGGTCGGAGCCATGCTTTTCACGTGAGAGTTCTTTGTTAAATCAGTACGAGATAATATTAATGCTTTAGTATTCTTTAGTTTAGAAGTCACTGCTTATAAATATGTTTAGTTTCATTCTATACGGGCACCCTTCAGTGAATTTCTTAGCTATCCTTTTTATTGTTCATGTTTTTAGCAAACCACATGCATCTGATAAAACCTTTCATATTTAATTGGGTTTCGCCATAAGCGTAATCGTAAGCGTAGACTTAAACATCGCAAACTTGTCGACGATTTGATTCAAAACGACTGGCGAATCACTCAAAAGCATATCACAAATCATATTAAAATATCCAAAGTTATCGTATTCAGTAGTAGGTTAAGTATCGGCTTCATTATTAAATAATTTTAATACTGTAAAATCTGTGCACTATGGGTACCATGATGGCACTATGATAGCACCATGCCGTCTCACAGACGAGAACATACAGCGTCGCTGCGGAGGCTATGCGAAACCTTAATCTTGAACCGATTCCACTCCCTCCTTACTCCCCCGATCTTGTGCCTAGCTATTTTTATTTGTCATGTACTCAAGAGAAACCTCAAAGATAATCATAACTCCTCGGACTATGAGGTGTAGACAGCTGTCAAGTTCTGGATTCGAGCATAGTCGGAAGAATTTCTCAATGACGGAATGAAGAAACACCTTAGGAGAAATGTGTTAGCCTTAACGGTTTCTATGTTAAAAAATAACTATATCATTTTGAAGCTTAAAAATTGTGCTTCAATATACTTTTTGTCCGTTCCTGCTATTTGTTTTTGTTTGTATTCTATAAGCATGTGTGCATTACTTTTCAACCCACCCTCGTTCTAACTATTTCACGATACATAAAAGTAAATTAGAGAACTCAATTTTTTATTTAGTTTTGCGAGCGTTTAAATAATTCAGAAAAAAACCATTTAAGCAGATGGATTGAGCAACGCTGTTGAGCAACGCTGAGTTTGATTTGAGGGCATTATAGAGCAGCATTATCAGCATTGAGCCTGCTTGGAGGAACTAGCTATCCATGATCTTCAAAAACGCTCGTTCAGATGGAAGAATTATCTGAATTAGCACGATCTCTTATCAAAATACTTTTATTACCCATATTTTTCAAATAATTATTTAAAAAAAAAATCTCTACCGTATTTATTGCTTAGGCGAGCCAGATAAGAGTTTTTTTTATGTATTTTTTATCTTGTTTTTAAATAATATTTTTTTTATGTCAATGCGTTCACATTCTTCATTGCTTGTACATGGATGAGCAATTCCACGAAGAGATAATACATATCAGGCAACAGTTCAAAGGATTGGTACAGAATAATTAACATTATTTTGTTTTTACCACTGAAAATCTCCTATGAGTGTTGATCCCGAGTGTTGACACCAGATTCATATAAATATGAGGCGAACGACAATAATAAAGCGCATTGTGAATACGTGTTGTGCTGAAGATAGTCATAGTCTTTCTTAAAGTTAATTCAAATTTGCTTCGCAATCATGAAGCTGATGACTTGTGTTTTGTTATTCCTTGCGCTGTTTTCATTAGCCCTTCCTTCAGTTAATGGTAAG
Organism: Limnephilus lunatus; assembly: GCA_917563855.2. Taxonomy (NCBI): domain Eukaryota; kingdom Metazoa; phylum Arthropoda; class Insecta; order Trichoptera; family Limnephilidae; genus Limnephilus; species Limnephilus lunatus. Next base: position 90,295,621 of record OU830595.1, on the reverse strand, counting down.
TATATACGGTGTCCGGAAACTCGTAGCACAAACTGGTGAATCTGCGTCACATTTGGAGTCGATTTTGTAGTATAATTCTTTTTTTGTTGTTATTGAAGTACATGTTTAAATATTTTAATACTACTCTTCCATGGAAGCATTAACTTGTGGCTGGAAGTGTAGTGTACACCGTTTTATTATAGATATTTAATAGTTATTAATTATACTAAGTTAACATATGTGTGTTATATATGCTATATTAAGTAAATTACACTGCGAAAGTAGAGAATGAAAAGCTGTAAGTTGTTAGGTGTTATAAGTAAGCTGATGACTTGTGTTTTGTTATTCCTTGCGCTGTTTTCATTAGCCCTTCCTTCAGTTAATGGTAAGTATATACGGTGTCCCGAAACTGGACGCACAAACTGGTGAATCTACATCACATTTGGAGTCGATTTTTTAGTATAACTCTTTTTATTTTTATTTTAGTATATGTTTAAATATTTTAATACTTCTCTTCCATGAGAGCATTAGCTTGTGGCTGTGTACAGTGTTTTAATAGATATTTAATAGTTATTAATTATACTAACTGGTCAATGGTTGAGTGAGCATAGTGCTTGGGTCCCACCCGGGCGTCGCATGTTCGATTCCTCTGCTGGCTAAGTCCTCCATCACAACACAAGCAATATTTTCGGCTTCCTGTGGTGGTAGTAGGAGATTTTCAAACATTGTTGGGTTATTCGTAACCCGGGAATGTTTGTCTTTCTTTTAAAAAAAATATATATATATATATGTGTTATTTAATTGTAATTATTTTACTACTAGCAAAATATTTTACTATTAGTATAACGTATCTAAAAATTAATTAGTAGTTTAATAATAAAACAAAATTTTACTCATTTGAATAAGGGAATATCACTTAAGGAAACTGAGATGTGAGTTATTCTTTCATTTTTATGTTTTCAAGTAAACTGAGTCATATTTTTTGTGGAATTTTTTTAGATCAAATTTTAGGGTTAACATCAGCTGTTTATTAAAACGCGTAGACCCGGATGTAAAAGTTTTTTTAACTCTTTGTTTTTGGAAGCATGATATTTCATGTCTCTGCAATCAAAACGCTTGTATGCAGTTTGACATAATAAATGCAGTTTTATTTCAGAGTAAAACCATTGTTTTTTAAGTAAAATTGTTGATTTTCAAAAGTATATTTATCAAATAATGTTATTAATATTATGTAGTTATTGTAAAATTATTACTTTATTCATACGTATTGAGTAACGAATTACTTGCATAATACTAAGAGATAATATTTTTATTTGTAAAAAGCATTAACTTTGTGGCTCGCCATAATTTACAAATAAAACACATATAAATTTGTTATAGACCACTTTTATTTTTTAAAACACTCTACCGGTTTCGGAAGCACCCTTCCTTCGTCAGGAGGAATATTCAGGAGGAATACAGTTATAATATTCTCCTGACGAAGGAAGGGTGCTTCCGAAACCGGTAGAGTGTTTTTTAAAAAATAAAAGTGGTCTATAACAAATTTATATGTGTTTTAATTGTAGATAATATTTTTATTGGTTTTCAGGTGGATTGGTGAACGTTAATTCTCTTAAAAAGGTAGAGAATTTACAGGAAGTGGCTCTCAGAGGTAAAACATACTTAAAATATTATAAAAAACTAGTCAGTGGCTAAGTTGGCATCGCGTTTGGGTCCCACCCAGACGTCATGTCTTCAATTCTTTGGCTAAGTCCTCTATCACGACACAAGCAACATTTTCCCGCTTACTGTGGTGAAAGTAGGAGATCTTCAAATACTGTAGTGTTATCGGTAACCCGGGAATGTTTTTCTTTCTTAGAAAAAAAAAATTGAAATCTTAATATATGACTATATTTAAAAAAAATGACTTACACAATAATTTTGGTCTACACCATATTTTGCGTCCAAACATCAGAATAAATTTACAGGTAAAAACCTATGATTATTTACTTAGTAATTATGTGCAAAGACACTTGACTTTGATAAAAATAGTTTTTACAAAAGTTTGACCGCATGTCGTATGTCTTGCGCATACGATCTGATAAAACTGTCACGCTTACCAAAACTAAGCAAGCAAGCAATCCATAAATTACGTCACATGAATTTCATGATTTTTTACCCCCCCCCCCCCCCCGTCCCCCGTCCCTATCATATTTGTGAGACCCCCTCCCCCCAAGTGTGTCGTCATATATTTTGCAATTTTACATCTAAAAATAATCAAAACAATTAAAAAAAAATTACATGTGACATCACCGAGCTGATGACCCCCCCCCCATACCCCTTGTCAAACTTCTCGACTCCCCTCCCCTCCTTAAGGTGTGACGTAATTTATGGATGGCCACTTATCATGAATATTCCAAGCGTGAAACACGATTAATAATATTTTAACCAAATATTTCATTAAAATCTCTCATCATTTAGTTGACTTAAGACTTCTTATTTTATTGCACCATTAATTTTTCTTTTTATTGTGATTTCACAGGTAATCGTGTCGCCCGTCAAATGCAAATTTGTTTTAACAACCAGTGTAGCTTTAAATGCAGGACTTCTGGAAAAAAAGGAGGAGCGTGCCGGTTCACTTACATGTGCTACTGCTTTTAAAAATTGTTTAATCTGAAGTAAATTTGGAGCAAAGGAATGTATTCGTTTAGAATGGCTGCCAGCCTGACGTCATGATGCATTCAATAGCATAATTGCATCGGTAAAAAAAGTTCATGTAAAATATATTTGTAATGAAAAATAAATTATGTAGATAATAATTCGAAATATTTCTCATTGATATATAAATGGGTACATGTGTGCTCAAAAATCTTTAAAAAATATTTGGAATACTCACCTGATCTGAAAACTTTTTATAAATGTGGCATATATTGAATAAATGTGATTATTTGTACCTTTTTGGTAATCTTATGAATTTTGTATTTCTCATCCCATGTAGGTGATATCTTGTAATTGTAAATTATTTTTCGTAATTCCTTTCACATAATACCCGTGTTCATTTGATAATCATTAAAGTTGTTATTTTGGGATGTATCTAATTAACAAAGAGCCATTCTTAAATCCTGTGGTTGGATAAGTAAACTAACTGCCTTGAAATATTACTGAATGGAATTAAAGCATTTTCCCCTGTCAATAATGCCCCACAAAATTAGTTTCAAAGAGTAATACATTGAGCGTTGGAGATTTATGTGAAAGCATAAAGGAATGTATTGCTTTTGGCCTCTCATCCCAACAAATGTGGCTTTTATTATTCTCGTAGGAACTGTTTTGTTATTACGAACATATGCAGTGGCCTCGGGAATCCAAACTTCTATTAATAGTGGGTAATTCCTCCCCCTGCGAAGAGGTGAAACCAGCTTACAATAAAGTAATAAACATAAAACTGCATTGCTATTGCAACAACTGTCGTTATCTGGGAAACTTCGCTGAGGAACGATTTGGGCTCCCAAACGAACCTTGTTTTTCTTCGAATGTTGTTTTAATTTTTTTTAAAGTAATCATTACATAGTATGAAATGAAACCGCTCAAAATGGATGTGCGCTTAGATCGTTTAAACTTCGTAACGGATTTTCATGCGGTTTTCACCAATAGATGGGCCCATTCAAGAGGAAGGTTTATATTTATAATACGTGCTTATTATATTAGAGAAAAGCCGAGAAATTCAAATATTCAATTCAGGCAGCGGGCAGTGGGCAGCAATAAGTATAAAATAAAGTCGCTCAAAATATTTGTGCGCTTAGATCTTTTAAAATACGCAACTGATTTTCATGCGGTTTTCACCAATATATAGAGTGATTTAAGAGAAAGGTTTATATGTATAATACATGCTTATTATAGTAGAGAAAAGCCGAGAAATTCAAATATTCAATTCAGGCAGCGGGCAGCGGGCAGTTGGCAAGCGGGTGGTGTGGATTTTATAAAAGTTGGGTAATGGCGTTGTGTTTCATTAGCCACAACAACGTGTGTCCGGGTCTACTAGTATATAATTAAATTAAATAACTAACTTTATACGCACCATTTTTTTTAATATATATTTTTTTAATATGAGTACCGCACAAGAGTCCCATCTGCTCCCGTCTGAAGCCAGTGAGACTACGTCCCCAATTGGGGTATGTTATGAGGCTGAGGGTAAAGGGGAGGGGAAGGAGATGGGGAAGAGGAAGGTGGGGAAGTACCTGGCTATTCAGATCTGGTCACCAAACACGGCTAGTGCCATTTCAAGTAACGTTTCAATTCTGAATGGTGGTCTTACACCAGTGCGATATAGGGAGTATCTTCCACTCTGGAACGTGCCGCAAATATACTATATATTATTTTAAATGAATAAAATTGTGAAATAACACAAATTAATCAATTAAAATTTATTTGCCACGCCGGGATTCGATCCCGCGACCTTCGGTGTGCGAGTCAAGCGCCTTACCGCTGCTTTACGCCGGCCGTAATTAATACAAATTGTTAACATTTTTTCAATATGAAGGGTTTCAAATTTGAAAATGAAATTTGGTTTTGAACCATAATTTTTGTTAAATAGTGGTGTGTACAAAGTTGGTTATTTTATTTAATTAAATGATGTAACGTAACTATTTCGCTTTTATTTGAGAAGTAATATTTAATTATTTGATTTTAATTTTTATGTAAAAATATATTGTAGGTATTCAAATAGGAAGGAAGGTTTAGAAATTGGTCTAAGAAAAGTATGTCATAAAAGAAAGAAGAAAAGCAAGATTAGCAAGAAGATAAAGAAACAAGAAATAAGAAAGGCATGATATGAGTAAGATGTGCTAGGTAAGCAAAAAGAACGAGACTAAGAACAGCAATTTATTAAAGAATTAAGACAATTGGGGCAAGAATAAGAAGAATAGTAAGAAACAAGAAGAGCTAAGAAAGAGAACAAGAAGTTAGAAGGTTCGCCATCCTTAATCATTCACTTAATACTTATCCATCATATTACTTTCCTACACAGTCATAGCTTTCTTTCCGTCCTCGGAGCTCGTGTTTCAATTCGTAAAAAATCGTTTCTGCTCCTCCGCGGGGGTGCCAAACAGTATCGTAAACATATGGATGTTCAAAAGTCAATACAGGTCTGTTTATAGGGTTAGCTTATTTTTGTGTGTAACAATATTTATATAAACCCTCTACGACTACGTGTCTAATATCATCATCTACTGCTGTACTTATTACAACAGTATACAATTCTCCACAGTTTGTGTGTTGAACAATATCGATCCCTAGTGCAGCAGCCACTAATAATGATGGACATGCAAACTTAACATCCTACTGTCAATCTGTCTATTGACTAATAATTGAACCGTTAATCTCCGGGCTGTTTGCCATCGAGACTGTGATATGAATGTACCCAAAACTCCCCTCCTAGCATCTTTGAGAATTATCTCAAATAATATCCTGGACATATTATAAACATGAGAGCAAAAGGGATGATTTCCCTGGCTATTGATGGGAAGATTCGAGGGTTTATGTTTGGTTTCTAAGATCAGGGTAATTCTCTTGTACGGTGGTAGCTTTAAATCTATCAAAGATGGTATTCTAAAAATGCACCTAAATATAGTAGTTCTTGACGAATAATAAGTGTATAATAACACGTTTAATTTTTTACTTCTGTTCTGTATCTCTTATTGTAAAACGTTATACTTTTTACCTACCACCTTTATACCTGTGTACCATGTGTAATATCCATTTATATTATTCAAGTTATCTAAACATTACACTGTTTTTGACACCTGTATGCACTAAATCATAAAAAATGTAAATATATGTAAAAGTCCATAGGGGCGTTAATGATTCATAAATAAATGGATAGATCGCCGAAACAGCTGTCATGCCTAAGTAATGCTTTACATCAATACGAATATTTTAAGAAAAATAATGCTCACAAAGGTTTTTTGTTGCGTGGTTAGCACATTTTCAGAATTTGGGAGGCGGGTATGGGTACCGCCCTGGGAACTATTTATTGGATAACCAACACTTCGCAGCGAACGACCCCAAGTCGTTGATGACCTAGCAGGGGTGTCCGGGTTCATCCAGGTCTTGGCAGCGGATGCGTCTGCCCAACTACTGCGTGGCGTGCCAGATCGAGAGAGACTGGTTGAGGGAGGCCTTTCGACCTTTCCAGCCGGACTCTCGACCCATCGCCTTGCACCGCAGTTGAAGGGATGGATTCATACGTCCGTCACTCCTAGACACACTGACCATTAGATTCCTACCCATCCTCATACCTTTTTCCTTCCCAGAACTTCCTAGCTTTCCCTTCCTTAAAAAGACCTTCCACACAGCATCTCCTAGGAAGACATAGGCCTTGAGAGAAATTATTTTTCCAGGGCCTCCTGTGTGGATCTAATGTAAGAAAAACATCTATAAAAAAACCTACTTGCGACAAAAAATTTACCGAGATAAAAACATTGGACTTTGTTGAAGGACGTGCTGGAAAAAATATATATTTAATGTTCCTTATGTATTTTTTTCTTAATATAGCATTTGAATTTCGGTATAATGAAAAAATGGTTTTAACATGATTTGTTGGCCATTTTCGACAATGTGGACGCGTACGCCTTTTTATTTATGCATCCAGTATTCAAATAAGCAGCGTCACATTGTTCAAATGACAGATCTTTTTGTTTATTATGCTGAATCCTTCACATTTTTCATACGAGCAACGGACATTGTTTACGAGTGGCGCGGCTTAATCATATTCCGGAGCTGTGCCGCCGCTACCGCTTCAGCCACTAGCTGACTTATACAATCATACAGAGGTGCCTGGAAACACTGAAACAAGACATTTTCATATAGAGGATGTATTGCCTCACATCTCTTCTTGGCACACACTATTCACATTCATAGATCATTCAGAAACCAACAAGTCTCGGCCAAAAATGCGTATCTATTACCGATTCCGATATGTAAAAATAAATTTGGGTCGACTGATACCTAGGAACAAAATTCTTTGAGATATGGTTGTATTGTATAATGTGGCAAATTCAGTTTCTTTTATAATACTCGCGAAAAAAAATTGATATTTTAGCCAGAACTTCACAAAATAAAATAAAATGTGTGTTATTTCGTTGATATTTTTGTCATTAATCAATACGGCCAGCACTCAACGAATTGGGTTTTTTAAAGTAAAAACCATGCACTTGGCATACCCATTTCAAATACCTTTTCCAACCATTCCAAAAGCTTTTTCTCAAGTATTTTTAAACTCCTCCCAAAAAGAGGCGTGGATTCCGATTTGGATTTTTTTCTGGACTATTTTGATCAGCTTAATAAAATATCAGAAAATGATTTGACAACGCTATGGGGTAGGTTAAGGTAGGGGCTGTAGGTTGGAATTTATTAATTCGAGTCTCGAAAAGACCGGGATTATATAAAGGAGGAACAATTTGAAATTTTATCTTATGTAAAAGCCCTAATTGGGCGTGTACAAATAAATAAATACATAAATAAACAAATAAATAATTAAATAAATAAATAATTAAATAAATAAATAAATAATTAATAAATAAATAACTAAATAAATAAATTAATAAATAAAAAAATAAATACATAATAATTAATAAAAAATTAAATATTAATAATAAAAACAAATAAATAAAAAAATAAAAAATAAAATGAATAAATCAATAAATAAATGGATAAATAATTAATTAAATAAATAAATAAACTAATACACAGATAAATAAATAAAAAGATAAATAAACAAATAAACAAACAAACAAACGAACAATCAAACAAACGAACAAAGGAAACAAACGAACCAACGAACAAACGAAAAAACGAACAAACGAAACAAACTAACGAACGAACGAACGAACGAACGAACTAACGAACGAACGAACGAACGAACGAATGAACAAATGAACCAATGAATAAATAAACGAATGAACGAATGAACGAGTGAACGAATGAACGAATGAACGAATGAACGAATGAACGAATGAACGAATGAACGAATGAACGAATGAACGAATGCACGAATGAACGAATGAACGAATGAACGAATGAACGAATGAACGAATGAACGAATGAACGAATGAACGAATGAACGAATGAACGAATGAACGAATGAATGAATGAATGAATGAACGAATGAATGAATGAATGAACGAATGAATTAATGAATGAATTAATGAATGAATTAATGAATAAATAAATTAAAACAGATGCCGGCAGCTCGTTCCACATGCAAGTTGACTTACGCAAAAAACGAATCAAAAAAGGAAACGATCCACTCCCTCAAAGCCAACCTCAACTGCGGACTGGGGTTTCGCGGGTGTCCGTCGAGATTCGCATACATTCACCGGTGCACACGAACAGGTGATCAATGCTGCTAGCTATTTCGAGCAGACTCCATTGAAATGCCTGTAGAACAGACCCAGCACGTCTCCATCAAGTTCGTGCATTAGAACTGGCAATTGGTCTGATAACGACGGGTTATCGATCAGACGGACAGCCCTCCTTCGCACACAATCAAGTAGATTTATTAAGTATTTTGGGACTCCAGCCTAGAGTTGGCTCCCTTCTTATGAGACGAGATAACAATTAATAAGAAACAAAAATTACTAAAGAATATTGTTTAAAGATGTTAGGTTACGGTCTCTCGGGCCGGGGCCCCGGCCCCGCGGGGCCCTTCGCATTTTGCCACCCCTGCCACCCTATAATAGTTACGCCACTGTCCTGACAATAACGAACTCAAAAAAAAGAATTATCCAATTTGGTGGGGTCGTTCGGAAGTTATGCACGTACGTACATTTCAACAATTCATTTTTTTATTTATATAGATAGATAGATTATAGATTATAAGTAATTATTTTACTTATAAGAAAAACTCTACATTTATAATTTTTTAAGGTTATGAAGGTGGCAATAGCGAAATTGGTTAACCCGCACGTCCCGGTTAGACGAGAGGTCTGGATTCGAGTCCCAGTTGCGACCATTGTCTTTTTCTATTTTTCTGTGTCTTGATCTCGTAGATTGCTTATTATTGTTATCTTATTCTTCAAGGAATTATTTTTCTTTGTTCGAAGAGTTTCGTTTCGCATGGAGGGTTTCCAGACTTTTAAACATGCTTACGGACTGACTAAACTGAATGTGTTCTATAGACATTACCCGCTACTGCGATGGCATCCGATGGATTTAAATAATATTTGAATAATGTCAATACAAACAGACTCACAATGGCGACCGAATATGAAATGTGCGGCCAAATAATGTATGTCGCTCTCAATTCGCAGGGTCAGATTTGTATAATGTCGCGCTGGTTTTAATGATGAAAAGTCACCATTCTCCACAATTCCTTGAATCATTAGGTATTTACTTTAATTCAAAAGATTGTTAAAATGGTCCGACGACAAAGGCGCCATAACTGAACTCAAATGAAAATTGATTTTAGCACTAGGGTAGTGGATATGAAAAAAAAATTCATAAGTGTATCTTCTATACTACACCATGAAAAAGGTTAGCCTAATGAAAAGAATAACAAAAAGGGTGCTTAGTTACCTTCGACCAAAGATACGATAATCTTATCTAAAAGTTGGATTACTGCTCTACAATGTTATATTTGGCCAATGAAGGAAATTTAAATAAACTAGAAGTTATACAGAACTATGAGATGTATACTGCTATAAGAGCTATGAGATGTATACTGGGAAAAGGCAAAGACGCAAGGATTAATCAAATGAGAGAGGAGCTAAATTGGATTCCAATAAAAAAGACTTCTATTTAATGTGTTAATTTTTGTCCATAAAATTATGAAAAAACAAATGCCGAAATACTTTAATGATGAAATTGTTTTTAATAGAGACGTACATAATTACGAAATAAGAAATATAAACAGAGTTCGATTGCCACAAATGAAGAAATCAAAATCACAGAACTGCCTAATGTATAGAGGACTAAAGATGTATGATGAAATGCCTGAAAGTATGAAGAATGAAGAAAGACTGAATGTATTTAAAAATAAAAGTTATGCTTGTAAAAATATTTAAATTTATCAAATGAAATGTTACGTTGTGCTTATTAGTTTATATTCATGTAGTATAAACTAACTCAATAAATAATAAAAAATAAAAAAAAGTATATAGATTAGGGCAGAATATTTGACGTGAAAGTGAATGGAAGAGGAAGTTCGCAAAAAGAATATTGCTTGAGTTAGAATATTTAATATCACGGGTAAGTTTAACAGTAGAATATACAGCGTGATACGATACATGAAAGTGAATTAAGCTAGGAGCTTGTGCGGGAAACAGATTTATGTGGCATTTCTTTGAATATCCCTGAGAATAAATGGCGTTAAATGAATAAGTACATCACGTTCGTTATATAGAAACGGCTCTTAAGAGAATTTATACTTTTATTACTATATCATTACTAGTTTACCCACCTTTATTACAAAAATTGACAAAGAAAGATATTGTTCACAAAATAATATGAAGTAGAGACGCGAGTAGACACCCCTACAGAAAGGTTTCATACCGAGATTTGGACGACCTGGGAATCAAGTGTACACATTCGGCAGTTTTCCACGGGATGCAAAACTGCTCCCGGGTATCATGGTCCTTCATTGCATGACCGGGTCGGGCCTCAGAGGATCCACATTCATTACGGGGCCGATTATGCACCCGAGTTACGCCAGCCGCGGACTAAGATAGACATCTCAATAACCGTGATATGAAATCTGCAATGGATTCGGCTGAGAGATAGGAGAGGCCGGGGACATTCATCAAACCCGGGCAGTGCTTGGACTTGTCAAGTTTTTGTGATAAATGACCCGTCGTACGTTGCTTCTAGTACTCACTTATTAGCGACGAGGCTTTGCCGGGTACCAACTGTTAACAGCAGGCTTTATTTACGTATAAACATCGATAAACAATAATCAATTATTGGACTAAAAAGAGACTGAGATTTACGCGTGTAACGGTGCCCATTGAGAAGGATAGTTGCATCCTCGTCATGAAGATACAAACACCCGCGATTATGTGCAACCGTGTCTAATATAGTTACCGGAGGACTCAGAATCAACTCAACTCAACATCTTCTTTGAAAAGTCATGAAAAAATGGTTGAATAGGTTAGGTTACAAGTTACTTTTCAATATATTTTTTTTCATAGCTCTTAATGACTTTCTATGGAGGTATTGAGTTGAGTTGATTTTGAGTTGATTTTGAGTTGTCATGGAACCGTCTGATACATACATATGTAATACTGATATATCACAGCAGTCTACGACAGGGTTCTGAGTTCTGATACAAACTTTACAAACCCCACGTAGGTTTGGTGACCGGACAAGTCAGAATGAAACAATCTCAGAACCACCTCAGAAAAGTCAATGTGAAAAAAAATATTAAAAAATTGTTAAATAGGGTACGTTAGGTTAGGGTTATGAGCTATTTTTAAATTATTTTTTTCATAGCTTTTAATGACTTTTCAAAGAGGTGTTGAGTTGACATTATTCTCAGTGTACACGGAACCCGTAGGCTTATATGAACCAATGAAGAGCCTCAAGGATTGGACAGCGAAAGAAATCTCAGTGCAGAACCAAATGAGATCCTTGTAATGCTTTTAATAACTGTGTAGGTGTGTAGGTACTCGTATATAAATATTACCGAAATAATAATGAGAAGATCCGGAACGCATACAAAATCGATATAAACGTAATCAATCGGTCACCTCCTTTCATACCACAGATTATTTCTGTGTTAGACATATTTAAAAAAAAAAAAAAAAAAAATATGTTTTGGATATTATTATGTTCAGTGACTACGGCAGTGTTGTTTTGCAGTACTGCCGGTGTACACTGTACACTGTACGGTGTAGAGGTAGAGTAATATTGATGTAACCAGATTTAGTCTGGTACCCACGGGGATATTGCGTTCGCCTTGATTGTGAACAATCGTAATTATGCCAACACGGTTATCTAAATGCACTGAGCGTGCAACGGAGCAAATCATTAATTATTATTAGACATTACCTGCAATGATCAATGACCATGTGTGTAGTTAACTAATTAAATTAAGTAATGATTGTTAGGGAACGGTTTTTCCTCATAAAACGAACTGTAAGATGACAGAAAAAAAAATAGGACTACAATTTTTTTTTTTCTGTTGAGGATTTTTTATTATTTACCGGGGAAATTTTTTTCATTGTGAGTTATATTTTTTTTGTTAGTTTATTTAACTGATCTATAATAATGTGGGCATTATCAACTAGGTAAATGTGGACCTTTTAATCTGTAAGTATGAAATATCTGCCTCCAGAAGGAATAAGCCAGGAGCCAATGCCAAGGAAAGTAACATATAAGGACGGTATGATTTATTATAAGACACAGTGGTTTGGTAAAACCCTTCAATCCACAAAATGAAAATTTAACAGAAGTCGATAGAAACGAATATTTAAAGACTAGCTGGTTCCCGGCATGCGTTGCAATGCCATATTGAAATAAATACATTTTTCTCCCGGAATCACCTTCCCGTGCGTCCCCGTTCCCCTCCCGCGTCTAATACTTTCTTACGTTTCTAATACTTGCATTTTTAAACTCGTGATATCTTTCGAATGGTATGTCCGAATTGCATAATTCAAAAAGTTACATAAAGGTATTGACGCATTCTTGAATATAATTAATTTATTTTGATAAGGACTAAAACTAAGATACAAATAAAGAGCCTTTTCAAGCGGCGACGTTTTATTTAAATTTTTAAAATAAAATAACACTTATTGTGGCATAACTATAATAGTTAGACATATGTCGCGTCAGCATATGCTGACGCGACATTTTTTGTAAATAATGATGTGTTCTACAAAGTCGTAGTACATTATTTTATTCTATCATTAATAGTTTTCGCAGCGCACGCGATGAAAGAATATTTTAAGTAATTTTTTTACACCTTGGGTTACATTATTGGAGTTTTAGTAAGGATCCCTAGAATTTTTCAAATCGGTTCAGTAGTTTCGGAGCCTATTCAATGCAAACAAACAAACAAACAAACAAACAAACAAATAAACAAACAAACAAACAAATACTTCCTCTTTATATAGTATAGTAGATTCATAAATCTAATAAAAATCTTGAGTCTAATATGAAAGCAGTTATTTGTTTATCAACGTTTTGTTGTAAAATATTGCAATTCTATTTATAATTTTTAAAGATTTGAGGATTGAGTAATTTCATTAAACAAAAAAAATCCATGCATATTTTTTGTTTTTAATATTAAAATTGCCTTAACAGCAAAAAGGTACTTCAACAACCATTCTACATGAAATCACTGAAAAGTGACGATCCCAAAAAATGTGGCTTGTAGGGTTTTACAAAAACGATTTCTATGTGATTATAGTACCCATTTTATATCACAAAAAATAATAAAATTAAGTAGGTACTTACATGTAAATTTTGATAAAATATGTAAAATGAGTAATGAAAAAAATTGTTTAAAATAAAATTAAATTTAAATTTAAAAAATAAAAATTACGAAAATTTATTAGACGCAATCAATGAAATCCTCTATTTTAATGTAGTTTATAACATTTTTTACATTAACTCCATCCAGGAGACCTTGAGGAAAATAATGCGTGTGGAGAGTCTTGACAAGTAATGGAAGAAGAGAAAGTTCTTGGATGGAAAAATGGTTAGGAAGCTAGGAGTCAGTATATCCAGGAGTGAAGTATGAATCCATTCCTACGCGGTGCAACGCATTGGGTTGGTAGAGTTCGGCTGTAGATATTAAAGGGTCTCTCTCAACCGGCCTCTTCCGACCCGGCCCACGATGCAATAGGAAGGCAGAGGCATCTGCCGCCAAGATCTGGAGAAACCACACCCCATAAATCCGAGGACCCCTGCTTAGTCACCAAATGAAGCTTGCCGCCTGGGATGACCTGTAGCAAAGATGTTACCGATACCTGCACGCTTATTTACGATTCCCGGTGTCGGGAACAATATAAATAGGTATGAGTATATTTTTTTTTTTAATTCTGTAGATCATTTTCTCATCTTCTCATTCACGAGTATTTCTAATGGTTGTTCGGGCCTGAGCAAATGCGTCTATTCTACATTTCTGAAACTGAAGTGGTATTAGACATAACTAAACTCTTTTTTTACCATTTTCAATATTTTAATGAGAAAATTTCAATTAATTAACTTATCTATCCAGGTGAGTACCGCCACTGGTCTTTTGTCTCTGTAGAGCATTATTAATGTTACCTTGCTTTATGATTTATAGCTTTGTTTCTTTATGGTCGCGTTCATCGCGTCATTTACATTTTAAATCGATAAGATTATCAGGCTTTGTAAATTTTATCCGCGCGTTTAGAATAAGTCACAAGAAGTTGAAAATATGGAATACGTTTCAATATTTTTTTAAATAACCGGAATATTATGAATAAGAGTAGTTATGTAAATATGCTGATTTATTTGTGACAAACAGGTGTTTTGCTTTCCAGTTTAAGAAACATCATTAAAAACAATTGTCGATTAAAATTATAATTTTTATAATAATTTGCATAATTTTTGGACGGTTTCATGTTTCTTTGAAAATAATAGTTTAGTTTACGACCACAAGGGACAACTTTATTTCGGTAGATTAAAAAAAACTAGTGATCATTGACGTCCAAGGTTCAGACTAACTGCTAGAAGAAATATCAAGCCCCCGATTACCTTGATCGCGTTTTTTTCAGCAATCATTTCTATCTTTCCAAAACCACGCCATGTCCGTTCATTAGGGACGTCTCAGCTTAATTGACGTCCGTTCAAATGCTCGCAATTACTGCTACAGTCTTTCAGGATGATTGTAGTATTCTCGGTGGCAATTATAAGGATGTTGGGGTCAGCAAAATTTCTGTCTTTCGGGTCTATTCCGCTATACAATTAACAGAAAATGGTATACTAAAATATTATGAGGTATCAAAGTAGGATAAAATGCTTCAAAGATAGTTTTCCGAATTCAGATTATATACCGCAAAATAATAAATAATATAAAAATATTCAAATTGCAAAAAATTCATATTTTCTCTGATTTTGTACCATAATATGTGACACTAAAAGAGTTCCATCGTACGGATACGTGTTTAATGAATTCACAATTGAGGAATGGTGTAATGAAGAATGAAATTGAGGAGAGGAAAGGGAAAGTAATGACGATGATTGGGAATCTCACTGCTTATCAAATGTATGTAGTTTTTTTATCATAGTTATAAGCAACATTTGAATCCTGAATAAATTGTGTTTCGGGAACCCATGGTCGTTTAAAAGATGAATAACAAATATATTACCCCTCTGTCACTTTTTATAAGCATCACATTGATCAGACACCTATATGTTTATACAAAATCATTATTTGACGTAAGTATTAATCATGTATAACAAAAATATTCTTGCAAAACATAATTTAGTTAATAATTGTTGGAATAGGCCTTATAATGTAGATGGAGGGTTGGTTGACGGGAAACGACCACTGGGGGTAGTATTAATAACGGCCGTCAGGGGGCGCGTAATGTAAGAGTGTGTACAGGGGAAGAAATTATACCTTTTGTTTTAGTCAGGATTCTGATTATTGACCATTTGTGTATTGGAATGAAGCTCTCTTCACCTACCTATTTTAAATGTGTTTTCAGAAAGATGAGCAAAACCTGAAAGGTCTAAAGTAAATGATGCTAAATATACTTTACTTAGAGTAAAGGAGTAATTTAGAAAAGCTTTTTCCTTAAAAATACAATAATAATCTTACATACATAGGTTTGTCCGGCCGGCGGTAGTCCAGCGGTAAGCCTCTTGACTCGCACTCCGAAGGCCGCGGAATCGAATCCCGGTGACAAATAAATTGTATTTGATTAATTTGTGTTATTTCACAATTTATTCATTTAAAATAATATATTGTATATTTGCGGCACGTTCCAGAGTTAAGATACTCTCAATATCGCCCTGGTGTAAGACCACCATTCAGAATTGAAACGATGCTTGAAATGGCTTTTGCAGTGTTTGGTGACCAGATCTGAATAGCCAGGTACTTTCCCACCTTCCTATTTCCTATCTCCTTCCCCTTCCCACTACCTTCAGCCTCACAACATACCCCAATTGGGGATGCCATAGTCCCACTGGCTCCAGACGGGAGCAGTTGGAACTCTTGTGCGGTGTTCATGTAAAAAAAAAAAAAACCGAATAGTCATCATTATTTCAAATGGTAATGCAAAATTAATCCAAAAATACACTTCAAAGTTTTGAGAAACACTTTAGAGAAACAGATATTGGTTTATGTGAATATTTAATTAAATAAATAGGTGATACCCGTTTCACCGGAGAACATTATTTTATCAAATATTTTGAAAGCTCCCAGATAATTCGTTCTGAATTATCATGTTTTTCTACAAATGATCCGCGAATAACTAATCTTCCGTCATTAGGTTTGGAAGAGCTCTAACGATATGTTTGTGGAGTTTAGCAATACATTAAGCCATTTATTTTTATATTCCCGTCGGAAAAACTGCTGATGATGGTTAATTGATCTCGTTTAGACAAGTACATACAACGAATGTGTTGATTATGATACTTGGATTATTATCTTCTCAGGAAGATAATTATGATTATTCGATTGGATTGAGAACTGAACTCCCACACGTGAACACTCCTAATGTATGACCTGACTCTGGTAACACCACCAAATATTTACATACGAAAGTTAACAGTATAAACATATCTACAGATTTCCTCATTTTCAATCGTTACTATTAAGCAGAAATCTCTTATTCTGAAGTAGCGATAACTCTCAAACGGTGAGCAGAGTTAAAATTTCACACGCAAACGTAATGAAATTTGCATGGCTTTTTTTGTCTGGAATTCCTGGACCAACGCATTTACTTTCAGCTCGCGACGTCATTACCTTCACGGTCATAGGTATTCCATATAAATAAAATTGCATATATTTATCCGAGACACTATCTAAGTTACAAACCAGTTCTTAGAGCACTTGTTTACAATAAAAAAGGCCAATAATATGTTAAAAAAAAAGTCGATGATAATATTGTTTATTCTAAAATTTGAAATATGAGATTCACAAATACGACGTTCAAATAAGAGATGTCACTAGCCGAATTGGTAAGGCGTTTGTCCCGGTAAGACGGGAGGTTCTGGGTGCGTTGCGACCAGTTATCTTTTTATTCTTCTGTGTCTTGTTCTCTTTTATATCTGTTATCTTCTTCTTCAATGATTATTTAATAATAATTAAAATAATGTTTTCTAAAAATAGTCCTAAACTTTCGTTGGCAATCATCTCATAAACATAAAGAGAGACTAAAATCAAATTATTATTTACTGTATATTACAAATATTATAATCAATAATTATCAGCCTGAAACACTCATCAACATTGAAAAAATCTTCCGAGAAAAGATACTGGCCGCCAACGGGAATTGAACCCGTGTCCCTCTGATTGCCGGTCAGGAGCTCTGACCACTGAGCTATGGCGGCTTATCTAATACCCGCCAAATAATCCAATATATACTAGTGTTTCATTCGACAATTACTTATTATTACATTTTTCCAACTGAAAACAACCAACTTTATTTTTGTGAGAGAGGTATTGTTAAGTACTAAATCTCCCGCTAGGTGGCGTCGAGTCTAATTATGTCTGCATTTATTGCTGAAATACTTTAACTTGTCAAATATTAATTATTATTTTTAATTGATAAACTAACGTTTAAACAAGATTTTTATGCATAGCACAAAGGGTAGATAACAAATATTATAATCAATTATAACTGTATATTACTTGTATATGCCACAAACGAGCTTATGAGTACGAAATGCATAAAAAAAAATTTAAGTTAAATATATCTTTAAATTATAATATGATTGAGGTAGATACTATCCATTAATATGACTAATATGTGTGACTTCAAGAGAAACACAAATAAATATAAAATGGATACTAAAAATATATATTAAAAAATGCAATCTGAGATGTTTGTGATATTCAACATTCAGTTCGTAAAGTCAAAAGGAATGCTGCGCAAAGAATTCAACAGGCATCCCTTTGATTGAAAGATTAATAACTGTTTAATTGGATGTAAAATATACGTCCATATTAATTAATGAATGGTGTACGTCAGTTTGTTAGTCCAAGCGAACGGGATGAACTCCAGAATTATACACCGCGCCTACTATCTACCTACCTAATTGTATCAATGTGTTGTGTATCTTGAATCAACTTATTGTAAAACAGATGTGGTCTCCGGCGAGAGGAAATTCGTGGAGCATTTTTACGGAATGATAAATTTAAATGATGAGTTTTTGGTTAAAGAAATATTTGTTTACCAATGGGTTTCTCTACGATATAAGTATTTTTTAACACTTGCATGAGTTAGCGGTATGATAAAATTGAAGTGGCTGATTTCTTTAAGGCGATCCACTAGTACAGGAAAAAATCGAAATCGGAATTCACGCCCTTTTATGGGAGGAGTTTAAAAATACTTGAGAAAAAGCTTTTGGAAAGGTAGGAAAAGATATTTGAGATTTTTTTACATGTAGATTTCGTAAAGGCCTGTAAAAAAACATTAATTCCTTTTTTATGCATTGTTTATTGTAATAAAACGGAATTTTTAAATTGATTTCACGAAAATAAGCGGCGCGGAGCATAACACGTCTTCTCTCCGCTCCGTTCGAAGGAGTAATGACAGAAAATCGAGGCGGCTGCCAGTCGTTCTTCGGTGGACGGTATAAGGTTCACTTTGATCTAACAAATTCGTCGACTGCCGTATTGTTGCCATGATGTCAAAAATGCCAACGCGAAAATGCATATTATATTTTATTTTGTGAGGTTCGGGCGTAAATATCATTTTTTTTGCGATAATTATATAAGGAACTGAATTTGCCACATTATGCAATAAAACCATATCCGAAAAAGTGTTTATAAGTAGGAGAGTTTTCAGTTAAAAATGTTTTTTATAGACCTAATACTTTATTTTTTTCTAAGCTTATTAAAAGACTTATTAAAAAAAATGACCGATATTTTTAAGGGCCAAGGTATGTTCTACACGCAGTATTTAATTGAAGCATCTATAATACTTCTAAGCGGTCAAATTTTCAAAACTAAAACATACGAATTTGTATGATTTTGCATTATTTAGTATGGCTTCATCTTAAATGATTTATTTTTTTATCAGGTCAAAGTAATTGCATATTTTTTAATAAATGCCACCATGTAAATAAAAGGACTCCCGTCCACGATGGTGTTGTATGCCCTTTGAAATTGTGGATTCGAATGGAAAAATGTATATATTTATATCACATGAAAAATTTATCATATATTATTATTCTCCTATCTTAGTGGCAGAATGGCGGAGGGTGTGGGTACCGCCGTCACGGGAATCATTTATTGGATAACCAAGACAGGTCTCCCCAATTGATTAGCTACATTTGGTGACTTAAATGCGTTGCCCGGGATCATGAGTGAGGTTTGCCCACTTTCTGCGTGGAAGGCCGGATCGGGAGAGACTGGTCGGGGGAGACCTTTTGATCTCTCCAACCAAACTCTCTCGACCCATCGCTATGCACCGCTGTGGGAGAAATAGATTTATCGCAATGTCCGTTACTCCTGGACACACTGACCCCCGGATTCCTACCCACCCCTCTCAGAACTTCCATCCCTTCCTATCCCTAAAACGACCCGTCGCACATCACCCTCAAAGAAGACATGGGCCCCGATGGAAATTGTTTTCCTTAGAACCTCCTATGTGGATCTATGTAATATAAAAAAAGATAATTCTCACGTTATTTCTTTGTGTTTCTTTTATAACCGCTTCTTTTCTCATAGAAAAAACCCCTACAAAGGCACCAACAAAAACAAGCACAAACTTTTTAAGCAAAAAGAAGTAAAAAAAAGTGCACGCCGCGTCGTAACGATGACTTTAATATAAAAAGGTGCTGTTGAGACTAAGCAGACTTGGCAACAACAATCAAATATCATATTATATAGGTTATTTGGAATAATCCCCGCCAAGACATATTATTGTAACTCATCGTGGTTTGTATGTAATTATTTTGGCGTTTTGAAACTTGGTAATATCTGTTATTTGTGATTATCACTGAATAAAGGCCCAGTAAATATATCAATCCAAGATTCTGTGTAAATGACGGGTGCATATGTTACTAGTAATGTTTAATAAACAAATATCTGTTTAATATTAACTGGGCTTGCGGCTCGCACGAGTTGCTGAGGCACAAAGTGGATTTAACCATTTAAACCATACGATCTAAGAAAATAAGTAACGGTAGAGAGTTAACAGTTATTAATGCTGATTTAAAAAAGTGAGTGTTCACATTAAAACAAGTTTTTGGATTTCGACGCGCAAAAATTTTAACTTTAATTTAATTCTTTCAAATTCCTTTCAATCTAATCGTGATATATTTTTGGTGTATTATGACGTGTTTCGCTACCTCCTTATTAACTAACGTTTCGGACAGTGTTACAGTGTTCATAATCATGTGTAATCGAAGATTGTGGTGTGCGTAAGATGTGCTTATATATGTAAAGGTCGTCAAAATCTCAAATCATATGCTTTCATCTTATTTTAGTGTGAAAAAATATTTTAGCGAGGAAAATATAAAAGGGCATCTAATAATAGTATCTATTAACCAAACGCAGTTATAACTTTTTAAGCAAATTGAATGTAAAAAACACGAAAAATATTTTCAAGAAAAGAAGTTTGTAGAATCATCAATTAATATAAACAAGAGTGTTTGTGACAGACGGGCGCCAGACGATGCCCGGTGGGTGGAGTTAATTTGATTTTCATACAAACCTACAATTTAATTCCGTGAATGATGAAATTTTGCACACTTGACTTTCAAAACAAGAGCAAGGTCTACATCTGATATCGAAAAACTTCGGAACGCCGGGGAAGAAATTAAAGTTAATTTAAATTAGCGTTAATTTTTAAATTAACGCTAGTTAATTTCAAAAAAATAAAATTGCATTGTCACCTCCAAAAATAATTTTAATAATTATACATAACTTCATAATTTAAGTTCGCGCAAATGTTGAAAATTTATTAAGAATACATTTGTTTTTGTTTTCTGCAATTTTTCGGGATTTGAACTTGCAACCACTGGGTCCAGAGCCAAAACTCTTACAAGTTTGGCATTAAATGCAAATATCAACAAAAAACACTTAAATCACGAAACGTTCGAACCACAAACCCAACATACAATTCCTACACAGAGCATAGAGCGAGAAGACGGCGTAGAAATGTAAATATGAAGTAGACAGTAGCAGACACGTAAGCATCTGTGTGTAGAAGCACCGCTATAAGGGGGAAGAGCACCACACATAAAGGTATGCACAAAACGTATAAAGCATTTAAGAAGTTTTAAGCCGTTTGCGAAAACAGATGTATCAGGGATGAAAATGGTTTTTCCTGGGGCATATTTTAGCACTAACTGACTGCCTGTACACTAAATCTTCTGGCGAATCTCGCGCCGGGCCCCTCGGGTAAGTAAATAGCTGCATTATACCCATTTTATAGCCGGGAACTTACCAAATTGTTAAAGATAATGTTATACCCTTAAAGAGCTATTTTATTATTCAAGAGTTCAAATTGAATTTAACTTTTCAAAATGGTTACTTAGTTAAGTACCTACCTGTAATTTCGATTGAATAATAATAAAGGAAAACATGGATTTGAGATTTAGACGGCCAAAAGTACCTACTACCGTGATTAATGTTGAGTTATTTGGAGGTTTTGGACAGGGTAACATTGTCGAAATGAAAATATTTCGTACGTCTGCATATACTAACATCAAAAGAGCTGTAAATATTATATTAAATTTAATGTCGTTCAATTTTACTTTTTTTATTTAACCGATAGCGTTATTTAACGTTTATTAATTGTTTTTGTGTTTATTTCGTAGAAGTCCATTTTAATTTTTAGAAATTTAAATAAAATAAAATTTGATAATGTTATTATCGAGTTCTGCAATTATTTTAGTGTCTATTTTAGTTACAGCTGTTGTGACTTGTAAGGTCATTTTCAAACTGTGGTGAAGCCACGTACGGACGACTTATTTATAATATTTTAAATGTCAATTTTTGAAGGTGTCTAAATTGATTTATTACTGGTTAATCCAATTTGCACAGTTTGAAAATAACCTTACAAATCGAAACAGCTGTAACTAAAGTATGCACTGAAATACTTGCAGAACTCGATAATAAAATTATCAAATTATATTTTAATTAAATTTCTAAAAATTATTTAACGTTATTGCCAATTACAATTCTTCGTAAAACATATAAATTTTTTAAGGAAGTACTAATATTTTCATTTGTGGTAAAACTACAATACACCAAAAAAACTTTTTTAAATCGCCTACCGCATTAGTTTATAAATAGAAACAATAAATTTATTGTTATTTCCTGCCCTTCAACAGTATCATCATTTTAGTATAATGTGTACATAATCTTATAATGTATCATCTTGTGTTGCCAATATTTTAATTAACTTATTTACGAGACATAATCTGCGGAGTCGAAACAAATCTTATAAATAAATCAAAGAAAGTAATGGGACAGAATCGTAAACGATAGACAAATCAACAAGAGATTAAACGTAAAAAAAAGAGAAATTTTAATCATTATGTGAGGTTTGTAAAAAATAAACAACCGAAAGTGCTGATGAACAATAAATTCGATTCTGATTTGCTTATTTTGTGAAATAAAAAATGTTATATCTTCAAGGCTTCACAATTAAAATAAAAGTAATAATTATAATGGGATAGCGCCGTTTATGTTAAAAATCTCCCCAAGATAGTTAGAAGATACTAATAGTTAGATTATTGCAAACCACTGAAATAATACTACCTACTATTTTCTGTTAATTTCTACTTTCATCGGTTAGAACTTTAGTAGGTTAGTAAGGTTTTTGAATTTTTCCTTTATTGAAAAAGAAACAGGGATGTCCCACACTCAGATGAGCTTATGACCCTAAGAAAACTACCGGCTCCGGATGGGTGCAAGACGCTAACTATCGGCAATCTTTTAATATATAAAACAAAGTCGGGTTAGTTACACCATTCATAACTCAAGAACGGCTGGACCGATTTTATGATCTTTGATTTATTGGATTTGACTCCGTAATAAATCCGTACACAGCGCCATCTCTGATATTGAAAAAAAAACAAAACACGGACAGTTGCGCATCGATAATTGCTTCATTGTGTAATTTTTCACATAATAAAAAAACTGATTTTCATTCAGCTTATAAGTTAACACAACAGTTATTGATTCTGAGATGGTACGAAGTTTCCTGGGTCAGCTAGTATTGGATAAATTAGGATAATCAAAAGGAGACGTACTCTCAAGGTATATTACAAGACGTACTTAGTACAAGGAATATTTTTAAGAAAAAAACTTTAATTAAATGATTTATAATAATAATAATAATATCTTTATTTGGATTTTATGTCCGGGTTGAATCTTTCCCAAATGAAAGACTAAACCCTTCCACACACTTTTCCACAAATGAATATCTAGTAAATTCACGCAATGTAAGTGCACTATATAAGATAATAAATACAAAACAATACAAGAACAATACGTCAATCCACCAGAAACATAATGGGAAAATATTTCACCGACTCCAGATAGAAAAAAAAATGGAAAAATGGAAAACAAACAGCTTTACAAAGATACATAAAAATAAAGAGTGCTAAAATAAAACAGTAAGCCTAAAAACATGTTTTCGCTGATAAAAGTATATGTGCAGCGGATATGTACAGCGGATTATGTATATGTACAGCGGAATGCCAAATAAATCGAGTCGGTAAAATGTATTTCTACAATTTGAAAAAAATACGAATCGTAAAGCATTAGTAGTTGAAAATGTCGAAATAAACCTTTCTACGTATTTTCATTAGTTGTTTTGGGGGTTTTATGCCGTGTTGCGCTACCTCTTTCTTTAGCCAACGTTTCGGATAGCGTTCCGAAACGTTGGCTAAAGAAGGAGGTAGCGCAACACGGCATAACATCTGAAAAACAACTAACGAAAATACTTTAGGCCGTGAAAATCTAAAATCATATCTTTCTCCGTATATTTTAAAAGTTCACTCATCCTACGAGGATTATTTTATCATGTTAGCATATAAGCTTAAAAATCATTAGACAAATGTTTAAAAGCTTCGATCGAAAAACCGTGCTCATATTTGAACCCACAGAAGTTAGTGGTAGATATAAAACAGTATTTTGTCTGACATTCTTTTGTTTGAAGGCAGCTGAAGTTTGGATATAATGTATGACATTTTGCGGTACGGCGCTGCGGCGATAAATCACGACCAAATAGTTGTCACCACTTAACTCCAGACAATATAACGGTGATTTAAGCAACTTTGAAGCATTTTTCCTTTATTTTAATGGAGTTGTAAAAATAGAAAGGGCGCGTAACTCTCTGAAACCGTGTGCGCTTAAATGCGTTTTCTTGTTTTTGTGTTAATTTAGAATGCAATTAAATTATTGAAAGCCACAAATTTGCAAAATAATCTGAAAAACGCCAATTTTGGAAATACATCGAAATTGATTTTACCGTGACAAAATAACTATTAATAACTAGGTGAAACATTTTAGGTAGGTACCCATTGTAAAGATATTTTGATATATATATATATGGTAGTTTTATTTATAATAAGAAATACTCATAGAATCTTTTTTACAGAAATTTGTAAAGGAATAGCTATTAATTTAATGAAACTAATGAAATAATAATAGCAAATAAATAAAATTTATTTAGGTACCTATCAATGTTCCCTGTGACCTTTGAATCAGTTTTTCTAAAGACCATAAAACTTTATTTGAATACTATTATCATTAATTAAACACAAAACAGTTAATAAAAATTTACAACGAAATTGATAACATTTAACAATTTCCACACTATTTCCACTAGCTACAGGTATTGATGTTACCAATAACTTAAATAATAAAATTGCTCACTGTGAAAATATCCAATAATTTTTATTATTTATTTTTTATTATTTCATAAAAGCATTTTTGTCATTAGTAATCACAGTTCTTTGTCATTTTTTAACTACCATACTAGGCTATGCCCGTGATATGCGAGAATATGTAAATGCCATGTTGGCCAGTGGTCGGTAAACTTTCAAAAGAGACGAATATCAGCAGTACAACTATGCTAAATTGCTTTACAAGAACCCTGTTTTCAGAAGTCGGTTAAAACTAGGTATATTGAATAAAACTACAAATAAATTATTATTCAAATTAATCTTATTTGTAAATAGAAGTGGTCATGGAAAAAAATTCGCACAAATGTGTCCAGTCTGAATGAGCCAAGCATCCAACATCATCCAGCCTACAAAATAATTTAAGATTTTTTGGACACTTTGCTCGCCAAACTGAGGACTCTATCTTGGAGAAAGTAATAGTTATATGTTACTATAGTTAACATACATAAAGTTGCTGGCAAAGTGGAAGGCAGATAAAGCAGAGGAAGGTAATCAATGCGCTTGGTGAATAATTATCAATCTGGCGTCTTGTGTAGAGGAGTAGAGGAGCTTTGTCCACCATGGACATTGGAGTAGGGGTCGCGATAAACAGATTTAAGACGACACTATACGCTAAATATATTCAAAATCTTAACGACGTAAGTAAAGAAGCCGTGTATACAAATTGCGACTCGGACCCGTTTATTGGACGGACCTACTGTCGAATTTGCCCTATCAAAGAAAAGAAGAAGAAGAAAAATAATGTGGAAATCTTAACGACGTAAGTGAAGAAAGCGTGTAAACAAATTGGACGGACTTGTGGTCGAATTCACCCTGGCAGGCCTGGAGATTCGACCTTTCCGCCGGATTCATTTTAATTAATTCTGAAAAACGTGTTACTAATATTTAAGATGTTTCTAAATGATTACCTCCCGAAGTTATTAATTTACCGCCTACAGAAATAAAATCTGGTTTATCACCGCTAACTTTAGTTGTACACCGTATTACAATTTTTAAAGGCGTTGTACGTTAAAAAAATCATGGTAACGTTCTGTTTTCATTAATCTAAAATATTAATATCTCACATCCCTTGTGAGGCATTAAAATATTGGCATGATAATTCTATTACGAATTCGCCGAAATAAATTAAAATGTGAGCATCGGACAAACCCCTGACAAACGTGGTTATGTCTCGCCGAATAAATAAACAAAAAAATTTGGAATAATACAAATAATACAAAACTTCAATAGTATTATTTTTTCAACTAACAATATAAATTGTGATATTTTCTACTCGGGAACATCTTAGATATTTTTTTTAAATAACGATAATTTGTTAAAATACATCAAACAACAAGCGCAAACTACGCACTCGCGAATATAAAAATATCTGAAAATATGTTTTCAATAAAAAATATTTCTAATAACTGCTTCTCGTGTACAAATTTAATGAACTCGAAAGAATGAATTCGACAATTCCAACAATTAACTGTTTTGAACAATGTTTTCAGAACAAGGTTCCCACTTTACCTCCGGTAGCCACAAATATACTGTTCTAATTATTCCCACTTTCATTTCAGTCTAAAAATACGTTACTCCTACAATATGAAGAAAAAAAAATGCCGTGTGGTTAGCTGGTGGTCTCAAACAATGCACTAGAGGTCTCAAACATGTGAATGTAAATGACTCTTTGAAGCACGCTCAAGCAGACAACATGTAAGGTATTAAAATGGTGACTTCAATCATATTAGTTTCTCTTAAGGCGATCCACTAGTACAGGAAAAAATCGAAATCGGAATTCACGCCCTTTTATGGCAGGAGTTTAAAAATACTTGAGAAAAAGCTTTTGGAAAGGTAGGAAAAGATATTTGAGATTTTTTTTATATGTAGATTTCGTAAAGGCCTGTAAAAAACATTAATTCCTTTTTTATGCATTGTTTATTGTAATAAAACGGAATTTTTAAATTGATTTCGCGAAAATAAGCGGCGCGGAGCATAACACGTCTTCTCTCCGCTCCGTTCGGAGGAGTAATGACAGAAAATCGGGGCGGCTGCCAGTCGTTCTTCGGTGGACGGTATTAGGTTCAATTTGATATAACAAATTCGTCGACTGCCGTATTGTCGCCATGATGTCAAAAATACCAACGCGAAAATGCATATTATATTTTATTTTGTGAGGTTCGGGCGTAAATATCATTTTTTTCGCGATAATTATATAAGAAACTGAATTTGCCACATTATGCAATAAAACCATATCCGAAAAAGTGTTTATAAGTAGGAGAGTTTTCAGTTAAAAATATTTTTTATGGACCTAATACTTTATTTTTTTCTAAGCTTATTAAAAGATTTATTAAAAAAAATGACCGATATTTTTAAGGGCCAAGGTATGTTCTACACGCAGTATTCAATTGAAGCATCTATAATACTTCTAAGCGGTCAAATTTTCAATTTATAATTTAGTTATTTTTAATTTAGTATGGCTTCATCTTAACTAATTATTTATTCAATATGTGGGATAGAATGTCCATTGGTTTGAAAGTAAACGCCGAACGGATGAAAATTTTTAAAACCTCTTAAAAATATTATTTTTTTAGCCAATCTTTACACATATCTATGCTGACGAGGGAGACACCACTGTCGATATTGTTATAGTACAGTCGATATTGTTATACTACGACAAAACTGTCGATATGTATCGTTATTGATACAAAAATAGTCTTATATTTC
The DNA here is from genome assembly GCA_917563855.2 of Limnephilus lunatus. Lineage (NCBI taxonomy): Eukaryota > Metazoa > Arthropoda > Insecta > Trichoptera > Limnephilidae > Limnephilus > Limnephilus lunatus. The sequence goes on along the minus strand of OU830595.1, from coordinate 90,267,898 downwards.
GTGAGTTACTTTTTTGGCCAGCAAAATAAGAGTCATCTATATCAATCTACATATACATAATATACACATATATTACGAGACCCTAAATATAGGTATGCAAAAAAGTTAAATGTTACAATTGGACTTCCTTCTATATTGTTTGTTAATCATATAATGATATAAGACTAATATTAAACCTTTTTTATTCAAGTTAATTCAAACAAATATAGAATTTGGTGGGAAAAAAAGGATTTTATATTTTTTATTATTTTATAATAGTTTTTTTACAATAGCTCCACACAGGAGGCCCTGAATAAAATATTTTCCCTTTGATTTAAAATATTTTTCATCTTGGATGATGTGTGGAGGGTCTTTTAAATGAAAGGAAGGAGAGAAAGTTCGGGGAAGGATAATGTATGAGGGGTGGGTAGGAATCTGAGGGTCAGTGGGTCCAGGAATGACGCACATATGAATCCATCCCTCCCACTGCGGTGCAAAGCGATGTTCCAAAGAGTCCTGCTTGAGACGTCACAAGGTCTCCCTCAACCAGTCTCTCCCGATCTGACCTGCGACGCAGCTGGTGGGTAGATACATCCGCCGCCAAGACCCGGACAAATCTCACCCCATAATCTCGGTCACCCCTGCTAAGTCACCAAACGTAGCGAACCACTTGCGGTGACCTATGGCAGAGGTGTTGGTTATCTAATAAATGGTTCCCGGGGCGGCGGTACCTCAAATTGAATACAATTATTATTATTGAATTAGAAGTATATTGTTTACAATGGTTACATATTATGTTCCAAATATATAAACATATACATATGCTGTTAAGGGACGAATTTTACATACTTTAACCACTGATTCCTGAAATTATTTAGAGTAAAAAATGAAACGATATTTTGATCTCCGGTGATTTTTTTTTTGGTGTTTTTTTTTCAAATTTACTGCTTAAAATAAGTCAAGTAGCTCCATTAACAATATGTATAACGTCATACAAGAGAAATATATTTTTTTAGTTACATACTTGGTTTGTTTAAAATTACACATCAAACTTTACGAATTACAAAAATTTCAAATTACGCTTCATATGTAAAAGAAATTTAGTTTGGGTGCAAATAATGTTCGTGGAACAATGAAAACATTGCGAAATGACAACATCTGTTCACTTCACGCGAACATTTGAAAGTTTTCGAGCAATTTAATCTATTTTCTGACGGGCGAGACGATTGACAGACCAAGAGCGAGAATACATTTGTCTCGGAGACCATTGTGTGGTCGCGGGATCATTGTTTTAGCGAGTTATTGACTGAAACTAAATAATCTTTTCTGCGAGTAATTTTCAGAGCAAAAGATATTTATTTTCAGCAAATAAATATTTTCACTCCAATTTCACTACATTTTTCCCTCAGGGTCGAAGGAAGCAGATTTTTAGTAGGAATTTGATTTTTTTATGTCAATTTTTACTTTAGTAATTTGTACATTTAAGTTTACAAATTTCTAATTAGTTGTTTTCATATTGCAGCTAATTAATTATAATATTTAATATTCACTATATTTTTTCTAGTTTTATGTATCTCCTTGAACTTTCCCATTGGTGTGGACTTTAAAGTTTCTGGTAGCGTATTATATGACTTCATTCCCTTGTACAATTAACTGTTCTGCGTATTCGCTTTGTCCTTTTTTTGTAGGCTGATTTCCTTGCAGGTCCTTGTGTTTTGTCTGTGAATGTCCTTGTTGTAAACAATTTTATTTGAGAAGTATTTTGGTAATATGTCGTGTAATATTTTTTGGATAAATATCATCATGTTCGAGGTAAGCATCAGTTTCGCCTAAAAATATAATGTAATGTAACCAATTTAATTCCTTTAACATTTATATTTATATTTTTGAAAATCTATTTTGTCGAAGTATTAGTCTCATTGCCCTGTTTTTGAGAATTTACAACCGATTTGGTTCTCTTTCGTTACATAAAGCAAACCAATGTGCAGTTGATTTAATTTTGTACAAATTTTCGTCGTTCTTGAAAAATTGATGTGTTTATGATAAAACTGTGTGTCGTGTAAATTTCGTACATTTAGAAATTTTGCCAAGAGCGCTCCAAAACCGTCAATGTAAATGGAAATTAAATTCTTAGATTAACATTGCAACTTTTTGAAACTACAGAAAATAATACTTATACGAAGGACGGGTGTTAATATAGAATTCATCAAAGTTAATATTTAAGTTTTGTAAAAGTTTTATTCAAGTTCTGTTTCTATCCAAGTACTGTGAAACGACCCGCCCATGATGAAATAATAAAAAATCTTTAATAGAACTTTTACAATTTAAACTTTAAAATTTAATGAATTGTACAAATTCTGTGAAACAATCCTCCTAAAATGAAAATCAACTCAATTATTTTAATTTTAAATGACTATGGTGCGCAGTTAAAAAATACACCTTTGTTTATTTCGCCCAATGTTATGAAGAAACAACGAAAAACAAGGCAAAAACTTTTATATTCGTAAGGGATGTCACACTTTTCTGGTATGAGAATATGTTAGGGTCGCTGTCAGGACGGGAAAAATGCGAAAAGAGAAAACTTCATATAAAATGTATTTTTTATAGTTTTTTGGCAATTTTTGTTGGCTTCCCGGGGGACTTCATATATTACAGTGTCCGGTGACAGGGTGTATTGAAATGTATGACCGTATCGCCATCCCTCGTTAGTTCTACCCAACCCGCCTCCCGCCCCACCCTACCCTCCCAGCTCCCCGTCCGAACCACTGGGTAGTGGACACTCCACTCAAATGTATGGAATCCTTACCATATTTTCTATGCGAAAGGGACGATGTTTATATTTTTTACTATGATACGAGGCTTTTTCTTCATTAAATAACAATTTGTTCTTTTGTCTATGTCGGGATACAGATGTAGAGCAACTCTAAACTTGGGCTATATATTATCATTAAAAATATTAATTTCTGTTGTGTAACTCTGTTTCAACGAATTTGGAACTCGGATTGTCATCAACTTGATTGTCATTTTCAAAACTGAAACTGGTTTATTCGAAAAATTCATTCAATCAGTTCCAATAATAATAAAATTTTAACAGAAATTTATTTTTAACATTCTAAAACCACAATGGTGCCTAACTTTTATTATTATCAGTACATAATGAATTCATGCCGTCGTTATTATTATAGTTGGTGAGGTGATGGTCAACGTAATTTCCTTCCAAGAAATTGACCGGAGTTCGATTCTCGACTGTGGCAATTTCTTTTTTTATAATTTTTAAAATTTTGTTTAGGTATACATATTTTAATTATTTTTCTTATTTTTTCAAATACATTTATTATTATGTTAAATAAATAAAACACCACTTATATAAGTAATATAAAAAGAGGTGTTTTACAAAGTGTGTTTTTTCATTTAATATAATAATATAATGTCACACCACAAAATATTTGCTTCCTTCGATAAAAAAAAAAAAAAAATATTATAATTATATATTTTTTTAAGTTATGATAGATTTTTTTTAAATTTTTAATCTTGTGATTAGTTACGGGTCTGCGCTAGTCTATACAAAAATATAATATGCCTTATACAAGTACCTACCTGGCGTCTACATCTACATTACAAACCTACCACTCAAAGGGCGATTTTTTATTCCAAATCTCAGGCAATGCCCCGGGGTCACATCAGTCGCCCCAGCCGGACAGTGGATGCATTTGCGCCACCCTGCACCCGTATAATATAAAGTAGGACCTACCGAAGGACACTCGTAAAGGGTGTGCCGAAAACTTTGTACGATTGGAGTTATACGCGAGGACTAATCTGATCATCGCAGTGTCTCCGATTGCTCTGGTGATTGCCGGAAAGCTGTAAGAGGTTAATGGGACCAATAAATCTGGAATGATTGCATTTCGACAAAGGATATAAAGCAATATTACGGGATCCGATTTATTGAATTGGCACTCTTTATATCAACACGGAGGTGACAAAAGATACAATGTTAGGAAAATATTTGATGGGGCATAAAAATAAATTGAATTATTGGGCAGAAAGAATAATTACATACTTTTGTGAGTACCTTCCTGCCTTCCCTTTCGGGGAGGTATTTTGTAGCTTCTTTGTAAGGAAATACTACGTGTTTAATATATATTGTAAAGGGATAATAATGTCTTCAGGTTAGTAATTGAGAGATTTCTAAAATACACTTTACAAAATTAGGTAATTTTGCCAACCAGCTTTTCGTAAGAGTTAGATTATTGTGAATAATATTTGTACTTTTTGAGGGACTGCTAAAAAACCAGCTGCTTTCCAGGAGAAATCCTGAATTGTAGCTGAGCAGTGACCTTTTCATCAACAGAATCAATAATAAAAGAACAAAAAGTATAATGTAAACAAATTCAAAGATGAATAAACGTTTTTATTATTATAATTATTTATTATTAAAAAGGTTTTTAGTAAAAAAAAAAAACTAAAGTATTATGCTTGCACGGAAGACTAAAGCTTGAAAAAATATCGCAATAATTACGGTATCAACGAATAGGGATCAACATCATTACCTTTTGAATATCAAAATCTTTGACTCCTGCAGAAACAGGCGATCAGCTTGATAGATTTTCCCAACAAACGGATTGCAATCTTTAGAGCAGGTGGGAATGCTATGCTGATTCTACCGGTATTACAATGTAAGATGCTCCAAGGAACTAACGCCATTAATCCCTTCGACACCGGCGCATAATCGGAAATCACGCCAAAAGTTCGCCCGATTTGTTGTATGAGAACGAGTCGCTTCTACGACTCTTTATTGAGTTCAACATCTGTTTGACAATGATTTTCCGGCCTCTCTGTTTTCCTCCTCCCGCAAAATGAGTCTCTTGAAGATAATTTAAAAAAAATCATGTAGATAGTAATTTTTTTTTTACTTATTAAATATCTAAAAAGATGACACCCGACCTTTTCTTTAAGCTCAACGTGTTTTGCCGAACAAATTACAACTTTTCTTTGCAAAACAAACTCCGCAAAAAGCCTAAAAAGTAATGTGATCAAACGTGTTTTGAATCATGGCGTTTGATGTATCGCCAGGAGGGGGTGGTCTTCCTCTTCTCATGCCGAGACCTCTTCTATGGGGGGAAGTGGGGGGGATGAGGCAGGCTCCCGAGGCCCCAGGGGAGGTCCCCCCAGCCATCTCCGCTGGACCACGGAGACCCCCCGAGCATTACACATATCGACTCAGATAATAATTTGCAGTAAACATTAAGTGCCATGTTTTTATACGATACGTAAAAAGGTTTTGCCTTCATTGTCGGCACAAGTACCTGCTCACAATTTATGTATTATTTATGTTATCTTCGCATTACTTTATCCGTCTCACTTATTAGATTCTTTTGTGCCGGTTCAGCGTTGGTATAGCGATTTAACCATCCTTCGTTGGCGTCGTGGTAATAAGTCAAGATTTTCACTATTTCGAACTCATACCCGTTGCATAATATGTACATCGTGTCTACATGTAAAGGCGTGTGTCAAATTAATATAATTTTCTTGTTTTATTGAAAATCGGCATGTATTCGAAAATAGCCAAAAATACATTTTAAGATGTCATCCGAACACTGTACGGCACATTTTTGACCAGTGTTCAGTTGAGTACGACATATTATGGAAATTTTGGTACTCCAAAACAAAGTTTAAAAATTTTAATAAAATGAAATACTGTTTTGTTTAAAACCACGAGTTTTATTATTTTTTTCGGTTTCGCTTTACTCAAGCATCATCAGGGTATAAATTAATACTAAACAATAAGTCATAATGTGTGCTTATATAAAACAAAATATATACAACATGATACAAATATAACAAACACATCGACGGCCATAAAATACATTAACCTAAGTGCACAAGTAATGGAAAAACCCGAAATATAATTATGTGACTAATGGGTTACAATAATAAATTTGGAGAAACAAAGCATCAACTGGCATGGTGGTAAGGAGCACTGGGAATTTTTTATTAAGGGTTTATTGGAAACAGACCTAATATTGGACTAAAAAATTGAAATTATTAATTTGTTAATTTCGTAGTGTCTTACATAAATACCACGGAATTAGGAAACTAATTTGAAGGTTCTTCAACAAATGGTAAAAATTTTAAAAATTGCTCTTGCTCTTATTATGTACTCTTGGTTTCACCAAGAAGTGAACAATTTCAATGATATTCCAGAAGAAGATTAAAATAAGGCGTGGCAGAGAAAGATACCGCATCTCGTGGCTTTATAAAAAAACATTGCCTGATATGCATCTACCAACCAATCAAAAGATGTACTAGATATCTAATCAGAAAACTTATTTATATGAGCTAATTAATAATGTTTAATGATTTAAAAAACATATTACGCCTACATTTTGCATAGGAAACTAAAAATTGGACAAATTTGCTTTGTCAATTTGTACAAATTTACAAAGAAGGCTCATCAAAAGATCTCACGATTTCTAAGCGTCGTAAGTGAGCGCGTTTTGGTGGTCGAACTTTGTCTACAGAGCAATACATAACAATAATCTTTTTTAAGTTCTGATATTTTTATTGGCACTTTACTAGATATTTAAGGCCCTGTAGACGTATTGCTTTGCTTCAAAAATGTCGTCGTAATCTCGATCTTGAATTAGTTTCAAAATTCTTCGGCAGCAACTAATGCCATTCATTTAGAGATGTGCTAAGCATAGCTTATTAAAAGCTCATTAATAAGGGATATCACGTGCGACGTGTCAGAACGAATTAAACAAAAGAATACCATTAGGTACATTGTCAGCTAGAGGGCGTCTAAAAAATATGTCAGATAACTCGGGAAACAATCAAGATCACATTTCTTATTTCTCTAATTTTTATGTTTATGTGCATATTATGTGTGCCTCGTGTCGTTTGCTCTCAAAGACTTAATAGCTGGAAAGGATTAGCTTCTTATTTAATTGAGAGGGGGGGAAAAGTGCTTGAAGAAATTTATCACACCTGACTTTTGGAAAAAATTTGGAAAATTTGAATTTGAAGCCAAAAAACCTAACAAAGCAGAAAAGTTTATGATTAAAAAAACTTTGACAATTATTTGTGAAGAAACGAAGATTATTTAAAAAAATCTATTTACTATACGAATATAATGAAATATAAAATAAAATAACAAAAATTTTTGAATTTTTTTATTTTAGAAATAAATTAAATAAGAATTAAACAAAATTTAAAATATAAAGGATCGATTTACGTTGGAACACAAATTTGTCATATACAAATTGAAATTTCTACCCAAGTATCGACCTTTTTGCTATGTTCTATTATTTTCATATTATTTTTCGTTATATTAAAACAGTAGGTAGAGCAAAAAAATTTTTTATGTTAAAATTAGCTTACAAAAAATTCCAAAGTAAAAATCTAGGTAAATTATAATTTAAAACACAAATAAATAAAATAACACACATCTGTACTAGCTGTTAGGTACACGTTTTTGATTAAAAAAATAGTTATCCATTTTGAGTTGGTATTTTCGTTCACAAACATTCCTCTTGGTTGGTCTCTCTACCAATATGATATGATCCAACATTGTATTTCCTCATTGTACTTCGTACACACTTATTTAAATAATACTGAAATATATTATAATTTGCATATTATATTTTGTAAAATAGTGCCAAATGCAAGCTAATATTTTATGAATATAACAGTATCTCTTTCCTTCAGTAGCACTTATCCTGTGATTTTTTCATCATCGTCTTTAACACATTAGCGTTCCAAATTAATTCGAAAAATTGCACGTAATTCCTCTTCTATCTATGGAGAAGTGACAGGTAGCACAGCGTGATATCTTGAGCCGATGCAGGAAGGCGTCGAAGTAAGCCTGACTGGCTGAGTGACATTTATAGTCAGACCGTTGTTGACTTCAAAAAATACCAATTAATTAATAGTCTGTCGCTGTACGCAAGTGTAAATTAAGAATTGTAAAAACGGGATAGATGAAAAAAATAAACATGCGGCTAACAACCGGTATAAGAATTATCCAATTTGTTCTTTTGAGTTTAGGATCAAGTGACATGCCGACTGTCGCCAACACGTTCCTAGATAGTTGTAACCGAATAAATCGGTGCTATCTCCGCAAATGAGTTCGATTTTTTAAAGTTGATTTCTAATCTTTCTTATGGATAATCATCATCATCATCACTCTTGGCTCTACAACCTCTGATGGGTCTTGGCCTCCTTAAGAGTCTTCCTCCACTCATCACGGTTTTGTGCCAGCTCTCTCCAGTTTACAATCTCTAAGGTGGAAATATCTTTGAGGACGTAATATAATTATCTACGTAATAAATTATCTTAAGCTGGATAATACCTACTGAAAAAAGGATTTCACTGACAGCATAACTTCGGTTATTGGTTAGGACTTTTTTGTCAAATTATCGCAATGATTTAATGGTTTTGGAATCCATCAGCAGTGAAATATTCATAAAAGTTAAAAATTGAAGTGACCGTGACAGGCAATGACGTCATATATAATATATGGATGCGTGGTATTATTACTCACAACTGCCAGTTACAATAATAACCATATTATCGTCAATCTCTCCATGTCCGGAGAGATTCACGAAATTAGAAATCGAATATTATGCCTGCCAAGGGATTTTCCTCAAGCCAGCTATGAACGTAAAAGGCGCCATCTTTTGGCATTGCTTTAATTCGATTCTATTACAAAAGGAGATTTGTATACAAACTCCAAGTACGAAAACGGTTTTGAGTAAGGCGTGGCGTCAGAGTTGCATTCTTAGCCGGATTCTTAAATTTCAACCACACAGTCTCTAAGCTATTAATACTGTTTGATTTATAGGAGTAACCATAAAGTTAACACAACATAATAAAAATATTTTTAATCTTTCCGATCCGAGAATTCGGGACTTGTGACATAAAATAATTAATAAAGGCGTTGACGAAAAAATTAAAAATCGCAAATATAATGAGGTAGGTACGGTTGAAGAAGTAGGTACATATTTTAATGGTATTGCATATTACGTATATATGTTTTATTCTTTTACATTATTAAAAAATAGAGTATTGCTTTTTTTGTTTAATTTAATTTTGTATCTGAAATATTTTGTTTACCTAATTTTTTTGTGTCGAGTGAAACATTGTTGAATTTAGTTAAGTTAGCCTCTTAGAAGCCGGGCGTACTGTACAGGACCCGGATATACTTTGTACACAAATGCTAACCCTGTATAAATCGCAAGTACGCCCCACGGTTGAATTTTGAAATCACCTCTGGTCTGGAACCCCAAGAAAAACATCCTCAACTTTGTGCATAAAACGGTGGTCCGTCCTTCTTAATAAATGGATATTAATCTTCAGAGCAAAGCATTCTGTCCTTGTTCTACCAGTATTTTATTTAAAAAAAGTTTTTTGCCTGATATTTACGGTATAATTATCCAAAGCTTGTGTTTACCGTCGGAGTTTTTATGTATTTTTTACTCCGGTATAACTGTTATATTAATGGTAGTTTGTGTATCTTGAAAATAAGGATACAGCAATTGTATTGAACAACGGTTCTTAGAAAGTCTTAATAAAAATCTGGAATACCTAGCTGAAGAAAATCATTCTTGATACATTATAAATTACAAAATCAACGATTTATGAGCAAAATTCCATTCCATCATTCCTCTGCCAACTGGAGTAAAAGAGTTTGGAAATGCGGTACAAAGTACCAACCCACAGCCAGCGGAATGCGTCAGAGGAAAAATATAACGTGAAGTTAACTTTAGTATTCTGATATGAAGCAATTAGTTATGTGGATGTCGCTACCTGAATTATTAAAATGCTCATAATTCTCCTGTAAAGGATGCCGGTTTCTATCACAACAGATTGCTTTCTTTAAGGGTTTCAAAAAATTGTTTTGCTTTGTCCTTATAGATACAAACAAAAAAGTTAAGATAGTACTCGTAATATTAATAAACAAAATGTTGATGGCAAAGTGAATATTCGTTACAGTTCCCACATCATTTTTGCATAAGATGCATCATTCACATTCCGATACAAAGCGGAAGAAAGATTGGCTGATTGATGGTACCTACTTTGCGAAGTATTTTGAAAAATATTTCCAGAAACCTTTGGATATTATGTTATCTTACTATTTATATCAGTACTTGACGTACTTGCATTAAACAATAGAAACTTGTACAAAAGAAGCCACAAACGGGATTTTTCTTACATTTATCTAATTTCTTCGAAGTTTCTTGAAATTTCAAAGAAATTTAAACAGATTTTTTTAATGAAATATTATTGGTGTTGTTCGTCTTTTTACCCAACATCTAACGTGATTTAGATTGTAAAATCTTCAGCAAAGAGTATGAAGTAATGCCAGTAAAAACATATTCCAAAACCCTATAGTTGATACGGAACGATGAATAAACTTTGCAACCAGAAAGGTAAAATTCAGAGTTTTTAATTTTTTTTTATCAAGTCTAATCTGCAGTAATCCATTTTAATTTTAAGTTTTGTTCATAATAAATGTTGTAAATAATATTATTAAATATAAAAAAGCTTAAAATTCAAAAGAAACTGTGAAAGGTGACAGCTCACTGCATGTGATTACATATATATTTTTTTAAGTAGGAGAAACTTAATTGTTTGCAAATAATAAAGAATATGAGACGGTTGCTGGTCACGATAATCTGCTAAAATTTGTCTTGAAAATACATCTATAATGTTTACTATTATATACTAACAATTTTTTGTGATAATATTTTCTTTACTATTTTTTTATGAATACTTAGAGTATTTATTGGTGTTCCGGAACATCGATAGTTATCTACGCCTTAAATTAAGGTTATTTTTATTATTGTTAAATATCCTTATTAATTGCACCCCTTGGACATTAGATGCAGGACACGTGTGTTTCCGCATCTCCTTAAGGGCAGGGAACGCCGAACAATCCCAGCAATCCCAACAATCCATGTCTCGTTGTCATAAAAATAGCTCTGTTTTGTCAGCTCACTAAGCCCGATGTGAAGCACTTTGAAAATTTTACACCGCGACATGAGCAAAATTAATTATCCCCATTACTCAATGTATGCAATTACATCAGGGTACTAACACAATCGTATTTAGGTATGGCTCTTCATTGTAATTATTTTTCACATATATTATAGTCTATGAACTCCACCTACATATATTTTTTAATATATAAAGCAAAGTCGGGTTAGTTACCATTTATAACGCGAGTACGGCTGGACCGATTTTTAAGATCTTTGATTTGTTGGATTTGTCTCCGCCCCGAATAGCAAAATAATTATCAAAACATCGGAAAAACTTACTAAAAAAAAGTTATGAAGAAAATTAATTTTTGCAAACATTTTGTATGGAACGAATTCTCATCTTTTTAAAGAGCTGCAATATTGTGATAAGTATAATATTGAATAGTGAGAGAATTCCAAAAATTAATAGCATAATGCTTCCCCTCTTTCTTATATACTAAATGTCAACAGTCTAAAATGGATAAACGGTGAACGTATGTCTGCGTCCCTCCAAAGGAAAAATACAATAAATATTTAAAATCTCCCTCACACATATAAAGAAAAAGAAACGCAATTCCCGTAAGTAAGTTGAAAAGTAAGAAAATCACAAAAAATGTAAATACGTACACAACGACATCTCTGATACTAACAAAAACAAAACCCGGACAGTTGCGCAGCGGCAATTGCTTCAATGTGTAATTTTTAACGATAATAATACTGAAATTAATTCAGCTAATAAGTTAACAGTTATTGATTCTGAGGCGGTACGGATTTTGCCGCTAGTAAGTAAATAGAATTTTTAAATAATTTAACGGACAACACTAATTTGCGAAGTAGGTATTAAACAATTTTTGCAATAATGCAAAGATTGGTTAGGCTTTTATAAATCATTGGAATGTAGGAAGGTTAGCTTAAAGTTTTTTCTCTCATTTGATCTTGATAATTTTTAGAAATAATTGATTAAGAAAGTAAGGTTTTCAAGGGCTCCATGTTCTACCTTACACAAATTATTACCAAGATGAAAATCCGACCTGTATGTATGTTCTATACAGGTTGTTAAGAGACGTACCTGACTTACTTTCAGTGATTCCGAACATTATGTGGAGTTAAAGTGCAAACGAAATTTTGGTTTACGGTAACATATATATATATTTTTTTTAACTAAAAACATTAATAACTCAGTAGGTATTGGACAGTTAGGGTCGAGATAAGGGGGTTGGGCGAATACTTGGCAGAGAAGTGACATGTGGAAAAATAAATATATTGATGGTTTTTGAAAAAAAACAACACCACAAAAGTCACCGGAGACCAAAAGCTCGTGAACATTTTGTCTCCAAGTTTAAAGCAAGTCAAGTACGTCTCTTAATACCCTGTATACGATTCATAAAATATCAAAAAGGATGGCAACAGGCTACATTCCTATGGAATGAAATTTTTACCTTTTTTTTTTAAATAATATCGTTAGTCATAAAAATTTTGTGGATTGCTATAAAGGAATTAAGATGTTTTCACAACTAAAAACACTATATTTCAAATTTTAAATCCAGTTGTTACTTTGCGAAAGTATTTTTGGAAGGAAAAGTCTCGAGGTTCTACGGATCCACTATATAAAAACATTTTGTGGTATTCACTTGGTAAGAAAATTTTAAATTCTCCCGTTATCTCTAACAATGTCTATTATCTCACTACCTTACCATCTCGGCGATCACAGAAAATGTTTATATCAATCAAGCTTTAAGAGTGGACTTCACCATTTTGGAATACCGACATCCTCGCCTGCCCTCCATATTAATTATCGAGTTTTTGCAACTATGAACAGGGTTATTTGTTGGCAGATTTGACAGATTGACAGACGTTGACATGTTGACGGATTCTGACAGCAATGGCCAGTGTAATGGCCGGACACTTTGGAATTATTGTAGGTCTAACATAAACGTGAATGAAGAGTAGCTTGTACCGTTTCAATTTAATGTTTTCAATTTTATTTATTTATGCCCTTGGGACTTTTACATAAAGCATATTTTAACTATAATATAAGTACACCTAACCCTCTATTGATAAAGCAAGGTAAGGCAAATATTAAATGTTTGTAAGTTACATATTATACATAATATTATTATACTAGGTAATAAAATGTAAAGAATTCCGACTTCAAGATTTGGTATGCATGCACATATATGAGTATATATATATATACAATTTGAACCCACATTCATGATCTTACAATCATTTTTTTATTTTATTATTTAAAAAACAATCAGTACTTTCATACATACAATATATGTTTAACAGTTTATAAGATTTTTGAAATAATTGTAAGGATTTAATTATTAAATTATTGAAAATTAAATTATTTTAATTAATTAAATTATTGGAATATCTGAGGAGTGATTATATACATTTTACCGGGCCGGGTTAGAATGTGCTAGGGAATTATTTGAGGTAAAACATTAAAAATATTACGTTCACTATGTGCTAAAAAAAATGGTGGTATATACTTTTATGGGTGTATGTGAACGTATATGTGTACTTATGTGTCTAAATTGTGAGTACTAGAGCTTTGTGAGTACGCATTGATTAAGCTATCAGTAATGTTTTTTTTATTAAATGGCGGCTGGGAGTCAAAAAATATATTGAGGTTAGAGTTAGGGTTAAGATTTTTGAATGTTTGGAGAATGCGGAAAATTGGTAAGTTTGCTGTAGCGTTTGTTTACTCGTTTAATTCTTAAAATAGCTTTGAGTGGCGGGTATGTTTACCCGGTGTTGAGATTAATTTTTTATTCAATTCTTTTACGATTTGATGGGTTTAGGTACTGAAATGTTAAATCGATAGAAGTATGATCCTTTATTAGGCATATTATTAGGGTATTAATATTTACAGACGATTTCGCTTAATTAGTTCACCGGTTTATCGGGACAGTTGGTTATTTGGGGCATAAACCAAGGAACAGAACCAAGCACAGAAACTAATATTGTTATACTTTATCTGGGGTATACTGTTTATCTGGAATAAATTCCCACATAAAATCAATGCAAAACATTATCAATTATAATTACCGACAGCTTTTCACAAGTGTACATTCATGGGTTCTGGTAAATAAATCATTGCAAACGCTTTTCTCTCGGTGTTGGGCTAAAATTAAATAGTTACAATGACAAAACTTGTAACTAACGTAATAAAGATAGTTCGAAATTTTCTCGTAGCAATGATGCTCTTGTCCTATATCATTATCTCAGTCACATTAATCGCCATCAAACTACAATAAAATTACAGGCCTTTGTTACGTCGCGCTTGTGTTCCGTTGCCACTGTCACTGACTTAACATTTCTTCGCTCAAAGTCTAGTAATTAGTTATATTGCTCGCTGGCATGCTTGGCCTGCTCTGTTGGTGCTAATTTAAATTATTTGTACGGAGATTTGAGGTGCGAGCAGGTGAACGCTAATTTGCAGCCCGCGTACAAAAGAAGTGAATGTAAGAATCTCACACTGCAAGATTAACGTTTTCCTAAAGATAATATGCAAATGGTACGCGCCGTTGTTGTAATATTATTACGAAAATATCTTTACATATTCAGTCATTCGGAATGGGCGCAATATTTTAATGACCATGCTTCCCAGAAAAGGGGCCCTATTTAAATCAACAGGTTAACAAATTATCATAAACATTTTTTTTTCAATTATTGGTATCCTGTATCTTAGAATAACTTTGAATTATTACAATTCTTAAAAAACTAATTTCAATTCAGAAAATAAAAATGTGGGTACAATTAAATAATTTTAAATATCCATATATCATTGCTTGTATGGTGGTGTACCCATTGGATGTATAATATTTTATTTTATTTTAACAATAATATTCCTCTTGTTAGAAAGCTGACGAATGAAACAAAAATAAACATTTAAAGAAAATCTGAATTTAAAACGAATACAAAAATGTCGCTGCACTCCAATACCTTTGGGCAATTGTGGGATAAGAGGGGCTGCAAATGGGTATTTCAAACTAGTTCGTAAAACTTATTTGAAATTTTCGATTCCATCAGCGTTCACAAATTCATTGAAAGGAATCCTCTTCAAAATGATTTGTTCGTATGAACCTGCCCACATCGTGGATTTCCAGATTGACAGAGTTTATAAAATGAATGACCGTGGTATGTATTATTTCTTGCACATGGTATTAATTTACTATCAAGTGTAGTTTCAATACAAACACGCATTCTAACGTACATATCTCCGTACTTATCACAAGTGTACGCATTATAATAATTTGTCTTGCATAAATTATCATACATCTGATTACCGGCGCATGCATATTCATACCGATGGGATGCGCGGAGGCTACATTACCAACACAGTACAGCCATAGGATGTTGGTAGTTGGAAGTTATGTGGATATGTAGTGCAGTGCTTTAAGATTGAAACAGAATGATTGCTCAAGTAGGCGTCTGTTTCTCAGTATGAAATGTACGTTAGATATTTTCCAAGGAAAGCGATTGATTGATGATGCTTGATTGTAATTAGGGAACAAACCGACTAATTGGGATGATGAAATGTTTAGGTCTATAGGCCTCCTGTCAGAATCACCCATTTGTATAACTTTTATGTTATCGGCCGTTTCATCTCGATTGCTTACAGTTTTGACGGTTACATCGTTAACCAAGTTATTTCGTGAATTTATTAGGTGATTTTAAACAAAACATTTTTTTAATTGTTTCGTACAATTGGGAAACAATCGTTTCGTTTAGGCTGAATAAATAGACCAAATAAATTTGAATTTGTTTCACGTGCTTAGAAAATAAATTAGACGAAGTCAGCGTCCAATAAGTAGAACACCTCTTTCCTAAATTAAATAATTTTGGAAAATCTAGCTGAAATAACTTGAGGAAATGTCTACAATAAGTTAGAATTGCAAAATTTCTTGAAATATCATTATCTAGCTTCTTATTGAGCATAAGTACCTACATCTGATAAAATATTTAAAAATAAACACTTTCAAAAAATTTATCAGAATAAACATAGATTATTTATTTCTTTCTAATGATTTACCACCGTTGCGTATTGAAACTTAACCTGAATAAGCTTAAGATTTTTTTAAATTTCATTTTTAAATTAATCATTATAAGATATAAATTTTACGTTACAATTTTTTTGTTATCTAATGACTACCATACTAAGCTCATGTCCGTTATCATGGTAGTTGTATATTAATTTTATATTAATATGTAATAACAAGAAAAATAAATGTAAAGTAAAAATAACATTTAAGAAAACATCCAACCTCAATTAAAAATTTAAAATAAACTGATTGACAAAAATAGATATTAAAAAAAATAGAAATAAACATTGTAGGAATAACATTAAAAAATTAAAATGAAAATACATGCAGATCAAATCCTTGTACTACTGCACCGCCCACCATTAAATGTTGCTTTTACTTTCCAAAATACACTCATTAAAGAATATATTACATATTAATATTAAAATATTTTCAGGATTAAACAACATGTGTTCACATTATGTCCTTTGCGTGCGAAATCTATCTAAATTTCTTTAAATAGACAATAAACAGTGTTAATTTCAAGCGACCTCCCAGGTAAGTATGGTCCTGTATTAATTCATTTTTAGGCAGCATCGCGTTCATTGGTCAAAATATTGTACATATATTTTCGTATCGGTGATCAATGAACCGGTATATGCAATTTTTATCCATAAGTTGTTTTTAATTGTTTGTCTAGCTTGTAGTCTTTCTAGATTTTAGGCATGTATGGTAAGTTTGTACAGCGCCCTTGAGGTGATTTTTCACAAAAACGGCGCTATATAAATCGTCCAAATATTATTATTATTATTATTATTAAAGGTGCGGCCTGTTACTAGAGTTCCCTTTTGAAAAAGTCAAATTCACAGAAAACTTTACTATATAGAGCGGTGACGAGGTTCCAAGAAATACCGACTAATATAAAAGAACAGGAAAATAAATTAAATTTTTAAAAATAAATTTTTAATCAAATACGTAAAGTGTATTTTTTAATTAGTGGTAATGAATTAAAGATTTTAAAGCACGTGTTAATGGTTTAACAGTGAGAGGGTTAATTTATATTATTAATTTTGAATGTAGCTAAAACTTTGCGGTTATTCATTATAAATAAATGAAACAATCTTTATTTGTTTGACCACTATATTTTTTATACCCTGATTGGGCAAAATTCTTATATCCTTGGGGCAAAATATACCAGTATAAATTTTAGTAGTAAATTTTGCCCTGAGGAAGGAACGGTTATTTCGAAATTGGTCAGCTTAGATTAAAAAAATATAGTGGTGGTTCAGACATAGTGACAGGGTTTTATTTAATTATATATTATAACTATTCATAACCTTCATTTATGTTTTCTCCTTAACCATTCTTGTTATAAACAACCCCCTTCCTAATCTTGTTTTGGGAATTAATTGTCCAATAAGTGATTCTATTAATCTTGGACATCAGCCCCTCCTCCCCTTTAAGTTCATATGGGACCCCTGCGAGCTTAGGAAGTTTCCAAGAGAGATCTGTAAGATTCGGTTACATTGTTATTAAACCATTTAATTGACTATAATCTGAGGCAAAGTTTGCCGAACGTGTTATGCGGGATCAGAAGTTTATGGATCTGACAAAATGTAGTATTTCCCATGGAACTATAGACAGTTTGGGGGTGAAACCACCTTTTGTATTGAACAAATTTCAGTCTCCTTAATCTTACATGGGACGAATGAGATATTTCATGATAAGGAAAGTGATGTTAACATAATGAAAAGAAAAATATGAACTAGTTTTTCTTAGGTATACGCTTCATCAGAAAAGGTTCGCGTTTTTTATAGACGGTGGCCTCCGTGATCGAGGGGTAAGGCTCTTGACTCGCAATCTAAAGGTCACGGGATCGAATACCACGTGCGCGATTATTTTGTGCTATTTCACAATTAATTCACTAAACATAATATATAGCGTATTTGCGGCACGTTTCAGAGTGAAAGATACTCTCAGTATCGCCCTGGTGTAAGATTACCATTCAGAATTAAAAAGTTGCAATTAAAATTAAAAATCTTGCTTGAAATCGCTTTAGCTGTGTTTGCTGACCAGATCCGAATAGCCAGGTACTTCCCCACCTTCCTCTTTCCCATTATCTTGCCCTCAAAATATACACCAATTGGAGATGCCATAGTCTCACTGGCTCCAGGCGGGAGCAGCTGGAACCCTTGTGAGGAATTCACACTAAAAAAATAAACATAGAAGTGAAAAAAACGTAACATGCAATATTAGTACATTCTGGAGCATCACCACAAGTGGTTCGCTACGTTGGTGACTTAACAGGGATGCCCGGGTTTATGGGGTGAGGTTTGTCCGGGATCAGGAGTAACTGGTTGAGGTAGACCTTTTGACCTCTCCTGCTGGACTAGGAAAATCGCCTTGCACCACAGTGAGAGAGATTGATTCATATGTCCTGGTAACACTGACCCCCAGATTCCTATCCACCCCTCATAGCTTTTTATTTCCTATAAATTCATCTCTTTCCTTTACTCAACACAGCATCGCCAAAGATGTTATGGTCCTTAAGGGGAATCATTTTCATTAGGGCCTCTTGTGTGGAGCCGATGTAAATGAAATTAAATTAAGGCAATGACAGAAAGAGATATAAATAAAAAAAGATAATCATTGTTACGTTAGTCTCAAAAAATCGGAATCATGCGAATTTCTTGATCTCTGATCAATAATGATCCATGATCTCTGATCGCTGCAATTTTTTTTTTGATACTTTGCAAAATCTTTGCTCTAAATTTCCACTCGATAAAATACAACGAACATAATATATAAGAGGTTTTCTAGCAAACCGATACAATATTATGGTTAGATTCATATTGAGCTTTGTTGTTCATTGCATTTTGTTCACGACCTCAATCCAGCTCTGAACTGCAGTGATTATCCCAGGGGTGGAGAAGGGAGGGCGCTATCTGACCAGGACGGCATCCCCTCCACATTCCGTTTCCTAAGTCTTACTAAGTACTGCTCCCGAGATTACCAACTATCAAATCCCTCCCAGCTCCTCTATTCTTACACAAACTTGCTCACGTATATTTGGAAACTGTCTGATTTAGAATCGAACTGATTTTAATTACTAATCCTAAGCCACATCATATTCCCGTAATTTATCAAATTTAATTATTTTTTAGAATTTAACATCAAAAAATTATTGATAAATATTGAACTAAAAGTGTGTGACTTGGATTATTTGCTTCAGTTAAATTTACATTCAAAATATTAAATTAAACTTTTAAATCTTTTCAATATTCAAAGTATCTACAATAGACAATTTATATAAAAAAATATTCAATACTACAAACTTTCAAAGAAATACAGCTAAAAAAATTACGTTTCAATATATCAGCAAGATATTAAAACAATATTAAAATGTAATACCAAGCACATCCAAAATTCCTATCTGTATCTTGGTATAAATTATTTCAACAAACTCCCATTAAAAGTAAAAATTATCGAAAAAAAAAGTAAATTTCAAATTAAGTTAAAAAATTACCTGAAACAACTGTAAGAGTTACTTTGCTATTATTAATATTTCACTTCATTTAAATCTGTTAATTGATACATCTTAAGTTTCTCTTACTATATCTATTGTTAATAGTTGCAATTTTATTATTCACCTACTCAAATGATAACATTGAAAACATAATTGAGTATGAATTCACTCACCAAACACAAAAGCCTTGTCTCTTTATGGTGAGGAACGGCTTTTATTACATTAATATTACAAATCTGTTTAACATGTAAAAAAAAGTATAATTATTGAAAAAAACATACAAATATTAAATTAAAAAAAACTGTTTTGTTAAAATTCGGTTGGAATTTAAAAACAGTTAAGTACATTGATCTAGGAATAATATACCGAAAAAACTATGCAATTTTCATAATTCCAGAGCTCATTATTCGAGAAGTAAAAAACTTGTTTTTTAATCTAGATAAAAAATAACAAAGGCATTTTAATTCAGTTCACATTGAATATGTGAATTGTATAGTTTTTAAATTGTTCACAAGATGTCGCACCTTGTTCGTATTTCTCAGTTACATGCATTTTCAACAACGGACTCTTCCTGCTTTGACTTTGTGAAAGTCCTCGTGTAATAATGTAACATATTGAAATGGTACTTTAAAAAAGATATATTAAAAGTTATAGAGGACTGATAGAACTACCCCATCACGTAGCGTTGAAATCTTCAGGCACGTTCGCTATTAACTATCGCGCAAAGTAATCTAAATCGACAAAATAAAGAACTTTCTCACATACGGAAACTTTGGACTTCTTTAATGCAATTAAGCTTTCTGCACACTGGGTATTGTATTGCCACCACCTGATTGGAGACTATATCTTCCCTCCGCCCTACTTCCTTCTCCCTACTCCTAGCATCTCTTCTTCCTCCAACCCCTCTCCATTGCTACCTCAGTCTTCAGATATTATGGTGAGGATTAATTACGACTTGCCGTTGTTGCGCCGCGCCGCCCATATACCACTCTCAGATATATCTGGATCGGTGCGTAAGCCTTCTTAGTCCTAGAGAAGGGAGTTGCAAACTGTGGTGCAAAGAAAATTGCGGTCCATTCCTAAACCCTCATCAATCAAATCTAATTTAAAAGTGATATATATAAATATATGTTATAGTCAACTTAACTTGACGCTAAATTAAGACGACAAAATAATATGATTGAATTAAGGAAAAGAAAAGTCATTCAAATTCAGTTAAACTGGATTGTTTCATCAATAGTGATTTTGAGGGTAGGGCAAATGTGGAAGATATCTGCGCAACCTTACAAGTCTACCAAGAGGATATCCTAAACAAACCGTACCTTTCAAAAATCACATCAAATGTCAGGAAAAAATACGTGTTACCAATTCCGATTTGTAAAAAAACTTTGAGTCAATCAAACTACAAATACTTAGGAACAAATTCCTTCAATAAATTGGCAGAAAATATAAGATCCCTAATGATAGATTCAAAGAATTCAAAACGCAATTAAAAAAATATAGTGAAAACTTTAATAAAAAAAATAAACAAAAATAAACATATAAATAAATAAAAAATTCTCTTATTCTTTATATAAAATAAATAAATAAAAAAAAACTACAAAATAAACACAGCAATAAAAACAAAATAATTCTAAATAACTAAACAAATAATACATCCTCCCATACACACAAGCATTTGCTTATTATGTGAGAACATTAAAAAAAATTATAATAAATTAGTAAATAGACTTACTACCCTAGTTAGACTCGAGAATAATAATTTTCCACTAACCGAGAATGAAATTAGTTATTTAATATTGTTATGTATTATTTTATTATATTTTATCTTTTATTATACAAATAAAATAAAATAAATAAAACAATAAAATTTTATATCTATCTTTGTACCTTCTATAGATACGTGTTAGCTAAATACATTAATAATAAAAGTTTCTGATCTCTGCAATATAGGGATGAGAAAACAGCCTTATTCCCCCACAATTCAAACTATTGAAGGCTTACAAACTGACGTTCCTTATGAAAAAAGCTCGTCTATTTTTTGGAGTCCTCACTGAAAAACGAGCATTTCTTACGTCGTGTCGCATACTTATCGTAGAATTCGATGATCTGGAGATAAGGTTTAGTGGATCTCAGTCTTACGCAGCCCCCACCCAGAAGGAGTATTAAGATGATATTGTTTTCCTCAGCAACTCTGTTGATTAGACGCTGGAGGATAATTTAGTTTATTTGTCGCTTCTGATCTGTAGGAATTGTAGTTATTAAGTGGAAGTCTATATACTTTACACAATACTCATATCCACATAATGTAAGTATGAATATAACTACAGTTATCGTGTAGTATATAAGTTAACTAAACCTTATGTTACGTAACGTTATAATACCTTCGGAAATAATCCGATTAGTTATACTTTATGTACAATAAATGTTTTATCTTTTTACATCGTTTCATGTTTTTCAGTACATTTTCTTACTTTAGAGTAAATTTAAAACAATGCATAATCTGTTCGTTCGTAGATGGCGATAAATAAATTATTTTAGGACAAACAACTTTCTGTTAGTTATGCTGTGAAAAATTAATCTGAATTGTTTGTTTGCGCCCATAAATATACAAAATTAATAGGAAAAAATAGTTTTTCTGTATTACAACTCAATTCTTCGAAGAAAGGTACTCAGATGCAATATTGGATTGAATCACCCGTACAATACAGTATTTGCATACAATTTTTGGAAAAATTGACCTTTTTTTGGGGAAAAATATATTTATTCACATTCATATCGCATATTTATATTAATCATTTTGATATTTCGCAGCATAACCTGTAGAAAGGATTTATTTCGTAAAATAATTAAATTGACGCCATCTATGAAGAAGCAGATTATTATTTATTTTAATTTTAACCTTCAAGGATTCAAGTTCGCCGTGGATGAATGAATTTTGAGCTCCCTCATTATATAAGCTGATAAAAAAAAATATATCTCAATCTTTTTGTGATATTTCTAGTACGAAACTTTATGGAACAAAAAGAAACTGAAGTGAGTAATATAAAAAAAAAATTTTAAATCATCGAAAAAGATAATACCAGCAACTCAACCCAAATGTGAAAGAAATAAAAATGCGTCAAATAAGGTAACGGTCGCAATTTGGATTTGTGCTCAGATTCTGCTATTACAGGAACTGGCGTCTCTACTAATTGAGAAATTAGCATCTAATTACATTCTGTCATTATTATTATTAATCTCATGCTTCCAATTTTGGAATTACTGATATTATTTTCATTTATTTCCCATATTTTTGGCTGCCATCTTTTTAGTGTGATTTCAAAGTTCTACCCTGATATTGTTTTAACCCAGATGGTGCCAATCCGGAAAAACATTTTATTTATGTGGGATATCTTCTGACTTATCTGCGAATCTCAGGATGAGTATTCAATTTATTATAAATAGCTTATTGACGGGGTATTTACCACCCTCTTGTTAGTTTTTCCACAAATAAATAAAATAAACAAATAAAAACTCGGCTAACTTATCCGATATATAGCCGCTATTCATTAAGTACTCCGACTTTAAAATAAATCTCATATCGCAAACCGGAAATAATGTTTAATAAATAATAATAATAATAAATCTCATATCGCAAACCGGAATAAATTGCCCTTTTCCTGGACCTGGCCAAGGCATTTGACACAATATCTCACAAAATTCTTTACAGAGACTTAGAAATATAGGAATAAAAGGAAAAGCTTTTCAATGGATAGAAAGTTATATATCTAATAGATTTCAACAAACCAGAATTAACGAGGCTATTAGCACTTCACTAAAATACACTTTTGGGGTACCACAAGGAAGTACACTTGGGCCCCTTCTCTTTATTATATACATAAACGAACTTTGTAACCAACACATTGGTGGCAAAATTATCACGTTCGCTGACGATACAGTTATTTTGTTTGAAGGAGATGATTGGAAAGAAACACACCACCTTGCGAACACGGGTATAAACAGAGTAAAACAATGGCTGGACACTAATTTGCTTACACTAAACATACAAAAAACAAAATATCTCACATTTAGCGCTACCCTTGCAGGTCAACCCAAAACACCTCATCACCTCATAATACATAATATTAAGTGTAGCCTTGGAAATAATAACCATACTTGTAAATGCGAAACCCTTGAATGTGTTAAATCTATTAAATATTTAGGTATAATAGTGGATAACCACCTTAAATGGAAACAACAAATTGAAAACACAGCTAATAAAGTGCGCAAGCTTATTTATATATTTATAGGATTGCGGGAAATTATAAAAACTCAAGACATTAAAAAATTATACTACGGGCTCTGTAACTCCGTCATAACCTACGGTTGCATTGGATGGGGTGGAACAGGTATAACAACATTATACCCGCTACTGAAGGCACAGAAATCCATTCTACGCGTCATTATGAAGAAACCCTTCAGATACTCGAGCGACGCTCTCTTCAAGGAGTTTAAGGTGCTTGATGTTCGACAATGTTACATAAAAAAAATAACAATCTGCGTCCATAAAAATAAAAACAAAACGATAACAATCGATCATAATCATCAAACCAGAAGTAAAAGCAGAAACGACCTTTCTATTCCAACAAGCAATACTGCGGCTTATCAAAAAGTTTTCTCATACCTGGGACCAAAAATATACAACAAAATCCCCTCTCAATTGAAACTGTGTGAATTATTATCCTTCGGTACTAAAATTACAAAATGGTTATTAGACTTAGGTAGGACAGATTCCGAAAAATTATTAAAAAACGTAGTCTGAGTTGATTTCTTCGATTTTGTATTTGTATTTTCCTATAAATTATTTTCTTCTTTTTTTTCATTTTTATTTTTCTTTCTTATATTTATATATTATATTTTTATTCTATATTTTACATATACCTACCTGGATTTTATTGCTTATTACTGCTAAATTGTATTTTCATAAAAAAAAAAAAAAAACTTTTTTTTTATTATTTTTCTTTCTTACATTTGTTATATTTTAGTTCTACTTTATATTTTACATGTACCTATCTGGATTTTACTTTATATTTTACATGTACCTATCTGGATTTTATTGTTTATTACTGCTGTATACCTAGAATAACACAACTTATATCCGATATTGTACCTAATATCTAAGTAACTCCCCCAATATGTACCATTATTGTTATTTATTATTGAATCCACTAATGTGAAATTATGTACACGCAACCTGCCAAGTTGACTGTCCTAAAACGGGAAACCTTCCTAGTTGGGCAGTCAAAGCTTCCTTTTATATTTTTATTTCTTGTATGTAATAAATGTAATAACAAATAACAAATAAATAAATGTGGATAAGTTATCAAAACGACGCGACGCGACGGTGAAATACCTGCTGAAGCTTATAAATTGTAATATTTAATAATTGAATTTATAAAAATAATTTAATTTTATATTACAAAGCGTTTTATTGGCTCTAATAAGTTAATCCCAATAAAATGAACATAAAAAAATGTTAAATTAGAGAAAAGTAGATTTAATTTTTCTTAGAAATTTTGTAAGCTTTTTGCGACAAAAAATATCAAATAAAATTTGAAGTAAAAATAGTGTTTGAATTTAGCGTATCCAAATCTAATCAAATTAAATTTTTGTTGTAACCTTTCAAATTTAATATAAGTTTTTAGGTAAAATTTGGGATGAAGTACTGAATGAATTAAAAAGCTTAGAAAAGTCTTAATATATCATTATATTATGCTAATTTATATAAGAATTTTGGGAGAAATATCAGATGAGATGAGTAGTATAAAAATCGCTTGAATAAAGTATATAATAAAACTCACAAACCTCCAGAACGAGTATTTGATCAAACACTTTTGAGTAGGGTAGAATTTTATTCAAATCTTTTTTGTATAAATCCTCCGCATTTTGAGTTTTTATTTCACCCACTCTGCGCTAAGAGTGTCCCAACTTTGTGAAAAGGAACAGATATTTGAAGTAGAGGGAATATTTTATACCATAACGCGTTATTTGTTTGGTTTCACACGAGGGCGTGGGGGGAATACCTTCATGGGGCATATTATTCTTGGGGGAGGATTTTCCTGGGGGACTCGGTGACTGATTTTATTACGAATATTTCAACTTGTCATTCAAATGCGTTTTCCTTTCACATTTTGTCAGCCGAATACATTTAGGATATGTGTCAGAAAATATATAAAATACGGAAAACAGGATTCTAAATTGAGTTATTGACGATGAAAAGAACCGATAACTGCCACCGGCGATATCTGTGGCAGGTGAACACGAGCCCGGGAAATATAAAGGTAAAAATTAGATTTATTTGCTGTTACCGATTCTGATATACACATAGGTAGGTAGGTACATTTTATAATATGTATAAAACGAAAAAATGTTTTTTTTAAGCACTTACGTTTCCGCAATGAAATTTCAATACGTAATATTTTATAAATAGATGACTAAGCGTGGTGAATTTGTGTTTTAGCTCGACTGTTTGGCATTTTGCCTGCCTGTAAGTTTTTTTGTACGTTCTGTTTCCAATTTCGAAAATCTGCTTCATTCACATTATTATACAAATAAGTCTTACTTTAACCAGATGGCTGACTCTGACTAGGTAGCTTACTTTGACTAGATATTTGACTGATGAGAGTTTTCGAAAATCTGCTGCATCCACTGTATTTTCAAATTCTTAAATTTATGGCAACCTGCCTGAAGATATTGAAATTAAAAATGGGTAAAATATATGGTATTTAGTTAAGTAGGTATGAATTTTAATACCCATTTATGGTTTCACGAAAACTCGGAATCAACTCAACTCAACGCCTCTTTGAAAATAAAAATATATAATTATAAAAAATAAAAATAAAAATATCCCATAACTTAACCTAACGTAACCTAATTAACCAATTTTTTATATATTCTTTGATCACTTTTAATGATTTTTCAAAGGAGGTATTGAGTTGAACCCATTCTGAATTGTCCGGTCACCTCATTTACATATCTTAGGATTTCAGAGTATATTACGGTTTTAATTCATTAAACAAGAGAAAATTAGAAAAATATTTTTTTGAAGTGAAATCTACTGTTCACATGATTACTAGGAATAATTATTACCTACATTACCTATGAATAAAATATAAGAGGAAATTTTTTCTTCAAGATAAAAACTTACTTAATCTATCGCCCTGTTTTATTTGGGACGTTTGAATGACGCGAATAGCGGGTAAAACCCATCTAATTCTGATAAGTGGGGAAAAATTTTAATATTACTTAAAATTTTAAAAGATGGTTAAATTTTAAACTAACAAGATTTTTTGCAAATAATATAAAACAGATTTTCCAAATGAGATTTCAGAAAGATATTGACACAGTAAAAATCTTGTATTATACGAAGGTAAATCAGGTGATCGAATATTACGTGTGTTTGAAATGAAAACATGTTTCAATTACATCCATTTCAATCATCGTGAAAGATGTTTTCCAATATCCGTAGGTAGACGGGAAGAAAGGGCCGCGCACTCCGCTCCGTAATAAAACTTGTCACATTTTGACATACGACTTTAATCAGTTAAAAAGGAAGAAGATATTGATATAAGTTACATCCATAAATGTATCAATCGGAGATATATGATGGCCTATCGTGGAATCTTCTTGTAAATACTGCTGGATATTTTAGATTTATTTCAGGGGTTGCAGTAAACCTTTGCGGGTATTTTCAAAAGACTTTAGATTTATTGAATTTTATTTAAGTACTTCATTAATTTTCATTGTGCACCGTTTGAACGATATTGACGACTATAAGCATTTGTTAATATCTACTCTATATCCCTTTTTTCATGTAACTGCTTACCAATTTTAATAGCGTTCTTAAATTCCTACCTAATAAATGTTATTTTAGTTAACATCGTAGAAACCTATTTAACTAGCGGGACTATGGCTTCCCCAATAAGTATTTGTTGCGAGGCTGGAGTTAGTGGAGATGTGAAGGATTTTGGGAAGAGGATGTTAGGGATGTACCTTGTTATTCGAATCTGGTCACCAAATATGGTAGCAACTAGCAACCATATATTGCAACGTTTAGATTGATTTTGTATGTTGTTCTTTCACTAGGGCGATACTGAGATTATTTTTCACTCAATAAAGGTGTAGTAAATGATTGGGAGATACTATAATATAATACATGAAATGGAATTATAACATAATAACAATATGTACCTACATACTTTTTACATACCTACCTAAGTCTATAAGTATTGTTAATTAAACATAGGTACTAATTTCAATTGTCTGCACATGTGTACAAACGTATTTATGTGTAATACGTAAAATCATTAAGTTCAAAGAATTTGTAATTTCAAAATTTGGAATTGATAAGTACAAATCATATCAGACAAACGATAATAAAGGTGGTATAAAAATTATGTTTTAATTAATAATTCTTTATTTATATTTATTTTGTTTAAATTTTGACAGATCTGAATTACTAATGACTTTTACATTTCAGAAAAACGGTGTTCAATCGAAAGGCAACTCTTGTCGCCTCCCTAATTATTTTTCCACAAAAAATATATTTATAAGTTTTATAATGTTATAAAGACAAATGGTTTTTGATAGTTAATCCTGACGCAAATATTTTACGAATACTTGCAGCAGGACAAATCCAACAATAATTATAACTTCCCGTGATTTGTCACGAGTTATATTATCTAAAATAAAGTCAAATAACGGTTTTAGGAACGTGTATCGTGTTATCACACTTACGAACCTGCCCTTACGTCATTGTCCGCTACACGCAAATCAGTCTTTTCATCTTTTTTATAATATATACTGATAACAAATATTTAGTTTTCCAGGGATGGTGGCGCACAACTGCCACATAAAAAATAAATACATCCGCTCGGTTTCCCCCGCAGCCGGATCTTTATGGACTTCTCCAGGTTTCAATATCAACGTTTATGTTTCAGGGGAGGTCATATTTTCGGCGGGGTCACGTAAGTTTGATATTCCGCCGTTAGATTACACGCCATGACTTACCGATTGGTGAAGCGATCCATTATCGTACGGGGCAGGGGTAACAAATCTTTAAACAAATTATATTTTTTTTTTTTGTATGTTTCGACGTAGTTTTTTTTCTTCATTATTTGAAGTGTGTTATTTAATCCTTGCTTTTAAGAGGATGAAGTAAAAAGTCAAATCTAGTTTAGGTATATGAAGTTACGACAAATATTTTAAAACTGGTTTCAGGTCATTTTAACGGCCTCCTTGGATTAATGATTTCTATAATTGGCTACAAATCTGGAGAACTTCGGTTAAAAAAAGTTAATTTTATTGTTTTTTTTTAATCTTATTTCCAATTTAATATAATATAACGTGCTATATTTGCTATGCTTTCAGCATTACCCTGGTGAAAGACCACTTGACATGGCTTTAGCCGTGTTTGAAGATCAGATCTGAATAGCCAGGTACCTCCTCCCCCTCCCTCCTACTTTGGCATCACAACATACCTCAATTGGGGATTCTCACTGGCTCAGTGGATTGGGAGCAGTTAGGGCTCTTGTGAAGTATCCACATAAATTTAAAAAAAAAATTGCACTGTTAATGGCGAACGCTTTGTTTACGCAATTTACGGAAAGGAAAGAAAAAAGCTATGACGTTTTTCATGACTTATTTTATTTACATTGAATAGTTGGTTAGTATTTATTGTTATTAAATTGAATATGTTGAGCTGAATTTTAAGTTTTAGAATTTAATACAATATTCTTATTTATTTATTTTAAAAAAAGAAAAAAAAGTTAGTCAGTCTTGAATTTTATGAAGGCAGGTAATAGGAATGTATAATTTATGAAATATCAGTCCCAGCGAGAGATCGCACGTGACGTCATCATTCTAGTATCTTGTGTCTTTTTCGTTTTCAAATAAGACTCGCGTGAAGGAAAGAGATAAGTTTTAAGACGGTTCCGAGTTCAGAATAAATGAAAACATCTTTTAGAATATGTTTCATCAAAGGGATAAATCAATGATTATGATCTATAAAATCTATTATTTTATTTGTTATCTACGAAATTTTATTAGGTAAGTACATATAAAAATTATTGCTGGTGTTATTTTTTTTAAAGTGTGTTTATTCAGTTTTAATTTCACAATATTTTATCCTGCGAATCTTACGAAACTGATCAATCAGTTTGATTGTAAGAAATCTCGCATTTTTTCAATTTAATTAATACTATATACTTTTCAGTTTTACATAGTAAATACTAAAAATAATGCTTAATATTAAAATATAAACTATTACACAATACTAATTGAAATTAAAAATTCAATGTACTGGGTACCAAAGCGCAAATACAAGCTACGTTGTAACAATTACAAAGGTTCACCGACCCTGTCATAAGTCATGGGCTATATAATATCTTAGTAGAAGATGCCGACCAGCAATTTTCTTTAACCGTCGGATTTATGGCCGCGATTCCATTCATACCCGAACCCGGTGGAGAAAACCCCAACCTCTGCTCGCTCCTTGCCCCCTGGTACTTTGCGGAAACTTCTGAAGGGTTGGGGGGCTATTTTTTATTATTTTCGGGTCAGTTATCAAAGGAACAGATCAATTTACTATTCCTGAATACAGATTCCTGCATGTTTTGAATTTCACACTCTCTAAAGTCTCGGCGCAGCGGGGGAAAGAGTTTATGGATTTAACATCGGAACTGGAAAGAACAGATGTCTTAAATACACACATCTCAGCCCTGAGTTCTCAAGAAATACTTCCTAAAAACTATCTAGTTACATGTGAGTTAAGAGTTACAATATGGAGAAATCTTATAGTGGCATAATAATTAGAACTGGCCACTCTGTTCTTATCAAGCACGTGCCCGTTCATAAAATTATAAAAAAAAACATCCATAATATTGTGTTATGTGAAAATCGAACATAAATGCGCAGACCACTGCGCTATTAAGGGTATTCTTAAATGAATTAATAATCTGCTCTTTCATAGATGGCGGTAATTTAATTATTTTAGGAAAACCCCTTTTTTTATGTAAGCTGTAAAATATTAAGATGGATTGTTTGTTTGTGACCGTAGATACACAATAATAATGTGAATATATAGTTTTAATGCAATATTGTATTTATATGCCTTTCTTGAGAGAATTAGTTTGTACACGGACAAAACTTTTTATTCATATTCATATTGCGTACGTAAGGACGCAAAGAAAATAATTACAACTAGCGCCCTATATTATTTTTTTATTTGAATACCGCGCAAGAACTGCTCCCACCCGCCTGGAGCCATTGAGACTATGGCATCCCCAATTGGGGTATGTTAGGGGGTTGGAAGAAGTGGGGAGGGGAAGAAGACGGGAAAGAGGCAGATGGGGAAGTCCTTGGCTATTCAGATCTATTATCAGTGCGATACTGAAAGGATCTTCCACTTTGGAACGTGCCGCAAATGCTTTACATTATTTGCAATGATTAAGTTGTGAATATCACAATAAAAATTACTTGTGCTTGCCGGAAAATTTTATGAAATATTGTTTAAATATTGCACTTTTTTATGCTTAAAATTTTAAATAATATAACTTACCTATTTATTATATTTAAAAAATTAAGAAATAAAGAAAATATGCTCTTTTGTAATTTTTGAAACCCATGTATTAAGTTTCAATTATATCGTTATAGAATTGAGCTTTCACATTAAAGTAATGAGTGACGCAGGTTGGACGGGGCAAGGCATATACGAGTATCTCCCAACAGCGGCAATCTGGCTCTACCTAATCGGTTAATTGTGTATTGCGTGGTCAGTCAGTGTTGCGAGTCTGACGATAAAATTAACATTTTTAATTTATAGTTCCACGTAAAATGTAATTCTCATTTCACAAGACATAAGATAATACACTTTATAACGACATGTAATTTGCATTAGCAGTTCGCTTTGTTACAAATGCAATTTGTTTCAACGTTATTTCATATGTACATTCTTTCATAGGCGTGGGGTAACGCTTCGTTAACACATAATATGTATTGTTCATGTATGTTGTACATGTACATATTCGTAAATAATTATTTCTATGTACGACTGTTACATTTACTTAAACGTGGTATATCATATGTATAAGTTATATTATATGGTAGTAGAGGTAAAGGTATTGAATGAGCTTGTATTATTGTGTAGTTTGTTTTTTTAAATAATGTATATTATACTACGTCATTTTTTGGACTATACCATCTGTGGCAACGATATACACTTAAAAATAGTTAGTATTATTTTGTAAGTCTTTCTTTTAGATATTACTTATGACTAGACCTAGATCAGACCCAGGCCAGACCAAGGCCAGACCCATGCCAAACCCAGGCCAGACCCAAACAGGCCTAGGCCACACTGACTGGGCTAGGCCTTACCTAAGCCTTACATAAGCCTAGGCCTTACCTAGACCATACCTAGGTCTTACCTGCTCCAGACTTAGGCCTTTGGACTGTTTTTATTGGTGCATATTATGAGAAACAGCACTTTGTCGATCAGCAAACATAGATCACACTTCTACATATATTTTAATCAACGGGTAGCTAACCATTTGGGGTAATTCATGAATGGCTCCCGCGTCGGCGGCACCGATACCCAGCTTTTTAATTGAATGATTAAAATAAACATGCAAAACACAAACATGTCGCTACATGAATCATATTTTACCATCAATACCTTTCGATTTCTGAGTGTAGAAGGTCTATGGGGTGATTTTTCACAGAAAGGGCCTAATATTTATTAGACATTTTTTAATGAAAAATAATCACATCAAACCAAAACTTTATTATCTGAATAGGTTCGTACTCATTTTCGCAAAAAATGGCAATCGACATTACATACTTAATCAAATTTTTCAAGTAAGCAGATACCTAAGCGGTAAATTTTCGTCGTTATTAAATTAACTTTTTTGAAAACGGGAAAAAATGAAATGCCCGAACCGTACCGATCTTGAAAACAAATAGTGCGAGATTTTTTTACGACAAAGTGTACCTTAAAGTCTTCCATAATACTATGTGGACAAAAACCAGAGATACGCGGATAAAAACTATCAACTTTTAGCTAGACAAAACTGAAAAAATAAAGAGAGCTGAATTTTCTTCACACATGCGAGGCCTGAAAATTTTCCCATGGAATTCGTCAACCAAAAATGAAACTTAAGGTTGGTTAAAAGTAAAGGGTCTAGTGGTTGTTTTTCTCATGAAAAACATCCGCTCTGAAAAATACTATGCAACCGAAAATGAACTATAAGGTCGGTTAAACGTAAGGGGCAGAATGGTCGTGTTTCGCCTGACAGTAAACTGTCAGGGTAAACCCTGACAGAAAAAATCGACTATACCTGGAGCATTATTTTTAAGAATTGTCGTGGTCTATTGAAATATTTAAATCCATTCATAAAATTCATCGTAATCTATACCAGCATTTCGCTAAAACCTACAGATTATAGTAACATAGATGATGGAGTTTTTTGATTTGTCTTATAAGTTTTAATTTTAATAATATAAGTTAAAAGTTTAAATAATATTGTTTCAAATTTAGTTAAATGCTTTAAACAATTTTTTGTACAATTTTCGATAGCTCCTGAGTTCTTATATTAAATCTATGTAAAAGCCCAGCTGGGCGAAAAACCAAAACAATAAAATCGACAAACAGTGATATTTTAAACTTTGGACTGGAGGAACTGTTCCATATAAATAAAATCGAATATATTACAAATCAGTTACTAGAACGATTGTTTCCCATGAAAATGGTACTCGTAATTGTCTATGATACTGAAAAAATAGTCGATGCTAATATTGTTCATTCTAAAGTTTTAAAATTGAGGTTGAAAATTGTTGTGTGAATTGTCTTTCTATGCATGCTCGCGTATTTCATATGTCTTTTACCATTCATTGCAATGTGTTACTTGAGTGACCTTGTATATAATTCTGTATTTTTATTTGTGATGTTTTTGTTTTTCTAATTGTATTTATTTGTATTTAATTGTATGTAATTGTAGATTTTTATAATTGTGTAATAACTGATTTTTATAACTGGATTGTTCTCATGTAAGTTTAAACATCTGTAAAACCCAGTATAAATAAATAAATAAATAAATAAATTATTATAACAGTTTGGCCTGACAAAATAATATTACCTTTCCATAAGGTATGCGGGTATTATCGCATAATACAACCGTTTTCTGTCATAAAAGATGTGATGTTCATATTTCAAACGACATCAATATAATATTAGAATAACCTTTATAAAATTATCATTATTTTATTTATCGTCCAAATTGGGCGGAAGTCAACACATGCGAAGTTCCTGTTATTGTTGTGTTTTAATTTAACTGCGATGCGATGTTATAAATAGTGTCATAAATCATGCACCAGCATTTACAATACATTGACGTAATTATTGCTCGAGGGTGGTACTTATTATTCAAATTAATTCATTCGTTTATGGTTAAGAACAATAATAATTAGCCACGAGTTGAAATATTGTTTTTTTTTTTATGTTGAGGGAATACAAAAATATCAACTGAAAAAAATGTTATAACCTCCCGCTACTTACTTGGGACATGGCAAATAATGAGTCTAGAGGAAAAAGACAATGAGAAAAAAGTGATAATTAAAATAAAAGTGTTTTTTGTGATACTTACTGCAATAGGTACTAACCTACAATTTTTTGAGGCACTAAGTCATTGAAATATTTAACGTTTTCCGGTTCAGTTCTACGTCGTGCCTGAGCTTCAGATTTGATAAATATTTTATTTAACATTTTTTAGTTCAAATTAAACAAATTCTTCGTTTTTCACTACCCCGCAAAGAAACAAATAATAATATTTCATTTTTTTACTGTAATAACTTTCTTGATATTCCCATTAATGTAATACATAATTGACAAAGATAATACTAATAAATCTTAACGAAAATATGAAAAAGAACAAGACTCAGAAAAATAAAAACTAGCTGTGTCTCAGTTGCGACCGTTAATGAAGTACTATAATATCATTTTGTTTTAACCATATTTTTTACAATAGCTCAACAGAGGAGGTACTGAGAGAAAAAAAACCCTTAGGTCCTATGTCATCTGCGGGGATGCTGTGTGGGGGCTTTTTTAGGGGAAGGAAGGAGAGGAAGTTCTGGTAAGGAAAAAAAACATGATGGTTGGGTAGGAACCACTATTTAAAACAAAGCAATATTCCGCATCATACGACTCTACCGTCTCAATCATAATCAAATAGGCACGGTTCATTTAGAGTGCAAATAGTACCTACCTTTATATAGTTCTATAATAAATTTTTAATTCAATAAAAATGGAAATGGTGAAGACCATTTGTTTTATCTGTCGGCACTCGTATAAAGTACCATAAAAGTGTTATTTTAATTTTTTTTTCATTAATTCAAAATTTGCAAAACATACAGTTTTCCAAGAAAGCAGTCATAATAATAAAATGATCGACGCATCGATTGAAGTGTAATGCAAAGAAGAAAGGGAGACGGGGAGGTAATGAGTAATTATGATAATACTATGTTACACTCTAAATAAATAGTTTTTTAACTCTAGGAATTATTGTATCATTAGCCACAGTAGCAAATAACTTGTTTAGATATCTCTCCATCTACAAGAAACGATAACATCGGCTCGTTTATGAACAAAACGTTGACAGGGCGTGTCACGACGTCACTCATGATACCCACCTTGTAATTTAAAACAATAATCCGACGTGTTTATTAAAGGGCCCACCAATCATCATAACCGGAGCAGGAAACTTACACCTGTTGAATGTTGGCTTCACTTATGGAGGAGATATTATCGGCTAAGCATTTGAGTAATGCAGTAAGTTCGTAACATGACCCGTACTTTTTCATGCATGCATAACTTGGGAGAATGCGATGTTTTCAATGTATTATGTTTCTTTATTTGTGAAAGTATGTTTTATTCTTTCTCCCTCCGCTATCTACTTGAGGAACTACTTGAACCATTTTGAGGAAAATATATTTTTATGAGAAATTAAAATCTTTATGTAATTTTAGTATTACTACCCGGCTAACAATTTACAACCTTACAAAAATTATGAGATTGAATAAAAAAACTAACAATATTATAAATTACCATTTGTCCGATCACTGGCTGAGTTGGCATCGCGTTTGAATCCCACCCAAGCGTCGCGTGTTCGATTTCTCGGCTGGCTAAGTCCTCCATCAAGAAACAAGCAACATTTTCCGGTCAATGTGGTGTTAATACGAGATTTTATAATATTATCAGGTTATTCAACTCGGGAACGTTTGTGCTTCTTTTAAATAAAAAAAAAATAAAAATCACTTTTTTGATTGAGGGTGACTTGGACATTTTAAAGTTTTGTAGATTACAGTGGATACGATGTTGCGTAGAGAAAATATTTACATTTCCAGATAGCACAACTCACCGGTTACAAATTTTTCTTTTTTGGTTTAGATACAGTTTAGATACGTATTATACTGTTTCCAGGTAAAGAATTAAATTAATAATAAAATTAAACGCCACGACAGACAATATTTATTATAAGGATTGTTTCTACTAAATAGATAACTTATATATTACGAAAAGTGGGTAGGTTCAACTAAAGATATAATAACTATTTTAATAAAGATTTAGCTTATTTATTTAGGAATTATAGGTTGGGGAGGATCTTACAAAAACAATCAAAACTCAGTAAAAGTTTCGCAAAGAATCATAATTATTAAAGTAAAATCAACAACAAAAAATTACCTTCTCAACAGAATAACTTGTTTAAATTATTTCCAGCACGATGGCATACTCAAGGCTTCCATTATAAAAATGTGTAAAGAAAAGAATAACAAAGAATATCAAAAATTTTACAAACTAACGAGAAATGGAAACCTAAATATCACATTTAATTTTAAAACAACTCAAATACAAAACCATTATATTTACCAACCCATAAAAAACTATATTAACCCCTCCTCTGAATTGCACTGATCATCAACCGATCAGAACAAAAAAAAATTAAACAATTTTTTGAAAAAACTTACAGTAAAAAGCAAATATTTTATACAAAACATATTATACATTTAAGTAAGAATCATGGGTCCATTATCAAGCACAAAAGCTCCTCTTTTCTGATAAGGTATACATGACCAATGATGACCTTAAATATAATGTATAAATGTAACTCACATTATTATATTACAATAAAAAAAGGTAGGTACTACCTACATCTAGGTACCAACCATTTTCTGAGAATATTTTCAGAACCTTCGTGTTCCAATAACATCATAATAGCAATGAATGTTTGCCAAAAAACGTCTGATGAAGAATGAATATTGATCACATGTGAAAATAATCGTCAACTGCCGAAATGTATGTGATGGGTACATCAAGTAGTGATATTAAATTTAGAGGTATTAAAAAGTTGTCTCGAGAAGGGCAGGTGATAGCTCAGTCCACGGGACCGGTGGTCGACAAGAAGGTACTTGTTTTATTCCTACTTCGCATGTTATTACGCCGAGGAAAATATTTCATGCCACCCGATGTGTGAAATTAGTACTTGTAACGCTTTATCTCCAAGGTGTTAATTGAGCATTTTATTAATTTTGTTTCAACAAAAAATGGTTATTATGCATTTTATAATGGGGAACTAATTGCTTATGGGATTTATTTTTTTATAATTAACGAATGAATATTCATGGACACCATAAAATTCAATGAATAGGTTTAAAGATTATTTGTTTGGGGGTTGGTTGTGGAAGAGTTTCAATTGATTTATAAAATGATAACTTAAGAAATTATCATTTTGTTCATTTGCTAGTTTTTTTTCACATTCACTCCAAATAGGAGGTCTTGTTTTATTGTTATAAGGGAAGGGGATTAATTCATCGGAGAACGTACGTACAACAGAAGGTATACATGTATTGTTTAACAGAATAACAGATCTTACAGTTCCTGGAGCATTTAAATAATGTTTTATCATCTGTAAACATCAGTGACATGAGAGAAATAGAAGAATTTTACCTTTGAAAATTTTGCCTTGTGAAAGAAGCAATAATAATATTTCTGAGGAGAACTATTTGACATAAGGTTAAGTTAATTATTTTAAATGAAAGAAAATAAAATCTTAAGTTCACAAAGTTATCATATTTGAATGATATTTAATCTACTATTAAAACAACAGTATTTAAAAGCCCACTGTGATATAAATTGATAGGATATCCGAAGTTATGTTTGAGCATGAATTCTGACAAATAAATCACAAAATGTATTATTTCCATATTTTTCAACTGTATAGGTATACCCCGACCAAAGCAAAGGGAACCAAAATAATTATTCATGATTAAAATCAAGAAGTAGACAGTATTTATGTTAAAACCATAAATATTTACTGGATTCCAGAACAATAATATTAGCTTCCTTTTGTAATATCAACGGAAATTTTATGACCTTATTTGCATTTCAATGTACTGCAGAACCAATAACTGTTTTAGTACTGCAATAAAGTGAAACGTTCACACTTGTGACCGGATGTCTGGTTGGTAATGTGGAATTAAATTATTTACTATCGGTACTAATCATAATTAAAACAATTTGCGAAGAAACTAATACAAGTAATTTGTACTCCTCCAAAGTGATAAAGTAACATTTTTTAGTATGAGGGCTTAACAGCGCATAAAGTGGGTTGGAAAGTAACGAGTAATTTTCCGCTTGAATAACTAATCATGTGTCATATTGACTGATAAACAAATAATATTGGAATGCTTTGTTTGTTGTGCGAATTAATAAATTGAACGCTGAAACAACAAGTCAAGGAATTCAAATGGAAAACATCAAGTATCAGTTTTATGTTATTCAAAACATTTGTCGTCACAGCCCTGAACAGCGATTTTCAAGATTTTTTTTTTTTTTAGAAACACAAAATATTTTTAATTGATTTGAAATGAATATTTACTCTAAATTGTTGAAAAAAGTTATGTCAAACAGTTTTTATCTGTGATATCGTCAAGATTTATCTTTTTATAGTTCATTAGAACCGTATTTCAAAGGTCTATAGCTTGTGGGTGGAAATGAAAATGCAAATAACGAATTGCAAATAGTTGCGATAGTTAATTTTTTTGTTAATTACAGATATTTTGTCATGGAGATGCGCTTATAAGAGTTTTTTTATCGAAAAACTTAATGACATACACAAATTCGTATTAAGTGAATGGTGTAGGCTGTGTAGGCAGGTATGCAATATTGTCTAAATTATTTAAAAATCAACGTTTTTCGCGTTAAAGTATTTTTATTTATCTTTAAAAACTATTAAGGCTTTGATAAATTAGAGGAATCAAAATGATTTTAAGCGTTTATATTATTTAGCTTGCACCCTCAAAATGTAAACGACGGTTATGGTCATATTTTACCTATGCTAATTTGATCCAACGCCCTTAAAACTCTCACAATCACAAGATCACCTTGTTGTGCGTGTTATAATATTACAATTCAGAAATAAATGCCCGGAACAGAACAAATATTTACAGTCATAAATTATAAGATGTAAAAATTGATATCATTCACTGGACTCCATAAAGGTGGTTTGTTCATAGGTACTCGCGCATTAAGCTCACAAAATATACCAACGTAGGTACCATAATTTATTATTGTTGAAATGTGAGGAGTGTTCCAATAAAAATTTAAATAAATTGCCATCACCGGAAGCGGGCGCGTCACAGCTGTGAAATTTACCCATTTCATAGTGGTCAGCTTTCAGGGTTGCCGCGGCCTTATACGCAATGTGTGCGGCGCACAAGAGCGGTCGAAACCAGGGACGGTCTGTATAACTCCTGGCTACCATTTGATTTGACGGTTTTTATTCGTTTTAATTAATCACAGACAATAAGAGAAAATAATATAAAACATCCAGGTAGGAAGGGACACATGACATTTCAATTTTGATAAAAAAAGGTTCACCATTTAATCAGAACTTGGTTTACATGAAATCAACAGTCAAACAGCTGAAAATGTACAATATTCCTACACAAAAATCAACCCATTGCAAAAAATACTTACAAAAATTGATAAAAATATTGAGCAAAACGCAAGATTATCTATTCTCCTCGGAACAGTTTATCTTTCCAACATTTTCATTTTCTTATCAACGCGCTGACCTTATACTCCTAACAATCTATCCAGATTGTTATTTTGAATGTAACCATATTTATGTATGTGGAAATAACAAGCAATACAAAAGTAAACGCAAAAATACAAGTCATAAACAAAATAAAAATACCTTCACACGTTGTACAAAAGAGGAAATATGAAAATAATGCAGTCAAATTTGATGGTTACATTTTTTTTTAAATTGTCTTTTGTTGAATTTGGATTTTAATCCTATATCTGTGATGGCTTGTAATACCGTTTTTCTCTATTCTAAAATCTCAACAACCTGTAAACGTAATTTTATTCATAGTTGCGGGAGATTAGAAGACTATTTCTAACATTAGGTGCAAATTAATTTCCGCACACAAGCGGCTGTGCCCCTATGGCGGCTCTGTTCCTGCATGACTTGCTTTTTTTTAGCTATTTGTGGATTAAACAAGTATTTATGGGATTCATGCCTCTTTATTACACATTTCCATTGTAACTTTTTCTGATTGCTTGTTTAAGCCTATGAATCACGCACCTGTAGATAATGTCACGAATGTTTAATCAAATTAACAGAAAAAGCAAACATCATTATTATTCTCAGTTTTATTATGCTTTGTTTCACATTTTAGCACCTAATGTAGTTTTTTATGTGGTTTAATATAGTTTCTATACATTTTTTAGAAATATATATTTTGCAGTATTTAAATATGAATTACATTTTTTTTACATTGTTTGACGTACCCTTAATTTTTAACTGACTCAAACAGATTTACCTATGAGTTTTATTAGTATGTCTTCTTTAATACCGATTTAAAGTATTAAAAAAATAGAATGTGTGTTTTGGCGTTTTTCGGCTGTGAAAGGAATTTGAGCGGAAGCACTCACCTTACTCAGATAAATAAAATAGTTAAAACTATTTTAAATCGTTGACGAAGATGGATCCGTTTAATACAAAATATCAGATTTGTTTAACAATGAAAAAGATGCGCTTTGAAGAGCATAATTTAGTTTAATTCATTCATAATTGATTATTGTACTGATTGCCGCAGTGATTCAAAAAATATGCCAAAATGAACAATGGGTAGATGGTATCAACAAAAATTGTAAATGAGAAACATTAGGTTAACACCTTTGTTTCAACACCGGTTTTGTGATACAATATGAACATTATTTCTTTGTTATTGTGATAATTTGCATGAAGATAATAAGGACTAATCTATTACATATATATGAAATTATTAAAAACACAATAAACTTTTTGTTGGTAGCACAATAAAGATTATTTATTAAATTCTAACTTCCTACGATTACCTACCTGTTTGGGAATCTAAACATGCTTTTTACGTGGTACGAGGAAGTACATACATGTCTTTATAGAACGTAGGTTTAAATTTGAATGTATTTTTCCATCGAATTCTTACAATTCGTATATGTATGTTTTATTGTTTTTTTTTTACATCAACTCCAGACGGAGGCCTTAGGAAAATAATTCCCCGTAGGGCCTATGTCATCTTTGGGGATGTGCGGAGGGTCTTTTTAGGAAAGGAAGGAGAGGAAATTCTGGGAAGGAAAAGGGTATGATGTGTGGGTAGGAATCTGGGGGTCAGTATGTCTAAGAGTGACGGACATATAAATCTATCACTCCCACTGCGGTGCAAGGCGATGTTCCGAGAGAGTACGGCTGGAGAAGTCAAAGAGACTCCCTCAACCATTTTTTCCGATCAGGCCTGCAAAGCAGCTGGCGACCTGACGCATCCGGGGCCAAGACCCGGACAAACCTCACTCCATGAACCCGGGCACCCCTTCTAAGTCGCCAAACTTAGCAAACTACTTGAGGTGATCAATGGCAGAGTTGTTGGTTATCCAATAAACGGTTTCCGGGGCGACGGTACCCACACCCGCCTCTTAAATTTGTACTGCAAAATTCTTTGAGTAGAAAATATACCAACCTCTTCGTATTTATGTATTTAGGTGTCTGAATAAGTTTTAGATATCTATATTCCCAGTTGTGTATTCAGAACGCGTTTAATTGCCATTTTCATAGCGGAATTACGCTTTGGAGCCGTGCATTTTTACAAACTAATGTTTTTACTATGTTAATTGTGGAGCCATGTCTGGCATTTTACTTTTGACAATAAAAAATACAAAGAGATGTAAAAAAGTACAGTAAGGAATAAGCATTGACCTGTGAAACTAGAGCCAGTTAGGTACTTGTTAACACGGTAAGATACTTAACAAGTTATTCTAATTCTATTCAACATGAAGACACCATCATTATTACCAAGATAATTACAAACCATAAAATAAGTAGTTCCAAGCTAATTGATATGAAGCCATTTGAAAGAATAATGTTTATTTTTAACTGCTGCGTTAAGTGTGTGAAAGTTTCTATTTTGAAATTCATGTGACATCAATATGTGATATCGCGTAAGAAATTATTCGATATGGACCCACATAGCTCTACCAAAAAAACGCGTATTTTATTCAGCGGGAGCTTTTATTTCCATTAATCTGGCGTAAACCTAAGAATTTATGGCAGCTTTTATTAAAATTAAACAGTAGAATTTGTTAGCAGACACATCAGCAATTTTCGATGTCACCGAAATAAAAGTGAATATGTTTATTGTTATGCGGCGACGTGATAATCCGATGCGGAGATCACAATGGAAATTTATATTTCCCCCGCAATAAATAAACGAGAATAACACATTAAATAGTGACCAAGACAAAGATCTCTTCATTTCTTTCTTAACAAAAAAATATCGTGGAAAAA
Source organism: Limnephilus lunatus (assembly GCA_917563855.2). Classification (NCBI taxonomy): domain Eukaryota; kingdom Metazoa; phylum Arthropoda; class Insecta; order Trichoptera; family Limnephilidae; genus Limnephilus; species Limnephilus lunatus. The sequence goes on along the minus strand of OU830595.1, from coordinate 90,225,426 downwards.
TCTTGCGGGAGATAAGGAGACCTGGCGGTGATGGCATCATTAGTCTTGGTTAGTGACCGCTCTTTTGTCCTCTGCTCGCTGCTTGCCTGGCGTCTGGTACTCTGGTACTCTCTACTCTGCCACTCTTCTAATCTGGCTTTATTTTGCCTGAATTCGCATATTGCTAGTGGACTCAGAATCCTTTCCAAAGTTCGCTTCCATAACTCGTGCGGAGCACTTATTATGGAAGTTACATATTTTCGTCGCTTCTAATGAAAACACCTTAAAAGTTGTTGGTATACGTTGTTGTTGTATACGATGTAGTACATTTTAATGACTATTTAAAATGGGTCAGCATTTCATACGGCTTCAAAAGTTTTTCTTAAAATATTGTGATTCAAAAATAATGTTTTAAAGAACTTTCAATTTTCTATTTTAAACTACGAATGTACTATGTATATATTATTATACCTCTTGAATACTGTGTTTTTTAAACAATATTTGATTTTGATTTGGGAAAATTCAGATTTGCTACACTATTACCAATATTTTTGTAGATTTTTTAGCTGCTTCAGATTTTATGTCCGGGAAAATAATTCACCGACTCCAAATATTTTCATATCAGACGGTTCGGCTCGGTAGAACTCCTAACTGGACCGATAAATCCTACTGATCCCTCAATATAAATATTTAAAAAGTCTTTCGTAATCCTACATGTATTTAAAATGACTGATTTTTGCATTTTTATATATAAATTTTATTATTATTATTATTATTATTGATTTTTAATTATCATTGGATTCAAACAACGTCATTATTGGTGTTAAGATTACAAAGTGTTAAGTATTGTGGATAGACTTTATATATGAGTGAATTTACATTTACCATGAGGTAGGCATAATATTATAATAATATATATGTAGGTGCATACTCGATGAAGAAATTAATTATTAAAATGAAAACATTACGCGCAGATTTTTTGTATGTGTTTATGTTCGTCAAATTCACGTCATGGTCAAATGGTCAGCAAAAATGTCAGAAATAGCATTTGGTTAAAAACACTCAAACAATACTGAAGTATTTTCTAGTGCATATTTCAAAGCCTATCGCATTGGCCCATTGTTATTTATGTATTGTATTTGTAATAGAAAAGATAATTCAATAAAATATATTCTGTTTATGGCCGAAATTCTGAATGCTTTTGCAATAAATATCAAATGATAACAATGGATTTAGAGAGAATATTGTTTAATGATCCGTGCGGAATGGGAATAGCCTACATCGTTTCTCTTATAGGAAACAATAAATAGGAAGTACATAGGCATACTCATGTTTGCATTTTAGCATAAAAATTCTGACTATTACATCAAAATGATATTCTCAATAATTGCGATTTCAATACCCGCAGCAAACCCTTCACTAAGAATAATTTGAAATTTTATTTTTCTTTATATTATGTAGTCACTGCTACACGACATTTTATGGCGTTCGTTGTAAATTAAGAAGTTCTTTATAATATAATTGTCAACATTTCGGAACAGTACAAAAAAATATTGAAGTAATTTACAAGATAGACTAGGTTTACTACGTCGGCATCGCGCTAATATTATTAAATATTAACATTTAAAAAATATGGAATAAACCAATTGGCGTCTTCTTTGCTCACACTAGGGATATTTCAAAGCTCCATTGTCATAAGGGAAAAATATTTTGTCAGATACTGTTGCGTTGATCTAGAAAATCTAAAAATAATTTACTGTACAATTTCCAAAAAGTTAAGTTTTTCATGGATTACAACACGTGCACGCAGAAAAACATTAACAACGTCGACGAAAAACACATGTACTAAAAAGCAGGTGGTTAATAAAAATTGTATGGGAAATATCACCATACATCAAAAGGAGCATATATTTTCCGCCTTCCCGCGAAGAATTCGGCAATTTTCCGTATAATATTATCCGTTATGAAAACTTCAATAGGGTGGGTGTCCAGGCTAGTCGGTCAGGGGTTTGGGGCGAGGGTTGAAGCCATCAATGTATCACTTTAGCCCCGTGCCTCCTCAATGGGCTGGGATAAGCGGGAAATATGGAATAACCGGGGTAGCTACCCTCCGGTGGGTGCTGGTCACCCGTGATGGACTATTCAAAAGATCACCCGTAATGTGCCTATATTGAGATTCATGGGGCTACTCAAAATATTGGGAGAACGGAAACTTTTACGATGGAAAAATTGTTATCTGGTTTTGTTTAAAAAAATATATTTTTCAATTTGCAGCCACTTAAGGCTCCGTTCCCGGCCTCAAAAAGAAGAAGACGGAGAGATATGAAATTACGAATGTTAGAAGAGCGCGCTAACATTTACAACGATAAAATCGATGCAAAAATCATGAAAAACTTTAATAAAACACGACTCGTTTAAAATAGAGCCAAAATCTTGCAATAATTGTCTTAAACAGCATTTAAAGAAACGATGTGAATTTTTTCATACACATAACTTCTTGTAAAATAACTGAAACAAACGTGTTTATAATATTTTTTGGAGCATACTTTGCGGTTTTTTTCTATCAAGGGAATTATATATAATTTGCGTTTGGGCGCGATTAATGTCTAGATATAATCTTCAAGAATAACATATATTTTTTTAAGATCTTAAAATCTTCAAATGTTTAAGGGAGGTTTGCAAGAAATCGGTAGAAATTCGAATACCGGCCTCTTAAATTAAAGGAAAATTCTAGTTTTGTGTACCACACCATATTTTTCGTGTTATTTTAAAAATTTATTGGTTTTAATTTAACCCACATATTATGTAAACATTACATTAAATTTAAATTTTGAACCAAACATTGAACGGATGCAATAAATACATATTTGTGGACAACAGCTGCAAATTTATTTTCGTTAGGGCCATCAAAATTACACTTCACATAATATCACAACAACCGAACTGGTTCAAAATATATATTTTACGAAACTGATAAAATCAAATCAAATCGAACCTGCATATCATGCATTGTAATAAGTATACGATTTCTCTACATGGCCATCTAAATACCGACTTAAAAAAATTACGTGTATTTTTGGTAGAATCTGTTTTGATCTTCTATGAAATTTATTATCTCGAAAAGACATAAAATTGTGGGCAGAAAATCGTTTTAAATTGAGCGTTCGTTTCGCTAAGAGGTTATAGATACAATCATTAAATATTTGACCTCGCCATCTGACCTCCGGCCTCACCCCAAATCGCCGACCGCTTACTAAGGGTAATAAAAAGGTGATAGTAAAAAAATGATTGCCCGGTCCGCCCGGAGGGTGGCGAGTATATATCTTCCCTATCGCGGGCGGAGATACACTCTTTTACGTTATGCTGCATACTTCGCTGTGAAGAAAAAAATATCATGGACTCGTAAGACATATTATATTGACCATTGACGGACGTAAAAAAGCTTTAAAAAATTTGCCACAATATTCTTTAAAGAATGAAATAAATATATTTTTATTCTTAAAAAGCGGAAGAAGTTTTAGTACTTTTTAATCAATTTTATTTATTTCAATTTTAGGTTTAAGTTGGCTTTAAAGAAGTAATATTGCATTCACGACGAGATTTTTTGTAATATTATATTTGCTGCTGTGAGAGTTTAAAAAAACACTTAAAATCATTCATATTCATCAGTCTTTATCAATTATGGATGGATGGATGGATTTTTCTACCATTCATTCATATTATAATGGAGGGAAATAATTATACCAGATCAGTGGACATCTTCAATTTATCTTTAAAACAAATACAAAATTTTGTTTCTGAGGCAGTTCAGTTATGTACAATACATATCTACTTTATATTTCTTTTTAAAAGAAATATAAAATATTTATATTTTAATTAATCACAGTATAATTTGTAAAATTCTTACGTAGAAGCCCCGAAAAAGGGCGTAAATAAATAAATTAATAAATATTCAACGGTCATTTTCACGGAAAAATATATTTTGCGACTTTCACAAAAAGTGCAAAATATTAATTTATTATTTTCTAAGTTTATGTATACATACTTATGTATTAATCATCTGAAATTAATCGCACATTTAAAATTACAATTGACGAACAACAAACACATTATGTATCTTCATATTATATGCTAATATATAATAATATTATTGAATTTATAAAATAAATAAGAATTAAAATGGAGTTCTACAAAATAAACTTAAAAACAATAAATAAATGCTAAACAGGTTTTAGTAAGAACACAATATTAACCCTTACAATTATGCTGCAAAACGTATAACCAGTCACTTAAATTCAAATATACAAAATAATCTCGTACACACAAACACAGAATTCATTAAAACGTCTCGAGTACATAAACACTTTACACGACAACATGATAACATACATTTAAATACCATCCACACTAACTATGGTAAACAATCCATTGGTTACGAGGGGGGCAACTTATATAATTGCCTCCGAAATGACATTAAAAACGAAAAAAAGTTGGATAAATTAAAAAAAAATTATTAATATTTATTCTTGATAAAAAAAATAATGAAATAGAATAGCGCTGTATTGAAATATTTAGTTTATCTTAATGTGTTTAATTATTTCTAGTTAAATGAGTGAAAATGTAATTTTCTTACTGGAACAAAAAAAAAATAAAAAAATAAAAAAAAACATTCACAAATCGTCAATCCGCGTATACAACTCTCAGGCTCGCATATCGCATCATCGCGTTAATTGGTCAAACGCTTTTTACATAATACAGTTTTGTATCAGTGATCGAAGAACCGGTGGTTGTAAATTTTTTTAATAATGGTTTATCTAGTCTGTAGATAGAAGTAAGATTGTAGATATAAATTATAAATTTGTACAGTGCCCTTGAGGTTATTTTTCACAAAAATGGCGCTACACAAATAATCCAAATATTATTATGCTAAAAGTAAATCATACCGTTTGAAGATATCAAACCAAAGTTTTTATCTTACGACAGATCACCTAGTTCGGTGAATTTCATTACCACATATCTGTAAGTAGAAGATTTAGGCATGTAGAGAGCATGTTCAAAAAAAGGAATGTAAGGAGAACACAGACGAAGTAGGAGACGCCCGATGATGACATGGCACGATCAAGAGAATCAAAAACTTGTCAAGGATCGCAATAACAAAATAGCTTATGAAATTGTTATGATAGGGATGTAGCAAGCAGTTTGTGTAAATATCACAAGAGAATTTGTGGCGGCCAACTCTGCCTTCTCCTGGGCCATAAGACTTGGTTACTAAAAATAAATAAAATGTATTGAATTGCTGCAGTGTACCATTTAATTTGGTAGTTTTTCCACGCAGTTGTATGATCTTAGATAGGTACACCAAGACACGTGTTCGTACTAACATATTTTCATCAAATTCATGCTGCTTGATTTTTCTACCTTCTTGCTTGGAGAATTCACTTTTTATGACTCTATCTATTCAATAACCGAAATAAACTTATGTGGAGGCGCACTGAGATAGGATTACGCGATCTTTGGGATCACATCGATAGATATTATTTATCTTATCATTTATTTTTAGGAATAATATATCTTTGATGGGGCAGAAAATAGTTAACCGAACTGATTTTTTCAGTACAAGATTATTATTAAATTGACAATTGATGTGCATAATATACCCAAAGGACGGTTTTCAGGTTTAGAACTCTTCAAAATCAGGGACCGTGGCATCTTCAATTCAGGATTTTTTTATGTGAATACCACATAATAGTCTCAACTACTCCCGTCTGGAGCTGGTGAGACTATGGCATCCTCAAGTGGGGTATGTTGTGAGGCTGAAGAATGTGGGGGGGAAGACATAGGGAAAAGGGAGATGGGAAAGTACCTAAGTAGTGATACTGAGAGTATCTCCACTCTGGAACGTGCCGCAAATATACTATGTATTATTTTTAAATGAATAAATTATGGAACAAATTTCAATGAAATTTATTTGCGCACGCCGAGATCCGAACCCGCGACCTTTAGATTGACCACGACCAAAGAGGCCAAATTTAACAGGAAACAAATGGATGATAATTGAGTTAAATGAAACAATGCTACTTTTTTTGAACCACTTGTATATTTGTTTGAAGACGACCGGTTTCGGAACGACCGTTCCTTCCTCAGGGCAAACATATACTGATTTGACAATTAAAAAAAAAGTGGGTGGGCACAATATATTATTATAAAGTGGTTGAAACAAATATACAGGTGGTTCAAACAAAGTAACATTGTTTCATTTATCTATAATGGATTACCACAAAGTTATAGCTACATTCAAAAGTAGATAATTGAGTTATTCATTACAGGTAGCGCAGTGTTTCAAATCTATTTGTTTATGATACTATTACGAATGCGTAATTATAAAATGTTTTTTTATAAAACAGAACTTTGCTAATGTTGCTTAATTTTTGTGTCAAATGTCAATGTGGTTAAGTATATTATTTGGAGACAAGTATATTATTACAAGCAAAATTTAGTAAAATATTACGGTAATCCCCCGTAGCTTTTGACTTCTACTTTTTGACTCATTTCCACAACATAATTCAACATTACACTAAAACGTCATACATAAAAGCAGAATAAAATACAAATTATTTACGCAAACAGACGTTTTTAAGCAATAAATGCCGGAATAATCAGTCCTATGGTCCGGGTCCGTTGGACGGAGCCCGGGGGCGCACGGCCCAGACCGGGTGACCCCCGCCGGAAATAGATATTATAATGCTAATAAGGCGAACTAATGTTAGTTTCTGATGATGCATCAGTATGTGTGGATTTATATGACTTCCGCCAGCTTACAAATGCCACAAAGCAGATAATGTTGTTAAGCGTGATTTGTAAAAAAAACACATTAGGTACCTACCTACTTAAAAAATATAGACTTATATAGCGGGGGTAGGATGCATTGCAGCGATGATATAATTTGACCGAAATTATTTACACACACAAATCTCATATTTACTAGCTATAAAAATTATCAATCGGCGAGTTCTGTCATCATGAAATTTTCAAACCTTTTACTGTCTAGATATAGAAGTTTATGTAACTATTTTCAGCTCTATTATTTACATGATGAACTACGAACACATAAAATATGCATCGAACAGATTGCATGTTCCTTTTTTTAAATGTTCAATAAACGATTTTGAAAATAGAAATGAAACATTTATAATACGGTTATACAAAAATGGCGGCCAAGAGGAAACCAATACATATTTTTTATTAAATAAACTGAATATTAACCATGGGAACTGCCGCCATTTTTGTATAACCGTTTGGATAGAATGTTCGAAATGTGTTTGGATCTGTATGCCAAGTACCTACTTCTCTCGGGTATTTTGTTTAGTCATTGGATAATACTAGTGATTCGCTACGTTTGGTGACTTAGTAGGGGTACCCGGGTTCATGGGGTTTGTCTAGGTCTTGGTGGCGAATGCGTTTTCACACCTACTATGTGGCAGGTCGGATCGGGAGAGACTGGTTGAGGGAGACCTAACCTAGACCTCTCCAGCCAAACACGGTGGGAGGGATTGGTTCATAAAGCCGTCACTCCTGGACACATATGTATGTAGACCCCAGTTTCCTACCCACCCCTCATACCTTTTTCCTTCGCAGATCTTCCTTTCCCTAAAAATACCCTCCACACAGCATCCTCAAAGATGAAATAGGCTCTGAGGGATATTTTTTTTCTCAGGGCCTCCGGTGAGGAGCTAATATTATTATTATTTTTTTTAATGTCGTCCAATACGTGCGATGGTCTCAATGGTTTAATAAAAGTGACTAACTTCTTAGCCAACAATTTTTCTAAGTATTAATTGATTTATTTAATTAATAAGAGATAACTTTGTATAAACCACTTTTTTAATAAACAATATCGACATGTTTCTATAACAATGTTATCTTCTTCAAGATATGTTAATATTAACATATCTTGAAGAAGATAACATTGTTATAGAAACATGTCGATATTGTTTATTAAAAAAGTGGTTTCTACAAAGTATCAGTTATTAATTAAATAATAAATAATGCCATAAAGTTATTTTGCAAAGATTGAAGAATTGATTGATTTATCTTATTTTACCTGATAAACTATGTACTTCTAAGAGGGATGGAAAGGAGGAGGAGAGACTTTCTATTCTTGTACTTCAAAGTAAAATCCTTCTAAGGTAATTTTTGGATTTTGAGTGTTGTCCTCACCTCACAACAATGCTGAGCGTATTTTTGGAACGAGGTGCAAATAAATATTGCTTTATAGTGTACAGAGTAGGTACACAGATTTCATTTCAATACAGTATTCTTAAAACTTAATATCCTTCACATATTTTGTAGCAATTATCAACGTCACATAACCTCTACATATCTTCTACCATTATCGCATCATCACTTCGTCACACTGGAGATATGGCAAATTAGAAAAAAAATTGCTAATTAAAAATAATTAACAGGAAATAAAAATATGCCCGTGAATAATATTATTACATACAGCTCCAACGTTGACAAATGAGAAAATTTATGCCAGAATTAGTTCGTATTGTTTGGATTATCTGTAGAAACATATCACAGAATTAATGTGAATCTATTTGCTATCAAATGAATTCACTATGCATGAAATTATCATAACAATGGAGCAGAATTGTTTTGTCTGAAATTAATTATTAAAGTTGTTGAGAAGAGCGATGTTTTAATTTGAAAAATTACACTTCTTTGTTAAATTTAATTGTTACGTAGTATAATTTATCGAAACGCTAGAGTCATCACCCAACACGTGTAAAAACAATGTAATTATTATAAACAACCTGAAAATATTTTTAAGATACATCCAAATTTAAATTAGCTTTAGGAAGTTAGTATGTATTCCTTGTTTTTGTTCGACAATGCTATAACAATAATGAATTTTCTAGACTGTTTGTGAGCTAAGATTGAAAAAATACTACATTATTGATGTTTTTGTAGCTGAAAATGTTTTTTTTTTTTTTTCAATTTCTATTTTATATGTAAAGATTTTCTAGTCCATACCTTCCCAAAATAATTCCCTCAATTTCAGCTACAACAAAATAAATAATTTCTTATCATTCAATTTTAGCACTAAATCTCCGGCACTTCTCTTCCCTCCAAATATTCAACAATGAATTTTTTTTAATATTTATTTTTATTTAAACGTAAGCACTCCGATCTATCACGAATATGCAATTTTTACGTCTTACACGACATGTCAGTTTTACGAAAACTTTGTGTTATTTCGTCTTCAAAATTAAAGCTCTATAAATGAAACATTTCTGAACGTAGTCGAATTTTAAAAACTGTTTTTGAAAGGTTACAAAATAAGCTTTTAAATGGCTATATTACAAATAAATATTAACATTTTTAAATATTAAAATTTTGAATGCAAAGAGAAAAAAAGGTAAAAATGACTCACGTGATGTTTTTATGTTAAACGGTACTAAAATCACGGATTATGTAAAAAAAAAAAAATACTTATTCTATTGCATTAATGTATAGTTAATAATTTAATAATGTCATTTTTTTATCATTTTATACAAGAATATTTAATAAAAAAATAACTATGTCTAACGGCCGGTAGGCGATTTTTCGTTCTACCATGTACCTGACAGAATTGGTCTTTTTATGTATTTCTATGGACAACTTGAATAGTGATGGGTTGCTTGATATATTATGGAGCTTCAATTTTATTTTTATTTTAGGGATATCACTAGAACAATAAGAGAGTTATAACGATTTCTGTGGAAACATACGCATTGGCGTGAAAACACGCTTATTGTACTCGTACTTGACTGCTATCGTCATATTAACGTGTAAATCTGCTTACGTTGCTGAGTGGCAGTTGAACCTCCAACTGTAATATTTAATCATAGAAGATAATATTAGCAACTCTCAATACAATTTGAGGTGTTATTCATTAAATCGTTTTGTTGACTTAAAATAAAAAAAAATATATATTCATCGTAGACTTGAAGAAAAGTCAATAGATGCCACAAATTAAATTAAAATTGATGAATTTATTCAGGACACTATCTAGGTAACATTTAGTTCGGGATGAATCTTGCAAACATACATAAAGGAAGCAGCCAATAAAAATATACTTTAAGAAAATGAAGGTAGTTCTTGAAAAAGTATGATATAGCTAAATATGGCCGAATGTGTTAGGTTCCCATTGGCTCAATGGCAGAGCCTCGCCCCGGCAAAGCCTGTCCCATAAGGTCCTGGATTCAATTCCTAGATGTGACCATATATTTTCTGATTTTTTGTTACAAATTATCGTTTGATTGTCACTAATATTATTGTCAGTGATTAAATAGTATATTAAAGTATAAGTGGATATACAGGTCTTTAAAACACGCGCGATTTTTCGAGCACGACGGCGTAGCCGAGTGCTCGAAATAAAGCAAGTGTTTTAAAGACCAGTTATCCACGAATACTTTACGGTATTTTTTTTTATTGGTACACTTTGAAAACATAAATATTGATATTATTATTTAAATTATCAATGTTAGAACTCATTTTACAACACACAATATCTAGTAAAAACTGTGATGTCAACTATTAATCTTATGTGACAGATTGCAAATTAATGTTTGTGTTTTTCATTTCCATGACAACAAGATATTGTGATGTCACATCACGAATTCATTAATAGTTCTTATTTCTTCACATTTTGTTGATTTGTTGATGTTGCCATGGTAACTTTAAAAAACGCGCGTTCCATAAAGTGCGATTTAAACACGCTAGAGCGTACTTTAAATGAGTAAAAAATGGCACCAATAAAAAAAAAAATATTTTTATTTATTTAGAACCTACACTACTTACTCATACATTTATATGTGTAGATAGGTACATACCTACTTTAAAATTAGAAGAATTGTAAAAAAAGGTTTTTTTTTTACGGTATCTACCCAAGCTGCAAACTCCGGTTCCAAGGAAAGTGATATTAACAACAACGCCAATGAGACCGTCATCTCCTCATTCCCCTTCCTATTTGACACATAAAATGTTTTGGGTTTTCCCCGCAAAAATGTAAAAATAAATTCTCATGTGAATACCCATAATACTGAATATATTCGCATTTCACGTAATGGTGTGCCACCGTACCGCCATTAAGTTACATTTCAGAAGTAGGCAACGCTATTGAATTATTAGAAACTGACGAATGTAGAATATTAAAAACTCTGTCTTCAAAATTTATATCCCCGCTACGTGATGTCACGTAATTTATATTTTCCCATCAGTGGAATGCGTACGTGTTAATAAACATGTTAAATATTTATTATTCATATCAGACAAGATATTAAAAACATATTCACATAGTTAAAAATTCAAGGTGGTACCTAGATACCTTTAAAATTTTGAAAGAACCTTCGAGAAGACGTAATACATTATAATATTATATTTTTTAATTCATTATGTAGAAAACGCAGTAATTTTATTAATCTGAATAGATACAGCATAAGATTCCCACTACTGCAATTGGGGTAAGTTGTGCATGGGGCTGAAAATAGTGGGGAGAGAAGAAGATGGGTAAGAGAAAGGTAGGGAAGCTCCTAGCTATTCAGATCTGGTAACCAAACATGGCTAAAAATATTTCAAGCAACGATTCAATTCTAAATGGTGGTCTTTCACGAGGGCAATACGAGGGTAGTATGGGATTTATAGATTCTTCATGGTGTTCGTCTTGGTCTTATGCGACGTATTTTACTTGAATCTTGAATTTGTTTAATAAATTTCGAAAGAATTTAACCCTCTTGTATCTAGGTAGGGATTTTAAGTTTATTATGGCATGACGGAAATTTGGGAAATAACACAAGGTTTTTCATATCGGCAGAGTTGAAAATCCAATAAGCTATTACTGGTACGAAAAAACCACGGCACAGCCATAATAATACCTACCTAGTCTGGAGCAGGGGCGGAACAGTATGGCAATAAAATAAATTAAATTCATGAAAAATCCACCTTTCACACGTTCTTTCTCCTTATCTGAATGTATGAGTTTTTATTTTTTTTATTTTTTTTTTTTTTTATTTTATTCACTTTACAAATACAAGACAAAAAGTCCCGATAAACTACTTTTTAGCAGTTTGTCTAACGGGTTCTTTACGTTAAAGATCGTATTATAGTGATTTAATAGTTACATTTTTACAATTATATAAAATAAAATTTAATTTTTTACAGAAATATAGATAAAAATAAATTTTTGAAAACATAAATAACATTTTTAAAGTTTTTAGAATAATATGTCATTGTGAGCTAATACAAATTAATTCTTTCCGTAAGCCAAGTCTTCAGTAAATTCATCAATTGTTTGTTTTGGGCACAGTTTTTAATTTCAGCAGGTAACATATTTAAACAATTGGGAATCATGTAATTTAACGTTCTTTGTCCATATTTATTTGTATGCTTAGGTACAATTAGCCCTTCATTAAAGTTAAAACGAGTATTATGGTTGTGTTCCAGCCTGTTAATATATAAAGGATTATTTATGTGCTGAAATATAATTTTGTACCACAGAATTGCTCTGACTGAAAGAACTTTGAGACTCTGATAAAAGTATGGAATATTATGCCTTTCTTTGTATAAATTTTTTTCAGCTAATAATTTAACCAATGAATTTTGCACTGATTGTACATGGTCTATATTTGTTTTACAGGAAAATCCCCAAGCTGTTATTCCATACCTTATAACAGATTCAGCTAGAGATAAATAAATTATTCGAAGTGTGCAGATAGGAACAAAAAATTTTAGTTTATACAATCTGCTTACAATTGATCTTAGTCGTGCACAAACTTTGTTTATTTGTATATCCCACTTGAAAAAGCAATCAATAATAACACCTAAATAAACATATTCTTTAACTAGTTCCATATTTTGACATGTACACGTTGTAGGAATACCATTGTGTAAGCAATCTGATGTATGTGTCTTTATTTCAGGTGTAATATATACCTTAACATTAGGGGATCTTATATGTAACAATTTAGTTTTTTTGGCATTTATGATTAAGCCAGAGTCATGAGACCACTTTAAGAGTTCAATGTAGTCTTTTTGTAAAAGATCTATACAAGTTTGCAAATCACTGCTAGAAATCACTAAAGCAGTATCATCCGCGTATACAAAGTACTTTACATGTCTAAAAATTAATTTAATAAAAGATACATATATAATATACAGAATTGGACCTAATATGGAACCTTGAGGAACGCCGGCAAAAAACTTCTTTTTTTTACTTAAAGAGTTTAATAGTTTTAATTTCATGCATCGGTTGTTTAAGTAATTTTCAAAAAGTTTTAGTAGTTTTCCTCGTATTCCTATAATTTCTAGTATTTTAAGTAATTTACCATGATCAATAGTATCAAAAGCTTTCGAATAATCTATAAATAAGACTAATGTATGTTTTTTACAGTTTAATTCATTATTTATCATGTTGGCAAATTTTTGAAGCAGCAATTCTGTACTCTTTTTTTTTTGGAAACCGTATTGATTAGTATCTATTATAGAAAAATCTTCTAAATATTTTATTAATTTTATTTGAATATATTTTTCAAGAATTTTTTCTAGAGATGGCAAGATACTAATTGGTCTGTAGTTACCCAATACAGTGTGGTCACCTCCCTTATATACAGGTCTTATGATACTACATTTTAAGTCATCGGGGATTTTTGCTTGAAATAAGATTCTGTTTATAAAATGGGTTATAATTGGACCTAGGATTAAAATATGTTTTTTAATATCGCTCATTCTGATACTATCAATTCCTGGAGAAGAACTCTTCATTTGTCTAACAATGCTTTCTATATCCGCCGCTGTTGCCCTCGGTAGGTACATGCTTTGAGGCATCGCCTCTGGTTCAAATTTAGTTGTCTTATGGTTGCACTTATGTAACATATTGTAAACACTTTCAGAGAAATAATCAACAAAATCATTAATTAAACCTTCTTTTGTTCGACCTTTCATCAGATATTTAGAAGCATTTTCATCACAGTCATTTTTACATTTAGTTCCTAAAATTTTATTACACTCCTCCCATGTTTTTTTTGAGTCTTGAAAATAGTTTTTGAATTTATCATTATAGTAAGAAGTTTTTAATTTAACTAATAATTTATTTAGCACATTTCTAAAACATTTATATTCTTTCTCGTAATATTTGTTTGTTGGAGAATTTTTCCAGCGTTTATATAAATTATCTCTTTTTTTAATTTTACATAAAACATCGGAAGATATCCAATCGTTTTTAGCATAAGGACGGGTTTTGGATTTTTTACTTATCACAATTGTGCTATTTTTATACAAGTCATCAAAATAATTCTGAAATTTTGAGTAAATAATAGAACAGTCATTTTCTTCTAAAAGTGAATTCCAATCATAATTTTGGATATTATTGTCGATATGTCTCTGTGAAAGAATCGTTATATTTTCAGTTTTGTTCAAGTTTACTTGTTCTATAGAATCTAACTGAACATTAATAGCCGTGGTGTGGTGATCAGCAATATTATAATCACATACGCATGAGGAAATTGAACTCACACCTGTGAAAGCTCCAGCGGATTGTCTTTCGCTAATCCTTACAAAAAAATGATCGATACACGAGCTGTTTATTTTCTGTTGAACTATCACTTCTCTTGTTACATCATCTATACATTTTATTAAATAATTATTTGCAAGGATATTTTCATAAGTTATTATAACTGAATCATTTCTATTTAATAAGTTTAAATTGATGTCACCAAAATATATGACACTTTCATTTGGGTCAATATTATTTTTAAACACAGAAGATATTTCAGACAAAAATGCTTGTTTATTGAGATTCGGAGGTCGGTATATAGCTAAAAGATTTAAATTTTTGTTATTTTTAAATGTCAATTTTCCAAAAACGTTTTCAAAATATATTGTGTCTATAAATATTTGCGAGAAGGTGAGATTATTTCTTACATATAACAAGATACCTCCACCGGATTTGTAACTTCTGCAATAGTGATATGAATTAAATCCTGGAATTTCATATAAACCAACATGTTCTGAACGTATTGCTGTTTCACAAAGCATAAGTATGTCAATGTGATTTATACAGTTTTTAAAATAAGCATGAAAGAGATCCCAATACTTGCAAACTGACCTAATGTTTAGTTCTACACAAGTTAGATTATTTGTTTCACATTTTCTTGTAGTCTGCATTTGAATCCATTCATGCAAATTATTAACTTTACAATAATTTACATCTCTTTCATCATCAATATAACTAAAAGACATTTTTGATTTGAAAATATTCACCTGAAATCCTACCATCAGTATGTTTAGAGTGTAATAGGCGTGAAAAATAAAAATAAACAATTATTTTTATAAGAGAGTAACATGTAACACTGTTATCAATATAGAGTGAATTTGTTTTAGTTATACAGTTTGATATATACATTAAAAGCCTTACATTCATTTGCTGCCAACAACAGTATAGTGAGAGTATACATATCACATACACATGTAAATTAAATTGATTATCTTCGTTAATGTTAATTATCAAAATACTAAAATATAACAAAAGATTCTTATTTAAAATATATTGTTGCATATTTTTTGATATGATAAAATTAATATTCAATATTTTGTTCAGCAATTGCGAGCATTTTTTTATATACCTTACAGTTGTTTTTGTCATTTGCTCTATGATTAACTGGAAATGACATTTTATATTTTTCATTTTGAATGCAACAGTTTTTGCAATTTGGTTGTTTATCCTTGTTCCCGCAATCACTGTATGAGTGATCGAGACCGCAGTAACTGCAAACAGGCTTTTCGTCCTTCTCTCTCTGCAGACATCTTGTAGTACCATGTCCGAAGCGTAAACAGTGGTAACATTGCATGACCGGATTTGCGTCTTCAAAAAAGATTCTTTGGTATCCGATTTTAATTTTATCTTTGTTAATGATTATTCTTCGGGTTTCGCTATCTACTTCGACCACATAGTTAGATGTGTCATTAAATTTATTTTTAATTATTTTCTTGATGTTGAAGACAGGTTTCTGTTCTTTGTTTTGCGACATAATTTTAAATTCTTCATTTTGTTCAATGATGTCACAAGTGAAGTCTTCTTTATCGTAATCATTAAATATTCCCTTGAAAATTAAAGTAGGTTTTTTTTTTGATAATGTTTTAGTATCGATATCATTTATTACTTTTGAGATCTCCATTTGTAATTTATTCGCGTCCTCTTTTTTTAAACACTCAATGATGATTCTGTTTCGGGATATTTTTTTGATGCCTTCAACACATATTCCCAGTTTACTAATTTTAATATGTTTTTGTATTTTTTTTAGAATTGAGTCAGAAGTGTCACTGTTTGTTTTAGGACTAATCATTAGACAATATTTATTTTTTATATTTTTTTGTTTATTTTGAGGGTAAGCATATGTTTTATCTCTATTAGCGATTTCTGTTTTATTTTTTTCTTCTGACATTTCAATTGCCAGGTGACCTAATAACGATAGTATATTTGTTGCTTTATTCGTCACAATAATTTGTTGGTCTTTACTGAATTTTTTGTTGGGATCTTGCACTGCGAAAAGTAGTTCATTCACTGCCTCCTTTGCTTCTTCCATAAATTTGTGAAGATTGGCCATATTTATTTTTTCGCACACTTACTCCACTTTACACTTTTAAATTCAGTTGTATTGCACAAATATTATTATCACCAGTTTGACAGTTTCAGAATGTTCAAATATTTACTTATTTTTAACTGTTTTTTGTAGAAGATATATTAGGAACTGATTATTATTTTGAATGCCAATCAATAGTGCGCACTTTTTTTATTTAAATATTAGCTTCAGTCTTTGTTTTCGCCAAATATATTTACTTTGCGGAGCACTTAAATTGGGAGCAAAAAAATTATGCAGCCTTTCACTGTAACTGTAACTAATCGATACTGAAAGTATGAATACATGCACGTCGTAGTATGATCATTACGTTATGGTATAGGATGAACATAAAGATGTGGTAGTATTATCATATAAAGTATGGAATTGTACAGTGCTTCTTAAACGTACAATCCACACGTCCATATTTTGGGGTAAGTATTTACTAACGCTTCATACATTGCCAACAATTATTGAGGGTACCTATGCGGAGTATTATATAACAGTTATAATGTTCTAGGCACTGAGTAAATACCACCGTACAATATAACGTATTCAATACAGCGAGTAACATTTATAAACTAATTGTTCAATTGCCTCATTGTACACTTAAACTTATGTAAAATTTCGAATCACTGAAATCGAAATCAATCGAAAGGTTGAATCTATCCTTAGTCCTTAGATATGGAATACGAACATGAGACAGATGAGTTTTTATTTTAAACTAGTGATTTACCGGCATGCGTTGCAATACCACTTAACAAATACATTTTTTCTCCATGGGTGTCCTTTCCCATTCGTCCCGTTCCCCTTCCGCCACCTCTTCCCCACCCATGTCCCCTTCCCCTCACGCGTACCATGCATCCAATCCCAGTACATTCAGATTTCAAACAGCTCGCGTGCCACCTATTACAATTTTTTTATTCAAATTTTCTTTTTTCATATATTACAAACATTCATTTTTGTATATTATAAGAACAATCATTCAAATTTGGTACCAACCTATAATTCTGGTAATATACCTATAATTCTTACTTCGTACTTCAAGTAAATTCATTCATTTAAAGAGTTTTTTCGAAAATTGAAATTTTATTGAACAATCGATGGTTTGCAAAATGTCATTCTCAAATTGTGATATTTTTGACAGTTTCGTAAGAGTGTTTGTAATGATCAAAAAACTTTTCAGTATTTTGTCACGTGGTTGTAATAATCCAGAAACCTTCGCGAGGTTGGAAAGAAGGTATTGTGAAAGTTTCAAACATTTCCTATGCTAAATAATATAGCAATACATAAACAACTCATATAAATATACACATAAGCAAGCATATTTTGATTTTTAAATATATATATATAAATATATATATATATATATATATATATAGATAAGTACAAAATTTTCAAATTGTAAATATTTTTAAAAAATCACACCGAATACTGCATACACTAAAAAAAAAAATATTTCAAAAATACCGACTGTTGGGTGCTAAGGACCTAGTTTCAGTAAAAGGGCTCATTTGGTATGGAACTGCGCGTTTTCACCCTACGACAAAATATCCCGACAAAATATCCAGACAAAATATTCCTCAACATAATATCTCGAGGACAAAATGTATTTCCAGTACGCTGATTTCTTTATTTTTTAGGTTAGGTTTTAGTAGATATTTTGTGGGGGATGTGTTGTCCGTAGGATGTTTTGTCGGGGATATTTTGTCGAGGATATTTTGTCGGGGACATTTTGTCAGAATGTATGTATAATCTCAAGACTAAACTAAATTCAATAATCTACAGTTCAAACCTTTCGCATATACCAAGGGGTGGGCATATCAAAGTTTGGAAAACACTGGTATACTATATTATGGGTGTAGAGACGTCTGCGCCCCACGGTTTCCATTCACGATTTAATTTTATGTATTTTTCATGCAAAGTTGAGCAGCACCATATTTCTAAATCCCGTAATAAATTTCGCTATACGGTGCTTCGCAAGTTACTTGCTTTTAATTTAGAGCTTTTCTCCCCGCGCCCCTCCCACCGAACAGATTCCTACTGACTCAGGTAAATATACCCAGTATTCCAAGGCACCAGAACAAAAAGTTAAATCATTCAAAAAGTATTTATCAACGTTTCAATTGTTATGTTTAGACCTTTCGACAAAAATAGAAAAGACACCTGCTTGCGCTGAATTCAAGATAACGATGATCTTGCCTCCGTCTTCCCTTCCTTATTTAGCAAAACCGTACGTTATAGTGATCTGTAATGTTTCATAAGGGTAGGTTTTAGCATATAAATTTAATAAATTGTTCGCTATATCGGTAGTGATATCTTAAGCATTAAGTATTGTAAAAACTTCTAGATGGGAAATTAAGGCACTGAGAAAAGATCGAGAAGCATTTGAACATTAAAACAAGCAATTTTATTGATTTTAAATGAAAACATTATTATTTCAAAAAATATAGGTCAACAAACTACCATCCAAATTATGAAATATACATATGTAAAGTTAAAACGATTTTGAGAAATGTTTAAATAACTAAAAAATAATGCTTGACTTCAAATGAACATTCAGGGTATCGATCGTTAAAGTTTTTATCGATAATTTACCCAACTTATCGTTATTCCCAAGCGTGACTGCAGATCGCAAACGAACAAACAACAATTCTCGATTAAGTATTCTTAATTTATTCGACGTGAACTGTACGTTGATAAGTTACCGACATTATTGATAAATCTCTTATCACAATCGCGCAAACTTCATGGGATTCCAAAACCCTTCGTGTCACTCAAAGCTTCAAATGTTACTTTGTGTAGGTTTAAAAAAATATATTTATTTTTACGATGAATACTGTACAAGGGTCCCAACTGCTCCCAACCGCCTGTATCCAGTGAGACTAAGGCATATCAAAATAGAGTACGTTACGAGACTGAATGGGGAGGAGGAAGGTGGATAAGAGGAAGGTGGGAAAGTACCTGGCTATTCAGATCTAGGCACCAAACACGACTAAAGCCATTTCAAGTAACGTCTCAATTCTGAATAGTGGTCTTACACCAGGGCAATACTGAGAATATTTTCCACTCTAGAATGTGCCGTAAATATACCTTATACATGTATTAGGTACTTTCAAATTGATTAATTTGTAAAATAGGATAATAAATTGAATAAAATTAATTTTGCACGCCGGGATTTGAACCCACGACCTCCGTATAGCTAGTTGAGAGTCTTACCTTTCGACCACGGAGGTCGTCAAATATATTCGTCATATTATATTATCAAATATATTCGTCATATGAACAATTTAAGACAGCCTAAAAAAATGAATATTGGTAGTTTGGAATTCCTGAGTATTGATTACGAAAATAGAGAAATTCGTTTTAGACAAGCTGATGTCAGATAATTTATATAAAACTAGTTGGTTCTCGGCATGCGGTGCAATGCCGTATTCAAATAAATACATTTTTCTCCCGGAATCACCTTCCCGTGCGTCCCGTTCCCCTCCCGCGTCTAATACTTTCTTACGTTTCTAATACTTACGTTTTTAAACTCGTGATATCTTTCGAATGGTATGTCCGAATTGAATAATTCAAAAAGTTACATAAAGGTATTGAAGCATTCTTGAATATGAAGTAATTTATTTTGATAAGGACTCAAACAAAGATCCAAATAAAGAGCCTTTTTTAAATAAAATAATACTTATTGTGGCATAACTATAATAGTTAGACATATGCTGTCGCGACACTTTTTTTGAATAATGATGTGTTCTGCAAAGTCGTTTTACATTATTTTATTCTATCATCAATAGTTTTCGCACGCGCGCGATGTAAAAAATATTTTAGGTATTTTTTTACACCTTGGGTTACATTATTGGAGTTTTAGTAAGGATCCCTAGAACTTTTCAAATCGGTACAGTAGTTTCGGAGCCTATTCAATGCAAACAAACAAACAAACGAATCTTACCTCTTTATATAGCGTAGTAGATAGTAGATATATAGATAATAATCCGTAACTAACCTTTTTTCATTTTTATTACCAGTGTGATTTATCATGAAAATTTCCAAAGCAGAAGAGCCAAAAAACAGGAAGAAAACATATTAGAAATACGACATATGGAAAATCCAATCATATCAATATCCTCTGCCAAGCCTCGAGGCGGAGAAACTCAGACACTTTGTCAAATTAAATTCCCTGGAAAATTTCTTCTATTATATTTTCCGTATGCGTCGTATTCTGGTATTTTCGCTTAAATACTCTCTTCTATTATATTTCCAGCATGTACTCGTGTATTCTCGTGAATACGCGCCGCTGAATATGCAAATATATTATTTCTCGTGTATAATGAAATGTATTGAGGTAACTACAATACTCTTCAGAATACAAAATCTTCCAGAGATTAAGTATATTACCAGATTTCAAAGTGTTCCCATTCGCGTTAATTACGTTAATTTATTGCACGAAATTCGCGAATGAGAATAGATAACAGAAACTAATAAAAAATGGCCTGCCTTCCTTTTAAAAACATTTATACAATTAATTTACTGAAACAGATTTTGAACGTCTGAAATTATTGATATAAGACTGGTCAGTGGCTGAGTGGGTATCGCGTTTGGGCCCCACCCGGGTGTCGCGAGTTCGATTCTAGGCTATATAGGCTAAGTCTTCCATACTCGTTATTCGTAACTCGGAATGTGTCTTTCTATAAAAGAAAAAAATTAACTTTCTTCTTCCACATTTTTTGCCCTCTTCTGTCAGAGGTTGGATAACATCAATTTTCATTCTGCAGGCCGGAGAATTTCCACAAAGCTGAATCCGAAAATATTGTAATTTTTCTTTAATTCTCCAATATGTACATAATAGGTACATAATTAGCTGAGACATAATTTATTTATTACTTCTCGAGTTAGTTTTTATGTCAGCCATAAATTTCCAAGTCGGCAAAAAACAAACCTTTGCGAATAATACTTATTTGTATGTGTGTGAAATTTTTCTTCTAACGGTTTTTGTCATTTTACTTGTAAGTTAAGAGAATAACTACTTATCTGATAAGCCTTAATTATTATTAACGTAAATTTGTTTTTAATATCATCTCGTTACAATATATTTTTTATAGAAATACGCTGCTTTTCCAAGAAGGCGATCCTTTGTGAATATCAGAAAACGTTACAAATTAACTAATGCAGTCGTACGAATTCACAAACTGTACAAAATCGAGAATCTGTATAAACGTAAACATAAATAAAATATGTAAATTCAAATGTGCTAACATCTCCGGAGCTTTCTACTGGAATACGCAAATCAGCGAGGGAGGCAAGTATTGAGACGAAATCGCGGTGAATATTCATATAATAAGTAATCGGAAATGAGACGAGATTTTGGGCTCGAGATGGGGGAGGTTTCCATTAGGAAAATTAATATCAGCCTCCGCAGATCATCTCGAGTGATTGGCAAATATTACAACCGAAGGCGTGCGTCGGAAAGGCAAGGGATATTTTATAGAGAATCGAATGTTGCATTTAGGAAGTTATTGAGGTGGTAATGTTACTTTGCACTTTTCTACCTTGGTAAAGATATGAAAATACTATATAATGTTTTGTATTTAATGGGTCGATGTAAAACTTTGTATTGTTTTTATTTTTATTTTCAAGGAACGGTAGCTTAGGATGGTTTCTTTGAATTTTGTATTTGTAAAACGTTGTTGTGTTTAAAAATACTCGTATATATTGCCTGAAATAGTGGAAAAATTTTGCCGTTGGCGCCCACTAACTTAATTAACAATTAAAAAACTATTTTTAATTGATAAATTTATATTTAAGACAAGATTTTTATGCTTAGCACAAAGGGTAAAAATTATTGTAATTCATAATTATTAGCCTGAAATACTCATCTACCTTGAAAAAATCTCCCGAGAAAAGATACATGCCGCCGACGGGACTCGAACCCGCGTCCTTCTGATTTCCGGCCAACTGCTCTTATCCAATGAGCTTTGTCGGCTTATCTCCCGCCCGCCAAATAATTCAATATATACTAGCGTTTCATTCAACAATTACTGCTTATTATGTTCATTTTTTCACCTGCAAACAACCAACTTTACTTTATACGAGAAAGGCATTCTAAGTGCTAAATTCCCAATAGGTGGCGTCAAGACAAATTATGTCTACATTTTTTTGGTGAAATACTTTAACTCGTCAAAAATTAATTATCATTTTTAATTGATAAACTAATGTTTAAGACAAGATTTTTAAATCAGAAGGACGCGGGTTCGAGTCCCGTAGGCGGCATATATCTGTTCTCGGGAGATTTTTTCAATGTAGATGAGTGTTTCAGGCTAATGATTATTACTTATAATAATAATTAGAGAACGCAATAGAACTGCTAACATTGCAAAAGTGGTTTATCAAGCTCTCAGCTCCGAGGTTATTCTACATGTTTCCATAGTCACCTAATCTAACTCAATTGTATTTATTTTATCTTGTTCAGATCTCCGAAAATCCCCAAGGAATCTGCTCTTCAGGTGTGGAGCAGAAACAACTACGTAAAAACACGTTGGGTTTCAAGAAAAAGTCATTAATATTTAGTGTTTATTTAAGAAAGTAAACATTAAATTTATTAAAAACTATTTATTTATTAAAGTTTATGCGTCAACGCAATACTTATGTAATAATAAATTATTGATGTGGGGGAGTTTTGCCGCAAAGTTTACAGTGATAAATTTAGGATGTGTGTGAAATGTTTAAGAAGTAATTAACAGTTGTCAGATTGTGTAAGAATTTCGGAGAAAAGGTAGCTTTAATCTTTTGAATTTGAGCTCGTTTTATGAATTTAAGTCAGTTTATTCTGACAAAAACTGGGCATTTCGCCAGAGGAAATTCTTCAGCGATTAAAGTTGTGTGTTATTCAGTCATCGATTTGTCAATGTTTTATGAGTCACGCGGGGAATAAACCCAAATTCTTGGATGTTTGTCACTGGTACAAGCGGTCGCGCATTATAATATTTAAGTATGGAATGAGTTGATATGAATTGGTGTACGTTCGTGGGATAGTGGCGACCTTCCTGTGCGCCCGCGCCCAACGTAGTCACACCTTCGGACTTGTGATTACCCCATACCCCGCATGTGTTGGTGTACGTTGGTGCGACAACTGGGGTTTAAATTACCCAATTTTTTTTTCAATTATTTTTGGCTTTCATCCTTTAAGGGTGTTCTAGGCCATCATTTAAAATTACAGAGAAAGGAAAGATGAATTTATATATTAAGTTTATTTAAATGTACAAATTTCAGAATTATATGGAAGATTGGAGTCGAGTTCAGACTTAGAAGAGATGAAATGTTGAATGGAGGGGAGGCAATTTTAGATAATGCTTGATAGAAGAGACTATATTTATTTAGAGAGGGAAAAAATTATTGCAAAAAGGTGTCAACTTAACCTTTGATGAAAAATAAAGCTCAAACACCGAGGAAGATAATGTGGTAAATTTATTGAAAATAGGGACAAGAGTAATAGGCATATTTTATTTAAAAATAACAATGTGAAAAATCTGTTTCAGTCACCGGAAATGGAAAATAATGCATTTTAAGAGCTATTCTCTTATAAAAATAAGATTAATTTGATGTCTTTTCTTCACGCCACGTTTGATGTAATCATTTTAAAATAGTTTTTCAGGAGTGTTTTTTCTTTTTAAATTAAACCCAAACTAAGAACCCAATAACCAATTTAAGGTTAAATAACAGAAAAAAACTAGCTGTAAAACTTAGATACAGATAACTCGTCTCATCGCGGAGGCATAAGGACCTATTTTAATGTCACCATTCACATACAAATTATGTAGCAAACTCGCCAATTCCTTGCTTGTGTAGTTTATCTATTTCTATGTTTAAATTATATCAAATTATTATTTCTTTTTATTATAGTTATCATTTTAGTTCCTTCACATTTATCCAAATGCACTGAAGATAAGAAATAATTTTATTTTCCTATTGTTTATTACTAGCCTCTCTGTAAAAACATGTTAACATTATATACATATCAAAGGTAAAAGCCCCATGGGCATAAAAAAGAATTAAAAAAATAAAAACGAAAAAAAAAATACACAAATCAATAGCCGGTTGATTTTTGAACATGCCACTGGAGGCACGGATGGAAGGGGGTGGGGTCTGATCAGGTTTGCTTATGAGCATGCTGATATCGATTCGAAAGGTAATTAATTTTAGACATTTTCTTTTCTCGTTATCTAATTAGGGACCTATTGAGTTGATGTTTTTCTTTCTGTCAAAAGTTTCTTTAATACTCGTAATTGTGTTGCAAGCAGTATTTTGTTTAGTTCTCTGTGGATGTAACAAACTACGTAAGATATATAATAATTTCGTTTAGAGAACTGACACCAAATTTTGGCCGATAGCCTGCGTTAAAACATGTGGTCAATTGTTTGCTTTGAGTACGCTTACTCAGAATTATACTTAAAACAAGTTTGCCTAACACAAGCAAGTGTGCACAGTTGAAGACCATATTACCTACACAAGTAAAACGTTATTTGTTAATAGGAACTGAAAGAAAATAATTTTTTTCAGGTCCTATTGTCACATTTGTGTGGAGGGTCTCTTTAGTAAAGGAAGAGAGGAAGTTCTGAGAAGGAAAAGGTATTAAGAATGGGTAAAACTCTGGGGGTCAGTGTATCCTGGAGTGACGGAGGTATGAATCTATCCCTCCCACTGCGGTGCACGGCAATGTTCCGAGAGAGTCCTGCTGGAGAGGTCAAAAGGTCTCCCTTAATCAGTCTCTTCCGATCTGACTTGCCACGCAGTTGGTGGACCGACGAATCTGCCGCCAAGATCCGGACAACCTCACCCATGAACCCGGGCATCCCTGCTAAGTCACCAAGCATATGTTTTCCAAGGGCGGCGGTACCCTTACCCGGCTGCCAAATTTATGTTAGTTTTAAGCACGTTTACTATGTGTGTGTCCGTGTCTTATGAGGTAGAAAATTTAAAGAGTTGGTTTAAAAATAAATATTTATTTAAATTTTCTTAGTATAACTTCTTAATTCTTAATGTAACATTTCTACAGATGTAAGGTAGCTGGTTGTGTGAGGGTTGGCCCGGTGCTTTTGTCGTGTAAGTATGATTTGAGTGTCGCGGCGCGCATACTGATAGCTCGCTTGTATGCTAATATCTCCGCCACCGCTTGGGAGAGCTTTCCGACTAACGGATCATTTCATAATAACTCGCCAATAAAACATTATGACCAAACTTGCATAGAAAACAAAACGAATTGATGCTGATCAAGACGGACACTGTTTATGGATAGTATTTTAAGGCTACGTCCACAAAAAAAGTTATGAGAAGACCATAACAACATATCTCAATAATAATAATCAATATTAGCATATTCTGCGAGGGCTCTACATAATTTAAATAGCATATTTAACTTCATGATTACTAGACATCGGATTATATGCACTAACAAAGTGCCAAAATATGCATGCAAATATGCACTAAAAAAGGCCGAAATATGCACTAAAAGCTCTCGATATGCCTAAAATATGCATAATGCATAATGCAAAATGAAAAAACCATTTTTATTTTTACATATTTTAATTAAAGACGATACAAAAACAGCGAAATATTCTTAAAATTATGCATAGTTTTTGTGACAATATACAATTAAGTATTTTTCCAAATTTTCGAGCAAAAATTTTTGATATTTGTCACCCAAAACGCCGTAAACGACTTCTCTACGTCAACTGACGACATCCGACGAAATTTAAAAAAATTGGCGCCATTTCTGGAGATACCTGTTTATACAGGGTATGTATGATCTGTGCCGTTGATGTAGGCATTAATGTTTTTCATATCTTCAAGACTCGGATTTTTAAACAAAATAGCGTCTAACTTTTTACGAATCTTTTCTGATATTGAATTGGGAAGAGCGTTGGCGAGTTCAATCATTGTTTTCAGTAGGATGCGTCTTCAAAGGCTAAATATGCACGATTGGGAAAAAAGGCTGAAATATGCATTAACGCCGTAATTAGAGAGTTATATGCATTTGCATGTGCAAATATGCAAATGTATATAATCCGATGTCTAATGATTACGGTTCCACAAAATTATTATGCTTATCACGTGATTGTGAAAGCCTAAAAGAGCCTAAATAAAAAAAAATATTAAAATATCTTACGTCTAAATAAGTATCGGAAGGTTCGTGAAAGTATATGGAAAATGGTTAGCTTTTTGCGTTAATTTGTATTCATCATAATTACTCTATTAGTATGCAAGTGGCGCGATGTTGTGGAGAATAATTTTCTTCGATATCGAAAATTGCTGTTTAATTCCAGTGTATTTTTTTGCAAATGATCTTTTGAATTTCAAAAATATTACCACTTTTCACTTTGAAACATCAGGAAAATTTTTAATTCAGAATAATTTCGCTTTGAAATTTTTAAGACAAGTTTAGTAACATACAGCTATACTTATTAATTACTAATAAAAATATGCGTTAAGAAAATGAAAATAATTTTGGTAGTTCTTAGTCGAAATATGGCACGGTTATAATTATTATTCATATACGATTTTATAACTGTGTTATAATACAGTTATAAAACCGTATATTTATAAATTATTAATTATTATCATATTATTATTAAATTATTATTATACCGTTATTATTCATATACGAAAATTATTATTAATCTATTATTACGCGATTTTATCATTTCAACCAACTACCAAAATTAGTCGTAATATGGCACAGTTGTAAAATCGTATATGACCGAAAGGGATAGGGTCCCATGAGATACCATGGTAGAGAAACCAGCGCCTCGGCAAGGCTATGGTCCTTGGTTCAATTATCAGATGCGACCGTATCTTTTTCTGATTTCAAATTTTCGATTGATAGTTGCTGATATTGTCTCCAGAGATGAAAATGAAAATATTTTTTTTTATTTTTATTTTTCTTGTTGTGATATTTTTGTGACTTACATTTTTTTGATATCAACTTTTTATTAAAAATTGGAGATAATACGATACTTGCTGGAATCGGCTTACGTAGCCACAGATGAAATACCACTAATGACAAAACAATACGTGACTATTTTGACGAAGATAAAATTTTCCACGACGAGTAAGAATATGCGCGGTATACGAGGAAACACAATTTTTCCCAAGATTGTTTATCAAAAGCTCCAAGAACAATAGCGTTTCAATGCAGTGTAAAAAAGGCAACAAATTTATTTATTTCATGTAACAAAGCCGACGGTAAATATAATATTCCGCGCACATGGTTCTTCGCATTACTCATGACCATAAATTCGCATTCCCGCTTCTGTCAGAGATAATATTGTCCAAAGAAAGCTGCAGGGTGGTATACCATATTGGTGGGGTGCACGTCAACTCCGCATAAAACATCTTAAAATTTTTAATAGTAATTAAAACCTGCCATCATATAATTGGGAGCAAAAAACCCGCGGCGCTGAGGGGATTCCTTAAGAGGTGGTCGCACACTTAATTTATCAATTAATAATTATTTCAGACGCAGTTTGGCTGTCACTCATAATTTAAACGCGATCGAATAAGTATTTTCATTACTAAATCGTTGGGATTTAAGACCGCTACATAAATTACTGTTTTTGTTAACTAATTATAAATTCACTTTGTGGCATCATTTTAAATAAATAAAAATAATTAACCAAAGGTTCTAAAACGTGCAGTTAATTTGTATTAAAATAGAATTAGTACATTGAATATTCATTTAAACTTTCATAAAAGTCAATTGTTCCATATAAATAAATTCGGATATATCTATCCGAGACGCTATCCAGGTCACAAACCAATTCTTAGAATGATTGTTTCCAATAAAAAGGGTATTCTCCAATAAATGGAGAAAAATAATTAGTTGATAATAATGTAATTCTAAAATTTGAAAATATGAGATTGACAAATATGACGGCTTTGACAGAAGGTGGCAATAGCGAAATTGGTTAACGCACTCGTCCCGGTTAGACGGAGAGGTCTGAGTTCGAGTCCCAATTGCGACCATTGTCTTTTTCTGTTTTTCTGTGTCTTGTTCTCTTTCATATTTTCGTTTAGATTATTATTGTTAACTTATTATAATATGATATATGTATTTTCATTATTATATATGTTTGTATGTTTATTTTGTAGATCCTCGTTATAAACTAAATTATAATGCAGAAAACATGCTATGTGCCCTATTAAAAATTCTCGACCTGGGAGTTCTCGTGTCTTGACAATAGCACTACTTTTTTTTATTTCGACAAGAGTCTATTTAAATCTCAATGTAATTTGAATCATGACCTAGGCAGATATCAAATACCCATTTATCTGCCAAAAAAATAAAACATGATACCAAACAGTTTGTTCTTTATCCTTCAATTGTGAAAAATTAAAAAAAACTGACGATAAATTGTGATGGACTTCAGGCGAAACCGTGTAGTAAAAGTATATCAGCGAGAGGGTGCTATCGGTTTTGAATTAGGTGAGGAAACTGAATAATTACTGCAGATCTGAACCCGTGTAACATTTACCAATAACAATAAAACAATAAGCATATTACATAAATAATCGCTAATAATAATCTTCCTATCACTCACAAGTAAAACGATTGCATTATTACGTGGAAGCAGTTCTAACACAATAATTATGTGGGTACAATAATAATGCCTTAAATGAAACTATTCGTCGATCCGTGCTGCGCTCATCCTAGTTATTTTGGCTCAGTGTGACAATCGCAGTCACAACATTATCGAGCATGCTAGGTCTGTTTCTGCGACACCATCTGAATATGATATTTGTACGGACATCAGTCATTTCGATAGGTTCAGGCTTCAGGCATCCCACCCGCTGCCGCATGCCTGAGCGCCCGATTCGAGCGCTGGGAACGGTGCGACACGGCAGTTTATGAAAAAACATGAAAGTGATATGGAAATGATTCAAGTTGATGAATGTGAAATATCATAAAGCGATACGAACGTTTGGGATCGGACATGTTGCGGAGACGTGACACTATGTTCGATATCATTGCGTGTTCCTTAGAATGATATCATTTAATGTTGGCATACGGATCTGCGGAACGGGAATTGTACTCTTTATTGCTCTTTCAATAGGTCAATCTAAAGATTGTACTCAATTTTGCGAAAGATCTGGGATAATTTCAAGTGACGTACCTTATAACGACGCGTTTTTTATTCCGGTCAACTTTGTTTATTGAATGTTAATACTTTCCTTAGTTTTATTTTAGTTTTTTCATATTGCATTTATTAAAGATATTATAGATAAATGTGATGACGTCTTATATGAAAACAGTTAAATATATTTAAAGATATTTCAAAGCTGCACGGTGAAATTGCGAGCGGAAGGTAATTGCGTTGACCCAGGAATTCCAGATGGAAAAAGCTGTGCATATTTCATGACACCAGATAAATCGGTTCAAGAGTTCTTACTACTTCAGTAAAAAAAAGATTTCTGCAATATGGATGGAAAGATTGCGGTATTTTGGTTACTTTTAAACTAATCGTTTCGAATCCTCGTTTTGGTGGAAAGCATTAAATCTCCGAAGGTGAATTTCAGGTTTCCGAAAACTTTATCGGAATGTTATGAAAAATGTCAGCCTCTCTATCGAAGAGAAGGAAGCGTGCTGAGAAGAATTTCATACACACGGCAGGAAAAACTGGTTCAACATAATGGGTTCGATACCATCGAGTTCAACGCAGCCCGAGATCCATATTCCGCAGTCATTAAGCCTGATGAGGCCAAAATATCGCCCGCAAAAACTGCCCCCAGACATACCTACCACAAAGTATTCACGCGTCGCGGAGGCAGTAGGCAGTTGCAGGTAGTACGGGGCATGGCCTCCTTCCAAGTATTTGAGCGGCCGAGGAATAAATGAGAACTAATGCTTCATGACGGCTTATTATGCGTCATGTGTGACTAGTGAAAAAATTGCTCCCTTTAAAGAACGTCGCAATGAGTACCTAATGCGATGCATTTCCATTTAGTGTTTGATCGTCTGGCAGTTATCGGGCGATAATGTTTCTCTCGGCCACCGGCAGATGCTGCTCTGATAAGCGTTACAAGTGTAAACCGATATCTCGGCTATTGTAAAAGACGACAAACGCGTTTTTGCGCAACAACCTTGTACCTTGTACGCCGACTTGCCGCCATGTCCGATGCATTTAACTTTTTGGGCGACAGGACAATTGCATTTAATTTCAGGATTCAAAGAAATCACTGTTCAATTCGTTGAACTCAAATCAGAAGCATAAGATTAATTAGGTAATGGCCAATCGAAGTTGAAGCTTTATAATATGTATACTGTACAGTGTAAACCTATACCAATTTTTTTAAATACAAATCGATACCCAAGTTGTCATCGCGGAACGTTTTATTTAATTAAAGCCTTTGATCTTTTTTAATTTGCCTAATGGTTTGCTTTACCAAAATATTGTCACCCTATGCAAAGGTATTTTAATGTATTAACTAATAATGGCATAAGATGGTAACGATTATCGAATCCATGAAATCAGAAAGAAGTTTATTATTGTACCTGATCTTTATTTCAGGTTTCGCGAAACGTGGTTTATTCAGAACTCAACAATGAAATCTTTTTTCGCTCATTCGGTCTTATCAAATCCTCTCTTAGTGTCTATGAACCAGGTGGACATCCGGTGTTGAATTTCCGACCAAAGGCGCCGACATAGGCACCAAAGGGCGAATGACAGATTTATAATTATCTGCTTCTCGGGGAACCCAATATGACGTTACTCCTGCACTTGCTGTTTTGTTTCTCTTGTTAGAGAAAGAGGTATAACATAGTGTAGTTTTTCATGTTGTGAGAAGCAGCCTGTTGAATTATGTATAGCCGATGGCTGATGGCACAGCCGGAAAAGCATATCGGATCATCTTCAAGCGTCGTGTGATGGTACGCGAGAAGAAAACACCTTTTTTTGTATATGAACTCCTGGGAGTTTGTTTTTCAAAACGTCTCTCCTGATTTATTGGCCGGTTTGCGTATCAATTGAAAATATAATGGCCGACTTGGTGATAAATCCGATTCCATAATACATTTTAAATCATGTTTGGTCGATGTAAGTACACGATTCCAGTTAGCAAAATAATTTAAATGTCAAAACTTTAAAAAACCACCCATGTGGCATCATCACATCGTCACATCTCCTTTAAACACACCTGTACTAATCTAATTTAGACATCTCTTCAAAACGATGAATGATGAGATCTGCCACGATATTTCGACGAATACGTTTTACTTTTTATAGATGATTCAACCATTAGTCCTCTGTCCGTGTCTGATATTTTGATTCAGCATTAGTCTACCATTTGCTTATTCTACCGTTCCAACCCTTCCACAAAGAAAAGACAGGGTGCCTGTGAGCGGAAAAGCGGCCAGCGTCGTTATAGTAACGAGATCAAATCCGTTAATGTCCATACACTGTCCTGCCGCGGCATTAACGGATTTGAATTAAAGGGGAACGCCGTTATATTCCGAGTGGTCCGGTAAAGCCTTCACATATTGCTCGTTTTGCCACCGACCAAGGGGATGATTTGCAAGGCAGGGGAGGTTAAATACTGCTTTCAAAATATATTTTCTGAAATCTATCACGAAGAAACTTTCACATTATTTAATTTTAAAACCTAACACTCTAATCTAACTAACTATCACGCACTTCCCCTTAGGAATTGGCAGATAGGACGGACTGCCAAACAACTCGGTCTTGGCATACACTCCTTGCCTTAATCGCATTCATATATCGTCTCATACATACTATTTTGTTATTCTAACTCTTGGCATGCTCGAATCAAGTCTCCCTATATCAAAAATGAGCACGGTCAACAATGGGAAAAAAATATTCTGAAAGACAATTGACCATCACATAAGTTGTCAATACGCAAGCATTTTTAATAATATCGTTCGTTATGCAAGACAAACTGTATTATTAATGAATGGATGTGAACGAATGAAAATTTTAGAAATGATTTAAATCTTATACGCGATCCATAGACTTAATTAATTAATCTAAGACGCGACCATTTTATTCAAATCAATCTTTGAAAAACGAAACTGGTTAAAATATGACTAAAGACTTCATTAAGTAATTAGCTTCCGTTTGGTGTAAAAAAATACACGCTAAATGGCAATATTAAAGTTTTCTTATTTATTCCCTGTCAATATCCATTCGGCTGTCGACGGCGAAACCGTGCTCGGGACATCGATATAAAATCGTTGAAAGTTACGCCTAACGCACCGATATTATAAAGATATCGATTTCACCGTGCTAGACCCTTTAACGTTAAGCCTACTGCACCTATTTTGTAAGTTAAGAAAATATCATCATTTTGTTTCAAATTTCAAAATGATAAATATAATGAAAAGCTATTACCTAACAAGCCCTACCCCCATTACCACCAATGGGGGCGAGAAGGCGCCCGACGCGACGCGACGCCTCGTTCTAAAGGGATTCATCGAAAAAAAAATATTGCGTATTTTGAAGCCGTCAATTTGTATTTTTTATCATTCCCCGAAATCGGAATATTTACTTTCGCATAAATAAGCAAATGATTCGCCCAAAATTATAAAACACTAATGTCTTTCTTTTTTATTCCTTTTGAAATATTTCTATTTCCCGTTCCGAATCAATTAACATTATTCAATACATCAAATTTTCAATGAAACTTTGCTAACGTCAGGTTTAAAGGCAAAACACCTACCTACCTGTAACTAGAGTAACTAATAATAATAATATCTAACAGCGTAATTTCTTCATGATTTCTTGAAACATATCTACACGAGAGGCCCTGAGGAAAAATATAAGTCTTTTACAAAAGGAAGGAGATCAATTTCTGGGATAGAAAGAGGTAGGTATGAGGGTTGGGTTGGAGTCTGTGGTTCAGCATATTCAGGAATGACGGACGTATGAACTCATCCCTTCCACTGCATCTCCATGTGCCGTTCTCGATCTTGCCCGCAGGTATGGTAGGACCCGTGACCAATGGCAGAGGTGTTGGTTATCTAATAAATGGTTCCCAGGACGACGGTACCCATATCTACCACTCAAACAATGAGTATGGAGTGCCATAAATCTACATCGACATTCAGACAACTTTTCCTGGACACGCGTATTTGGTTCTTACTTGACATGACAGAACTCGCCTCTTGTATAATTTCTTTGATCCCTCCATTTAAAATGAAATATCTTACAGCAGATAGTGCACCGATGTCCGCCAGTGGTGGCATCACCATATGTATGGTACTCTATTTCTACAATGGTTTGTTAGCACTTTGTATTGTAACAGGAATCAAGCTCGAAACGAGGTAGCAGCGACCTTACAGCTGAAGAAATTGTGTGTCTTTATTAACGTTTATACTTTTTACTGTTACTAAATATTAGTAATCTTGAAAATTCAAAATTATTCAATAGATATATTTCACCATTCATTTTCAGGATCAAAAAAATCATTGTCGTGTTTTTGCCACACATTTCTGGGCAATGCCCGAAACTTTATTCCAACTACTTCCGCTTTATAATATTCTCCCAAACATATAACAGGTGAACATGGCTAACCAGAGTTGTAAAAAAATTGTTCAATTTTATTTGTTTTATAATAATATCTATACCTTTCGATGTAGAAACTAGGCACATCTGTTTATTCGCAAGGTCTTAAAAAATACCTAAAACAAACATGTATAGCAAAGAGAGGCAATACATCCAGATTATTCTACACTGAACAGAAAGAGCCTCTCATTTGTGTAGTTAAATGACTTGGTAAAGAAGGTGGTTTGAAGGAGAGGGAGGGGAAGAGAGAAGGAGGCTGGTAAGAGCTACTTGGGGAGGATCACGAGGGATACCCACATTAAATAGAATTCTTCTGCAATGTGATTTTTTGTTCTCATTTTCTGTTTTTGCTAAAATTGCAGCATTCTATTTAGATTTTAAACGATGTTTTTAGATATAATTTCATAGCTATTTGCCAATCGAGGTGCTAGAACTAGAACAGCATTTACTTAAACGTCAAAATTAATTTCACAAGCTGCAAAGTATTGGTTATAACCTCACCAGGTTTTTATGTATTAATCATTTTATTCAATTTCTACCGTAGTTAATTATTGTTAGCATGGTTTTTTGCGTATTTAATGACAAGAAAAATGAATAAAACTTTTTCGACAATCATTATGATGATATTTTTAATCGATTGGCCACGGAAGATGTTTAGTTCAAATAACGGCAGTGTTTGCTAAGTACTGAGTATCTACAGAATGGCGGGTTTCTTCTAATTAACAATGAAATTGCAATTTATCGCTTGATCATTTCCCGCTTAATTTTCACAACACGAAATCCGTACCTATAGCGGTGCCACGGAAATGTTTCAAACTCAGAGATTCCCAAATTGATTTGGATCACCGCCCTCTTATCAGACCTATGTTTCTGTCGGGTCGTTTAATGGAAAATTTTGACAATGAAATTGTTGAAATCATTTTGATCATTAAATGCGATGAATGTGGTAAATCTAACAAGCAGTGCATTATTACATGCGTGAATCCAAGTTCCAGGAGGTTGCAATCGTTTAGAATGTCAATCAATTATTGTCATGGATTTTGATCGATTTTACGACAATAAAACGTGATTTAATAATTATGCAGAGGCAGATTCATACTTTAAAATTGATTCATTGAGTGTACGAAAGCATCATATAGATGCACTATTCCTATATAAAGTAGTTAAAAATAATATTCACTGCCCAGAGTTGCTAAATAAAATTCAATTCAATGTAACTGCACGTTTAACACGCTCTTCTTTCCTCTTCAGGGTGGATTAATGCAAGACGAACTCTAAGCAGAATTCTTGCCTGAACAGACTACGCATAGTTATCCACTGTGGACATTTTCAATTGCGACCTTACCAAATGTAAGAGGTCCACAAAAGAATATTTCTCTGATGGTTCGTGAATAATGTTATGTTTTTATTGCTTATATTTCTGTTTTGTTTTGATATATGTGTACAATCTCTCTCCATTGCTACGAATGTTTTGATAGATTTTGTTTTATATAAAAAAAGTTTTATAATTTTTTTATTTTACATAGTGATTACATAATTTTTGGATTAATATTCCTTTTTTATAAATTTTATTTAGTTATTACGCTGTCTCAGTAGAAGTACAGTGACAAGGAGGAAATCCATATTTGGTTTTATTTTGGCCATTTAATACTATGTACAAACTGAAATAAATTTAAGCTGTCGATTTCCCGAAAATTAATAAATAAATAATTATATATTCACATATAACATACTTCTGAATACCACCAGCTGCCTCGTTTTCAGTATAATTCCTCCGCTCCCTCTGTTCCTGAAACAAGTATTTTCTGTCCTTTACGTAGATACTTAATTTCCAATATACAAACTCCTGCATACTTCTGAATACCTTCATCTTCCTCGTTTTCTGTACAACTCAATATAATTTCTCTGCCCCATCTGTTCAATACAACTCTTCATTCTATTGCCTGATGCTGACGGCCGTTTGAGCTTGTCAGCGGCTGCTTAATCGATTGGCCATATTGAGACGTGAAAGTGGCGGTGGTTTCATAAAAAAAACATATTTTCTGTCCTTGACGTACTTAATTTCCAACGTACAAACCACTTCATACTTCTGGACACCTCCATCTACCAGATTTTTAGTAGAAATCACCGTTCCTCCGTTCCTCAAAAAGATATTTACTGTCCTTTACATAGGTACTTATTTTTCAACATACAAACCCCTCCATACTTCCGAAAACCTCTACATAAGACCGTTTAATTGCCTCATGTTGCTCCTCAAGCCATGATCGCCACCGGGAACTCTGCAGCGTTTCGCCCACTTTGGGAATCTCTGCCGTAGCTAGTTGCTTCTCTCAAGCGGCGGTTTTATACAAACGATAATTCACAAGTTTAATTGATTTTGTTAGCATAAAGTTTATCAATTTATTGAGGTATTCCCGTGTTATGTTCAGCAGTGTTCCCGGTGCGCGTGTGTGTGTTTGACGTAGGTGCGGCGCCGCGCAGTGTGCACAAGCCGAGCCGCAAGTAATGAGAGGAGAGACAAATTGTTGCAGAAACTTCCCTCAGATTGACACTTTTCGATTATAAACTTTCAGAACTCCCCGTGTTTTGTTAGCGCTCCACCGGCGGATGAGGACTGTGAATCCGAATCGATTTATTAATGATGACTTGAAATATTTGGGCGACGGAAACATGTGCGACAACTCCGGCAAATTTGTAAATCAGGAAATTGGAAAACCTAAACGAATTAGAAAACTGTAGGTGAAACGTACCCATTTCAATAATATATGTAAACTTTTATATTTTTTACATCAGCTCCACAAAGGAAGCTCTGTTAAGGTGGAAACACATTATTAAAACCCGACGCGACCCGACGAAACGCGATGCGTGTTGAGTCGAATCAAATGTATTGTTTTCTATGGACCAGAATCACACTATGAACACCCGACGCGACGCCATGCGCGCACACGCCACCCGATCCAGACGTGCCAGGTCGGTGTGTTGCCCATGGTGGGGGTAAACACGCCATCCGACGCGGCCTGTGCGGTATGTTTCTAGACAACACCCGACGCCACGCATCAGTCGTTCGAGAACTGTCACAGAGCATATACGGACTTTATGCCAATTAAATATAATTTTTTGCATTTATTTAGCGAAATGACCGACGAATAATTAATTGAGTTGGTAAAACGATATCCTGTTCTATATGACATGAGTTTAGCTATATGTATACAGAGATCATAATTATATGTAATTTTCTTACTGTACAATATTTTGTAATATTTTGCAGTATTTTTGAAAATATCATTTTTCAATTTTTGTAACTTTAAATATTATTATCTAAATATATATAATTACATCGACTAGCTCCCCAGTTAGACCCGAGAATATTTCTCTACTAATTGGGTAACCAAAAAAGTGATGAAATAGTAATGAGTCTGATATGAAATGTAATATTCATTTATTGTGAATATTTACTTTTTTCTAAATAAAAAAAAATAATGTGAGAAATAATGCATGGGAAGAAATTGCCGAGCAAATTTTGTGTCTTTCTTGCCTATGTCACTTTGAATAAATTCGTGTATTTCTTTAAATTGAGTTTTAGTAATCCGAAAATACATATGAAATCTTTCAGTATCTTGAAGTAAGTCTGGATACAGAGTATGATATTCACCACACATTCTTCTCTTTTAATTTATCTCGTGTACCCAGTAACGCCTAGTTATTCTCTTTTTCTTGAGTCGTTTAAGTATCATGTATGTATGTACCCAAAATTTGCATCAAATCTTCTTCAAAGTCTTCATTTGACTCGTTATTTATTAAATCCATAGTACATAACCATACACTTCCACTGCTGTTAGATAAC
The DNA here is from genome assembly GCA_917563855.2 of Limnephilus lunatus. Lineage (NCBI taxonomy): Eukaryota > Metazoa > Arthropoda > Insecta > Trichoptera > Limnephilidae > Limnephilus > Limnephilus lunatus. The sequence continues at coordinate 90,187,381 of OU830595.1, read as the reverse complement.
TGTATTCATATTCATAAATTGCTAGTGTGTCGTGGCGTCACGTGTTGGTAATGTGCACGGTGCATATCGGGTGTCGACACGTGGCGTCGCGTCGCGTTTTAATAACGTGTTTCCACCTTTATGGATGCTGTGTTAAGGGTCATATTTTAAAAAGGAGAAGTTCTGGGGAAGGAAAAAGGCATTTTAGCTATTTATAAAAAACATATTTATCTTAAACATATTCTAGATGCTATGAATAACTGTAGGTATATGTTTCTAACTGCAACCAATCTTTAATGTATTCGATACTTCCGCTATGGGTCGACCCACAGTGTCCTTCTTGACAATTTCAAGACAATTTCAAGGAGGATACGGTGTTTCTTCTTATGTCGACAGAATAGCATTTATTCCCAAACATGGGAACACCTCAGCACAGGTTCGCCTAGTGAGGTGTTCACAAAATACTACTTGGTACTTAACTATATACATACAGTTATGGATCATTAACATGTTTTTTTCTTCTTATTACTAAACTTTAACCATTTAAACCAATGTAATAATCTGTAATGTGTATGTTCAAGAATAGAAATAAAATAAATAAATAAGTGGAAGTAGGTATCTGGAGATCAGCTTATCTAGAAGATACGGATGTATGAATCCATCCTTTCATTGCGGTGCAAGGCGATGGTGCAGAGATGTCGGTAATCCAATAAATGGTTCCTGAGGCGGCGGTACCCATGTCCGCCTCCCAAATTGATGTGCAACGCGTAACGCCATTCATATGAGACGAGTTGTTGCATTAATTTTCCTAGTTGATTTAATTATCTCTCCTCTTCGAAATCCGCATTAAAGAAATCCCTTTTGACCCTCCCATAACCCGCCTCACTGTGCCGTCTAACCAGAGAGCGACATAGTTCACCTGAAGTATAGGCAGGGAAGCTCCAATGAGGTGTCACATTGTAATTAAGGTTTTATTTATATATTAAAATAAATAAATAAAGTTTAAAATATAGTTTACCCACGTGACTATAAAACTTTTTTTAACACATACCTAAGTAAAAAATAAATTAACATATTTTTAATTTTTGTACTATACAATTGAAAATATAAAAAACAACTCGAAAACAATAAATAAAATACATAGACTAACTAAGCATGTACCTCCCTTACGTATCAATTTGCCTTCCAGGATGTAAATAGTGTCAGCGTTTTAACAAGTTTCAGGGGATGCAATAAGTTCCCTTTACTCAAACAAAACAAAGCATCACAAAATATTCCGCTCGATTGATAAACAAATCCCTAAACACAGATCCTTCATGCTTTATTATAAGTGAAAGTTTGACTTGCTGTTTCCCTTTTCTTTAATAGTCTGAAAGAAACAGTTCCCAGCGACGGGTGTATGGCAGTGTAGGTAGACTAGGCTGGGCCGTCAAAGCTTTTCAGGATTTTAAATATGTCAAGGGTCTGAAAAGTTGCGCATTCGAATAATACCTGACGCCAGAAATATTTATTTAAAATATTCCCTTTTGTCCCTGTTAAAAAAAAATCAATACCATTATTTTTCGTGTTAGATGTTCATAAATGTTGAACATATATGGGCAAATCACAATTTACTTTCTCCACAACCCTCCATCAACTAACACATACCTACAGTATATTAGTTCTTCGTATTTTGAGTAGATTCATCATCACCTAGGGTTCCAACTTCGCCTTACCATAAGGAATTTGACTCATAAGAACATGATCTTAGGTGTGATGTGGTTATAAGGACTTTGACATCTAAGAACATGTTCTTACGTGTCAAAGTCCTTACCGTTGTAAGGTAAAGTTAGAACCATATTAAATCAAAGTGACGATATTAGGAAGCATTAACATTTTTGAAAGCCACCGGCGAATAATGATTTTAAGCGGAACCTTGGAAAATACGAGGAGAACAACAACATTCGAGTCATGAAACTGCTGACACGCGAATATTAAAGTAAAAAGAAAGGTTGTTTTCAAATCGTACAATTTATTAAAACCACCACAATATAGCATACCCAAAGATGACATAGCCCCTGAGAGAATTTATTTTTCTCAGAGCCTTTTGAGTGCAGTTAATCAAAAAAATAATAATGCTCTCAATTTTGGGCCTCGGGGCAAAATAACTATCATGATCAAATCTGCTAGTTTCGGTTGTCTGTGATGTGCGTTAGTTATTCCTGTTTGAAATCTGGTTCAATGAACTCATATAATATGTGCTTTGAAAAGAATTTGATTTTTTTAAGAATTCGGACAAGCGATGAAGTAGGTACCTACATATGATGTAATGTTTTAGATAGAAAATTATTTCAATTGCCATTCTTAAAATAGGAACTGATTTGTCGAGAATTTAGAAACTGGAAATGGGTCCAGAATCGAAGTATTCATTCGCAATTTCTGAAATCCTGAGAGAACGACACTTTGTATTTAACCACGAATATTATTATTTTATACATCAACCATTTTCGCTTCTACCAAGCTTCATCAGGATATAAAAAAAACTTTTTTTAATAATATAATGTCTAACCTCAAAGTAATTGCTTCTATATAATGAAAAAAAAATATTCTTTCCGTTTTCAAGTTCTAAAACTTCTCTTCGGTCCGAAGACGATACCAGAGGGTTAAATATAAGTTGTTTTCACATTTCCCCACAGAAAAGTGTTGAAAATAAATTTATAGAGTGGTATCAAAGATTAAAGAAGCGGGGTAAATTTGGTTGCCATCTTGGGTAAGGGAGAGTTTAAAAAACCCATATGTAGGTATACGTACTTTGACGGCCCGCCCTAATGCACATATTTGTATGGGTAGCGCCTGGGGTCTCGTTATATTTAGGGAATTCTATCAGATTCAGTTTATATTATTCAAATGTGCAATCACCCGTGAAATTGAATAAGCGTATTTTTGTTTTTTGTATTGTGCTGCGCACTGTTTTTGTATTATTTCGCGTCGCGTATTTTCCATTCCGGCGTGTCTCTCTGTTATCCGTTCTTTCGAATACCATGGGTTTTAACTTGCTATTTTACTGGAAAATAAAACAATTTCAAGTTAATACATTACTTCCAATTATTCTATTGCAAACTAACGGGAAACATGTAGGATGTAACTAAAACAATAATAAATATAATAATATTAATCTAATAATTCTCCAATTTCTGAGAGCGACGCTTTTTCTTTGCGATTCCTCATAGTACTTATTAATACAATATCACCTCAAAAGAGACAGAGCTAGATAAAAAATAGTACCAAAATTAAAAATAAACCTTAAAATAATTTCCTGCTTTGAAAATTGGTAGATTTTTACACATTGGCCGTGAAAATGTTGTCTCAACATAAAGCTGGCTGGTTTTTAAACATTTGGTGCTGTGATAACCTAAAGAATGAATAATTTAAATAATTATATATAACAAAATGTTTATGATAATATTTTATAATTTATTGCCGTACACTTGATTAAGTATCTCCGGGTTATGGAAGGTAATTGAAGCTATAGTATAATCCCAACATGTATAAGGAAAAGTTTTTATATCCGAAATCAATAATTTTTGCACTTGTCACAAAAATAAATATTAATTTGGTTAACATGGCGAAGTCTGCAGTGTTTCACCAGCATTTCACAATAAAAACGCTCGATTTTGAACACCAATTATTTGTATTGCAGTCCCAGGGCGCTTTGTCTAGTAACAATAAATGAAAACATTTATCATAGGTATGGAACTGAACACTGGTAAAAAGTAGGTATTTTATTCGAATTGTAGCATAACAGTTTACACGGTTAAAAGCGATTGATACCCGTGTATAATCAAATTCAAACACAAATTACCAAGTGCCAATGATGGAAATAATTTCATGTTTTAAAACACCTGTTTTGTGTGCTTCGAGAATCAGATAAAAAGAATTGCCAAATAACATCCAATAATCATTCGCAATTCAATATTGAATGTAATTATTGGAAAATTTATAAGCGTATCGTAGTTCCTCGAAGGACGAAACAATTATGGTATTTGCGTCTGTTTCTACGCAGTTGAAAAATTAGAACTTTACGAAAGAGAAATTTAATTCTTGTGTTGTCTAATACTACTACCATACCTACACGACTTTAGCATTTTCCTTAAGATCCCAAGACCATCGTATGTGCAAGTTGAAGTAATCAAAATAGACATTGAATAAACCAGTGCCAAATAATCATTCGCAAGTCAATATTGAATGTAATTAAAGTGAAATATTATTATTATTATTATTGGAAATTTAACGTTTATCGTTGTTCTTTGAATGAAGAAACAATTATGGTATTTTCATCTGTTTCCAGCAGTTGAAAACTTGAACTTTACGAAAGAGAGATTTAACTCTTAAGTTGTACAATTCTACTGCTATACATACCTTCACGAATTCAGCAGTTTACTTAAGATCGCAAGACCATCGTATTTGCAAGCTGGAGTAATGTCTTTTACTTCGAAAGCAAAATGGACATTGAATACCAGTGCAAGGATTAACTTCTTTGGAAAATACTTGTGTAAATCAGAGTTTCTTTGTGAACACCAGCCGCGGTGGTATTTGGTTCACTATGTTTATCATGCTCAGGTTGAGATGATCCAATCTAGAGCTTATCGGGATGCTCTCTAAAATTAGCCCTGCTGCAGAGGTAATAACAAGTACATAATAACGCATTCAAAGCGCACTTATCGATGCGATCATTCGGCGGGCTTACCGTTAGCCGAGGCGAAGGCCGACTGGTGACCGCGGGCGGGCCGCCCTGCATACTAAACCCTGCTAACGGCTAACGGCAGTGCTACTGGACTTTCCCAGACCGGTAGACCACGGTGCCGAGTACTGAGGTGACCTACAGGATCCGATTTTCTTCTGAATTTATTGTCTGCGGCAACAAAGAAATCACGTTTAATTTAATAATACCGGTAGTTACTTGGTACCCGGATTCGTCCGAATTACGACACTTTCTTTTTAACGTCTTTCTTATCGAACATTAAAATAACATGGAACAAATTAAAATTAAAATTAAATAAAAAATATGGCTTCTTAATTTACTTTCTCAATTTGGTGCTTTATATCTGACAAGAATCTTGGTAAGAATTTGATTAATTTGGTTAAAGAAACGTGAAATAATTTTCATCTTGATGTATTGTAGAAAGGCTTGGTGATACTGGGAAGAAATTAAAGACCTGGCCGAAGTGTAACATATAATTCCTTCTCTTGGCTAGGAGCTTTATCAAATCTCGGACCCTAATTTGGTTAATTTTATTCTAGATTTAGCCGGTACCTACCATTGAGCGTACACACAGAACGAATAAAACCAGGTATGCTAAAGTGGAAACTGGTAAATTACCTCAATTGCAGTCACAAAAGATTGTCACCGATATGGGTTTCGCAATCGTCAATATTGTTTTAGCAATCTCAATGTAGAGAAATGTGCACAGAATTTTTAGATCCGAGCAATCATTTTCTACGCGCAGCATTTCTTTGAGCATGATCTACAGAGCTTAGAAAGATTGTTTAGTTGTTAAACAAGTGGAAATTTAAAATATTGAAATATTGAGGGGTGCATTTTAACTAGTAAAACATAAAACTCCCTGACAAATCTTATAATTTGTTTGAGGCCCAGAACCAATTTACAGAAAGCCTGCAACTCATCACAAATCATTTATTGGAATGGAGTTTCATTTGTGGAACTCCATTTTTTTTAATTAAATTTTAAAAAAATCATTATTTATTTACATCTTCAACATTTGCAAATTCACTTTGTGCCGCCATGTTAAATTAAACAAAAACAAATCACTTGTAAAACACCACTTCTTTAATCAACATTATTATTATTCTTAAATCAAAGGTTCCTTCGACAGATAAGATTAACATGAATAAAAATAACAAAAGACAAACAAGTAAATAATTTTGATTAAGTCATAGGTGTTTTACAAAGTGCTTTCTCTTCATTTAATTAAAATTTATTTACCTTACATTTAAGTTCTGCAAGTTATTTTCAGTTTTTATTATTGACATCTGTTTCAGCGTTTCTTACCATTTAAAACATAGGTAACAGAATTCGTAGAAAAAATTAAAGAATATAAGGCGTATTTAAGGCGAGTTTAAAGTTTAAAGACAATTAAATATTGGCAGGCGTCTTGTCACGCGGCAAGATCGCAGGGTGTGCAACATTATTGCTTTTGTATTCTCCATCAGTTTCAAGCAACAGTTATTTTTCGAACAATATATATTGATCAAGGTCATTGTGAGTCGACACGTAGGATCTGTTAAATGCAAAAAAAATCACGTATGAATGTAAATGTGTGCAATTATTATTCTTCCGGGTTGGTGTGTAAGTAAACTATTGGGACGCAGAATATTTTACTCGGTGATTTCACGAGTTATTGTCAGTTCGTGGGAATAGTCGAAACATTAAGTTTAGATTTAGACCGTCCATCGTCTATTTGAATTTTATTGTTCTGCTCGGCAATCAAATCACATAATTAAAATAATATAGGTGCAAACTTTTTTTCGTTAATTCTTTTAAATAAAAGATGAGCTGTTTTAATAGTCTTAACCTCGTGATTCGCGCAATCGTGGTTTACATACCAACAATATGATATATTCAAATAAATAAAGAGATGAGATAGTCAATAAGGCACCTAAAACTTTTTTCCAAACCACTTGTATTCAGAGGTGGCCAAAAGCTGGTAAGGAAAAAAGTTGGAGTGGGGTGGTTTATTGGAGGAAATTTAGCAGAAAGCAGGAAATTTGTTTGCATATCCTACAAAAGCTTTCTAACAGGAATGAATCTCTCAATTTGGGAGGCGAGGCTGGATACCGCCGCCCCGAGAACCATTTATTGAATAACCAACACCTCTGCCATAGGTCACTCCAAGTGGTTCGCTACGTTTGGTGATTTAGCAGGGGTATCCGAGTTCATCAAGTGAGGTATATTCAGGTTTTGGCGGCGTATGCACTTGACCTCCAGTTGCGTGGTGGGCCAGATCAGAAGAGGCTGGTTTGTTGAGACCTTATGACCTCTCCAGCTGACCGAAAGAGAGCCATTGTCTTGCACCGCGGCGGGAGGGATGGTTTCATACGTCCGTCACTCCTGGACATTGTACCTCTAAATTCCTACCCAGCCCTCATACTTTTTTTCCTTCCCAGAACATCCTCTCCTTCCTTTCCTTAAAAAGACTCTCCACATAGCATCCCCAAAGGTAACGTAGGCACTGAGGGTAATTATTTTCCTCGGGGCCTCCTGTGTAGGGTTAATATAAAAAATCTTTAAAACTTAAAACAAACGTCGTTGTACTGTAAGCATTATTTATTTTGTTAAATAAGAGGGTAAAGAGTATTGAAACTCCGCGAGATAATCAGAAACGAGGTATAAACCAGGTAACCATCAGTGGATAAGTAAATTCTAAACGTCTTTCGATTTTCAAAGATTCAAGTAGGTGCCTCTTTGCATTTTACAGTTTAATATTTTTTGTAACCTTGTGAATCCTAACGTTGTTTGTGCTTGGAATCTATGATAGATTCGTTTCATTTTTTAATTTGCCACTCTTTGTTCCCCAGCCTCCGAGCTCTGTTCAAGAACTTAATAACTCATTTAGCTTATTGCAAATTCTCGGGGTGTATTTGTGCATATTGTGAATGGATTAAAAGTTTCTGTCTGCTGTCTCGCCACCTCCTTGTCTGATTCCCACTCCGGGAGGTCGTCTGCTGATGGATCTACTATTCAAAAACGTGCCACCTTAAATAATGATCAGTGCCTATTGTTTAAATACCAGCCATTAATCATTTAGTAGTGAGTAAAGTAGTTAGGTGTTACTATTTTTGGATTCGAATAATACTTGTTAATGAAAAACATTCTTCTCAAAAAATTTATTGACTTTTGAACAATTAAGAAAATTAACAACATCGGTAAACAAAATTAAGAAATGAATGCGAATTTACTTAGAAAATTAAAGTAGGGAGCTTTTTGTGATAGAGAGAATAATTTTTTTCCTTCATAATGATCATTTACAACGATAAACGATGATGAAAGGTGACTATGGGTGGAGAAGGACCACTATTAATGTTAATAGACGATGCCATAAGATGAAGTATGGTGAAAGATAATGAAAAAAATTAAATCGATACAAAACGATGAATTTTGATGAAATGTGAGTCAAGAAGACATCCAATTTAATAATATTGAGTAATGAAGGTTTTTTTAAAATTAATGAAAATAACTAGTTGTTTTTGGTAAGCTATAAAATAGTGTTTATTGGAACGCCATTTTAATTTTAATTTTAATCATATTATTATTTAATCTATAAAAACCGTTTTTTTTTTTTTTAAATATTCAATACTTTTATTAATAAATTAATAAAAACAGTTTATTTATAAACAAGTTCTGCTGGTAATTATTATTACGCGTGACAGCTGTTTCGCCTTCTGAGGGCATTATCAAACAAAAATTAAAATGGAGTTCTACAAATTAAACTTGATAACAATAAATATATAAAAACAGTTTATTATAAACAAGTTCTGCTATGTAATTATTATAACGCGTGACAGCTGTTTCGCCCTCTGAAGGCGTTACCAAACTCTCTGATACACAGTTTGATAATGCCTTTAGAATTAATTATTTACATTGAGGGATCAGTAGGATTTTATCGGTCCAGTTAGGAGTTCTACCGAGCCGAACCTTCTGATATGAAAATATCTGGAGTCGGTTAATTATTTTCCCATTTGGTCTCTGGCAGATTGACATGTTATTCTTGTATTGTTTTGTATTTATTATACTTATTTAGTGCACTTACATAGCGTGGATTTACTAGATGATCATTTGTGGAAAAGTGTGTGGGAGGGTTTAGTTTTTCCTGTGGGGAAGATTTAACCCGGACATAAAATCGGAAGCATTAAAAAAAGACACAAGAAAAAAAAATATTTATAAACAAGTGATTACCAGAGATCGATTAAGCCCCACGCATTCTTACACACTTTCAGATGAAGGAAGTGTAAGCATCGTGTTGTGTGGTCCTAGAAAAGCTCCCCTTAGCAGGCTCCCAGGTCAACAGTCACGTCTAGAGAATTTAGTAGAAAAAAGTCTGGAGAGGCAGCTGATTGAATCATTAGGCTTTTATCCCTCGGGGCTCAAGTTTCTCACAATTAGCGCCACACGTTCGCTTTCCTCCACCTGATCCGATCTCTCCTCCAACCCGATGTACGATGTACAGGTACAATGGCACTCACATTCTGCATCACTAATGTAATTAACGTGCATTACCCATTTGCATACTTGCATGAGAATAAATCGACCTCTGATGCATTTAATAAAATTAATCGGCAGCTCGCCTGCATGTGAGAGAAATCCTGGCGAGAGGGTGGGTGGAAGGTTAAGGGGTGTTCAAGCAAGTTTGAACAGAGCTTGCTCTAATTTTAAGGTCTCCGACAACGACTTGTAGTCCGTGCAATGGGTTTTTTTATCAGATTTTAATAACTCTGAGTTGTCCCATAAAATTTACCGAAAAACCATTATTTTAACCCGACGACAAACTTATCGTACAGCAATGTGATAGTTTCAACTTTGTACGTAAGAATAAAATAAAATAGAATAAATTAAATAATATAATTCATTTATGGATCCGCACTAGTAGATTAAAACATACAAAAATATTGCTGATGACACATTCCTACTACTAAAAGCAAACACCTGGTCTGAATTAAATAAAATGCCAAATACAGATATCAATGCACTAAAATTATGGTTTGATAAAAACCTGTTTACATTTAATTCTAAAAAAACCTATTATTTACCATTTTTTATTAAAAAACAAGAAACACCTAAAGAAATAAACATAATAATCCACTCTGTGACAAATACAGAAAACCACAAATGCAATGTATTATGTACAAACATAGAAAGCAAGACCGATATTAAGTACCTGGGCATAACAATAGACCAGCGTTTAAAATGGTCCCCACACATAAATATTCTGAACAACAGAATAAGGAAACTAACATATATATTTAGATGTTTGAGAGATATTTTAAACAAAAAATTACTTAGAACCACATACTTCGCTTTCTGTCAATCAATTATACAATACGGCATTATAGGATGGGGCGGTACATATACAAATCTAACACAAACAATTTACATATCACAAAAACTAATAATAAAAACAATTTATAAAAACCCTACTCATATTACAAACAATTTACATATCACAAAAACTAATAATAAAAACAATTTATAAAAAACCCTACTCATATTCGTCAGAACTTTTATTCCAACAATTTAAGGTCAGAAAATTAAGTGCAATATATTTTTATCATGCAACATTACAAATTTATAAAGATAACATTCAAAATAAAGTTGCACCATTTAAAAACAACAGAAATCTTAGACAAACATCAATACTTCCTACTCCAAAATGTAAAAAAACATAAATATCTCGGAGTAAAATTTTTTAATTCACTTCCTGAAAAAATCAGAAACATGAACAGTAATATCAAAAAATTTAAAACTCACCTTAAAAACTATACCGAAAATTTGAACTGAATATAAAAAATAAATAAATATTATGTAATTAATTATTATATTGAATTTATTGTAATTTATGTATCTTTCTCTGAATAAAAAAAAAATAAAATAAAAAAAATCCTGTTAGATACATAATAATTGAACTCAAATTCTCTTAGTGTTCATTGAACTTTTTTTTTTTGTATTTCTTGGGTAATAACTATGTAACAATTTCTAGATATTTTATTTTGAGGAGTTTTAATTTTAAATGTACATTTGTTACTTTAATTTTAAATTATATGCAACCGGTTTCGACACATCCGTTTTAAGATTTAAGTTTGCTCGTGAATGACACGGATGTGTCGAAACCGTTCGCAGAAAATTAAAAATTAAAGTAACAAATGTTCATTGAACTTAAGTTTTGCAATTTACCTACTCTTATATTCGCCTTTTGAAAGTAAGTATTTAAGACATAAGGAAAAAAGCTTCAACCCTTTCCGAACTTCAATCATGTTTGTTATTGCCAACGTTCTTCCAAATATTAAGTAAAATACCCCTACCTTTCTGACAATCTGAATTTATCAACCGTATCAATCTTGCTATAAAAACCTTCACAACTTTATGATGGCTAAGTTGATAGAATAGTTTCTGATCGATGCCCCAACGGACAACCCGGCCATATTGGCACAGGCTTATGCGTTATGAATATTGACAGCTTTTTATCAGATTTCATAGACTAAAAGGATATTTCGCTCAGTGTAAGGGGATTCGAACATGGAAATGTGAGTACTTGGAAATTTCCTTTTTAGAACTGATAAAAGTAAGTAATATCGAAATTCCCACCTCCAGGCGATGAAAAAGCCAAACGGAATAAAGCATTGAATACATTTTATGATTTCAATTAAAATTTATTAATATCTTAAGTTGCCGAATAATTTTTTGCAAAATGATTATATTACACATAATCGTATGTCTGACAAGTTTTGTAGTTTTATTTTATGAGTAATTATTTTGTTGAATCTAAATTGGTGTTATACATGAGTAGAAAATCCCATGTACCTACGTATAGTACGCATAAAGATAATTCATTGATAATAATAATATTTTGGGGTCATTATAAAGAACGACAACGTATTTTCGAAAATTCAAAATCACCTTTTTTATGTAAAAATTATTATAATAAATACAAAGAATAACTTAGTTTGAATACCACTTGATTGTATTTTTTTGACTAACCGGTTTCGGTTCCACATGAACCTTCATCAGGGGTGTATATAAAATATTGAAAAAATGTTGAACAAACATACGGTTGGTTAAAAATATTTTATAAAGTGGTCATCCAAAAAAGTTATTCTTTGTATTAAATGTGATTATAATGATTTTGTGTACCCACAAAGTGTTTGCTATATGTGAAAATTTAAAAATTATTCCCTTAAATAAGCCAAAAGACTGTCACAGCAACTCAGTTTTTATCATTCATCTTCACAGAATCTTTTTTACTACTCATAAACCCCGCACAAAGTCTTAAAACTAACATGCATAAACTTTCCTCCACACTGGATAGAGAAATGACAGTTTTAAAAGTTGGGAAATCTCCAAGCCCCACGCCAACTGTTTCCACAAACGTATAAATTGTTATATACACGAATATCTACAAAAGCTCTCGTCCCACGTGAAATCGACGAGCTTTTATATTTTGCGCTTTGAGCTATGACTTTGTTCCTTCATAAAATAGAGTGAAAGGTTGTGTTCACCACCTGTAACGAACGGAAAATCATTCATGGGAAATTTGAGGTAAAAATGATTGATGTCGAAAGCTTTGCGTGGAAGCTTTCGCTATTGAAAACGTAAAAGGGTGTTTACAGTACCTACCTACGTGCGATAGTGCGTATCAAATAGGGTTGGCTTTTAATAATTCAAATATTCGGGCGATACAAAAGCGGTCAAAGAACTAGCAATCACCGGCTTATTTTACTTTTGGTATAAATACACACGGAAATCATCAAAGCATGCCTTTCCTGGAAAATTACGGTAAGCAGTTAACTTAATTTGCTAAAATGTAAGTACCTATTTATTTCGCATTTTTTGTTGTTTTTAAAAGTAATTAAAAAAGTTTTATGAAAATGTTTAACTTCAAAATGTTTTACGAATTAATACTAATTACACAAAAGTGAACAAATTCGCAATAAAGCTTTTCTCTTTTTACCGGTTATCAAAACACATAACAAGCGCTTTAGAATCTGATTTTTCAAGATTTTTATCTGACGTAAAATTAATTTCAATTCTTAATGTCTTGTAGAAATTTAACGAAAGCACTCAAACCTTGAGTTCTTCCGACATAATTTGCATGATGCATAAATGGCGCCATGAATTTACACTACTTTTTTCGGTTCAAATAATTTTAACTTATTATAACATTTCCATTATGACCCACAGGCATTATCAAATATTCATTTGACTGCAAAGAGATAAGTAAGTTTTCGATTAAGTGTTGTATATACATATATTTATATTGTTATAAGTAATAAAAGAGTGATGAACCTGGGTTAAGCGGGTAGTAAGAAATAAAATAAAATTACTGTATTGATAGTTAAACTGAAATTGCCGAGTGAACTGAAAATGTCCAAGTACATCCAATTCTAGATAGTCTAGAATTCTAGAATCTAGGAGCAAAATTCACTAAATTGGAGAGTATCTGTATTTGTCTGCATTTAATCGTTTCACATCATGAATATCCCTTCACTTATCCATATCCACATATGATATAGTTGAGCCGTCTGGTAGCCAGGAACGGCTCCAGTCTCCATGCCATAAGCCGCGCGGGTAATGCATCTCCTACACGGAATATCCATCATACATAAAATATTCAGCGGAGCAACGCGTCAATACAAATCGCCCTGGGGAGATGCAACTGGCGGTATGGCGAGGTATTAGGAGCCGGGTACTTGCTAGTTGGTACTTCCGATACAACGCTCATCCTTATATGGGGCGGAGGGGTGGCCATCTAGACACTTTCAATATTCCGTGTTTGCAAATTTATTATTTATGTTTTATGGTATCAGATTATTGTAGTTCTGATTTGGTGGAATGATTGTCAAATTCGTTTTCGATGCCATTTTTAGTGGAAAACAAAGTTAATTGCAGAAAATGAAAAGCAAAAAATTACCTGCAAAATAATAATAAAGCATCCTTTCACATTTGTCCAAAATTTGGAAAAACATAAATCCTACCACAACAGATGTTTTTGTTTATTCATTTGAAACACGCGTGGAAATCAAGTTTAAATTAAATATGATTGAAACCGGAAAGTAAATCTTGTACACGCATCATACAAACAATAAAAATAATACAGGGATTACAAGTTATTTAAGCAATAGTACAAAGCACAGCTGTAAATTTAATGCATGATTAGTAATTTTAATTAACTGAACGTTGTGATTTTAGTTTATCTAGAAACATTCAGCTGACAAGAACTTGTCAGCTATTTTGAAGACTTACAAAAGTACTTCGATTTTAGTTATTTTAGCAGTTGAATATTTAAAATTTTTGTTGAATTACTAATCAGACCTTACCTTTGGATAAATAACCAAGAGTTAGTTACAAAAAAAATAACGTGCTGACTTAAACTTAATATCAATGGAGCAATATAATCTCTATTAAGAGCTTTTCTATCTGTTGAAACATAATATTTCTAAGCCAGTTGATTATAAAATTGGAAGAAGTATTCTTTTTTCCCAAAATTATTGATTTCGTATAAAAGTAAAGTCGAGCAGGACAATGAAGGGAAGGGGCAGTACTAGTAGCGTGGGTGCACAATGCACATGTAATAAAACTTTTGACAACAAAAGTGAGCTGTCAATTCGTCGGATCGGGGAAGTATTTCACTGAGGGCCATTCACATAAATCTCTCGATGGCCTCCCTAATATCATATGTGGCCAGGTACTACCCCTCCCCGGCGTAGAAGCGACTCTTAGATCAATAACAGAATTTCTCAAATGTTGAAAGATTATAAGTTTTAAAGAATATCTATTAAAATCCATTTGTGCTCTATTTATGTTAGCTAATGATACCTATAGATGTTTTATACTTCATAATTACTCCACAATGAGGTTTACTTGAGATAAGAAACCAACTTTCTTTACATTAACTTCTCATAGAAGTTGAACACAAGACCGAGCGAAGAAACGACCTGTTCGTATGTGGCAAATGTCTACTAATACTCTAAGACAATTAAGGACCATGTTATTAAACCCATGAGTTCCGTGTACTAGTCTAAAATAACTCTAAAACTCGTTTGATCTGGCACCACGAATAAGCAATTGAATTAAAGGTTGACAACTTGTAAAATAAAAAACAGGTAATTAATTGAAAAGTAATCAAGAGAAGAAGAGAAATCCATATATAATTTTTAAATGAATGTGATCGAGGCAAGACGTGTGTACCAAGTTTGAGTTGTTTGGCGGTCCGTCCTCTCTGCGTACCCCTGAGGGGAAACGGCGTGATGGTTAGTTAGTTAAAAAATGTATTATACCCTTAGAAAATATCTTTTTCTTTAAACCTTAGAAAATATATAAAACCTTACATCACACTACAATTTATAGTTTTTTTTTTCAATAAAGTTTAGGTATTTATGGTAAATTTTAAAATAATCTTATATTCTTACATAGAGCGGGCATTACCTACATGACATTTATCACAGGTACAGTACATGCCGAACATTAAGACCGGCCTGATGTTCACCAAAAATCGTCCCAATATGCGAGTTTCTGGAGAAAAAAGTGGCATGCACCCCCGCCCACGCCTTTCTCTATCGCAGGTATATTTTTATACATTTTTCTCTCTCGCTTGCGTTAATTGTAGTCAGAACTGCGCGAGAATAGAATGTATCATGTTCAGGCCGGACTTAAAGTTTGGCGAGCACAATGAAAACCGATTCATAACTCTTCACTAACGAATACTTACTTGGTAAATTGGTAAATTTTCCTCTCTGTAGGTGGAATTTTCTCTAAATAATAAAAATCGGATGATATTGTAATTGCTTGTGAAGAAAAGTAAACACGTAGTATGGCATCCAGATTTTTTTTAGCACAGATTCCCGATACGAGTGTATACTCGTAGCGACGATTAATGTATGGTAGTACACGATTTTTCCGGAATTCTCGGCAATCAATGGGTTAACATTGATTTGAAAAATTTGATAAATAATATTTCTATTAATTTGTATTAATTATTGATTTAAAAAACACATTTGTCTTTTATTACATAAGCAAGCCACATACATTAAGGTTAAACGTCACGTACGTTATAATCTACGCATTCACAGATGGCGCCAATCAAATTATATTAGGTTTTTAATGCTTTATGCACGTTACGCTTTACAATATTTAGGTAAATTAATTGTTCGCGATCGTACATATTTAATTAGAATATAAATAAATAGTTTTGTTCATAAACAAACCCAAATCTTTCAAGAAAGGCTGAAAAATACAATATTGGATTGAGTCACCGATACAAAATTGAATTTTTCAGCCTTTCTTGAAAGATTTGGGTTTGTTTAGGGACAAAAATATTTATTTATATTCTAATTAAATATGTACGATCGCGAACAATTAATTTGCCTTAATATTTTAAAGCGTAAAGTTCAAAAAGCATTAAAAACCTAAAATAATTTGATTGGCGCCATCTGTGAATGCGTAGATTATAACTTACGTGACGTTTAACCTTGCTACATTCAGCAGGATATAAGTACTAAAAATGATAAATACCCAAGTCAGGGAAAAACTGAAGTTAATAATATATGTTAATAATTAAATATAGTTAATACAAAATCATTTTAATACCGGTCGGTTTGACTTTTATTTTTTGATATAAATTTCGATTAATAAAATTTCCTGCGAAACAAAAATCTTCATATTTCGTTTGAAATATTTCTTAAACATTTTTGTCATGTATTTTTTAAAAAAATATTAAAAACTGAATAATTAAAATGATAAATAGTCAAGTATTTGTCCCTAATTAAGTTAACGTCATGCTTAAGTATTTCCTTTCTGATCCTTGGGTTACGAATCTAATTTCCGTCGGATGTAGTATTGTCAAAAATATATTTCCTGTCCAGCGAGTTTTGTAAAAAATGTGTCATTTAAGTCACCTTAAGAAATTATGTTTTTTATTGTATCAAATAATGAATTGATTGAATAAATTGATTTTTGGTTTATAAGCTCTAAGAAGTACCTTCACAATTTGGGAGGCGGGTATGGGTACCGCCGCCCCGGGAACCATTTATTGGATAACAAACACCTCTGTTATAGGTAACCCCAAGTGGTTCACTGCGTTTTGTGACTTTGCAGTGGTGCACGGGTTCATGGGGTGGGGTTTATCTGGATCTAACCGGCGAATAGGTCTGCTACCAATTGCGTGGAAGGCCAGATCGGGAGAGACTAGTGATGGAGACCTTTTGACTTTTCCAGCAGGGCTCTATCGGAACATCACCTTGCATCGCAGTGGGAGGGATTTAATCATTCGTCCGTCACTCCTGGACACACTGACCCCCAGACTCCTACCCACCCCTCATACCTTCTTCCTTCCGAGAATATCCTCTCTTTCCTTTCCTAAAAATATCCTCCACACAGCACCCCCAAAGATGACATTGGTCCAGAGGAATATTATTTTCTTCAGGGCCTCCTTTGTGGAGCTATTGTAAAAAAAAAACTTAGACTATCTTCTAATATTTACTTTGCTTCTGCGGAGAAAATACTGAGAATCGCCCTTGTTCGACTGACTCATCATGTCTGTGTGTTTTTTTAGTCGTGAATCGTGAATGTATTGAATAATCAGATGCTTTGTTATGTTTTAGATGCACTGATCTACAGGAAGATTCCACGCCTTGCTGTACTTCAATACAATACAGGGGTTGAATCAGCTAACTGTTCGGGGTAGCCCCTGACCCCAGGCTGTAGGTCTGAAACTCTGAAGGGATGGAGGGTAATACTCCATCATGCGAACATTACAACCAGTGGCCACTCCGGGGTTGCAACTAACTACTTGCCATCACTGCAAGTCTGTTGCTTTTTGCTTAACGGAAACGAGCCCTGCATCAGGCTGCTGAAATCGATGTATTGATTTTATTTAACCTAAATAAATATTTGCAGGAATGGGAAAAAACGAGGGAAGAAAAGATTCTCGTTTTTGGTTAGGAACAGTATCAGATATTTTTCAGAATTTAGATTACCAGCAATAGTGGGTTTTTTTATTATCGTACGTGTATTCATTATATTTATAAAAGAAACTTTATTTTTCATTTTTCCTTTTTCATTGCTTTGTACTCGTAATTAAATCGTTTGAGGATTTTTCGACCATAATGCTAGGCACATGCCCGTGTTGTGATTGTCGATTTTGTATACAGTGAATATGAAATATAAAATAACATAAAAGAATGTAAAAGAAAATAAATAAAAGTATCAAATAATATAAAATGACATAAAGTTAAAGAATTATAGTGTACGCAAGAATATAAAAAGTGTGTAATTTAAAAATATATAAAATCGAAGAAAGTACTATAGAGTAAGTACAGATATTTTAGCCTCTTTTCTTGGTTGAAAATAATTTATAGAGATTCCATTAAAACAAAATATTATTTTTGAGTTTCGGACAAACTGATGTATGAAGTAGAAACTTATTACATCTCACAATTTCTTAAGTAGTAGCCACAAATTTCACAGTTACCTTTACATTCTTTAGTACGTATTTTAAGAAAAGCTAATTTTCCACTATCAATCTTACCAACTAGCATTTTATTAGTGAAAAATTTAGTTTGAGCAATTTGATGAGTCACTAGAAACGTAACCTACGTTGCTTCCGGGGCTCAATAAATACATTTCTCTGCCATCTCAAATATCATCGCAATGCCTCCTGTCAATGATATTATTTGCTTCCTTCAATAGAGTATATTATCCTGTCAGTGGGAGCAGTAAAGCAGTTAGTCCGGCGATTGCAGCAGTTATCTCCTGGGACCTGAGCCGGATGGGGGATTAGTGCCTGGACAAGGCAAGGGACAATGTGATGCAACGCTACAATGTATGATTGGTGCATCGGTGGTCAAGGTAATGTAAAACTGCCACTTTTATCTCAAAAAGGAATTAAAATCATTCTTCTCTAGGATTGTTCATGATGCAGATTAAACGTTACACATTTTCATCACTGTTTTCTGAAACAATAGAAACCCTCCCACTTAAAGCTCCGGCATCTTGAAAAATTCAATAGTGGTTTTTCTTTCTACTTTTTCTAGACACTACTAAATTCCATAGCTCCACCGGGAGCTATCAAGCTTATAAAAACGATTAAACCATAGAAAAATTAAACAAAGTTCTTCCATGTATTTTGTTGTCTGTTCTTCCAAAGTTCTTATTAGTTTTAAGGTTTCAATTTCTTTTTTCAAAATTTCAATTTTTGCAAATCCGAATTTTTGTAATCTAATTAATACTTTTTTTTATTTTGACGATCAATCTTGTTTAAACCACTGAGCTATGGCGGCTTATCAAATACCCGCCAAATGATTCAATATATACAAGTGCTTCATTCAATAATTGAAAATGTAATAAGCAGTAATTGTTTAATGAAGCACTAGTATATATTGAATCATTTGGCGGGTATTTGATAAGCGGTAGAGCTCCTGACCGGTAATCAGAGGGACACGAGTTCGAGTCCCGTTGGCGGACAGTATCTTTTCTCGGAAGATTTTTTCAATGTAGATGAGTGTTTCAGGCTGATAATTATTGCTCATAATAATTGTTACCCTTTGTGCTATGCATAAAAATTTTGTCTTAAACATTAGTTTATCAATTAAAAATAATAATTAATTGCTTAAAGTATTTTAGTTTATCATATTTGAATGGAAAATAATAATACGACGTGGCCCCAGCTCGGACTTATTTTCAGGAAATGTAATTAGAACCTTATGCAATGAATTATTATGCCCTAGTTGGTTGCATATGGTTCTGTTTGTATATTTAGGTATGTTCTAAAATGGTAAGTTTACGTCCTATTTAAATATTATCCTATACAGCATGTTCAATCAAAATACTTTACACAAGATTCAACCTCAAAATCATATATTGGTTAATTGATTATGAGAAATTGTCTTTGCAAACTTTGACACCTCATATCTCAAAATAAGGTAAAGTGAAGTTAGAACCTTATCCAAATGTAATGAACTAATGTCTTTGAAAATTTTAAAAATCTATGAATATTTATATTTAGGAGGAATATACGAAAAAAATTGAAAATGGTTAATGATGCATCCTAGGAATTCCGCAACCCATCAAAAGAATATCGCGTTGTATCAAGAATAAGGGATGTGAATCAATAAAGTATAACGTCCCTTTTCATCGCAGTCCTCCGGGAGATGATGTGTTTGAGTGATAAGCCCTGATTTCTGGCCTCCGCTTTGTTGTTGCCGGCTCTATGAAATTGTATCACTTATTGACAGGAGGCTATTCATCACAAATAAGCTCGTTGATTAATGGGAAATAAATATAAAGAATTCCCCCAAATCATTTATTAATTTGATCGGAGAAGGTTGGCGTATTCGTTAGATATTGATGTTGGAATACTTCCTGTTGACTACTTGCCAATTATGTATTCAGCACTTATTTTTTTTAAGTAATCGTTAATTTATTTTATTATAATTTTTTTACGAAGGTATTTTTTTTAGTTATTTGAATAAATATATGTCAATGGGTTTTTTTTTACATAACAGTAGATATCTTAGGTTTATAGTGTGAACGAAAATTGTGAACTTAAGAGGCGGTTCTCCGAATTTCAACCGATTTCTTGCAAATCTCCCTTAAACATTTGAAGTTTTTAAGCTCTTAAAAAAATATATGTTATTCTTGAAGATAATTCTAGACATTTATCGCGCCGAAACGCAAATTATATAAAATTCCCTCGATAGAAAAAAATCGCAAAGTATGCTCCAAAAATGATTATAAACACGTTTGTTTCGGTTATTTTACAAGTTATATGTATGAAAAAACTTGCAGCGTTTCTTTAAATAAAATTAAACACAATTATCGCAAGATTTTTGCTCTATTTTTAACGAGTCGTGTTTTATTAAAGATTTTCATGATTTTTGCATCAATTTTACCGCTGTAAATGTTAGCGCGCTCTTCTAACATTCGAAATTTCATATCTCTCCATCTTCTTCTTTTTGGGGCCGGGAACTGAGCCTTAAGTAAATTAGCAGGAAAATAAATAAAAGTTACAAATAAACATGTATAAAAATGGACGAGATAAACGAAGAAAAAAATCATTATTTAGGTACCTAATCATTAGAATTTTTTTAATATGTATGTCTCCACCCACAAATATGATGATCGTCAAAAATAAAAATGCCACAAGCAAGGTCATCTACATGTGTGTCGGTTTGGATATTACAGTAACATAATTATTTTTTTTCTTAAATAATGGAAATATTTAGAAGACCTAACTAAAATTAGGGTTCCACGACAAGTAAACAAAGTGGCATTTCTACACGCCTTTGAAAATTCACGAAAAGTTATGAAAAAAATTAAAATAGATAACAAATATTATAATCAATAATTATCAGCCTGAAACACTCATCTACATTGAAAAAATCTTCCGAGAAAAGATACTGGCCGCCAACGGGAATTGAACCCGTGACCATCTGATTGCCGGTCAGCAGCTCTGACCACTGATCTATGGCGGCTTATCAAATACCCGCCAAATAATTCAATATATACTAGTGTTTCATTCGACAATTACTTATTATTACATTTTTCCAACTGAAAACAACCAACTTTATTTTTGTGAGAGAGGTATTTTTAATACTAAATCTCCCGCTAGGTGGCGTCGAGACTAATTATGTCTGCATTTTTTTTGCTGAAATACTTTAACTTTAAAATTAAAATAGTCCGTAACCTGTCCTAACCGTTATTTTTTTTCGTTACTTTTAATGACTTCAAAGGATGACTTCAAATGAAGTTGCGTATTCTTGAGTTGTTCGGTCACCAAAGTTCAACAATCGGATCACTATAGTACCTATAGGTACCTACTGTGAATATTATAAATTCCAATTATATTTTTATTTTGTCATTCTTATTACCAGATACTTAATACCATCTGATGCAAGTATCTGTTAGTAATCATGACAAAATAAAAATAATTAGGCACATAATACATTATTATATATATAGATATATGTAAATCTCGTGTCACCGTGTTTGTGGTCGCACTCCTCCGAAACGGCTGGACCTATTTTTATGAAATTTTGTATGTATATTTGGTAGGTATGACAATAGGTCGTAAATTATATTTCATACCGCTAGGTGATTAGGGTGACCCT
The DNA here is from genome assembly GCA_917563855.2 of Limnephilus lunatus. Classification (NCBI taxonomy): domain Eukaryota; kingdom Metazoa; phylum Arthropoda; class Insecta; order Trichoptera; family Limnephilidae; genus Limnephilus; species Limnephilus lunatus. The sequence goes on along the minus strand of OU830595.1, from coordinate 90,165,529 downwards.
ATCAAAATTGATAATAAATTGACTCACTTTTTTACAGAACATTGCATTTTAGCAGAAGAGTGTTTCTATATATAATGACTAGCTGGGTTACCCGGCTTCGCTCAGGACAAAATTCGAGAGTGTTCTGGAATGTTCCTCAATGATGTTCCCGATTCCCCCGAAAATTTCATGACATACTCCGCCACATCTTCCAGAATTTTCTAGAGCTCTGTGGAACCTTACAGAACTTTCCGGAAGACTATTCTAGAAATTTCAAGAGTGCGAAACTTCCAGCCCTTATATCTTCATAAGCACGCCCTTTAGGTAAAAACGGGTACCCTTATTCCCTAGTGGGGATAGAGATCTCAGTTTCAGTTTCAGTTTCAGTGCCGGCAACCCGGGCGTTTATTTAGTTTCATGGTTATTTACATTGTTTTCTTTTCTTTTACCCGCCTCACTAGACAAAGTCTGTTCCGAGGCGGGTAAATCACATCTATGTTTGTTCCAAAAGAAATGTGTGTGTTTAAACAAATATATATGTATGTATGTGGAAAGATAAAAAAGATAAATTATATGTTGGTATATTAAATATTTACATACATACTTTGTTTTTTTTTTTTTTTTCTTTTTTTTTATTAGTTACATTTCCATGAGAAGATTGCATATGTTATATATGTAGATAAAAGTAAATTAAAATTTTGTGACAGTTGAATATAGCGGTTACATAATAATTAATATTGCAAAATTGCAGTTTCTCGTGTTTGTTTTATTTGAATATTATATAATATCGTGAGAACTTGTATGAAATGTTATTTATTTAGAATATTTTGAATGTCTGTTCTTTCCTTTTCATTCAACCATATTATAAATCTTTTGAACAGCCAATTCAAATTATTTGGGGTGACGTAAGTTTTTGTTTGTGTTAGGAAGGTATTGAAAATGTGTGGTGCTAGGTAAGATTCGTGTTTTTTTGCAAAAGTTGATTTGATATGGGGAACTTTAAAGTGCTTATTAATTTTTGCTCTTGTGTTTTGCGAGTGAGGTATGTGGAGATGTGAAGTTTTGATACAGTTTTTGTGAATGATCTTCTTATGAATAGTTTATTTACGTCTTCCTTATGAATAGTTTATTTGTCTACCTCACCATATAACTCCCTTGATCGTACCGGGACTCGTTTCTGAGTTTTTGCGGTCCGCATGTTTTTTTGGACTTTCTTTTATAATATATTGCTGTTTCCCGGCATGCGTTGCAATACCATATTCAAATAAATAAAATGTTACTCCTTGCATGTCCTTTCCCGTGCGTTCCCCTCCAGCGTTCCACTTCCACCTTCCCCGCCACCGCTCTCCCGCTCCCCAGTCCCGCCAACCCCCCTGGCACTTCATTTCTTGACTTCTCCCGCCCGGCCCGTAGCCGAAACTTTTTTCTAATACTAACATTTTTAAACTCGTGATATCTTTCTAATTAAATATCCGAATTGAAAAATTCAAAAAGTTAAATAATGGTATTGAAGCTGTCTTAAATATGAAGTAATTTATTTTGATAAGGATTAAAACCAAGATACAAATAAAGAGCCTTTTCAAGCAACGACGTTTTAATAAAAATTTTAAAATAAAAGAATACTTATTGTGGCATAACCATAATAGTTAGACATATGCTGTCCCAACCTTTTTTGTAAATAATGATTGGTTCTATAAAGTCGTAGTACATTATTTTATTCTATCATCAATAGTTTCCGCAGCGCACGCGATTTAAAGAATATTTTAGGTAACTTTTTTACACCCTGGGTTACATTATTGAAGTTTTAGTAAGGATGCCTATTTTTTTAAAAATATTATATAGCCTATGTCACCCAGGGATAGTGTAGCTTCCCAAAAACGAAAGAATTTTTCAAATCGGTTCAGTAGTTTCGGAGCCTATTCGATGCAAACAAACACACAAACAAACAAACAAACAAATATTACCTCTTTATATAGTGTAGTAGATAAGCTCTGGAGTTATGAAATTTATATTTAAAAAATCACTACAAGTGGTGTGCGAGTGGTTTGAAAATTTGTGTATTTCATATATTTAAGCGGCAGGGAGGGAAGGCAGGAATGGACTTGCAGGGAGAAACTATTTCTTGAATGTACGTTGCAACGCATGCCGGGTACCAGCTAGTATTAGATACCAGTCGTTGGTAATACATAGTAATATTTTTTTGTGTATTCCACCGAAAAGTACAAATTACACTAAAATACTTCACAATATCTATTTTTAAATGGGTCCCTTTTTTTAAGGTATTTTTTATGCGCAATGTTATTCCTTCAAGACGTGGTGATGGTTGACCACTCAGCACAGAATTTTGTAATGAACTGAAATGGAAAGATAATTAATTATTACACATAATAAAATGAATTCATAAATAAAACAACCGATTAGGTTTTAAAATAATTATTTCATTGGCTGATACTAAAAAAAAACAATGTTAAATGTAATGGCGGGAATCCACGAATCATGAGAAAGGAACGAACCAACCACAAACGGATTCGCGCCATTATTCGTTTCATTATTAATACTTACGTCGTCGTAATAAAACAGGTAGATGTAGGTACCTACCCACTCATTAATTTTTCCCTTTTATGTTACTATCATACTAGTGTTGAATGCCTGTTTCGCTATGACAAGCATTAACAAATCCAAGTTTTAAACACGTCTTTCAAGAAGAAATAAATTGAGTTTGTTTTTACTCCCAGCTTCTCTTCCATTAGATTAATTGGCAAATTAACTAGCTTTTCCATCAATTTTTTTGAGTAAACATTTCTGGCGCCCTTTCATAAATAAATATCTCCGCCTCCTGCGAGTATTTAAATTCTACCACCTCGGGGGGAGATAATATGTCTGGAGAGAAGAAAACTTTGCATAAGGGTAAATCAGTGCCGTCTTAGCATGGATAAAAATATTACAAGTATTTTTTTAAAAATATTGTATACACCTGGTTTGTATGTAAGATTTTTGTAATTTTAATTATATTGAATTTTGAAACGCTAAATTTGCAAAAAGGTACATACCCAGCAATTAAAAGAAGTTTTTAAAATTTAAAAATTTTTTACCAATTCATTAAAATTAAAATTTCTTAAAAAAGGAATTAATGTTTTTTACAGGCCTTTACGAAATCAACATGTAAAAAAAATCTCAAATATCTATTCCAACCTTTCCAAAAGCTTTTTCTCAAGTGTTTTTAAACACCTCCCATAAAGAGACGTGAATTCCGATATCGATTTTTTCATGTTGATACTATTGGATCGCCATAAACATGTATTGAATCTTTGTAGCAAGTTACATTCTCGTTCCTCATTTATTTTGTTCTAGAATTTTTTTAACCCCTCAGAAATCGGGTGTTATTTTTAGAAGATCGAAATATTTCCGTTTTGCAAAAAATCCAAATTCAAGGAATACTTCTGAATATATCGGAAAATTAAAAATTGTTTTTGAAAGGTGAGGTTTGAAAGGAGAAATTAAATTAAATTTTAAGAAATATTAAAATTTTTAATACAAACCTTAAAAAGTTTTTAAAAATGGCTCATCGTTATCTAAAATTACTGATAATCAAAAAGAAGAAAAACACACACAATATTTTATTAGGCAAATGTATTTTTTTTACGGTGCTCCAGATTTTATGTCCGGATTAAATCTTTCCTAAATGAAAGACTAAACCCTTCCACACACTTTTCCACAAATGATTATCTAGTAAATTCACGCAATGTAAGTGCACTATATAAGTATAATAAATACAAAACAATACAAGAACAATACGTCAATCCACCAGAAACATAATGGGAAAATATTTCACCGACTCCAGATATTTTCATATCAGAGGGTTCGGCTCTGATGAAATCCTAACTGGTCCGATAAATCCTACAGGTCCCTCAATAAAAATATTTAAAAAATCTTTCGTAATCGTACATGTAATTAAAATGACCGACTTTTGCATGTTTATATACAAATTTTTTGACAAATCTAATACACCTAAATTTTGAATGAGAGAGCTAGGTATAATGCCAGTAGCCGAAATAACAAATGGTAATATTTTTATAGTCTGAGAATTCCAAATTCTTTTAATCTCATTTCCTAAATCTGTTTTTTTTCTTATTTTTTCAGAAACAGTTTTCTGAATATTACAAGAATTTGGAATAGTATTATATGTACGTTATTATCATTTCATAAAACATAATGATTTCTCGAAATTTTATAAAATTTTTCGCCAATTGCTATCGGATACTTCGGTTTCATATGTGTGCACATTTTTTTCACGATTAAATTCTGAATTTTAGTATAAAGCGTGGAGTTTTCTCTTTCTAAAACCGTTTAGATTATATTTTTTACCATGACAGTAAGGGAGATACAACGACCTATATGAGACCTATGTGAGCTGGGACAAATTTGGTATTCTATGATTAAACGGGACAAGTCAAATATACGACAATTAAAGTTATGTCATGATACTTGATGTCATAGATATATTTCCGCTTGTCAGCTTTTATACATTTCGAAAACTTTGGATGGCAACTTTGCTATCAGGTTTTAAAATACTCAGGCGTATATTATAACATAAAAAGAAAATTTCATCTAAATATTTTAAAATTATTATTTGTTTTTGCAAAAAAGTGTTTAAATAAATTGATATTAAAATTTATGATTTATTATGTAACGTTCGAAACCCTTCCCTGGTGAGATAAATGAAAACATTAATTAATGAAGCGGAGGTAAAGCTGTAATTGAAACTTGGGAAGATTCTTCTATAGACGAGAAAGATTTTCAAACAAAAGAGCAAGGAACTGAGCTCGAAGTAACGAGACGGGAGATGTATCGTTCCACTTTTTCCAGTCTCACACCCTTCTGATATTATGATTCATAGAAAAAGAGGCTTTGCAGAGTCTCGGTGAAGTTAATATAGCAGACTTCTTTCATTAAGCTTTCAATTAAGCTTTTGTTCGAAGAAAAGCGCTGATAGTACACCGTGGTAAATGCGTACCTACTTACAGATTTGGTTCTTGAACCAAAATGAACTTGAACAAAAACTTGTAATAAAACAACACTTGTTTTGTGTTGGATGTTGTTGAATCTTTTTAATGCACAACAAACATTCTAACATGAGAGTAGAAGGTGCGATTTTTTTATTATAAAAAAATATTTTAGTTAGCAACATAATATTTTTTCAGCAAAATTATTTTTTAGTGGAACCCGAAGGTTCTTGAAAGATGCTTCAATCTCACAAAAAAAATCTTTTTAAATATACAAACTGATGCATTGTAGGTGCACACAACCCACGAGCCATGCAATTAGTGGTATGGAATATGGTTCGAAACCGGGGAACTTGTCCTTGGGGAACTAGCAGAAATCTCATTACGCTGTCAATTAGGACTATCTTATGACACTAAAACCTAATGCAACTAGTATACATATCTACTATCTCGTGACACTATAACATATTGAAAATTGGAGAAATACTATTTCATGACACTAAAACCTAAGTACTATCTTATTACTCATTACACTATAACCGAATGCAACTAGTAGAAATAGTATCTCAAGAAACTATAATCTCATGCAACCAGTAAAAATACTAAAGGAAAAAAAAACACACATACACACGTGAAGTTGTTTGAAGTAATTTTTTTTCATTTGGTAGATACCAATTTTTCGTGAATTGGTGAATCATTTAAATTCACTGAATTTAAAGTTAAGATGGGTTGATTAAAAAAAATTGATGATTTCATCAAATATTTCATGTTAATTTTCACGTTCTGCGGAGATTCTATTTAAGTTCTGTTATGATATCATGATAAGACAGTTGCTGCCTGAAACTGAAATAATCACAGAACTTGAATAGAGCTTACACAGAAGTGAAAATTCACTTCAAATATTTGATGAATTCGCAATTTTTTTTGTGTTGTTCTTTATACAAATATAACAGAGTCATATGCGCCTCGCAATTTTTACCTCGTTTGAGTGTTTAAAATGTTACCTGGTTATTATAGTCTTAGAAACCTTATATTTTCTCACTAGGATAAAAATATTACTTAAAAATCCTACTAAAATTGCACGTGTCATCACCATCAGCCTGCCCAAGCATCAACCAGCGAAAGTCTACTGTGGCCATGTATACATACGTGTATATTCGTGGTAGTGGTAGTGGGAAGGGGTCTGCGGGAAAATCACTAATAACTGTATGAAATGAAGAAGATTAAAAAAATCATCATAAATATGGTGCTTAGTGCTGACGTGCCGCCTCTATGAAAAGAAGGTTAGATACTGGGTGAGTTCTGGAACCAAAAGACTTCACCAAACACACAATGACAACCTGGCGAACTTTCTCAAAATGATTAATAACATTTTTAATAATTGATTTCCATACTTACATGGGAGTAGGGCATAGTGTCAATATATCAAAATAACATAATGAATCATCAATCTCTTTGCCCAAAGTATAATAATTGAGAAGTGCTTTTAACAATGTATTGCAGGGAGTACATAGGGAAGGTACAATTAAAACATTTAATCAATCATTTGTCCGAGTTCTGATCTTGACAATGGAGAATGATTCGCATTGAATTCTCTAACATGCTTCCATACATTCAACTTGCATGGTTTTAATTTTAACTGAACCCGCGTTGACTGGGTACCTACTACCTACTATACAATAATACTTTAAGTATCTACGACTCTGTGTTCGACTAAGGGTGAATTAAAATTTCGGGGGCGGGTGGAAGTATTTCTGTCCGGACAGTCCCACTCTTTTGATGAATGAATTGCAGAATTTTTATGCTTGCGTACAAGTCAACCCATCGGGAAATAATTGGTAAGGGGCATGGGGTCGATTGGGGCTAATAAAGATATCCAGAGCTGTAATTCTCAGTGAGAATTGAATTTAATATTTGCAATAACTTTTAACATTTATAAACTCAAACATTAAAAATATGATTAATATTATTTTATTGACGCCATAGTGGGTTTTTACATGAAAATTTTACAATTCTGTACAGTATTTAAGTATGACACGTAAGAAGTTGTAGTATTCTTAAGAAAACAACACATAAATGCAAATCAGCAAATTATTAAAATTGAATAATAAAAATATATTCCTGAAATAGAAAGTAAGTATGACATTGAAAAGCAAATGTCTGTGTATTCACTTACAATATTAATAATTTTGCGTTACAAACAATAAAACAGAACAAATATGAATGTAATTTTCTCGCAAGGTATAGAATACAATAGCAGAGATTTCCCGGTAGTTATATACATATATATATTGACGTATGACAACAATTTCACTTGATGATAATGATAATACCTTCGGAAAAGCGGATCTGATATCAATCACGGACAAAAGAAAATACAAGTAGGTAACAAGCAGACTTTTGAACAAGTTGTATAAATAATAAAATAAACTATTTAGAAAATAAATTTCTACATTTTATGGGAGAATATTTTAGCTGTATTATACTTAGTGGTAATCATTTTAATGTATAACGCACGCAATATTTTATTAACCTAATACAACCCTGTTTGTATCACAAAGGGTAGAAAATTAATCGCGAGTTAAATGAGTCGTTCGCGAATTGAAAATATCAGATGGTAATCAATCTCAGGGATTTTTCTTATGGAGTTTGGAAAACATGTTTGTTTGTTATTAACTTCTTATATTACTTAGCTACTTGAAATGGAGATAAACAAACATCAGCATGTTCAAAAGGGGCTATGTTTTTTTATCATTATTTCTTAAGCCTTAAGATTCAAGGATTCGTGTATATGCGTATGTACCGAACGAAATAATACATGATTTTCTACTTCTTTGTTATAAGGTTACACTCAAAGAAAATTACAAACTCTTTCATTTTAAATTGAACACGTATGTTCCTATAGTTGTATTAACCTAAGCCAGTAGGACTGTTGCCGTTTCAAATGAGTAATTTGTAAGAAGGAAATGGAGGAGAGGAATGTAAAAAGAGAAGATGAAGGCAGGAAGACAGAAGGGTTCCTAAGTATATTAAGATCCAATAACTTAACTTCAAGGACGGTTGGGACTTTGAATGTCTGTCTCTCATTCGGTTGATACTGAAATAATATATTATCTGCGGAACAACGAGCAAAATGTATGCTTTATCCTAATTTATTCAGTTCGTTTCGTATCAAAACCGACACAAATTTAATATTTTGTATGTACATACATCGAAGGATTTTAATTGGCCCACAATATCTGCGTCAAGAGCAAACTCTGCCAATATTATTCCACCTTAGATAAATATCGGCGATGAATAAAATCATAAAAATATAATAAAGTTTAAACTTATAAATAGACAACTTCCATTCTTCATTAAATATGATACAGACATTGTAATTTAAATGCTATCATTAAGTGTAATCTTCATTGAATCCTATGGGGGGAACAGAAATAAACGGAGGTTGCGCAAATTTTCGAGTCGCTTGTATGACAACTTAATGGCAGATTATGTGCGTTAACTTTGATTTTAACCCTTGCACGTTCAGAATCACAGACTGGATAATTATTTAATAACCTCCCTCCTCTTAATCCCCCCATCCCCTTCCCCATCCCTTCTCGTCATCCCTATGTATCCCCGGCAGCCGCGATGCAGGGAGATCAAAACTCAGCAGGATTACTCGACTCATTATTTTAATAACAGCGCTTCATAGAACTCGCATCGCTTCTTCGTCTAAGAATGTGTTTTTAATGCGAGTAGGTTGACTCTTGATAAGTAAGTAAATCGGCAATTAGCTTTACACTATTATTGTATTACTTTGTAAGTAGGAAACCCCTTTTTGGAAAGGAACTGAGTGAGGAATAACCGACATATTAAGACTCCGTATTTTTTTGTTTGTTTTAACAATAAACTTTGTGACATTCCCAAACATAATTAATAGATAAAAATTACAAAAATAAGTTTTATTTTTAAACAGTTAATAAAAAGAAAAAACAATGAGTTTATAAATATAAAAATAGATGTAACTAATTAAACAAAACAAAAAATATGCTTGTAACAAAAAACCCACTATCAAATTATAATACTATTAAAGAACATTAATATTTGAAAAGAGTTTTTTATTAGTCGTGATTTTTTTTACAGCTTTTCCATATTATGATACAACTGCGATGTTTTTAGTTTAAGACCTGTGCCACACACTGGTTTCATTATTTCAAACGATTCACACATTATAAAAAATAATTATTAGCCTGAAACACTCATCTATCTACATTGAAAAAATCCCCCGAGAAAAGGTACATACCGCGACGGGACTCGAACCGGCGTTCTTCTGATTTCCGGTCAAATGCTCTGTCCACTGAGCTTCTGAGTCCCAACTGTTCCTCAACCGTCTGAAGCTAGTGAGATTGTGGCAATGTGGCAAATTGGCGAATATTGTGAGGCTAACGTTAGTGGGGAGAGGAGAGAGACAAGAAAGAAGATGGTGGGGAAGTACCTGGCCATTTAGGTCTGGTCAGCAAACATGGATAAAGTCATTTCAAGCAACGTTTCTAAATAGTGAATAGTGGTCTTTCAGAAGGGCTATAGTGACCTCTTCTAAATTCTACTTGGCCGCAAATACACCATAACAATAAAGTATTATTTTAATTGAATTACTGAATTTTGAAATAGCACATATTTATTAAATAAAATTTACTTGCGCACGCTGGGATTTCAACCCGCGACCTCACAGAGTCTTTACCCCTAGATATTAGGCCATCAGTGATAAATTTGTTATTTTGTTGACTGATAATAAATAGTACGATTTAGCCTGTTAAATTGAAATCTCATTTTAGACATATATACTGCGATAGAAGCTCATCCCTGTTTTTGCAAAGACGTATCAAGTTTAACATATTATTTTACTACTCTTTAGCAAGGAGAATTGTAGGAATTTTAGCCCCAGAGGCATATCTGGCTGGTGTCATAACATCCCGAAATAAATCATAATATCCTATTACGGAGAATCCTCTGCCTCATTTAAAGGTATTAAAATTATATCCCGTTTCACATTTTAAGCCTCGGGGAAGATACGAAACAACGGCTTATTAAAACTGAATTCATATATTATTTGTTCCTAAACTAAAAAAATATGTTATTCTTAGTAAATCATTTGCATTTTGCCGATTCTATAGATTTAAAAAAAAATAAAAATTAATAATAATAATAACGTAATATTTGTATAGCGCAGTTTTGTGTCATTTCACTTCAAGTGCGCTTAACTATAATAAATTTAAAAATAATCCTACAGTGTTCCATAATTAAATAATACCTATGAAACAAAGAATATTCAGTATTTACAAAAAAATTACAAGAGAACAAAGATTAAAAAAACAGTGCTGTTATAGCACAGAGGAAAATAATAATATACATACAATAACAGTGTTATTGTAGCACAGGACAAAACCAGAACTTTTAAACTAAAATATAATACACTAACTTCTTACAAAAAAATTCAGATATTAAACATAAAAGTACAATTAGGAGGAAACCGAAACCAAACGATTACCAGATACTTGAGAACATGACTTATTACTTGTATTGAAAAGATGTTAGGATTCATGAATGGTACGATTTTTTAAATAATTTTGTTTTTAAAGCCTGTTTAAATTCTGCCAAATTCTGGATATTAGTAAGAGCTGAAGGAAGTTTATTCCAAATGAGGGCCAGTTACACGAAAAGAGCGATCATAGTAAACGGCTCGAATTGTAATTGTATCACTGTTATTATCTTTAATCATGACTTTTCCTAGAATTTATTAGCAGACTAAGCCTTTTGACTAAGTCTAGAAAGAGCAAAAAATGACAATATAAATTTATGTAACTTTGTTTCAGATCTCCATGATCTGTTACAATGAATTACTTCAAAGAAACGCCCATTCCAAAATTAGCGCTAGTGGTGTTCAAACTCTCATACAATGCACATTCGGCACTTTAATGTTTTAAAAAGTATTCTTTTGCATCAATGTTTTATTTGTGCAACCGCGCATACATCATGATGTCTCCATTTAAATTTAGAAAACACCGAGAAGAAATTCTGTTCGTACAAAAGACAGTCGTAAAAATGCAAAACAATCGCGAAGAATTTAGGTACCGCAAGTTTTATGAAGCTACGAATTATTGAGCTCGTTTTGAATACGAAATTACTGGTTTTATTGCCCGTTGCTTCTCTGCACTCCGGGCATCTATTCGGATCAATGATGCGTTATAAATCACTAATTTACTGTTCTCAGATAAATATCATGTAGATAATTTCTCGAAATTATAATATTATGTGTTTTTATTACGTTAATAAAATATAAGATTCTCTTATTTATTATGTATCTGCGTTTTCAACCTAACCTTATAATCGATTAAAATCTATTACTGAAATTTCACGTAAAACATCTACTCACACATACATAGATACAGGTAGAGTTCATAATTCACGAGATTAATATAAAATATAGTCCACCTAAGTTTACAAGTACCAACCAAAGCAAAATTTACAATCAGTTTGAAAAGCTTATAAACGAACAGTTTCTGCATTGGAGTTACATAAAATTACAGCCTTATCAATTTTTTTTTAATTATTAGCAGAAAGATATTAAAAAGTGAATAGAAAAATGTTGAAATGAAAAAATAAACTATGTAACAACAATAAAATTTTGTCCAACTAAAAAAAATCAGAGTGTGCAATTGACACTCGGTACAAGTGAAACATTTTTGAAAAATATAAATATTTTTATATATTTTTGATTTCGAAGGATTCCACCATTTGTTTGCTGGACGTCTGGCCGTTGAAGTTCGTCAGACGCTTTATCTTTATCCCTTTGTACACTAAAAATTAATATATGTTTTGCAAATAATAATATTTTATCTATTAAATTAGTTAGGTAGGTAGTACAGTACCTATCTACTAGGTACAGCTTATTGTGACATCAAATCTGCACATGCCGGTTCAATAAAGCCGATTAAGCAATGATTAGATAAATACAACGGACCCAATGAAATGTCAACTGGTGTTTTGTTAAAAAACCTCTCATACCTAAACGGGACTTCCCTCTTGAATATTGTTGCAATAATATAATTTCGCAGTCACAGCTCGGCTTATGGAGCTGGAGTAATGGCCTGAAGGATCCTCAATCAGATTCATTTGGATATGAAGCACTCGAAATGTGTGGCTGAATTAAGGATGCATCTAATCATTTGTCGTGTTGGGTCATGTCTGATGTCTGACGTCTGTGTCATCGTTATTTTTTTTATTGGAAAGCATTGCCAATATTGCAAATAGGTAGGTACAGCAAATATAATCTTTACTTTTGAAGCTGTTCTATGTGTCTGTATAAGGTGAAAGCGTAGATACCTAACACTACCCATCTCAGAAATCTAAGGTATCGAGATATGTATTTTTGTGGTGCCGAAAAAAAGAAGTTTTTTTTTAAATCTCGTGAATATTTGAACAAGCATTTAGTGCACCACTATTAAAAAAATGTGGATGTTCCTATATACAAAACGTATCACGGAAATTAGTTAGTTACGTTTAGGAAATGTTTCCCATATATGTTGCACATACCTTGGAATACATTGACTTTGATTGCGAGAATCATACTTTAGAGGATTTTAAATAATACCTACTGCAACAACTAAATGGTTTTTAATTTCGGTTTTTTCATGTTATAAACATACAGTTTACACAATAATGCAAATCACCAAATAATCGCTTTCCCCTCTTTTTAGAAAGTTAACCCGTTGAGGTTTACAAGAAACTTAGAAAATAAATTAATTTGTATCAGAGTAATATTTAGGCATTCATCACGACTCAAGCAACATTTTCGGCTTACTGTGGTGGTAGTAGGAGATTTTCAAATATTGTCAGGTTATTCGTAACCCAGGAATGTTTTTCTTTCTTTAAAAAAAATGTGCACCATAATTCATTCTTTTAATCATATATTTATATTTTATTTTAAAGATGCACCACCATAAAAGCCATGTTTGTGTATATGGGAGATATTTTTGTTAAAGTCAGCACGTAGACAATACTATAATACTTGATAAAGTGACATTTTTATTTCTATCTAAATATCTCAGTAGGGGTAATATCCGGAGGCAAAATGAATGCATAAGGTTGATACTGTAATTGCAGTGATTTGTACCGTGCGTGGGCATGATTCTTCTACACTGCAAATACAGGGATCCGGGCCGTAGGGGTTAAAACGCATAAAAAAATTTTTCGGGTACCAGAGAAAAACTTTTTGAACAATATTTTTTTAGATAATACCCAAATTATTAGGAATTGTGAACATCATTCTGAGATTTTGCGTATTGTATGTAATGGAATTCATATCGACAGGCTACCTTACATGTGAAGCATATTTCCGCTTCTTTCTGCCTCTCGCCTCGCCTGGGATATGTACTCGTATACCAATATTCTTGGTCGATGGTATGGCGGCATACCGCCACCGTTTACTTCAGCTCTGTCTCCAAATGTTGACAGCCCGCTCCTTTGTACTTTTATTCGCGTATGGAAATTCACTTTCCGTATTCTTACATTTAAGACAAGAGCGATTTTCGACGGCGATAACTATTTCACATTTCGCAGTTTTTGCAGCAAACGGAAGATGAATGTTTTCGGTTTATTATTAGGTTTATTTTAAGATATAGGTAAGATATATGCAGGTACTTATTACTTACTTGTAGGTATATGTGTACTTATATATAGTTAGAAGTGGTTAAACCAAAATTTACAAGTATTTGATTATAAAGTTTTTTGAGCAGCCATTATCAATAATATTAATATTTTGATATATTCAATTAAGAAATTTAATTTGGAGAATACATTTATTACTATGCCACATATAAACTAAGCATAAAATCGATCGTATCCGTAAAAAATAAAATAATGGTAATGTGTTAGTAGTTAGGTACTATTAAAAAAAATAGTGAAATTAATTACGATAGGTAATAATAATAATATGTAACAACGTTTCGAAATTTAAAATGCTTAGGTAAAAGTAAAGGAGACAAAATAGTCAAAAATTGCATTAAAATGTGAGGTTATGTGTTTTATACCTACTTTAGAAAGTGTTCTGATGATCTGCCAAATTATCGTTCAATTATTTATTTCAGTAACAGCAGATATGATTAAAAATATATATTTTTAATTTACTTAGATAGGTACCTATCCACTAGATTATTATCTACTCGGATAAAGATAATGATAAGTGCCCTCAATGCGATATTTTACAAAATCTGTGCTATATATAGTATAATATTATTATACTATATATAGCAGTTAAAATGTTACAGTTAGAAATTCGAAACAAACCGTATGTACTTAATCTAATTATCGTAAATTTATTTAAGAATTCTAATATTTTTCGGCAATTCTGACAATAAAAATACATTTACTTTTTTAGTTAGGTAGGAACCTACTTATCTTATTTTTTTCTGAAAGATCATCAAGAAAGATTATCATGATTAAAAAGGTACTGAAGATGGTACGTGTGGGTATAATACGTACGCAATAATGTCAGTAAAGATGAATATATTTATGGTCCATCCGTTGTTAAATTTTCTATCAGTTTAATCTTAATTTAATAGCATCGCGGAGCATAAAGCATTTTATAAGGACGCCGTAAACCTCTCCTCAAAATGAACTAAAACCGAACGAAGCGAGCCATAAATCTCATTTAAAGGTGCTCTTACTTCTTACAGAGGTGAAAATAAGTTTCGAGATGTAATCTCGATTAAAAATAATGGCGTCGACACCTCGCGAGTCACCGCCGGCCGCGACACCAGCTCCTTTACATCTGACACATCAAACCGGCCAAAACTTCAATCTTGCTGAAGCGGGATGTCTGATGTCTGATGTCCGGGCTGGCCGAGGTAATGGCGATGTCAGGCCAGTGCAGTGGCTTGATCGCCGATCTGCCCGATTCACGGTCCGGTCGGAAGTCGCATTCTGCTACCGCTACTTGCTGCACGCTACTGCCGCACCGGTGACGCGACTTTTAGTCACGTCACTAGCCGTCACTACCGACACTAGATGCCAAGCGCGGCGCGACGCGACTTCGGCGTCATTATTGGACAGCTTTATATTGTAGCTGCTTCTCCTTGAAGGTTTAATAGATAGAAGACTGCGAGAAGTAGGTGCCTAACTAATGCTGTTCAATATAAAGCTCAATAGGAAGGTAGGTTCCGGAGAAACTCGGTAGCTTTTATTTATCTGCATATACGAGGGTACCATTTGCAACCGCTCGGAGTCAGTAGAACTAAGGCATCCCCATGTAGAAATTGTAGTTGAAAACGGAAAAGAGAGTATAAAGAGGGAAATAGTGAGCATATTTTGCCATACATTGTTTTTGAAGTGAAAACTTCTTTAGCGCTGTTGTGATTTAAAACTCGATGAAACGAAATATAGCGGCACTAAAAAGAGACAAACACACACATTTATAGAATTTATCCTGCAAGATAATGAGATAGTATAATCGGTCTATTCGTTGTGCGATGCTTCGTAGCCTCCCCACTCTTGTCTACTTTAGTTTTCTAATGGGTTCACTTCTACAGTGTGTGAATCGCACACTCTGATTTTTTTAGTTTAGCTTTACACCGGGGGACCTTTGTCATCTTTATGAAAGGAAGGAGAGGAAGTTCTGGGAAGGAAAAAAGTATGAGGGGCGAGTATGTATCTGGGGGTCAATGTGTCCAGAAGTGACGAATGTATGAATTCATCCGTTCCACTGCGGTGCAAGGCGATGGGCTGAGAAAGTTCGACTGAAAAGGCCAAAAGGTCTCCCTTAACCAGTCTCTCCTGATACGGCTTGCCACACAGCAGGTGGGTAAACGCATTCATCGCCAGAACCTAGACAAACCTCACCCCTTGAACCAGGGCAACTCTCCTAGGTCACTAAACGTAGCGAACGACTTGGGGAGACCTATGGTAGGGGTTTTGATTATACAATAAATGGTACCCACACCCGCCTCCCAAATGTTTTTTTTTATTTCGTTGCGATTGGTAATGATGTTCTTATAACCTATGTATCAGCAGTAATCCAACATCACTAAATAAACCGTTATAACAAAAGCACGATAAGGATCAAAATCTCAGTCATTAATAAATAATTATATCAAAGTCGTATAAAATAATAAGATGATAATCTATTCCATAAAAATTCCTCCGTCGGTTTTATGAGATTTTGTATTAAACTTCGATGAGAGTATTCATTAGAGTTTATACATTTATGTTCTGATTAATTCAATATTGAACACCTAAATTTATAACCTCCAATTAAGAATTTACAGTGCCTCGATAGGCGATCCTTCTATTGCTTCCCTAAATCTTACCGGCATATTTGTTATATCTAAGACAAGACCAATATTGTTTCTCATCCAATAATAACAGTTGGTATAACATAATTCTACCACCATCGGTAGAAAATAAATATATTTGAATGTATACACTAAAACCATGTGAACGAGTCAACGTTGCTCTACATTAGGTAAAATAATATTGTATACTTCCCTAACTAAACGAAATACTCAACCGTTTTGTATAGCAACAAAATTCTCGAACGGTGAGCTCTGGCGTTTGTGTTTGGAACTAGTAACCCAATTTTCATAATTGAGCGCCGTTTTGTGCAAAAATCATCTCAAAAGCGAAATATATTTTGTTAGTTGGTGGCTTTTTCTAAGTAGGTGTCTAATCAGATTTATTTTAAAAATATAAAGTTACTTTCTGACCTTAAACTGAAGGGAACAGAACATTGAAACAAGCATTTAACTGTGAAATAAAAGTTTAAGATGACATATTCATTATTTGATCTTATATCCATATTTTTCTTCAAATCCAGTGCAAAGCAGGGTTCAAAGCTCCATTTAATCTAGGTACTAGTTACTCAGCAATTGGAGTTAGTTCTGTTTTTTTCAATTTTAGTCGCTCGTTTTTTTAACCATACGGGAAAAAATAAGTGACGTTAATCGAAATTAAATAAAGAAAGTACGTATGTTTTTTTCTCAATAATTAATTAAGTTTACTCTGTTTAGGGTTAATCTTTTTCCCTAAAGACTGAGAATTAATGATGCGATATATTTTCATTACACTAATTATTATTGTGTGGACACTAATACGGCTAAAAACGATAAATTATTCAGTTTCTGAAGGTGGTCCATCGTTAATTTGAACTTGTCCGCGATAAACCCATGAGAGAGATAAACAACTGAGAGAGCGAAAATCCATAAAATTATCAAAATGACAAATATTTACATAGTGTGCCTTTAATTTATCTTTTGTATTTATTTACATAAGTTATTCTTTAACAGAAGTTTTTGAAAAACTCGAAAAGTAAGAAATTGATTGACACTTTTTGAACAAAACCTAATCAAATTAATGCATCCAGCAATGAATACATTTGTGAAAATGTTCAATGAGAGGAGTTTGTATTATTCACTATGGATCAGCTTTTACATAGATTTTTAATTCATCATATTTCAAAGTAAATTTTCAAGCTCTTTGAAAGTTTGATTGAAGTTCTGTTATTATTTCAGCTTTGTTAAAACAACTAACCATTATGCTATATTAACTGAACCAAAATAGAACTTTCGCTGACTTTAAATTATCTTTGAAATTTTATGAAATGTTCAAATTCTGTTAAACAAATGACCTTCAGGAATGTGTAGGTTTATTATGTTAAGGTAGGTATAACAGCGGGTAAAATAAAAGCTATTTAAATAATAAATTATGGGATATCATTCCATTATAAGCGAAAGGTGTTGCTCGTGTATTGACGGAGGACTTGGCCAGCCAAGGAATTAGACCCACGCCGTCTGGGTGGAAGTCTGACGCGTGTATTAACTCAGCCGCTGACCGGTGTACAATTATATCTGAAGAATAGTACCTACACCTTGACTTATAGTCTATATATATAATGTGACAAATTGTCTACGTCTCAGATCTAAAAAAATAGCTTTTTGTTGATCCAGGTACTCGAATGTGACATCCTAACTTAAGAAAAAATCTTTATTAACACACCAATAAACAAACCAATTTAATATTAAACAAATCAAAAATTTATATTTATTGAACAAACGGAATTAATATTGTCCAGTTCCTAACGTGTTAGCATGCAAGTAGGAAGAATTGAAAGGACTTGAAGAACTGAATCTGCACGAAACGCTGGTAACCCGACGCATTTGTCGACGCAGCTCAAATAATTAGCTTGTTGAATACATACATGTAATCGAATATGACATCCTAACTTTAAGAATGTATTTTTTTATTCAAGAAATCAAAAATAATATTGACAAAAAAAATATACAGTTACAAACAGAATTAATATTAGCCAATGCACTCTTCAATTGAGCAAAATCCTGATAAAATGTTTAAGTTTCCTGATTTCCCCATGTTCCCACTCGGCCGTGCTATTAGGACAAACGTCCCGTACAAGCTCAGGTGTTGTAAGAACAATAAACATATCAAGCGGGAAGGGGGAGGAGACGGAGAGATGGTAAGGAAGAGGGATGGAGGGAGACAAAGGAGCGTGGGCAGCGCTTGGATTCTCGCCGCCATACAAAAATATGCGCAAAATTTTTGAAATATGTCTTCGTTACACGAAAAGGGGAATAGCGGCACGTGGTACAAAGTAAAGTGAAGTAGTTTTTGCAACAACTTTGCCTTATAGTTGTGACTTTAAGTTCAGGGCAAGATATATTATTTAGCTACCTACAGAAACTGTTAAATTGTATATTGAAGAAAATTAATTCAGTTATTTTAATAAAGAAAAAAAAAACTATTTGTTAAAATCAGGTTCTTTGTAATAAAAGTAACAAAAAATATAAGGAAATTTTATTTGATGCCTTTGTGTTATGTCAAAATTAATGAAATAAAATTAATATATAGGACCTCTCCTGCACGTTTCATACTCTCAGTATCGCCCTCGTGTGGGACCACCATTCAGAATTTAAACGTTGCTTGAAATGGCCTTCGGTGTTAGGTGACCAGATCTGAAAATCCAGATTCTTTCACACCTTCCTCTTTCCCATCTCCTTCCCATCCTACCTCCTATCACCTAACTACAGCCTCACAACGTACCCCAATTGGGGATGCCTTACTGGCTCCAGACGGGCGCAATTACTTTGGTAATAATATCACAATAATATGTTGTTATAGTAATAATATCACAATAATTCAATATAAAACTTTCTTTAATTAAAATTTCAATTTTTTTCTGTGTCTGAAGTGTGTTCTTGCATAAAAGCTCTTTTTAAAGAGCAGTTTTTATTGAGCTTCAAGTAGCTACCTACGTTATTACTTTTTCAGTTGAAGTGTGCTCAAAGTGTTTCTTTGTACGTATTTGTGATGTAGGTCGCGAACGTGGTTTTCATAATTTTTTCTGATATTTGATTATTTACTTTCCACCCGATTTTGCCCAAGTTTTGAAACAGAAAAAACGTTATCAACAATATTATTATATCTACTTTTTTGACAGATAAATTGGTGATCCGAATCCTCTCGAACTTACTTTACTCACCGTGTTTGCGAATTTCACTGCTTTAGACGAACACAATAATGCCTGATATTAAATTTGTCTGGGGTTAAGTTTTGAGGTTGTGAATTCTAACGTATCTACCTGAAAACATAGTTTTAAAGTGGTAATAGTATTATTGTTAAGAATTGAAAAAGTTAATTGTTCAAGTACCTATTTGTTTCACTTTATCATACTATGTCTTCCTCGGGCGTACCCGACTTCTTCTGCCATTCAGACCACTCCCTAAACCACTTCTGGCACTAACAAAATCATACATACATACATCTTCTTCCCCTTGTCCTATTCGGGTCGGGGACCCATTGCATCGACAAGGCTTCACTAATAAAATCAAACTTTTTAATTTTCAATTATTTAATCGGCCGAGTACTTTTCAGACTGTAGGTCATATACACATACGAACCTGAACGTTTATTCGTATAGTTTATCCAAGTAGGTACCTTTACGTTAAGTATCTGAAATAAATTTGATCAAATTTTATTATCCCAATTAAATAATATTTTATTTATTTAACGGACCCATTAAAATTAAATCCCAATAAGCCTGTTTACTTTTAGGCGTCCCTCAAGCGCTGTAAAATATTTTGCCCGTGCAAAGGGTCCTTTAAAGTCAAATTGAAAAACAATACTGACGTTCCATCTCGATGGTTTATTTTTAAGAGCTTTTCAAGGGGTAAATAATTTAGGCAGAATTACAAGATACCACATTAAAGGTTGTACTACATTTAAAAGATTTAGTGAAAATTATATTTTTTATATAAAAGAGCAGAAAAGGGTCAGTAGAATAAAGTTCTCTAAATAATCCAATTGTTATTGTGAGCTGGTTATGAGGAAAAAGTACAGTTCTGCTGAATTGTTTCTAGTAAAAGTTTATAGAATGCGAAGATTACCCGTTTTTATTTTTTTTACATGAGCTCCATACAGGAGGTCCTGAGGAAAATAATTTCCTTCAGGGACTATTTCATCTTTGGGGATGCTGTGTGGAGTGGTTTTTTAAGGAAAGGAAGGAGTGGAGAGTTCTGGGAAGGAAAAGGATTTAAGGAGTGGGTAGGAATCTGGAGTTCAGTGTGTCCTGGTCATCCGCCTCCAAGACCTAGACAAACTACACCCCGTGAACTCGGGCTCCCCTGCTAAATCACCAAACGAAGAGAATCACTTGGGGTGACCTATGGCAGAGGTGGTGGTTATCCAATAAAGGTTCCCGGGGCGGCGGTACCCATTCCCGCCACCCAAATTCCCCTGGTGCTAGCCAACTTCTGATAGAAGTAACCACAAATATTTTAAACTTTGCTTGGCCGTAAGATGTTTATTTATTATGTATAACCCGACGGAAGTATGTAAAAAAAGGTTTTGGTATGTATATAAAATAATTATAAAGCATTTTGCGGCCAAAAGCTTTTAATTTCACGGTGCTGTTTACCTTTATAATCTAGGATGTGAAAAAGGATTTTTTTATTATTTTGGTTCCATTTCAAGTTCGTACCATACAGATCAGAGATATAATAATAATAATAATAACGTAATATTTGTATAGCGCAGTTATGTGTCATTTCACTTCAAGTGCGCTTAACTATAATAAATTTAAAAAATAATCCTAAAGTGCTCCTTACGAGTTCATTACAAAATATTGATAAAATAATACCTATGAATTAAATAATATACAGTATTTACAAAACAATGACAAGAGAACAAAGATTAACAAAACAGTTAATAGCACACACAGGACAATAATAATAGACAAAAACGGTGTTATTGTAGCACAGGACAAAACAAGAACTTTTAAACTTAAATATAGGTAATACACTAACTTCTTACAACAAATTTCACATTAAATTTGGATATTAAACATAAAAGTACAATTAGGAGGAAACCGAAACCAATCAATTACCGGAAACTTGAAAACATGGCTTATTACGTGTATTGAAAAGATGTTAGGATTCATGAATGGTATTATTGTTTGAATAGTTTTGATTTTAAAGCCCGTTTAAATTCAGCCAAATTCTGGATATTAGTAAGAGCTGAGGAAAGTTTAATGAAAGTGAGAGGGCCAGTTACACGAAAAGAGCGATCATAGTAAAGAGATGTACAATAAACTACGTCTCTTATTCTTGTCCTCACAGGAAGAGTCTACGAAGTTTATGATTGTTTGCCTTTTAACAATTATCCATCCATACAATCTCCTTACGTTTTAATAAGCCATCCAGTCTTCCAGAGTGCCCAGTCACGAAGGGAAGAAAAGCTTAGGTAACGGGGGCGCATTATTCTGTAATTCTCTCCGAAACGTATGGCAGATCTCGAGCGGCCTGGCCGGCAATAAAGCTTCGCCCATTGTGTATACAGGATGTCTACATACAAAAGGCCTGATTATAAAATACAATATCTGCAATATATTCCATTATGCGGGGTGTGCGCCGCGTAAATAGCGGCCGACACGAAACAAACTTGTCAGCAGCGCCACGTAAGGCGTGCGACACTATACGATGCGACGGCCGAGGGGTAAACCGCACGACGCGTTCCCGTGCAGCGTTAAAGCGGTGCAGTCGGATTTCTTTACAATGATTATCATATTTAATGTAACTAGTCGTAGGTCTTGTTAGAATAATTGATATAAATCAGAAAATAGAAAGGATATTTAGGTACATACGCTCTAAAGCACTGAAAATTTTCATTTTTCCATGTTCACATTATACGGACAAAACATCATGACATGAAATTTTCACAAAAAGTATCGCCCTGCTGATAGAGCACCACGTTCGGAATCGAAACTTTGTCTGGAATAGTTTTGCTCAAATTCGGATGTTTATGTTTGTTTCATGGGCCAGATAGAATCTGAATAGTCACGTTGTTACTTCCTAAAATAACATTTCCAAAATGGGGATGCCCTGGTTGCGGTGACTTTTTTTAATATTTAGCTCCACACAGGAGATTCTGATGGAAAAAAATCCCAGGGCCTATATCATCTTTGGGATGCTATATGGAGGGACTTTTTATGGAAATGAAGGAGAGGAGATTTTCTGAGAAAGAATAAGGTATGAGGAATGGGTAGGAGGAATCTGGGGTTCAATGTGTCCAGGAATGACAGACGTTTGAATCCATCCCTGGTGCAAGGGGTCGAGAGAGTCCGGCTGGAGAGGTCAAAATGTCTCCCTCAATCAGTCTCTCCTGATCCTGCCTGCCATTCATTAGTTGGGCAAACACATCCGTCACCAAGATGTAAACGAACCTCACCCCCCATGAACCTGGGCACCCCTGCTAAGTTACCAAACATATCGAACCACTTGGGGTGACCTAAGGCAATTAGATAACCGGATAATTGGAATTGAAGATATCATTTCTTTTCGGAAAATTAAATTGTCTTAAAACAATGTAAACAGGCAAATCACCAATAAAAGCTTTGGAGCTTTACTGAGTGCAGTTTATCTTAAATTGCTCCGCCGCGTACAGATGTGCGCGCATTATTTCAATAAAGTCACAAAGGATAAGTTTGTCCGTTATAAATAAATAATAATAAATAAATATACAAAGCGGCTCACCTTGCTCGGCCGTGTTCAGCGACCAGAGCTATTCACGGCCACTTATCCCACCAAAGCTTCAGCGTGCTAATTCTATGGAGCAGTCTCATACATTCATCATGCTTTTATTTATTTGCATTCCGAATAACCAACATACCTTCATTAAAAGTGAATTTTTAAGGGCTATTTAAGAATACTTTTAAAACGGACTATTTTTAACGAATCAAACTAAATTCACTTAAGTCCTCGCCATGATTTTTTCATTTGTCGTGTCGGATTTGAATATGACAAAATACGCCACCCACCCTTATTTGTGTGTGTGAAAATCACAAAACTATAAATCCTAAAAATCTATGTGGTTTTTTTCTGAAACAGCAAAAACTGTTCAATGGTTGCTCTGGCATCATAAAATTTGGCATCTTTAGAAACCGGAATTTTTAGGATAACTATTTTACCATGATGAGTAGCGAAGCTTTTAAAAACACGATACTAATCCATGCTAATATTAGCTATTATAAGTTTATTTGTAACGCTTTCACGCCTAAACCACTAAACCAATTTTATAAATTCTTTCACCAATAGAAAGCCATATTATCAGCGAGTAACAATGGCTGTATATAATGGTAACCATCTTCCTTGAGGTGATTTTTCACAAAAACGGCGCTATATAAATCGTCCAAATATTATTATTATTAGATATTATTATTTATTAAGCTCTGGCGTTGTGTGTATTTCATATATTTTAGCGGCAGGGAGGAAAGGCAGGGGGAAGGTGGGGTTCACGGAGAGGGAAGAGACGAGGGAGGGGAAGGCGGGGAAGGTGGAAGGGAACGGGGACGCATATGAAAGGAAATGCTGGGAGAATCAATTTATTTTTTTGAATAGCCTTGCAACGTATACCGGGTACCAGCTAGTATAATATAAGTACTTAATATCCCTAATATTTAAAAATATTGTTTTCCTCTTCTGTAGAAGCGAACTTGTGTTTAGAAATGGAGAGAGCATCGTGATGGTTAATACTAAATTGGTTTCTTACTGATAGTCACATAATTAGTGCATGATATACAATATATTTAGAATGCCTTTTAGGATTTGTAATGAGTTGAAAATTGTTGGGTTGTTAAAGCGAATTTTTTTGTTTTTAGTTTCATTCATTTTATGTAATACAAACTTATTAAGCCTTTGTATTCAATTCGTAGGCTAGGAGAGGTTCGGTGAGTTTATATTAGAAGTTTTATTGATTTTATTTAATTTAACACAAATTTAGTACTAAAGCTTTAAAATTCAATTCCTGGGGAAAATAATTTCTCTCAGCGTCTGTCAACGTTGGGGTGCTGTTTGGAGGAGGATATTTTTGTGGAAAGGAAAGAGTGAATCTATGTCTTGGAGAGACCCATGTTGTAGGAGAAAGGAAAAACAGAGGCCGGTCAATCGTTCTACAGCCGAGCTGTTGAATTCAAGAACAACTCGTAAAAATGACCTGCTTCCATATTACCAATGTTTACCGTGAACAAATGTTTGCTCGCGCCTGGCATGTTTCCCGACAAGCGTGCATTGGTGCCGAACGGATTAATGACGCTAGTTCATCGGAACATCTTCCATTGAAATACTGGTAGAACAACGACAGGGTTCCCACCTGGCACCTACGCTCTAAAGATGGCAATCTGTTGGTTAAGATAGTGGAATCTATCAAACGGACCGCCCGTTTATACATAGAGTCAAGGGTTTTTTATAGTATTTTGGGGCTCCAGACCAGAAGAAGCTTTAATTTTGTTAAATAATTGAAACTATTTTGGAAGACATGTGCGGCTTAATTCTCTTTTACTCATAATAAACCACAGTGGCTATAAAAATGGTCTTTATGTAAAATAATATATTATCTTCACACCAAGAAAGGAGATGTGTTTAACAATAGCACAACACATGTTGAGAAAATGTAAATTCAAATTGCGCATAAACCTTATTCACTGCATTTCGAAAATTCAGAAATTACCATTTAGTTCCATACTAGAGCAGCGGGAATGGCATAAGAAGACGGCCCCTTTTGTTTCTTCACGCGGTTATTCTTTTGTTCTTCTCCCGGAGAATTTTCCTCTCGAATCGTGACCCTTGTCTCCAGTCTTGCCAATCTTGAGGCCAAGGGAAAGTGGAAGGTAGAAGTCGGTTCAAGGGTAAAATATAAATCGTCGAATAAATAATTTTGTTAAAAACATCCTTTTGTTATCTGACGTCCAATGAATTCTCCTAGAATGTGTTGATTAAGATTCCGATGCATCGTCAAGGTATTCCTAAAATAATTCATAATCTGATCGTTCATATTGCGAATATAATATTGTATTTGTGTGCCTTTCTTGAAAGAATTTGAGGTTTTCATACGAACAAAACTACTTATTCATTTTCAATTGCGTATTTACGGACTCAAGCATACAAGCATCTTAATATTTTACAGAATAGCTTGCAAAACGGTTTATTTTTCCGAAAATAATTAAATCACCGCCATCTATGAATGATCAGAAAATGAATTATTTTAAGTTTACCTGAATAGGACAGAAAATAAAAATCTTTAAGTGCAAATTTGCGTTTGTACCGAAACAATTAAAAAAATTCTGGATGATATAATTTTGGGTATTTTTTTATTTATCGCAAACGTCGATTGATTATTATTGCTTGTTTTGGTTAAAAGCCTAATACTTATCATCATCATTACATAGTATAAAATGAAGTCGCTCAAAATGTTTGTGCGCTTATATCTTTTAAACCAAGCAACGGATTTTCATGCGGTTTTCACCAATAGATATAGTGATTCAAGAGAAAGGTTTATATGTTAAACATGAACTTTGAAGGTTTATAAATGCTTATTATAGTATAGAAAAGCCGAGAAATTCAAATATTCAATTCAGGCAGCGGGCAGCGGGCAGCTGGCAAGCGGGTGGTGTGGATTTTATAAAGGTTGGGTAATGGCGTTGTGTTTCGTTAACCACAGCAACGTGTGGCCGGGTCTGCTAGTTTATTATAATCGGTAGATAACAAAAGAAAATTGTTTTCGTTTAATCGGTAAATTTATTTATAGAATCATGGATGACAGAAACATATAAGAATGTCGTCTGTCGCCGAACTACAACCAAGCTGCACGGAATATTGAAAACCGGCGGAACCAATGAAACTAACGCGTACAATAGTGTGTAGATTGAAACAATGGCGGGAATGGGAACAGGAAACGAAATATGTGATTCGTGGTAGGTAGTACGGGTGAATGATATTGGCGCCACCTTTGCGATCCCGGTTTCGTACTAAAAATGGTTTTGTTATGGTCAATCTCCATTATTTCTATTGTCCATGAACAGTGCCTTTTTGAATATTTCTCTTTATTGTTTACTTTATAAAAATATGGACAATTTACAAAAAATATGATTTTTATTAAATGTCTTCCAGTATTAAACATTTATTTTTATTTTTTATGTCGTGTTATTCATCTCGTTAAACGGGCAGGGAAAAAAGAGATTAAAAAATGAGTGCGACTGATGGTTTGGTTCAGCCCTCTGTAATGAGAACTGTCAATATGATTTTACATACTCCCGCCCCTCGGCCCGCCCACAATACTTAGGTAGGTTCTGCAATGAATTCATTTTGTGTAGTCATGAACATCGCATGTTTTCATTTAAATACTTGCTCGTTGATTAAGTTGACAAAGGATGGATGATTATTTTTTTTAATTATAGGTAATTAACTTTACATGGTATCCGGAAACTTGTGTTCAAGCAGAAAACTGGTGCATCACGTCATATTTGAAGTCTAGTTTGTAGCATAACTTTTTTGATTTTAGCTTTCGTCTTCTAATAAATCGAGTCCTAAGTTGCAATTTTATAAGTTGAATTTGAAAAAAATCGTTCTGTAGGAGGTTAATATTAGATTTTTCACATTTTAATGGGTTGAAACTAACACCTGGTTATGTAAGTTTTTTTTAAAATTCTTTTTTTTTAATAAAACTTTTAAAAATAATTCGAAATCAGATTTTTTTTTTTAAATTCTCTTGTGATTCACCAGTTTTCCGCTTCAACTAATAGTTTCCAGGCACCGTGTATATCATATTAGGAAATTATTAAAATTTCTTTGGTTTTGGGTTTGAACAGTGTTAATCAATTCATTTCGATCAAAGAGCCTGATAATATGATTTTTTTTCAACTATCAATAAATCATGCTAGGTAATGACCGGTCAGTGGCTGAGTAGGCATCGCGTTTAGTGATAAGTACCTACTTTTTAATTCTATTGAACTTTCATTCAATAAATGTTTAAATATAAGTAAAATTTTCAAAATTTTAAGCAACCCCCGACACAAAAAAGAGCTGATTACCTTGAACGCCTGAACAAATTTTCATAAATTGTAGCTAAGAACCATCTCGATCACGTCAGCTTACAAACAAAAACCCGCATCACAATCAGTACATTTTGTTTAGTAGCTACGATGCCGCAGACAGACACATACACAAACAGTCATAAACAAAGAAAGTCAAACTTTTAACACCGCTCCTTGCGTCGGGGGTTAAAAATGATACCTATCTTAGTATATACATAGTCATTTAAAGAAAGTCTGTCTATCTAATTACACAGACTTTACATTTTAACATTTAAAATTATATTATGTATATTTTCAGTACTTTCCAGAGTGGAAGATACTCGCCAAAATAATATTAGACCATCGTAATTAAAACGTTTTTTTTTCAAAATGCTTTAGCCGTATTTGGTGGCCAAATCTAAATAGCCAGGTATTTTCCCACCTTCCTCATTTCCATTTCCTTCCCTTTCCAATACCTTCAGCCTCACAACTTGGGGATGCAATAGTCTTACTGGATTTACAGTAGGGAGCAGTTTTATTTTATTTTAAATACATAAACGGCTATACTGCCTTTTATAAATAAACATATAATAGAGTACAACAGTAAGAAAAATAATATTATTTCATAATAGTGGTTTTAAATTTTAAAATAAAATACAATCATTTTGTGTATCACAACAAAAAATAACAAAAACGAACAATGAGAAATATGATCATTTCATTTCAACATGTCCATATTGCGTATATAAAGTTACATTTTGGAAAAATAATTTTTGAGTGCATGTTTATATTGGAAATAAATGTCGCCGATGTTAGCATGTTCATTTCCCAAAATGTGTAATCGACTGATTGGTGAGTAATAATGTGATAATGTATGTGTGTTATTATAGTAGAACGGTAGAGTGAGTCTATTGTTAGCGCGACCAGGGCAATGAAATCGTATTAGTTCTATTAAATCAGGGGTATCCAGGACCGAGTGAATTATTTTATATAATATTAATAGATCACAGATTTTTCTGCGATCTGATAAATTTACGAGATTAGTCCAATTTAATAAAAAATTATAGTGTACGGATTCTCTTGGAATACCTAATTTAAAATTAATATACCTAAGGAATCTATGCTGGACTTTTTCAATCGCTTGAATATGGATATTGTAATGTGGAGCCCAAATCGTAGAATTATATTCCAAAATTCTTCTCACTAGCGTTATGTATAAAATGCGAATAGTGTCAATGTTACAAAATTGTTTGGTTATTCTAATAATAAATCCTAAAATCTTCATTGCTCTATTAATAATATTAGTTATATGGCTAATAAATGTAAGTTTTGAGTTAAAAATAATACCTAGATCATTTATTGTTTCTACTAAGTTTAATATAATTTTGTCAAGATTGTATTCATAAATGGTCGGTTTCTTTATTTTATAAAATCTTATTATGTGACATTTACTTATGTCAAGTGCCAGTTTATTTCCCATACATTAATTAAACAAGTTGTTTAAATTTTTTTGTAAAATTATGCAATCAGAAGTATTTTTAATTTTTTTATATAATTTTAAATCATCAGCAAATAACAGGATATCAACATCGGAAAAAACGTCTACAATGTCATTAATAAATAAAATAAACAGTACTGGTCCTAAATGGGAGCCTTGTGGCACACCACTAGTTGCAGAAAATGCATCCGATATTACGTCATTTAACTTTTAAGTTGGAACTCTTGTGCGGAAATTCACATAAAAATGAATTCCTGTTAATTTATTCTCTTCTTTTTGTCTAGTGCCCATAAGTTAGGTGCGTGCGTACTGAATATTTAATATCTTTTTAGTTTGTAGGGTAATTCTTAAGAACATGATCTCTCAACGGGTGTAGAAAATTATTATTTGAATAACATAAAACTGCGGTATCAAATGTCACTTATTATTATTATTATTTGATATCTACGGTTATATTATATTATATTTTTCCAAATAAAAGCTATTTTATGTGGGTTTCTAATACCTGAGACTTGGGTCCTAAGAATGTTTAATTTATTCGCTGAGAAATGTGAAGTTTAGTTAAAAGTACAGGCATCTAGTTAATATATGTACATGATTAGGTAGGTACAATTATATGTATCTGATAATAATATTGTGTTTTTTAATAACAATATATTCGTAGAACTATAAAAAAATATATAAGTCCCATTAATTCAAAGATATCCATTTATATTTTATCACATAAAATTATCATTATTATTTAATAATCAAAATATGCGAATTTTTGACTTGTCTACGTGCAATTCAAAAAGAAACATTTAAAAAAAGATATGTTCTATCATAAAAAAGCTCGTAGTGCCTAAATTTCGTACGTTTTCTTTATAACTTATTCAAGGCTTTTTACACGATTAGCAACAGTGTTATGCAATAACTACTATAACCTGTCAACTCCTAACAACAGATAATTTAATAAGTGGTTTCTTAACGCGTCATAAAAACACTTCTTTCTGTCCGGGGCTACCTATTTAGGAACATTAAGGCTCGTTCCAAAACCACTATTTCACTCCAAATGGCACGAATTCATAAAAAGGGAATTTTTCAACAAACCATTCAAAGATCAAATCAAACAAACGATTAGAACATTTTTATTTTTTGGTGGTTCGCATTTTACCTCTTATTGTACCTCTTCAAATCATATTTCATTTCAAATTGCCAACGACTTTATAAAAAGTTCCAAACAAAAAACGTTACAAATATTTTCGAGTCATTATAATGAAACGTTTTTTTTTACAATGTGGCTTCTGAATTTGGGTGTAAATATAGGGGCGGATCAGCCGCAGTTAGCGGCACGCGACCCCTTGCCCTCGCCGCGGGACGTCCATACATTTACTCGGTTATATTATTATTATTTATTGTAGGAAAGATTAGTCGTAAGTCGACTGCTCCCTTGGAAACACGAAGCCCTTTGTTCGAACAGCGGGGATCTCGGAGGGTCAGTGCATTTGACAAATAGCTACTGTTTCGTTGATGGCTGCATTAAGAGCTTTTGATCATTAGGATGTATGAATAAATTATACTCAGGAGTCAAGTGGTTTTGATGAAATACATTTCATAAGTGAGTAATAATATTGTAAATTGAAACATTTCTCTGTATGAAGAAGAAGATAACACTAATAATCTAAACGAAAATATGAATTAAAAAATAATAAATAAAAAATAAAAAGATAACGTTCGCAACTCTGACTCGAACCAGAGCCTATCGTCTTACCATGATGAGCGCCTTACCAATTATGTCACTGCCCCCTCTTATCAAACCGTCAAATTTATCAATCTTATATTTCAAATTTTAGAATTACCAATATTATCTTCTACTAGTTTTTTTTTCATATTATACAACCTTTTTCTAATGCGTAGTGTCTTGTTGTCTTTCATATTTTCGTTTAGATTATTTAAGTGTTATCTTCTTCTTCAATTATATATTACATTGATGGGAATAACCTTCAAAAGTTATAAAAAGGGTCGTTCTAATAAAAAAATTAATATTAATTTAGACTTTTACAAAAAGGTCAATGTGTATTCCATATAAAATAAAATCGAATTTATTTATCCGAGACGCTATCTAGGTTACAAACCAGTTCTTAGAATGATTGTTTCTGAAATTTGAAATATGAGATTGACAAATGTGGTGCTCATATCGGTAAGACGAGAGGTTCCGGTACGCGGTACCCATACCCGCCTCCCAACTTGAACGTACGTTACCATGCTGCTGCAACGAAACAAAGCGCGTATCCGCAATCTCGTCGCGACGCGCGACGTTTAGCAGCGTGATCGGTGGCAACGTGTGGTAGAAAAATATTGTTTTTGTTTTTAATTGAAAATCATCGGACAGTTCCTCTACGTTTTTTACTCCAAATATGTTTAGGAATCGCTTGTTAAAATCCATAAAATACATTTGCTTATATTAAGCAGCCTACAATAGGAATGGTTTATTGCTTATGCTATTTATTTAATTGCGAAACTACTTAAAGAATTCGGTTTTATACAAAAACATTGTACCTAACTAAACTATATATCAACCAATAACAATTCTTACATTTATATAATTATATATTCATAATTCGACTACCATAATACGGGCTTAGCGTGGTAGTCGAATCACCTATAAAACTGTATAAAAAATTATATGATGAATAAAGAAAAAAAAAAAAAAAGGAAAAAAATATATGTAGACAGAAGCAGAACGAAAAAAAATCTCTTATGGCTCGTTGAAATGACATGAGTTAAGTATTATAATTTTTTCAGAGATTTGTGATGTTGCTCTTTGATTAAAAAATACTTTTTTTAACACAATAATGAGAAAAAAAAGCTTTTCAGCTGTTTCATTGAAACTAACACACATCCCCTGATACACATTTTCTATGCCGGTAGGTATTTTTTTTTAATATTTAAATGTAGGTAACATAATAATATTAATAATGCAAACCGATATTCTTAGAATCTATAAGAGATTCATGTAAAGAAGACTCAACCTAACGACGACTTATCACCGCAAGGGTGGGCAGAGAGAATGGACCACCAAAACCAATTAAAAAAAACTGTTACATACTTTAATGTGGAATAATTAAGATTTTGAAATATAAGTAGGTACGTAAAATAACTTTGAGATATGAATAACAAAATGGGTGTATTTATTTAACTATAATAAAAATAAGAAATATCTTTCTTGGAACACGCTACTTGCTTCATTTACATTATTCTGACTTGTCTTGGCTTGGTCGTGCCATGTCTTAGGCGTTCCCGACTTTTTCTACCATTCAATTGCGTGTCATATATTCACTCCGTATACTCCTTTCTTCAATCATCCTCTGTACATGCCGAAACAATCTAGGTGAGTAACAAGATAATACATACAGACATATAAAAATATAAGATACCATTGCAATTGCAAAAACCAAAATCTAATAAAATGTTTTCACACGTCTCTTCTAATCTTTTTGTTAGATTAGAAAACATACTCACACACACACACACGCCTACCCACTACGAACATCACCCGGTAATTACTTAATATACATAACATAAATAAGATACTACAACGAAACATATCATAGGTACCCACCATGAAATATACTTAATAGTTGTAAATTGTTTTCATCACTGTTAATAATGTATTCTTAATAATTAGCCCCACACAGGAAAAGGTTCCACACATCTGAGGAAATAAAGGCTCCACACAGCTGAGCACACCCCTTTCTTTAGGGATACTGCGTGGAGTATATTTTTCGGAAAGGAAGGAGAGGAAGTTCTGGGAAGGAAAATGGTATTAGGGGTGGGTAGGAATCTGGGGATCAGTGTGTCCAGGAGTAACGGATATATGAATCCATCCCTTCCACTGAGGTGCAAGGGGGTTTTGCGAGAGAGTACGGCTGGAGAAGTCAAAGGGACTCCCTCAATCATACTCTCCCGATCCGGCCTGCCATGCAGCTGATGGCCAGACGCATCCGCCGCCAAGGTACGGACAAACCTCACTCCATGAACCCGGGCACCCCTGCAAAGTCACCAAACGTAGCGAACCACTTGGGGTGACCTTGAGGTGTTGGTTATCTAATAAATGGTTCCCGGGGTGGCGATTCCTATTCCCGCCTCCCAAATTCAATTAATCTACCTCAGAGCAGCGTTTACGTACGTACATATTCGAAGATAAATGACTTGATATTTTATTACACAAAAACGTAATCAGGGATAAATTATATAGCATTGCTTATGCATTTAATCCAGCGGGTAATCAAATTATCTGGGGACCTAATTGATTAATAGTTAAAAATAAATAATAAAAAAAACTTTATTAGTTTTAAGTTAAAGTTTTAACTTAAAACTAATTAACTTATAACTTTAACATGCAAGATAATAACTTTCCCCAATCCAAAGACTACATGGGCTTGGAAATAAATTCAGTTTCGTTGATATTTTCATCTTACCTAAATTTATATCAGAAATTTCTAAAATTCTGATTTAAATTTTATTATTATTTTTCTAATTTTGTTTTTCTTGTTATTTATTTTATTCTGCTTCCTTTCTATTGGTGTAAAGGAAGATAAATAATACTATAAAATAATTGGTATTTTATTGTTTCTATTTCTATTATAACTATGTTACACGATTGATGTAAATGCTCCAAGGGCGTAAATAAATAAATAAATACCTAAACAAATAAGCTGAAGGTATTTTTGTGATTTTATGACTTGTTCTATCTAATTTTTTTTTTATTATTTCTTTATTTGTTTCAAAATTTTCTGTTATGAATTAATTATATTACTAAACATGTAAAAAATAAAATAAATAAATGATATGCCATTACGGCTAACTGTCGCCTTATGGCATATCGTACACGCAATAAATGTAATTATATTCATATAAAGTCATGTGGCCTTGCAATTCATCAACACATCTGTCAATTCTGCAGATCAGTAGACAGAGGCGAACGTTTAAAAAAAACATGGGTTACTTATAGGTAGAAATTACTCTGCTGTATCTCAAGCGAATTATTATTGCCCATTATGTATTATTCTGTTTTAAAAATTGGTAATGAACATAATAAATTTTTGTCTGTTAAATTAATATGGTAAGAAATCTTGG
This sequence comes from Limnephilus lunatus, assembly GCA_917563855.2. NCBI lineage: Eukaryota > Metazoa > Arthropoda > Insecta > Trichoptera > Limnephilidae > Limnephilus > Limnephilus lunatus. Next base: position 90,131,544 of record OU830595.1, on the reverse strand, counting down.
ACCATTAAATTTATAAATAAAGGTACTTACCTATATTTGATGGTGGTGTTATTAAGTATATTAAACACATAAATAATTCATATTAATAACTCTCCCAAAAGGAGAATAAACTGATTGGGGGTGTATTTTAAAGCACATTAGGAAACATTTAAAATGATTTTTATTATTTTTTAAGAAATTAATGTTACCAATAAGAAACAAAAAATGCACGATATGGCACCTCATTGAGCACTCAAGTTAATAAAGGTAATAGTTACTGTGCAATTTAAAACGTTATGCTTCGATATCCCTTCAAATACATACGTTGAAAAACATTTATGCGAATACTGCACAATAGTATCAACCGCTTCGAGCCGCCTGGAGCCTATGAGACTATCCCAACCCCAAATGGGATATTTCATGAGGCTAAAGGTAGAAGGAGTGGAAGGATATTGGGAAGACGAAGGTGGGGAAGTACCTGGCTATTCAAATCTGGTCACCATTTCAAGCAACGTTTGAATTCTAAATGGTGGTTCTACACCACGGCGAATCTGAGAGTATCTATCACTGAAACGTTCCGCAAATATACTTTTTATTAAATGATTAAAGTGTGAAATAACAAAATTCAATCAAATAAAATTTACCTTCGCACGCCGGATTTGAACCCGAAGGCTTCGGATTGCTAGTCGAGAGCCTTGCCCCTCGACCACTGACGCCGTCAATCTATACTAGTCCCAGCAAGAGATCGTACGTGACGTTGTCGTTCTAGCGTCTTCCGTCTTTTTCGTTTTTAAACAAGACGCGCGTGAAAAAAGAGGACGAATGTCGACGACGTCCGTATTAGTTCTGGCTGGGACTATTTTCAATACTTTTTGTTATATTGTCATTTTTAGCTTATTCCTACGATTTAGTAGGGGCTGTAAAAGTCAGTATAGGTTTATATTTTTAATGTTAAATATACGCTTTGTCTCAAAGGAAACAATAAATGAGCTCCGTCAGAAATAAAAGCGCCAGCCATAATAAAAACAAATAACTTTGATGGCCATGATAAAAATGTGGACACATTTAAGTAAAATCAAATGACTCTTTTGGAACCCAAAAGTAACAAATACAAATCGTGTCTGTTATAAAAATAATAGTCGAGATTGAACAGGATGTATAAATTGACCAATTTATATTTTCGGTCATCTTAGTGTGGAGGGGAATAAACAAAACATAAAAAGCGGCCATCCAAAAAACATATTTAGGACAGTAATAAATCCAGGAGATGTCATTAATCCATACCCTTAGCTGAGATAGAGGGGCCACTCCTTTTTTGTTCGTATCGCCGGGTTGCTAAGCGCATTTATTGAGATGCGTCTTCGGACAAACGCGCTCCCGACAATTTATGGGAGGTTTTAAGGAAGAGTACTTCACTATTAGATTATACAAATTCCCAATAAATACAATAACCTGACCACAATGCGGGATAAGGCGGAACGTGCACTGGCTGGTACTTGCCAGGTACCTACTTCAGCCTCTTGGAAGTTCTCATCTTCTTCAGCTTCTGTTGGAAGGTTGTGCAGTTTAGTAATGATCAGTTGTGCAACCAATCGCATTACTAAATGTGTAACAAAAATATTTGAAATCGGTACATGTTTACGACTTTGCGTTTTCAGTTATGACCATAGACCTCGAAAATTTGAACTTGATCAAAGGCGTTTATTTCTCCACTGGGCCTGACTGCCGCTTTACCGAAAGTTTCGTTATTTGTTTTAGGGGTATTATGCCGTGTTGCCCTACCTCCTTCTTTGGCCAACTTTTAGGACAGCGTTGCAGTGCCCATTATCTGGGCAGATCTGGCAGATCCGATAGATGTGTAATTGTTAGTGGTGAAACGTGTGCTTATTTACTTGGAAGCGATATCGAGTTGACAGCTCCACTCCACTACGAGCTGGTAGGTATTACATTATACTTCAAAATGGTTTTATATTTCAATTGCCTCCGTAATCAGGCGTGCTCCGGCTAAAGAAGGAGGTAGCGCAACACAGCATAATACCCCAAAAACAAATATGGAAAATGCTCTTGGCCATGAAAATCTAAAAACGTATCTGGTGAATAAGTAATTTATTTAAATATGTTTTATTTAATTATAGCATTTAAATAAGATTAAATCGAGTTAATTTTCATCTAATAGCTTTTTTATGTGAAAATCCTCCTAGAGCCTTCTATGCGACTATGGCGTCCCCTATTAGGGTATTTTGTAAGATGGAAGAGAGTGCAGAGGGGAATGAGATGGGTAACGTGAAGTTGATGTAGTAAAAAACATCCATTGACATGGCTAAAGCCCTGTGAAGCAACTTTTCGGTTGTGAATGATGGTCTATCACCAGAGCTATACAGAAAGAATACAAAATATTCCATATGGATATAGTATTTTAATAATAATTTGTGAAATAAGTCAAATTAACCAAATGAATTGTACTTACGCATGCCGGTATTGGAATCCGTGACCTACGGATTCGTAACCATGGGTCAAAATCACTTGGCTACAAACAACAAAGGCATCATAAAATGAATTTATGTTAGATATTGTTTTATTTAAAAAAATATCAATTATTTCGGTGAAACGAAAACTTTAATCACTTTCACCAAATGAAACACAATAAATAAAATAATTTTAAGTAAGACTGTTAAAAATTAATATCGATCAGAGGCCATTTAAAAACAAAGAATGACGGAATTCATACAGCTTTCTTCCAATAATCTGACGTTGTTTCTGTCGTGGCCCAAATCCTTTCAAGTTATTATTGGTCACCACATTCTCGAAACACATCAAGATAATATGGAATACTCGTAGTATGGAATGTCAATTAAGAACATTTAAAACTTATGAAGGACTATAATGTTGACCGTGAAATAAGCCTGCATACGTTATTCGAATAATGGACATGCAGTAAAACGATTAAACCTTCGACTCCTTAATTCAAAAAGCGATAAAATAATTCACGATAATAAATAATATTCATAAAAAAATCCTGGAATCGTATAATAATTTTATTATTTTATTGATCTTGGTTGAATGGCTTTAGAAATATTTTTTATTCGAATATAAATTTTAATGAAATTTTATTGAATTATAAGAAAAAATCAATATTTTAGTATTCTGATGTGATTTGGACGGAGATACGAAAGAGCTCTAACTTTATTATGACTTTTCTTTTTTGAAACCGAATAAGGATGCTACTAAATTAAAGATTTTGTCGTGATAAAGGTTAATAATGTCGATATTTTTTACAAACAAAGATCTAAAGTAAATCTTCTAAACTTGGACCATGGGTGCCAATCAAATTTTTGGGCGGCTTTTGGTTCGGCTCCGTATCCGGAGAGATTCACGAAATTATAAATCCAATTGTACTTACGCCTGCTTGACGATAGCTGGCTGTTAACGTATTTGGTGCCATCTTTTGACATTGTTTTAATTCGATTCGTATGTTCCACGTACGAAAACGGTTTTTGCGTAAGACGCTGCGTCAAACTTGTATTTTTAGTCGGATTCTGAAATTTCAATCGTGCAGTCGCTGGGTTATTAATACTGTTTAAATCACCTGGTAACACATTTTATTTAATATAACGTCAACGGAGAGAATGTTATTCTAATTTACAGATGCCTGAAGTCCTAAGATTTAATAAATTTTTTTTTTATGAAGCTTTTTTTATACATAATGCAAACCAAGAAGTCATTAAATATTTAAATAATAATAAAAATATTGTTACCGCGACTGGGGCAGCTATCGTAACGACTATCGCCGTGATCTCCAGAAATAATTTATTGTAAATATTATTGCAAATATTATTGTAAATATTATTGTAAATATTATTGTAAATATTATTGTAAACATTATTGTAAATATTATTTATTTGGCTATTATTTATTACTAAAGCAAACCCGTGAAAAATCAAGGGATATGAAGTTAAAAAAATAGTAGATAATAAAAAATGTGTATATAGGTATATATAAATAAATAATAACTACTTTGAAGGCAACTACGCTGACCATTACTCCACCAACAATTGTGTTCAATAATAGGCGGCATGAATTTATTTTTAAAAGTACTAATTTCGGTTGTGACTCTGTAATTCTGGTTCAATGAACTCTAGAATTTGGATTCGCTTTAAATTTTAGTGTAATTAAAGGTGATTAAAATTAGAGGTGATTTTGGTAACAATTTAGAAAAGCGATAAAGGGGGTAACGAATTAATTTTTAATTTTTATTTTTATTAACATAATAAATAATTTTACATGTCAACTATTATTTCTGACATTCAAAATTTTGACAGTTGTCGTATTTTTAAAGTTTTCTAACGTTGTTCATTCAAAATGTAAATAATTCATGATCGTGTCTGAAATAAATGTTTGTTTTTCAAATGATCCTGAGGCAAATGTATATTTTTAAATACTTTCAGCTTCACAAATCCCACAACTATAATATCCCGTGATTTATTACGGAGTGTGCTAGCATAAGAATGACTAATTTTATAAATTTTAGAATGTTATGTACCTAAACGCACCGAAATTATAATGGTTTTAATTATTTCAAACGAGAATGATTTCTATATCAAATCGCGATGTTATACCTACGAGAAAAATCATAAACTTATTCAAGTTTATAAATATGTATCTATATATAAAAGATTAAGAGTTTATATCATATTATTAAATAGCCACTCGCTTTATAATACACAGTGAAGCAGTTAATGTGCGGTTATATCGCTTAAATATTATCCTCAAACCATTAAATTGTTTCTTTGCAAATTAATTTCTTATCCGTAAGAACTTGTTATTTATTTACCGGCGTACACCAATAATTTTTTGTTTCTTTTTGTGGAGAAACCTGGAGGGTAATAATTTATGCATATGAGTGAGGGACCCTGGTTGGTCAGTGCACCGCGGAGTGTGATTGGAGGAGTGTAGGTGGTGATTTTAAAAAGATCTCGTTAGTTGTTTATTATGAGACAAAGATGCTGTGGTACCTACTTTGCCGGTGGTCCTGGGCTCGGAGTAGAAAGTTTCAAACTTAACCAAAATTGAAAACATCTGCGTTACCTACTGATATTTTCTAACTCTTATTCCCTTTAACCCTTATAGAAAGGTTGAGAATTGAACGCGTCACCAAAATTGTTAAAATAACAAAAAACTGTATTTGTATTAAAATTGCTTTTCTAATGCACGAACATGCATGCGCTTTTTTATCTTGTAATATTATAATATTATACAAATTGTGTTACTGTTTTCTATTTTGCAAAAATAAGATTTATGTGTACCTACAGCGCGCAGCGTTGCTGCATTTTACTATCTAGGTATATCAGGGCCGGCCCTGAGCCAAACGGCGCGCGACTTGCGCGAATAAAATTTTGACACCCCTTGTCAAAACCAGAATACGCCTAGGTAGGTAATCACTGTAATCAATATTGCATTTTTATGAAAAATAATCTGTAGGGAGTGATGAGGGAAGGAATCTCAATGATGTGAGGTGTTGACACAACAGACATGAGACAACAACAAATGACACAACAGACGGCCCCTTGTTGGGCCGGCTCTGTCTGTTGTGTCATTTTTATTTTAACATTTTTACATGGGAATTGTATGATGTTAAGCGTAGGATAAGAGGGAAAATTGCCACCAAATAAATAAATATACTCGTAGATAAGTAGCTTGTCGGCAAGAGCACAACGGCATAAATTCTACACATCTGCCATTGGTCACCCCGTGTGGTTCGCTGCGTTTGGTTACTTAGAGGGAGTGTCCGGGTTCATAGGGTGAGGTTTGTCCGGGTCTTGGTGGCGGATTAGTCTGCTCACCAGCTGCATGGCAGGCCGGATTGGGAGAGAATAGTTGAGGTATTCCCTTTGACTTCTTCAGTCGCACTCTCTCGGAACATCGCCTTGCACCGCAGTGGAAGAGATAGATTCATACGTCCGTCACTCCAAGATACACTGACCCCCAGATTCCTACCCATCCCTTCATACCCTCTTCCTTCCCAGTTCTTTCTCTCCTTCCTTTCCCAAAAAACCCTCCACACATCATCCCCAAAGATGAGATAGGCCCTGAAGGGAAATATTTTTTTCAGGGCCTCCTGTGTGGAGCTAATGTAAATAAAAGGTACGTACCTACAGAGAAATACATAAATTTTTAAAAATCATCAGATTTAGAAGATTTGTAGAAATAACTGGGGCATTATCAGGCACAAGAGCTCTTCTTTTCTGATAAGGTATACATGACCAATAACGACCTTTATTATAATATTTTGTAAAATATATATGTATATATGTAACTCATGTTTTATATTACAATAAAAAAAAATTAAAAATTAAAAATAATTCAATAAAACAACAAAACCTACGCGAATGTGCGTTGTAACTGAAATAAAAAATAGATTTGGTCACATTATTGGTTCTTCGAGGCGAAATCGTTTTTTCCAATGAATTTAAAACTAAATAGGTATATTTTCGTTACGTAGGTATATCACAAAAATAATTTTAGTGCTATAATATGTCATTTACGCTTATCTGTAGTAGCCTTCATGTATCCCCTAGCAGGCAGTAAGCAGGTAGTAGGCAGAAGTTGGTTAGTGTCCCTCGCAGGAGTATCGGGGCCCGCAGCCGATCAGGTTCCACTTGACCCGGGGGTGAACACGTTATTAAGGCGAGTTGGTGTCCGCGCACCACCACCGCCGGCCGTAAGGTGTTCGAGCAATTATTTCTTTTATAACTCCTTACTTTTAAGTGTGATGAAAAACAGAGCAGTTTTGATGACCAGGAAGACCCAATCAGGCGGTTGATGGGTTCCGAATTATCTGACAATTTCAGTAACCTGCTTCTTTTTTAATGTAACCTTAGCAATTCCTTTAATTATCTGTCACTCCACTCACATTTTAGAAAACCATTCAAAATTATACGATTTAATTACGTTTATTTTTAATACGTAATGATGTAGAATATTGTAGGAGACACTAATTTTAATCATTGAAGACAATTAGCTACTCTCAAACGAATATTTGAAGTATAAAAATTAGATAAAGATACAGTCGTATTTAGGAATTGAACCCAAGATCTTAGCTTTGCCGGGGATCTGCTCTTGACCACTGAGCTAATTCAACCCTACCCCTTCGGTCATATTTATCTGTATGATACTTTGACTAAGAGCTATCAACATTATCTTCATTTTATTAACGAATATTTTTATTGGCGTATTTTCTTTGAGCATAATCATTCCACGGAACTGAGAAAACCATACACAATTGCATGAATTAATTACGTTTATTTGTATTATGTAATGATGTGGACGTGCGCTGCTCATCATATGCAGAAATCAAAAGAGCCGCACAAGACAGGGAAGAATGGAAGATGAGATTAGAGGAAATTGCTGCAAACCAATCCCAGGATTGAAACCAGAGAAAGAGAATGATGTAGAATATTGCAGCATTTTTAATGATCGCAAACAATATTAGCGACTCTCAAACTAACTTTTGAACACACAAATATCAGATAAAGACACGGTCATATTTAGGAATTAAACCCAGCATCTTTAGCTTTGCCGGGATCTGCTTTGACCACTGAGCTAATTTGCCCTACACCTTCGGTCATATTTAACTGTATCGCACTTCGACTAAGAACTACCAACATTATCTTAATTTTAATATCTTTGAGCATAATCATTCCACTGATCAGAAAAAACCATACACAATTGCATGAATTAATTACGTTTATTTGTACTATGTAATGATGTAGAATATTGTAGCATTTTCAATCATTGAAGACAGTATTAGCGACTCTCAAACGAAAAATTGAAACAAAAAGTCAGATAAATATACGGTTGTATTTAGGAATTAAATCCAGAACCTTAGCCCTGCCGGGGCTCTGCTTTAACCACTAAGCTAATTTGACCCTACCCTTTCGTTTATATTCATCTGTAGCGTACTTTGACTAAGAACTATTAACATTACCTCAATTTTCTTAACGAATATTTTTATTGTCAGCTATCTTTATGCATCGCAAAAACACACTTTTTTTATTAAAACAAGTATCCAGGTAAATCTAAATACTTGTAAGTGTATATACACATATATATAAACACATATTAATTTACTGCCACTTCAGAACAAGTTCAGTCTAGTGAGGTGGTATATATAAAAAAAATGTATATTGTAAAAAAAATATTTTGTGTTTATTACACAAATTAATTAATAAATCTTTTTTTTAAATAAAAATAAATTAAAATTTTTTATTATGGAACTGATAAATTTTGACAGTTAAATAATCAACGTTTCAAAGCACAATGGCATTGCGAGTTGAAAAAAGCATCATCAAAACGAAAGAGCTGTTATAAAATGGGAGACTCCTAGTTGGACAGTCAAAGCTTCTTTGTACTGATGTATTCTTTGTAACAAAAACAAATAAATAAATAAAATTTAATTTGTAAATTGTAATAATCTAAATACTAAGTTTGCTGATTTCCCTTTACTTATTGACGGCCGGAAGATAATTTGAATCTGTAAGTATAATATTTTCCCATGGATACCGCCGCCTTAGATCATGGCGCTAGCTACCTCCTTCGGCAGGATTTATCACCCCGCACTCGGCACTGAGCCGCAATTACAACATTTGCAAGTTGGGAGTCGAACCAGGGTCTCTTTATTGCCGTCGGGACGGACTGGATGGTACAAGAACTTAAAACAGAGGTCCAAAACCTTACTTACTAATTCATTAATCAACGTAAGCAGAAAGAAGGCTATTAAAATAAGATCCAAGAGGAATCCATCGATGCCCGAAAGTCTTTGGTTCTTAAGAGCGTATTACCAGCCAGTGGCCGAAAATCCACATTTCGTCGAAAGAGGTTCTTACGATCGTACAGAGCGGTTCCAACGAGAAAGATTAATTACTCTCCGTACCACCTTTTTAAAATTATAACTCAATATCAATTTTATTTCATTCCAAATTTGCTTTAATTTATACCTACATCCAAAAATGCTGAAAGGCGTGTTGATAAAACTATTAAAATTATGTACTTTTTGGAATTATTTTTTGATCATAAGTATTTATCATTTTTCAATAATGTCTTGGTAAAATAAGAATGTAAAACAATTTAAATATATTGGTCTGTAAGTGCGCAAATAAATACACAAACGGACTAATTTTCGTCAAGAAACACATGTACTTATATCTTTTTTTAATGATTTTATTTAAACTAAAATTAAAATTCTGTTACATATGTTTACCAGATAATGTATTGATTTATTTTACTGCATGATTATATGATTTGAAATGGGTGTTGTATAATATGTACTTTTTGAAAATTTAACAAATCCGCCAACGACCTATGGTATAACTTTATTATACTAAAAATTATCATTTTTTCTGAAAATTTAAAACAAACTTTTACTAGATAAAAGAACAATCTTTCGAAATCAATTTATATTTTTTTGTGGAAAAGAGTCAATACGTCTAAACACTGATTTAAAAATGACATATTTCTGGTGTTCTCTGGTTATACGCTCTTAAATGAACTTGTTTGACTGGAAGTTATACCACCAAACGCCTAATAAAAATAACCTGTTTATTGCACCTACTAACTTTAAATTAATTTTAGTTAGAATGGATTCATTTCAACTTCGTCTATTCCTTAACTGGATTCGGTAAGTGAACTGCACGTAAAAAAAGAGTGGTAGATAATCTTCACAAAGATTACATTTTGTGTTTACATTGTTAAATGGGATAGGCTTGCGGGACCGCCTCTGTGATTACCTATAAATGTTATATGAGTGACGAAATGACAATTTATTTGTGTAAAAACAAAATATGCACCATGCTCACCATCTAAATTAGTAAATGAAAGTTAAGAAAGTTTTCATTGGCTCTCACAATTTTATTTTTTACTTTTTATTAAGAATCTTAGTCACCAGGAAGGTATAGCACGATCGATCGAGAAAACTCTATATCAATAAGATGTTAACCAAATCCGTCGTCTATGGTCAGTTAACGATATTTGCGAGCACATTCAAAATATAATTCCGACAGTCGGTTGATAAAGGCTGCCGTTCTAAGCGCTGCCTCCTGAGTATCAGATAAGCTGTCAATATACACAACTTTTTGAATAATGTCGTTCGTTATGCAAAATAACTGGCTCATTAATAAATGGATATGAACTAACGAAGCTCTTAGAATTAAACAAAACGTATGCGCGATCCATAGTCTTAATTAGATGTGATCAATCGATTCTGTTCCAGATTGGAAAAATGAAAATTGTTCAAATATTAATAAAGACCTCATTAACTACTTAACTTCCGTTTATTGTCGAAAAGTATATGTGGACGCCAATGCATATTTAGTTTCGAAACCTATGTCCAGACGTTCTCGAAGAGCATAAAGGCACAAAACAACATTGAGGCATTTTATTTACAATTATTAAAAAAAAAAACTATAAGGGAATAAACCAAGATTCGCAGCTAGCAGCGGCTCACTATCGCCAATGGCTGATACAAGCATCCCAGATTACCTGCCATTATGTGTTTTTTTTCAGTAACCAGGAGTGGCTACAAACGTGTGGACAATTGTGGACTAAAACATTACATGTTGTGATGTAACATCGAAGATTTCTGGAGCAGATTTCCTTGAAATTTTCCCACCTTTGTAAGTTTTCGATCCCTGCCCTGCATAGTACAGGGCGCGCATACCTGTAGCGCTCAGAAACGCATTGTGCCGGCGTTTTATTAACCGAAGGTGGCGATAATTTTGACCCGAGATGCGCGTCGCCCCGCCTCCCTGGGAACATAGGAGCGGGAACGAAATAGAATATTATGAGGACTGAGGAGATAATGATTCGTATTTATTAGTACTGCTTAGTCTTCGTATCAACGAACTCTTCGTGAGATTATAATGCCTGAAAACCTATATTAATAATTCTGGTTCCTATCTTTGAGTTGCTTTTTCTGTTTTTGTGTTACTGGTATCATGGTAAGCTGACAATAAAGTAAAATAAGGGATTGAGGAAAATGATTAGATACATTCATGATATGACTGTTAAGCATCGCTATTGTGTATTAAATATATTTATGCACAGTAATGGAATGAAGGGGAGAAACGATTTTTTATTTTTTATCAATTTCCATTTTTTTTAATTCCGTTGAGCATTGTACTTTATGTGGGTAGATACCTGCCATGCGAGTGATGCGAGTGTTATATTTATTTGATTTATTAATTGAATCAACAAACATTAAACAATGTTATTCTCAAGTGACCCCCCAGGATAGTACGGTACTGTATTCTGCCTTTGCAGAATATTAATAAAAAAAACAATATGCGTTCATTTTAACGTAGCATCGCGTTCATTGGTAAAATGCATTGTATACTGTCAAGTGCATTGTATAAGTGATCGACAAACCGGTGGATGCAAACTGTTAGCCGTAAGTTGTTATAATAGTGTTTCTAGTCTTTAGTTATTAGTAAGACAGAATTTTTTTTTAATAATAAACTGTTTTTATACATTAAATAATAATATTATTAAATTTATAAAATAAAAAATAAAATAATAAATAAAAAGTAATACAGAACATTGCAGAATGATATTATAAATTTGTACAAAGTCCTTAAAGTGATTTTTCATAAAAAAACGGGGATATATAAATCGTCAAAATAAAATATTATTTATCATAATGCTCATACTTCATATGTATAATAACTGTTTTTGTTACACATTTCCAGATTACTCTGATGTATAATGTCGGAAACAAGCTCAAATATATGTTTTAGTCATCAAATATTGATGAAAAAAAAGCGAAGTAGGTACTATAAAACGTGGTTTTGACATTACCATTTTTTTCTAATAAAAAATCAGAGTGTGCAATTCACACGCGGTGGAAGCAAAACCTTCAAAAAACTAAAGTAGTAGTGGGGAGACTACGAAACACTTTTTTCATACCTCAATGAATGTGAAGGAAGATTTTTTTTTCATATTTTATTATATATCTTATTAGTATTTGTGTTTTCTTCTTTGGAGTTCAAAAAAATTTTTTTTTTGAATTAGTTGAATTCGATTATTGGTCCGCTAAATGTCTGCAAAGGTTCTTTAGAAGCTTTACACCACTACACCAATGAGACCTCCGTGGGACTTGTGGATTTATCGTATTATATTGAAACCAAGTATCGGTGAATTAAATCAATATTTTATTGCTATCTCATTCTCTCGCAGGCTAAATCCTATAGATGTAGGTGTTTATTTCTTTTTAGTGTCATTCGTTTTCGCTTCATCGAGTTTAATAATAATATTGACTGTATGATTTTTAAAGCATCTTTTTAGATTTTTGAAGAAAAATCACCCTAAAGGCGCTGTAAATAATGATTTATCTTCCACCAACTATTCCTTATATCATTGTTGAATACTTTTAAACGTATCAACGGCAAGAGTGCGCGAACGGCAAGGTCTTTCTGAACAATATCGCACTGTATTTTAATACAAGACGCGACACGGGGCATGTTTCGGATAACGATGGGCAGACCCAGCACACAGCCTCCCGCTGTGGACCAGCGCCACTTCTTTCAATAATATAATTGGACCCGGCTACCAGTATTACGGGCGAGGCGTGATCTCCACCGGAGGCTCCATTCAATACGAATTAAATGTTCGAGTATGCAGATTAAATAATGCTCAATTTTATCACTCTTTAATTATCGGCTTCAGTGCCTTACCTACTCACTTAACAACATACAGATATGGGCTGCGGTAGGGGAATTCCGAATACAGTACCTAACTACATTTAGGGCACTTTTAGTATTATTAAAACGTTTTTCGGTTAGGCACCTATCTGATGCCTGCGATGCTAAATGTATATCGTACGGGTTACAAAAATAATAAAAGAAATGTCTACTAAGGTAATGGCATTAGGTACCTATTTGCAGTAAAACGTTTCCATGTAGTCTAGTTATGATACCTAATATTCCCAAATTATTACATTTAATGTTGGAATGAAGGAATAAAAAAGAGATAAAGGAACATTTTTTGGCAAATATAGAAAAGACTAAATTCTATTTGAAACCATTGAGTAAAATAATATAAAGACTCGTGAATATCATTTTATTAGTAGGCTCGATAAATAAAATATCAATTATGCGTATCTCTGCAAATATTAATTTCCTGGGTTTTTGATATTCGAATAATGGAAAACGTGCATAAAATCTGTATTTCTTTGTCAGTTGATTTTCTAAAGTAAGTAATTAGTTGTAGGTAATCCAAACCCGTTTCTATTTAACACAAACACTAATTTATCACACCGTTGTAATAAAAATAATAATATTTTATTCCATAATGTGTGCAGGGGAGAGCAAAGCAATGCATTCTATATTTCGAAAAAATACAAAAGGAATTTAGATAAAAATAATAAGAAAAATAAATTAAACCAACCAACAAGAGCTGGGTATCTATCTATCTATATAAATATATAAAAATTTAAAAATGTTTGTATGTCCTCTATGCGTTGCTAAACCATTCATCCGATTGCGATGAAACTTTGGGGATTTGATGTGTGCATGCCCGCGATGGTTTCTGTATAAAATACTCAGCTCTGGCGATTACGAAATTATTAATTAAATAAAAATTAAATAAAATTAATTAATTAAATAAAAATGAATCGCAGAAATGTATGTACGCCGATAACTTCCGAACGACTGCACCAAATTGGATAATTCTTTTTTTGTGTTCGTTATTGTCAGGAGAAGGTTTGTATAAAACTACTGGTGAAGTCTGGCATTATGAAATTTGTATAAAAAATTGCAATAGGTGGCACGCGAGCTATTTGAAGACTGAATGTACCGGGACTAAATATATGGAATGCGGGAGGGGGGAGAGGATCTCGGGTAGGGGTTCGAGGGAGGGGGGGGGAGGTAAACTAGGGATCGGGGAGGGTAACCTGGGAGGGGGGAGGGTAACTCAGGATGGGGTTGTGGGACGGGGAAGGGGGGGGGAGTGGAGTGGGGAGAGGGAAGGCGGAGGAGGCGGAGTGGGAACGCGAGAGGGGAAGGGAACGTGGGAGAGGAAGTGGAAACGGAAGGGGAACGGGACGAATGTGAAAGGACACGCACGAAGAAACAATTTCTTTATTAAATGGCATAACAACGCGTGCCGGGTACCAGCTAGTATAAAATAAAAATCATTTGAAGTGAAATAACACAAAACTGCGCTACATAAACACTACGTTATTATTATTATTACAAACGGGAAAGGAAAAACGTAAAAGCAGTGAAAAATGTTACACGAAAAACGTTTAGAAGTAGCCATTTATTAAGGATATTTGACCGTCTTACATCTCTAGATGGCCACCAGGAGTGACTCGAATTGCATTATTAGATTGGCGTAGTCTGCGCCACAGACTTCCTTTGTGGTGGCTGAAAAGTGCACTGAAAGAGAGGACGCGTCCCTCCAAGAAAATTTCCGTAGCGCTGCAGCATATCGGTAGCGGAATAGTTTGCGATGATCGTTATTTTTTTTTTTTTTAAGTTTTCTTTATTCATTGAAAAAAAATATTATTACATAAAATCAGGGATTTTTCGACCACCATGCTAGACACATGCCCGTGTTGAGGTGGTCGAAAGTATTGTATTGAAAGTAACTTTTAGCTTATGCTTTTGGGATGCAGCGTAATCATAAGAGCAGTAAGTAGGTAGATTCAAGACAGATTTTCTAAGTGAATTGTTTTATTAAAATTTAAAGAAATGTTCACTACTAGCGAAGATTCTTTTTAGTTTTATAACTAATCAGTGTAAAGTTCCGATATTAATGAATGATAACAAGTATGCTTAGGTACTTTCTAAATAACGACCTCAATAGGAGATATAATAATGTTCTCCCACAGGCGAATCATACATTTCTCTAATTGTCTAGAAACTCGACAATTATTTGCAAATAGAAGTCCAGTCGATAATAGAAGTTTACCTTTGCGCACGAAGCGAATTTAAATGATAACTCGTTTATATCAAAATAATGATCTAACGATAGCGGTCCGCATTCAATTACTGGTGGCAAACTGTTCTCGGACAAATATCCTCCGAGGGTTAATCAGAGGTCTAGCGAGCAATAACTTAGCTGGCACTTTCTTATCTGACACTTAAATCATACAGTAAAGTAATTGAAATGCACGAATAAATGTTAAATGCAGATGATTACACAAAAGCTCGGATGTGTAAACTCGCGAGTCTAATACACCTACTGAACTATCGCTAGTAACAAAGGTTAAGTCATTTGACTTGCGGGTTGTAATGAGAATACCTTGTGCGCAAATCATGTGATTTTTTTTTTAAATAGTCATCTTGCCGGTATAATATGCTTTCAAAGGGTATGAATTTTATTTCTATACTTACGTATATACATTTTATAGGCAAATAGATGATATATAGGTGAAAATTAAAAAATCTTTATAAGAAAAATGTTGGTAAAATGTAAAATAATATAATAAACTATTTTTTTTCCTTGAAATATCTATCCAATTTACATTATTCACTTTGAAACTGATTGACATAATTAATCGAAAGCAAATTTCTATTTACGATAAAAATTAATGAAATATTTTACCCTCTTACAATGGATTACAAATTGTTTTCCTATTTTTGCAAAACTGTGAGTTTTTGCAGCGAGAGCTTTTTGGGTATCTGGATGACAGATTAAGAGGTTAAATAATTTTGGTAGATTGATTTTGTCATGTATAATGTCAGCAAATGGTTAAATCATCCTGTTATATTGATACATTGTAATTATTACTTCTAATCGAATTTTAAAATTAAACATTGTACAACGTAACGTGAGTTCGATGAAGCCATATCGATGTTTTCACTTGATTAAACAATTTCCCCGTGAATAATGAGAAATTCTCCTAGTACCTACCGCACGTGGAAGGGGTAGTTCTGTACACAGTACACACCCCTCAGGGCTAGGGGGAAATTTAACACCCGCGGAAATTAATTAACCCTTTCCACATTACAAGTTGATTTGTTAGATCGTGATTAGTGACAAATATATGGTTCAAATGCCGCGATATTTCAACGATAGACAAATGACGCCGCCAACTAAACAGTTCTTTGTCTGCCTGCTGGCGACCATTATTATTGGATATCGTTAGTGAATTCGTGTAGTGGACGCCAAACATTCAGAGCTGGGAATTTGTGGGATGTTTTCAAATAATACAGTCCAATTTGTCGTAAGGTATCATCGCATACCAACTATTAAAAGTTGTATGTCAGGAAGCAGCATCGTTTAAATACACATTTTTTTAAAAAAGATTTTTTTTCTTACGTGTCACGAATTTCACGTACAATCACCGCCAGAAATACATGAACGAACTTGTACATTTACCAATTTACAAATGGAGAGAATTACACCTTCATGAGTTGCACTTGCTGGAATTATAAACTTCAAAAAACCTAACCCAACTTAACATTTGTTCATTTTTCAAATAAAATTTATTTTTTCTTCGATATTCTCAAACCCACTTCTTTAATTAAATGATATTCATTTATTTTTATTTATTTAACTTTCTTTTTATAATTTTTTGAAGGTTATTCCCATTTAATTCTAAAATTTGAAAACATGAGATTGACAAATATGACGGCTTTGACAGAAGGTGGCAATAGCGAAATTGGTTAACGCGCTCGTCCCGGTTAGACGGAGAGGTCTGGGTTCGAGTCCCAGCTGCGACCA
This sequence comes from Limnephilus lunatus, assembly GCA_917563855.2. Lineage (NCBI taxonomy): Eukaryota > Metazoa > Arthropoda > Insecta > Trichoptera > Limnephilidae > Limnephilus > Limnephilus lunatus. Next base: position 90,114,846 of record OU830595.1, on the reverse strand, counting down.
TTGTCTTTTTCTGTGTTTGGTTCTCTTTCATATTTTCGTTCAGATTATTATTGTTAACATATTCTAATATGAAATTTATTTTATTTACCACCCACACACTTTAAAATCACCTTCCAAAAATAAATATTTTGACATGAATGATTCCTGCAGGTGTAATAATTTAACGAGTTGAAATTTTCTCTTTGTTTAATGTATTCCATGTGTTTTTTTTTATTTAAGTTTATTTAGGAAATATTCATCTATATAGCGTCTTTAATCAGTGATTTCTGATATTATATGGAGTAAAAAATGTAAATGAATTTTTGGTCTCCAGTTACTATTTCGATGTTTTTTTTTTCTTCAAAATCAAACTATTTTTTTCACATTTCGTCACTGATCACTCAGCCGATTAAGCGCCTAACCCCACACCTCGGCTACAACTGTCCAATACCTACTTTATTGAAAAAAAAATATATATACTCGTTTACCAAGAATGTCACCGGAGACCAAAATTTCGTCAATATTTTATACTCCAAATAATGTCAGGAATTACTGACTAAAGTAATCAAGTACCTACGTTCCAGAACATCTTGTTTATATACCTAAAATCATTTTATAGTATTTAATGGTGAATATAATATAAACCAGTTCTATTATAATAATTTTTATTATGGTTACGGATTAGGAAGTAGTAGACATTAAAAAGTTATAATGTTACATAGGATAAGTAAAAAAAATGAAAATAAAGAAATAGCAGTTTTGATTTAAGTACTTTAAAGTTAAATTAGATATTAAACGTGAAACGGTAGATACAGTGGAAAATATCAATAGATTCAAAGTGCATGTTTATGTGTATTTACATCCGTATGTAATTCTGGAAGTGTAGTATTGGTAGGCACGGTTTGTTTAATTTCATCTTGATACAGTTACTTTTATTGGCTTTTTTATTTTTTTTTAATAAATTTGCATATATATAACATTATTTGATTCATATGTCATTATACTCACCGCGTTGTTTTAAACTAGAATTTTCAACTTGATTCTGCAAATGGGGTCCTGTTCTATATTTCGTCTCACTTCTTCCGTAAAATTATCATTGAAAGTAATTTTAAGTCCCAAACTCACTCTGACTTCTTGAGGCTCATAAATGTTCATGTTACGGTCAAAAATACAATACAAGGTCAGTACTACCGTATTATTGTAGTAATACTACGACCAGGGCCCAATTCAATATACCACTACACAGAATTCAAAACTTGGGTAATATGTATTCGGTTAGTTCGTTAGGCTATGGGCTATTATTAAATAAAAACAATTCATAGCTTTTATTGATTCATCGAAGAGGGTTGAGTTGACTTGATTCTGAGTTGGCAAGGTATTAAAAACATTTCATATACCATTTTTTTATTCTAGTTAAAAGAAAATTACATTTTCACTCATTTAACTAGACATACTTATACACATTAAAATAAACTAAATATTTCGATACAGTGCTTTTCTATTTCATTATTTTGTTTGTCAAGAATACATATTAATTTTTTTTTTTTTAATTTACCCAGCTTTTTTGTGTGCCTAATGCCTTTAAAACATATCTGAACTATAGGTAATATTCATTAAAATTCATTGACAAATCTTGCTACAAGTTACGCCGAACAGCCACCCGAGTTCTGTGTTATTCGGGAACAAACGCCATGGATTAATTCGGCCAGCAGAACACACCGGCAGGTAATACTCGATAGATAGAGCCTCCACCGCCACTGATAGCCGAACCCTCCTAGTTAACCCTCCTACAGTCCCCCACTTCCCTCTCCACCTGCTATAACCACCCTGAGCCAATCGTACCCCAGTGCAGACCATAGCTTCATTAATTACCACGGTGGGATGTTAAGCCACCGCGCAATGATCATACATCGGAAACATCTGGAATGGTCTAATGATTATTTCCACCGCTAGTAATTTCAATTCGTATTTTACTGTAAACTGTGATCTGGAAAAAGTAGACGCATTATCACTACTAATTACTCTGCGTTACAAAAAAGCGTGGATTAAATAACGAGGTTGTAATGTGAGTTGTGGGTACGATGCGAACAGGTCTTCAAATGAAATATAAGAAAAGCGGAATAAGTGTCAAGTAGCCTATTGGTTTTATTTATTAATGGAGTGAACTAGACTGATGACTGAACACTGAAAAATAGTCACAGCGAGAGCTCGTACAGTCGTCATCGGTCGTCATCTTTCTTCTCACATTTCTTGTTTGAAAAGACAGAAGAAACTAGAATGACATGTCACATCACCCACGATCTCTCGCTGGGATTAGCACCTATATCAGCGATCGACAATTGGTCCGCGGGCCAGAACTCTCTTCTGGCCCTTCGGAACTCCCTTCTGAACAGACGATTATTTCTTCCAACCATAAAGTTGCTGCAACATTGGTCACATTTTTTTAACGACGGGCAATCAGACGGGCAACCACAAGCGCACTGACTGAACAGTCTCGAACGCGCACGTGTGTAACTGTTGTCGACAGCCACGTGGCCCGCTAAAAAATGATATTTCTATACGGCCCACCACCAAAACTAATTGCCGACCGCTGACCTATATCATAATAATGTGCCAAAATCATAATTATATAGCAAAAATAATCCTGTTTCTCATTATGGCAAAAATGTTATTATATATTCAATTTGGGAGGCGGGTATGAGTAAAGCCGCCCGGGAACCATTTATTAGATAACCAACATCTCTGTCATAGATCATCCCAAGTGGTTCGCTACATTTTGTGACTTAGTAGGAGTGCCTGGGTTAATGGATGGCTAGGTCTTAGCAGCGGATGCGTTTGCCAACCTACTGCGTGTCATGCCAGATCGGGAAAGGCTGGTAGAGGGAGAATTTTTGAACTCTCCAGCCGGACTCTCTCAACCCACCGCCTTGCACCGCTGTGGGAGGGGCGGACGGAGGGATGACCCCCAGATTTCTACCCAGCCATATTTCTCAGGGCCTCCTGTGTGGAGCTAATAAAAAATAAAAACACAGCACCCCTAAAAATGATGTAGGCTTTAGGGAAATGATTAGGTTATGGGCTATTTTCATATCTTTTAAAGACTTATCCTGACAAGAGGGTTTTTAAATTTCATGATTCTAAGTTACCATTGAACCACAGATGCGTATCTTATGATTTATTTTAGGGGTATTATGCCTTGTTATCCTACCTCATTCTTTGGTTTCGGACAGCGTTACAGTACATAATAATAAATCACCATTATACCGGCAGTGATAACTTCAAATAATTTTTTTAGACATCTCATTATTATAGAATTATAGGCCATCCTAATCATGTGTACATCTCGTCACGGTAAAACAAAATAAAATTGTGTTTATATCAATTCGTGCTTCTGAAATAAATATTTGCAAAATTTCAAGCTGGCAGTCTTATACTCATAAAAAAAACATTTAAATTTGAACACTCGTGCCATAACGTAAGTTTTTGTATTGTTATAAAACGCTATGGAAGCTTGTACCTTCTAATTAAACTTATTAAATGCGTATGTGTTTATTATGAAAAGTAACAACACGTGCCATGTTAATTAATTATTTACTTATTATCTAATTAACACCTTCTAGGAAAAGCTAGAACAGGCAAGAGCTGTTAATTATTTTGACATTGTTATTTCGAGTGTAAGTATTGTTAAACCGTGTAACAACATTATTCGTTAAATTAAAATCGAACAATTAATTACAAACAATGTTAGAATATCGAGATCGTGAAATTTAGGACTAGCGAGAGTGTGTTTGACCTCAGGGTTCACTCTCCGAAGTATACTGTTGGTTATTATAGAGGTGTCCCATAAGCTATGGATCAAACAAATCGAAGATTGTTTGCAATCAAAACTACTGGACGTGTGTTATGGTCGAATTCTGAACTCTTTCCGAGATGTTTTTTGGATTTTTATAGACTCTTTTTAAAATACAATAGGTACAATACTCCGTCCGTACAATAGTACTTAAATCTTTTTTCTGTACTTTCATTTATTTCTTTAAAAATAAAACCTAGTATTCATAAATATGTTCCAAAGAAAATCTAACTGCAACCAAAAAAACATCTGCAGTTTATGCTGATTCCAGAAAGGCACAGCTCTTTTTGTTTTTTTGTTTTGTTTTTATGAAAATCTTTAAAGTGAAGTAGATGTTTAATTTTATTTTACTATATTGTTTCATGTTTAATGTTTCTTAAATGTTGGGAGATAGTCAATATTTTTACAATACGGTTATTTGCAGTCAAAATGACCAAATATATGTGGCGGTCTATTTTTAAATCTTTCAATATCATTTTTTTTAATATATATTTTTTTTTTAATTGGCATAAAATGATAATTAAAATTAGAATCAAAATTAGAAATAAAATTGAAAGGGCTAAGAATTCGACCACAACAATTTTGTCATTTTAATTGCAAATATCCGCCTCCCCCCCCCCCCCCTCTTCACCCCTTCGCCCCTTTCAGCCCACTTCGTTTGATCCTGTAGAATAAGTAATATATTCAAAGTACGATACTTCTACAGATTACCAATTTGATGATTCTAATCAGTGGCATAATGATTTAAAATGTTGTAAGAACTTCAACCCTTTCAACAACACGTTGGTTATCCCAGTAAGAAAATTAATTGAATGTGGACAATTTTTTTTTTTTTTACTTACAAAATAGGGTTAAATTATTAGATGATTGACCATGTTATGTAAAATTTACATGTTTTAACCACTTATTGGAGTACTCTTAAGACATCTCTATATTCAGACTACTATTAATTTTTATGACGACCTCCGTGGCAAAGCGGTAAGCCTTAAAAAACCCAGAGGCGCCATTTTTTACATTTTGCCTGGGCGGAAAAATACATTTCCTCAAAGAAGGTACCCTAGTTTTCTTTATATTATAGAATGCTTAATTATGGATCCGCTGAAATAGTTCTAAAACCCTTTTTTATTTAATCATTCCTTAATTATTTGTTAATATTACCGTTCGACATATTTTTCATATCGAATTCATTCAATAGGATAATAAATTGGCAAATGCACAAATTTGAAGATGTTTTAATAATAATAATAATAATAATAAATTATAAAACTATTCTGACAGACAGAACAATTAGTCATAATAGACCCGATATAGTTTTACATGACAAAATTAAGAAAATAACTTATATCATTGATGTCGCTATTCCAAATTCTTGTAATATTCAGAAAACTGTTTCTGAAAAAATAAGAAAATATACAGATTTAGGAAATGAAATTAAAAGAATTTGGCATTCTCAGACTATAAAAATATTACCATTTGTTATTTCGGCTACTGGCATTATACCTAGCTCTCTCATTCAAAATTTAGGCGTATTAGATTTGTCAAAAAATTTGTACATAAAAATGCAAAAGTCGGTCATTTTAAATACATGTAGAATTACGAAAGATTTTTTAAATATTTATATTGAGGGATCAGTAGGATTTATCGGACCAGTTAGGATTTCATCAGAGCCGAACCCTCTGATATGAAAATATCTGGAGTCGGTGAAATATTTTCCCATTATGTTTCTGGTGGATTGACGTATTGTTCTTGTATTGTTTTATTCTTATATAATGCACTTACATTGCGTTAATTTACTAGATATTCATTTGTGGAAAAGTGTGTGGAAGGGTTTAGTCTTTCATTTGGGAAAGATTCAACCCGGACATGAAATCTGGAGCACCGTAAAGAATATAGAGATGTCTTAAGAGTACTCCAATAAGTGGTTAAAACATGTAAATTTTACATAACATGGTCAATCATCTAATAATAATAATAATATTTATAGAACGTATTAATTTACCCAGAAATTTAGGAGGTAGAGGTATAGTCAAAATAACATCTTTAAAACATAATCAGGTAGAAATGCTAAGAAATTTTTTCCATAGGAAAGCTGATAGTTCAGAAATGCACAAAATAATATGCAAGGCAGATAGAAATATTTCACCATTAAATTTATACGACGAGAATGCCAGCATTCTTATAAATACCAACCAGGAATTATTAGATTCCTGGTCAAATAAAATTCTTCACGCAAAACACTTCAATTATCTCAACCAAACATATGTTGACAAATTTTCGTCAAACAAATGGTTGAGTATTGGAGAGTTGAGCGCAGAAATAGAAGGCTTTATGCTTGCCATACAAGATAGAGTCATTAATACTAAAAATTATAGGAAGCATATCATCAAAGATGCAAATCAAATTGATGATTTATGTAGAAAATGTTTGGCTTTTCCGGAAACTATAGAACATATTATATCGGGATGTTCTGTATTAGCGCCGTCCGAGTATACATTTAGGCACAATCAAGTTTTAAAAATAATTCACCAAAGTTTGGTAATTAAACATAACTTGATTGACTGCCGTAATGTACCATATTATGAATATGAACCAAATTCATTTTTAGAAAATGAATTTTATAAAATTTATTATGATAAAACTATTCTGACAGAGAGAACAATTAGTCATAATAGACCCGATATAGTTTTACATGACAAAATTAAGAAAATAACTTATATCATTGATGTCGCTATTCCAAATTCTTGTAATATTCAGAAAACTGTTTCTGAAAAAATAAGAAAATATACAGATTTAGGAAATGAAATTAAAAGAATTTGGCATTCTCAGACTATAAAAATATTACCATTTGTTATTTCGGCTACTGGCATTATACCTAGCTCTCTCATTCAAAATTTAGGCGTATTAGATTTGTCAAAAAATTTGTACATAAAAATGCAAAAGTCGGTCATTTTAAATACATGTAGGATTACGAAAGATTTTTTAAATATTTATATTGAGGGATCAGTAGGATTTATCGGACCAGTTAGGATTTCATCAGAGCCGAACCCTCTGATATGAAAATATCTGGAGTCGGTGAAATATTTTCCCATTATGTTTCTGGTGGATTGACGTATTGTTCTTGTATTGTTTTATTCTTATATAGTGCAATTACATTGCGTTAATTTACTAGATATTCATTTGTGGAAAAGTGTGTGGAAGGGTTTAGTCTTTCATTTGGGAAAGATTCAACCCGGACATGAAATCTGGAGCACCGTAAAATAAGGTCTTTATTCCAGGATGTGGGGAGGAGAGTGCAATCCCACACATCCCATACAGAGTATAGGTACAGCATGTAATAAAATCATAGATAATTATAAATAAATAAGAGTTAAGATGAAACAGAGTCAAGACTAAAAAGTAATAAAATAGATTAAAAATAAAAATCGAAGGCAAAGAAAAATAGGAAAGTGACAATAATATAGTAAGATTGAATTTAGAAAGATAAAAATAAAATAAAAGAAGTAATATTATTAGATAATAATAAGGATTCATAGATCTTTTAATTCTCAATCTTTTACTGAGCTCTTATTGTGGGAGCCAGTGTCTTTCTCCAGTGTTCTTCGATGCTCGAACCTGAAGACAGACGGGATTCTATGATGAGAATATTTCTGGAGTAGTTTATCCTTTCCCTCAGTCCTGCAATCCTGGTCCTTAATAGAGCTTTAAATCCTGGAACTCGTCCTTCTGTAAACATTGAGGAGGCACTGCAGTGCCTGGGGAGTCCGAACATCAGACGGTAAGCATTATTATATTGTACACGAAGCCTTTCCATGGTTCTTTTTTTGAAGTTTGCCCAAAGCTCGCATGTGTACAGGGTGGTGCAGAAGGCTAAGAAGAGCGTCCTTTTCACCCGTGGACTGCAGAGTCGAAATCTTCTACTGAGCATGTTGCATTTTATGCTCAGTACACGCCTCTGCCTGTCAATATCTTCGTCATCTGTTAATGTATTGTTGATGATATGTCCTAGATATTTGGTGGATTCTACTGTTTTTAGAAGTTCGCCGTTCAAAAAGGCGGGGGAATATTTTTTGGGCCTTCCCCGTATTTTATGACCAACAGTGCTGTTTTTTTCGCATTATAGATCATGTTGGTTTCGTGTGCGAATTCTTCACAGATCTTTAGGAGGATTCGCAATCCCCTTATTGAAGGTGCCATCAGGACCATATCATCTGCGTAGCTCATATTGTTGATACATTGACTTCCGATGTGGCAGCCCACTCCAGCATTGTTTAACCTGTGGGTTAGTTCATCCATGTATATGTTAAACACACTGAAAGAAATGTTTTGGTACTATTTACTAAATTTTCAGTAATTATCTACCAAACAGTTTAGTTGCTGTGGTGACTGCCGAACTTTTAGCTACTGTTTGCTAAACAGCAGTTTATTTATGACAGCTAAACGATTCAGATATTCTAGCTAAACTAATCGGTTGACACAGCTTTCTGTGTTTAGTTGTGTTACCTAAACTGTTGTGTATTTTATATCTAAACCATTTTGTAGTGTTTGGTTAAAAAAGCATAACTGTTTAGATGTAGTAACCTTATTATTTATTTAATATTCCAAAATGGTTAGGTTGATTAACTAAACTTTGGTTGGAATAGCCCTACTGATATAGATGTTTTAGCTCTCTATTGCTAGCTAGCTTTAGGTACTGTAGCTTAGCTTTTTGGTTAGATTATCTATTTTAAATAGGAAGTGCAGCTTTGCAGTTTAGCTGAAAACAATACAGGGTGTAAATGTAACCACCATCAACTCGAAGGATTATACCCATGATTCAGAATCATGGGTTAAATACTTTGAGTTGCTGGTAGTTTATTACAACCATTTTGAGAGATGAAACCTAAATACATAAATATTATGTTTTGTAAGACTAGAATCTACTTATTAAAAACCATTCAAATAAAAGTTATTTTGTTAAGAATCGTCTCTCAAAATATTGTTTCCTGCTACCAGCAAAACTCACCTTTAATTTTTTCTACGTAAGCTTCCAGATTCCAAGAAATTAGATAGTCCTCCATGGTTTTGTCTGCCATTACAACTATTTAGAAGTAGCGGCCGGCATAAAATAAATTCACAACGAACGTCAATTCCTCTGTAGTACGCACTTAGAACTGAGAATGAGACAATGAGAACGGCGTCATCTGAAACATCTGGTCATCTCGGCCGGGCAGCTGGCTCGTCTACTAAAGTTTGGTGGATTTAACTAAAATTTTGTAGCAGTTTGCTTAAGTTTGTGCAATGCAACTAATTGTTATGTAAAAATACCCAATTTAGATATTCCAACCTCAGTTTGGCTATTTGAACAAAACATTTAACCAAACTCGATGTTTAGTTAAATTTAGCTAAATACTTTGGGAAGTAACAAATAAACTTAAGCTACTAAAGTGAAATAGGTTTAGTAAATTACTTTAGGTTAATTAACCAAACAGGTTATTTTGTTTAGGTAAGTAAGCTTTTAGTATACTATTAATAAAGTTTAGTTGCAGTAGCTCAAGCACCTTTTACTAAACAACGACGGTATCTGCACATAAAGTAGTTTAGGAACTAGTAGCTGAAGTTTAGGCGATGGTTACACAACTTCAATTAGCTTAACACTTTAGCTAACTCATTTTTTTCAGTGCAGTACTGGGGACATGCATCCTCCCTGTCTGACCCCGCTTTTCAGGAAATAGGGTTCAGAAAATCCATCTTTCCACTTTACAAGGTTTTCCTGTTGACGGTGCCATATTTCGAGAATTTTTACCACTTTCCAAGGTATACCTCTTTCCTTTAGTTTTTTCCATAATAAGGGGTGGGAAACTCGGTCAAAAGCCTTACTTAGGTCCAGAAAGCATGCAAAAGTTGATGTTTTCTTCTTCCTGTAGTATTCCAACGTCCGTTTAACGCAAAAAATAGCCGAGTCCGTAGAGCACTCTCTCTTGAAGCCCATCTGATTATCGTTCGTTTTCATGTAAGATCCGACTTGATCCAAGAGAACTCGTTCAAATATTCGAGCGATAGCCGTGGTGATGGATATCGGTCTGTAGTTTTCCTGTAAAGTTATGTCTGTCAGTTTGGATTTTATTATAGGTATTATAATTGTTTTTGTCATGTCTTTAGGTAGATAGCCACTCTTTAAGATATCGGTAAATAGTATTGCCATTAGTTCCATAATCGCTGCCCCTGCATATTTGAAGTGTTCGGTGCTTAAACCGTCGTGCCCTGCAGACGTTCCAGATTTCATGTTACTAATGGCCGATTTTATCATGTTAGTTGTAACAATGGGATCGATATCATCATAAGCAGTCAAATGCGTTTCATTTGCGTCGATAGTCGGCGTAGTGGTTGCGAAGTGTTCTTTAAAAATGTTTGCAATTACTTCCGGATTCGATTCACCGTTTATGTTGCACGAGATTTTGCAACGCATGTTTAACAGTTTATTAGACTTGTTCCAAAATTTTTTGAAGTCCCGATTTTCTAAGTCCTCTGCTATTTTATCCATCTGAAGTTGAATCAAGTTCTTTTGACATAGTTTGAGTGCTGTTTTAAAGGCAGCACGCTTTGCCCTTCTATCCTCTGCGACAGGACCATCGCGCGGTCTCCCATTCATTATCCATGTGTGCATCGCTTGTCTGGATTCATTGTATTTATTATGTTTTGCACATTTCAATTTTCCGATACTCATAATTGTTCTTAATTCAAATTGCCAACCATAAAAAATTCATGTATGTTCATAAAAATCCAAAAAATCTCCGTTCAATTTTAATTCAATAATAATATTATAATTTTATACCGTTTTTTTTGTTATGGATAGATTTGATGACATTTTTCAAAACTTTTCAATTGGACAAATAATAATTAGGTGTGCAAAATTCAATTGTAATTTGACTACATTTTCTACATTTATTGTCTGATTAAACAAAGCACCGTGAAAGTGGACAAATTTGATGATATTTTGCAAATTGGAAGTGTTCTAATGGAAAAGTTACGAAAAATATTACTCTTCACATAAAGTGCGTACTGTTACATAATCGAGCATGCTATTTTTTGTCGTATTATTTCTGCAGTGGGATAAAACTAGATAAGCCGGGTAAAAATGAGTTAACAACAGCGCTGTACTAATATCGGAATAATAGGTATTTGTAGAAATGGCCACAAAAACTTCATCAACAGCTATCTTGTCACGTTAAGAAGTTGCCGTACGGATCTCCAAGAAGTTAACACTTTTTGCAAATCTTTAGATGCAGTTCGTAAGGTTGACCATAATATAGAAACATGGTTATTCATTTGTATTTTTAGAAAAATAAATAAGAGATTTAGCATGAAATACTTTGGTATAGTAGTATAATAGATACTTTAGAATTGGTATTATGGGCATTGTTTAACGCTCATATAGCTAAACATATACAAAAGTAAACATATCCATGAACATATTCATAAATATTTCGAAAATGTCATAAATATCCGTAATTATTCAAATATTGATTAATACTCATAAAAATTAACACCTGCCGAAATTGACTGACCAAATACTGACGCTTTGCACTTTTACTGGCCAACTGGACAAATTTGATGAAATTTTGCACTGATTGGGTAAAGAATTACCCCCAAATAGTCAAAAATTGACGAAAAATTTATGAAAATCTTAAAAAAAAAATTTTTTTTTTTTAAATGGGATAACTTTTTATCTCCACCCTATTTACGTTTGAACACAGACATAGTCCGGTCAGTGGCGGAGTAGGCATCGCGTTTGGGTCCCACCCAAGCGTCGCGTGTTCGATTCCTCGGCTGGCTAAGTCCTCCATCACGACACGAACGACATTTTCCGCTTACTGTGGTGGTATTAGGAGATTTTCAAATGTTATTCGTAACCTGGGAATGTTTGTCTTTCTTAAAAAAAAATAATAATAAATAAATTAATTATTTTAAAATGAGTTCCTTGGCGGGCACCTGTCGGAAAAAATGTAAAGTCGTGTTATGATTGAAGTGCCTAAATCCAGTGGTAAAAACTAAAGCTAGGCTGGTTTTTGATCTTAGATAATCAAAAATATTCCGTCTATAGTTTGGCGGTATGAGCATTCATCGAGGTATATACATAGATACTAACTACTATCAATATAATAATATAAGGAAATAATTTGTAAAATTCTGTTACTTTGGTGGAATGGAGACAGTTTGTCAGTTATTTCAGAAAGCCTGTTAAGAAATTATACTATTTTTCTATTTATTTATATCCCTTTACAAAAGAAAATATCACCACGTTCAATACCTGATGATACTGTAATAATTGTAATTCAAACTCTATTAGCTTTCAATAACGACTGAGCTTCGGAGTAATTTTTCTTTGGCTAGAACAAGGAACAGGTGAGCTGAAGAAGTCGTCATTATGGACAACGGTTGCTGATAGCAATCTCAACTTATTAAAGCAATTTAAAGATGGCTGCCTGCCCAATATGGCAACGGAATCAAGTACTTAAAGCTGATTCCTTGTTTCCACGGAAGAACGACTGCTATTTATACGGCGAATCCTTGGTATGGTAATGGAGGAAATGTTTAATTGATGCCTGTCAGATTTGAACAGGTTTTTTTAGGTCATTTGATAACTTGACAATAAAAATGGCAATTGCTGAGGTAACAGCGCGATAAAGCTTTCAAGAATAGAATTGGAAACAATTTACTTTTAGCATCGTTCATTACTAGTTACTGGAATATTTGAATTATGGTTGGTGTGTTTATTTTATTTTTCCGGGGCAGATCGGCTAGCTCTTTACCTCCTGACTTAAATGCTATAAGGTTTTAAAACCTACTGGCGTTAAATAAAAATTGATTGTGTCACATGCATCATATTAAAATAGTAGAGGGGGGAGGGGCATATTGTTATGAGGGCACGTTGTTATATCATCGATAAATCACACACCAGACCGAATTTTTGCATGCATATCTATGGTGGATATGTGTGAACTAGCCAACCACAGTGTCCCACAAAACGCCAAAGAAAACAAATGTTCCAAAAAAATCTAATGAATAAAATTGAAGTTCGCGTGTGCAAAGTAACTTTCGGTGAAAAATAGGACTATTGCAAATATTTGTAAAATAAATTGCATTTAGACAGAAATAACAATTTACACACGACCTAACCCATATAAAATAGAATAAAATAATAGAATCCTTTCAAATCTAACTTACTTAGACAGTAATTTGACTACTTTACTTCATCTCTTCCTACATATGTAAAATCACACTCTTTATGCCAACCATACTGCTGGTGCCAAGGGGATCAATGACGCTAGTTCCTCGGAGCATCTTCCATTGTAATACCGATAGAACAAGGACAGCATTCCCACCTGACGACTATGCTCTAAAGATTGCAATCCGTCTGCTTGCAATCATTAGAGCATAGGTAATGCTTTCCTAAATTGTAAAACAGATGAGTTACTTAATGATTTATGACAAATCAATTTAGAATTACAATATTTTTTTAGCAATTAGGAACAATGAGACTTTTTGTCGGGAGCGAATTTAAATTATGGCTATTTAGTCTTTTTTAGTCTTCGGCTTCATGTGGTGGGCTACCGAAGAGAAATAACCAGGGAATATAAAGTTAAGAGGACATGAAGCCAACAATCGGAGGAATTTGAAGTCTGAATACCTCCTCCTTACAAGGACCAGCGTTTATTTGTGCGAGGAGCCGGGCCGACAGCCTCCAGTGATAAAGCAGCAAGAATCAGGCTGAAAAATACTACTTCTTGCATTGCAATGGCTGCTTTTAATGGGGTGTGAAAATATTGAGATTTTTTTTATAGAATTGTATTGTTATCTAAAGTAACTTCACAATTTTAGGCATAAACAATATAATGATTAACTATTACTAAAATACTGAAGTCACACAACATTTTTGATTCCAACATAATGCTTGTTTTCATAATGCATTTTTTTACAGAATTTCCCAATCTAATCGATTTTCTTCTTTTTGGTTATTAACAATATTATATAATTCGTTTTATTCAGTATTTTAACTATAGACATTCAAACCAAAATAATATTTTGTTTTAACAGTTTTAATTTTCAATGTACTTTGTTAAGTATTTTAATTTTAAATTTTCTGCGACCTGTTTCGAGACATCCTTGTCATTCACAAGCAAACCTAAACTAACTTAAAAATTCTACACAAGTACAAAAATGAATTAGGTGGGGGTAGTGGGAGGGGGGATTTTGGGGAGGGGGAGAACTCTTCAAAAACATGTATAGAAATTGTTACATAGTCCAATAATATACACAAAATAATATTATTCTCAAATTGATTTTGTAGTAAAAAAATGAATTATTGGACGTGGAAAATGTAATATAGATGTGTTTCCAGTAAATTACAACTAAACCTTTTTTTAAATAATATACAAAATTGAGGAGAAAGTTTTTATTTCTTGGTGGGCCGAGGCCCAAGACTAACTATAACACTTAGTAAGAGTTGAAAAATATCTTTCTTTTGGCCTCTTTGTACATTTACGGTTCGTAAATACTGCATTTATACCAAGCTGTATTAAATTCCATGGTCCAGTTTCAGCTTTTTTTCATTAAATTTCATCATTTTACCGTAAATAGTCATAAATAAAGATTAAAAAGGAGTGTGATGTATAAGATGGAAGAATTCGCAATTCCGCGGAAGAACTCCGGGCGCGCGCGTGTAGTGTAATAATAAACTTTTTCTCTCTCCATATTATGACAACTCTTGATACTCAACTTACATACAAACTGCCCCAGGCTCGGTTACCAGCGGATTACAAATTCAACAACTACACTGCCTTAATACCCACTCACAAGTGGACCTTTTTAATTAAGCTAAATATTAAACTTTTACGTAATGATGATACTACTTTGTGATGAATTCACTTCAATTTTACTAGGCTTTAGTAGTCCCGGTTTATCCTTGAGCTTTACTTATATTATACTATCCAGAATGCAAGTCGTGTGCCATAGCTATGTAACTGAGAAAAGCAAACTAGTTATCTGTCATAAAGTTAGTCATAAGGTAGTCATCATTATGTGGATTGTGGGATTCATCTTTGTCCTTTTGTACTCTCATGTCGGATTTAATAACATGAATCTGAATGAACAATATTTACGTGACTTAAATAATGAAACCTAGAAATATACCCAACTGGCATTAGATCCGGAGTCTGTGGGTTCAATTTCGGGCGGAGTGATTCACGTAAAGTTTAAGCGGGTATTGTGAATGTTGATCGTAGTGGTCAGTGAACCTTAAGGTGATCCAATAGTCCAGAAAAAAAACGAAATCGGAATTCACGCCTCTTTTTGGGAGGAGTTTAAAAATACTTGAGAACAAAACTTTTGGGAAGGTTGGAAAAGATATTTGAGTTTTTTTTACAGCTGGATTTCGTAAAGTACTGTAAAAAACATTAACTCCTTTTTTATGCATAGTTTATTGTAATAACAAGGAAATTTAAAATTAATTTCATGGAACCAAGCAAAGCGAAGTCTAAAACGTCTATTCCCCGTCGCAGCCGGGGTCGAACTGGTGTGTCAAGTCTGTAGTCCTTAGGTGGACGGCATAAGATTCACTTTGAAAATCCAAACTCGTCGACTGCTGGCCGTATTGATTGATATTAAAAATGTTTTATTGTTTAAGGTGATCCACTAGTACAGGAAAAAATTGAAATCGGAATTCACGCCCTTTTATGGGATTATATATTTGAGAAAAAGCTTTTGGAAAGGTTGGAAAAGATATTTGAGTTTTTTTTTACATGTTGATTTCGTAAAGGCCTGTAAATAACATTAATTCCTTTTTTATGCATTGTTTATTGCAATAAAACGGAATTTTTAAATTGATTTCACGAAAATAAGCGGCGCGGAGCATAACACGACTGCTCTCCGCTCCGTTCGGAGGAGCAATGACGGAAGACAGGGGGGCGGCTGCCAGTCGTTCTTCGGTGGACGGTATAAGGTTCACTTTGATATAACAAATTCGTCGACTGCCGTATTGTCGCCGTGATGTCAAAAATACCAACGCGAAAATGCATATTATATTTTATTTTGTGAGGTTCGGGCGTAAATATTATTTTTTTTCGCGATAATTATATAAGAAACTGAATTTGCCACATTATGCAATAAAACCATATACGAAAAAGTGTTTATAAGTAGGAGAGTTTTCAGTTAAAAATGTTTTTTATAGACCTAATACTTTATTTTTTTCTAAGCTTATTAAAAGACTTATTAAAAAAATGACCAATATATTTAAGGACCAAAGTATGTTCTACACGCAGTATTTAATTGAAGCATCGATAATACTTCTAAGCGGTCAAATTTTCAAAACTAAAACATACGATTTTGTATGATTTTGCATTATTTAGTATGGCTTCATCTTAATGTGAATTTACCACATTAAACAATAAAACCATATCCGAAAAGGGGTTTATAAGTAGAAGAGTTTGCACTTGAAAGTGTTTTTTTATAGACCCAATACTATATTTTTTTCTAGCTTATTAAAATACTTAATATTTTGACTGATATTTTTAAGGGCCAAGATATGTTCTACACGCAGTATTTAATTGAAGCATCTATAATACTTCTAAGCAATCAAAATTTCAAAATAAAAATACTTGATTTTGCATTATTTCTCATGGCTTCATCTTAAAAACAATTTCACAGACGTTTCATCTCGTAGATCTAGAAGCTTTTTGGGAGACTTTGGATCACCTTGCAATCTCTTGGACAGTATCGGACACCATCGTGGAACATTTATATTATGAGTTATTCTTAGTTGGTCTTGTGTTCACCTTTCGATCGATGTGTCCCAACATTCATTATTTTATTTTTATTCTAAATTTTCTTCATTATTCATTTCTTATTTTTTTCTATCACGCTTTGCCTAGCACGAATCTTTCCACCCTAAGTTTGTTGGCTTTCCTGACTTGACCACTATTTTATTAAATTGATTAAACCCATATTTCCAATCTTAATATTACTACATTTATTTAAAAAAAAACTCTACTTGTGAAAAATTTCTACTTGCAAAGCCTACAATAGAGAAGTCCAGTTCATTTTTATTTTTTTTATAAATAAATTACCTTCTAACTTAAATTAGTGCATATTTTTTTTTAGAGTTAGTTTTAATAGTTAAAATAATTTTCAAAGTTTTAATTTTTGGAGATCCCTCGAAAACACCTATATCTATGATGAATTTTGTGACGTCATCTACTAAAATAACGATACACGTATTTTATGATTTTTATGTTGGTTTTCTAGAATCTCACATAGATTTGCGCAGGCGCGCGGCTATCTTGTTTATTATTATGCGTTGATTGGCTTATTAATGGAAAATCGCGAAATCAAATTCTTCGCAAAACAATGAATGACGTTGATGAATTTTACTTGCAGTTTTATGTTTTTGAAGATAATTTTCGTTTAAATGATTAATTCACTGTGATATTAGTATAATTCAGCACACGTACCAACGCTGCCTTTACTTTTTTTCAGTTTTAGTCCTTTAAATAATGTTTTGTTGGTGATTCAGTTTCGTTAACGATAGGTTTTTAGGTTACTGACATTACATAATCAAAGAACACTTCTGAAAAAAAAAAAAATTATTACTTTTCCGCGTGAATAAAACTTCCATAAAAGTAATATTATTTAATCATGTAAAAGCCTTATGCATGAGTAAATAAATACAAATTCGAGAAATCAACGCATTAATTGCGTAAAACCGAGTCCAAGATGTCGGATTTTTTCAGTTATTTTTTCGGAATTATTATAATATTTTTTTATCCTTTTTAATTGTATGAACGAGATAAAAAGTAAAGTGACAGTTTTATTTCAAATTCATAAAGTAAGAGGACTGTATTTTTTAAATTTTGAATTTTCCTAAATTTTTCGACCATTTAATAGAATATGTTTACAGTCAGCTGTTTTCTAAAAAATTTATCATTTTGAAACTTAAAATACTGCAATTTTCAAACACAATCGTATATGTCCGATACAAAAATCTAAAAGGCAATTCTATTAAGTTTCTATAAAGATATATGCTTTTACGACATCTTCAAAAATAAGAAATATATAGAACATTCGTTTGTGTCATACCTAAATTCCCATATAAATGACCCAAATGAATTACAGTAAATCTTCCATCGTGACGTCACCATACAGCATTACACAGCATACCAACTTGACGCTGTGTTTTAACTAGAAAATTAAAAATGCACTTTTTAATATTTTTTTAAAAACTGTACGTTTAATATTATTAAAAAAAATACTTATAAATTCAGAATCAGCGTTTATTGGTCTATATGAACATATTTTTTTAAAGCCATAATATTTTTCACTGGAGTTCCTTATTTCAATAAACTTGATGATGGTGGTAATATTATCGTTCCTATAGATCGTGTAATAATTCAACTCTGAACAGGTGTCCGTATTCAATACTAGTTATGTTGAGCGCAAGATTTTTGTTTGGCAACTAATCATACCGTTTGTGGCGTAAATAATATTCCTTCATCTGTTCGTTGCGAACTGTCAACGGCTCCGTGGCCGGGAAAGGCAAGGTCTGACATTTCAATACATAGGTTATGTTTATTTGACAGAGAAATATGGCCGTGCCCAGAATTATGCGTGGATCAATTGCGCTGTATGTGCAGATAAAAGATACTCCGTACAGTTTATGATGAAAAATATTCAAAAGGCATGTTGCTTTAGCCGGTTAGAAGAATTATTGTAACTTCAAAGTTATTTATTGTTTTATTTTAAAAAATTCAATCAATTTGTGTTCATTTAAAATTTCCATCACAGCGATATTTTAGCGACAGCGGCCAGTAAATTGCCCAGGGGTCTTCCATTAATCACGTGATGTTTTTTTAGCAACTTTTTGACCCCCTCCCCCCCCCCTGGTGATATGTGGTGAGATTTTAGACTAACCCCCCCCCCCCCATATCACGCGTATTTTTTTTAGAACAACGTTCACCTTTACAAATCGTGCGTTCAATGAAAAATAAATACACGCGATTTCTCATTTTACACCCCCCCCCCCCCTCCCCCCTTTCGAGCCTCACGTGATTAATTGACGACCCCCCAGGCGGAAACTGCGTCATCATAACGTCTGTCAAATATGATCAGCTGGGAATTTAACGATTTTAAAAGTTGTTCAATTTTTGAGCAAAGATCTAAAAAATTACAATATCTTTGAATATTTCACACACGTTTAACAGTTTTCTTTAGTTAGGAGCACACCCGGTTAATCACTATCTTGAAAGTAAAGTTTTTAGCAGCCAATATCTTATTAGTCAGGGAAATATCATTGTAACCATTTCCACATAGCCACTTCTTTCGATTCCAGATCTAATTAATCCCGGTGTTGCCAGTTGCCACCTGTTCCTTATGTAGGCTTTCTGCCGTTTGCCTAGAAAAACCTAATAGGGTAAATTGTGGCATGGTCTGAAATCCCGATCAGTGGCGTTGCAAGGGCCTGGTAGCCTGAGTATGAGCAACTGCCCGGGGGGTATAACAAAATAAACATTGTACAGGAATGAAAATTCCACATAAAAATATTTGGAATGTATTCACACGGAAGAGTAAACGTCTCTTATACATTAATCTTATAATATGTTTGTACATAAGTATAATGTATATTTTTTTCTGTTCCTAGACCTGGCTAAGACATTCGACCCAATATCATATTATACTTTTTCAGAGACCACAAAATATCGGAATAAAGGGAAAAGTTTGTCAATAATGTCAATGTACATAAAGTTATATATCTAACAGATTCCAACAAACAAGAAATGGTGAGGATATTAGCACTTCCCTAGAAAATAATAATGGAGTTCCACAAGGAAGTACACTAAGGCCTCTTCTCTTTACTATATACATCAACGAACTCTGTAATCAACAAGTAGCTGGGAAAATTATTACGTTTACGAATATTTGGAAAAAAAACACACACCTTGTGAACACCGGTATAAACAGAGTGAAACAGTGGCTGATAGTAATTTGCGTATATTCATCATCATCATCATCACTCTTGACTCTACAACCCCTGGTGGGTCTTGGCCTCCTCAATTGGCTTCCTCCACTCATCACGGTTTTGTGCCAGCCATCTCCAGTTTACAATCTCCAAGGTTGATAAATCTTTGAGGACGTTGTAGTTCCATCTTAAATATGGTCTTCCCAGGCTCCTTCGCCCTGTCGGTCTTGAGTAGGGACGTTGGTGCTTGATGCTCAGTCATTTTCTCTACATGAACCAGCCACCGAAGTCTTCCCAGATTTATAAATTTTGGGAGGTTTAGATCCTTAAACAGAGTATATAGCTAATTGTTATAACGTCTGCGCCAAAATCCATTTTCTGAAACCGGTCCGAAGATACACCTCAAATTTTTACTTTCAAAAACATCCAGTGCTCGCTCATTCCTATTAATTAGCACCCAAGTCTTTTGTACACTAATATTTTGGTGTTTCTGGACAGCAGCCTGAATTTTATTTGGTTTTGTAGGCGGTAATAACAGCGATTTGCGTTCACTACACGCTTCTGGATCTCCTCTGTGGTATTATTCTGGTCTGTTATCAGGGAGCCTAGGTATGTGAATCTTGGTACCATTTCAAAATTTTGGCTTCCACATGAGAAAATTGGGGTTTGTAGGGCGCATCCTACGGCCATGTATTTGGTCTTCTGCTGGTTTACTATGAGACCCATATTTTTAGCAGAACTTTCAAGATTTATGAAGGTGTCACGTAAAGCATCAGGAGTTTTCGCGTTTATGTCGATATCATCAGCGTAATCCAATAGTTGCAGAGAGTTTTCAAATATCGTTGTTCATATATCAGAATTTTTACAATTCAACAAATCAATCTTGAAAACTGATTAAAAATCAAAAGCTCCGGCAATCTGACGTCACAGATCCCTGGTCGCCACCGCGGATGAGATTGGCAACCACTTTTTTTTACCATAATTTGAGTTGGAGGGTTTTCACGAGATACAAAATTCTTAATTTTAACATATGTATTTATTTCATTGTGAAAGCTTTCTTTTAAGTTACCCTTTGATTATGTTTAAAAAAATTGATTTAAATTCCTGCTTTTTAAAAAAACTACTTTACATTTGTTATTGCAAAATGCGAATAATAATTGTGCGAATACTCTACAATTCCATGACCGGTAGATAAATGATTTGCCATAAAGCATCTAAAGACGGCTGCTAATCCGCCAAGGAGCCTATCAGCCTACCTGTTTCCCAATTAGAGGAGAATGAGATGCTGTGCCTTCGCTTCGTCCAGATAAAGCAACGGATAGAAAAGTATTAATACCTCCGAGTAAAATAATCGCTCGAAGATCTCACAACACATAATGAAATGAAAGAACTTCTTATCTCGTTGGTCTTGTAAAATTGTAGTAACATAGAAGTAAAAAATATTTAAGTCACATTTAAGTGAAAATTTCAAGCACTTCTTGTGAAAAAAAAACTGAGGATTATGGGGTTTAGCTTGCGAGAGAATGAAATAGTATAATCGGTCTCCTCATAGCCTATCGATTTCCTCTTTGTGCGATGCTACGTAGATTCCTCACTCTTGTCTACTTTAGTTTTTCTGAAGATTTCACTTCTACCGAGTCTAAATTGTACACTCTGTTTTTTTTAGTGTAGAATTTAAGATAATGTTCGAGAAGCTTTCACTTGGTACATTTGGTGGTTACAAAATTATGATGGCTTGTCATTACAATTAAACACAAAATTAGTTTGGTATGCGGTTGAACGGTAAAAAATTTGAATATAGATCCAGAAATCGTGCAATCATATCACAGTACAAATAATATGAGTGTAATTAAAATCATATAATGATAAGAATTATTCTTTAAAAATCTCCCTTCTTCTTATCATTAGAGAAGTAAAAATATTTTGAGTTTGTTCAACTGGTTCCGGGCAGAACCTTAAAAATAAATAAACATTTCAAAATCATCTTTACTTAGTAATTACCATTTTTTTTAATGAAAAATTATTAATAATATAATTTTCTGATCTGAAATAAAATATAGTACTTGAAAATATTACGATAAAAAAACTTTGGAGCCTTTTTCCTCTCATATTTTGGGAAGGCGAAGCCTGGTTCTAAAAAAAAATCAGAATGTGAAATTCGCACACGGTAGAAGTGAAACCTTCAGAAAACTAAAGTAGACAAAAGTGGGGAGACTACGAATCACTTTATTATCAATGTGAAGGATGATTTTTTTTTCCATAATTTTGTCGTCGAATTCCAGTGC
This sequence comes from Limnephilus lunatus, assembly GCA_917563855.2. NCBI lineage: Eukaryota > Metazoa > Arthropoda > Insecta > Trichoptera > Limnephilidae > Limnephilus > Limnephilus lunatus. The sequence continues at coordinate 90,092,747 of OU830595.1, read as the reverse complement.
ACCTTTTCCTATACATTTGGTCATCTTATTAGTATTTTCTTCTTTGGTTTGTTATTGTTTGGTTTGTTGTTTTCTTATTGTTTTCTTCTTTGGAGTCGCTAGATGTTACTTTCTTTTGCGTTTTCTTTTGCCTGTTCATTTTGGAGTGATTTAAAAATTAGATAATAAATAGTTATTGTTTTATTTCGTAGGATTCGATCCTTGGTCCAATAAATAGATGCAGAGATTCGTCAGGCGCTTCATACCTCTACACTAAAGTTATTCAAATACAAAAGAGATATGCTATGATGTCCGCGCGACTGTCGCCGAACTACGACCTAATCAGCGTAGTTTGCATACAAAAAGAATATTTTTATTTTCTTGATTTTTTTAAAGTGTACATTATTATTGGTTAACAATGTTGTTTGAATACGGAAAGAATTCGTTCATTTAGTTTAGCGTTCGTTTAGCGTTCGTTTAGTTTATTCGTTAATTATTCGTTCGTTTAGTTTATTCGTTAATTGGTAAACAACACCGGCGACACACGGAAGCGCAGTCTCACCTAGTAAAAACGGCGGATAGCACATCTCCTTATATTTCAATATCTTTGCTCTACACCAAAGGAGACTTGTGTAGACCCGTGAATTAAATAAATATGTTATTGCTATCTCATTCTCTCGCAGGTTAAATCCTATGTATGCGTTTGTCTCTTTTGAATGTGGCTGGTTTTCGTTTCATCGAGTTTCAAATTACAACGGTTCTAAAGAAGTTTTCACTTCATTAATAGGTAGATGGAATTTTTTAAATTTATGAATTATTATTTGACTTTTTCAAAGATACAAATGAGTAAAAAGTGCCACTTAAAAAGCCATTCTAAAAAAGGAAGATTTATTCATTAGCCATAAGAAAGAATCAATACCCATTCGGTCCATTAATACACACCCATTCCCGATCTATTTTTTTTTAGGCTGATTGTCTTTAAAGCATTTGAAGCCATTTAGAAGGCGGAATCTCGGGGAAAACGCTTCGCATCCTCTGCCTCCCACGCCCCCGATGCAGTAAAGAGAGACGCCAGATAAAAGGTACCTACGGCATTACTCATGCCACCAGAGGAATCTGAATAAAATGTAAGATGCTCATTATTAAATACCCCATAGCTTAGTCAAAACATGGCTCATGTATGGGACGCTATCGGGGGCAGGATAGGACTTTTTTTAATAAATCGGTATCATTTGTTTTGAAGCAATAATAAAAAAAACTCCTCAAAGCCACTAATAATATAATAATTTAGAACTGTAGAAAGGAACTATCATCCCCTAAACATACGTAATTTAACATTACGATACTAATGTGATATCTAAGCTGAAAAGTTGAAATCTACAAAATTATTGATAACTATTTAGTTAGGTACTTTTCAAAGTAATTTTCCAAAATCTTTTAATAAAATAAACACATTAGTGCAAAGTAAGGTTTATAAATTTCAAAACTTCAATGCTTAAGACTGAAATGAGTTTGCAAGCTGAAAATATTCGTATTGACTAAGAAATTCTAGAAAAGTTTTACGAATTTCATGACGTTCACAGACCGAGAATTTTCTATTTTTTTTTTGTGAATGCCGCACAAGAGTCCCAACTGCTCCCGTCTGAAGCCAATGAGACTATGGCATCCCCAATTTGAGTATGTTGTGAGGCTGACGATAGTGGGGAGGGAAAGGAGATAGAAAAGTGCAAGGTCGCGAAGTACCTGGCTATTCAGCTCTGGTCACCAAACATGGCAAAAGCCATTGCAAGCAACATTTCAATTCTGATGGTGGTCTTACACCAGGGCGATACTAAGAGTATCTTCCACTCTGGAACGTGCCGCAAATATATTATTTATTATTTTAAATGAATAAATTGTGAAATGACACAAATTAATCCAATAAAATTTATTTGCCACGCCGGGATTCGATCCAGCTACCTTTGGTTTGCGAGTCAAGAGCCTTACCGCTGGACTACACCGGCCGTCTGCTTCGTATGGACAAATTTTTCTTCTATGAATTATGTTTAGCTGAAATAATAATATCTATTGTGTGAAAAATTATGATAAAATCTGAACCCATCAAATAAAAAATGTATCTCAAAGACATATTCGTCAATTTTATATAATTGTGTAGGTGATATGGTAACATAGCGATTTCTTGACACTTAGAATTTTGCCCAAATAAATCAGCGAGTAGGGGAAAACGCCAAACGCTCGCCCAACATTTTTATACGAATGACGGAATTCACATGAGAACGGGTCGTTCTTACGCCTCATTCTTACGTTTAACAGCTCGACGGTTTAATGATTTGCTGGCCTCCGATTTTCCTCCCTCCTACAACATAGATCTCTTCAAGACCCATGTTCTCTCCTTCATCTCTTTAAAAACATCTTCCACACAGCATTCCCAAAGATGTCATAGGCTCTGAAGGAAATTTTTTTCCTCAGGGCCTCCTGTGTGGAAATAATGAAAAAATATTTTTTTTAATTCTGAAAGTGAAATTAGAAGCAAGATCCTAAAATACTACACAGCTGACGGTATTCATGGCTACTAAAACACATGGGTAATTTACAAATAAATTTGATATAACCCGGTGGTTGATATTTTTTATACGTGAGTAGGTAAGCACGCGTGTTTGTGTATTCTCATAAACAAGGAATATTTCCTTTCAATGCGGCTTCAAATCGTCTTAGCATACACACGACAATCCAGCAAAATATTCCCAACAATTTGTTGGGCACAATTTGAATCTGATATCGTCGGCAAACCAAGAGAAGAGTTCGAGCGGTCTCCGTGGCTCCAGTCCGGACCGCTTTGCTTCTTCGCCCTTGCAAATTCTGTGCATTCAAAGAGGCATATCTTGCACGGGATATGTTTTAAATATTATATATATATTTATATAAAGAGGCAGCCTGTACCCGCGCAATCATGAAATTGATAAGTGACCCCTTTGTATGGCTGGCTCTGCTTTAAATTTATGTGTTGGCAATACCAAAGAGTTGTCTGGCCGCTCCGAATTTTGCAGATTCATAAATTCAAATTGATTGGACTTAATCTGATTTGCCTGCCACTCGGGGTAGCTGGATTGAGCATTTTAAGCTGTGGGTACCCTTGCATAAGGATGAGATTGGAGTGGCGAAAGTGAATTTACATTGTCATATTGTTTTGATGCAAAGTTTTTAGATCGTTTTTTTCGAGAATTTTTTATTCATAACTTTCAAAGTCCAGAAAGGCTTTATCTTCTTGGCAGAAAATGTCTACCATGTGTATTTTTGATAATATAAAGAGATTAAAAAACAGACTATGGGAGCAGATTCTTACTCCACCCTACAATTTGTAAGTGGCTTTAGAATTTTTCTCAACGATCCCACATTAATTCATTACTACCAACAGAACTGATACTTAACCCACGACACCTTACTATGATTTAACGCTACTTTTCTGAATCGTTTTTCTTGTTGAGCATTTGAAAAAAAACTTTTTTTAAACGAATAACCTGACAATATTTGAAAATCTTCTACTACCACCTCAGCAAACAAAAATGTTGTTTGTGTCGTGATGGAAGACCTAGCCAGCCGAGGAATTGAAAACACGACACCTGGGTGGGACCCTAACGCGATGCCAACTTGACCACTGACCGGTGATTTGGAATCATATTGTTATATTTTTTATAAATTAATATGTATTATTTTAAAATTCCATAGACCTTTATCGTAAATACGTTTCGAGCTAAAGAGAGTTAAATAATATTGAAATTAATATTTCAGACAAAAAATCTGTGCAAATTCTTTAAATATTTAATGATAGGTGCATTTGCTTTAAAACACACACATAAACAGATTTTCAGATGGATAAGTAAAATTATAAATAATTTTATGCGTACTTCTCCGATAATTAATCTTTCTTCCTACTATGCGACAAAAGCTTAAATAATGAAAATACATTAGCAAAAATACTGAACAATGTGTATTCCTTGCATGCATCATGTGACGATGTTACCGGACCTCGCTAAGGATCTGCCTAATAACTCTATCGTACTTCGTCCTCCGTCCTCTGCCTGTTTCTCCTTTCCTGGTAGTTTCCAACTCTCTTCTGCCTGTTGGTACTAGGTACTCCCATCCTCTGCAGCTGTTGCTGTTTACCAACTAATCGGGAATACTCACAAATTAGGAATACCAAGACGACAGCACTGTTTATTTCACTGTCCGCGATGGTTCTAATTAAAAGATGACAATTAAAAACATTGCATTATGGTATTGACGATTTACCGGGACACGTAAAAATTGCAAAGAATTTCTGTACTTAAATTTCGTTACATGCACTAATTAAAATTAATGGTATGATTGAACCATGAATACATTTTTTTATCAGATTCATGAAATTAATATTCTTGAACTAAATAATGTTTCAGCCCCTTACCATAGCAGTACCACCACCACCTGAAGGATAGCACACATAAACAAAGAATTGAAGTGTTGATGGTTTGATAAGCGATGGTTCGACGTCAACTCAAGGAAAATCAAAATATACTACCTACGATAGTAGATACTTGTATGTTACACATAAACCAATTTTTATAATTTGTATCCCGGCAGCGGGGTGTGTTATATCAAAAAGCATACAAAATTACCGTATTCTTAAACCAAGGAAAATTTAATTTATTTTCTGGTTTTCTAGTTTCTCTTCTAAGCAGCAAGAGTTCTAGTACGATGAAATTCGCGAAACTTGCCTGAAAATGAAAATCTAGGTAAACAGAAATATTTTTTGCACTTACACGCGACGTACATATTTTAATTCTACGGACCTTAAAAATAATTTTAAATTTTTTTACCACAGATCCACAACCTGACAAAGATTTGTTAGATTAAATGTTTATTATGCGGTGAGTTTTATAATATTTTTAAGGGGTCCACTTTTGTTTTTTTAAATCTTAGTTTATTGGGGAAACAAACAGTTATACATATTTTATTAAGGTAATTACATATTACTTGGTGGCTTGAACTAAAATTATCAATAATTATGTTATGTTTTCGCAAAAACTAGCGACTTGCGTCTTTACTCACTCACAAAAAATCTGAATCTAAAGAACAACGTAGGTAACGATTTGTTACAATATTTTGTAAATATTTCAAAAACACTGAAATAATGCAAGCGTGTCCATTTCTCGGAATCATTATTTTTCCTGCTTCACTGGCTTGGACATTTTTACACCGGAGACCTCCATAATATGTAGGTAAACGTTTTGTTCGATATTATTAGGTATTATTTGTTCTTCCATAAAGGATATCAAATAGAAACGCCGCGGATAGATTGCAGCGAACACGTTTGGTAGTTTCTCAAACGGGGAAGGCAATATTGAACGCAAAACATGTTCATAAAAAATGGTTGCTCCTATCATGGACCTTCGATTGTTTTCCACTTATATACCCATTGATTTGACGCGTCTTCCCCGCGCATGTCATCCGGCCCCAGGGGCGGCCAAGGCTCAAGATATTGATGATTTTTTTAAATTCAAAATAAAGTTAATATTTTTTTCAAATATTACCAGATTCACATATTGAGACATTAAGATTTTGAGAATAAAATAAAAAATATAGGCATAATTTAGTACCTGCAAACGCACGAAAGTAGCACCACAGGACTATTTGTGTTGTAATGTCAAAGGCTGTCAAGAGACAATTTTTTCAAAGTAAATGATCTAAGTTTCTTATTTAATTAAATTCGTATTTTAAAAATGGTTAGTTATATAAGGGCAGATGATATTTCGGTGGTCAGGGATGAAAACAAAAGTCCAAAATAGTAAAAAATTATATGATCAAATTAATTCAAACAAAGACAATCATTTGGTATCTGCTAGCACGGAAAACTATTAAAATAATATAGGTTTAATGATTTTATGTTTGAATTTTAATCGAAGTTGTTTCTTACTTGAGATTTATAGACAAAATAGTTATAAGCGGAGCCAAAAGCTGAAAAGCCAAAAGCTGGTGCTGAAAGCTTTTTAGCAGCTCAGTGAAAAATTAAAATATTTTTTGGTATTTCATAACTTGATGAAATCTGTGATTTTATAATTTTAAAAATTTGGACCATACTTTTGAATACAGCAAATATTCACAGGAAATCATTCGGAAATTAGTAGCCTCATGGTAGGTACTTGCTTTGCCATAAATGTTTTTTATGTTTATATGAACGAGTTCAGGAAAAATTTCACTCCTACATAAATTTTCGGTCGTTTAATGCATTCCAATCAAATGAAGATATACATAAATTCTTTAAAATCCCGAAATTAAATTGTAGAAGAATTATTTCTGATCAATTGTTATTATACAAAATCCTAAATAATACGGTATCTTCCCTGTATCTCTTACAAAAAAATAGATATTAGAGTTCCTGGTCGTAATAGTAGAAACGTATCCCTTTTTTATAACAGCCGCTCCAATACCAACTACTTACAAAATGAATTCATACATCGAGCCTGCCATTATCATAACACACACATCCTATATATAGACATCTTCAATATAACTTTCAACAAATTCAAAGCAACACTATTAGATAAATGTAATGGATCACAACACACCCCTTAACATCCATATTTATATTTATTATATTAATAATCAGATTTCTTTTCTAATTTGCAAGATATTTACATATTCCCTAATTACATACATATAATCTTTATACTCCTACAATATCATAAGCTTACCCTTTATTGTGTTTTTCTATATTCTTTTCATGCATATTTAAGTATTTAGCTTCTCTTAAATATTTTTTTCTTTATGTTTTATTTTAACTTCTCTTAACTATATTTTTTTACTTAGTTTTTCTTGTCTAGCTACAAGCTAGTTTAGATTACTAAAAAAAATATATATATCAGCGATAACATGTTTTTAGGCTTACTGTTTTATTTTAGCACTCTTTTCTTTTTATGTATCTTTCTAAAGCTGTTTGTTTTCCAAATAAAAATATTATTATTATTATTTATGTAGGTCCCCGTAAAAGTGTGAAGTTTTCTGTTTAGTGAGCTTATTTTGGTTTTGGGACTATAATTATCATTATTTTTATTTATTTATTGTATCCTTTACACGCTGAATAGTTCTATCAACCGCCATATTGGGCTCATGTCCGGATATCGTCGTAGTCGAAAATATGTTATACGATATAACCTATCATAAAAAATAATTAAAAAACATTTCTAAATATAACTGCATATGTGTAGTGTATATTATTCATAAAAAATAGTTCAAATAAAAGTCAAACGAAAAAGTATGTATATAGTAGAATACTATAAAAACAAGAACAATAATTTTAGCATAGCCGATTTCAACAGTTTACGATAAAGAAAAAGGGAAAAAATGGAATACAAAAGAAAATATAGTATAAATCACTGTGTAGAAGTCATGTAAATTCAATTTATAAAAAAATATATTGTGAGACACATTTCTTCTTCATTCATTCCATTTTTTAAATGTTCAATCTAATTCTTGAGGTAAATCTTGCAGTATTAAGCCAGTTTTTAATATTTTTCACGTAATTTATTTGAGTCGCTTAATATAAAGTTCCGCCCTTGCAGGGCCGCCTTAGTCGTGTGTCCCAGAAATAATGATGCCGCCACTCCGGACTTGCGGGGAATGCTGATGATTTGTAGCCAGCAAATCTGATCCTGTTTTTCAACATTAAGAACAAGCAGCCTGAGGACTTAACGCAAATAATGTACATAGGCGGTTGAGAGCGTGCAGCCCCGCGCATTATGTTAAAGTCCCATTCATTTAATGATTGTTATAATTGCGATAGGCAGCTCTGCTACTTGCCCGCCATATGCGGTGATAAGCCATAACGTTCCGCATGTTAAAATACTGATATTTTAAAGAGAATTTTCGAGAATCCATCACGATTTCCGCAATCACACTTCATTAATTCAATATTTTGAAGTCGATAAGAATCTACGAACAAAAATTGAGCTATATTTTTAATTCTTAATTTGGATGTATAATCACTGCAGAAAGATTATTTCCTTTCAAATTGATTTCAGATTGATAATAATTAAAAAACTATTTAGTATTCTGTATTTTTTAAACCGGGGACATCATTTCTTATAAAGTAGGGGGAGGCAGGGTACGTTGTTACAAGGGCACGTTGATACATCGTCGATAAATCACACACCGGAGCGAATTAAAGATAAGATGGAAATGCGTGAACTAGCTAACCGCAGTGTCTCACAAAACGCCAACGAAAACGGATGTTCCGAAAAATCTAATAAATAAAATTGAATTTCGCGTTTGCAAAGACCTAAATTTTCATTGAAAAAAAATATAATAAATCTTCTTTTGCTCCTATGAATAAACGGTTTTCCAATAAAAAATATTTTTCATTTTTGTAACAACTAGCCCCGCCTCCCCCTACTGTCACAAAGTCATCTTTAAAAAAGTATTATAATTTTATTTAAAACCATTATTTATTTATTTATTTATTTATTTATTTATTTAAGGAACATAAACAGTCATAGTAATAAAATATACATAAGAGGATGGCAAAAAAACAGACCAATTATTAATGTTCACAGATAGGTATTTAGAAACATAAAAGTAACTGAATGTAAACTAGAAAATTTAAGAAAAACAGAAAAAATAAAAACAGAACTAAGCAGCAATTTAAAAAAAAATAATAATACAGATGTTAAGTCAACAAGTGATAAACATGTTATAAACAATAATAAAATAATTAAAACAATACTTAAATAGACTGCGAAATAGGTATTTGGGTTGGGACGGGTAAGGGGAGGAGAGGGATAAGGGAAAGTTGCCACGCAAGTAATATAATAATATTAGGTACAATGAATTTAGTCATGAATATGTGTTATTCGCACCTACATAGAATGTAATAAAGAAATTCTGTAACGACAGTAACTAGCAGTGAATATGTCAGCAAGTGTGTCTATATGTGCAAGTTTATTATTATAGTATTTACATGCCCTTTGTATAAATTCATTTTGGTTGGAATTAGTGTTGCATCTATCAATGTAGAAAAGGGTATTTTGTCTGCTGTATCTAGTCGGCGTGTGGAAATTTATTTTATTTAGCAGCTCCGGGCAGTCAACTTTTGAGTTAATAATTTTGTACAGGAGCATCTGATCAGCGACAAGCCTCCTATTGAGCAGTTTCGAGATTCGAAAATGTTTCTCGATTTCGTCGTAAGAATTGTATATGTTGAATGATTTAAAATTGAGAAATTTGAGAAATCGCTCCTGAACTCTTTCTAACCTGTTAACATAAACAATATAGCGCGGGTTCCAAACCTGTGAACAGTATTCCAGGTGAGGACGAACATGTGAATTGTACAGAATCAGATAAGTCTTAGTATTTTTGAAAAATTTGCATGTTCTCAGTACAAAGCCTAGACTCTTTGTTGCTTTGGTGACAATATTATCAATGTGTTTATCAAAAGTAAGTTTAGAGTCCAAAATAACCCCGAGGTCACGTATATAATCTTTATTTGTTAACAGAGATCCAGAAATGGTGTATTCATGCAGTATTTTTTTATGGTTACGTGTGAATGTGACTTTGCAACATTTGGAAATATTGATAAAAAGCTTATTTCTGAGACAGTAATCCGTCAGTCGGTCAAGATCTTCTTGTAAACGCACAGAACAGTCATGGGAGCTTATAGGAAGGTATATTTTCATATCGTCGGCAAATAGTAAAATTTGAGCATTGTGAAAACATGTAGTAATATCATTTATATAGATAGAGAAAAGCAAAGGACCCAAAATGGACCCCTGAGGCACACCAGAAGTAATGATTTTCCAGATGGAAGAAAATCAATTATAAAAAAATTATGAAAATAAATATCTGTGCTTAGGTATATGGATATTTGAATTTATAAATTTGATAAAATATATAATTGACTTTTGGTTGTGAAGAATTTTTTGGGTGGCTTTAAAAACTGGTCATATAATCAATTGCTATAATCGGTGACCGGCCAACTCAGAATGAATCCAACTCAGAACCACTTCAGAAAGGTCATTAGGAGTAATGATAAAAAATATTTTTAAAAAATGGTTAAATAGGTTAAGTAAGGTTAGGGTTACCGGCTATTTTAAAATTATATTTCATAGCTTTTCATGACCTTTCTGAGGTGGTTCTAAATTGGTTTAATTTTCAGTTGGCATGGTACCGCTATAATCATATCATTAAAAATAACTAACAATGATAACAATAACCTAAACATTCTGTAGATCAAAACAGATGAAAAAATTGTTTTAAAGAATCATCTAAAAGTAGGTACATAATTACTATCTCTGTTGTTTTATAAGAATCTGAATGTATGATTAATACTAACTGCATATCTCGATACAGGAATGCCCTAGTAAGATGTGCAGCTTATGTTTTTATGTATTTCTAATTTTTCAATAAATAAATAAATAAAATAAAATAAATATCAAAAATTGATTTTAATTCTTGATTCTGCAGTCAACGTCTAGGAATCTAGTCTAATATTCTCACGGTGGAACTCATTCTCAGAACTCCCTCCGGTATAAAATCATAGAATTGATATCGCCATTAGCATATTTATTTTGGATTATAGATCCTTGGATGTCATTTCCTTTATCCTGGTTGACGGATTCTCGGAACCAGGTATCGAGGTCACACTGGTTCACTCGGGAGAGAACGATATTAATTTGTATGTTTAGAATATAAACACAGCCTAGCCAATTATTATACTGAAACGATGATATTTTATAATGAACTGTGTTCACATATTCGCAACTCGGGATGTTCTCTTCCAGACTAACAACTGTATGAAGATTTATATCAATTCATTGTTTAAACGTCAATTAATGAAAAAAATACTCTGTTCGGATTGATTGACAATGCGCTTTTGGGAAATTTATATCTTTTGTGATACATTTTTCGCCATATTATTTTATTCAAAAACGGTTGCGGCCGGGTAGTGTGTTCGAGATCGGTTTATCTGCAGTTCCCGGTTGACGGTTGTCCCGGGTGTCTTTTTGATTTGCTGCCTTCACTATAGCTTCACTCCCTCTGCGCTCCTCCAGGTCGCTTCGGTAACCACACGAAAGTGGATTGTTCGATATTTTTTTAAGTAAGAATATTCATACTACTTCTTAAATTCAAAATAACTAATCAGAATTTCATGGAAATGACAGAACTGTACTCTATTTTCATTACGTGTACGTTTTAAGGTAGTAGGTTATTAAGTAATTCTAACACCAATTAATTCCTCTTTTATTATTTCAGAAACCTTAATTTATACCTAGGTACTTTTGGTTTATAAATATTTGATCTCACTTGATATTGTCAACTCACACACGTTCCATAACTTCCCATTGAGTTTTCCCGAGATACCTTTAGCCGCAGATTAAAACTGTCATTTTAGATTCATAGATCAGGAAAAAAAATAATAAAAATCCAGTTATGGATACAATAATAATAGTGGTCTAAAGATCCTCCGGAGACAAAGAAAAGTTTTTTGTTCTCCGAAGAGGCCCTGAGAACATTTCGTAATTCCCAAGGTGTCCGAGGTCTCACGGCGAAGCGAGACTCTCGTCACATATTTCCATCGGGAAAAAACTGCGACTATAAATATAAATAAAAACAACGAAAAGGGTAAATAAAAATTGAAAAATATCGCCTCGCGAACATTCCTTCAAAAAACAAACCGGATTTGCGGAACGAAGCAAATATCTTCCCTTTATATTCTGATACGGAGGGAAGTGACCCTCTCTCCCGTCCCTCTCACTCCCATGCGGGTCGCCTTCGGTGTGAGGAAGTTAACCGAAGTTTTCCCGAATATTATCTGAAACAAAGGCGGCTGACTCAACCAAAACACTCACAGGGTCAAAGTAAGGGATATTTACAATCTTATAATAAATATTTGAAACATCACAAGGAAAGGCACGGGAAGCACAAATTACTGTGCTGTGAAAGGGTTGCGAATAGATTCATTATTCACCCACTTATTTCAAGAAGGTTCCTAGTTTGTACTGACATTTGCTTAGTTCCCAGTTACCATTCTATCATCCAGCTAAAGGTTTAAAATATTTTAACTTGCAAATTAAAGGCATTGTTTTAAAGTTACTAAATCACAAATACGAGATGTTGTTTCCAGTCATACCTAAATGATAGATTCAAAGAATGCAAAACACAATTTAAAAAATATACTGAAAACCTTAACAACAACAAAAAATGAATAAATAAACAAATACAAAAAAAAAATATAAAAAAAATTAAAATTTATATTATTCTTTATATAAAATAAATTTAAAGAAGCTACAAAATAAAAACAGCAAAAAAAATATTCGAAATAACTAAACAAATGATACCTCCTCCCATACACACAAGCATTTGCTTATTACTTATTTAGAAATCAATTAACGTAACATTGCATTAACAAGAAGTGCAGAATGAGGAAGTACCTCTACTTTTCCTAGATGCTTATTCCCAAACCTTTCTTATTGAAAAATAGTATTGGAATGAAGAAGAATATTAAAATACTATTTAAAGTAATAATCATGATATTCCTCATCGTATAAGCCATTAAAATATTTTAGATGGTATCTATGTATATTAAGATTTAGTATTATTTATAGATTTTGTATTATTTGGTTTGAGTTCTGTCCTGGACGGTGTAGAAATATTTGTTCCAGTGTGAATTGCCGCCCTGATACAATGATATCTAAAGTAAGGCTTCAGCCATAACCATCTAAATAATTCATACGGTGAACTCTCCCAGGTGTGAACACCTATCGAAACAACACACGACAAAAGATGCTCAAATACAATTTACACGAAATTCCGAAACCAATTTTCTTCGTAACATTTAAAGTATGGAATTTTAGTATCTTACATTAGATCGCTGAAATAGGGATTATAATGATGGTATGAAGAAGTTTACATCTTCTAGAATCATCACCATCGACGCTACAATCCTTGGAGGGACATTTAGAAAGGTCGTCAGACTGTCACCATCAAGTTCCTTTCGCGTAAGGATGTGATGCAGGCCTCAACACTATCCAGGATCCTAATGTAAGGCGACCTCTCAATACTATTTTGATAGACAGGCTAATATGTTAAAAGAAGCCTCTTTCGTGGTCGGCCATCCTTAATACATGCCTGTCCAGCTGAACCGTCCCATAAGTTGTTCTACCTTGTCTATCAAAACCATTTATTTTAATTAATTAATTTATTTATTTTAAACTTTATGAGTAAAATCTCAAATTATAATATTTAATTAAATGAAGACAATATTAGCGAAACTCAATCGAAATCTGGAGACAGAAAAATCAGTAAAAGATATTGGTTCCACTGGGACTCGAACCCAGGTCCCTTAGCTTACATGGCAAGTGCTCTACCGATTGAGCCATGGAAACCATTTCCAATTCGGTCACTTTTAACTGTATCATACTTCGATTAAGAACTACCGACATTATCTTAATTTTCTGAAAAATTAGTTTATTTGATCAATGATCATATTAGTAATAAACAATAAAATATTAATTTCAGTTGAAACTTATGTTTTGTTATCTAAAAGATGACTCTAATGTAAAAATCGTCATAATTTTATACGAGGGAGGCATTTTGCTGACAATAAAATAAGTATAAAAAACGGACATAATACATAATAGGTACGTTTAATACATCTTTGAAAAAGTAAGTGCCAGTACTTTCTTTTGGAGTTCAGACTATCCAGTTACATTACTTCTTCAAGCAGATAATATAAATATAAAAAAATCATCATCACCTGAATTACCAATATATACCAAAGTGTTAATAATAATTAATTATGTCAGGTGCAAGCGATGGAGAGTCAACATCATGCATTAAGACGGAAAATGGTAAGAAAGGTAAAACACCTGGATTCAACGGAAACATGTGAGTGATAATGATTGTACTTTTAACAGATATTAATGAGAACTAAGAAAGATTTTATTAATTTCATGTGCTCTGAGAGTACTCAGTTGTAACACAGGTTTCCAGTAAAATAGTTATTGTCTTCATTTAGTTACACCTACCCATAACACAAGATTTACTATCCGACAATTCAAAAAAAAATTCTTATTACACTGTAACAAACATGAAACAAGCAGAATGGAGCCTTGTTTAGAGAAATCATACGTTGGAGATGTTACTAGCCCAAAGAAAACAGGTGATTATCCAGGGAAGATCGGCACAAATTTAATGATCCAGATCTCACAGTTTTAGGGTTTTTGCTGATTCACCAGTGAACCTATATGTATAATTTATGTGTTTAATTATTAATACCATTTTAGGGACTTTTACATAGGAAGAGTAAAAAGAATACTTTTTTTGCCTCTTCATACATAACTGAACTGCCCCACTAAAATCCTTTGTTTTTATTTAGTGATAAATTGAAGATATTCACTGACTGTATAATTACTCCCTCCATTAGTATTCTAGGCTATGATGAGTACATTATGGTGTCAGTTCAACAAATTCTGCACTGAAATAAATCCCGACTTGTATTGTGGCTTCTGGCTTGTTATTATTGTGACGTGTGGCTTCCGAAAGCTTATCAATGCAAACTATCTGCACTATCAGATGCATAATTTAAAATTTCATATAAAAAATATCATCCCAGAGAAAATCGTTTTGTCGTACAATTTAAGCGCATTACAAATTGTACACATACATACAAAATATACATGTGTATTAAATATGCATTTGTTTGTAGATATTCCATATTCAATGTGCTTTACTTATGGTTTAGAATGAACAATTTCATTGAATAGTTGAAGTATTTGACATTTAATTGAAATGTGTCCTATTTTCGCCCAACAAGCGTTTTCCAACCGATACAATACAGAATTAAGGAATGTATCAGTGGGGAGGAAAAAACAGTGAAACAGTAGAGGAAGTTGGGGATAATAGAGTCGAGGGTAAGGTCGGTGTCGGGACCTTGTTCCGACAAGGCCCTAACAAGTGTCACAACTTCTGCTCTGGATGTGGCCCCACTGCCCCTATCTGCCTTTATCCTTTTATTTCAGAGGACAGCCTCAAAGAATCTACATTCAGAAGAAGGTGGGAGGCTCGAGAATTCTAAAAGGCGAGATCGATTCAGAGAATGCTATTAGATAGAGTTTTTGTAATTATTTCATGAAATGAAAATGTGTTTTGATAGTTGTTTTCATTTATGTTTTGAGTGTGTAAATATTATAAAAGTTTCTATTTTAAAATATAAATAATATTGAACATTACAAATTAATAACAATACAAAATTTTATTGTTAGATAATTCACTTTATACTGAAAAACGTGTTGTTAACCGTTCCCAAAATAAGCCTTAAAATGTGGAATATCTGGATGAATAATTATCATACGTGGCAAGAAAGCAATAGGGTTGCAACCGCCACTACCTACGAAAATACTTTTGAGGATTTTGAGGTGTGTACATCAGTTAAAAAACGTATTGTTGACAAAACGGCTAGTTTTTCCAACGTCATACAGGTCTTATTTATCGTCGTAGAGTCACGGGATCCAGATAGATCGACGCAGAAAAAAACATGCTAAAAGTTGTTTATAAAGTATTTTCGTATGTAGTTGTGGTTACAGCAGTATTGTTTCTTGCGACGAATGGAGTGGTTAAGTTTTATGTATACATATATGTAAAAAACGAAATTATTAGTAGATATCATCTTAACTAGACAGCAGTAACATCTTAAATTACAAAAGCTCTAGCGGTGGGCTCTGGCGTCCTGAAAATCATTTTCAGATTGGAATTTCTATCGCGTATAATAATTTCCTTCAAAGCTGTAGAGCTTTCTAAAAATATTTCACCTGCCAACAATTTGTTTTTCTCAACATTTTTTTTTCTATTGATCACTTAGTAAAAGTGAATTTAGAGGAAAAATAAGTTCTTGGTGGAAGAAGCCTGTTGGTTATCAATTAAATGCATAAAAAAATACTTGGTTAAAATAACACTTTTTGTATCTCAAAGATAGTTATCAGTTATCACCTACTATTATAATGTAAGTATGTATGTATGTGGCTCGGAGTAAGTAACTGACGTAAGCAGTAAGAACAAGAGATGGCCTAAAGACGTGGACATTGGACACCCCTGTGAGTACCTACCCGTGACATTCACAAGTAGGTACCTACCACTAACCACCACACCTACCTCAGAGCAGAGTCCAGAACCAGAACACGTGTTCTCCAAAGCAATTCACCCAGACTATCTGTCTCCGAGATACAATTTACTAGCGTTATTATTTCAACTCGCGATCCGCCGGCGGCCATTTCACAAAAAGCTTTTTCCTTTTCAATTTTAAACTTTTTTTCAAAACACCAGGTGGTGACAGCGGCGCGGCTTTGAATTTAAATATCGAACGATTCATATTTTCGTTTTGCATTGCGGTCCGGCAAAGTATTTCTATTGTTTGGAGAATCGGGAGGAAGGAAAACCATTGGAAATGTTACTAACCTTTACGTCTTTTGGTTCCGTATAGTTTTTATAACAGTTAGGTAAAATTTCCTTAGAGTTTAAAAAATAATAATAATAGATGTTTAGAATAATTTTCATTTATTGGATAACCAACCCCTCTGTAATAGGTCACCCCAGTGGTTCGCTATGTTTGCTGACTTAGCAGGGATGCCTGGTCTCATGGGTGAGGTTTGTCTAGATCTTGGTGGCGGATGCGTCTCCTCACCTACTGCGTGGTGGGTCGGATCGAGAGAGACTGTTTGCTGGAGGCATTTTGACCTCTCTAGCCGGACTCTCTCGACCCATCACCTTGCATCGCATTTGCAGGAATGGATTTATTCATCCGTCACTCCTGAACACACTGACTCCCAGATTCCTACCCACCCCTCAAACTTTATTTCTTTCCCAGAACTTCCTCTCCTTCCTTTTCTTAAAAGACCCTCCACACAGAATCCCCTAAGATGACGTAGGTCCTGAGGGAAATTATTTTCCTCAGGGCCTCCTGTATAGATCTAATTTAAAACAAACAGTAATTGTGGTCAGTGGTTGAGTGGGCATCGCGTTTGGTTCCCACCCAAGCGTTCCGTATTCGATTCCTCTGCTGGCTAAGTCGTCCATTACGACTCAAGCAACATTTTCAGCTTACTGCGGTGGTAGTAGGAGATTTTCAAATATTGTCGAGTTATTCGTAACCCGGGAATGTTTGTCTTTCTTTCTATTTTCATATGTATGAATTTAATTGTCATCACTGCAAACAACACATTAACCATTCTATTTACTGTGATGCCAACTGAAATCGTACATACGAAAATAGAGATGAAAATAGCGATCACGTAAAGCGAAAAAATTTGATTTTGATCTCTAATTAGAATCGGGCTGAAAAAATATGTCGTGTCGTGTCGATAACAGTATTCTCAAAAATAAAAATATAACTTTCAAGAACATCTATATATTTATTTTTTTTAAATATGAAAATTTATTGTTAAGTAGAGGATCGAGCCGTTTTTTTTAATTTTATTTTATTAGGTATTTACTAACAATAGTATTTAACCTTTAACTGCGCAAAACATTTTTAAAAATTAAAGGCTTTAATTAAAGGATACGTACAAATATTTTATTAGCAGTAATACTGAATGTAGGAATTGGGTTGATATATTTTTTAAAATACAGTAGAATTCGGTTTTAATGACTTCGCATATAACGGCCTACCGTTTTTAGCGACGACAATATAAACTCAAGTTAGGTTTCATAACTTTCAGTAGGAAAGCGTATCCCTTTAGAACGACTCCGTTTTAAGCGACCAACTGCTTAAAGCGACCTATTTTGAACTATTTTAATGATAATTCGTCCGGCTAGAACGACGCGCAGTGCTTTGTTTACAAAACCTACGCACCAATAACCTCGCCGTCCCAAGCTTCGCCTACTCCCCGTGCCTGGCTACTCCCCGCACGCATCACAGTCAGTGTTTAGTCACGTATTCACAATGCAGTGCGAAGTTCTTACCATCGAACAAAAATTAGCCATAAACAAACTCAAATTACAGAGTTTCTACGTTAGTAACTACATATTTAGTAAAACAAATAATAGAAAAAAATCCTCAATCCCCGTGTATGTGTACAATATAATACAAAATTTCACAGCATTTGAGTAATAACCTAAAGAAATATCGATGTGAATTAACGCGTACGACCGATTATATGAGAGAATGGAATGTATCGGGAGCATCTCCTATCCTTTTCCTATATTTCTCTTCCTCTCGTCGTCCTATTATATTATTATGATATGACAACTTCATTTCCAATGAATTTTAGCATAAGAAACTTATGTGGCTTGACTTCATTTCACTTGTATATTTATCACTGTACATTATGTAAAACCTGTTTGTTTCTTAGAAATAAATAAAGAAATATTTTTATTTTTATTTTTAACTTTATGATTAAAAGCTCAAATTAAAATATTTAATTGAATTAAGACAATATTAGCGAAACTCAATCAAAATCTGAAGACAGAAAAATCAGAAAAGCAAAAAAAAAAAAAAAAAATGGGTTCCATAGCTCAATCGGTAGAGCACTTGCCATGTAAGCTAAGGGACCTGGGTTTGAGTACCAGTGGAACCAATATCTTTTTCTGATTTTCCTTTCTTAAGATTTTGATTGAGTTTCGCTAATATTGTCTTTATTTAATTAAATAAATATTTACTTGCATAGAATGTAGGTGCATTGTATCTTTTTGGATTACAGTTCAATATGTATGTTTGTTATGTAGAATGTTTAAATACCATTAAAGTTATAATTTTTATCAAATGTTTTATTTACGTAAAAAGGAATTTATCTATCTGTACTATTACATATTTCATAACAGTAAATAATTACAACAACATTAATATGTATCATAATTACTTAAATAAGCTTAATTTATCTGGCCGTTTTGCTTATTATTACGTAAATTATTATTTAATTATCACGTCGTCGGGTTAGTACGACTAACTATCGCTGGTCCCTTAAGGGTCGTTATATTTGAATTTTACTGTAATTAAAATAATAATTAGATGGGAATTTTACGTGCCTTTATGACCAACAAGTTATGATTATTGGAAATAATATTATATAAATATGTCAGTCCAGTGTTATGGTTATGAAGTGGCAGAAGCAGTGCAATGGTGAGAATGAGAGGGAGAAAGAGAGGGAACACGGCAGAGGAACGCAGTGGAAAAAGCGACAGTCGTCACGTGGTCCTGGTCCGAGTGGAGCAGAAGTGGGGAGCAGGGGGGGAGGCAAGGCACGCGGGGAATGGGCCTCACTGAAAACTGATGAAAAAGTGGCATTGCAGGGTTGACACAAATTAATTTAAATTTTCATCAGAGTAAGGTTGCCAAAATGATGCTTAAGTGATATTCGAAAAATATAAATAATGTAACTTTTCTGCAGAGAACATCTTAAAGCTACCAATTATGTACTTACTGTTCAAATGTTAAATATGAAGAAATGTTTGTAGGTAGGTACATGCTTTAACAGAGAAAAATGGAATCATTACTGAATATTGCAATTACTGCAATAAGTAAATTATGAACTATATTTAGAGAAAATTTAGAGAAAGTCAACATGCTGATGCTTTCCAGCTTATTTCTCCAAATTTTTGACTACCTGTGTGGCAGGGCCGACAGATCCTTGTCCGGTATTTTGCCCCCTTATAATATATTGTAAGATCAGAATTGAAAACATTGGTTTATATATCAGCTATCAACCTTCTACAACTAATTGCGAGAACTTACTTTTCTCTTCCATCTTCTCCTTACCCTGTGGGCTTAGAGTGCTAATATTTAAAAAAAATGGCATTTTTGATGTTGTTGTAGTAAAAAAACGATTTCGAAAATCAGTCCATTATATGAAAAATTTCAGGAAATTTCAGTTTGGTCGTTTCAATTACCTGCAAACCAAACTTGTAACTTTGATTTGCTCCGCAAAGTGAAAAGAAGAAATTAACACCAACACAACTAACTGCAATATGCCTCGTAATCGGTATTCCTAGTGAGGAAATCTGTGTTTAAAGTACTTTACTTAGTATTTTTTTTATTGACAAAATAACATTATTTATTTTCATACACAATTTTAGTAATATAAGCCTGACTGGGTTCCCCCATTTAAAAATTTAATCAAATTCAATAAAAAAATTAATGAAGCAATATGAAAAAAATGAAAAAATAAACATAAAATGTGCATATTTTTTCCACGTGAAAAAAATATGCAGATTTTATGAGGTAAAGGGTGTTAAGGGACTTACTTTAACCAGTGATTACTGACTTATTTGAAGTACAAAATGTAAATTAATTTTTAATCTTCGTTACCTTTTTTTGAGTATTTTTATTTATTTTTTTCTTCATAATCAAACAAAAAACTTTTCCTTCCACATGTCTTCACTGGGCACTCAGCCGTGTAACCGACTAACCCTGCACTTCCTCTCTAAATTGATTTTCCATGTTTTTAGTTAAACAAAAAAAAAACATCAAAAATGTCACCGGAGATCGAATAAGGATTTGGTTTACGTTTTTTACTCAAAACAATGTCAGAAATCACCGGCCTAAGTCAAGTACATCCCTTAACACCTTGTATGATTAAGTGTGTACTGTGTATTACGTACAATATGTGTTTTATAATTTTACGATATAGTTTTTTTTTGTAATATTGCCTTTTTGATTCTTTAATCCATCTTTTAATATTTTTATGTGAGGTGTTTTTGTGTTTCCTCAATTTTTGTATTATACGAGTATATAACTCACTAATGCTAAAAGTAAAATGATAAAAATAAAAAAAATTAAGTTCCCTAGATTTCAATGGTAAGATTTGGCAGCCCTGCCGGGACCCCCTTGGTCAGAAGTGACCCCAGAACCTGTCGGTCTTCATTCTTCTGCAGCCCTGCTCCTCGCTAACCCAAATAGGCGCACAGACGACACACAACGGCTACCGTTTATGAGCAGTTTATAAGTCGTGGAGAGCCGGTAAAAACGAGATATCGCACCACGAATGTGGTGTGTGGTGAGCGGTACCGAGAGATGTATCGAATCGCAGCGACCAACCCACATCCCGGGCTAAAGATAAACCGCGCACGCTTGGTTACAATATTGAATTTTGACGATCATATCAAAGAAATAATTATAAAATGACAAATATTATAATCAATAATTATCAGCCTGAAACACTCATCTACATTGAAAAAATCTTCCGAGAAAAGATACTGGCCGCTAACGGGAATTGAACCCGTGACCATCTGATTGCCGGTCAGCAGCTCTGACCACTGAGCTATGGCGGCTTATCTAATATCCGCCAAATAATTCAATATATACTAGTGTTTTATTCGACAATTACTTATTATTACATTTTTCCAACTGAAAACAACCAACTTTATTTTTGTGAGAGAGGTATTTTTAATACTAAATCTCCCGCTAGGTGGCGTCGAGACTAATTATGTCTGCATTTTTTGCTGAAATACTTTAACTTGTCAAATATCAATTAAAAATAATAATTAATTATAAAATGATTGTAAATGTTTTTAATCTTATAATGTACTAGCGAGTTCCCGGCATGCGTTGAAATACCACTTATAAATAAATTGTTTCTCCCTGCGTGTCTTTTCCCATTCGTGCCGTTCATCTTCCGCCTCCCCATCCCTCCCATGTCCCCTTCCCCTCACACGTTATCCCCCAACCATCTCCGCCTTTCCTCTCGCCTCTTCCGCTAACCCCCCTTCCGCTATCCTCTCCCCTCTCCCGCGTTCAAAATATTCAGTCCCGGTACCTTCAGATTTTCAAATAGCTCGGGTGCCACCTATTACAATTTATGTTTACAAGTTTTCATTTTCCATATATTACAAACATTCATTTTCTGTAAATTATAAGAACAATCAATCAAATTTGGTACCTAATACAAAGTATTCGATTTTTAATAGTACCTACCACAGGCGAGTAGGTACTTCGATTAAATTCATTATTTTAAAGCGTTTATTCGAAAATTGAATTTAGATTTAACAATCGATGGTTTGCAAAATGTCATTCTCAAATTGTGACATTTTTGACAGTTTCGTAAGAGTTTTTCTAATGATTAAAAAACTATTAGATATTTTTTCTTGCGGTTTTAATAATCCAGAAACCTTCGCGAGGGTTTTAAACATTTCCTATGCTTAATGTAGCAATGCATAGACAACTCACATGCATAGAAACCTATATTGATTTTTATATATACAGATATCTCTAAACCTGGCATAATTTTATCACGTCTCAAACCTAACTTACTTACTTACATGCTTACTAATAGTAATGAAAAGATAAGTATTTTTAGAGCAAGTATTACATGCTCATGAATAGAGTAATTAAAGTTTAATGAAAATATTAGTGTAAATAAGAAGTTTTAAAATTAATTATATCATGCCAACAAATTTAGTTAATTAATTTTGTATGTTTGAGAGGAGTTGTGTAAAATGTCTAAGTGTAATAATTTTTCATGTTGTGTATAAGATGTGATTGCGCGAGAGATTGGTGAGTTTTTTGCTGCATTCGTATTATTGGATCCTATGTGAAAAAGTGATGTGTGCCTGGTACGCCTCACAGGAACATTTAAACCAATGACAGATAGCAATTCGGGACAATCTATTTTATTATTAAGCAGGTTATGTAGAAACATCAGATCTGACAATGTGTGTATTTTTTGTAAGGATAACATATTATTTGAAGTTTTGTTGTATTTCTTGAGTAAATGTTTCGAAAATTTATTCTTTATACTCTCTATTACATCTATATATACCTTATATTGAGGATTCCATATGGTGGAAGCATACTCCAGTGGACTTTTGACCAATGAACATGCAAACATTATCTCGTACGTGTAATGCATCTCTTAGTGTGATCTAAACACTTGATTCAATTGATCGTGTAATGCATTCCTCGCGCATCCCTGACTTCTTTTACCTTTAACTTCCGCGGCATGTTCAAATGTATTGCACTCATCGCTCTGTTCAGCTGAAATAAACAAACTTTATTATAGTTATGTTTACCTAACACTCCTCTCACCATTCATCCGCTCTACATGTCCAGAGCGTCCTGCTCTACATGCCTAGCATCCCTTTCTTAATCTTAGCTATTACGTTTACATCTGCCTTGCATTTTTTCCGGAGATTCTCTTTTCTAACACAGTCATACAAAGTTTTACCATGTTTAGTTACGCCTCGGACGTTTGTTTTCTACAGCTTTCAGTCGACTTGTATCCTTCTTTTGACAGTTCCAAAGATATTGAAATTGTATTTCAATATCTTTGGCCAGTTAAATAGGTACTACTCTCTGCCGTACATTAGAGTTGATACTTTATTTGTAGTTACCTTTATAAAATTAAGGAATTTTCGTAATAAAAATATTAATATGAATATCTTTATGAAGTTATAGCGAGGATTCAGTGAACGAAATTTAACAACTTCAGGATCTGAAAGACGAATGCTTGAAATAGCTAAGAACATCAAAACATACTAATTAAAAACAAACGAAAAATCGGAAACCCAAAAATTTTATAAATCAGTTCGAAATATATAGGTGCGTAAATAGCTAGGTACAGGTGAATCATTTTAAAGCGACCCTTGCGCGTGTGGTGGTATACAGGATGGACGAAAATAATTTTATTATTATTATTTTTATTTTTGTTAGGAACCTAAAATATGAAGCAAATAAAACCCAAAAAAGTATTTTGTCGAATTGAATCGCAAGTCAAAGGGCAAATTGTTTCGCAAAACTGAATTAATAACAGAACTTTCACAGAATTTAATTTAATGAGTTGTTCAAGTTCTGTGAAACAAATGGCGCTACATTTAAACGGAATTGGTAAATATTGCTATTCACCCAGTATTTTTGGACATTTTTGGGGTAAGAGGGGACTGTTGGCGGGTATTCCAAACCAGTTCAAAACACTTTTTTGGCACTTTTGATTGGTACTTTCGTGAGCACAAATACATTCAAACGTGTCCTCTTTAAAATAATTTGCCTGTAATGGTTCACTAACGAAATTCTGGCCATATTGTTGTGTTTTCGGGTATGAAAAAGCGGCATATTTGCAAAATATCAGCCTCGCGTGTCAAGCGGAGGAAATACAATGAGGTATTCGCATAAAAAGCTGACATTGTGGCCAGCCAGCGTCAAGACATCAGCGACGAGGATATTTGAAAAATACATGTTATGCTGTGCAGGAATTGGGGGAGCTGATGATTTTTTCAGGTCGACAGAAGTCGAGACACCGACCGCCGCGTAGCAAGAGGGGCAGGGACGAACCTGCACTGGGCGCAAACTGCTATAAGATTTGTATTTAGTATACAGGCAAATCATTTTTTAAAGTTTTTTTATTCCTGAAAAAAAATTACACTTCTTCAAACACGGCAAACTTATTTTGTGCCACCATTTTAATTCTAAAGTAATAGATTACTTAGTTTTGACTGGGTTTATTGTTTATAAAAAAACACATGTTTCGTGAATAATGCTCAGGGTACTTAAAACTAAATACAACAATAGACAAAGGCATAACGGTGTCAATGGAAAAATGGGAGTTGAAAGGGTGTAAATAGGGCATAATTTACAAAGGGAACAATTTTAATAATGGGTCAAAATATTTATTCGTATTTACACTCTTTCTAATTTCTAAGATGTCAATTTTGTCCAAATGGACATCTTTAAAATTATAATCTAGTAATCCAATTCCACTACTAGAGTCAAAAGAGTGATTCGTCACAAATGATTGACAAACTCCGAAAAATTATTATTGTTTAAACATTTCAAATGTTCCTTTATCCTTATTTATGATGTATGATCAGCAAACCAGAATTCCTATTTTTTCACCAGCGCTCATACGTTAGGGCTCCCGAACGTACTTTTTTAGAACTAGATAGATTTCATTATTATCCTACCATCGCTCGCGTCTGGGTGAAACAATAAAATCTTTGGTTTTTTATTCAAAATGAAAATAAGTTTTTTGATGTTGGGACTTGTATTTCATGGTAAAAATGGTGAAAATTTCTTATTTGGACAATTTATGACCAATTTTACCGAAATGATAACATCAAAATTTTACTGGGAAGAGCGTCACAGACACGTCCTCCCTAGGTCGTGGTTCGGGTCGGAAGCCAGAATGAATTGGCTTGGAACTATGAAGATGGCCAAACTTGTTGGTAAATTGATTAAAAACAAATTTTACTGAAAGTATTTTTGTTTAAAACAATTCATTATTTTTCAATAATGTCTAATCAAGATATATGTTTAAAAAATCTAAATTATATTACTTACGAATAGACCAATTTTCGACATTTAAATTAAAATTGTGAAACATGGCTTTACCAGATAATGTATTGATTTGTAATACCTTATGATTATAAGGTATGAATTCTGTTTTGTATGATAATATTTCTGGTTTGAAAATTAATAAATCTGAGCATCGACTAACAGTATAACTTTTTTTTTATTAAAAAAATTCAAACTTTTAAGAAAGATGAAAAAACCGCTTTAATACCAAAAAACACAACAATCTTTTGAAATCATATTATGTTTTTTTGTAAAAATGTTTCGTAACATCTAGAATTTGGTTTAAAAATGACAAATTACCGGTTGAGTCTAACCAAACCCTCTTAAGTAATCTATTAATTTTGAAGAACATTAGGTACATTTTTACTGATTTAACGAGAAATATGAAATACATTCATTTTACATTACGTAATAATCATATAGAAAGAATAAAATTAATGGCAAAAATTGTGGAAATTGCCGTATAAAACAGAACAGTAACAAAATATGTCAAAATAATTGGATAGGTAAGTATAAATTAGTTTAGGTTGTATTACGTTAGGTTTGTGGGTAGTGGGTATGTTTTATTTTCCTTCACTTTTCTTCAATTTGTTGCTTTGTCATTGCTCTGTTTTGTCACTGTTATATTTTTCCCTTTTTTTTCATGGAACCAACAACGATATCCACACCGGGCGGGCGGTAGTCTCCTGGATCCGCTACTGTGTGGATAGGAAGTAAGGTACCGACGAGCTTGTATACACTATGGCCGAGGTATTAGCATCGTTATAGGGCCCCGGTTGTATTATTCAACACCTTCGCATGGAACAGAGGTGGCGAATGCCATTCCGGGACATTTAGACGCGTGCAAAAACACTATCATCATAATACCGACGGACCACCGCTGATATGATGTGAACCGACTTTAAACTTTATTTTTAAATAGCTGAATAATGGCCCTGCTTTTCTTGTCTACCTATTTTTCATGGAATGAGAATAAAATATATTTAAAAAAAAAACATTAAAATATTTATTTTTCTGGTAGGCAGTTGCCACAGGGCTTCGCACGAGTTTTAACGCTCTTTTTTTCTGATGGAACTAACGAAACGTCATTTGTCTTATTTTATTCAGATAAATTTGATATTTCAAAGAACCACACCTCATGTTGTCAAAAAAGTTTCCTAGACATAGAAAATGCGGCCTCAGCACGGGTAAGCCAGAATTAGAAGAATTCAAAATTATCGGATTGTACTATGAAATGTAAAAAGTTGTATGAAAAATTAAAAAAAAATATAAGTATAAAAAAGAAAATCCAGTCAGAAAATACTATGCAAATTGCATGGTGTTGAAGCTCACCGTTCGGAAGTTTTTGCTAAGGCAAACAAACAGAAGTTCAATTTCCGAGATTGAAGAATCGGTCCTTACTTACTGATATTGGGTTGGTATGTAGGTTCACATACCTGAATATACCTATATAGAAATTTTTTATCAAAGTTATTTAATTCTAATGTGATGATATTAAATCATTGAAGAAGTAGATATAACGAAGCATGAAACAGAACAAGACACGGATATTTAAAAGGTTTCCGTCGCTACGGGGAATCGAACCCAGGATCTCTGTCTTACCAACTGCCTCTAACTTTTTTGTTATTAATTAAAGTATATTCTTGAAACTTAACTTCTGTTTTCATATTGAAAAAAAAATTACAAGATTTCATAAAAATAAAAACTACATAGTGAAAACAGCAACACTAATATTAATAATTAAATATATGACACCTTCCTCCCATATCCATAAACATAGCATTTTATGGGTTTTATCTATATCGTTAAATAAAAAATTAAATAAATTTTTTTGAAAATGAAATGTTTCATAAATTAAACGTGTAATTATTACTCTGATATCAACCACATTACTCTGACCACCATAACATTTGTGTTTGCATTGCATGGTGGTCGAAAAATCGACAAATTATATACTAACCATCAAAGTAATGAATAAAAAAAATAAAAATTATATATATATTTACATTTTGAACAAATAAATTTTCAATTAAAAAATGTTTGTCTCTTGCAAAACAGGGGTTTTTTACTGTTCGTAAATAAATATTACAATAAATGAATGTAATTGTACTTATTTTTTAAGCAGACAAATCAATAAAATCGGAAGATTCCTTTTTTCCGAAATAATTGCCATTAAAGGGTATTTGTTGGCCAGGCTAGACATTATCAGAACCGTGACTTGGAAAAAAACCCTGTGAGAAACAATAATTATTTATTTATGTTTTATTCATACCGCTGGTTTCGCTAGTGGAAATATCTAAATGGTGTGACATCCAACACAACACCTTTTTTGCTGAATGCCAGAGGGAGGTTAACCAAGGCGGAGTAAGCAAGTTAGCATGGTGTTAAGTGTTAATGTGTTAAGGAGGAATTCAACTCTAGACTTGTTATTGGCTTAGGAATTAATTCAGCGTCAAAAACAATAGCCATCTTCCCGGTTTTTTATGTGATCAAGCAAAACCTGAGACGGTTTCACTTCACTGGTAATAAATTTTATCAACTTAAGGAAGGGGAACACCTCTTGTGGCTGCTGTAATGTTTATAGTCTTTGGGTGGTATGCGCATTGCGCATTGCGCACTAAACAATGTTGTTACCCAATTAACAAGGCAAGTTTAAGTCATTTTTCAACAGTGCAGCTATACTATATACTAAAAAGATACATCCGTTTGTAAAAAGTATTTAATACTGATGTAGTCATCATAACTGTTGAGTGAGCATACTTAAATACATAGTAAATATACTAAATTCATCAAAAATTTCCGTTTCTACTTCATTCTGCCTCACAAAACTCCCAAAATTTGGGATGCCATATTTCCATAGGCTCCGGTAGGGAGATAATCATGTAGGTAAACAACGAAATAAATCTCACCAAAACAAATATTTACCAAACTAGGTAACATAAAATAAAATTACCTACACCTTTTACAACGTTTACCAAAATATCCATAATTTATTAGACATACAGGGTGTCAAGGGATATACTCGACTATAACTAGTGATTCCTCATATTATTTTGAGTAAACAATGTAAATGAAATTTTTGTCACAAAAACATAAATAATCACTAGACATTGAACAGTTAGGGTCGGGTGAGGGTTTGGGATAAGCGACCGGTGACGATATGCATGAAGAATATTTTGTGGTTTGATTTTGAAAAAACCAGTATTAAAAAAGACATCAAAAAAGTCACCAAAGATCAAAATTTCATTAAAATTTTTTACTCCAAATAATATCATGAATCACTGGTTAAAGAAAGTCAAGTGCGTTCCTGAACACCCTCTACAACAATTTAAAAAATATATTTTTACCGAATAAGTAATAAACTTAGTTTAATTTCTAAAAATATTCATGACTAGTGAAAATACGAACCTAAGATAAATAGTTTAATAAGTTTCTCAGAATTTTATTTATTTTTATTAACGAGTTTCCGAAGTTCATTTTAAATTCACTGGACAGTACTCGTTAAGCGTGATGATTTCCTGTATCCCTATAAAAAAGCATTAATTGTGTAGCTACAAGTTTCATCAGATAACATTAGTCAAGGAGGTGTGATACAAAATTCCTGAATTTATTTATTAGTAGGTGTGTTCTCAGTACGTATACCTCTACTCATATCAAAAGAAATCTAGATAAATGGAATAAATGAATACTTGTTCAAACCAGTGCAATGTTGTTACTGTATTTTATGTTATATCTACCATACAGCTTAGTAAAACTATCCATCTGATACTTGGGAATTTGACTGAGAAATGTTGTTTTGATTTGCCTTGCGTCTTAGATACGTCAATCACTCTCGTAGGCATAACGCAATATATAAAATGTTTTGATAGACAGGGCATAAAAAATGCAAATTACGAGACAGAGCCAGTGACGTTTTATTTATTTGAAAATTCACGTCAGCTCTGACGGGATGTCACATGAAAAAACTGTCCATATAAATATATGGGAGTTGTGACTGAGGTGCGTTAGTACGGGGAATGCAAAACAGCCTCCCCGGAGGACGGAATACAGGCCACGGGTAGGGGGACCACGTTATATTGAATTTAAGACTGAATTCAGATTTTTATGAATGTAGATAAATATTTCAGGATAGCGGTTAACTCGGTTGAAATTTAAGACATTTCCATGCGAATTTACACGTCATATATATTTGGTAAAGACCCTTCAACGATTGATTGTATGATACAATAAATTGATTATTTGAACATTATTTGTAAAAAAAACAATTCTTTTAGGTTACATAAAAATAAAGGTAGGTAGGTTTATCAGTTTCTGAATGTCTTTGTCCGAGTTTCAGCATATTTTTATCACCTTTTATTGTACAAAAAAAACAATGAGCAACCGTTTTGTTAATATTTATTTATTCATTGCATTGTTTATTACATAGTTGACAATTTTTCGACCACCTTCTTAGGCACATGCTCGTATTGTGGTGATCGATTTTATTTCGTTGACCCTACGATAACTTTTTTGATATCACTTAAATGAATATTTAAACATTCTACAATTCGTGACAGAGTAACCTGAAAATTGTCACGTTTACGTAGAAATTGTGTGCACAGAAAAATGAGTGCAATTTTCATGACGCCAGAAATTATCACTTTTTGGCGAACTCCGTTTTTACGTGGAACCAACTTAAAACACTAATTAAAAAGCCACGCATTTCTTATGCGTAGGTATATTTGATACCCACTCACATAGAGCATAATATAAAGCAACCCTTTTCAAAAAACAATACTTTCAATTTTCAAATTTCGTAAATTTTATTTGAAGAACTAAAAAATGAAGGTTAGTTCACATACGGTAGAAGTGAAACCTTCTCCCACACAATCTCAACCAATAGGAGCCTTGAAAAGTGAACTCCTAATCAAAACGGCCAATGCGATAAGGTTTCATTCTATCTCATTCTCTCACAGGCTAAATCCTATAAATGTATGCGTTTGTGTCCTTTAGTGTCGTATCCGTTTCATCGAGTTTCAAATCACAACGGTACTAAAGAAGTTTCACTTCAAAAATCGAAATTCTCGGTGTCCTCTTGTACTTACCTAGTAAGAAATCTACACCATACAATATTTGAAGAAGATTAACAACACTAATATGTTCAATAATTCGGCCCCTTATTGAAAATTTGTTCCCGCACAATGAGAGTTTCGCGTGGTTGCGCTGAGAGCTCAGAGGAGGACGCTGTCATCCCGTTAGACGAACAAACTGCGTATTTGTTGTCATTTCTCAGGGACTTTTGTCGTCCTCTTTTTATTAAAATCCCCCCACCTTAATCCCCGCTTTGTCTGCCCCCGTCCCCCATCCATGTTCATGTCGCCGGCTTCCCGTATTTATAATTCAGGATGTAATCATGCCGTGGAATGCTAAATATGGGAAAATGTCAAATGTGTGCCAGCCATATTTTATGAACTTTTATCATTTTTTTAGTTTATTGGGACCGCTTCCATAAACTTATGAAGTTGACACCTATATACCGCCTACTTACGTGAGATCTATTTTATGTTTGTTATATTACTGTTTATGTTACCTACTTATGTACCTACGTATATTTGTGTAATTTACTAAACGGATGATTAGTGGGTGAATGACGCGAAACTTCGGGTTTAGAAACCAGGTGTCGCGGGTTCAATCAACTGCTTACTTGTTCTTGTCTAGCAAGTCGTTCATCATTGCACAAGGAGCATTTTTCGCTTTTAATGAGGAAAATAGATGGAACTCATATAACAAAATACAGTACTACACATTTTAAATAAATTAAAAATAATATGAATAATAATACTTAATAATTAATTTTATTGTTGTTTTTATTACTTTCTAGCCAAATATACCTACATAATTGCGTAAATAAGTACAAATACATTTTTCAGTGAAGATAAACAACCCCACTAGATACTGTTCACTGTTCCTAGGTGGTAAAAATTAATTTGACTTTTAATATTAATAGGTTAAATTATAAGGAAATCAGAAGAAATAAAATTGAATTAGAGAAATTAAAATAAATTAAAGAAAAAAAAAGGAAAAAAAAAAAAAGAAATTACCTAGGTAAAAAAACATAAAGGTAAAAACTACCATTCAAAATAAAGAAGACATATGTAGGTTCTTAGTTGAAATTTTTCCTTGGGTTTCTTTTCCACTAGTTAGGTACACCTACCCCATTTCCTCCCGCTTCGCAAAATTGGACAGTTTGGAGTGTTATAATCCCACGGGATCCGGACAGTGGGACTCTTGTGGGGTACCTATCATATAAAAATATCTTTTAAAAAAAAGCACAAAAGTTAATCTCAATAACACAGTTGAAAGTTTTTTTCACCCCTTTGTATCACATTCAGGAATACACAAGACCACCCTCACCAAAAGCTTGCGAAAAAAACCCATAAAGAACTGACAAATTTTTTCACAAGACGGGTTGCCTATTGAAGTATTGACAAATTCCTAGTAAATCTAACGCTCTACACAAAAGGACAAGACAAAGACCAAAAGACGTAATATCTATTATAACACTCACGAAAGGGTAAAATATAATGTAAAAAGAATGCTAAAATAGGCTGGTTACCTTCCTTAAATCTTAAATCATTTATCATAGCTGAAAGTGGGTCATGTTTTCAAAAGATACTTTAAACATTTTAACAAATGGGATGCTGCCATAAAAATTGTCCAGAGATAAATATGTCGCAGCGCGTATTAGTGTGTGTATATTGATGTGTTGGTTTTTGGTTTGTTTGCAACCCTTTTGAAATACATCAATGGGGTGGGTTTCTTTTTACGCGTTCGCAAAAGCAGGATGTTTGGAGGCTGTTACAGAATACCGAGTATTCTGACATAAATCATGCGCTAATATGAAGTTATGAGACTTGAAGCTTTTGTAAAGAATGGATAATTTTTACTATTGAATAAATACCTAGTAAGCACTCAGTTAAAGTATCTAATATTAATTGATTTTATTGAGGTAACTTTTAGATTACTTTCAATGGTTTTATTTCAATACTTTTTTTAAGAGACAAGATTTCTCACCTATAGTCGAAAATGTTTCAAATGAACAAGATAGGAAATTTATTTTTGATTATTCTATGCGTGTCTATTATGTGCTTTTCTGGTTGTACAGCACATTTTTACAGCAGCATTGATGAACCAATAGATGCAATTTTGAGCCATAAGTTGTCATAGTGGTTTGTCTAGTTTTTAATTAGAAGTAAGATTGTAGAAATGTATTATAAGTTTGTACAGTGCCCTTGAGGTGATTTTTCACAAAAATGGCGCTATACAAGTCATCCAAATATTATTATAATTATTAGTTTATACTAATAAAATCGGGAAAACACATAGATACAAGAACAACATATTTTCCAAAAAGATATTTGATTGTTATTAAAAACTAAAGAAAAACTATGGGAATGTGTATTTTTAGGATAGAACCTTATTACTACTGATACAGAATTTGCAAGCCTCTTTACGTAAGGAAATTTAATAGGTAGACTTAACGTAGATTTTGTCATCTAGTTACAGTTAATTCTGAGTTAAACTTTATTTTTTTTATAATTTTATCGTCGGCAACCCGGGTGTTTATTGAGATAAAGTATTCTAATGATGCTAGTAAGTTACCCCTAAGTTACAAGTACGCTTTTCTATTTATGTAAGTAATGTGTGTAGGTACCAGCATTTATCTTTCCCGATCGATTGCCATTTTTCTCGAACCTTGCAATAATACTCGTATGCACTAAAAACAATCATAACATTACCCCCCTCCCCCGCCGCCTCCTTCCCTCCCACCCCTCCCCGGAGGAGTCTTGTCCCGCCCCTCACCCCTGAGCCGCCCAATCACAGCCCGTCTCGCATCCCCCCCACTTTACAAACCCCACTACCAGGCGACCAGCACACGACCAACTCGTAAAGCGTTTGGCACAATCGGAGAATAAACAGCTGATTTTCATTTATGCCTCTTTTATTTATGCTAGAAATTTTCTGTACGACTATATAAAGTAAACATCCTCTTTTACTTATTATTTTGAAACCTGAAAACTACAACTTAATCATGAAATTTTATACATTTAACCACATCAATCGAAAATTTTAAGATTTACTAATGATATTTAGAGCACTCAGTAAAAATCCTTCAAATTATAACACATTATTTCTCTTCTGACAATAAAATTCTTGAATTTCGTAAAACATATAAATAATAAAGAAAATTGAAATCGTTGGTGGCTGGGCTGGAAGGCCCGAAAAATTAAGTTAAAGTGATATTTAGCTCAGTATTTCTTGTATTTTAAACATTTGGTCTTATTTTTCGATCGTTTACTTATAATAATAATTTAAGTAAGAACAATTTTATCAGTTAAAATTTCGACTTAGTTTGTGCAAGCTACGTTGATTTCGAGTCGGTGTAATTTATCACCGCCGCGTGCCAAAGTGGAGTAGGAGTGAGCCGCCGCGGTCACTCCCCGAGCCGGCGCTCAGTGCTCCTCCATCAGTGAGCTCGGCAACATCTGCCCTCACACAACACAGCCACGATATAT
The DNA here is from genome assembly GCA_917563855.2 of Limnephilus lunatus. Classification (NCBI taxonomy): domain Eukaryota; kingdom Metazoa; phylum Arthropoda; class Insecta; order Trichoptera; family Limnephilidae; genus Limnephilus; species Limnephilus lunatus. The sequence continues at coordinate 90,058,913 of OU830595.1, read as the reverse complement.
CGTTCTCTTATCACTGCTAACAGGGCCGGCGAGTACCCTAATCGGTCTGACGCACCTTCCTTCCACAGTTCACAGATGGCAGTTGATCGTCGATCATGATGACTTAGTTCCCAATAGCATACCATACCCGTAGCCCGTGTGAACAGTGCTACTATCAGTGCTATCGAGTGACCAGTTTGCCTCTAGACGCTCGTCTGTGTGTGCTGTGAGAAAAACGTCAAAAGACTGAAAGAGTGCATGACAAAACGTCCAATAAAAAATGACTATTTAAAATGCTGCATAAAATAAAATAAAAAATTAACCAAACACCCACTGATAGATTGATTGTGAGAATTGAAAAAAAATTGATTTGATCTGTCAAATTGTAATAAGAACTGTTTGATTAGAGCGGTTGTAGAGTGCATGTGGCGCCGCCTAGCGGACGGTAGTACAGGCAGGGCTGTCACTCGGGAAGTTTTCGGCAGGGGAAGGGGCCGGAGGGGGTTGTGGAGGGAGATCCAGCCCTGGACATATCTCCTCGGCCGCCCTGCTAGGTAGGCGGCTGCCTGGACCAGATCTCGCACGAGACGGGACACGATATAATCCACGTCCAAAGTCCGCCGCCGCAACTGTCGAAAGCTCGCTATTTTCGCGAATGGTGAAAATCAAAACAAAACAATACTTTTATTACAAATTTTCTAGTGGATTATAATTTTAGACAATCTTAACTATTTTTAAACTTGTTTAAGTGGTTATAAATAAACTTTGAAAATAATGTACCTATTAGATAATTGTGTCAAAATACAAAAATAATTCTGACGAGAGGATCAAGTTCTAAGGACGTGGTTTGGGAAGATAATGAATGATGTATTCTGCCAATGGAATATCGAGTCACGGTGCCGCTGGGGAGGACCGCTACCCCTCTGAGGCTGCCCGCGGGAGTATGCAGCGCCCCCTGGAGGGGGGTGGAGGGGGGGCGGGGGTAGGGGGTGGGATGTCCCGGAGGAAGCAGGCTCGCCCCATCAGGCTGCTTGATGATGACCCGGTGCCGCCGATAGCACCAATTGGTAAGTGAAATCTTTTAATACCGCGGGTAATTAAAACTCATCAGGTAGGTGCATCAAAACATCTTAATTTGCAGCACCCATTGTTACCTATCATTCATGAAAAAAACTAAATTTATTCCGGATACGAACACGCAACCTCTCGAATCTTATACGTAACTATCCTTACTCAATTTAAAAATTCAGCAATGGTTCCTTAAAACGATTACCTACCAATGATTTATAAGAGAGTAGGCACGTAGGTACCTAAATACCTACTTACCACCTCACTACCCATCTCAATGCGAGTTTATACCTATACCTACCTATGTATCTAGGTAGATATCTACCTACCTAAAATTCAGCAATGGTTCATTAAAACGATTGCCTACCAATGCTTTATAAGAGAGTTGGTACCTAAATACCTACTTACCACCTCCCTATACCCATCTCAAAGCGAGTTTATATCTATACCTACCTAAGTATCTAAGTAGGTACCTACCTACCTAGGTATATGCTGATATATAGAAAACATGATGCTAAGTGAATGTACCTATAATTTTCACCTTAGTAGAGGCAAACATCATTGTATTTAGACATAGGTAATAGGTAGGTATCTACATTAATTATGTACCTAGGTAGGTAAATTTAAAACACATTTGAATTTTATTTGAACTTACATAACTGACAGCAGTAAATAATTAATTCATTGAAATATTGAGTAGGTATTACCTACCTATGTATTTATGTCCTAAGATTTTACACCTGCCAACTGGAAAAGGTTTGCATTAAAGCACTGATTGCTTAACACTTTAGTTATCCTTTCGAACCAACTGCACAGAAATCATTGTTGTAGAAATGCACCTTTTCAAAATTGTTTCTTTTATCAGTTCACAAAGACCAACACAAGACGAAGATCGCACTAATAAAAAAAAAACACAATGAACAAAAAACTTTTACGACGAGCAAACCCTAAAATTTTGAAACGAGACGAGACAGTATGAAAATAAATTAGTTAAGATTTACAAGTGCAGTAAAAATGACAATATGATGTGTGTAGTATATTCAGAATACCATTCGGAATCCAAAGGGAACATCTTCATATTCTTGGGAACTGATTCAATATTATTCCTTTATTAGATTAGTATCAGGTATCGGTCATAAAGAGCCCGTTAAGAACGCGAGTATTAAATTTTTTTAACGACTAAGGAAATATGGTCATATTTTTAAGTACCATTAAGGCATTGGGGATGCCTGCAATACACTCCACCTTAATGTTTTGATTGTACGGTTTTAAAAACTTGATTTCTTTACGACAAAATACTTTCATGATATTATTAACAGCTGTATCAATCATAAAAAAGGATTTTTGTATCTTTTGAATGTGGGCGGGCAATAAAATGCATGTTAATAAATTCGAATGAATTATGGCCGAAAAATAAAAGCATTATCAAAATAGCAATAAAAGCGCTGCGTCATTTGATAAAATTGGAAATAAATAATTAGCGAAAATCAACTTGCCATGTAGGTGGCTAATATTATGCCTAATAAAATGGCAGTAGTATAATTTATTTTCATATCCAGGAAATATTATATTTTGCAATATAATAATTAATTTTTACGTTAACTCCATACAAGAAGCCCTGAGAAAAATAATTCCTCTCGAGGCCTATGTCATGTTTGAGGGTGGTGTGTGGACTTTTTTTAATGAAAGGGTGGAGATGAAATTCTTGGAAGAAAAAGGGTTGAGGGGTGAATAGGAATCTGATAGTCAGTGTATCCAGGAGTGATAGTCGTATATGAATCCATCCCTCTGAGATAATCCGACTTGAGAGGTTAAAGGACTTCCCTCAACTGGCTTCTCCTGATCAAGCCCACCAGTTGGTAGGCTAACGCATCCGCTGTTAAGATCTGAACAATTAATTAACCCGGGTACCCCTGCTAAGTCTCCTAACGCAGCGAACCACCTGGAGTCACCTATGACAGAGGTGTTGGTTACCAATAAATTTGATACCAATAACGCCTACAAAATTGAAAATTTATTTATAATGTTCGCCAATTTACTGTAAAAATAAAAGCACGTGACAATATGACTGCGAAGCCTCTTAGCGGGGTGCGAGGGATGGAAGGGCAGGTACGACGTAGGACCCAAGAGTGGGTGGCTGGAGGCGAGTGACGCGTGCCGGGTGCCGGGTGCCTACCCCCGAACGCGCTACCCCTCGCGGTGTCGAATATCGGTAGCAAGGCTCGGGCATTAATTAACCGTCACAACACAGCGCTTACTTTCACTCTAATTTCAAATAATAATAATAACTTGTTAAAGAAACTTTCGGGGTAAAGTCGATTCTTATACCTCGGGGTTATTTATTTCAAACATATTTTTTTAGATTAACCTCTCCACATTTAGATAAGTTTTTAGATTTTCACGGCCAAAAGCATTTTCGTTGTTAGTTTTTGGGGTGTTATGCCGTGTTGCGCTACCTCCTTTTATAGCCGACGTTTCGGACAGCGTTGCAGTGTCCATCATCAGGGCAGACCCGGTAGATCGTCGATCAGAACACATCGTCGGATCTGCCCTGATGATGGACACTGCAACGCTGTCCGAAACGTCGGCTATAGAAGTAGGTAGCGCAACACGGCATAACACCCCAAAAACTAACAACGAAAATCTCCACATTTAGGTTTTTTTAAATCATTGATTACCTGACAGTGATTTTCAGAGGTTCCCAATCAGTCGATCGCGAAAATTTTTTTGTTCGATTCCAATAATATGTTCACCAATACTTTTTCTTTAACCCCTAAGACCTCAGGCCTATTTTTTCTGAAAATCAAAATATTTCCGCTTTGCAAAAAAATCCAAATAAATGGAATAATTCTGAAAGCATCCAAAAACTATTATTTGTTTTTAAAGGTGATGAAATACGCTTTCAAATTTTATAATTTGAAATACATAAATATTTTTTTAAATAACGAAGAAAAATAAAAACAAACATATTTTGTTAGACAAATATAGATATTATAAACGTTATCGTAAAGTTCTTTTTCGTTTCCCGTAAAAATAATTGGTAAAATATTCCCAAACTTTCATAAACCTTTTTCAAAATGCGGTCGGAAACTTCGGTTTCAAAAAACTGTGCATTTTAATTATTGTGTGGCCTACTTTTAGATTTGAATATAAAGCGTAATATTTTCTCTTTCTAACACCGTTTAGATCATACCAACACATTTAGAGCCACAACGATTTCTGTGAGACCTACATACATAAGTAGTTCCAAAAATCCAACAAATTAACCTGAAGGGTTAAATTTATAACCGTATATTAAAAATTGTATATCCTTTTCGTATTAATGGAGCGGCTTATTGATAAAAGTTTTAAAACTAAAAAAAATTAATAGCAAAAATGTAGTTTTATGTAGTTATCCAAAATGCAATGTCTATATACTTCTTCCCGAATGGGTACCTACCCACTTTGTCACGTAAATGCATTGTCGCTGAATTAGTAATACAAAAACACAATGAACCTGAATTTTGTAATAAAACCGGCGTTATCTACCTACTATGGTAGATTCGTAGCTGAAAATTATACAAAGCGTAAAATTATTTTTAATTTACTTGCTTTGATTTTTATATTTTCTGGCATTGGTGCCGCGCATCATACATAACACCTCAACCAGCCAATCTATTGTTTATTCTATAATTTTTTCAACAGTTTGGGAAACACTACTTTTGATTACCTGAGAGAAGGTAGCATTTCGAGAACAAATTGTAAAAAATATGTGTGTTTTTATCATCTTTATCGGAATGGAGCATTTCTTAGGAATAGCAATTGACAACATCGTTGCTACACTTAAATATGGATTTAAGTAAAACGATGTAGGCAAATCTCGCAATCGTGTTTATGACCTGTATTATCCCGACCATAAAGTGAATCGAAAACACCGCGAGGTTCCGAATAAAATACAAAAATTGCTCGAGGATTGAGGCGGTACTTCCGTAGGATAAAATAAAGGCCTCATTATTTAATCATATTTGAATATTCTTGCACTTGTAATAATCCAATAAAATGATACTGAAATGCACGCAGGGCAATCAAATAATAAATAGCAAGGTATAAACCGTACGAATAACGAGATGCTGTTCTTGCAACAAGACGAGGCTCGGGATAAACGATATGGATTCTCAATCATTAAAATATCTCCAACATTGATGCTGCAGCGAGGTAAAAACTAACTCTTTTGTTATAGCCTTGGGGCCTGCAAGGCTATTGCTGATGTAGGGACTGCATCATGTTCATGTATGACTGATTTTAACTGCTTAATTACAAATATTATAATCAATAATTATCAGCCTGAAACACTCGTCTACATTGAAAAAATCTTCCGAGAAAAGATACTGGCCGCCAACGGGAATTGAACCCGTGACCTTCTGATTGCCGGTCAGGTGCTCTTGACCACTGAGCTATGGCGGCTTATCTAATACCCGCCAAATAATTCAATATATACTAGTGTTTCATTCGACAATTACCCATTATTACATTTTTCCAACTGAAAACAACCAACTTTATTTTTGTGAGAGAGGTATTGTTAATACTAAATCTCCCGCTAGGTGGCGTCGAGACTAATTATGTCTGCATTTATTGCTGAAATACTTTAACTTGTCAAATATTAATTATTATTTTTAATTGATAAACTAACGTTTAAACAAGATTTTTATGCATAGCACAAAGGGTAGATAACAAATATTATAATCAATAATTATCAGCCTGAAACACTCGTCTACATTGAAAAAATCTTCCGAGAAAAGATACTGGCCGCCAACGGGAATTGAACCCGTGACCTTCTGATTGCCGGTCAGGTGCTCTTGACCACTGAGCTATGGCGGCTTATCTAATACCCGCCAAATAATTCAATATATACTAGTGTTTCATTCGACAATTACCCATTATTACATTTTTCCAACTGAAAACAACCAACTTTATTTTTGTGAGAGAGGTATTGTTAATACTAAATCTCCCGCTAGGTGGCGTCGAGACTAATTATGTCTGCATTTATTGCTGAAATACTTTAACTTGTCAAATATTAATTATTATTTTTAATTGATAAACTAACGTTTAAACAAGATTTTTATGCATAGCACAAAGGGTAGATAACAAATATTATAATCAATAATTATCAGCCTGAAACACTCGTCTACATTGAAAAAATCTTCCGAGAAAAGATACTGGCCGCCAACGGGAATTGAACCCGTGACCTTCTGATTGCCGGTCAGGTGCTCTTGACCACTGAGCTATGGCGGCTTATCTATCTCGGAAGATTTTTTCAATGTAGACGAGTGTTTCAGGCTGATAATTATTGATTATAATATTTGTTATCTACCCTTTGTGCTATGCATAAAAATCTTGTTTAAACGTTAGTTTATCAATTAAAAATAATAATTAATATTTGACAAGTTAAAGTATTTCAGCAATAAATGCAGACATAATTAGTCTCGACGCCACCTAGCGGGAGATTTAGTATTAACAATACCTCTCTCACAAAAATAAAGTTGGTTGTTTTCAGTTGGAAAAATGTAATAATGGGTAATTGTCGAATGAAACACTAGTATATATTGAATTATTTGGCGGGTATTAGATAAGCCGCCATAGCTCAGTGGTCAAGAGCACCTGACCGGCAATCAGAAGGTCACGGGTTCAATTCCCGTTGGCGGCCAGTATCTTTTCTCGGAGGATTTTTTCAATGTAGACGAGTGTTTCAGGCTGATAATTATTGATTATAATATTTGTTATCTACCCTTTGTGCTATGCATAAAAATCTTGTTTAAACGTTAGTTTATCAATTAAAAATAATAATTAATATTTGACAAGTTAAAGTATTTCAGCAATAAATGCAGACATAATTAGTCTCGACGCCACCTAGCGGGAGATTTAGTATTAACAATACCTCTCTCACAAAAATAAAGTTGGTTGTTTTCAGTTGGAAAAATGTAATAATGGGTAATTGTCGAATGAAACACTAGTATATATTGAATTATTTGGCGGGTATTAGATAAGCCGCCATAGCTCAGTGGTCAAGAGCACCTGACCGGCAATCAGAAGGTCACGGGTTCAATTCCCGTTGGCGGCCAGTATCTTTTCTCGGAAGATTTTTTCAATGTAGACGAGTGTTTCAGGCTGATAATTATTGATTATAATATTTGTTATCTACCCTTTGTGCTATGCATAAAAATCTTGTTTAAACGTTAGTTTATCAATTAAAAATAATGCTTAATTACGTTTAACAATCTATTATTATATCGCCAATTAAATACTTTGGTACTATCCACTTAACTGGGCTGCAGTTAATTCTAGATATTTTATTATTTTGCGCGATACGTACCTGTGCGGTTTATTATTGATTCCAGCAATTTGAAGATTAACCCTATAAAACACAACATCGTTGTCGTAAACTCTGTAGAATTCATAAAATCTCAATAGTTATTAATTCGAAACTGATCGGAATTTTCTTAAGCATCTCTTGAACTCTCTGACATCTAAACCCAAGCCGAATCGATATTTTCTGGTTTATCTTACAGACCGACGGGCTAGGTAGGTACTTACAAGGCTTCTGGCACATCTACCCCCTTCAGACTACATAGATATACCTAGCTGCTCAGCTGTAGGGAGTGCTACCCTTATACCGCCTCAAACAACTTAGAATTTCACACTTTCATTTATCAACGAATTAATCGAAAGCTTATTTTATCTGCATCTTAAAATAGAACACTGTGTACAGGCAAATTATTTTTAAGAGACCCTTGCTTGTGTTGTGGTCTATTCGATGGTTAAAAATGGATGATTATTTATCTTTTAACGCTTGACGTTTTGGATGCAAATTCGAATTCAATCGTAAAAAATCTCTATCGAGCAAATAAAATATAAACGTCAAAGGCCTTTAGGTTTTTTTCTACATCCTATTTTGTACAATTAACCCAATATAAACAGTAAGTACAATATATTAAAGTCGACAGTGCAGTACAGTATAGTACAAATACCCATAACTAAATCGCGAGTCTAAATCTATTAATTTATTCCGCCGAGATATAAACGGTTTACTTATATAAGTTCCTACCTACTTGATTATTGATGCTAGATCGAAAAAATTATTTTGTTTTAAAGAGTTTTACTTTCCATGTACATTTGTTAGTTAAATTTTCGTTTTTAATTTTCAAACTAGAGTCAGGGAACATGAAGTGTGTTTACGAAATAATAACGAGTTTGCTATTTATTTAATAGAGACAGGCCATAAATTCAACAAAGAAAAAAAAAACAAATTTAAACATTCTAATATAAATACATATTTGTGCGCTATAAAAAATCTTAGAGATAAACAACAACAAAAATCATCTAGTTAACAAAATAATATGACCCTTATTAACAATGTTCCCATGTTATATTGATTCCTCCCATTGTTTCCCCCATCCCCCAAAATCATCCCTCCCACTACTCCCACCTAATAAAATCTAATAATTTCTGTACTTGTAAAAGTTAGTTTTAAGTTTTCTAGTGAATGACATGGATGTGTGGAAATCGGTAGCAGAAAAATTAAAATGTAAGTAACAAATGTATCTACATGGAAAGTAAAACTCTTCAAAACAAAATATCTAGAAATTGTTACATAGTTAATGACCAAGAAATACAAAAAAAACGACCAAATTATATTAAATTCAATTATTTTCTGTTTTGTTACACAATAATTTAATTTAAGATCGTCATTACGTTGTAAGGTAAGCGGACATGAGTTTAGCATGGTAATTCAGAAAACTCAAATAAATTGTAGTTAATATTTAAAAAAAAAAAAAATTCTACTTTAAAAAATAAACGCTTCGCACCCAGTATCTATGAACATGTATGTATGGGGAAGCATCATTTATCAATGGATATGAGGGTACAAACTAGTTCTAAAACTTTTCGATTTAGTGTCACAAATACATGTTTGCCTATAGGTAGATAGGTACTTACACCAAAATTACCGAACTTTTGGATCCGATAAACTCTGGTTTACTTTAATTTATTATTATCAAGCTGTTTGTGTCTGTTACCAAGCACGCTTGGTCTGTATAAGTACGTGTAAGTACATTGTTACCCATATAACGAATATTGGTACTACTTAGTAAGAAGGTAATAAATAGACAAATCTCTTCGCACTAATATGTCGTGGAAAATCTTTTTTCCTCTGTAATTTGTTGAATCTGTCAGTAAAAAAATAATTTTTTCAACAATTTATTTAGATTAAATAAGGTGCACAATTTTTTGGAAAAAATAGCAGCCAGTTGTTTTTTTATGCAATTCAATCCGACAGACTATTTACAGCCGTTCGATACAAGTCTAAAATATCATTACATAAATGTTTGAAGTCGGGCCAATAGGTGTCTCCGTCTGCCGAACTAAATGGGCTTCAAGCGCAATCACCAAGTGCCGGTATTACAAGACGTTCGATCTCTGTTAACGATTTAATAATAGAATTAGACTCACTCACAGACGGCGTGTCTTGCGGCGAGTCATTTCACTTATTCCTTCACTGCCGAACTCTCTGGAACAATCGAGGCTATGAGGGGTCGTCCAAAGAGGGAATGAATTCGTAATGCGACCCCCTGATCCGCACGCAGCTCAAAACATCCCTTAAAACTGAAACACTTCACCGAAAGCTCCCTTCCGTCCGTATTACAAGTTCACCGAGACGTAGAGCAATTCCGGTCTTTTTACAAGTGGTTTAGTTCATTTACATCTGGTTCGTGGAATATAAGCCGAGACGATTTGTTGGCTTGCCAAGATTGGCGTTATTTTGTAGCGATCAATGACGACTGAGCATTCTGTGTAAAATTCGAAGATTTCTCAACTACAACCTTTTTTGATTGAAGAACCTCCCCTTTCGTTTTACTATGCGAACACATTGAGGTTGGTAAAATCAAGAGTTTGATTGTATATAACTTGTGGCATTCTTCAATGCAAAATCTAGAAATGTTTCGAAATTTCCTGTCTTTTATTTACAGGGTTTTTTTTCTAATCCTCGGTGCTCAACTTACTGAACGCTTTCTGTAATGATGTTAACAATATTTAAATATTTGGATGATTTACATAGCGCCGATTTTGTGAAAAATCACCTCAAGGGGATGCTGTAGTTAAGATATAATCTACCAAGACAGTCTACGGGCAACTGAATTCACATCATCGTCAACCATCTTTCACGATGCTTATAATTTAATTATGGAAATGCTTTAAGAATATTTAAAGCCTATACTATTTTTCAAGGGTAGAGAGTGGCGTTAAAATGAAATGAATAGGTACGCTTTATAGATAGTTCCTCCACAATTTACAGTACTTTTTTAGACCAGATTTCAATAAGCTCCGTAATAAACATATCAGCCAACCAACTTTCACGACTCTAGTAAGTTAATTGTTGGAAGGCTCTAATAATTCAATTGTTTTTAAAAACTTTGATATTAGCGTGAACAATAAAGTGAATACATTTAATAATATTAATAGTAACGTAATATTTGTATAGCACAGTTTTGTGTCATTTCACTTCAAGTGCTCTTAACTATAATAAATTTAAAAAATAATCCTACAGTGCTCCCTATGAGTTCATTACAAAATATTGATAAAATAATACCTATGAAATAAAGAATATACAGTATTTACAAAACAATGACAAGAGTACAAAGATTTACAAAACTGTGTTGTTAATAGCACACGCAGGACAATAGACAATAACGGTATTATTGTAGCACAGGACAAAACAAGAACTTTTAAACTAAAATATAGGTAATACACTAACTTCTTACAATAAATTCGACACTAAATTCGGATATTAATCATAAAAGTACAATTAGGAGGAAACCGAAACCGAAACCAAACAATTACCGGAAACTTGAGAACATGGCTTATTACGTGTATTGAAAAGATGTTAGGATTCATTAATGGTATGATTTTTTTAAATAATTTTGTTTTTAAAACCGTTTAAATTCAGCCAAATTCTGGATATTAGTAAGAGCTGAGGGAAGTTTATTCTAAATGAGAGGGCCAGTTACACGAAAAGAGCGATCGTAGTAAACGGCTCGATTTGACCTAGAAAGTTCGATTGAACGATTAGTAACATCTAGATCTGCTGACCTTAGAGTAAGCTGTTGTCGGACACATAGTTCCGATATATAGGCTGGCACCATTCCTTGCAATGCTTTGAAGCTCATTAAGCAGATCTTGAACTCTATTCTTTCAGGACATCGAAGCCAATGAAGACGATCCCTTAGAAGCTAATATTGATAGTTCCTGAAATCTGGCCTTAAAAAGTACTGTAATTATTAGAAGAACCAAATTATGGTATTTATAATGAATGCGAATATAAATTACGGTAAATTTTTAGTTCAGATTTTAATAAGCTCTGAAATAAACAATATTATCTTCTAAACTCAAATGCATAGATTTAAGCGTGAAAATATCGCGTTGAAATACAGTCAATTTGTTATGTTGTGTTAAGAAAGGTTAAATATGGATTTCTTCTGAAAATAGAGAGAAAAGAATACTCCTAATATGCAGTGAAAAGTCAAAACACAGATTCCCAGAACAAACAGGCAGTTCAAATGAATCCACAACTTGAACAAACACAGTCGAGCCGCCCAAAGTGTATAGGATTTCAGGAGTGGTGAGGAGACTAAAAGCTTTAGCGAACTCCGACCCAGATTAGCGGGTGGAGGCTCTTACAAAATATTTTTCTACAAAGATTTTAGGACAGAATTTTTCTGGTTGTACAGGACATTTAAGCCCTTTAGGATGTAGGTACGATTAGACCGAAGTTCCAGATCGAAACAGGTTTCAATGCAACTGATTGAATTATTGTGGTGGAAAAGGAAAGGTTAAGGTTCGGTGTCCAATTTTGTGTCGTTATTATGCCTAGTAGCTACTACCCGGGTTGATAAAAAATCTATTTTTGAGCCTTTTTATATTGAAAATAAATTATCGAATAAACAATGTGACGTTATATTTTGACAGTTAAATTGATATTCACAACCTTGTAATAATATTATGTAAAAACAGTTTTCAACTTTTTTTCACTTATTTTATTTTGTTACCGTTGCCGATTTCAGCCCATTAAGGCCCTCTTCAGACTGTTTTACATGTACAATAGAAATAATTATTAGTTATGTCATGTCTGTAAAGATAATATATGGTGTGTAGAGAGCTCAAAATAGTCTCACTGATTTATAAAGTCTAAAAAAAAGTGCATCATTCTAAAGTTTTTGCTACATCAGATTTCAATAACTTATAGAATTATTGTGCTTGTAGTTATGCTTAAATTTTCTTCTAAATGTATTGTTTGTTTACAGAGATTATAAGTACCATGCTAAGAGTTCACCTGTATTGTGGGGGACATTTTTCAAGTCTTATTTGATTCAGTATGTACCTACTCATAGCGAAATACTTTAAGACAATAATTTGAAAACAATTAAAATTAAAAATGTTTAATATAACAGTTGTTATCACAATAAAATATCGATATTTATTAAGGATTAATTGATTCAGGACAGCTGAAAACTAATAAAAACAATTTAAAACCTATAATATGAAACCAATTTAAACTATTTTAATAGAATAAAATATCGATCTTTTCAGGGGTATATTGATTCTTTTCAGTGGAAGAACTTAAAATAATAATATAAAAACATTTTTGATAACAAAAATATACAAGCGATTTAGATGGATTGTCGGTAGTTGGTAGGAATAGTATAGGTATCTATGGCATACCTACACTGCTAGGTATGAGTGGATTCAACTCTGGACCTCCGAGTCTCCAAGAAAGCTGACAATCTATCGGATACATAGGCGATAGCCAATAACTAATACAAATAAAATCGTCGCATTAAATCTAGCTATTTTAAAAGGAAATTCAACCTTGTCTTGTCAGTGGAACACTTGTCAATGATGTATTTACGTGGCCGCATTAAATCATTAAACTTGCTCAGCCACCGACAGGCAGGCATCAATCCGGCCCGTTAACGCACCATACAAAATTATTTGCATATGGCAAAACGTTACACACCGGTATGGCGTCCCATCTCTCATAGCAAGATACAGCCTCTCGATGCCGTTGATCAAACTGTAAATCATTAAGATAATGTCAATAATTCCTAATTAATTGTAGCAGGCTGAGGGAGGTGAATGTGCGTGGGCCGGCTGTTTCCCGCAGAACAGATATAATTGGCGGTACTCCTATTTACATAAAGCGCTGCTCCTCCTGTAGACTGGCTGGCTTATAATCAATGGAACGAGGATTGCTCTCAACGGATTCATCATTTCACCACGATATGCATATAACCACGGGTGGTCCGCTGGTTGCATTCATTATCAACCTCCCCTAACTTTTAATACATTCAATAACACCTTAGATACGTGGTGTTTCACCTGGAATGAACGAGAGACAGTTGGAGAGCAAATAGTTGAGAGCAAAGAGTCAAGAGAGAGAGAGAGAGAGTTGGAGATCAAAGTCGATGTCCTGGGTTCAATTCCTAGATGCGACAGAACCTTTATCTGATTTTTCTGTTTCACATTTTTCCTTTGAGAGTACTGTCTTATAATTAAATATATTTAAAATTGAGAACTGTATTATTGAAATTTCACCTTTTTCATTGTTTAAATATTCATCTTCATTGTTTAAATATTGAGATTTTACCCATTAATTTATTCCGAAAAAAAATAATTATAGGTATAATATCACTTACCGGTCAGTGGCCGAATGATTTTGCAAAATTTTATATTTCTTTCTTTACAAAAAAATAACAAAATTGGAGTTATATTTGGAAATTTGTTTAGTTCTCTTTCACTTTAAATACTTCTCCCACAGTGTCGTTTACATGTTTCATTTTGGAAGGCAAGTATGATTACCACCGCCCTGGGAACCATTTATTAGATAACCAACACCCCTGTCGTAGGTAACCCTAAGTGGTACACTACGTTTGGTGACTTAGCAGGGGAGCTCGGGTTCATGGGGTGAGGTTCTAAGTCTTCGAGGCGGATGCGTTTGCCCTTCTACTGCGTGGCGGGCCAAATCGGGAGAGCCTGGTTGACATAAGACCTTTTTACCTCTTCAGCCGGACTCTCTCGATCCAGGAGGGAGGGATTCAAAATTGTAACTGATTGCGTTAAAAATTCACACAAGCGATAAAGTACGACGGTACTTATCTATAAAATTATATTTTAATTCTCTTTTAAAATATTGAAGTTATAATATATTGTGATTTTACACAAACCTGCGCTAGAACTATTGTAAAACTACCAGAAGAAACGGGTCAAGCCATTTATTAGGTTATTACCAAATTAGAATCCAACATGGAAAAATCTATTTCTATTCAAGTACATAATTCCTCTTAATCGGGACACCTAACGAACTAGTGACCCACCTAGACGTATGTAGGTATAATCAATATTTTGCTCTAATATGCATAATTTTCATTTAAAATTAAATGTGATCATATTTATTTCAAATGGCACAGAATTATTAAAATTCAGCAAACGATAAAAAATTGCAAAAAAATGCATAATACCGGTGGAGGTAATAAACATTGTAAATTGTCTATTAAGTTATTAAAATATGTCGTGAACCCAAAACATTTAATAATATGCGTGCAACAAACCTGTTAATATGATAATAATATAATATAAGTGGGTTTCTATTGACCATACATTTTGACAGTTGTAGGTATTGTAAATTTTAAGATTTAATTTTGAATCCATTAGACAAGCATAAAAGATAGTAAATCATTATAATTTATCTAAATGATGACCCACGTCGTAGAAAAATGACCATAAAACCCATATTTATTAGATCGTGTTAAAAAATATTCTTGTCCCCAAACATTCTGTGTTCATTATTTTATTATAATCAGATGTAATTATTGAGATTATTTTATGCATAATTACAGATCAGCGCTCGTTAAACGAGATAAGAAAGCTATTTCCAAAAGTGTGATATTAGTTTTTTTTGTAGATTTAAGAGGATTTTGTTGGTAACCCACTTTGGATTTTTTTTAAGAAACTTAAACGATGTTGATCCATTAACATATCCTAGTTTTTTTAAACATGATGGATTTTTTTCTCTCAAAAACTGTAATATTTTTATTTATATTGATATTTTTATGGTTTACACTAAACTTAAGATGGTATGTTTTTTTTATAAAAATGACATAGAAGTTGATATCCGGCTTCGTTCCAGTGTCAACACATTTTTTTATAAGGGAACCGTTGAAAGAAACGGAACAAACAAACAAGTGTATTGTCATATTTTTTGGAGGATAAATAGTAACATCAATGATGTTTACCCTTGATTGAATTGACGGAGAAGATTTTATCTACTTCAATTTCATTTCTAAAAGCCACCAACCAGTGCCACCAACCGCCCTAAAAAAACTCCAATCTAAAATTCAGTCTATTTGAATTTTTATAACAGATTTATTTCTTGTGCGCCTTTTATCGTTATATGTTCTGTAAAACAACTAATCCAGCGTAATAAAAGTTGCTTATATTATAAATATGCTTCAGAAAACATTGTTCATGTGTACATTTTTAATAATAAAAAGAAACTTACTTCTACTACTTATGCAAATATTATTATTATATTATAAACTTATACATTTAGTGTACCTACTTCTATCTTTCATACATTTATTAATATTAATATAATAATATTATTAATTGGATAATTTTTATAGCGCCGTTTTTGTGAAGAATCACCTCAAGGACACTGTACATTTTATAAGGAATTCTCAGATTTTTTCTAATTTTACTATTTATAATTAGATTCTGAAATATACTTACCTGGAAGGTCACTTCCGACATCCGATAAACACACTTAAATTATAAAGTTTATGCTTGGAGAAGATACGGCTTTGCACGTGGAGGACATATATTTATAACACTGGACATTGCACGATTTTTCATTTGCTACCCCCATCATCACTATTAGTAGATATTACAGTTATTTAAAGATTAGTAGAGTTGATATTTGAAGGATTGGAGAATTTAGGACTCTTTAGGGTTGGAGAATGTTCATAAAATGACCTTTACAAACGCTTACAATTAAGATTTTTTTTTGTAAAACATTCAATCCAGCGAAATAAAGGTTTGCCAATTACTAACTTGCTTTACAACAACTTTACTACACGTAACTCTGTAGATAACTACTTTCGTAGTAACTTAAGTACTTATTTTTACTCTTATTATACTTATACGTATTAAACTCTTTTGTCGACCTTTTCAGGAAAATGAAACTACATATCTACTTGTATTGGTTCCATGACAACTCAGAATCATCCAATTTTATCACCCCTTTGAAAAATCATTGAAAGTTATGAAAAAAATAAAAAAATAGCCCATAACGTAATCTAATGTAACCTGTTTAACCAATTTTCATATATTTATTTTAATGACTATTCAAAAGAGGTGTTGAAGTTGTGATTGTCCGGTCACCTTTGTATTGTACCTGATTATATCTTTCATATTAAATTTATTATATTTTTTTGTACACGTATTAACTAACTTATAAATATTTAAAAGCCTTCAAGGCATGAATAAATAAATAAACCAAAGAATTTTATTTTTATTTAAAAATATGCAAATAGTGGTCCCTTTCTACAATGGCTCACAAATGCAGTATTTTCTCTATGATATATAATTTATTCCGATTCACATTTCAGTAATCGAGTAAAAAAGTTCAATCTAACTACAGCAAGAATCTTAGATTGCATGGTAACAGCATCGTCCCTTTTAACACGTCCCATATCCTGGGCGAGCATTTCGGTATCTCCATAGAATCGTGGGTTACGCGGATGACCAGGCAGATGTGTGATTAGATAGGGCTGCCTCCCACGGAGTATATAGAGACGAAACAGAAGAAGGTACAGGCAGGAAGGTAGAAGTTATATATTTTATATCGGAGAGAGTGCTCCCGCTTGACATATCTTCCATATCGAAGATCTATTATCCTTGTAATAAGACATCCAGCTTCCTTATAATGTTTATTATGCCAGAATGAATGTCCCAAGTCGTATTACTGTTTACTTTTCGCCAGTATAAAACGATTTTTTTTATTTCCAAGCTGGGCTTACTGTAGAAGACCAGCAGATACTTTAATAATATTTAACTGTATAAATCGTAAGTTCGCCCCACGGTTGAGTTTGGCAGCCACCATTGGTCTGGAGTCCCAAAATACTTGAAAATCTCCCGCTCTGAGCAGAAATGGACGGTCCGTTTGATAAATTCTCCTATCTTAAAAAAACGGATTGCAATCTTTAGAGTACAGGCGTCGGTGGGTATGCTGTCCTTGTTCTACCGATATTTCAATGGAAGATGCTCCGAGGAACTAGTGTCATTGATTCCTTGGCACCGATGCACACGTTGACATTTGACACATGAGAACGGGTCGCTTATAGGATTCGTTCTTGAGTTCAACCACTCAGATTTGAAACAATTTGTGGGCCTCTGTGTTTCCTCCGTCGTACAACATAGATCTCTTCAAGACTTAGGTTTACACTTTCTTTTCCACAAAAGATCTTCCACACTGCAGCATCCGCAAAGATGACATAGGCCCTGAAGGAAATTATTTTCCTCGGGACCCCATATGTGGAGTTAATTTGTACAGTTTTCAATAGTAGTGGCCCCCAAGGAATACATGATATGATCAAATGAATCAAATACTTGAGTTGGATCATGTCAAGAGTCAGATAGCAGAAGCGTATGTATGAGACGATGTATGCATGCGAAAAGAGCAAGGAGTGCATACCAACAATTTTCAATTTGGGAGGCGGGAATGGGTACCGCCGCCCCGGGAACCTTTATTGGATAACCAACACCTCTGCCATAGGTCACCCCAAGTGGTTCATGGGGCTAGGTTTGTCTAGGTCTTGGAGGCGGATGACCTGGGCACACTGAACCCCAGATTCCTACCCAACTCTTTACCCTTTTCCTTCTCAGAACTCTCCTCTCCCTTATTTCGTTAAAAAAACCCTCCACACAGCATCCCCAAAGATGACCTAGATGTGTGGAGCTCATGTAAAAAAAAACACAAAGATCGCGGAAAAGCGGCCTGATAGTAATTTATTTAGTTCAACCCCCAATGAAAAGAAGAAAAAAACAGTAATGCTGTGTTTACACTCAGCTTTCATACATGTGGCTTGACGTATTTCAGCGTATCGCTTGCCATATATTCTAATTTTGAATGTACGGCGAGCGATACGCCGAAATACGCGAAGCCACATATATTGTAGCTGTACTGTGTGTACACAGCTTAAAGAAAAACACACATATTAGTACTAACCGCTTTCCGATTTAATAATTCCGACAATAATTTACCCAATGCCAAAACACAACGAAAAATTTCTTATTCCCATATCTACATAAATTATATTTCCTTGAGATGCCTATTTTAAAATTGACATATTCATCCCATTTTCTAAATCTAATTATTCTTTAGAGTCCGTTGGGTAGCAACCCGAAAAATCAACATTAACGTTTAATCCGTTAAACTATTACGATACTGTAGGTTTTACTTTGAGCGCGAAATATATTCAGCGGCGTTGACCATATTTGGCATATACGGCAACATATTTGATACGTAGAAAATTGAACTAAGTTTTAAATGAGCGGTAGATCAGGTTGAAGGTTTTTTTTTTAAAATCTTGCCCAATTTTTTGATTATTAATTTTTTTGTTTGGGGGTTATTACCTAACCTATCGAACCAGTTCTTGACATTTTCTTGTGTTTTATTTTTTACTGTTTATTTATTTACAAATTAAACATATTTATAATTCTGCGAATAAATCTACCATTGAATAAAAACACAGTTATTCCGCTTGAGAAGGCTATTCCCCACTGCACAGAGAGCCAGTACAATTCCATATTCGCCGTGCAATAAAATGTGGCTTATTGAAAAGCGACTGTCTGGATGGCAATGTTGTCACCGATCTGATATAGAAATTGCATAAGTCGTATTAAAATGACAATCCCCTACGGGAGATAAGGGCTAGGTAGGTCTTGCCTACGTCCGTGAGTCTAGAGTCCACAGTCCATAGGTCTACTGTACCTGTACACGTACAGTCTACATGCATTCCCTAGTAACGATGATATCAATGCTCGATGGTCCACGGAGCCCAGCTTCCATTGTTCGGTTTATCTCTCCGCCAGATTAGCTTATTATTTGCAATTCTCATGATTGGTTTGTTAAACGGTTTTTGATAGCTCTTATTTGCAGACGTTTGTGCATATTAGACCGATATAAAACAATAAATAAAGGAAACAACCACTTTAGTTTTAAAAGATAATCGCGATGCATGGAAAAACAAATTAATTTGTATGCATATTAAACCATCTGAAAACCCTAAACAAACAAAACAAACAGTTGATTTTAATATATTACTCGTTGAGAATATTCTTAATTTTGAAGCAACATACATACATATACATCTTCTTCCCCTTGTCCTATTCGGGTCGGGGACCCATTGCATCGACAAGGCTCCTAAGTCCCTGTCTTGTGCTGATTGTTCGGCCTCTGTCCATGGTAGACCCATCCTCTCCTCACACAGTTTCGGGAGTTGCCTCGCCCAACTGTGTCTGGGGCGGCCCACTGGACAGCAACATATTCAATGAATTATTTTTATTAAAAAATTTGAAGGTGGGTCATAATATTTCCATTTGTAAAACACTCAGAACTTTGGTTTTGAGAACTGATTTGGAGAGATATGGAACTTTTTTATCAGGTTTACTTATTTCCAGTTATACGATTCTGTTCACGAACGTTTTTTAGTTTTATTATATTCATGCCCATTTAACGAGGAATAAATTGGCAATATTTAACCGTTCACGTGAAACCGATCCCCATAGAATAAACACCGAACAATCTATCGTATTCTTTATGGGGCCGGCTTAATAATAAGACATAGGATATAATAAGCAAGAACAAACCGTTCTCATGATCGTTGTTAGGGAATGTGTATCCCTTGTTAGTAAAAGTATGGGCTTGTATGACAGTCGATGGCAACCATACAATAAGATAACGAGTAACTCTACAACGTACGGCCAGTACCTACATTTAGTAAATAGGAAACGTTAATATCTGATTAACAAAACGTGGGATGAAAGACTCGCCCCGCTTTGACCGAAGGAACATTTTCAATATTCTGTCGTTGTTTATACGTCATTCTACTTGGATAAACCAAGCACGGAGTGATAGTCGATCGAATGGTATTCTTCAGTATATTGCGGATTTATTTGATGGGTTTTTATACGTGATTTATTGATGCGCCTGACAGATTGGGTGGCATTTAACTTGCCAGACTAAAGGTCAGCAGTTTATAAGAATATTATACTGTACTGAACGGCAGATTGACTGGTTTTTAAAGGGTATAGTCATCATAAAGTAGTAAAATATAAATAGGTACAATATCAATAAAGCATAAAAATGCTGTTAAATTAACTATAATGATTCATTTCATTGCTGTTATGATGAAAGCAACTTCTCCACGAGGTATAAAATACTTCGTTGATAAGGTTTGCGTCCAATATTATGTTAAGTGCCTACATCTGACGAAAACCGGCTACATCAACAATAATGAATAATATATAGCCTTCTGATTAGCAGGCTCCACGGATATGTTAATCAGATATATTTTTTTAAACTTATTGGCTCATCAATTTGCCTTAACTAAAATTATATGATTTTGTCAAAAGATGTCTCTCTGCAGCGCTTCCAATCAATTTTCAATCGGTGTTTTTCTTGTATCGCCAAATAAAACTATGTTTAGTAGATTATATCAGTGAGTTCGCTCTACTGGCATTCTAGAGGATCAAGATCTAATTCAACGGGGGATAACGTCTTACGGTCTGTTTATAAATCTACGAATTTATAGTTTAGTTTTGAAACATCGTGCTTGACACCATTATGCTAGTGGACCTAATGAAATCTGTATGAGCATCGATATATTATATGAGTAATTAATAATAACTCATTGTAATACAGTTTTTTTTCTCTAACTCAAAAATGCACATTTTCTGTAAGTAGTCGATCACTAATAATATTAAAAACACACGTAAAACTTATTTCTACCAAATTTATTTTTTATCTTAACCGGTTTCAAGCTTGTTAAATCTTAAAGCAATCCAGTCTGAAGATGGCATTCCTTCTTTATTCTTTTCTTCGTCTTCTTTTCTTTATGGAATTCTACCAAGAATCGTCGGTATCAAAAATAGAAATATTAAAAAATCGATCGATTTTCTAATACAACATATACGCATCATATAAATGTCAGTACCAACGTGGTACCAAATTATTCACTTAATGATGTAAATAAAATTTGATTTTTACTCCCTACTTGAAAAGGTTTCGTAATATCTACAATATGCTAGAAATAATAATTTATTCTAAAAGGTTCTCTGTTCCATCTTTTTTTTTAAATATATTTAAGCATTTAATTATTTCGGCTTTAAATCTTTTTTAACCAAGCCTGGGCAAGATAATTGATACGAGTGATTTAACATAATAAAGGATAATTTTGTTTGTCAGGGTCTAATTTTTATTCCCATAGACCTGTCCTAGGAGAAATCAAATTGGCTTTGCAAAAGAGGCAATAAAACCGCCATAATGACGGCCTAATGTGACTTTAAATGATGAGTCAGGGATCCGACTTATCATTGGGCTATTCGCCGGAGACCGTTTGATAAGGCTGGGGTAAAATATGGACACAGTGGCGTGTCAAAAGCTCATACCGCGCTGCTGATTTCAAAATTAGTTCTATACAAATAAATACAAAGTGAAACAATCACGTAATACGTTATCTCTGTTTTATGCGCGCTCCGCTCATTCCTTACATGCCAGTTTTGCTGTTGTACATTATTTCGAGCATTATTTATTATTTTCTTTTATTCGTTTCATTTCTGAAACGCAATCAGATAATTTTAATTACCATTCTGATGCTTTGTAAGGAATTAAATGTTCTCACGCACCGCGGCGGTAAGTTATGTTTGGGTGCCTCGAACTCCTAACTGTTCCGTCTGGATTTGTTTCTATGTCTTCTTGATTGGTCTACTCTTGTTCTACACGAGTATTCAAATCACACCAACATTTTGTTGAGGTCATTTCCATGAATTACGGTTGTATATTATGATAAAAAATATCGATTTCTTACATCGTTCCGACAGGTAAAGAAGCCTCCTATGTTTTATCGTAAGAAGAAGATATAATATTTCTGGGTTAGATATGTACCTAAGCATTAAGTTTTAAAGGCCTATTTTTAACTTTCTTTAATTTTTTAATTTCAAGGATTTCCCAGAACGGCCAATGCTACAAACTTAGTAGGTTGAAACAACATGGAGACTTAGTTCATATTTTGAACTTTTATAAAGTATCTACAGTGTCACTTTTCATGGAGACATACAAAATTTTAAGTTTTTTTTTAATCTTTATATGAATACCGCAAATACAAATTAAATCCACAACACCACACGAATAGTCCAAACTACTCCCAACCATCAGTGAGAGGAACCAGTGAGACATTGGCATCCCCAATTTGGGTATGTTGTGAGTTTTGAGGCTGAATGAGATGGGAAAGAGGAAGGTGGGGAAGTACCAGGCTATTCAAATCTGGTCACCAAACCCGGCTAAATCATTTCGTAGTCTTACACCAGGATGTTAGAGTCTTGGTCTTACATCCTAATCAATTCGGGTGTGAGGATTTGGCAGGAAAATGCTGTGAGATGGTGCTAATTTTATATATATAATTTTTAAATAGCATAATTTTTCTTGGAGCCTACATTGA
Source organism: Limnephilus lunatus (assembly GCA_917563855.2). Taxonomy (NCBI): domain Eukaryota; kingdom Metazoa; phylum Arthropoda; class Insecta; order Trichoptera; family Limnephilidae; genus Limnephilus; species Limnephilus lunatus. Next base: position 90,036,060 of record OU830595.1, on the reverse strand, counting down.
CACATTTTATAATATTACAATTTATTAGATTAATATTCTGTTCATCCTTTAATTATATAAACAGTTTTGTATTAGCACCCACGTAACAGTTAGCAGTGGTTAAAATCAGCGAGTGCTATAAAGACTTAGTTTAGAAGGCGACTGTCAATTTTGCTGTAAACAAACAATATTGCGATAATCTATTCTGACAAAAACAAATATATTATTCAACAGAATCGTATTGATTTACCGTGACTTAATGGATTGAAAGGCACTTGTAAATAAATGGCGGAAACAGAACCTACCCACTACATTCACGTATTGAAACAAACTGTTCTATTTCACTACGGATAAAAAAACCAAACTCCATTGCCGCTTATACAAACAGCGAGTTAGATATGAAACGAAAAAAGCTGATTGAATAATTTGAAATGAATGGACACAGTTGAACCGCATTTCACGTTTATAAGTCGATCGTTATAATATTTCTAACATCACGATTAGTGGAAACATAGAGATTTACTCTCAATAATTCCTTATATTGATTGAGACTGTGCAGCCATATTACCTTAAATGTAAAGTTAAATCTATAAATAATAATATTATATATTCTTGTAGTATACATTACATGTTCGCCTGAATCTCTCTAAACTCACGTGGAGTACAAGCAACATAAATTTCATCGAAAGCTGTAATAATCTAAATCAACATAGCAACATAAAGATCACTTTGAATCTCTTCTGCGTTATACACAACATGTTAATGCGTGTAGTAAATAATATTACCTGGACACTGAAACACCTGATAAACAAAATGATGTTTTCAAAGTAAACTGAAATTATTGAGCATTAGGAATGTTTGCATGCAAGTAATATTACATTTAAGAGGATGTGAAAGATTTTCGATATAATTTTGATCAGGAATCACTTACTGGATAACCAACACCTCCACTGTAGGTCACCCCAGGTGGTTCGCAACGTTTGGTGAATTAGTAGGGGTGACCGGGTTTATGGGGTAAGGTTTGTCTAGGTCTGGCGGTGAATACGTTTGCCCAACTGCTGGGTGGCGAATACTCTCTCGACCCATCGCCTTTTGTCGCAATGGGAGGGATGGATTCATACGTCCGTCACTCCTCGGCACATTGACCCCCCCCCCAGATTCCTACCCTACCTTTTTCCTTCCCAGAACTTCCCCCTCTTCCTTTCCCTAAAAAGGCTCTCAATCCAGCATCCCCAAAGATGATATAGGCCCCGAGGAATTTTTATTCAGGGCCTCCTATGTGGAGCTAATAAAAACAAATTATTGAGGTCTTTTACTGAACGAAGCGATATTCTGTTGTAACTCGACCGTTTTGCATTTCGTCTATCTATAAATTTGTTTGTGTTTCAATTCTATTTTAGGAAATCTGCTGTCATCATATTCACTTTATCTGAAATCATATCCACTTTATGATATAATAAATATTACATGATGATACCTAAACTAGTCCCAGTGAGAGCTCGTACAGACATCGTCGTAATGCATTATCTTTCTTCTCATGCGTCTTGTTTAAAAACGAAAGAGACAGAAGATACTAGAAAGATAACATCACGTACAATCTCTCGCTCGGACTAGTATACCTGCCTAACTGGCCGAAGAAAGTTTAAAAACAGAATTATCATTGAGATATTAACGATTCTTTGTGACAAATTGTATAAAATCTTATTTGAAATATTACATTATATATTATAAATAATTAAGACTGTATTTATTTATTTATTTATTCAACGCCCAGAGGGCTTTTCCAGTAGTACAATTTGTGTATGACAGATGATTTTTAAACAGATAGAGAAATGATAAGAATAAAATTAGATAAAAATGCACACAAGTCACAAAAATACAAAAATACAGCGATTTGATAAGTTTACAAAAATACATATAGGTATGTTTAGGAATAGTTTTGGAATAAGTTTTTTACAAGATCCACAAAATTCGCCAAGTTGATGTTGAATATGTCAACATCACTAAAGTACTGATTTCCCATAGTGTGAAATCTTTGTATCGAAGAGTGGGCAATGTAGTTCCTGAATGCTGCAGTAGAATAGTGAAGACTTACAAATCTTATGATTTCAGACAATTTTGGTTTACATTTATTAACCAAGATAAAAATAGAAACATACTTTTATGGACTCGTAGTCTATTTAACTGTTCTCAGATATATTTAATGTTATGATGTACCTACCTACTTAGTTTATATTATCGTCTTGTATTTAAAACAAGTACAAAATTATTCGTGATTTCTTTTCCAAATATTAGCATCTTGCTACCAATTATTATTGAGTCGGGCACCAATTCGAATGTTTGCGTGGTTGGAATTATTATGAGAGTGTGAAAAACGTTAAAATATTTGTGTGCAGAAAATAAAAAGAATATGTCTTAAAAAATGTGGTATATTTTTTTATAACTTAAATGCAAGAAATATTGTGAAGGTTTATCTATTTGAGATGGTAATCAATATAATATCATAGTATATTAAGGTGGGTCATTTAAAAAAATATGTATTTTTAAATTCTAAGAGCGATAAAATGGTTCCAAATGGATTCAAAGCAACACGTGTTTAAAAATTTTCAAATATCTGATAAGTTCTTCTTCCTCCGGTTTCACTTCAAAGTTTTGAACATTTTCATTTTAAGGGGTTACTTCTAGTGTATATAAAAGTTACTATGAATCCTTTAAACCATATTTTTTGTAATCTTCCATAGAATATGTAGTATATATTTACGAAATCATTTACAAAAAGTCCAAGATTGAGTCTCACAAAATAATGCCGAAATTTGAGAGTACGGAGGATTTTGCTGCTATTTAAATACACTGCCTTGAGATAGTTTGAATTATGATCATAATATATTTTATTAAATAAATAAATCAAAATATTCCCTCTATTTCTTGTTATATATTATAAGAAGAAGATGATATGATTTCATCCGTGTACATTGACCATAATATTTTAATATTACTTTTGTACCTTCGTCCCAACTCGCACCTCCAATGACTCATTCCCTCCCATCTTCACTCAGTGTCACAACAATCTTAAAATAAAGAATGTTACTTATTAATTGTCTTACTGACACCAGACATCTAACTGGAAGTCAAGTGCTAGAATCACTTATGACATATGTTAGTCCTACTGCGACCAGCCAAGCGTTTCTATATCTTTTGTAGGATCGTCCTTAGATAACGGACGTTATCTCCTCTCAGATTTGGGTGATTTTTACATATTTACTGTCAAATATTTTAGTTTAGATCGTATTAAACACGAATTCCCGCAAGTATGCATGATTATTTCTTCATTTAATGTACGTTGTACTCGTAGATAGAAAAAGCAAATAAGAGCCATAAAAATCACACAAAACTGACAGGAGAGCACGTCCGTTATCTAATAACGATCCCACAAATTATATAAAATCGCTCGGCAGGTAGGTAAGGTTTAACTCTAATGTTGTAATCACATAGTCCTTCTGATACCAGCTAGGTACCTAACTAAAACTCTAGTGTTGTAATCACATAAAAAAGAAGAAGGTTTTTACTATGAACACCGCACGAGAGTTTCATTTGCCTGGATCTGCAGTATCCTGGGGTCAGGGTGGGTAAGAGTAAGATTGGAAAGTACCTGGCTGCTCAGATCTGACCACTAAACATGGCTTACACCATTACAAATAACGTTTCGATTCTGAATATAATTTTTTAAATTATGTTTAAGAATCAAACAGTTATGTATAAGATAATTATAAGGTAAAATGGATGTATGATAAAACGATTTGTAGGTATGTATTACAATACAAACAAAAGTAAAAATAAATAATAAAACAAAAATTAGCAATAAGAACTGTGAAAACAGTAAAAATGAATATACATAATTTTTGCATCAAAAGATAGATCCAGCCAATTTGAATTTATATGTTTTCAAGGTGCAGTTGAAAAGTCTACACCTCGTAGGGTGTTGAATATTTTACAGATACCTACGTCATATTAATGGAATTTTTCGCATAGATACTTAGGTTTACAATATATTTCTGTCAAAATTATCGGTGTGAGATCAGTTAATAACAATTATTTTAATTGGAAAAATCAAAGTGAGACTTTTTAGAAGAAAGTAGCTGTTACTTGGCGTGGTAAACGATTTAGTTCAATTAACCCTTTTGCAAGCAACACCGAAGGTTTACCTCTGGGATCCGCGGGAAGAACGACGACGCCGGCGGTTGGTAAATATTTGGGCAAGTTATTCGACTATCGCCTGAATGAGGGACGAGTTATTGCCCGGGCACAGGGTCCAGCCGTACGGAGCGGGTACAAGAGTCATAAAGTACTCTGCGGCGTCCTATACCATGGTTAGTTAGTATCAAACTTTACGCCATCCTCCCATTATTTTTGGGAGTTCACGCCGCGTTCCACATTAACTTATTACCGGGGGACGGGGATCATTTTACTTTGAACAAGGCACTTTTTACACGGCCCGTTCCTTATGTCGGAAAAGGCCAGTCGTCGTCGACTGTGTGGATTGTTTTATATTTGTTTTGTTCAAGCGGCGAGCCGTTTTTGCTTTTGTTTTTTAATATCGACTGGCGATAAAATTTTCACGTGGAAAAAGAGATTGGTTTAATGTTTATGTAAATACACAAACAAGTACAACATGAAACATTACAAAGTGGAAACGATTTATGTAAGTGACATATAAATTAAAGTTATCCACAATTTGATTTTAAACACAAATTCTTCAAGAAACCAAAACATAGGTAGTAGATAAATATAATCTCTGTGTATTAATATGGCTCTATGGCGTTATGAAATTTGTACAGCTTTATCCATGTGTAATCTCCAGGTCAAAGCAATATTTAACAATTGAAGTCAATATTAGCCAGTCTCAACCAAAAATTTGAAACAGGAAAATCAGAATAAGATTCGGTCGCATCTAGGAATTGAACCCAAAGCCTCGCCGAAGCTCTACTTGGTGAGTTCAATTCCTGGATTCGGTTGAATCCTTTATGATTTTTTGGTTTCAAAATCGCTAAAACTGTTTCATCAATTAAATATTACAATAAGTTTTACTCATTAAGTTATTTATGAAAACGACTATTTTTTGCTCAAAATATCATTTATGAAAATGGTTCAATAGTAAATTATTATTTTTAAAAAAGGGTATTGAAACTCTGGAGAAACCAGGGAATAACTAAAAGGAACAAAGTAAAACTATTGAAAAATACAATTTTTTTGCGGAGATCTAACAAATTTCAATTAAAGCCTTCAGGTTCCATCACACACCGCTACCAAATCCAATATTGAACTCTGATAAAGCCATAAAGCGAATCAATAATATATGTTTATGTTTACGCAATCCTTTAGTTTCTGTGTATTATTTTATTCGCGATTCGGCTTTGTTGCGGGAATTAGTTAATCTTGTTACGTCAGCCACGCGCAGAAATTCAGTTAGCAGCGGCGCCGAACTGAGCGGTGTTCGTGCAACAATTGTGGTGAGCCTAAATATTTGGGGGAGGTACGATTACCAAATAACATATCTTAAAACCGTTTACTCGTCTAAAACCTTGCGTGATTTGCATTTTCTTTTGTAATTTGTTGAGATTCCATAAATTCTATACGAGTCAATGCCTGTTAGTTGAACGCAAGTTTTACGAGAAAATGAGTATTGGTTCACTCCCATCTGAGTTATTTAGTTAGTATCTGGGGCACTATTACTAAAAAACAAATATCAGAAATACAGGTGAATCAAAATCGAGCTATAAGGAATATCTACCATCTACCGTGGGATACACATATCAAACATAAATATTCAAAGACAAACATACTTCCTTTTACGGTTCTACCTAAATACAATATCACTAGTGCAATATTACAAATCATGTATAGATCCGTACACACTAACATCAAACCAGCCTTTAATTCAGACATACACCAGCACAAAACACGATCCCAAAATCAAATACACAGCATCATCTACCCACACAACTAAATTTGGTATTAACTCGTTACAATATATCGCATATAGACAATACAATGCATTACCTAATGAAATAAAGCATTCAGTAGCTAACAAAAAAATATTAGTTAAAACGCTTAAAGAATATTTCCTGAAAATGTATTTAAACCAGTGAATATTGGCTCGCCTTCATAAGTTTGTTTTTTATGTTTTATGTGTATGGATGTCTCTCAGTTTTTCTAAAATCTCTATTCTTGACAATGCATTTTTTATTTATTTACATATACATATTTTTTTTCTTTTCAATATATTGTATTTTTTAAACGTGAAATATCTGTGTAAAATGTACTTCTATCTATCTGTCCTTCCCGTAATGAGTTTTCTTCTCAACTCATTGGGAATAATGTGTTACTTATCATATTTTTGTAACACATTATAATTAATAAATAAAAAAAAGTGTTTAGTAATAAGGAGTTGCAAACCAGCGAGGTGCAGGCCATACAAATAGATCCTTTTTTTGTAATGTCTTATAAAAAAGTGTCTTTATACAATTATTTATTTGAACCATTGACACCTGTCGGCTTTTACACAATATAACTTAAAGTTTAAAACATGTACAATGATATGATGTACTCGTGCGTATGTACTCGTAATTAGGAACCCTTATGAGCGTTTAAAACAGAAAAGGAAAAAAAAATTAAGTTAAGGACATGTTTCACTGTTATTATATACGTATTGATTTTTATAGATATTGTCTTGAACATATGTATAAAATATATCTATTCTGCAGGTACGGGTCTCCATGGCCTATGGGTAAGGTTTTCGACTACGAATGCGGAGGGCGTGGGTTCCTAAATATATGTACTATTATAATTATTAATATTTTATTTAATATAAATTTTACAATTTATTCGTATTCTTTCGAATACCACACTACGCTGCTGCCCGTTTCATGGCAGTCGTACACAGGTTATATTATGATGACTAAATAATACATATATAACTACAACAGGTACCTAAATTTTGCAGCAAGTTCCGGAGAGGAAGATACTCTCAGTATCGCCCTGGTGAAAGATCACCATTCAGAATTGCTTTGCTTGAAATGGATTCAGTCGTGTTTAGTGACCAGAAATGAAAAACAAGGTACTTCCCCGCCTTCCTCTTCTCATTTCCTGCATTCCCCCAATAGATACCTTCGGCCTTATAACGTATCTACCGCAATTGGGGATGCGATAGTCTCACTGGCTTCAGTCGGTTAAAAGCAGTTTAAATGGTTCTAACATTATAATAACATTTTGCGGCAGTTTTAAATTCGATGCAAAGTATTTCTGATCACCAAACGTAGTTAAAGCCATTTTAAGCAATCTTTCAATTCTAAATTGTGGCCTCTACTAAGACTTTATTCCACTGTATAGTGAGAAAATATTAGATACCTCTGAGCCAAATGCCAATGAAGCAAACTGAATGGTTAATAAATAGTTAACAGTTAATATTAGGTACCTACTAAATGCCAATAAATTAGGTAAACTAATAATTATTTTATTTTTTGGCAACAAACAAAACTTCAAATAATGATACGCCGATGTATGTAATAATTATTATATTGTGAAAGATGACAATAAGACCACACATATTTAAAGTCATAATGGTCACAATATACTTTCATCTAATTAAAGCGACTAACAAAATAATCTAGAAAATAAAATGAACTGCTTTAAATTTTACAATGATGTTTTATTTAATTGGTTGTGACAAATCATTTGTTTCTTTTGTCCGTTTTATAGGATGGCTCGTTTCCAAGAAATAATTTTTCTTTTATCCAACATTGCTAAGCTGTATTTTTATGATTTTATATATATTTTTTTTTTTTCGAGTGAATATTGCACAAGAATCTCAACTGCTCCCGTCTGGAGCCAGTGAGACTATGGCATCCCCAATTGGGGTATGTTGTGAGGCTGAAGGTAGTGGGGAGGGGATGGAGGTGGGGAAGAGGAAGGTTGGAAAGTACCTGGCTATTCAGATCTGGTCACCAAACACGGCTAAAGCCATTTTCAAGCAACGTTTCAATTCTGAATGGTGGTCTTACACCAGAGCGATACTGATAGTATCTTCCACTCTGGAACGTGCCGCAAATATACTATATATTATTTTAAATTAATTAATTGTGAAATAACCCAAATTGATCAAATAAAATTTATTTGCGCACGCCGGGTTCGAACCCGCGACCTCCGGATTGTGAGTCAAGAGTCTTAGCCACTGGACTACGGAGGTCGTCGTTATTTTGTTTTTTATATTTCATTCAACTAATCTTTGGGAATTAACAGTTGAATTTTTTTCATTATACCAAATTTTCAATCAATTATATTCTGCTTCTTCTTTGTGTTAAGTAAGAAATATATAGAATTATATATCAAAGGCGCAATTATATGGCTGGTGGAAATAAAAATAAGAAAGTGGGGTTAGGCTTAAGAATTATAAGTCAAACTCAATATACTGCTGGATGACTTGGAAAAAAATTGAAAAAATTAATTATTTTGTTTTTTATATTTCATTCAACTAATCTTTGGGAATTAACAGTTGAATTTTTTGCATTATACCAAATTTTCAATCAATTATATTCTTCTTCTTCTTTGTGTTAAGTAAGAAATTCACAGAATTAATAGAACAGAACTATACAAAATAAAAACTTTTGTATTATAATATAATAAAAAGACAGAATGTAGGTATGTAAAACAAATTAAATTCATAACAGATTTTAAATAAACAACAACAAGATTCACTCATAAACGTCATAAAAACACTTTTGTTCAGCTCGCAATAGAAAATGTACGCTTACGATATCTAATAATAATAATAATAAAATTTGGATGATTTATATAGCGTCGTTTTTGTGAAAAATCACCCCAAGGGCGCTGTACAAACTTATAATACATTTCTATAGAAAGACTACAAGTTAGACAAACAATTAAAAACAAATTAAGGCTAAAAATTGCATACACCGGTTCATTGATCACCGATACGAAAATATATGTACCTATGACCGCCTAAAAATGAATAAATACAGGACCATACTTACCTGGGAGGTCGCTTGAAATTATCACTGTATATTGTCGATTTAAAGAAATTAAGATTTTAAATTTAAAGAAATTAAGAGTTCGCACGCAGAGGACATAATTGTGAACACATGTTATATAATCCCGAAAAATATTTTAATATAAATATATACCTAATATATTCTTTAGTGAGTGTATTTTGAAAAATAAAAACAACATTTAATGGTGGGCGATATAGAAGTACATGGATTTGATCTTCCTAACATGTAATGTTCAATTATTACATATTACATTCTGTTCAAACATGAAATTTGTTTACAGTTTATTTTACATCAATCCATAGGATAGGAGAGCGCGTGGAGCGCGCAGGTACATTAAATAAAAAAAGTATTTAAAAAAATAGTAATATAGTATACGCACATGAAGGAGACGTGCAAGAGGAGTGGTAAGTAACACACGAGTATTCAAATTATGATTACCAAGTGTAGTTAAAGCCATTTCAATCGATGCTAACAATTCAACTTTTATCCCAAGTCCCTAGAGTTTAAATATCTATTATCTCTCACTCTGGAAAGCACGTTTATACAAAATAAATAAAAAAAATTTAATAATTTGGATGATTTGTATAACGCCGTTGGGCGTATATAAAATACATTCGTACAATGCTCTGTTGTATTACTTACCGTATCCACCGATTCGTCAAAGATACCTACTAATTAGGAAAAAACTATTAGATATTTTTAATTATTTAGGAACATCATATATTCATAATTCAATCATAAATAATTAGGGATGAAATCATCTTATTATACCTGCTTTACATATTCGCACCTGCGCAAAATGTTGCATTTGTTGTTTAAAATATTTTTTTGATGTCAAAAACCTCGTAAAATAAGCGTATCCACTAAAATTTCATTAACTGTCTATAAAATTGACAATTTTATGCAAACTCGCTGCGTGAATACACTTAAAATGCATTAAATGTCATCAAAAATGAACAAACCTCAGCGGCACTGATAGTAATTTGTGTATGAAATGAATAATAAATGACGCTTCGAAATGCAATTCCAATATTTTACCAATAATTTTTGGTACTAAAAATGTGACCACCTTTGCTTCGGGCTAGAAGCAAACCTGTTTGGAGTATTTTGCCCAAAAAAGTAAGCATTATTTCGGCCAATTTGTTCCGCCAACTAAACACATTAAGCAGTGCGCTTCTGCATTTAATTTCTCATAAATGCTGTATAAATAATACGGCAGTTAAAGGCATATAAATTTTAAACAAGTCGCGTTGATATGTTTAAACAAATTCGTGTTGAATAACACAAGAAGGGATCTCACGGTCCATTAGTTACCGAGCCATTGGTCTCCCGCTGGGAAGCTGCGCTACCTCTGATCCTGCCTACAACCGCAGCCGGGGTGCTTGAATTATGATGTTAACTTTCAAAACGATGATCATTACCCACTGCATAGCGTGAAGAAGTTTTTGGTTGAAATGTGACAAAATATTGAAATCCTGAAACGGGAGGCCCTGAGGAAAATAATATCCCTTAAGGCACGTGTCGGTTTTGGGGATGCCGTGTGTGGTGTGTCTTTTTGATGAAAAGAAGGAGTGAATTTGTTGTAGAAGGGTTCAAATACAGAGGCCGGCAAATCATTCCACAGTCGAGCTAAACTAAAGAACTGAGTAGTAAAAACCACCCGTTCTCATGTGACAAAGGTCTAATATGTACAAATTAATGTACAAAAAATTAAAACATATTAATTTAAGAAATGTAATTTTACTCACGTGAACAGCGAAAGCTCAAAAATGAATTTTATTTACAAACAAGTTCATGTCGCCCAAAGCTAAGCAATTTTTAACCTTTGTAACTATAGTAATTTGTAACAAGCTAATGTTTCCTTCGTCTTCAATATCTTTGAATTCCTATCGGTAATTTAAAAATAAAAACTATACTTGTCTGCTTAAATGACGTGCAGGTAAATGAATAATTTTAAATAAACCCCTGCTTTTGTAGCGGTGTACTGGATGGATCAAAAATGATAATTTTATTTATGTAAAAAGTAAAACAAAAACGTATCTAAGTAGTATCTACAACGTACAATTATTGAAATGAGTTAAAATTTGAACGGAATTGATAAACGTCACTAAGCATCTAGTATATTTCGGTATTTGCGGGGTAAGAGAGTACTGCGGGAGGGTGTTCCAAATTAGATAATTTTTTTTTTGACTTTCGACAATATCGGATTGCACATATACATATACATTACAACGGTGACCCGACAATTCGTCCGGCGACAATTCATCCGGCGACAGTTCATCCGGCGACAGTTCATCCTGCCGACCGTTCATCCTGCCGACAGTTCATCCTGCCAACAGTTCATCCGGCCGACAATTCATCCGGCGACAATTTATCCGGCTTGATCATTTAGAAGATTTTTTCTTCAAGTAAGTATGCAAAGAGGATATACGGCCGTACAACCAAAATCGATATACTTATATCTGAAGGCATCTTGAGTGGAAATCCACCGTAAAAATATTTTTACTAACAATAATTTCGACTCTCCGAAGAAGCATGCGTCAATAACAAAATACGACCTACTTATACGTGCAGTCGGCTTAGCAAAAAACCGTAAAGATTCCTACTTGCATATAATATAACTTTATCTGAAATTAACACCATCTTTTTAGGGTGAATTGACTAATTTGTTAGGTTAGGTTAGGTTATGTTACAGCGGATTTTCACTCAAGATGCCTTCAGATATAAGTATATCGATTTTGGTTGTACAGCCGTATATCCTCTTTGCATACTTACTTGAAGAAAAAATCTTCTAAATGATCAGGCCGGATGAATTGTCGCCGGATAAATTGTCGGCCGGATGAACTTTCGGCAGGATGAACTGTTGGCAGGATGAACTGTCGGCCGGATGAACTGTCGCCGGATGAACTGTCGCCGGATGAATTGTCGCAGGGTGAACTGTCATGGAACCCATTACAACGTATCATCTTAAAAATTATTTTCCTATACTATCAACTATCAACACGCGCTAAGAAAAGTTTTTCCATTGGACTCAATAAAATGCCTACCTAAAATTATCATCTAGTCGTGATAATATTTTTCCTAAATGAAAAACTTTGTTCGAATTTCTAAATAGGTTAAAATAAGTCATTTCAATAATGGTGCGTTCTCTTCTGATCTACTCTATCATGAGTCTCTTTGGTCAATTTATAGAACGACATATTTTCAAGGATCTATTTTTCAGTTTCTATGAAATAGATCAAATAATAGATCATGTGACATCCCGGCTTAACGTACGGTAAAAGACTTCTTCGTACATCAACTGTCCAACTGTGAAACCTTTATTTTTTACTTAAAACAAATTATGAAACATTACTGTGACTTAATAAATTAATTTCATGTTGATTTCATTTATAAGGAAGAATTTGTGAAATGGTGATATTATTACTTGTTCATATATTTATTAATATTTAACACACTGAAATAAATCAGTCGTTACTTTTGAATGAATAGCTTTAACGCTTAAAGCCTTTTTTAGTACGACACAGATGGGAGACAAAACGAGAAAACAATAAATTTGAAAATATTTCAATTCATTGTCGAAATATTTATTTTTTGCCATTAAAACGACCGTCATTTTTTGGACGAAATTCGATCTTTATCCTTAGAGTCCAAGATATTAACCCGTTCCATAATTTAGTGAGTCCTAAACAAATAAAACTTTAATGAAAAAATATATAAAAATTGAATTTTAGTGCATCGGTCCCTTCGTGGGAGGCAGTTATTAAAACATTATTCCTTTTTTAACATCATCACCGTTATTTATTACCTGTACAAGTTTTGGATTTAATATTATTCGGGTCCTTAGAGCTGTTAAAATTTCAGTGATCTCTGTCAAGTAGCATGTTAAGAATAATACCTAAGAAGTGTATCCACAACACTTTATTTTTTAAACGTTTGAATGAATTTTTAAATGTCAATTTATTTCATAGTTGTCTCTCCGTGGTAAATCTATTTTTTGTATTTCTTCGGTGGTGAAGCTAATGGATTAATGGCCAGGGTATTTCTTTTTTTTGCCTATTGCCCTATTATTTCTAAACTTTTCTTCATTTAGAATTTACAAAATCATCTAGTGATCGACTATGCAATCCTTTTTATTAGAAATCATTCAAGAATCCAATGATCCATATATATTTTTTAAATTATGTATTGAGTTAGTTTATTCAACACTCGTATATAAACTAACATGCATAAAGGTAAAATTTTATTTTATAAAAAATATATTTTTAGAGTATGCGTAACATACCTTTTTAAATACATTCATTCTTCAGACATAGAGGCATTTCATCATACATCTTTGGTCCTCTATGCGTTAGACAGTTCTGCGACTCTGATTTTCTCGTATGCGGCAATCTAACTCTCTTTATGTTTTTGGTTTCATAATTATGTATACTACTAAAAAATCCTTAAAGTAATTTGGCATTTGTTTTTTCATAAGTTTATGCACAAAAATTAATTAATTTTTGGAACCCAGTTCAGCTCCTCTCTAATTTGATTAACCCTTGCCTTCCCACGTGAGGATGTTGGAAAGAAGAGCAAAGAAAAAAAAAGGTTAAAAACCCGACAACTCAAGGGTAGGTAATAAATTTAAGTTATTGTTGTTTTTAACTTCCTTCAAAATAACGCTCCTACAAAGCTCCGCAGTTCATGATGGTTTTAATAAATGAGTTACGTTGAGCTAGACATTAAAAAAAAACAACAAAAAAAATTGCACATTTCACAGAGCCAAAGTTCTTCAGTCTAAATTGTTTTGTTCAAGTTATCATACAAACATACTATTTTAGAAGATACTGATTAATAAAATAAAATAATTAAATTAACCAGTTGATACTAAATAGTTAATTAATTATCCACGTCGTACGTATGTTTTCCTTTCGATACATTAAAATACATATTGTTGTAAATTATAATCTTATTTGAAAATAGTGTTAGTTTACCCTAAGCCCATTAGAGAGCTATGGCACCGTGGCACACAGTGGTGTACCCCTTGTCGCGCAGATCGGGCCGGGCGGGGGTCGGTCCCACTAATAACTTTATTCACAGCCTCCGGGACCGCAGGTTATTTGGGCATAAATTTGCCTAAGTGTTGTCGGGCATAATTGGAGATTTATGACTCGGACGCGTGGCCTTTGTGAGAACACTCCGGAACGATTTATTTATTTTAACACTGTAATATTGACATCCAATAGGGTATACGATATACATTTTACACAGTGGTCAAATAGCAACAAAGAGTGTGTTTCTTAGGGTAAAATAATAATAGTAAATAAAATAATTGAAGTACGTTTTAGATGGTAAAGGAATTATTCCCAGTAAGAGCAAGAATGAAAAATATTCTGCAAAATTAAGACTTTTTTCGCTTATTTAACCATTTGCATAAAAAATATATTCCGCAAATGTAAGTAAAATTCAATCATAAATTTAATACACTTTTTTTTCAATAATTGAAAGATACTGAATTTAACGATTTTTTTATGCATTGCGACTACGAAAACGTATAAAATCAGTAAGTATTGGAGAGTTAGGAGATGGGTAAGGGGTTGATTGATTGCTCGGCTGATTGCCAATATATATGGAAGATTATTTTTGTTTGATTTTGAAGAAGAAAAAAAAGAAGAAAAAAAAAACATCTAAAAAGTCACAGGTGATCAAAATTTCATTTACATTTTTACTACAAACATCGTCAGTAATCACTGGTTAATGTAAGTCAAGTGCGTCCCTTAACATCCTGTATATATACATTATCAGATTTCAAGCCCATCTTGGCTTTTGATAGATTACAATAAAAGAATATTATATTATACCTAATGAGCTAACGAATATCACAAAAATATTTTATAAAGCATGCAGAAATGCACTTAAACGAAATTTTGTAACATATTTTCATAATTTTCTGCTTTTTCTGCAGATCTGTAATCCAAGTGGCACACAATAGATAGCCATAACGACATAAATTCATATCGGATAGCCTATTTGAGTCCTGAAACAGCCGAAATTTATTACTTATTTAAACAGAGTCTACGTGTTTGATTTGACGTCGTTAAATTATAGATTTGCAATAATATTTATCGATCGTGTCAACGCACGCAATTTAAATTGGGATATTGCACCATTATTTATTTATCAATGTTTGTATTTCGATAGAATATTGTGTCGTTTTCAATAATGTACGTATTTAGTATCGCACGTCATTTGGGGAGACTGCGTTATGCAATTCAATTTAAAGGTTTTTTTTAAATTAAATATAATAAATAATCAGATTAAAAACAAACAGAATATGTAGTTAAAATAAAAATGTGCACATGTAAATAATTTTTTTATAAATATTTCAATAATCACCTAAAGGTTCAATTCTATATTATCACTTTAGCATAGGTAGCTCATTGACACTTGACTGCTACTTCAAGAACTTTAGCTATAACTTTCCCTTTCTACATTCCCTCCCTAATAAACTTCGGCTTTTCATAATTCCCAATTTCGTATGCCTAAGACCTACTCTCTTCGAGAAGTGGCACTATTATATCTACTCATAAAAAAGTGTCAGTCCTGTTAGACGATTTGACAAATATTTTTTTACTGCTAACATCCTTTGTAATTCCCGCCAGTACAGTAGTGCCAGATAACTATTATGCATTAACACCGGTTATCTTGAATTCAGGAAAAACCAGCTGTACAGAGTAAATCCGTTTTTCAAGCCGAGATATGATGTGCCTGACGTACTGAACAGTATTTTGTCGGTGCCTCAGACCTGGCAGTCCCACTGACAAAAACTTAATGGCTCGTATGTGACTGAATGTTAGCGGCGATTGAGAATTCCGAAAGGCATTCAATATCCAGCGAGATCTACTCTCATTATCTTATGAGGGAGTACTTCATAATTGTCGACAGGTAGATATGGAATAATTTTATTTAAAAAATTGTCGGAGATTTTTTCTCAAGCCGATAATTAGCCGGCAAGGAAAATGTCAGCTAGTTATTAAAGTTGATTAATTTCATTTGAAACTAATGGCCGGGTAACGAACTTGCATTCCTTTGCATGTATATAAGAATAAAATAATATTCAGTAGATTAGAGATCTGCAGAAAAAGCGGTCCTAAGCACTAGGACGCAGGTTGAGGACCTTTAATTAATCTGCGCAGATAGAGCACCCAGTGAGGTCCACACCATTATTAGTTACTTAATGATATTACATAAATTTAAAATATTTTAGTTATCTTTCTGGATAAAGAAATGAGGCTTAATTGGGGCTTAAAAACATTTAGCTAAACAGTCAATTATAATTCATATCCATAAAATTATACCAATTTTCTGAAATGTATCAATAAAAATTGAGGCTGCACTATCCAATATCGAATCATCGATACATTAGCGAGTGTCTGTCAACTGTCAATTTATCCGTATGAAGTAAACCCGATTCTCGACAGACGCGTGTCAGTTGTTCGTCTAAATGTGAACCTATGCGGTTTTTCATTGAATGTATTAATTTTGCAAACTTTAAAATAATACCAGAATGTTTCATAAATTCATTTAAGTATGCATACGTAGAAAAATAGGTACTTATAGGAGAAACTGATTTGTATGCCAAAATGTATGTTTTTGAACAAGAAACTTGCATGGTTAAGAGATGTACCTTAAGATTATTTTAAACGCGAACTTTCACGCTCTGCAAAGCTATGTTTTATTTCATGACAAACATATTTTTCAATGAAAGTAAACTTGTATATAGTACACGCCAAACTTTAATACCAGCCTGACGTCGATACAAACATCGTCGCAATAGACGCGTTTGGTCATTGCGTCAAGTCATATACCTACCCGAGAATGGATCGTATCAAATTCAGGTCGGCATTAAAGTTCGGCGTGTACTAAGTACACATCACCGGAAGAAAAATATTTCGACAAAACTACATCTTCATCAGAACAAATGACGATAGCTTGGTTTTGCGGAAACCATGTACCTAAATAAAGTTAGTTTAATTTATAAGTTCAATCAAAAAGTTACTAATTTCCAAAATATTTCTTATGTTATGTTGATAGGCGAAATTAAAAGAAAAATATGAATTAATTGAACCCTATCTTAAAACAATTAATATTAGTCATAAACCAAGGCTCCTCGTTTTATTCAAAGCAAATATATTTGTGGCAGGTTATCACGACGAGTGTAAATCATGTATGATCTGACTCAGATACAGTTTGATATATTTGATACTTGGGAAGGTATTGATACATAACCCACCCGTGTACCCTACTAATGACTAGTAATTATTTAGTGCTGAATAAAATCACGTCCCTACATAATTCAATTTTATTCATCGGGATTAATCAAATATAATCAGCAAACAGGCTTTTAAAACTTTTTACAGATATCTGCTTTGTTAATATCTTTAATAAATAATCGAAGGGGTCATATTTGAAAAGTTGGTAAAGATTTATAATCTATCAATATGTTGGCAGTTAAGTTTAGGTACATGTGTGGTAAGATATAAATAGTAAACGTATTCCACTATGAAAGATAAATGATATGTTATATAAATGTTAGCTAGGCATGATGCATAAAAATATAATAAGGAAATAATGTGAGTGTCAACGGCTTATATGGATTAATAATAGGTGGTACAAAAACGAAGCTGCTTAGATAATTATAAAGTATAATAATATAATACGTTTGAACTTTACAAGGATCGGCGCTAGGAAATTATTTTACACAATGTGTAAAAATGTACTAAAGCTCATTGTTGCATACGAAACTATTTCCGAATGGGGTATTTCCACAAACGAGGGATTCTGTTGAAAATGTACGGAATATTTAAAGATCATTTTTCTGATTTTATCACCCTACTAAAATTTTTTGTTTTTATGTTTCCATTCAATATTATTGATTTTACAAACGCTCTAAAACTGACAAAATCAAAAGGGCCCGTTTTTTGCAAATGGGTTTATGACGTCACAAGCGTAGCTCAGCTGAACCAGCATAAATAAACACTTTCATTGAGCGTCCGCACTCATGACGCCACACGATAGCCACGCCCCAAAACATCGTTTTAGCGGTAATTCAAAAATGGGGAACTTTAACTCGCTGCAGAAAATTTATTCGTCAACATAAAAATAAAATAAAAATTCTATAATCATCGTAATTTTTTGTTTAATTTTAATTTAATACCCCATTACAGATTCAGATGCACTTGGAAATAGACTTTAAATACTAGACAATATAACGAAACGAAATGCTGTTTACTGGAATTTGGTGATAATATATGCAGGGAAAAATAATGGATACAAGGAAGATGGACAATTAATGTTTACCTCTGCAAAGGCGCACACAACACATTACAAATATAGTTTATTTAGTTCCACCGCGGTAGCTCGAGGTAATTATCGCCACAACACAAATAAATATAAAACGATCTCAATAAGATCAAAATCCTTAACGATATTATGAACACGAACAACCAACAAAATGCTTGCAATAGAGTCCAAAATCTTCTTCAGTATTTTCAGAAATAGAAGCACTTGAATTCACTCTTTTCATTGTTCCATTTTCAAATGCTTTTCCAACAAGGTGATATGTTAAGGAGGGTAGCTACTGGATAAATGACAGCCCGTTAGGAACAATGCACATCATTTCCAAACCAAAAATTCATGATTAATAATTTAAAGAAATGATTTGAATGATTGATCATGCTGGCATAGTTCTCATAACTACACACACGTTGTTATGATATCTACTTGCAGTAGTCAATACCTACCCGGCTTTTCCGAGAAGAAGTATGAAAACTAGAAAAATGTAGAGCAAGCAATGAATTTTGTTAACAAATCTGGAGTCCCGTTTATTTTTCGACATTAAATCGACATTTCAAAGCTCTACAACTCGTGATAGAAATGAGGAGAGAGATAAAACAGTTGCATTGAGCTATAAATTCCAGAAATAATATATCAAAAATTCCAGACATAATATTTTCTGTAAATATCACGATATCAGAGTTTACTCTTTTCTTCTTCTTATTTTAAATTAAGTTGTTGAAGCCTATTTACGAATCCCTACAACCATTTCCCTATGTTTTTCCTTAGGGCAGTATCTAACTGGATTCATTTTGTAATTTTAAAGGCAGGAGAGCCTTAGTTGAGAGTACCAAGAGCCTTTTTCTAAGTTCGGTCCTTGTAAGATCTACGGCAATCCTCTCTGTAAGAGAGCCGCGTCGCTTGGCAGCCGACTGTAAATACTTATCAAAGAAATATCCCCTGATTGATGATTTGTATCTACTAATGTGCCATTAAGTAATAATTATATATGTTCCCTAGGCCGAGTGTATCCGATACAACGTTGAATGTTGGTATGTATTTTTTTTTTCATAATTCGCTAGAGATATTCGCGAGAAATCGAGTCACATAAATATGGCCATTAAAATGGCTGCCTTTTTACGTCCAATACGCGGTTATGGCGGGCCTTTTGATATCGGAATATTGTTATTCTGAGGCAGCCTGTTCAGGGCGAGACATTCATTATCGCTGATGGTCAATAATTGAGCTGAAATATTGCCTTGTAAATTGCGAAATATATCCGATCCGTCGGTCGGGGCACGACAGCAATTAGACGCATTCTATTAGAATGCATCGCATTTTTAAACGGCTTCCGAATAGTAGATACAAGTTCCTACATGTACTAAACATTTTAAAGGGTTGACTTAAAAACTTGTAGTAAACAGAGAGTACCTAAATAAGGCAAAGAGGTTATCCAAGAAATATTTTTAGACGTATTTAATGTTGTTAAATATTCACCGTTTAATTTAAAAGTCATTTTCTTTTAAAGCAGTTTGTAACATGAAGTGGGGCCAAGGATAGTTCGATATCACATGGTTGCAATCTCT
This sequence comes from Limnephilus lunatus, assembly GCA_917563855.2. Lineage (NCBI taxonomy): Eukaryota > Metazoa > Arthropoda > Insecta > Trichoptera > Limnephilidae > Limnephilus > Limnephilus lunatus. The sequence goes on along the minus strand of OU830595.1, from coordinate 90,016,112 downwards.
CCGCCATTCAGTTGCCAAACCGGAGCTTTTAGATTAAAAAAAAAAGATTAACTGATTTTTTTTTATTCCACGATTGACCATAGTTATACCTCTTCAAACACAGAACTACCTATGAAAATGTCCAAACCGCTCGAGATACTAGAACCTAAGGGCATTATCTCTTACTTATGCCTTTCGCTAAAAAAACTTTTGGCCAAATAAACTTTAGATAGGTACTTTGCAACAAAACTATACAATGCACTTCTACTGGCCATTAGACCAAACACAATGTATCTTAAATATAAATCTGACCCCAATCCTGGATTACCAGCCAAAATAAATTCAACATCAAAGATACTATCAAAATCAACCAATTAGTGTATGTATTTTTTCAACGGTACGATGATGATTGTCATGTTACTTTAAATGTAATATTGTGTTGTTTTTAAAAAAAATTATTATGTGTTATTATAAACTACTCATGTTTGAAAGCGCCTGCTCTCAACATAAGGTTTACTAGTGAGACAGGCATGGGACATCATAAATTAATTGTAAGTTTAGAAGTAATAAAGACGAATTAATAAAAAAGAAAACTAATATGTTCATAATCGTCCTTAATTGTTTCATATTATTTAAATATACGTTGTATATACTCCCATTTCACCGGAATTCAAGAAAACTTTCCAGATTAACGAGGTATGTAGGATATGATCAATTTTATTCATTTGTACCTAGTAACAAATTATTATTGGTAGTTAGTAACGCCGATGTATTTCATTCTTTTAGAAATTATCAAATAAAAAATAAAGAAAAAGCTCGCAAGTTACAGAACATGGCATGACCGTTAACGAGGTGACAAAAAGTTATAATTTTTTAGGTGGACAAATTTTCCTAACAAAAACCAGCAATTGTCACCCAAACGGAATGCCTCCGCATTATTAATTTGTGAAAAAACACAAAGATGAATCTATAGCGAAGTAGTTTTTTCATGAAATAAAAACGTCTTCGTACAGCTTCCATTATTACATTCTTGAATGGTGAAAAAGTTCAGAACTAGGAGGCTAAATTCTACCTACACAATTTGCTCCACTTTCGATGAAGGTTAATATGCACCAAATTAGTTGACGCCTCAATGAAATGCCGCCGGATCAAAACATCAGGTATCAGGTATGATATTATTATAGGAGCCGAAACATCGAGAAATTTGTAAGTCATGTTAAATACTTTCATCGGTCTTTGTGATTATTTCTATAAGCTGCACGTCATGGCTTCGGTCAGTCTATATCACACGGTGTTAAATTATTATTTTAGAAGATAATTTTTTAAACTATAATAAAATACAATTTTCTACGTGGATTAGCTAAATCCAATAGAATAGGTGTAATAATATGTTCAAATATGATTTGACTATACAATAAATCCCCTAAATGTTTGTACATATCTGCAATGAGTCACACTCACCAAAAATAGGATGCATGATCTGGGCAACATATTTGGGGGTAGGTAGGTACTATTGATACAAATACTGGCTCAAATTGTAAACGTAATCTATAGATACCAGCTCTTTGCTGATTTCTATAAATTATAGTAGCGTATGTAATTTAGTTAAGGCATTTGTCTTATAGTATTGTTTTTATTTTTCTATTTTATTTTATGTTACTGTTTAATATTTTATTAATATGTATTTAATTTTTTATAAGAACAACTACTCTCTTTTTATAATTTTGAAGGTTGTTCCCTCTATTCCGTCAATGTAATACATTTTTGAAGGCAGTCCCAGTTGCGACCATTATCTTCTTCTATTTTTCTGTGTCTTGTACTCTTTCATATTTTCGTTTAGATTATATGTTAGTGTTATCTCTTCTCCAATAGCATTTATTTTATCAGTTTTACGTTACTTCAAGCTTTAAAAACTAGTATAAAATTCGCTCTTATAATCTATGTAAAAGCTCAGTTGGGCGTAAAACAAATTTTAAAAAAGAATCTTAATTAACTGACCATCACGCCGCGCCGTAGGCAGAGAGGACGGACAGCCAAACAGCTCGGTCTTGGCGCACACTCTTTGCCTCATTGACATTAATACATCGTCTAATACATACTCTTCTATTATTCTGACTCTTAACTTGGCCTATCTCAAGTATCTGATTTACTTGATCGTGCCATGTATTCCTCGAGCATCCACGACTACCATTCGCATTTGCGTTTAATATTCTCCTTACACTCCTTTCCTCGTTCCTTCATTCTATATGTCCAAACCACCTGAGGGTCCCTTTCTTAATCAAATCGAAATATTTTGCCTTAAATTGCCCTTACCTTAATTTATTAACATAAATTGTAAAAATAAGTTACATCATATCGAATGTATATTCAAATCATTATGTTTTCGGTGTGTTTTACAATCGTCATCAAATTGTTTTTTCAAGAATCTTTTAATTTCTTTAAAAATAATGGGTGCTAAATACTGGTCAATATAATCCGGCCTTTTTAACTCGGTAGCATCTTCAGACCATTGAGTAATTTGAGCTACCTACCACCCATCTTTGGACCGAATAACACCAGTCATCATCAGCCGAATAGCCAATAGCCGTGACGAATGCTCCTCAATGCGCACTCCGCACTGCGCAGGCCCGCGGCTCGTCGGGAGTAGAAGAGGCGACTCTTTGTCTAACGCTCCCAACACTCCCTCCACGCCTGTTTGATGTTCATTTCATCACAAAAAAAATAAAATTATCAAAATAAAGATAATTATTATGGTGTTACGCAATAATCATTTAACCCGTAATATTATAGTGATGGGCACAAACACAGAAATGATTGCATTCGATCAATTATATGTACGTAGGTTGAAGAGTGAAGACAGTGTAAATATAATATCACCATCTCCATGTGTGAAATATTGTGAGACACAAAGAATTGTGGGAGAGGGAGGAAGAGGATTGGAAGTAGCTAGATTGCTGGCTTTTCAGATCTATTCACTAAGATAGCAGAAGGTTGAAGCCATCGTTTAATATTTGATTAATTTGTAACTATCGATCGATTGTCGAGATAGTGTAATTAGATGGATACTATTATAATCCCCGTATTTGGAAAGTTACGCGGCTAAAGAAAGAGGAAAGGTAAGGAAGGGGATTGGAAGAAGGTAGTAACCTACATTTTGACGGCCTCCGTGGTCGAGGGGTAAGGCTCTCGACTAGCAAACCGAAGGTCGCGGGTTTGGATCCTGGCGTGCGCAAGTAAATTTTATGTAATTAATTTGGGTTATTTCACAATTTATTAATTTCAAATAATATGTACTTAGTAATGGAAAATGCTCTTAGTATCGCTATGGTTTAAGACCTCCATTCAGAATTATTGTAACGTTGGTAGAAATATATGCGTAAGCCGTATTTTGTGACCATATCTGAATAACCAGTTACTTCACCTTCCTCTTCCCAATCTCCTTCCCCATCCCCACTGCCTTCAATTGGGGATGCCGTAATCTCACTGGCTCCAGATGGGAGCATTAAGGACTCTTGTGTAGTATTCACATAAAAAAAAAGTATTTTCACAGAAACCACAAAACTTCAAAGCTAAAGCCAAAAAACGTTTCAATTTTAAATATGGTCTACTATGAGAGTTACACTGAGAATATCTTCCTTTTCCACTCTGTAATGAGGTGTATTTTAACTTTTTAATTCGATATGTGAAATCCAATATTCAAAAAATATTTAAGTCTGCCATTCCAGATTGTCGAATCTGCGATCATTTATCCCAGAGAGGTAATGAGCTGACAACTCTGCCATATCTATAGGTGACCTAAATCAAATCCACATTATCATTATGAGCATTTTACATTTCCACCATTATCATAAGCAAAATAACATTATTCTATTTAGCTACTTAGGCACATCAGATTACTTAAAGGCAATAGGCACAAACTTGCTCCACTTATTACCATTTATTAGAACCGCAGCTGCGAAGAGTGTAAGTAAAATTATCATCACATTATAATAATTTTATTTACCAACAAAGGACTTCCCGCAGGTTAACATGTCGATACATTATTTTCAAAGGATTTCTGCTCTGAATTTTTTAATAATATTGTGTTATGGCACTCTATTAATAAACGATGACTTGATAATTTACGGTATGCATGTCTGCGGACAATACGAGAGAGCAGGATGAGGCGAGGTCCACGCCAGCGTGCGAGGGCGAGAGGAGAATACGTTATTTTTTGCCATACGGTAGCCAGTGTTATTTTTCACGCATCACACCCAATAAAGGACCTTTAAATTTATTCCCGCCTTTGTTAAGTTTATTAAAATTATTTTGTAAGCCAAGCGGAGCCGAAAAATAAATTGTATTTTTCACAAAAATGAAACAAGTCCAAAAAATAATCTTCAAGTATCCGAGTGTCCCGTGTCAAATATTATTGTTATTTCAGTTATTGGAATATAATATAATTTTTTTTAAGCCATCGATCTTTTTTTAACAAATCGTTGAACTGGTGGGCTGCGGCTTGACGGCATATTAGATTGGATTTTAAAGCCAGTAAAAACGACTGATGACATGGCCACTTCAATTCCCGATGAATCAAAAAACGTCCATACATATTTAACGATTTTCGATGAGTAACATCGCCCGGATGAAAATCAATTTTGCAGAAATCGAGTAGTCGATTAAAAATTCAAATTATTTCGCGGTCTGCAAAATTGCATGGATGAATTGACATCCGCTAGTATAATGTCATTGCAATTTGTCATTTATGTGTGTATCTTGAATATTAACCGAACAATGCAACACAAATGGGTCGTTATATCGTCAATGCTGTACCTACAAGTCAGAGAATTTCAAATTTAATTGAAGGGTTTTTATAATAACATATTTAATTGGGTCATTACAAGAGTGATCTCCGTATTTCTCTCTACAAGTATTGGAAGTTTGCAAGATATCTGAGAATTAAAGTTATCATAAAGCGAGCAGAATAACACTTTATCTAATAACGTGAACATCTCAGCGCGGGTTCTCCAAGTGAGGTGTTAAACTACTTACACAAAATTCTTCCACAAACCCATTTACGTACAGTTAATGATTATTATAAATATTTTTTTATATTACTGGTATTTGTTATCATATATGTGATCTGTAAACATCTGTAAACTGCGTGTACGAGAATAAAGTAATTAAATAAAAATTTGAAAAAATCACAAAGTGATGAAAGCTGATAAAACTTTGTTAAACGTGTGTAAACCGATTTCTTAGCCATTCAGATAGTTACAAAGCTCTCTGAAAATATGACACCCTTACTAAATACCGTAATCTGCAGATCCTGCGATAACCCAACCCTCTCTCGGATATGACAAATCTCATTAAATCCAAAACGAACGAATGAATCACCGCCTCTTGTTTCACTCGTTAAATAGTCTCTCCTCCCCAGTGGAATATTCAAAGGGATGCTACATGGACCGTCATAATCTCATAAGTGAGATGATACGGGCAGTGATGAATATCACCTGACACCCGGGGCAAAGGTAACCCTTGCCTCATATTAATATATCCTCCCCCAGCAACTACCCATGTACCCAGCCCAGATGTAATTATCTAACATGCGGCGTATGCCAGTCAGTCGTGTTGACTTATGAAGTTATCTGCGGCATGACAGAGTGATACATGACTCGGCGTATGAACATGTTACAAACGATGACATCTGCTCGCTTTCTGAGCATGAAATTACTCGTGTTTTGGCAAATCCAGATCACTCACTACGGCAAACTGAGCATACATATCTACGAGGGATTGCCCCTGTCAATTTGATACTTAGTTACAAATACGCATGTCAAAACTTTCTCCGTCTTGTATTTCTGTATTAAAGGTTGTAGTGATTTCAATAATGCATGGACAAGTCAGGAACACATCTTTAATACCAGTTTTAGAGTTACAATATAGGTAACTAACTGGCTTATTACGTTACAGCAATGACGGCGCAAATACAGAGTAAATATAACATCGACAAATACTAGATACTGTCAATAGACACACCAATATTATGATGCAAGAAGAATGAGGAGATATAAATGATTCTTGTTTACTATTTATTGATGAGCCCGTTTCAACTATCATATTTGGATAAAAGCAGCTTTTTGCAAACTGCAACAAATGCGCCCTGCATTTCATTTTCATTTTCATTCGCCCATCCAATGACATAGTCAATGCAATACTCGAATAGCGAATGGGTACTCTATCCACGACTACTTAGTACTGTGTGTCATCCCTCCACTCCATACTCCATGCATCCTCGTTTCAATGAAACGTTTGTCAATATCAAACGCAGTTTCAATTATTCGGAGCCGTCTGATGAATAGAAATTAGTATGAACGGGTGTAAAATGTGGAAAGATGTACATATTTACATAATCCCATAATGATATCGCCACCCCGCTGACATCAAAGGGTTAACAGTAAACATTGCGATGGTGGCTTCCATAATGAACGGGCTTCAGTTCCGCTATGGAAGGGTTGACTTTATATTGAATATTATGTTCCTCTGAATTCTCTTTTAGTTTAACAATCCCATTCTACTCGTACATTGCACAGAATGATAGTAAGTTTCTTAAGGGAAGTCTCAGTTTTGCTCGTAATATTTACTCGGTGGCGAAACATTGCACTTTGAAGAAAGATGGAGGATTTAACTATTTGAAAATAAAATTATATAATATACGGAAATCGATTATTTTCTACTTATTAAGCCTGCGTGGCATCGGATATGCGTAGGTCTCTGCATTTGCTTTTTAATCGGCAGGTTTTTGCCTATGAGTATTGTGATGTTGTTTATCAAATTTGAAGTACATTTATAGCTAGTTTAACAACATTGATAAATGATTTAATAATTGTTGCTTTCAATCTGAATAAAAAGTATCAATGCAAACTGAAACGACTTCGCAATAATTTTTTTTTCAAAATTGCTGTTTTGATTTGCTGTTGAATTATTTATAATAATAATTTGCATTGCCTGATTTTGTGAAAAATTACCGCAAGAGTGCAGTATTAACTGAAGAACAGAAATATGATACCTAATAATCAATGCGTTGACGATACTTATTTTCGAGAGTTTCGAACGCGTTACAAACTTAGTTCAACAGAGTTTACATAAAAAAAACGGCGCCATGCCAAAAATACAAAGTTTCTGACCGCTTCTAGGCATGTCAGTACTTTAAAAAATCGCATTATATGATTATAATGATGCGTGATTTTAATAAAAATACGATCCGATTTGCATGACTTTGAATATCACTCGGCTAACGCTCGGCGCAATAAAGAAAGGATTATGATTTCAATTTGCATGCGTTTTATGATGCAGTTTGCCTAAGATTGTTCACGCATGAGCATTTCGTAGGTCCCGGGAGCCTTTCGGTACCAAACACCCCCCAATTCAAAGGCTGAGTAAATGGGTAAAAGCGGAACGCCCCGCGAATTAAAATATTCAAATTGTTTTCAATGAATATTACCTCGCCCTAAGAGGAAGACGCACACGTGACTTAAAAAAGGGTGTTTTATGGTGACTGTTGAGTTATTATGTTGAGCTGCTATTAATTATTTATTTTATTTTATAGGTTTTTTCCAAAGAATACTTTGCGTACCTACTTTTATTGCAATATTGATTTTAGCCTACTTAAAGTTAAGTTCGGTCTTTAATTTTCAACTTCAAACGATCTTTCTCAACTGAAAACCGATTCTTGTTTCGATAGCCTGTTTGATTTTTTACATTGCTTTTCTCGTGTTTTTAAGCCTGTTTTAGATTTAGGTATTAACTATTATGTAGCTAAAACATTTTCTTTTCATTCAAATTGTTTGGTATAAATAAAGACATGTTTAGAAAGATTGGTTCGTACAATTATAAAATGAATTATTACGTTTTATTGATAAAAAAAGATTTTTATGTACTTAAAATTAAGTTCGGTCTTTAAAACTTCAAACGATCTTTCTCAACTGAAAAACTAAAGATGTTTTGTATCAAAAAATTTGAACAATTCATCAAATATTTTAAGTTAATTTTTACATTCTGTGAAACTTCTATTCAAATTCCGTTATTTTTTCAGTTTTATGAAATAACTTGCCTATAATGATAAAATTTATTTATTTATTGACCTGTATAAGGTATGTTTACATTATATTATTCGATGCCTGTCTCACTAGGGTATACCTGTGTTGAGACAGGCGTGGAGGTGCATAAATGAATATCATATATAAGAGTATTTAAGAATATCATAAGAATATTTAAGGTTAAATACATATTAATTTGAATGCAATTAAAATATAAAGATGATTGAAAGTGTGGGTCAATCCCATAAAGAGAATTATCTTATAAATGAAGGAAGAGATGAAGTAAAGTAGTAAATCCTGTCAAACCTATTTATGGAGTTGGATTATATAATAGGAGTTTATTATTTCACTTTGTTTTATATACGTAAGGACATATGTAAATTGATATTTCTGTCTATTTGTAATTTATGTTTCAGATGTTCGCAGTAGTGTGACGTCCAATACTTATAATCCATTTCTTTATATCTTGTTTGAATTTGGTCATTGATTCAGTTTGTCTAATCGTAGCTGGTAGTGTGTTTTGTAGTTTGCAAGCTATGTATTTAAAGTGTATTTGTCCAAAAGGAGTTTGGAGAAGTTCTTTGTTTTTGGCTCGGGTATTGTGTATCGATTGTGTTGCTTTGAATAGGGTTTTATTGTTTTTAAGTAAATTAACTAAGATGGATCTTGCGTAGAGCTGTTACATGTCCATATCATTGAAAGTATTGAAGATCGCATCAATAACAGAACTTGAACAGAACGTGTAAAATAACTTGAAATATTTGAAGAATTATTTAATTTAGTTTCCTTCTTAAGGTTCTTACGTACTGAATTTTATTACGCCTGTTTGAAGTTACATTTTTATATTGTTTTTTTTCCGTGTTTTAAGCCTGTTTTAGATTGTCTTAACTACTCAGTAGCTAAAACATTTTCATTGTAGCCAAATTGTTTGATAAAAATAAATTTAATATGTTTAGAAAGATTGATTGGTGCAATCATAAAATGAATTTCGATCTCTTTGTTCATAGAAGTACGATAGCCGCCTGTGTGAACTGTGAACGTTTTGTTCGGATGAGTTATTCTAGCGGCGTCCGCACGAATGTGGAGCACTTTTCCGATTTCGAATACATTCCGTGAAATGAAACAATATTATTTCAAAACACTCATTTGTGTGAGGCGGAGCGTCGTTTATTGTAAATTTAGATTCGATGAATTTACGTCGGCCGTTGTCAGACAACAATAGCCAGACCGCTAATGTCGGCAGTGTTTTACGGAAAATTATTACCCCAATTGCGCGGGTGACATTTATTTTAATATAAAATCATTCGATGAATTGGATAATTGCCCGATTACTCCGCGTTCCTCGAATTTAGATAAATCATTCAAGCCGAACTGTCCACATTTATATCAGTAAAAGTTTACTCGGTTTTACCAACCAACCAACAACTGCTGTGCGATGAGATATTGCGCCTTTTTTATAGCTTTACAATCAATTGACAAAGTATCACTAATGATTGTCTTTTATTGACCATATTTTTATCCCCACCGTATAATTTGAGCGTATGACATACTTGCCTTCATAAACACTACCAGGAGAACATGTGGTAACAGGCGGGAGGGTAATTCAATAGGTTTACATTGGTTACTAATAAATAATATATTGCCTTGTAATCCTAATTTTATAACTTATGAATTTAGCACCTATCAGACAGAAAAAATTGGGAATAATATAATAATATTATACGTCGTTCAATAATTGAAAAATTATTTTGTGGCATCATTTTAAATTAAATTAAAATAACCAACCTTGTTCAAAACCCAACGGTTTCTTCTTCAGGATTCAAAGTATACTGAAAATTAAGCTATAAGAATATTTATTGAAAATTGTGGTGTAAACTAAGTTGAATATATTTTTATTCGATAATATATTTATGTTAAAAATATGTTTTAATTGCCCTGCTTGCAGAGAGATCCGAGATCTACGATGTTGAAAAAACAAATCTTAAGCACTAAATATGAAGAAAATCTTGGTAATATCAACGAATAAAAGTTATTGTTATATTTTGGTTGTAAAACTGATGTTTGAATTTTGATGCAAATATTATGAGAGCCTAATAATAAATACCTGACAAAATGTACAAATATTGTAAAAACTGGAGGCCTATAATACTATAATGTTGTTTATATTATAAAATCTGTAGCCCTAACGTGACCTACCTAGGTTTACGACTGACGTTTACGTCCTTACGTGAAGCGCGCAAATCCCCGAAAAAATCCAACCCTGTAGGTCACTTTCGTATTCCGGACGTGCGGTGTTTATTACCAAACTATTAATAAATTCGTGAAATTGATATAGGGGTCATTTAAAAACATCGGGGCACGCCATTGCCATGTCGCGGTGGCAAATGACACGGCCGTGTGGACTGAGGACTGAGGACTGCGGACGGTAGCCCGAACAGCGAGCGCTCCACGCGCGCACGTACGGAACGCTCGCGGGGAATGACAATACGGAGATAGGATCGATGGCGATCATCGATTTCTACACGTTCGTCCCTCTGACAGCCGAGACAAGAAAACGTACTTTTTATCAACCCGGAACTGAGGCGGCGAGTAGGTGCCGGGCCTAAACGTCTCACGTGGGAAGCGGGCCTTAAGGACGACTGGAATTTTCCGATGTGCGATTGTTAGGTTGGGTTGTTTGAACCACCGTCACATTATATTTACGAGGAAAAAAATCCCTCATCATCTTTGGGATGCTGAATGGAGGGTCTTTTTAGGATAAGGAAGGACAGGGAGTTCTGGGAAGGAAAAAATGTATGAGGGGTGGGTAGGTTCTGGAGATCAGTAAGTCAAGAAGTGACTGACGTTTGAATCTATCCCTCCCTCTGCGGGGCAAGGCGATGTTTCCAGAGAGTCCTGCTGGAGAGGTCAACAGATCTTCCCCAGCCATTCTCTTCCGATACAGTCTGCCACGCAGTTGGTGGGCAGACACATCCGCCTCTAAGATCCGGAAAAACCTCACCCATGAACCCGGGTACCCATGCTAACCACTCGTGTGACTTATGGCAGAGGTGTTGTTTATTCTACACGGGCGGGGACATCCACACCCGCCTCTCAAATTGACACGACGGACTTGTATTGCATTTCATTCATTTCGTCTAACCCTACGGTAAATGACTTGAAGGTTAGTTAGCTAGGATAAATTGGGAAAGATATTGAATTAATAAAATCCTTGGGTATTTTGTCAATAAATTAAAAAATGTTTTTCTTTAATTTTTTTTATGAGTAAAATTGTAATATTTAATGAAATGAATACAATATTAGCGAAACTCAATCGAAAATCTGGAAACAGAAAAATCAGAAAAATATAATAGTACCTCTGGGACATAATAATAGCAGCCAATAAAATATGCGTTAAAAGATGAAGATAATGTTGGTGGTTCTTAGTCGAAGTATGATATAGTTAAAAATGACCGAATCGGATATCGACACCTTGACGCAGTGGTTAGGGCAGTGGCCAAGAAAGCCTAAGGTGCTGGGTTCGTGTCCTAGAGGTGCCAATATCTTTTTTTGTTTCCAGATTTTAGATAGAGTTTCGCTAATATTGTCTTCATTTAATCAAATAAAAAATGATAATACACGAAAATATTTGTGTCCTAGCTTATGGTCTGAAAAGTATTATAACTAAAGGGCTAATGAAAATAAATGAAATTATATTCCTGCGCAGGTAATGAATAAAATGATTAAAAAAACTTAATTAATGGACATTTAATTTTCAAAATTGACAGACAAGCGATAACGCAGGTAGGGACCAAAACTATTTTATTGATTAAAAAATCTTTGTTTAAATGTGAGTTTCTTTAATGTAAATGTTTGATAGATGATATATGACAATTAAAAGAGTAAAGATATGTTACGAGTAATTTCGCTGAACTAGGCCCAGTGGGCCGTTTACATGTGTTGCTTTTTCATTACACGTATACTTTGAATGGTTATCATGTGATTTTGATCGATAAGTATGAATCTTGTATTTTTACAATGTCATTGGAAAGATGTCGTAATTTTTCAAATTTACTAACATTTTAAAGGTATTTTTTTAATTCGATAGGCTATGATCCTCATACAAATATTTTTCATAAATACTTTCAGCTTCACAAATTCTACAATTATAATATCCCATGATTTTTTTACGTATTTGCGCTTGTAGTAATATATAAGATTATGCTGTCAAGTAAATTAGTATGTATAACAAGTACTATTTCGCGTGTTATTCGTCCATAGTACCTATAACTCAGACACAATTTTTGACTAACGCTTTCTTAGAAAAATCTTCCAACGTCACGGAGTACCCACTGTGTGTACCTAATATCTATTGGATATTAGGTATGGAATCATAAGATTAGTAGGTATACATTTTAGGTAGGTACTTATTTCGTTATCATCTCAATACAAAATACGAGAATCGTATTGTTGAAATACTTCTACAGATGTACCTGCCTACATACTGGTTAACTTTGTAATTCAATTTATTTAGGCAACAGAAAGCGATACAAAAGCAGGTACTGCAGAATTATTTTGAAGATATTCTTGCGTACTGTATCGTAGAACTATTGCAAGGTAAGAGGGGGACTGCGGGTGGATGTTGAAAATTATTTCGAACCAATTAGAACCACTATCGGTTTGCACAAATAAGTAAGTAGATACATTCAAAAGTGCACTCATTAAAATGATTTGTCTGTATATGATAATAATTTTATACGACCCCAGACATTGACAAATTAACTATAAAATAAAAGTGTGAATATCCCGTCTCCGTGTCATAAATTCAAACCGTGTTCGTCACACGGCATATCATTTAATAATTTGATAAAATGATATCAAACACCAACCATCAATTCACAAATTAATTTTACAACCCCAATCTGAAAAGTGTGATGAATAAACGTGGATTAAATAATGCTTCGCGTTGTGTGGAAGGCTTTTAATAATCAGTTAATTTAATTAGGGCTCGCATCGCGGGTGGCTTTGTGTTCGCTCACTGGAAAAAAATAAGCCAAGTCATATTTTTGTCCGGCCGTAAAAAATGATGTAAGCGAATTGCTAAATAAAAACGTCACCGAAGAAAAGACGGGCTGATAATATACGGCGTTAATTTATTAGATGCCTGGGGCGCGGTTATTTGTCATCACTTGACGTGGAGGAATCGGCGATCCTCCCTTTTCGCCCCGGGCCCTATTGCCCCCTGCCGGAAGTATACAAAATACATTTTTAATATTCACTAAACATTTGGGGTAGGGTTATCATAAATTGATTATTTTAAGAACTCGGGGAGAGAGGAGCGTCTTGAATAATACAGTGTTTTGTTTATTTGAATTTATTTTGTAATAGATTTTACTTGTCAAGATTAACCTCAAGGAATTTAAACAAAAGAAATAAACGTATCAAACATAGAATTAATATAATTTTCTGGTAAATAATGTCGTATAATATGTAGGTGTGTACTTTAGGGCTTATTTGAATTCTTGACATATCAGTTTCAATTATGAAAATCACTCTTAAATTAAAAAACAAATCCCAGTTCATTGAACTCGAATTACAATTACAGCAGACCGATGACCGAAATTAATATAGTCATATCCCATAAAAAAATCATGGGATATTATAATTACTGTAGAATTTGTGGAGTGGAGAGTTTACATAAAGAACAAGGGCAGTTATTGCTGCAGAATGATCAAGAAAAAATGTACTAATTTATAGGTAAATACCTAATTTATCGCTTGTCTGAATTCTTGACACAATCCGCTCTATTTCTTTAAACTTCAATTCAAAACAAATTTGAGTTCATTTAGAAAGATTTTCATTCACTCACAGACAAATCAGGAAACGAAATTAATATGTTTAATATTATTTTTATTTATTTTCATTAGTTTGACTACCTCCGTGATAGAGCAGTACCTAAGCCAGATTTAGATGTACCTGACAAATTCCAAAACTTGGCGTACCAGAAAAAACATTTATCTAACTATTTTACAAAAAGTAGTTGGTATACTTACATCCTTGCCTCGATCCAAAGTGAAGATATAACTCCTAACCGCCTTGATGAGAGCCCTTCTTTTTCCTCTTTTGCTAGTTTCCACACATCACTTCTCTCACCACTCAGAATTACCCAAATGGGGTTCCAGATTCCCAATGTGGACAGGCAGTTCTTATTTTTAACAATAAAATCAAACTTGTTTCTTGGTACACTATTATAATCGGTTTACTGCGTCAAAAAACGAAATCAGCATTAGGTCATAGCAGGATTTAAAATCATCTTAGTCATGAAAACAATACATCTCAAAAATACAATCCGGCAAGTCGAGAATTTTCCTCATTGTACGAATTATGTAAAATACTACGCGCATGATGAGGATAAACCCAGATATTAACATTTCTTAAACGTAATACATTATTTACATACGAAGTATAAAGACATTAAATACGGGGAATAAAAACACTAATCGTAAGCACACCTTGACGGAATTAACATCTGCTAGTTCCTGAGTACAATATTCTTGCGGGGCAATCTTAAAGGGCGCCTCCCTTGTTCCATGTTCGTGGTTATGCCCGCAAAGCTTGTACCACGACACATAACTCAATTACTCAAACAAGCCTAATTGCGCACTAAATGTTATTCCGCTCATTTTTCATGTGTTTACAACGCTCACCGCTGTCACTGAAATTGGGTGGACACGTATTCTTGGTAATTGCAGTCACAATCGAGCCTGCTTATTTTGAAGAACCAAACTGTGTCATCGTGAATTAATGTAACCGGGTGCTTTTAATTTCGTTGTTTTATTACTATCCGCATAATATGTGGAAATAGAAATGCTCGTCAATTCACACACTCATTTTACACAATATCAGCAACCATGTAAGGATTCTCATTCCGGAGAACGTGTCCGACTCGGGTTTATGAATATAAAATAACATTACAATTTTAGCCGTATTTCTATTTTTATCACGTAAACGCCTAACTCCATCAACAACATAAAAAACTACGTAAAATCTGTCGTAACATGTGAGAATGTTTTTTTAAATTAATTAATATTTTACCCGCGATTTATTAAGCGGGCTCTTGTGGGAGTGCGTAATAATACATTTAATATGTTTTGAGCCTTTAATTTTTATTATAAATTATCTGTAGACGTTAACTGCCTTTGAGGTAATTAATTATGAGCTGGTATTCACAATTGACGTTTTAAAACATGCCAGGCAATTAGTCACAGGACGCCCAAGTAGCTGATTCCAGTCAAGACTATTATTATGACGATCTTCCACCCTCCGGAATCTGTCTGAATATCTTTTCCATTTCTTTCAATCTTTCTTTTTTTATGTTTACTATTTACAAACACACTGCTGAATACAGATCTGTCTGACTTAAGTCTGTATTAGTTGGTGTGTTTGGTTTGTATCAAGCGGGGCATTCATCATCTCAGGACATTATGTATTATGTAAGCTGCTCCGTGCAGACTGAGGCGTTGCACTTTGTTATTATGGCGACACCGATAATAAATGTATTCTAGAATATCTGATGAATTGAGTGCGATAATGTAATAGCGTTGTGTCAACGAATTAGCATGTCCATTATGAAAACGGTTCATTGATGCTGAAGAGGATCTACATCAATCGTTTATTCAGGGAGAGGAAAAATCAATATATTCAGTTTCAGTGCCGATTAATCAGCGTTTATTGAAATATTATTTTAACAGCTTCGTACAATGCTTATGACAAATTATGTAAGTAGGTACAGTAATTTTCTACCTACGTAATGATGCATATTATGTTAAAATCTAGATTCCCAAAATGGAATAGGCAATTTTTTTATGAATAAAACGTGATATCTTGACGTTTTCAGAACCTTGTTCTGAAAACTCTACGTTTGAGCGAAAATACAGTAAACATACGTCCATTATTTAAAAAAAACGAGTTACATATTAGCCAAAAAACATATAGATAGTGTTTTACTCATCTGGTAAGAAAGAACAATTCAGAATCGCTTATTTTTAAGCTATTTTATAGTAACGAGATCATAGGCTTGGCTATAACATGCATATAGGGGGAGTTCCACCCTAAAGAGGGTTTGATCTATGGGGGGGGGGGACAAAGAAGAAAAGGGGGGGGGGGGGGAAGTGGATTAAAGAAAAGTAAATAATATTGCTGTATTTTCCAGGAATGTAATATCAAGGCGTTCTATTCTATTAACCCTTATTATGTTATTATCTTTGTTTCAATGTTCTTTCGAGAAGATTTTATATTTACTTGTCTTAAACCTCTAAGGACACAACGAATGGCTCTGATTTCTGAAATGTTTTCGATTATTCCGAATGTAATATCAAAGTAGAAATGAATCAGCACCCACTTAGGACACAGTCAGCAGACAAAACATTAGAAATCATCCCAACCTGACGCCTAGACACGTCCCATATAACATGCGACATTCAGCTAAACTGCTACACCCGATAAATTCACTTCTGCAACAAATCTGAAAGATGAATTCATTAAATTTCTTGAACACATAAAAGATAAACCTATTTTTTAGCTTCCACAAGATGATTTATTACGTACTGAGATGCAAATGACTAGAATGAGATTTCACGAATGTCCGGTTTACGCGACTATAATGTGAAATGTTTACCGAGCGTTTCCGTTTGACTAAAAAATAATATTACGACGTGTCATATTTTTAACGAGTCGAGTGGAACATGTGTAAAATATGTATCATATTGTTGGTTTTCGTTTTAATACTCAACGTAATTTTCTTGAGCTCGTCGACTAATATTCTCGGTACTGTTACTATAAATCAGAAAATCTGTTTCTTGGTCACAGCAAAAAAAATTCGAATGGTGAGCTTGGGATCGTGACAATCGCACAGCTGTTACCTTTTAGAACGCAACGATTTTTGAATAATTGTGTAAGCCGTAACTAAAAAATATCAGACATCAGTAACGTATGTATATAACTCTCAAATGTGACTATGGCATCATGTAATTTGCCCCGCTTTTTATTGGAAGTTGTACTTCAACTCACTATGATTTAGTTTATGAAATATACGAAAGTGAGTTATTTTTAAATATTATAAAAATATTCTAAAAAGGATCGAAAAAAAATTAATGTAAAATTAGTAATTTATGATATAATTAGTACCTCTGGTAAAAGTTTTAATAGTGCGTGCATTATCAAAATGATTTATTTACTTTTTAAATTTACCTATATAACGTTACGCATTTTTACGGGGTATTTATTTCTTGAGAAAACATCGATAACATCTGAAATTTTATTTTTATTTATGACGGCCGCTGACCAAATAGGGGTTACGTGAATGATTTATTCAGCGGGCGACCTAAGCGCCGCGCCGTCATAAAAACAGGAATATTTATGTGTCCAACCGGCTGCTGAATAAACAGAATTATGTATTTTACCTACGAAGTACTTTACATTCAAATTTTAAAACGATATTCTGATGGTAGCCAAGGATTAACCGTCAAACACACAAACGTAAAAACTTTAAAAACATACAAACAAAACAGTAGTAACTAAGAGGAAACACGGTCGCCGAGAAATTTTAATAATAGGTACTTTACCAAACTCTTGCTATCACTGTCGTAGGTCGCCTCCCCCTGTCCACCGTACATTGAGCAAAAGGGACACTTCACCTTAGGCTGATAATACCTTAATAGAATCGTCAAAATCAAGATTTTGGATTCCTCATTTTCTTCTCCAAAACCGGACCGATTTTAAAGAATTTTTTACCTGTTAACTGTATTAGAAGAAAATGTTCTATATCTGTACTTATTGCTTTTTTATAACGCATTGTCTAGTTTGTATAATGAACCATTTTGATGGCGTTCAAACCAGGCAATTTTAATGATTTTTGGAGGGTTCTCCTAAGTCTTGTAAGAACTTTTTTAAAAAGAAAAACATACCGACACGCGTTATCTATATTGCATTCAAAAATATTTGCACTAGTATCAAAAAAAGAAAGAAAATTGGGGAATACGTTTGTAAGGACAAAACGCCGCCCGGTTTCCTCTTAGGGCTCCTTAATAGTTCTTAAGAAGAAGAAGAATGTAGTTTGATAGAGAGATATGTAAATACGAATGTTAGAGGGAGACGTTAATAAAAAAACGGTTATAATTAGTATAACGTAAACTAACATATATAATGACTTATTTAAAATAGAGAAAAATCTCTCAATAAATGTCTTTGAAACACTGTGAATTTTTCCATACGTAAGGAAAATAATTGAACACAATACGTTTTTAATGATTATCTAAGCTTATAATTTTTTTTCTAACGAGGATATTTCATATGCCTACCTTATTACTTTTTCAATTCGGCAAATTATTCGGTGGTTATTTTTAAAAAAATATGTTATATAAGCTTAAAAAGTGTTCAAGGGAAGTGAGTTATACTTTGGTATAAAATCGGGTGTCTTATGCCTCGTGTTGCCCTAAGGCAAGTGATTGCCACTTGTAGACTGTGAATCTAGTTGCAAGTGAAATGTGCTGTATGTCGAAAAATACACGAAACAATCCAAAGAGATTAAACAATTAGCGATTTGAGATATCAGGCGAGGATCTATTGCGATCAGAACTGAACATTTTCTAATTTAATCGTCACTTTGTTTAAAAGCTGTTATTTGCGGCGAATACCTTGTCCACACTAAACGGTTTCATCGCTATCAGCATTCAAATGGCAGCGACCAAATCGCTTCCTGTAACCTTTTACATTATTTCATTTTTAA
Organism: Limnephilus lunatus; assembly: GCA_917563855.2. NCBI lineage: Eukaryota > Metazoa > Arthropoda > Insecta > Trichoptera > Limnephilidae > Limnephilus > Limnephilus lunatus. The sequence continues at coordinate 89,997,290 of OU830595.1, read as the reverse complement.
AATAGTCCTTAATCTTGTCTTATTTTTTCCCAGATAAATGCGTACTACAAATCTCAATAGTCCATAATTTAAAGGACGTCGCGAGCTGAATATAATTGAGTTGGTATGTTGATTACGATTAGTGCGACTATTATAGTGAGATTTTCATAACGCCAGAGATCGCCATTCGAGAATTTTTACAACTTCAGATAAACATTTACATTGAAGCCGTGCTATTGCTACCTCAAGTCTATGTTTACATTTAATTAAGAAACGTGACATTTTAAGTATCATTTAAGTACAATATTATTTTGGCTTAAATAAATGGACCAAAAACCTTTTACAGTTCTCTCCGCATTTTTCAATTGTACCAAAATAAACGCAAACCATTAAGAACAAAATAAATTTGATTAATATGGACGAATAACTGTTAACAATTTTTTAAAGATTTAAATATTATTATAATTCATTCTCAAGTTATCCATCTGGCCACGTATGTAATATTTTTTTCCTCCTGATAATATTTTAGTGTTTTTGTATGTAGTGTTTTAACTTTTGCTGCTTCACTCAAATTTGTAAATATAAACCTCAACATAGGTTATTAGTCCAAGCGAAGTTAATGTTTTTATGTTAAAAAAATAAAATATTACTTACTTTCGAGTACGATGAGAAGCAATTAATAATTAATAAAAAAATAAATTGTATTTTTAATGATTTAGCAAAACTAGGTATACATTCCCGATTAAAAGGCAATACAACGCAATAGCAATTAGATGGGTAACAATGACTTCTATTTCAGAGATAGTGTGTTAATATTTTTAGAGAATATGTCTTCATGTATTCCAAAAAAAAATTCTAAACAGAAACATTTAATAGATCGCCGATAGTGTGCGTATTCATATTTTTAATTAGCCACTCGTTACTATGAGCAACTTACAAAAATAAATCAAGTGACTCATATAAACTATCAAATGGTTTACATTAGTCTCAAAAATTCTTCACATTGTAGAACAAAATCATATAATATAATTTCCTCGAAGACAATAGTCCCCTTCCATCAGCAGGCTCGCCGCCTCTATTGTCAGCGGTGAAATCCACCAGCTGCGCCGGCCCATCACAGATCGCGCGACTGTAAATATTTGTATTACATGTTTATGTATTATTTTATTTCATTTTGAGCTGCCACTATTTCACAAATCATAAAATCTCCACCGCCTACGGATCCGTCCGAAGCGAATTAAAAAACACACAATACACTGGATTTGCATTCTGTTTCGGTTGGCGTGTGTTTGTGGAAGTATTGTGTTTATTTACGTGTGTTGGGCGTGTGGGCATTTTAATTTAGTACACTTACATACATATTTGAAACATGCATTGATAGTACGAAGCAAAGAGAATAAAATAACTCAATGTTATAAATATTTAGTCCAGTTTGAATACGATCTGATAATTTCTGAACATTTGAGAGACGGGGGATCTGCATGTTGGTTCATCAAAATTTTAAAATTCTACACAAAGCAATAGGCCACTTGCATGGATTTCATAACGACTTGGAAAAAATCGTGTGGATAGATTTTTGAACTAAGATTTCGAAAATGTTAGTAAAAATTTTTAGAAACGTAGAGTTTTTTATTTTTAAATAAATTAGTCCATTATTTGAGCTCGTGACGTCACTACATGAAAATTTCCCGTCTACAATTATGTTCCCTTAACTTTGTAAAATTCCACACTGATTAATTTTTTTTTATATGGCAACACTTTGATTTCCGGCGAATTTTTGAATTTTCGTTTAACGTTCACTAGATTTACTGTTTGTTCTATGCGAACTTATCCTTTGGTTTGAATTTTGATAAAGATGGCGGTGTTTTTACAGATGTTACGAAGAGAACCCCGTACAATTTATTGCTATTCGTGTTGAAAACGTTCTTTTTTTTAAATGATTTTCGGCTATGTAATTATCATTTTTTCACACCCATAAAATTATGTGCCGTATTTCCGGTTTATAAAAAATGGTCTGATTTTTTGGATTGAAATTTTCAAAAAATCGCCAGGGTTTCAAAAATACCATAAAAAAAAAATACGGAATGTCTTAGAATATTTGCCTAAACCGGAATTTTTTTTTTTAAATGTGATGCAAGTGGCCTATTGTATTTTTAGAAATGATATGGATTTACTGAAAAACCAATGTGATCATTTTTTGCTTTCATATTTTCAGGGATAGTAACCACCATAAGGTTTGAAATTGTATATTGAATAAATAGTATACGTCACTCGCACATAATGCCACAGAACACTGCAATATAGGTACACGAGCGTGCAGTGTCAACTGATATTTTTGAAGTTACGTCCTCTCTCGGGTAAGATTTGACTCATGTACACCTTTACAATTTTCCTCATAAAAACGAGAATAAAGCAAATATTATCTACACAAATATGATGTATTATGTAAAGTTTACTGCGGTATGCAAAAATTGCTTGTAACTTACTGTTTTTTAAATATTAAGCTCATATTCAAGAATATTTTCTTATCTAGTAATAAAATCACGAAAAAGAAGATCTTTTTATCTCTAGTTCTATTTATGTACTACGGGAAATTCAGTTATTTTAGGTTTCGAGGCGTCTATAGGAGAAGTTATTTTGATTTCAATAAAAGTACCTTTCTAAATATCTTTTATATACGAGATATATATCTCGTGGTTCCATGCCAATTCAGAATGAAAAATGAAACCAACTCAGAAACACCTCATAAAGGTCATTAAAAGCTGTTAGGGTACCCCGATGTCGGCTTCTAAACCAACATCAGCACACCAACACGTCCCTGGCTAGCTCTCAGCGGGACAAGGGTACTCTCTATTCAGGGGGTGGGCAGCTCAAGGCTAGGGAACTTCTCTCCATCCTTCGGTGACCCACGGGATCCTCACCGGCCAACAATCCTCCCGCCGTAGCAGAATAATAACAATGTTAAATCATTTAG